>VONZ01000045.1:885000-2303961 GCA_012976165.1 Labeo catla | reverse complement strand
CATGCAGATGAGTTTCCCTGAGACGTTTCTGACAGTTTGTGCAGAAATTCTTTGGTTATGCAAACCAATTGATGCAGCAGCTGTCCGGGTGGCTGGTCTCAGATGATCTTGGAGGTGAAGATGCTGGATGTGGAGGTCCTGAGCTGGTGTGGTTACACGTGGTCTGTGGTTGTGAGGCCGGTTGGATATACTGCCAAATTCTCTGAAACGCCTTTGGAGACGGCTTATGGTAGAGAAATGAACATTCAATTCACGGGCAACAGCTCTGGTGGACATTCTTGCAGTCAGCATGCCAATTGCATGCTCCCTCAAAACCTGTGACATCTGAGGCATTGTGCTGTGTGATAAAACTGCACATGCAATAATCATGCTGTTTAATCAGCATCTTGATATGCCACACCTGTGAGGTGGATGGATTATCTCGGCAAAGGAGAAGTGCTCTCTAACACAGATTTAGACAGATTTGTGAACAATATTTGAGAGAAATAGGCCTTTTATGTACATAGAAAAAGTCTTAGATCTTTGAGTTCAGCTCATGAAAAATGGGGGCAAAAACAAGTGTGTTGTGTTTATAATTTTGGTCAGTGTAATTAAAGAAAGTCCTCTGTTGAATAGGAACTTCTAGAAATACATCTCAAGCTTTGTCATAATAATAAAGTAAAAAAGCTAAAAATATACATTGTTCCAGTATACTTAAGTCACACAACAAAATATCAAGAAAATTTGAAAAGTCTACTTCCAGAACAAAAATGTACAGATAATGTACTCACCCCCTTGTCATCCAATATGTTCATGTCTTTCGTTCTTCAGTCGTGAAGAAATTGGTTTTTTTTGTTTGTTTTTTGAGGAAAACATTTCAGCATTTTTCTCCATATAGTTGACTTCTATGATGCCCCGAGTTTGAACTTCCAAAATGCAGTTTAAATGCGGCTTCAAACAATCCCAAATGCAGTTGTAAATGATCCCAGCCGAGGGTCTTATCTAATGGTTATTTTCATAAAAATAATACAATTTATATACTTTTTAATGTCAAACGCTCGTCTTGTCTTACTCTGCCTGAGCTCATAAAAATAATACAATTTATATACTTTTTAATGTCAAACGCTCGTCTTGTCTTACTCTGCCTGAGCTCTGTTTTTTTCCGCTTCATGACAGTTAAGGTATGTCGAAAAACTCCCACCTCATGTTCTCCCTCAACTTCAAAATCGTCCTATATTGTTGTTTTACCTTTTTTGTTAAGGCTGTTTAATCTTTTTTGCATGTTCACTTTGCAAAGACTGGGTCGGTTCTTCTGCAGCGATATAGGTTTATTTTGAAATGATTTTTGAAGTTGAGGGAGAAAATACGATTGGAGTTTTTCGATATACCCTAATGGTCTTGAACCAGAATACACAGAGTTCAGGGAGAGCAAGACAAGAGGAGCTTTTGAGATTAAAAAGTATTTAAATTGTATTTTTTTTTTATGAAAATAACTGATCATTTCGCTAGATAAGACCCTTCTTCCTCGGCTGTGATCGTTACAACCGCATATGGGATTGTTTGAAGCCGCATTTAAACTGCATTTTGGAAGTTCAAAATTGGGGCAAGTTAGCAGTCCATTATATGGAGAAAAATGCTGAAATGTTTTCCACAAAAACCATAATTTCTTTACTGATTTTCACCGGGACATTTGCTTCGATAATATAATTTAACCACAGTATCCTCAGCAATTCAGATGGAGGGAGTCTATGGAGACTCCTGTGTTCATTGGTGCATCAAAAAACACAACACTTTCAATGCCTTTTTGGCGCTGACATTGTGTATCTCCAGTAATGGCGGGCTGCTGCTTCTCACTCGGCTGTGTTTATGTTAATAGGGCAGAGATTGTCACAAATGGGCGGGACTTTTTCCCTACAATGAAGTGTACATAGGGAGAATCTGAAATTGCTTGTTCTGCAATATGATTTATTGGGAAAAAAATGAGTGGGTGGATTTTTACCATCATAGGCTGGTTGTTTTCACACACTGCGGCCACACAACTGTTCAAACACCTTATAAAAGTGTTTTTTGCATAATAGGTCCCCTTTAAGGACATCTGGCATCATACATCCACTAAAATCATGAAGATATGAAGAATAGTGAAATTAGTGAAGAGAAAAGTAGTTGTTCACATTTGCTTTGATTTTAAATCTAATGTAATGACATTCAGACAATTAAGTGTCCAAATACTTTTGAGGGCCAGTGTACATTAGAAAAAATTTTTGCTTACAATTAGAGTACAAAGCAATCTTTGAACATCTTCTGATGCTGTTCCTCTTGTTCTCTGTAGATCAGATCATTTGATAGATTCAGGCTGCCTTTGCAGAGCTGAAGTCATTGACTGTGTCTAATTGGCTGCTCTGCTGACTGTGTCGGCCGCAGGGAACACGTCATGTCATGCAAGACACACAGATCTGGGATTTATTTTTTTGGGTCCTTTATTGTCACCACCATAGTCATCATATCTGTCACAGCAACCATCTGGAGCCCATCCAGACAATCTCTCTGACTCATTCATACAACATCACTCCTCTTCTTTTTTCTTAAAAGTGCCAAAATGCTAGTGAAGTACCAACTAGGTAAAACTAAAAATGCTTATCCTTAATTAGTTGGTAGGTTGTCAGATTGGTCTTAGGGTATAATTAGTCAGTGCACTTGATAAAACACATTTCTAAAGAATATATAAGCACTTTAATCAGATAACAAGCAGTTATCCAATAATAAAAACTGATAACGTAAGTAAAAATTCTTAAAATAAAAATTCAAAAACTAGGTGGGACAAAACGTCCTGGAGGCACAACGATGCACTTACCTGAGCGCTCCGATTCTCTGAGCAATCCCTGTTATCATTTAAAAAAAAAACATTACTGTTAGATTATAAATATTGTGTACACAGAAATATGTTACTGTGTAACATCTAATTTTTTGGGATCCAACAGTTTAAGTATTTTTCAGTGTTTTGCAGCTATTTGTTAAAGCAGCCATCTGTCAGACTGCAGTTTTTTGACAGACACACAGGACTGAGCAGCGCACTGAAATGAATAAAGCAACAGACTCTAGAAAACACTGTCCTTTAATCTCACAAATAAACCTCACAAATAAATAGGAACATTGCTCGCAGCAGGGGATTTGAAGTCTGATAATGATTATCTTAAAATTTGTTGTTTAAATGAATTTGCACATAACCTTCAATCAATGTAATGGCTGTGTATAAAGTATTATAAATAGAAACTGCACTAGCACATTGTGCTCGCTCTCCGAGAACTGGTGTTTCTGAATTATTTGAGAATTGGTTCTCTTTTTAAATACATCACCACAAAATATATTAAACCTAGGCTACTAGTTGGCATAAAATGAAAAAGTTGGCACTCACTGCTTTTGACTGAATCACTTTTAGCCCTAATAAAAATTAATCTTCATTTATTTATATAAATACATATGTCTGCTTGAAAGAATGAAGAATGTGGTAAACAATTTGTTATTAAGAATGCATAATTAGCCTACATAAACATTGGTATTTAATTGAAAAGAAGACCATGTTCTTGTTTCTTTATGAGAAGTGGTTTCATTTAATTTTAATATGAAGGCATGTTGCATGTCAGAGCAGTTAAATCTGTGTATATCATGATAAAATATTAATATCAAGCCTATACAATGAGTTTAGTAATTTTAGAGAAACGCTTAATAAATGCATTACACTGTGACTTAACTCATTAGATTTTAGCTGACTAAATCTACTGTAGATTTAGTCGACTGAAATATTAGTTGACTAAATATAGACTAAAACTAAAACAATTCAGATGACTAAAATATGACTAAAACTAAATGCCATTTTAGTCAAAAGACTAAGACTAAATCAAAATTTGCTGTCAAAATTAACACTGGTCTTCAATCTGGCAACCCATGTGAGCATCCAGTCTGAGGAGGAGGGGATGGGAGAAACTAAATTTTTGAATCGGACTGACTTTAATACAGAAAATTGCTTTATATTAGCAAAGTGCATTGTGCCTTATTTTTTACAGATTTTTCTAAGGGTGTTGTTGAACAACAGTAAACTTGGCCCAACCGTAATACTAACTACATTTTTCAGCTGTGAAAGCTCAACCTTTTTCATGAGAGTCTACCTTTTCCAGCATAAACAGCATAAACAACATAAATGCTGCATGTTAAAGAAACATTATTTTGCACAAACAGCCTTGCAACCAAGCAGAGACTATAATGATTCTTTAGAAAGTCTAGATCATTTCAGCAAGTTTATTCAGACAATTTTCTGAATCTTTACTCATAGTTATATTGATGGAACTCCATGCATGGCATTTCCTTTCCACTGACTTCCTTTTTGTTGTGCCATAAATATTTTGTTAAACATTGCTATTGAGCATTATTAAAGGAGAAGTCCACTTCCAGAACAAGAATTTACAAGTAATTCACCCCCTTGTCATCCAATATGTTCATGTCTTTCTGTCTTCAGTCGTAAAGAAATTATGGTTTTTGAGGAAAACATTTCAGGATTTTTCCGCATATAATGGACTTCACTGGTGCCCCGAATTTGAACTTCCAAAATGCAGTTTAAATGCAGCTTCAAAGGCTCTAAAAGATCCCAGCCGAGGAAGAAGGGTCTTATCTAGTGAAACGATCAGTCATTGTTTTCGAAAAATAAAAATTTGTGTACTTTTTTGTGTACTCGTGTAGCACAGGCTCTGGGATGCGCGTCCACGGGTCGTTCTTGAACGATTCGTTTATTTTGAACGAATCTTTAATGTGACTCGGGAAGAACGAGTCGTCTCGGGGAGTGATTCGTTTAGTCGCGCATGCGCAACATCCTATTAGGTTCTGTACTGGAATTAATTCACCTTTTTCGAGTCTTCGGGTTTTTCGAGTTCTTCGTTCATGTTATGGGGCTGTCACGTGATGCTGATTTTGCTAAAATGAACAAAATGACTAGAAAAACTCAAAGGTCCGTGTCGGTAAAATGATCCGAACTTCTCATCACTACTACGAATCACATCTTTGAATCACCACAAGTTCATGGTCTGTGTACTCCGACTCAAAAAGGTAGATTATGTCGATAAACTCCATGTTATTTTCTCCTACAACTTCAGAATCGTCCGACATCATTGTACCTTTTTGTTTGTAAACAGCATTTGACTTACTTGCACTTTCTTAGTCTTTGCGCGATCGCTTTGTAAACACTGGGTCTGTAGTTCTGCCTGCATTCCACGACCTTTTGGTGTGATTCAATAATACGTGAACGCGCATCCCAGAACCTGTGCTACACAAGCTTTTGTGCTTAAAAAGTATACAAATTTTTATTTTCCAAAAAAAAAAAGATTGTTTTGCTAGATAAGACCCTTCTTCCTAGGCTGGGATCATTTAGAGCCTTTGAAGCTGCATTTCAACTACATTTTGGAAGTTCAAAATCGGGGCACCAGTGAAGTCTATTATATGCAGAAAAATCGTGAAATGCTTTCCACAAAAACCATAATTTATTCACGAATGAAGACAGAAAGACATGATAATCTTGGATGACAAGGGGGTGAGTAAATTATTTGTGAATTGTTGTTCTGGAAGTGGACTTCTCCTTTAATATATATATATATATATATATATATATATATATATTTTTTTTTTTATTTATAGTATTTAAAAGTTCATGCTTATTAAAAATCATGCTGCAATATAAATAATAATGTTGTTAAATTATATAATCTGATGCTTATATGCTTATATAATGTAAAACATATTGCCCCCTTAGTAGCTACTTTCTGTTAAGAACTTGCCGTACTACTTCTTTTAAAAAGTATCTTGGCTTTGATTAGAAGCTTTCCAGCTCTGGCTAAACGTTGCTCTTCAATTTCCCCACCTGTTTTCAGTAGGTGAGATTTGGCTGAGTGAGCGCTGTATCGTGGGAAAGTCTAGTTAACTTGGTGCCAACTTTTGAAATCCTCTTAATGTCAGTGAGAAACAGAGTAACTTTAACAGAGTTTAACAGGATGTACTTTCACACGGGACAGTAACAGACTTGAGTCTTTAAAATGATACTTATACTGTCCCATCTATTAGCATATTAGCATCAGTGGTATTATGGTTTAAGTCTTGGTGATGAGCTGGGTGGATTTCCTTTCATCCTCCTAAGGTGCGACTGTTTTGAGTTAAAGACTCGTCTTATCACGTCAGATTTCACATGACCACAGGCACCACGGATAGATCGTGTTACTTGTTGAGGTTGGCACAAATTAGATTCTGTTTCAAATAAACTGTTCTTTTGAACTTGCTATTCTGCAAAGTATCTTAAAAAAGTTTATTGGTTTCCAGAAAAATAAGTAGCACAACAGTTTTCAGTATCATTGGTTATAATAAGAAATGTTTGTTGAGCAACAAATATTATTTTGTCTATGATTTTCACTACTGAATTACAGTAATGAAAGTTTTTTAATTATTAATTACAGTGATAGGAATTCAATTTTTTTGCATTACTGTGACATTACTGCGGGAAAATGTGCTTAACTGACAGAATAATGCAGCAATACTTAATCTTAAACTTATTAAAATTTATTTAATTTTCTTTATGCAAAATATATTTTATTTTATTTTTTAAGTTTTGGGGTGAAATAAAACCTTGGTAGGTTTTTATGAGATTGACCCTTTAAGCAACATCATATATTTGTGTGTGTGTGTGTGTGTGTGTGTGTGTGTGTCCATTGTAAATTCCCTGCTGTGTGTGTAACTTCAAGCACATTGGGACTAGATTTTAACAAGCCTTTTTCAATTCCAATCGTCATACGTTACTAAGAGTCTGATGTCAGAACAGTTCCAGATTGGCCTGAAAATCGCCCCACTTTAGTTTTCTTCAGTAGCATAGTTTGCAAGGGTTCAAGAATGCATTCTGCATGCACTCTTCTAGGTTGATGTGTGTATGGGGTTTCTCTCTGCATTTTTTGTGTGCATTTGTAGGTATGTGGGTTAGTGTTGTGCTTTTATTTGAGTCTGTGTGTTGTTTCTCAGCCTCTCTGTTCAGCAGTGTGTGTGTGTGTGTGTGTGTATGGTCTGGTCTGCACATGCTTCATTTAGACATCAAAGAGCACTGCTGATGATTTTGCCTTACAATCCCCCCCTCTACTCCATCTGTACAAACAAACCCCGACGGCTCGGCCCAGCCCGAGACGTGTCAGGTGATCACGCACGTGAGCGACGGGAATCAATACGCCTCCCGCGTTTATATGGCTAAAAACCCTTTTAGCATCTCTTTTATGTAGTTTCTGAAGCGCGTTCTGATTTTCAAGGGATTTAGAGGTGCTTTTTAAGAGCCGGCCTGAGTCTCGTCAAATTAAAACCTCTCTCCGAGAAGAATTCTCAGCCTTTTTATCTATCAAATACAAACATTTACGATATGCAAGGCAAATGGTACAACATAAAACTCAACCCCTTAGTGGTTTATTTTATTGCCCTTCTCTTCTTTTCTTTCACCCAACAGTCTATAAGACAAATCAATAAATCCTGAATAAAGGATTATATTTGTGAAAACCTTCAGAGATTGCTTCAGAGATTGCTGCCCCTCCCAACACAAACACACACAATGGGAAACATACAATGGTTTGTTATGGCGTTAATGGATTTGTGTGTGACCCATTGTTTCTTGCCACTCAGTGACATGAAATATTCAATATTTCAGAAAGGGAAAAAAATATCTGTCATCACTGTTTTTTGAATATGGCCCCTACACATTTGCATGAATGCATTTGGCAGATACTTTAATCTAAAGGGACTTACATTGCATTCAAAGTATGCATGTTATCTGTTGTTGGGAGTGAAACCCATAACCTTGGTGTTGTTAGCGCCATGCTCTACTGATTGTGCTACAGAAGTATTATTACTCAGGTGGAGTATGGAGCATGGAGGTAGAGTGTCATTCCAGTACAATCTTGTGCCTGACTAGTCAGAAAAATGTAATGTTTATTGAGAGAAGAAGAGGTCCTAGTACCAAACCTTGAGGTACACCAGGACTGGTTTCACTTGTGTGACTAGCTGTGATCAATATGTAGTGTTGAAGACTGTGCTGCTGCTCTTGCAAACATTTTGAATGCTCCAACTGTTTTTTAGAAATCACACAAAACAATACATCTCTGGTTGAAAACATGCCTGTTGGAACTTTTTCGCAAGATGCGAAATACATACAAATAAGTACATATCACTGCAGTTTCCAACGTAAATAAACACTAGAGGCGGTGAACAGTGAGCACTTGCAATCATTTGCGTACACAATTCAAATTACAGTTCCATATGTTTAGCTTTCTGTTGTTGACCCCCCCAGATTACTACCACCCTAGTATTGGTAGGTTTAGGGTTAGATGTGTGTAGCGATTTCAACAAGAGGGGGTAAGAATTAGGCAGGGGGTTGAAAATGGACACAGTACTGGATGTTACAAGCTTGCTCAGTAGCTCAGCCAGCACAGAATTGGACTTTGGGTACCAATCCCATTAAAAACGACTCACGATGAAAGAACTGAAAGATGAGAGTCCAAAAAACAAGCTAAAATGGCATACTTGCAATTGTGTGTTTACGTCACATTCGCTTTTGTCCATACTATCAAGTAGGTTTAGGTGTAATGCAGATGGTACGTTATTTTAAATTGTCACAGAGGAATAGATTTGTAGCGCCAGTCATTGGACATTTCCAGTCAGAACTGCTGTGACACACGTACAAAACCAACGTCACATAAAATTTACCAAATGTGCTTTGTTCCGGGGGAAAAAAAACACTTTTAACGCCGACACTCAGTGTACCAATAAGTACATATCATGTAGTTTCCAACAGAAAGTTGGAAACTACATGATATGTGCTTATTGGTACATATTTCGTGTCTCATGGAAAAGTTCCCACAGGTACATTTTCATCATGACATCAGGTTGGAACAATAATTTTAAAAAATACTAAAATATTTTTTTCTGACCTTATGTGTGTAAAAGCTATTTTTGTTTGAATTTACATTATGAAACCTTGCTCCCATTAAACTCTAGAGTTTGCTTTCTTGTCTAGCACCCTATGATTTTCTGGCTCTGTATTTATCTTGTTTTCTGTGATAGACAAATGATTAATATTCCTCCATAGGACTTTGTTGATACTGTCATGTATCAAAATATCACAGTTCTTTGTCTCGCGATACTGCATCCTTGCATTTCTAGATGCAAACTGTGTGAGCAAATGAAACTATCTCTTCTATGCATTCTGAGTCTGTCTCTTAAAGCCAAATGCATGTCATTTATTTACATAAGCACAGACGTCTGTTTCTATGCTTCAATAATGTAACAGCATGATTAATAAAAAGTTCTAATAAATTCAAAGTACATTTTTATTTCTCTGCCCAGTTCAATAAACATTTCTTACATTTTATTGTGATTTTATGGAGTGGGTTCCCCTCTGTCGAAGCTTAAGCCGCTGGTTGTGTCTAGGGTGGGATTCTCTGCTCCAGCGGTGTGGTACACAGGCCCTAGGCAGGATGAAGAGTGTTTAGATGGCTTTTGGCTGCCCGTGTGCTGCTGGTCTATCAGAGCAAGAGCGGCAGCCCTTAGGGAGAGCTTGGGATCAAATGCTACTGATTTCCCAGACAGAGGGGGAGGATCAGCCACTAACCCACATGTGTGTGTGTGTGTGTGTGTGTGTGTGGTAGTGGGACTTACATATCACTAATGGCTCAAGGTCAGACTACTTAAACACTGTGTTAGGAGACTAACTGAAAGGTATCGCATGCTGTCTTTCTCTCTCTCTCTCTCTTTCTCTCTCTCTCTCTGTCTCTCAGTGGTTTTAACTGTTTTCACTTGGCTTTAAGTTAGAAGTTCAGTAGCACTTTTTCATTTCTCTTGTTAAGTAACTAAATTAGGTGTGATATAAGAGGATTTTCAGCAACAAGTGTAAAGCGGGTCATAATTTTGTCCATTGGGAATTATTAGATGGTGAAAAGTAGATGGTTGATGGGGAAGGGTTCAAAAAGCAATTTATCACATTCTGATGAATGTTTACAAACAGTTTTGTCTTTGAAATAACTTAGCATTAGGCAGATGCATTTTTCTAAAGTGATTCACATTGCATTAAAAGTTTACATTTTGATCAATTCAAGCAAATTTGCAAAGCAAATCTTTAATTTAACACTTTTAGTGAACTAATTTACCTTACCTGTAATTATAGCTTATATTTTAAATATTAATAAATAATTTCAGTATAAATATATATATATTTATTAATTAATTTTCCCAGTATTATATTGCTGGGAGGGTATTTTTCTGTATGTTTAGTGTCTGGAGGAAATTACTGGTTCGCTGTCAGAACAAATTTGTTCACAAATGTGCTTTTCTGATTTTTCATCTCTTATTTTTGTCCTAAACAGTTATGCTCTCTGTTTGATCTCCGCTCATTGGGCAAATATAGAGTTTCTGTCCAAACTGGTTTTGATTTACAATCGTGAAATGACTTGCAGAGCAGCTCTGTTGTACAGGAAGCTTGCAGGTCCTTAAGCATGGGAGATGGGAAAAGTCAACTTTTGCGCAAAGAAAAATCAAATTTAAAGTTGAAAGCGATTGCGGCGTGTGACACTGGGTGCTCTTGACCCATTTGGAGAACTTGTGGACCAGAACTGTGCAGTCATTACAAGTGCATCAATGTGCAGCGGTAGAGCACATCACCCGCTCTTTAAACGCTTTTGAAGCAGTAGAAAGTCAAATCTATGCAAAGTAGAATTACACCCAGCCAGAGAAAGACTGAACCTCAGCGCTTTGAAGTGTGAGAAGGATAGAGATGTTCTGCGGTCTGTTCAAAGCCATCACGCCATTCTGTTCCGGAACGTTCTGCAGAACGACTACATCACTGAACTCTGTTTTAGAGAAGATTTACGGAGGATCTGGAAAGATGATGAGCAGAGAAGCTCTGCCTCGTCTAAAATGAAGGCAAGATGAAACAGGCCCAGATATTAAATATACATGCCGGCATAGAAAGGTGTCCTGGATTTCTGCTCATTTTGTCGTGTTTGTAGATCTGAAAGGTTACGAGTGAACATGAGGAAGCAAGACTCTCGCTCTTTCTCCTCTTCCTGACATGCTGTTTGATCTACGATAATTGTGAATCGACAGAATTTTGGTGCATCAGATGGTCGGCACTCCACACATTGTGAAAAGTACACACTGCATATTCAAACTACTTTTATATGTGATAGCAGGAAGGATTTTGAAAAGCATTTCACAGTTTTGTACAAAAAAAGCAGCTCAACTTTCAACATTGATAATCAGAAACATTTCTTGAGCATCAAATTGATTTCTAGATATAATGATTTCTGAAGGATCACGTGACACTGAAGACAAGTAATGATGCTGAAAATTCAGTTTTAAAGAATAAATTGCATTATAAAATATATTCACATAAACAGTTATTTTATACTAAAGTCATATTTTATAATGTTTGTTGTAACTGTGCTTTTGATCAAACAAATGCAGCCCTGGTGAGCATAAGAGGATTCTTTTAAAGACATTAAAAAATATTATATAATTTGAACAAAACTAATGGGTTAACACATTATTTTAAGTGTTGTTTTGTTGTTACAGTGTAATTAAATAAATGCTACATGTACTTGCTATAGAGCTATGGTTAGGGTTTAGGGCATGCGAAAGTTTGGGAACCCCTTGCAGAATATGTGAAAATGTGAATAATTTTAACAAAAAGAAAAAAAAGAGAGATTATACAAAATCCATGTTATTTTTTATTTAGTACTGTCCTGAGTAAGATCTTTTACATAATAGATGTTTACATATAGTCCACAAGACAAAAAATAGCTAAAAATATTATTTAAAAGTTTGGGAACCCTTGGTTCTTAATACTGTGTGTTGTTACCTGGATGATCTATGACTGTTTTTTTGTTGTGGTTGTTCATGAGTCCCTTGTTTGTTCTGAACAGTTAAACTGAGCACTGTTCTTCAGAAAAATCCTCCAGGTCCTGCAGATTCTCCAGTTTTCCAGCATCTTTTGCATATTTGAACCCTGTCCAGCAGTGACTGTATGATTTTGAGAGCCATCTTTTCACACTGAGGACATTTGATGGCCTCAAAAAAGGTTCAAACATTTACTGATGCTCCAGAAGGAAACACAATACATTAAGAGCCAGGGGGTGGAAACTTTTGAACAGGATGAAGACATCCACATTTTTTGTTTTGTTGAAATATCTTTTTTTTTTATCCATTTAGTACTGCCCTTCGGAAGCAACAGAAAATACCTGCATGTTCCCCGGAAGACAATTTAAATACAATTTACCTTGATCTTCAAATTCAAAAAGTTTCCACCCCCAGCTCTTAATGCATTGTGTTTTCTTTTGGAGCATCACTGAATGTTTGAACCTTTTTAATAGTTGTGTTTAAGTCCCTCAATTGTCCTCAGTGTGAAAAGATGGATCTCAAAACTATACAGTCACTGCTGGAAAGGGTTTAAATATGTAAAAGATGCTGGAAAGCTGGAGAATCTGCAGGACCTGGTGGATTTTTCTGCAGAACAGTGCTCAGTTTAACTGTCATAGATCTTCCAGGTAACCACACACAGTGTTAAGAACCAAGGGTTCCCAAACTTTTGAAAGGAGTTATTTTAGTAATTTCAGCTATTTTTTGTGGACTATCTGTCAACATCTTTTATGTTAAATAAAAGTACTAAATAAAAAAAATATCATGCATTTTGTATGACCTCTCTTATTTTAATACAGTTACTCACATTTTCACAGATTCTGCAAGGGGTTCCCAAAATTCCCCATGCCACTGTACATACAATGTACTTATTACAGTAATTACAGCACAATAACTAGGTAATAACTAGGTACTAACCCTGAACCTTCCCTTAAACCTAACCTTAACCTATGTAGTTACCTTATATTACCTAGTACTTTCTTAGGTAAGTACACTGTACATGTACTGTAGAATAAAGTGCAAGCAATTTTTAGCCTGGTGGACAATATGCTGCAGAAGTCCTATCTATAGACGATTAAGAATCCACCTAATTACCAGTTAGAACACTTTTGCATAGCAACTTTTGCAAGGGCAAACAGCTCTCACATTTTCTTGACAAAATGTAAAATCTTGCAGCGCACTATTGTTTAGCGAGATGTATTTATGTTGCAGCTGTCAGCTTTATTTGCGCTGCTCTGCTTATACAATTCCTGCAGGGCAACACAATGGGAGACGTGTCACTGATCCGTCCCGCGTGCGTTTGTGTGCGTGTGTGTCCCGCAGGTCCGGCGGTGAAGCTACATCACCGTTCCCCTCGGCGAAGAGGACAGCAGCCCAAGCTCCTGAACAGCCCGGAAGACAGTCTTTATTACAACCATCTCAACGTGAGTTCAAAGCCTTTCATGGAAGCCTTTGTCTAACTTTGTTTCCAGATGATAATACAATTAAAGCTACCTGTGCCAGACCCCCGAGCCCCCACCCCCACGCCGCTCTGCCGTTCTGTTGTCTCCACCATGTGCTTTGGCGCTTTATCTGTTGCTTTCATGTGAGGATGTCTCCCTTCACGGTGAATAATTGATGTGGTTTATCAAAGCCGAGCAAGATGCCTGCCTCATCAGCCTCAGCCCCGCGCGCTTTGATCAAGAAAAATTATGCTGTGACTTCTGATATTATCAGCATCTGCACACATTCAACACAAAATCACTTTGAATTAAAAATTAATGATTCTCTCGCGCATGTTCGTTGCTTCGCGCTTGTCTTTTCTGAAGCTTTTCTAACTCTGCGTGCGTGTGTGTGTTTGTCCGCGTGTGTTTGCGTGCGCTGGTTCTGTGTCCTCTCTGCAGAGAAGTCTGGATTATCAGGGGAGCAAGAGGAAACCCAGAAAACTGGGGTAAATAACAGCTTTCCTTCTTCGTATCTAAACACCCCACCAGCTCAGGAGGGGAGCCGAGAAGACCACGGCTCTGTTTGCTTCTCATGCAAATGTGCAGCTGAAAATACGAGCTATTTAAGAAGCCCCTTTTTTCCCCTATTATTTTTGGGAGGGGAGAAGACGTGATATAAGAATGCATGTATTAATTGTGAGATATGTGACCTCACAGTCTGTGAAGTTAAGCCTGGTTCCTCTAATACCTCGAGCAGGCTGTATATCAGCGCTCTTTATGAAAGGATTAACCGTTTCTTGCGCTTTCTTTTATTTATTTATTATTTTTAACCCCTGTGAAAAGTAAGGCAGCTTCCTTGCTTTTAGTTTGCCATTTTAATGTCTCAGAAACAAATGCATATGACTGACGTGAGAAACTCAAAAGGGACAGAGAGAGAAAAAAACACATTAAGAGTCAGAGGTAGGGATGGGAGTGAGTTTCAGTATTTCAGAGTGATGATACTAAATGATCTTCCACCCACAGAGGAAAGTCAGGATGTTTTGAATCCGAGGACCTCAGAGAATATATGAGGCTGTAACTAGTGGAGATAGTTGAGAGGTCATTAAAGTATCTTGTAATGAAAACGAGAAGAGACGTGCAGCCAGTTTCATTTAAAATGTAATTACTGGCATGTTCTGCTATTTTTAAAGTATTTGAAAAACTAATTTTACCAGTAATTTAGTCATTATTCTATACTTAATATGCATGCAGTTTTTTTGAGCTCATATTAGTTGAGAGATTATGTTTAAATGTTTGTGTTTAATTAATTTAATGAATTAATTTGCCCACACCATAGGGTCGTTTCATTGAGCTACTGAAGACAAAAGTTAAAGCACACTTTTATTTTCTTCAAGTGGACATTTTTGTAGGGGAAAAAAGTGAATAAATAAAATTTGTGGAAAAAAACAAACACAAAAATCTATTCAAATTAATTGTACTGCTTTTAGAATCTGTACTGATACAAGCACAAATTCCATTTCTTCTAATTCAAATTCTAATTCTAATTCTTATAGTTGTTTAATTTATACATGGAGCTCTGTATCTTCTCCCAGAAGGAGGAAATTCATACTGTGAGTACAAATAATGAGATGTATCACTCTGAATTTTCTTCATCTGGCAAAGTATGCACTGCTCATATAAATACTGAAGATTATGGTGCTCTTTACTCTACATTATTATCATTGCTGTCTGGACACAGTGCATCAACTTTTCGGCTTCACTGTAAGATTCCCAAAACACACAGTTATACCATCCTAAAGAGAAAAAAATAAATAAATACTTAAAAACAGCCAGATAAAACAAAAACATGATTTTCTCATCAAACCCATAAAAATACATTGTGTAAAATCTTTTAGATACCTTTTAGAAACAAAAACTTGAAAAAGACAGCTAGTTACAGTACCTAATATATGTCAGATAAGTTTTAATGTAAAATATTGACATTGATTTTATGAAAGTGTTTATGCATTATGCATCAGCTTACCTCAAGAAACTACCTGATCTCACACTTAAAAAACCCCTAATACAATCAAGTTAATTCAGATATAATAATATATTTTTTTCAATGATAGATCCAGTTCATTTAGGTATTACATGAAGCAATTTATGCTCTGTTTGATGTCATGTATTAGTGCCCGCTTATATTTCTCTCTCATTTGTCAGGCAAATCAAGCTTCTGGATGGAGAGGATGAATATTATCAATTACTGTCCACAATAGAGGCCGTCCCGGAGGAGGAGGTTTTAACTGGCCCCTCCCCAAACCCTAAGACTGTCACGCCCACCGGCCTTCCCGCCATCTCCTCCAGATGAGCTGTGCTCCGCCCTTCACTTTGACGCGTGCTGACAGTTGGTGAGAGCTTCACAGACAGCAGACCACTGCGCCTGTACACAGTTAAACACACACTACCAGCCTGCACTGTGTTACAGGGTGACCAACGTATCGGCTTATTTAAAGGGATAGTTCACCCAAAAATTAAAATACTGTTGTCATTTATTCTCCCTAATTTTGTTCCAAACCTGTATAACTTATATTCTTCTGCGGAGCATAGAAGAATATATTTCAGTAATGCCGTTGTAGTATTTTGTTTGTTTTTGGGGGTTTTTCCCCAGTACAGTGAAAGTCAGTGGTCGCCAAGAAACTCATACAGGTTAGAAATTACATGAAGGTGTTTTTTGAGTGAACTATCCTTTAAAAACAACAATAAACCGTGACAGGTTGTTCTTTACAGTGATTTTAAAATGATTAAAGATGACATGAAAGCATTGCTTTTAGTTCATATCTATTAGCTTTGATATCATCGATACCCATGTGAAAAAGAAGTACACTTTAACGGACACTTTAAATAATTTTTTTTTTGTGGAAATAATACTTGAACATTATAATGTATTTACTGTAGATGTGATATTGAATAAAACACTACAGATAAAAACTATGATCAAGTACTTCACTTTAGTATGGTAGTCAACACAACAAAATAAGTTTACTTCTATAAAGCATGACAAAAGATTATTAAAGCATAGTTATTTAATGTGTACTTTAAAGTAAAACTTTTAATTTGACTTTATTACAAAGTATATTAAGAAGCAGTCATGTACACTGCCCTCCAAAAGTTTGGAAACACCCCTGACAAAGTGTGGTTTTGGACGATATCAGCATAAATCCTTATAATTTTTTGGTGCAGATACATTAAAGTAACTTGACATTATCACTGAAGACCAGCAATAAAAATGTTCCTTTTGATTACATAATAATGGCAATATATACATGTCAAAGTCAGACATGCCAGCTGTGATGCCTGACTACTGGTTTAAACTTGGCCCAGGTTTTTAAAAGATTTCTTGCTTTTTAAAAGATTTTGAATTGAATTTTTTTTTTTCTATGTATAAACTGTTTATGTAATAAGATATGTTTTCATAGTTTGTGTTGTCCCTTATCAGTGCAAAATTATCACAAATTAAAAAGGTTTCATGCCAGTATTGTCCAAAACCCCACTTTTCTAGGGCATTTTCAAACTTTTGGAGGGCAGTGTACATGTGCTTTAAGGACACTTAAATGACCTTTTATTTTTTAAGATTTGAATTTCACTATAAGTGCACACTCAGTACAATTAAACACAGGATTATGCTAACCATGTAGATATCCCAACCCTATTATTTAATTATAATAACCTTATATAGAACACAGACAAGTCCTTTGATTTGTCCAGCACCAACATCCTGTATAATAGAAAATGCACCTGTCCTGGAAATAAAATTAATCAAGCAGTTTATAGATGTGTTGATAGATATGAAGTGTGGTTAAATCATGCACTGCCTCAAGTAGCTTATTGCATTTATAAAAAGAGTGCCAGCAATTTGATAGAAGCCACCAGTGTTTAACAAAATCAGTACCATTTCTTAATAGTGTCCATATGCTTTCTTGTACCAAGTAATATAGTTGGTATATATTTGACCCTGGACCACAAAACAAGTCATAAGAGTCAATTTTACATAGATTTATATGTCACCTGAAAGCTGAATAAATAGCTTTCATTGTTGTCCATTGATTTAGAATAGGACAATTTTTGGCCGAGATACAACTATTTGAAAATCTGCAATCTGAGGGTGCAAAAAAATCTAAATATTAAGAAAATCGCCTTTAAAGTTGTCCATATGAAGATCTTAACAATGCATATTACTAATCAAAAATTAAGTTTTGATATATTTATGACAGGAAATTTACAAAATGTCTTCATGGAACATATTCTTTACTTAATAACCTAATGATTTTTGGCGTAAAATAAAAATCCATAATTTTGACCCATACAATGTATTTTTGGCTATTGCTACAGATATGCCTGTGCTACTTAAGACTGATTTTGTGGTCCAGGGTCACATATTTTAGAGAATAAATATCAAAATAATAATATAAATACAAGTTTTTATGTGGTCCCAGGTACACCCATGTGCTATTAAATGAACCGTGCCTTTCTGTAATGCAGATTTGGTCAGCATTCCAGTCATGAACATAATAACAGTAAAGCACAACTTCCCATTCTTTATTCCTTAATTAAATTGGCCTTTAGAACCTCAGCCATCTGTATTTTTTGAAGCTGTATCCTCAGCACACAACTGGCAGTGGCAGCATCTCTCACTCACACATGGATAACTGCTAAAGCTAAAAGCTCTTCAGAGAAACATGTTTCAGCCTTTAGTATCTCCCATCAAGTACTGAATTACATCCCTCCAGTATGAAAATCACTCACGGGTTGCTTTGTTTGTTCCTTTTTTTTCTGCACTCTTTTTTCCCACCTCTTTTGTGATTGTAGTCTCGTTTGCTGTGGCAGACTGTCAGATCAAACACGTTTCGCCCTAATACACATGACAGACAGTGCAGATGTCACATGGCATGAATGAATGAAGAATTTAATGACAGAGCTCACTGAATTTGGAGCCGTTGATGTCCTGTGGTGTCGTAATAGTCATTCAGGACACGACAGCAGTGATTTTGCAGAAACGCTGACTTTCTGTTGACTTAATTTCCATATAGTGGCCCCAAATGTACTTAAGATACACTTAAAAATACATGAATGTCAATGCATTATCAAACCAACTTGGCTAAAAATAGTGAACAACGTTTACAAAAATGTGTTTAAAATGATAAAACTGATAACTGTATCATGTTTTATGTTATAACAAATAAATAGATAACTATGGAAGCTTGTTTCTTCCACAGGATTAAAAAAATACGTAATTGCAACTTTTTATTTTTTGTTCCATGGCAGGAAATAAACAGAATTGTGAGATAAACTCAGAATTGCGTGAAAGAATGACTTTCTGACTTTTTTCCACCTTGGATTTGCATGAAAAAAAACTAACTGTACAATAAAGATTCATCATTTCTATTTTTTTTTATTGCATAGTGGAAAGGGGCTTCCATAAATAACTGTTTCCATTAAATCAAACAGTAAAGTGACACTTTGTTCTTGTGACATATTAGTGCATGTTGTTTGTTAGTGAGATTCCCTACTCCTGTGGTTCCTCTTTAACTTGAAGAGAACTAACTTTATACAGCCTATAAAATCACCAAAACACTAGCTGATTCAAAGACACTGAGCAAAATAAAAGAGGAATAAAAAATGTTAGTGATGAGAAAAGCACTTGCTTTGATATTTTATATCCACTGCTGTGACATTCAGACATTTTTTAATTGTGATTTCAGTGTCCAAATAGGGTTCTTATGTAAAGTTATGAAGGTGATTCTAAATTTTAAAAAGTAATTTAAAAAAAAAAAAAGCTTTTTGTAAGTATAACACTGAAATGGTACTGAAAATCAGATTATAAATTAACTAAACATTTAATGAAAGTTTGTTTGAAAGCCTAAGTTTAGGGCTCTATGAACCAAATATTGAACTGCCCTTTTGTGATGTTTATGGCAGCCCGGCACTCTTAGAGATGAATTTGACCTTATCTCGTGGCGTCAGGCAACATCTGCATTTCAAAGCCTCTCATGGTTATGGAAAGTTTGAGGAATACCCTACAATGTCTTTCTTATTTTTGATTCACATCATTGATATAATTCTTTCATTAAACACAGTTTATCAAACCAATAATGATACAATCATTAATTTGAATTCTCCTCAAGGAGGCAGATAACATTAGCACATGAAAAGTGAATCTTTGCTTTTGATCCCCCCTCACAGAAACAGAGACAAAAAGACATGAAGAGAGCAAGATAAGACTGTTATGAATGCCTCGCATTTCAAATTGTTTTCAACTTTGTTCTTTTAACATGTTTTTTTTTTTCTTTCCATTACTTTTTCTCTAAATCTTTTATTCAACACCTCCATTTGTGGACTTGCCGTGATGTTGGTGTAGATGAGAAATTCTGGACAAAACGCTCTCTGAGATGAGTAGGGCCGCACCGCGCACACAAGCCAATTTGTGGCGCTGTTTTTTGAAATTTGCATATCATTTGGTTCATCTGCAGTTGTTGACCCCTCAGGGCCCGCAAGAAAATCTGATCTTTAGCAAAGATGTAGACAGATCTTATTCTCTCAAACTCCCTTCATATCTTTCTGTCTTTCTCTCTTTCAATTTCTTTCAGGTCAAAAAAAAAAAGCCTTATTAGCATGCTTGCCTTATTGGCATTGGCAAGGTTACATTTCTAAAGTTTTCAAAGAATTAATAAATATTGCACACATATTCAAACACACATAATAGAGGTGTTGGCAGTAAAAAAGTGGATATATTTGAACGTAAATGTAAACACATGCCATTTTCATCCTTTTTTAGAGTAAGAATTCTCATTTCTTGTTGCTACATTTTCACATTGCAGTTGTGGGATGTAGATTTCATTTTAAAATAATTGAATTGCAGTTTATTTTCTTTTGATAGCACTTGTTTGTTCGTTTTATGGTACGTTATGTCTGTTGAGTGTGTACATGGCTGGGTTCTCACTATTGATGGATATGTTGATGAGTATGTTTGTAGCCAGTTGCAACAGTAGTTTATTTTGATTTGATGATGGTTTAATCCTGTCAGTCAATTTGATTTAGAGACGGCAAAATTAAGAAGTGGAAGATTTTGCCTGTATTTCAGTTGATTTGTTAGTCAGCTACCATCCACAGAGTGTATATATCATCTGATAGGTGACATTTTGGTAAGAAGCCAATTTGGCATTTGTTCAGTATATATCTGTCACTAAAAAAAAGTGGATGAATTTGCTCTTGTGTTTTACATATGTCTCTGTTTACAAATATGCCACATTAATTATTAGAGTCAAATAACATTTTGGGTTAATGAATCATCGCTATCAGATGCTGGGAATATGCTCGCCATAAACAGAATGAGTTTGAGAACGGCTGATCTAAATTTGCAACATTTTTCATGGTCAGCGCACATTTATTTTTAGCAGTGTGGTACAGAGTTTGTTGTTATTAAGGGAGATATTATTAGTTTTCCAGCTGTCTGAATGTTCATGATAAGGTTTGTTTAGTGTGGTCCACTTTTGCCCTTTCATTTTTTGTAATTAGTGTCCTCATTTGGATCTGGCTGATATCTGTTCTCTTCCTCAAACCGAGGTGAGGAAAAATCCTCTGTGTTTCTGAGGTCCTCATCTATTTCCTCTTAATGCTTTTAATCTTCCTCAAGTTTTTGCCAAGTTTGAAACATATTTGAAAACACATATGTGACCCTGGGCCTCAAAACCAGCCATAAGGGTCAGTTTTTGGAAATTGAGATGTATATATCATCTAATGTAAGCTGAATAAATAAGCTTTCCATTGATGTATGGTTTGTTAGGACAATATTTGAAAAATCTGGAATCTGAGGGTGCAAAAAAAAATCTAAATATTGAGAAAACTGCCTTAAAAAAAATTGTTAAAGTTGATCAAATGAAGTTCTTAGCAATGCATATTAGTAATCAAAGATTAAGTTTTTATATATATAGTAGGAAATTCACAAAATATCTTCATGGAACATGATCTTTATTTAATATCATAATGATTTTTGGCATAAAAGAAAACTCAATAATTCCAACCCAAACAATGTATTTTTGGCTATTGCTACAATACCTGTGCTACTTAAGACTGGTTTTGTGGCTGAAGGTCATATTTGTGACCGTGGACCACAAAACCAGTCATAAGGGTCACTTTTGTGAAATTAAGATTTATACATAATCTGAAAACTAAATAAATAAGATTTTCATTGATGTATGGTTTGTTAGAATAGGACAATATTTGGCCGAGATACAGCTAATTGAAAATCTGGAATCTGAGGGTGCAAAACAATCAAAATGTTGAGAAAATCGCCTTTAAATTTGTCCAAATGAAGTTCTTAGGAATGCATATTACTAATCAAAAATTAACTTTTGATATATTTACGGTAGGAAATGTACAAAATATCTTCAAGGAACATGATCTTTATTTAATATCCTAATGATTTTTGGCGTAAAAGAAAAATCGATAATTCATTTTACTGACATATTACTGTGAGTGATTTTCAAATGGATACATTATGCATACTTATGTGATTGCAATGCAAGTGAGTGCTTTCTCATGTATTATACCAGGGGTGGCGAACGTCAGTCCTGGAGAGACGCAGCCCTGCATAGTTTTGCTTCAACCCTAATCAAACGCACCTGAACAAGCTAATCAAGGTCTGAAGGGTTACTAGAAAGCAATAGGCAGGTGAGTTTTAATTAGGGTTGGAGCTGAACTCTGCAGGGCTGCGGCTCTCCAGGACCGGAGTTCGCCACCCCTGTATTATACAATAAACATCAATGGCCTGTACGCACATAACTTCCATGTGTCAGGTTAGCCAAATTTGGGTTAGCCAAATTTGAACATTTTATGTTCAAATGAAAGTGTAGATTCTTGTTTGTAACAAAGTACTTAAAGTATAAGATTAACAGAATGAGTTAAAGCGTAATTTCGAATGACAGTAATTCCTACGCTTGCAGACAGAGGCCGTGTAGATAAATGATGATCACAAAGTTGTGTTAATAACGCATTTGGCGTTAGTGTGTGTGTGTGCATGCTGACTAGTTCTAGTTCTAATCATAGCTGGCCGTGTCCAGTTTTCTTGCACTTGGATGAGGCGGTAATGAGAATATTCTGCAAGCATTATTCCCCGTCTGAGAATATTTAGTTCCTCTGAAAAGCGCCGGCTGAAATAGGTCACTCTAACACCCGCGAGTGCCTCTTTAAAGAACATCGAATCCATTAAGAGAGATCTTGTTCCCTAGATTATTTTGGCCCTGTTTTGCCATGGAAATCAATTTTGAACAAGCTCTCTAGTTTTTGTGCTCGCGAGAAGAAGCCTCTGAAGTTCGCCTTCACGGTGGAGACCGTTCTTCAGCAGGCTTCCTCGGTTAGCTGAGACGAGAAACTCTGTTTGAGGTGACGTTTAATAACCAGAAGCAGGAAGGGAGTGAAACGGAGCCGTGGAACTGTCAAACACAATGGTTTTATTGACGAGCTAAAGCTACCGATGATCCCCGATCTTGTGTCAGAAGCTCGGCTCCGGTAAACAATGTTGGCCCTGCACCTGTGCTCTTTAATATCTCAATAACTCTCCATAAAACCAGGGCGGCCTATTCTTTGCGCTCATTAAAGCGCCCTCTGCATCTGGAGCAGCCGACGCTCTCTTTTAATGTGGTCCGCGCACAACGACGAAGAGTTTTTCAGCTGTTTGTTCTAGAGCGTGTGTTTTCTTTTCCAAGTATGCGGAGCAATGTGGCACCTTTCAGATATTTTGCAGCCGTAATCTTTAGATAGAGCAGTATTTATTGTCAGACAGCACACTCTCTCATACTAATAGACAGGGTGGACTTCAAAGGGGGAACACAAATAGACTGGCATTGTCCTGTCTCTATATCCTCTAGAGTTCAAAGGAAGAGTTTTGAATAGCAGTGTTTCCAAAGCCTCTCTTTCAAACCTGCTGGGATGTAAAGCAGGTAACCTGCTATTGATACACGAGAACACACACACACACACGCTCGCGTATATGTTCGTTCACTAGTAAACGCTTCCTGCGAGCCGCATCTCGTAATCGTGGTGGGATAATAAAGCTGGGAATGAAAGTAAACACTTTATTTTGCCGTCTTCTCTCGCCGCCTCTCCGAATAAACAGGTACTTTAGGATATTTGCAGATTAGCGGCGCGACGCTTTTGCGCTGACTGATGTGTGACAGACAGACAGGCATGAGAGCCAAACAGATGTCGGGTACAGGAGTGGGCGCCCTCCCTAAAGACTGATTTAATGAAGAACCGCGGAAAGAGAGCGGGTTAGAGGAGAAAGACAGAAGGAGAGAGCGAGGTAGCGTAAGATGTAGAAAGAGAAGGGCTGAGAGGGGGAGAAGGAGATAAAAGAGTGAGTGGAGTACGCACATCAAAGACTTGCTAATGATGCTGGATGCCATTAGGGCTTGTAGTGGCCTTTGTTTCGGCTTCCTAACACCTGCAATTTGTTGAGGGCTTTCTATGCCCCGCTGAATTACCCACATTTGCATGAGCACTGAGTGAATACCGGAGGGATAAAAGTGGGAGATTTTGCCCCGCTGCATTTGGACTTGAATGTGGGCCGTGGCCAAATCTCGCCAATGTTCGGCATCTGTCTCAGCGCTAACTCAGCTATTAGCCAACTGTGTCTAAAACATTTACTAGTCTTGTGTCTAAATGATTTACCAAACTAGTCTTGTGTCTAAAAGATTTACCAAACTAGTCTTTACTTTGTCTGTTGATTCGCGTGAACTTAAGTGTGTTTCCTCAACTATGGGTTCTTTTATGTTCCAGGATCTCTTAACTTTTTTTAAAAAAAACTGTTTGGAAACTTTTCACAATGGCTTCATAATTTATTTTTGTTACTTTTAAAAATGACTTCCTTTAAACATGATTATTGTAGCCATATTTTTGCTCCTAAAATATGAAAATCAAATTATGTTTTAAAAATTTCATTATTTGTTACCCTACTCTCAGTAAAAAAAATTGTATGGTTTTTGAAAATGTTTTTTTTTCTTTTTGTGGTTATGTTTTATGCTTACCAAGGCTGCATTTATTTGATCAAAAATGTAATTAAAACAGTAATATAGTGAATTAATTATATAATGTTTTTAAAAAGTAAATATTCCTGTGATCAAAGCTGAATTTTCAGCATCATTAGTCCAGTCTTCATTGTCACATGATCCTTCAGAAATCATTCTAATATGCTGATTTGCAGCTTAAAATAAATAAATTATATATATATATATATATATATATATATATATATATATATATATAGGACAATATATGTGTATATTTAAAGATTCTTTGATAAATAGAAAGTTCAACAGAACATCTTTTATTTGAAATTTTATAACAATTTAAGTCTTTACTGTGACTTTTGATTGAAATTGTAGTGCATGTGAAAATTATTTAGATGTATGTATTTATTTTATAATTTTACACAAATTGGCAATCAGACTACCAATAAATAAATAAATAATTAAAAATATAAATATAAATAAAAAAAAGAATAACATTTACATTTGGGTAACACTTTACAATAAGGTTCATTAGTTAACATTAGTTAGCTACATTAGTTATGTATTAAAATCAAAGTTGTGTTTGTTAACATTAGTTAATGTACTGTGAACTACCATGAACTAACAATGAATGACTGTATTTTTATTAACTAACATTAACAAAGATTAATACATTGTGTGATAAACGTATTGTTCACTGATGTTAGTTAGTACATTAACTAATATTAGCAAATGACACCTTATTGTAAAGTGCTACCAAAATTAGTTTTTCTCCAAGGAGACAACAGCGTTAGTGAAAGAGCTTAATATGCATGAGAAATATGAAACATGATCTGTGAAGAACACAAAAAATCAATATAAATATATTTTTATTGTTTTACATACCAGTTAATTTATGAAACTGTATTAAAAGTTAAAATATCATTTAATTGTGTTTATATAAAATAATAATATCCTAGCTATAAAACTGTCTTTTAGCATACCGTAAGTATTGGGTAACACTTTACAATAAGGTGTCGTTTTATTAGCATTAGTTAATGTATTAACTGATATGAACGGACAACGAACAATGCATTTATTACACTATTTATCAGTCTTTGTTAATGTTAGTTGATAAAAATACAGTTGTTCATTGTTTGTTCATGTTAGCTGACAGTGCATTAACTACTGTTAACAAACACAACTTGTGATTTTAATAATGCATTAGTAAATATTGCAATTAACATGAACTAACATGAATGCTGTAGAAGTATTGTTTATTCTTAGTTAATGTTAATTAATGTAGTTAACTAATCTTATTGTAAAGTGTTACCAAATATTGTGTTGAGTACAAAAATTAAACAGTACGTAGTTGCGACATGCGATGAAACAGGATGACAAATTCGTCCTGTGATCTAGTGTAAATCTACTGTTAAACACTGAAACACAAAAATTAAATAAATCTTTCCAAAAGTGCCCATAGTTGGATAAACAAGTTCCAGCGTAAAAATGCTGGATTCTGTAATCATGAGGTATGAGCTGAAGACTATCCTGCATAAGCACGGCCATATGGAAGCGCATGTAGCCCATATCTCCTGAAAATGAGCTAAAGTTTCTTTTCCTGCGGGGCTTGGATAGAGGTCTGGGGAAAATCAGAGCATGAAATTGCGATTAGCCCCTGTTGTTTGTGCAGACCAGGAATAGGCTACAGGACTTGGCATGGCCGAAGGTGTAACCTGTTTTGTTTGGCCTTGCTGAAGCCCTCCCAGATGGTGCTCGCAGCTGCCACTGAGTAAACGCAAGCAGGGCGAGCGCTGAGAGAAGTGGCCAGGACCTGTTTACATTCAGGAGGCAAAACAACAAATCTGTCCCTTACAGTCAGGACAAGCTATGGAAAGAGACTGTCTCAGTTCAAACGGTTTTGTACAGTTCATTATAATGTACCCACATAAAGATTATGGAAAGTAATTTACCTAATTAGCTTCTAATCATTAGCTTTTCTACACAAAGTGTCATTGAATATGAGTTCTGTGATATAAAAAAAATAAATAAAGTGGTTGATACTGTTACAGTTTTTATTCATATTTTTAGTTGTAGTTACTTTTTTGTCCGTTTTTTTTTTTTTATGTCTATATAGTTTATATTAATTTTTATTTCAGATTTAGTTTGAGTTATTTTAGTATACCAAATGTGTAAAATGGGAGATGTTTACTGGGCAACTAGCCGAAATAAAAGTTTTTTGTTGGATTTTATCTATTTCAAGTAACTTTTTCATGATTTTAGGTTTTGTTTTAATTATTGACCCTGGGTTGGATGACTATAATATATAATTACTAAAATACCAGACTAAATCTTTCATATCTCAACTGTGACTGTGATTCAAACACAGATTAAATGAAGTGTATTGCTTGAATCTAATGATTGACCGATTTTTAGTTTGAGAAAAAGACGTCAGTAATCTCTCAGGTCAACTTTAAAGTTTCAGAAGAAGTCACAATTATTTCTCAAACTGTGATCGGATTTGGCAAGATACTTTGTTTGAAAATGAATCTTAATATAAACTCATATTTCTCATTAAATTCTTCCAAGAGCAAATAATTTGAGCTGCCATCATCTACTTCATATCTCTATTATTGAGTCAGTATTGACTCATTTGTGGATTTACGGAGCAACATTTGCGATTAAGTTGATGCTTAAGTCCAGCTGAAAATTCAGTTATGTCCTTTAAAGTAATATTGAAACGCTCTGGGATTTGTGTTTTTTGCAGCTCTATTTTGCATCATTCAGTGGTTTGAACAATATCTCTAATTCCAGTTGGATTCCTATTGTTTAATATTAATTTGTGTACAAAACTGTTTGTTGATAAGAGATTCTAGTGAAATCTGAATGTTAATTATCTCACTGTCTGTGCTCAAACTGAAACGTTTGATTAATTCAGCAATAAAGAAAGCTTCAATTGTCCCAAGGACAAACATCTGCACAGGGCTTCAAACCCCATTAGACTGAATCTGAAATTAGTAAACATCCATGAACTAGATGTTCTGGCCCCTCCGTCTAATCCGAAACCTCTGATCACGCTCGAGGAAGCCAGACGTGACCCCAACAATTACCCCGGGCCGGCGGGAACAGAGCGGGTCAGAGCCGCGTTGCCACACACAGCGGCGAGCGGGTGTTTAAGGGGCGACCTCTCCCTCATCTCCTGACCCGAGGCCCGTCAGCACACCGCTCCAGCCTGAGCACAGGCAACAGTATCAGATTTCAGGGGAAAATGTTGGAAATTAGCAAGAGCAGAGTCAGGCTACACAGCGTCGAGGGCAGAACACAATGGCAGCTTTCTGTCAGGGAGAAACTTCAAAGGGCCGCTGAGTGACTACTCTGAGTTGGACTTTGTTGTAGATCACTGAGGAAATTCACAGATGTTTTCTCATACGAGACACCATTACAGAGGCTCTCGTAGCCGGTAGCCCCGAGCATTTCTCTGCCTTTCCATCTCTCCTGCTCTTGTGTGTGAGACAGATGTGGAACCCCTTTTTTCTTTTTTCAGATTTTTGCTTTATTTTCTTCTGCTGTCTGTCCAGAGAACATGAAAAGTTAGACAGGGCTCTGACCTGTCCGAAAGAAGCCTTAAAAAATCAAGAAACTGTTGATGCTTTTATCAAAAACTTACGGACAATGCTGTGATAACACTGTCAAAAGTTGTGCGTCAGCACCAAACTCTTGTAGATTAGACTGATATTTTACAATATCTGCATGTGATTTGATTAAGCTCTTTTATGAGCCATATAAAGCCTACTGTTTCTAGCCATCTAGATTATCAACATGATCAAAACTTTCCTGGAAAACCTTTTGCACACAATCTGATTGACGGTTCAGACTTTTTTTAGCAAGTAAAAGGCCATTTAATGTAATTGTAAAAACGTCTCCCATTCCGCTCATGGTTCACGTGCCGTTTGATGTGAAATCTTTATTGATTTTTATGGAGTTAATGAAAAAATAACCTTTATATTTTTAAAAATATTTCAAGAAGAACACTTACTGAAGCTACTTAGGTTTATTATTTGATTATCCATGCAGTATACTTAGTAAAATCATGTCAAAATGTCTCAAATATAATACACAAGGATTTTGAGGAACATTTATTTCTTCATCTCTCAATCATTGTAATGCATTCATTATATGTTTTGCCCACAGCAATTCAAACTAGAGAGCTTTTTATAAAACTATATGTATCTTAAATGTGATCTTACTAAAACATATCATTAGGAGATGCAGAGTAACACTTAACAATAATGTGTCACTTGTTAACATTAGTTAATGTATTAACTAACACGAAGAAGCAATGAACAATAGATTTATTATATGATTTATTAATCCTTGTTAATGTTAGGTAATTAAAATGCAGTCGTTCTTTGTTAGTTCATGTTAGTTCACTGTGCTTGAACTATTAACAAACACAACTTGTGATTTTAATAATGCATTAAATGTTGAAACTAACATTAACTAAGATTAATAAATGCTAGAAGTATTGTTCATTGTTAGTCCATGTTAACTAATGTAGTTAACTAATGTGAACTAATAAATCTTATTGTAAAGCTGACGTTTACATGCATTCTATGTAGTCTTCTATTTTTTAATAAATAATTTAAAAAATGTCATCTTACATTTTGGTTACATTTTGAAACGCTGAAAACTAACTACCCTCTTTTTCTTTTACAGATTGCCTTCTCCAGCCTTTTGCTACAAAATGTGTTGTATATGTAAAATAATAAGGGGTAATTATGTAAGTATGCGTTATGTTCACAGTATTTGGATGTATGTATTTATCATGAAAGACAAATGTGCTATTTATCAGTTTTCTTGTAAAATAAAAAGGAAAAATGCATACTGTGGTTAATTATATAAGGACTCTCCATGGCAGCCTGTTGAACTGTTAATATTTAAATTAATATGTTGCCAAACAACATGATTAGATGAGTGATGGCTCACTCACTGTACTTCAGTTGTTTCTTTTTTCTGTTTAGTCTGAGCTGTTTATGCGCAACAGACCACAGAACAAAGTGTGTACGTCGTCATGAGAAAGAGTGATCAGCTGCTCAATAATGTGCTTTCTTCACTGTACAGAAGCAGAGCGTGTAAATGAGCACGACTGTAATGTGAGACTTACTGTTCCACTAACAGTTTGGTACAGATCTACCGTTATTATAAAACTCCCTCTGGTGATAGATTGATTCCAACTACACAGTAAAGATTTTAAAAATATGTTACATCTGGAAAGTAACACACTGCATTGTTGTGAGTTTGGGTGAAGTTTCAGCCTTGTACAGTGTTGGTGTTCTCGATCCAATCTTGCCGGCTGTTTTGTATCCTAACCTACCTAAAAACTAAAATAAACAATATCAAGTTTTGTCATTTATTGTGTGCTGCTCTTAAATCTCATTGCATGCACTGCAAAACCTGATGAAATGTAAATACCAGAAATATATTCACATATAAAGAGAGGTTATAACAGTATGCACCATATAATTGGAGGCGACTGTTAAGAAGAATAAACAGAATTGTGCCCTCTTGCAATTCTCTATGGACTACAGGAAAACTGAGATCTCCTCCCGGTGGGAATCCCCCTCCTTCCCCCATTACTATGTGAGAAACCTTAATCCCATCAAAAGAGCTGATCTGCTTCAACATCAACCACTCCAAACTGCTCGAAAGGGACAGTTTAAAAAGTCATAGATTAGACACATCTCTCCGTGGGTGTTTACTTGTCTTGTTTTTTTTATTTTGCCTACTGCTCACATTTGAAGCTGCACTGATACGACAGCCTGCAAAACTTTGAAACTCCTAAATGCATCCTACTTTGAAGCACTTTTGGTTTTTAGCTCTCACTTATGATGCTTAGTGTTTGATTCCTGTGATATTTGTGGAGGTGTCACATGTGCTGGAGACTGGGTTGCACTGAAGGCTTGACTGGTTCAGGGCGGAGCAGAGGGAGGAGAACTGGAAAATGTTCAGACTTTCTCAAAGATTGGATCTCCTCCTCTTGCCAGCCTGCGAATCATCACACAACTAAGACATCATCATCATCATCATCATGTCACCTCCACACCTCCATGTCTCGACGTTGACTTTCACAGGGTGCTGTGGGATTGTTCTTTCCTAAATAAATAAATTGCCTTTTTAACTATGAAAACAATAAGGAGATGCTTGTTCTTTTTGGTCTTTAATCACAAGCAGTTAGTGCAACCAAAGGAAAAGTGATTTGCTTTGTTGACTTCCTACACGATAATTATTTGTTAAAAATTGTGTTGCCATTAAATCTGTTGATCACAGTCATGTGTTTCAGACATATTTTAAGGTTCATTATTACTGTATTAAAATGGTTTTACTGCATTTACTCACAGGACATCTAATTATTACATAAAATATTCAGTGTCAATTGCACAAGTTTAATGTCTGTATTAGTGTGTTTATATACTGCATACGATATCAGCAGATTTTATGACATGTTATATTATGAATAACTGCAAGTCAAACTCCTTGCAAGTGTAATAATCGTAGGCAATAATCGTAAATTGCGGGACAGAAAAAGTACGTGTGAACTTTCCACTGAGTCAAATGATTCCTTCCTCTTGAAGTTATCTCATAAGCCTGTACCAGATCTCTGGAGATAACACACAGTCCTATTGTCGCACAACAAATCCTTAATTACAGAAAGGGGGATCGGGTGACTCCGGCATCCAATAGCGGGGGTCTCCAGGCGGCGAGGGGGTCTTTGATCAAGAAAATCCAATTATTTGTGTATATACATTTCCCACATAGTGATTACTTCATTAATTGTCCCGCCTTTATCCCCACCCGTCCCATCCCCCCCTAATAATCAGCCCTTTTATCCAGACCAACAAACACACCATAGGAGCTTTGTGTGGATTCAGAGGATTTGCTTCCCCCTCTCAAAGAGCCGCTCTTCTTTGATGATTGGGCAGCGGCGAACTTCAAAGTCATAAATCTCACTCCTGACTGGCTGGCGGCCCACCAAAGTCCTTATCAAATCCAAAGAAGTGATCCTTCACTCCCTCAGATAGTCCAGGGATAGCTGGAGGAGAGGAAGCGACGCGACCGCACTTTCCATGAGAAGACGTATTCAAGTATTTTTCAAGAAGTGAATTTGGCTGCTGTAAATCGGGAAGCTTGAGGAACTCGAGGAAGTGTTGCCATGGCAGCTGTGGCTGTGCTGAGGAACGACACACTACAGGCATTTCTTCAGGTTCGTCAAAAGTTTCAGATATTGTTGAAAATGTCCTGCGTAACGCGCGGATAACGCAAACGAACGGTGGTTATTGTCGAGAAGTGCCTCTGAACTGCGCGAACTCCTGCGGATAACGAGGCAGTTCTACTTTATTTGGCAAACGATTGTTCGAACGATTTTATATTTAACATACAGCACATAAACAAGACGGTACGAACTGTAGCACTTCCTTCATATTTATGTTAAAACGATGTTTCCATCTATTTAATTAGTAATTACTGAGCTTTTGAGAGTTTCAGTTCGAGTTTCATAATCAGTCATTCAATTTAGTGGAACAAAAGTGCAATAAACTTGTTTTGCACTTCATTTTACATTTATTTTAAAGTTGGTTTAATGCATCTCAGATGAAACGTCTTTTTTGCTTAAACATTACTGTAAACGTATTTCCCCAACGCAGCTAAAGTTATGCATATTCAAATAACCAAATTCCGTCGTTTTGTCTAACCTGAGAAGAAATCAAATGTCATTTCATTGGCTGATTTTGAAATCATATCTAAGTAATGATTCATATCCTTTAAAACGCTGAGGTACATTTGCTTTTGTGGAGAATTTTGTATGTATCTTTGAACAAAACATGGAAAAGTTTATCCAAAAAGTTCAATCTGATCTTTAAAAAGTCTTTTCAAGCATGTGTCATGTGTAATTGTTTTAATGTGGCTCTTTCCTACGATCCAGGATCGCACTCCCAACTCCTCGCCGGAAAACAGCAAGCATTCTCCTCTGGCACTTCTAGCAGCGACGTGTAACCGGATCGGTCATCATCACGGATCCACTCCCACGGACTTTATTCAAGTTCCCTACGACACGACCCTCGGGTCTCCGTCACGGATTTTCCACCCATGGAGTAACGAGGCGAATCCCCAGTCCTCGCTTTCCAACAATTCTTCCTTTGGACTATCCTCGAAATCTCACCTGCAGGGCTCCTACACCTCCCACCATGAGCTCCCATTAACCCCTCCGGCCGACCCCACGTATCCGTATGATTTCTCTCCGGTCAAGATGTTGCCATGTTCCATGCAGTCGTTGCAATCAAGCTGCCCGCCGACCTACGTGCCCGCAGTCACCTACGCGGCGCCGGCCCCCATCCCGCCCGCCATGCCCGGTTTCGTGCCGGGACACTCGGGCCTGGTCCATCAGCAGCAGAGACAGCTGTCTCCGAACCCGGGGGAGGATATACCATGGTGGAGCCTTCAGCAAGGAAACCACGTCAGCCACCCGTCGACCCTCGGCCACCACCGCTTTCCCATCCAGAGGGGTTTGGTGCTGGGACACACAGACTTTGCACAGTACCAGACTCAAATCGCAGCCCTCCTCCACACCAAATCGCCCCTGGCCACCGCCAGGCGATGCCGGAGATGCCGGTGTCCTAACTGCCAGTCGTCCAGCTCCAGCGACGAGCCCGGGAAAAAGAAACAGCACATCTGTCACATCCCCGGATGCGGGAAAGTATATGGCAAAACCTCCCACCTGAAGGCGCACCTGCGCTGGCACTCGGGAGAGAGACCCTTCGTGTGTAACTGGCTCTTCTGTGGGAAGAGCTTCACCAGATCGGACGAGTTACAGAGGCACCTGAGAACTCATACGGGGGAAAAACGCTTTGTGTGCCCGGACTGCTGCAAGAGGTTCATGAGGAGCGACCATTTGGCCAAGCACGTGAAGACGCACCAGAACAAGAAGAGCAAAAGTCACGAAAAGAGCTCTGATTACGTCAAACGAGAAGACCTGAGACCTGTGTAGTAGACTTGGATGACCATAGACTAGTGCAATATAAATATATAATCTTCAGGATCCTCATGAAGTGGAAAGAAGTTTTTTATTTTTTCATTAAAAAGGTTGATGAGACTTAACAAGACTGGGAGTCTTTTTTTGGACTTGTAAATATAATTTTCAAGTCATTCTCAGTTCCTAAAGGAACCCTGGAAAATGTTTCCTGTCCCTGAGCTACTCAAAACATTAACAAGTTTTAACTTGTGTTCAGATCTCTGTCTTCGGTGGAAGATTTCTTTATTCTGTAAATATATTGATAGCTTTTGTTGAATGAAAGTGTCAGTTCTCGCTCCTTGTGGGGTGTTTTAGCATGCTATTGAAAACCATCTGTTAAACTTTCAAAATTATTGTGTGAAAATAAAGACTATGACCTGTACATGCCACTGAAACATAAGGCGGTGAAGTGGAGTTATTAAAAGTGCACAGAATTATTTTTTAAAGAGGAAAACAGCATGTTTGAATTCGAGTAAGTTTTATAGCGTGTATGAAACGCTTAACAGAGAAACGGTGAAACTCTGTTAAAAATGAGCAGAGAATTTATCAGTTGTGAGATTTATCAGTTTGGTATCACTAGGATACGTAGAGCTCTGATGTTCAGTTTAAAGGACAGCTTTTATACAGATTTTAAAAACAAACTCAGCAAAAATTACAATAAAGCAAACGTTAACTGACATCAGATGTATTTTTATGTTTTTCGTAACGTCACTCATAAGCATTTTGCAGATGCTGTCAGTATTTGATATGTTAAACATATAAACATATCCCCAAGCTTTTTGTATTTGCAAATGGATAAAATCCAAAAATCGCATTAACGAAAGAACGTGAGTAATTGTATGGTGGATGTGTTGTGCCTGACCGTGTCAGATTTTTAAGTTCTTAAGTTATAATACCATCTGTGTGACCCAATTAGAAAATGGAATATTAGTACTGTGGCGTTTAAATCTGCTCCATCTAGATACAACATATTTAGATGCACTGCAAGTAATAGCAAGATCTCATTTCTATGTGGATCCTGATGTTGTTTTTGCTGAACTGAAATCAAATTTATAATCTCAGTCTGTGCATTTAGATTTTGCTTTCTGCCAGTGCACTCTAAATAATAGAAACAGTATTGTAGTTAATTCTGAATGAGGCTACTAACAATTTTGCACTGAGAAAGACAGAAAAAAGTGAGTCATTTGTATTATCTTGCATGCCTTGACAAAGCATTTCACACATGACAAACATCTAAAACATCAGATTAGAATATATGAAGTATGTGTGTATTACTGATACTGGGAGGGGGGATTTTTGGCACCTAGAAAGATGTTAATTCTTTGAAATCTATGGTGCAGTTTCTCCTGCAATAGCGCCTCCATTGGTAAAATCCTGCCACAAATCACTAAAAGCTTCTCTAATATTGCCCGCTTGGCAGTGTTTAAAGGATCTATACTACTTGTTATAGGTGTACTAGTTAGGATTAGTCTCTTAAGTGACACACAAAATCTACAACAGCAACCCCTTTAACTAGTACCATTTAATGATTTTAACTGCATTCATAATTGTTATAGTTTTGCTGTAAATTATTATTCTATGAAAACACAGTTATTTATTCCTGTTTCTTAGGAACACTATACAATAAAATTTTATTCAGATTCATAAAACCTCTTTCACTGAGGACATACACTGACAGGTTGTTGGTCGCTTTGGATAACAGCATCTGATAAATGCATAATTGAATCTTAGTTAAACAACTGGGTGCTTTGTAATGTATTTCTGACATTCTGTACTTCTGTATCATTTAAATTTCTAGGAAAATATTTGTTTTTTTATATTATTTTTCTTTTTTTATTCTTTAATATTTTTTTTTTCCAGTTTCCTTTTCTAGTTTCAGTCCTAGTTTCCTAACTCCTAATACCAATCATTCAATCATGCGCTGGGTCTTCATCCATAAACACGAGTGAGCTCAATATGTTTACAACCATATTCTGAATTATGTAAAGGAGAGAAGCCCTATTACAATGTTTTCCAAATTAATCTTAATTTGTAAATAAGTTGATATATATTTCTATCATAATGAATAGTGATTTTGTCAACATGGAACTGCGTATTGTTATTTGTTGTTTGTGCAAAACAAGAAGACAAATTATCATAGTCATCTCTTTACATTAATTCATGTTTTAGCAAGTACTCTCTTAACAGAGTGATATAAAAATACATGATCAGTAAGTTAGGCCTTAAACATCATGAGAAGCCCATACAAATTCATCAATTTACTAAAACAAATTCAGTTCACGAAAAAAAATTGCAACAAGAGTGTGGTGGAATTTACTTATAATAGTCAAATAATCATGTTGAGTATTTGTGAAGTAATCTTGATTGACAAAATAACATCTGTCAAGTGCTTTAGTAGACGTGTCAGTCATGCTCTAGAACTAATAATAACTCAAAATGTCCCATTATGAAGTTAAAAACCAATTGCTGAAGGATCTGCACCAAGAGCCTTTTCAGGTACTGAGTAACATGTCTCAATGTGCCTCTGCACCAGCAAGCAGTGAATTCTTCCCATAGGGCAGAAAAGGCTGTTCCTCTCCTTCAGAGAGTGAGATATGGTCAGGCTATCACAACAACACATGTGGCTTTGCATGGAGGGACTGCTGGAGGGAGTTTGTGTTTAAGCCTCACCGTGACCTGATCTGAATGCCACACTCTGATCTTCCTTTGATGTCAGTCTGTTGAAAGTCTGGCAGAATCAGGCATTTAGACACACATACTTAAGCATGCATACTTGAAATCTAACATGTGCTTGTTTATTTTAGAGTATTAAATGTGGGGAAAAAAAATAATAAACCCAGGCCGGGCTGAGCATCAAAGGTTGTTTGGGGTGTGTTTAAGAGCATCACTTCTGGCTTGAGAATGAAGTGACGCTTTGCGTCAGAAAATTGATACATTTCTCACCTCAGCCTCACCTCAGTGTCCCTTGCTACTTTTTCTTTCCTTTCCTTTATTCCCCCCAAAACAACACATTTATTTTGTAAAGCAGTGAGTGACTTTCTAAAAAGGTTACTACATACATACAAAAAATATTGCATATGCACTTCATTAAATCATTATTTTATTAAGCTAATTTACTATGTGAAATCCTTCCACTAAAGATATGGCCCTAATACTTGTTTCTGTGCATTACATATAATAATCCACTATGGCCAGGGTGGATTTCTAAATTAAACAGGCCAAGGCTATGGCTAAAATGCTGTACTGAGCAATCAGAATCCAGGACCCAAACTATTCATATATGCACAATGAACAAACAAACAAACAAACAACTTTTATTTATTAATTAATTCATTAATTTATGCAGGTTAAGTTGTCTTGAACATTCTTTTTAGGCTATGAAATCTTTACATTAACCCTTTAACTGTCACTCCCATTTTTGAATACCAGATCCAGACATAATTTTTTATAATTCATGAATAAAAACATTTTGTAATATGATTTTGATGTATATTTTCCGTGGTAATGCAATGTCTGCTTGTAAAATGCCTTTCAAAGGACGAATTTTGAGATATTAAGTTTTGAACTGATATATCATTTCTTATGATATCTAAAGTGTGATAGGGAAAAAGGCAATGAAGAAAGTCTTTTGTGACAAAGGTCAGAACTCATCTTATGATGTAGATTTTTTAAGTTGCACTCATATTAATCTATTACTTTTCCTACATAATTTCTAACACAAAAATATGGCTAAATATCTATTTAGGAATCTTTCCAACAATGTATAGTTTGTCTTGATTAGATTAGGATTTATTTGTAATATGGTGAAGTAAACTTAGGTGTCCCACTGGGGGGACGGTGACAGTTAAAGGGTTATTATCATGGGATTATTATCATCATTATCACTGCTTACCTGAAGCATATGATCTCCTGACCACATTCAAAAAAGAACGTTTAATGATATCCCAGCGGCACCTTGATACCATTTTCACATCAGATATTTGTCCAAACTTGATCAAGATACTGTAACATCGTTTAAAATTCAGTTTGGACTGCAATTTCTTCCAGTGGTAGCTTAAGTGGGTGAAAACAGGAAGTTAATCCCACACTGAAACTGGTTTAATGTATGTGTAGGCCAATATGTTTGACGTTCAATTTACATCACATTAGCGTCATGTCAAGTTTTTGACGTCAGTTTGATTTGGATATTGGATTTTTGACGTCAGTTTTGATGTCAATTTGATGTCTTTTCAACATCAGTTTGATGTCTTTACAATCATAGTACAATTATTTGATTTTATTATTCTATTTTATTTTGCTGTCGAATATATACCTAATGTGTCTCGGGGTTTTTATATACAACATGATATAATTTGCATAGACGAAAAAGGTGCAAACCATGACTGAGCTTTGTGAAACGCTACTAATATGCCAGCGCCATCTTGCGTCGACCTGAGGTTCTGAGGCTACAAAGTGTAATCATATTCTGCTTCTGTTTGCACTGAAATTACTATGGCATGGATGGGTTATTTAAACAGGACATGATCAGCTGTATTTATAATCTGTAGGTGTGTATAGTTCCACAAATTCGCGTTACAGTCAAGAACAGCGATGTTTTTTTTTCTCCAAATTTAACGTTTAATCGCATCCATACATACTGCAAGACCAGAAAACTCGCAATAACAGTGCTTTATTAGGTAATTACCACAAATGTCTAATGTCTATGGAAAAAAATGCTGATAGAAAATAAATATATAGTTGCACTGTTAAAAAGTTCTTACGTTACTCAATAAGGGTTTCTTTGTTCAGCAAACAAACAAGTGTAACAGTAATTTCAAGAACTCCATTCAACAGAAAAGTATTCTCCATAGAAGAAGCTTTTTTGAGTTGGAAAAACCACTGAAGAGCCTCTTTGTAAACAGTAAACAGCAGGTATAATGAGTTTTCAATTTGATTAACTGAAGCTTAATATGTGTTTAGTGCTGTTTTTGTTACAGTCCTTTTGCAGATTTGAGTCACAGAGGGAGCTGTCCAGGTGCTGAAACGCCACGACGATGTCCTACATAAATATTGACGTCCAATATGACAGAATCTAGCGATCGGTATTGTTCCTATACCGTAGACGAATTCTTTCGTTTCAAAATGTTTAAGGAAAATAAAGCTTAAGGAAACATTATCACCTTCATGAAAAAAGGTAAACGTAAAAAGCACTGCATGCATGAACTAAGAATGTGCGCGTGAACTGCATGAGTTTATTACATTAATTGAACGCTTGCTGCCACCATGTGGAATGCTCCTACAACACCAGTCTGAACAGCATTCCCATTCGTGTGCAACATTTAGGACTAAAACTTCTTAGACAAGAGCTTCTCTTTTCAAGGTTAAGAAGATCGCTTGCCCTTAAACATATAGGCTGACCCTTCAAAGCTCGATGAGTATGACGCTTGGAGATATTTATAATGAACAACCTGTTCAGAAACAGGTGATAAAATGCACGAACACTCTTGACATTTGGTGTTCTACAAGCACTGTTGTCCTTGATGATTCAAGGTCAGAATGACCCAGACTCCTCTCACAGCCTCTTAAGCTCCAGAGCAGCATGTAATGTATTGTGTTGTGCGTTGCTGTCGTGTGTGGCTGTTGTGTCAAACTTGCAAAGTGTTTGTTCGTGACTTGCGTTCTCATTTAAGGCACAAAGTCCTGCGGGAACGTGCCAGAGCTGTCGTAATGCCCGTGCTGATGCTTATGTAGAAATGAGATGTGTTTCAGAGCCAATCTGATGTTGTGGAGAGGGTCCGAGGATTACTAACGCGCATGTAGTGTCGAATAAATAGGCGATTGACGCCTTGAGTAGCAGCGAATAAAACATTGCCTCCGGAAAGGTCATCGCGATCCGTCAATGAGATTTTTCGGCTGATATTTGTGAGCTGATTTTGGAGTGAGGGCGCATCTGACGTCGAGGAAATTTAGTTGCGTGGAGATTTTGGATACTGTTGCATACTCTCGATTCTTTCACAGGTAAGCAGCTTCCTGGAGTTTTGAATGCTTTTGTTGATCGTGTAAAGTAAAACTGTAATTATTAATCTAACAGGTGCTTCACGACAGTCAGGCGTTCAGTAAAGCGCAGTCTATGCTTTTGTGCTTTATGTTCATTCGGTAAAGCAGTAAATTTTATGTTATCCGAAAAAAATCCTATTTTAATATAACAATGGCAATATTGCATACTGATATCAGATTTCTATTAACCTTTCAACAGCCATCAGTTTCGATCATCCATATGTCACCTGAATTGAGAAATCAATATGCACCATTTCTTAATCAATGTTAACATGTGTAGGCTATATTAATCAAGACAATATGCGATTCCTGTTGGCATGATGATGAGCACCAAATCAATTTCTGTGACAAACTTTTAGAGAACCGTTTCAGTTCAAATGTATTATTTCAATGCAGAGGTCTTAAAATCATTTGACATATTGATCCAGTAGTATTTCATCAGTGAAGGGGGGAAAGTCTAAATCGTCATGGGTTTGTCATGGTATGTTTATTCTCGGCTTATTTGAGAAAGTTATCCTACAAGAAATCATTTTAAGGCTGGACAACCTGTGTGCGCGTAGTAGTTTAACTTTAAACCGCATTCACTTAAATAATTCTTTATGCTGAAATGGTTTTGTTAAGGTTCTGTTCTTCTGCTATTATTTGGGGGAAAATGTTCTGTTTTCAGAAGAGCTTGTAACCCAAAGAACCTAAAGTAGCCTATTTAATTTTTTTAAAGATGAGGTGAGGTGATTAAAAGTGTGGCACATATAGACTATATGAAACCATCTACTTCGTTAGCATATTCGACATAATTATTGTTTTAATTTATGACATGAAAAATCTGTTTCAATTAAATTATTCTAGATATGGACGTTAAATTATGCAGGCATTAATGCTGAGCTTCCCCTATATCTCCCCTGCAGTCAGCTTGACTTTTTTTGTCTGCTAAAATAGGAGCCGTTTCTCTGAGAGTGACAGCGCTCTTTGAATTGAGGACTTAAACACTGGGGCTGATGGCGGCGTCGGCACCCTCCTCCTCCTCCTCTGGCGGCGATCCGGATCCCAACTCGACAAATTTACGGCCACCTTCCTCAAGTAGGTCCATCACCGATAAACCGCTATTTCACTCAGGCTATTTGCTTTGTGGCCAACGTCATTAATCTTGTCGGTGAGGCGGGAAAACGGCGCTATTCGCAACGCGTCAGGACCAACAAATCAACGCAGCATTGAGCGCGCCGCGGACCTCCCGCGCCAGCCGGCCAGCCAGACCAATGTCGTTGTCAACATAGGTGATGGCCTTTAAACACACCTGCTCAGAGGCAATTAGCGAAGACAGACGAGCAGCCAACTCTGATGCGTCATTATTCATTTGAAATACATTTTTGCCGTGCTAAATGTAGTAACAGGTAGGCTAATCTGTAAAACACTATTGTTTAAAATGTATTATTTAAATTATTTTTTTAAAATAATTTAATTAGGCTATTATTATTATTATTATTATTATTGTTATTATTTAGTATTGTATTAAATATATTTTTGTCGTCTCTGTCTAAAAGAAAAAAAGGGAACGAGTCTGTCTGCAGAACTGTATAATTATATGAAGTGTAGCTATAATTGTAGGCACTCTAAATCGGTACTAATGGCTCACTGCTCGCTTCAGTGTGTTTCTCTGTGATGGGGGAAGCACACAGCTCTGTTTATTAATTTCCTTATGACCGGAACAGAAACATGCTCTTCAAAAATTAGTCACGGCATATTGTGACTTTGTGTATGTCTGTAGCCTAGCTTCGGGGTAAATTCATTCTGAGCTTTGTTTTCTTTATTTTTTAGATTATTTCTCATATTTTTAATATTGTTTTAAAGAATTTTCCAAAGCGTAAAATCATCGCTATTTATTCAGTTCCATTATTCTCCTCTTTAAGTGTCTTACACTCTTAAATATAAAAGTTCTTAATTGGCATCGATGGTTCCATAAAGAACCTTTGAACATCAATGGAACCTTTCAAATCCAGAAAAGGTTCTTTAGATTTTTAAAATGTTCTTCCAAATGGTTTATTTAAGAACTGTTCACTGAAAGGTTCTTTGGAGAACCAAAAATGGTTCTTCCATGCAAAATCACCCATTTGGAACCTTTATTTTTAAAAGTGTATATGCAGTCTTTTCAAAACAAGATGTTAGTAAATTCGTCATTTAGGCCCCTATTAAAATGTAGAAATATACAATTTCATCAGATTTCAAATAATCATTTTATGCCACATTTTTCTACCAAGCATGGCAATTATTTACATCACAGTCTAATAAAAGTACATCAGAATTGCAGTTGAAATAGAAAACGATTTAATGCACCTGAGATGAATAAAGGAGAATCCATTTGGAGAAGAATGGGACGGAATTGCTGGGAGATGCTGGGCGGCTGAGCTCTGGACCGACAGAGATAATGAGCTGGTAAATGGTGCTGAACTCGTAATAGCGCTGCTGAGGATTTGGGCCGCAGGGGCGGGACCGCGGCGGAGCTCCAAATGAACCTCTTGTCCTGATTTGGCCTGTATTAATGCTGAATTCTGTTCAGCTGCCACATTAATTTCATATTAGTAGCATAAAGGATGGCGCATTTGCCGCTTCGGTACATTTAGAAAGAGCGCTTCAGTTGTATTTTGTGGGTAGGCGGGAACCAGAATTATCGCTTTATTTGCCAGATTACTTAGAGGTTTCGCCATTTTTTCCCCGTAGACTATGACTGGAGTGGAGTCGCTCATGGATGTACGAGGAAACTTGGAATGAAGATATGCGGTAAGTTGAAAAATAAATAATAATAAACTTGACTTCTCTATAAACAATTCAGTAAATAAGAGGGAATTGTTTAATGGTTCGTAGGCCTGAAATAGCTATGCCAACGATTTTGAAATACCGCCTGTCACTGTGATGCATAAAGTCTGTATTAATTGCTTTTTGATAAGCAGACGTGATAGCGCCCCCTTTTGGTGGTTTCTGCTGGTCACCTAATTGACAGTCAACAGCACCATAGCAATTACCTCTATTATGTACCCATGAATGGAGAAGACTGAAAATGCTTCTTTTTATAGACACATTTAAAGGGGTGAGTATTTGACTCGTCTGAAGATACACTGCAGTAAACAGACCATTGAAGAAAAAAAAAAAAAAAACATTCTGAATTTTACAGAATTTTATAAATGTTGCTTAAAGAAAATCCCTTCGAAAAGGTGCAGTTATTAAAGATAAAGAATAGCTTTACGATTGTTTTGTCCGGCATATAGTTAGAATGGAGTTAAGAGGCGAGCAGATAAATCTCTATGTGTCCCAAGAGAATTTATGCTCAGTGGAGATCTATTAAACGACGATCCGTCAAGCCTCTGTTTTGCCGAGATAACACAAGTCCTTTACATAATGCTTACTGATAAGAGGTGCTTTCAAAAGAAATGGTCTTTCATGAATTAGTCGTGCTAAGTCGGTTTAGGTTGTGTTTCATTAGATACAGACGAATGAGAATATAAATAAACATTTTCGAATATAAATAAGACTACCTATAAAATGACAATGTGTTTTACGGAGTCAAAAAATATAGCCTATCATTTCTGAAAAACGATTTAAATGAAATATTACGTCATTTATAATAGGTTCATTTGGCGTACTTGAAATGTGACGCTGCCGTGGTAGAAAAAGAGCGTTCATAAGCACCGCTTGAATGATCCCATATCAGCTGAGGAACATGAGGACGAGGACAATGAGGAAGCCGAAGAAGACGAAATGAAATAACCTCCAGTGGCGTTCATTTGCGGATGGAAAGCGTCTGCTGCTGTCTCGATGCAGTTTTTTTTGTGTGTGTGTGTGTGTGTATTGCTAAACTAACGTTATGCTATAATTCCTCTGTAGTTGTAAATGCAGCGCGATGAGATCTTAAATTCTGCACTCATGTAGATGTTTTGTTGGTTCTTGTTTTTAAACGAAAGCACCGTGCCAAGCTAAACAATTAAAGTAAAATTATTTATATTTTTACAGATTTCTATTATTAATTATTTTAAATTAAATTACAATTTCTAAACTGCGGTACATCATCAGCGCATCAGATCAGATCAGCATCAGCAGCGCGTCCCCGCGTCTCGGTCTCTGTGGTGTTGAGGGTTCATTGGGCATTTACAGTCCATCTAAATCACTGTTACACTGATGTCATCAGTGGTGGCCTCCCCCCAGATAACCTGTGCCATAAATACACATGAGTCGGACAAATAAGAGCATCCTCACTGCTCCGAAGAGAAGTTTGAAGATATTTAATCTGTGTTCAATTATTTGCTGCAATGTTTGGAAATGGAGGCCGCTCATTTCAGTCTTCTTCTCTGTGTAATGATATAGGATTTTTGCAGAAGAACAATAATGTTGACGACAAGAGCCGAATTGTCGGGTTTTTTAACGATCAGCAGCCAAAGAGCATTTTAACACGGGACAACGAGCGAGACTCTCGCTTCAGACGAACAGAGACAGACTTCTCCAATCTGTATGCAAGAGGTGAGTAACAAAAGCCAAAAGCTGGTGTTTTTTTTTTTTTTGCCTTTTAATAAAATAACTATTTTCTGATTCAATTCAAAAGCGATCATATTATAAAAAACACTTCTACAATTTATAATATAATTTGCAATGGGATACTTTAATTTTAATACGCTTTAATACGTTAATAATGTTTCAGAATGAATAAAAACGTAAATAAATAAATAAATAAATTCCAAGGTTTTCAACAGTAAAGCAGGTGTTACAACAAAAGATGTCTCTGCATGTCTATATTTAGTTTTCATATAAATAGTTTGTCAAACTAAATGTTAACATAATTAACATTTTTGTAAATGATTTACATGATTTACATTTATGACATTTATAATTATTTTCAGTTTAAATATTACAATTTTTAAAAATGTTTTTGAAGGAAGTGTCTTATGCTCACAAGCTATATTTATTTGATCAAAAATACAGTAAAAATGTCATATTTTGAAACATTATTAAAATTTTAAATTACTGTTTTCTATGTGAATATATTGTAATATGTCATTTATTCCTGTAATGCAAAGCTAATTTTCCATCATTACTTCAGTCTTCAGTTTTGCATGATCCTTCAGAAATCATACTAATTTGCTAATTTGCTGCTCAAGAAACATTTCGTATTATTATCAATGTTGAAAATAGTTGTGCTGTTTAATACTTTTGTGGGAACTGTACTTTTTTTTTGTTTGTTTGAATTGTAGTGTATCATATTTGCCATCATTGGAATACATTTTATTTCAAAACATATTCAAATAGAAAACAGTTATTTTCAATGTAATAATATTTCATATTATTATTTTTTTATGTATTTTGATCAAATAAATGCAGCCTTGGTGAGTGTAAGAGACCTCTTTCCACACATAAAAAAGACAAGAAAAATTGTCATTATTTTTATATTGATGATGACAACTGTCAGAACAAACTGCAGTTTGATTGACTCAATATAACAGTGTAACAAAATTGGTCACAGATCTACTTCCTGCCAAAAATGGTGAGGAGTATACAATGCAGTTCCTGTTGGAGGTGGTGGACATCCTCACTAACTATGTGCGGAAGACCTTCGACAGATCCACTAAAGTGCTGGACTTCCATCATCCTCACCAGCTGCTGGAAGGAATGGAGGGCTTCAACTTAGAGCTGTGTGATCAGCCAGAGAGCCTGGAGCAGATCCTGGTGGACTGCAGAGACACGCTCAAATACGGCGTCCGCACAGGTGACCCATATCTGCTCTTCTTGCACTATTCAATGAACTTTTCAAGAGCATTACAGTAACACATGGTGAGTATGTCTCATTTTCTTTCCTTATTTCTCTGCAGGTCACCCAAGGTTTTTTAACCAGCTGTCTTCAGGTCTAGACATCATTGGTTTAGCTGGAGAGTGGCTGACCTCTACTGCCAACACTAACATGTGAGTTTAACCTTCCGTCCAGTTGTCATTTGTTGTGTTGAGTGAGTAAATTAAGTTTTACAGTGCTTGCAAGACAGAACTGTTAATATTCCTCAAACTTTAGGGCTTGTTATAAACCACAAATGTTATGTTAAGTATTAAATGTTTACTATTAATTTAGACCAAACAGCTTAAATGTGCAGCCTCAATTCAAGCTTTGTCAGATTTACAGTAGTTTTACATCTGCTGTCAAGAACCTTATTGAGCGGTTTAATTGATTTGATTTGATTTGATTTTTTACAATTTGAAAACCTCATATTGATTTGATGTCAAACATTCAACAAACATTCATTCTGTAAAAAGAGGTGACCTTTGTTGTATATAGGTTGGTTCAGAAATTAGTTAAACTAAATAATTAATTTTTTTAACGTTAAAAAAATATGTTACTATTTTCCACTGCAACAAAAGTAACATTTTAATTTTTGCATAGTCAGTCTATGTTATCAAAGGTCATCTTTACATTTCAAAGATTCATGCACAGATGGCAGAAAACATAATTGTACCGATGCAGCATAGAATCAAAGCCTGAAACATAAATTTAAACTTATTAACTCTTTTAAATAAAAAAAATAAATAAATAAAAAAATGAAGTGTAATGCTGCTCTGTAAACTGAAGGCTGGGATAAAATGTACCATGACTGGCATGTACCTGCTTGTGGCAGCTCAGAATAACACACATTAGCTCTCATCAGAAAAGCTCCAGTGATATGTGACAGCATGTGGATGGACATGGCCAGAATGGGGAGTAACACCTCATTGGTCAAGACTAATTTACAGCTACACGCTGAGACACAGTGCCAGCTGAGACTCTGACACGATCCACACCTCCACCCCCATCACTCCACCCATTCATTCATCTGTCCATCAAACCATCCATCCATTCATCTGTTCGTTCTAAAGGTAGACTGGTATCTGAAAGTAGTGTTCAAAACGTCAAAAATAATAGTGTTATTATAAGAGTAAATATACCAAGATTTTTTAAAAGAAAATATACTTCCCAATGCATTCTTAGCCACAGTGTTAAGGCATTGCTTTGCTGTTGCTAAGGTGTTCTGGTTGTTTTTAGTGTGTTGCTATGCAGTTGCTAGGTTGTTGTGGTTTCTTACAGGCACAAGGCAAAAAAGCCCAAAGTCTTTACAATGTTCTGATCTCTAGATATTTCAATAGTCTAATAGTCTAAGTGAGCTCTTTGTTTTGTTGTATAGCAGGTGAAAATGGATTAGTTTTTGTCATATTCTGTAGTACAAATGATGAGTGAGGGGCTACATGTTTGTTCATATCCTGAATCATGAGCAATAGCATATACATACATACATATACAGGGGTTGGACAATGAAACTGAAACACTGGCCAATATAGTGTTGGAGGTTTCATGGCTATATTTATGCAGCCTGGTGGCCAGTCTTTACTGATCGCACATTCCACCAATAAGACCAGAGTGTGAAGGTTGACTATGTGCACCCAATAGCTCAAACATTGTACCCTGAAGGTGGTGCCGTGTATTAGGATGATAATGCACCAATACACACAGCAAGACTGGTGACAAAAGTGATTTGATGAACATGAAAGTAAAGTTAAACATCTCCCATGGCCTGCACAGTCACCAGATCTGAATATTATTGAGCCACTTTGGGGTGTTTTGGAGGAGTGAGTCAGGAAATGTTTTCATACACCAACATCACATAGTGACCTGGCCACTATTCTGCGAAAGGAATGGCTCAAAATCCTTCTGGCTACCGTGCAGGACTTGTATTTGTCATTCCCAAGATGAAATAATGCTGTATTGGCTGCAAAAGGAGGCCAAACACCATACTAATTGTGGTCTAAACCCAGGTGTTTCAGTTTCACTGTCCAACCCCTGTATATACACTGACCAAAATTATACAATACACTTGTTTTTGCCCCCATTTTTCATGAGCTGAACTCAAAGATCTAAGACTTTTTCTATGTACACAATAGGCCTATTTCTCTCAAATATTGTTCACAAATCTGTCTAAATCTGTGTTAGTGAGCACTTCTCCTTTGCCAAGATAATCCATCCACCTTACAGGTGTGGCACATCAAGATGCTGATTAGACAGCATGATTATTGCACGGGTGTGCCTTAGGCTGGCCACAATAAAAGACCGCTCTAAAATGTGCAGTTTTACTGTATTGGGGTAAAACTGTTCACCTCATGAAAAATGGGGGCAAAAATGAAAGTGTTGCATTTATTTTATATATATATATATATATATATATTTATTTATGAAATTGTTTATTGAACTTTTGGACAAATAAAAAATGTGAAAACGTCTAAGGTTACGTATGTAACCCTGGTTCCCCGAAGGGAACGAGACGCCGCGTCGAAACGCTTTGGGAACGCCTTCAGCGTGACCGCGCTCTGAATCACGTGTGCAATCAAACCAATGGAAGAACGAAACGTCACAGGCGGGTGACGTCACTGACCAGGAAGCATAAAAGCACGTGCGCCAGAACGAGCGTCAGCTTCCAGGAGAGAAGCAGCGCTCGCAGGGACGCAGGAGGATGGCTACGAGACGCGGCGTCTCGTTCCCTTCGGGGAACCAGGGTTACATACGTAACCTTAGACGTTCCCCTTCAGGAACTCGAGCCGCGTCGAAACGCTTTGGGAACGAGATGCCCACGCCGCCAGACCCCTAGTCCCTGCCTAGGATGTGCTAGGACAAAGGACAGAGGTACCAGGCGAGACCCGCAGGTCCAATTCATAAAACCTAACAAAGGTCAAAGGTGAGGACCATCCCGCAGCGTTGCAAATATCTTGCATGGGAACCCCAGCAAGAAAAGCTTTGGAGGCAGCCATGCTCCGGGTAGAATGGGCTCTGACCCCTAAAGGAGGAGGGAGGTCAGAAGCCTCATAAGCAGAAAGGATAGCGTCCACTACCCAGCGACTTAGAAGCAGGGAGGCCCCTTTTTGGGGGGCCATAACAGACAAATAACTGGTCTGACTTTCTCCACCTGGCAGCCCTGTGGACGTATGCATCCAGCGCTCGCACTGGACACATACAATTAAGCTTCTGCTGGTCAGCATCCCGAAAGGGGGGAGGACAAAAGGCCTGGAGTACGACAGGCCGTGGTGTCGAGGTGGGGACCTTAGGGACATAACCCGCTTTTGGAAACAGGAAAGCTTTAGAAAGGCCTGGCGCGAAGTCCAGGAAAGAAGGGGCCACAGAGAGGGCCTGAAGATCCCCAATTCTCTTAAGGGAGGAAAGAGCTAAGAGAAGGACAGTTTTTAAAGTAAGGAATCTGTCCGAGATTCCCTCAACAGGCTCGAAGGGAGGCCTGCAGAGAGCCTCTAACACCACAGACAGGTCCCAAGAGGGGACACGAGGTCGTACAGGAGGCCTGAGCCTCAAAGCACCGCGGAGGAAACGTGTAACGAGAGGGTCCTTTCCCACGGAAAGACCACCAAGAGGGGCGTGGTAGGCCGCAATGGCCGCCACGTAGACCTTCAAGGTGGAGTGGGATAACCCTGCAGACAACCGGCTTTGCAGGAACTCCAGCACTGAGCCAACTGGGCAGTTAACTGGGTCTTGCTGGCGGTGTCCGCACCAAGAAGTGAAAAGTTTCCACTTCAAGGCGTACAGTTTCCTCGTGGAGGGAGCTCTAGATTGGAGGATGGTCTCAACAACCTCAGTTGAGAGACCGGAAGCTAAGAGGTGCGCCCCCTCAGAGGCCACACCCAAAGCTTCCACAGCTCCGGCCGGGGGTGAAGAATGGTACCCCCTGCCTGTGAGAGGAGATCTCCCCTGACGGGAATCTCCCAGGGAGAGCCGTCGAGGAGAGAAATCAGGTCCGAGAACCATACTCGGCCCGGCCAGTACGGGGCTACTAGAAGAAGGGACACCCCGTCCCGGCGCACTCTCTCTAGAACTCCCGGGAGCAGAGCGATCGGGGGAAAGGCGTACAGACGTAGCCTCGGCCACGTCTGCACCATGGCATCCAGCCCCAGGGGAGCTGGATGAACTAGAGAGTACCAGAGGGGACATTGCGTGTTCTCCCTCGTGGCAAACAGGTCCACCTGGGCTGGACCAAACACTCTCCAGATCTGCTTCACCACCTCGGGGTGAAGCATCCATTCCCCGGGCCTCGGCCCCTGTCTCGACAGGATGTCTGCTCCCAAGTTGAGATGCCCAGGAACATAAGCTGCTCTCAGCGAGAGGAGTTTGTCCTGGGACCACACAAGGATCTGGTGCGCCAGCTTGTACAAGGGGCGCGAACGCAGACCTCCCTGGTGGTTGATGTAAGAGACCACCGAGGTGTTGTCGGTGAGGACCAACACATGGCGGTCTCTTAGGTCCGGGAGAAAGTGTTTCAGAGCCCGAAACACGGCCAGCATCTCCAGGCAATTTATGTGCCACGTGAGTTGGCGACCGCTCCACAGACCACGGGCAGGGTGGCCACTCATGACCGCTCCCCAACCGGTGAGGGACGCGTCCGTCGCTAGCGTTACGCGGCGACAAGGAGCTCCCAACACCAGGCCCTGAGACAAGAACCAAGGCTGCCTCCACATGTCCAGGGCACGTAGGCAGCGCCGCGTGACCCTGATCATGCGAAGTGGGTTTCCCCTTGGTCTTGAGCCACCACTGTAGGGGTCTCATGTACAGCAGGCCAAAAGGTATCACGTTGGACGCTGCTGCCATCAGACCCAGCAGTTGCTGGAACTGCTTGACAGTGAGTGACAGGCCTTCCTTCACTCTCTTGACTGCAGTGAGGATCGACTTGATCCGAGCAGGAGACAGACGTGCCTGCATCGTGGTCGAATCCCACACCACGCCCAGATAAGTGGTCCTCTGTAATGGAGAAAGCACACTTTTCTTGGCGTTCAGTCTTAACCCCAGCGCTTTCATGTGAGCGAGAACGACATCTCGATGCCGAACTGCCTCCATCTCCGACTGAGCTAGGATCAGCCAGTCGTCGATGTAATTGAGTATGCGGAGGCCCTGGAGTCGCAGAGGAGCCAGAGCTGCATCCACACACTTCGTAAAAGTGCGGGGGGAGAGTGCTAGGCCGAACGGAAGAACCCGATATTGGTAAGCTTTGCCCCTGAAAGCAAACCTCAGGAACTTCCTGTGATGAGGAAGGATGGAGACGTGGAAGTATGCGTCTTTTAGATCTATCGTGACAAACCAGTCCTCGGACCTGATCTGAGACACGACTTGCTTGATGGTGAGCATCTTGAACTTCAGTCTCTTGACTGAGCGGTTCAGCAGACGCAGATCTAAAATGGGACGCAGGCCCCCATCCTTCTTCGGAACAATGAAGTACCGGCTGTAGAACCCGGACTCTCTTTCGGGAGGAGGGACCACCTCGATGGCCTCCTTCCTCAGGAGAGTAGCTACTTCCTGTTCCATTACCAGACCCTGCTCGGGGCCCACCAGAGTGGGAGAGACCCCGTTGAACGGCGGAGGTGGTGCGCCGAACTGAATGCGATAACCTCGCTCTACAGTATGCAGGACCCAAGCAGACACATTGGGCAGTAGTTTCCACGCTGCCAAATGATCTACTAAGGGAACCAGCCTCTCGAGGCTGGCCTCTGGTGTTAGGGGGGCCGCTGGAAAGGTGTCCTGAAACGGTTGCCCGGCAGGAAGCACCTGAACCAGCGGTCCCAGAGACCCCCGCGGGGGTGGCGAGCTCCCCAGCCCCGCTACGTTGCCGGGCGGGAAAAACTGGGGTGGATGCTCGCTGGAGACCGCTGCGCCCTGAAACACTGGCAGGGTAGGCAGGGCGATCTCCCGGGGGCACGGGGGGGACCCGGACACCGAATACTGCGGTGCTACCCGTTTCCCCCCAGATGGGGCTGCCCCCGGCGGTCCCGACCCGTCAGGACCGCTTGGTCGAGGACCTCTTCGACTGAAGCACGACCCTCAGATCGGGCTTAGCCTGGGAGGTCCTCGACCTAGAGCGTTTGACCACTCGCTCTCGATGGGGAGGAGGGCGAGTGGCCACGCTCTGTTTCTGAGCTTCCCGGTACGAGGAGCTGGTAGACGGCTGGGGCTGCTCCGTCGCAGCAGCCCCGCGAGCCGGATGACGGCGAGGGAGGAACCGCTGGAACGCCGCCGCTTGCTTACGCGCCTCCTGGTATCTGTCGACGACGGCATTGACAACAGACCAGCAGGCGAAAGCGGGGCGTCCAGAAGGAAGACCCTGTCCTTCTCTTTCATGTCGGACAGGGTCAACCAGAGATGTCTCTCCGCGGCCACAAGGGCTGCCATAGACCGCCCAATGGCACGGGCGGTCTCCTTAGTGGCGCGGAGAGACAAATCAGCGGTCCTCCTGAGCTCAGAGATATCGCTATCTTTGATCTCCTCACCCTCATCCAGCTCTTTGAGCAGGTCAGCCTGGTACGCCTGTAACACCGACATGGTGTGCAGACACGCACCAGCCTGACCCGCAGCCGTGTACCCCTTGCCCACCAGCGCTGAGGTGACTCGCAGCGGCTTGGAGGGCAAGACCGGAGCCTTCAGAGACGATGCAGACTCGGGGGACAGATAGCTCGCGAGCGTCTGTTCCACCCGAGGCATCGCTCTGTACCCTCGCTCATCCAACCCCGCCACATAACCGTAATTATAGGAAGCGGGGATGAACAAGCGGGACGAGAAGGGTGCCTTCCATGATCTCGACACCTCAGTGTGGAGATCAGGAAAGAACGGAAGGCTCCGGCGTGCTGGAGGTGGTCGAGACCGCAGAAATCTCTCGTCCAACTTACTCTTCTGCGGTTCGACTAATGGCTCGGCGGGCCAATCGATGCTGAGCTTGGCCACCGCCCGAGTCACCACCTCCAGTAGCTCCTCGTACTGGGGAAACTGAGGTGCTGCAGCCTCATCCACACTCACCACATCAACCTCCTCGGAGGAAGATATGGCGAGCGTGGAGGCCGACCCCCGGGGGGAAGAAACCGCAGCGCGGGCTTCCGATCCCGAAGGCCGGGCAGCGGATCTGGTGGGTGAGGCAGAAGATAGGGGATCACCCGTCTCCATACCCTCCACCAGATCCAGTTGCGAACCCCACGAGTGCAGCCGCCGCTCCGCCTCGGCGGAAGCGGGACCGGACCCGCGGGGAACGCTGATGAAGGACTCCTCCGCGGAGAAGAGGTCCTTCCGGGAGCGGAGCAGACGCATGGGCAATGCGTCGCAATGCGGGCAATCGGCCCGCTCGAGGGCCGATGCCGCATGCTCCGCTCCCAAGCAAGCCACGCATAGAGCGTGTGTATCCCCGCTCGAGATGTAACGAGAGCAGGGAGGAACACACGCTCTAAAACCTGGCTTGCTAATGTTCTTGATCTTTTGTGACTGCTTAGACATACTGCCTCAAAATAAAATTGGTGCAAACTAGCAACCGAAAACGAGACAGCACAGACAAACACAGAGCGCTGCTGAAAGACAGAAGCTGACGCTCGTTCTGGCGCACGTGCTTTTATGCTTCCTGGTCAGTGACGTCACCCGCCTGTGCCGTTTCGTTCTTCCATTGGTTTGATTGCACACGTGATTCAGAGCGCGGTCACGCTGAAGGCGTTCCCAAAGCGTTTCGACGCGGCTCGAGTTCCTGAAGGGGAAGCATGTGCTTTTTGTTGAGTATCATATTTGATACATCAGGCTTTTATGGTTCATAAAGTATGATATAGGGGAATATGGAGCTCATATTTAAGGAGGAAAAAAAAATCAAATTAGAAATGAATTTAAAATTAGAAAAATTAGAGGACCAAACTAAACAAAACATGCAATTTGCTGCAGTTGCTGATATTTATATGGCCAGAAAGTAAACTGAAATTCTCACAGCTTGTAATGTAAATCACACAAAATGCATATAAATATCAGTTGAAATATCAGTTTAAAAGCATATATGCAATGATGACTGAGAGGATAATCAAATAAACCTAAGCTGCTTCAGTTCAGTAAATGTTCTTGAAATATTACTAACAATATAAATGTTCTTCTTATTATTATCATTTACAATTATACAAAAAAAGGCTAAAAATAACCTGGGATTCCAGCTGTTTTTTTAACAATGTTGATAATTTCGAGGCCTTAGAAGTTTATGTATCACACATGATCCAGTAGGCTTTGTTAAACGTAAGTTATGTAAGGAATACTAAAACTAACCAAGTCAGTCCTTTAAAAAACTATATGGCTGCATGGTCTGGTCTAATGACTCCGATGTCAGATTATAAAACTAAAAGCAAGTTTAATTCTGCTCTCTTAGCATTTTTATGGGCCTGTTGGGATCTTCTTCATTTATATAAGGACAGCAGCAGTGAGTCCCCTGATGCAGTTTGACCTCTGAGAGTCAGAGATTTTATGACGTCTTTCACAGTCCATGCCCAAATTTTCCTTTGATCAATAAAAGATTTACTCCACATTCTCAGATTTACTTTCCTCATTCCCAGTTGACTGAACCTTTGGATTTTAGAGGCTGTATTGTGTGACACTGCTGCTTAACGCCTATAATGGCCAACAGTCAGTTTTATGACAGAAATGATGGTGTCGTAAAAAAAAGCAGCTAATTAACACTCTTAGAAAATGACATCCAATCTAAGCATGAACTCTTCTAAAATGCCTTGTTTTCTTCTTGAAGTACTTCAGAGTAAACATATACAGACGTTTGTATGTGAGGAAATTCAATATTTGAATTTTAATCATTTATTTAAGCAAAACCCAAAGTGAAATAATTGTGACGCAAAAATCAAGAGATGTATTTAAACCGGTGTAATTTATTTAATAAAATGATTATTTTATTGGATTTACCCAACAGGTACTACAAAAATAGTCATCTGGAAGACAGAATGCACATAAGAAATACTAAATATAAAACCACTGCTAGAGAAATCACAATGATAATTGGACTTTTGACTGAAAACTTGTGTCAACTAGCCCCGGTCTCCCCTGCAGTATATGATTTCAACTTCTCATGTTCGCACATGTTCACGTTGTCTCTAAATTATATGTCAGTACTGTTTATATTGATTAGACAGAACTGCATGAGCACTTGACATTTGCATGTACTAATGAGCTGCTCATCATTACTAATCACCGTGGATGATTATTGACTGGCGCTAATAGGTTGAAGATGCCTCCACTGGGGTTCGTACCATCACAATGATTCTGTGATGGATTGAACAGACTGACATGAATACAGACAGTTAGTTAGTGAATTACCTCCTGCTGTCAGGACACTCATTAATGTGGGACAAGTAGAAACGAGGTGTGTGTGTGTGTGTTTACAGGTTCACATATGAGATTGCACCAGTGTTTGTACTGATGGAACAGCTCACCCTGAAGAAAATGCGAGAGATTGTTGGCTGGCCAAATGGAGAGGGCGATGGCATTTTCTCACCAGGTGTGGTTATGTAAACAACAGAATAATGAACAGTTTGAGAAATGTTAATATAAAACATCAATGGCTAATGTTTTCCTTCTTTCCATCTTCATCTAGCTGCCATGTAAATACGTATTTTGCTGACAATTATAAATACTGAATGCACAAATATTAACTTGACCCAATATAATCCAGCCACAGAATATTCTAAAACTGGCTTATTCCATATTCTGTTGTTATTCAATTAAGGCTAATGTGAATGTTTCTGTCTGTTGAAAAATTGAGGCCCAATCTGAGCAAACGTGTACATATATTGCCATTTGTGTACAGGTTTTTCAGCAAAGTTTTGATCATGTTGAAAAAGGCTTTAGAAATGTGTGCATCAGATATGATTTAGTAAGCTTTATAGACCCATTAAATGTAGTAAAATGTGTGTTTTTGCAGGAGGAGCAATCTCAAACATGTACAGTGTGATGGTGGCACGATATAAACATTATCCTGAGGTTAAAATCAAAGGCATGGCAGCTGCTCCCAGACTGGTGCTTTTCACCTCAGAACATGTAGGTCATTTACTCACACTCTTTCTTCACTTTCTTACATTTCCTTCCTTCATATATACAATTCCTTGCAAAAGTACTCATACCCCTGGTGAAAAAACCAGCATATGCTGGTTGGTATGTTTTGATGCTGGTTTAAGCTGGTCCTTTGCTGGTTTATGCTGGTCATGTTGCTGGTCAAGGACCAGCATAAACCAGCAAAGGACCAGCATAAACCAGCTAAGGACCAGCATAAACCAGCAAAGGACCAGCTTAAACCAGCATCAAAACATACCTACCAGCATATGCTGTTTTTTTCATCAGGGACCCCTTCATTTTTTCATGTTTTGTTATGTTGCAGCCTTATGTTAAACTGCTTTAAATAAATTTTTTCCACATCAATCTACACTCCATACCTAGAGGTCTTCACGGAGGACCCGAGGCCCGAGGTCCCGGGACCCGACCGATGTGCTGACCGGGTGCAGTCGGGTCTGTGTCTTCCCAGCCGGGTTCGGGTCCGTGTCGGGTCCGAGTAGTAAATTTAGGCATTTCTCGGGTCTGCACGGGTACAGGTCCCACTTTCAAATTAAACACGGGTCCGGGTTGGTTCTGTGCGACTAATTTACGGGTCTCTTCGGGTTCGGGTACAAATTTTTGGACCCGTGAAGACCTCTACTCCATACACCATAATGACAAAGCACAAAACAGACCTGTGACAACTTTGAAAATCTAATAAAACAAGCATAAGTATATTGCATAAGTATTCATACCCTTTACTCAGTACTTTATTGAAACACTTTTACAATCTTTTTTTTTTGCACATCTGCATTTGGCAATTATCTGCCATTCTTCTTCATAATTTAAAAACAGTTTAACATAAAGCTGCAACATAGAAAATGATAGGGGTATGAATACTTTAGCAAGGCATTGTATATACTTGCATATAATTGTATTCAGATGGTTATGATTTGAGAGCCTGAAAATGTTCCTAATATTTAAGTTATTACTTGCATTGTTACTATCAAATGTTTCAAAAAGCAACACATAGAATAGGAATGGGACAAAATAGGAAAATTCTGTCATCATTTACTCATCTGTGTGATTTTCTTTCTTGCTGAAAGAGAGAAGAATTTTTTTTGCAGAATATCCTGGTGTCTATTTTTCATATGCAGTGAACTACAAAACTGACAAAACAAGCACCATAAAGTAGTCTATACAAATTGTGCATTGGGCATTTATTGTAAGTTCTCTGAAACAATATACTAGTTTTTTTGTTAGACCAATTAACTGTGAACCTTTTCCATTTGCTGTAGCTCTCACATTTCATTTGCATGCATTAAGATATGCATTAAGATATCAAATGATCTTGGTACCATGGCAGATCAGCACTGATGTCAAACCTGGTGTGATGTGCACCATATTTGAATGTATGCTAGGGCAAATGCGATGTGAGAGTTGCTAGATGGTGCTTCCGTGTTGAAAAAAAAAAACAGCATGTGCTGGTTTTAAAAACATGAATGCTGGTTTGAGCTGGTTTGAAGCATCAGTGCTGGTTTGAGTTGGTTTAAGCTGGTCCTTAGCTGGTCATGTGCTGGTCCTAAGCAACTAGCTCCCCTCAGAACCAGCGCATGACCTACTAAGGACCAGCCTAAACTAGCTCATGACCAGCTAAGGACCAGCTTAAACCAGCTCATGACCAGCTAAGGACCAGCTTAAACCAGCTCAAACCAGCACTGATGCTTCAAAACCTACCTAACCAGCATATACTTTTTTTTTCAACAGGATTCTTCCTGTGTCTTCTCTGTCAGATATGAACCTTTGAATGTAATTAAATGTACATACCACCATACACTTACCAGTTACAATGTTGTTCCCAGAGTCACTACTCTATAAAGAAGGCCAGTGCAGTTCTGGGTTTCGGCACAGAGAATCTAATCTTGCTGAGGACAGACGAGAGGTAAGTGGAAGCTCCCTGTGTTTGTGCTGTGTGTTTGTGGTCCGTCTCATCAATGAGAGTCTGTGTTACATTTGCGTGTCTTTGTTAGAGGTAGAGTGATTCCGGCTGATCTGGAAGCCAAAGTCATTGATGCCAAACAGAAGGTGAGTCTCCTGTGCACAAGAATAAACTCTTCAACTCTAACCAAAAGACTTCAACATTATATGCAATTATTGTGTTTAAATTGCTTGCTGTCTTTGTACAAAGTTATAATCCAGCCTTGACATTTCTGTCACAATCATGTAAACTCTTTAAACACAGTCATTCTTTTTCTCACAATAAGCAACAATGAAGTCAATAATGCATAATCATGTGTTTGTCTTTTTTTTTTTTTACAATAGCTCAGAAAATGCACAGTTTTGTAAGGAACAGTTAATAGTGCTTGAGCAAAATGCAAACTGCATTTTAATGAGTTTAGTGTGAAAGATTTAGTTCTGAGCAGCTCTGATTTCCATTGCGTATGTGAAGTCAGTTTATCTGGTGAAATGGTTTTGGTGTGTCTCTGCTGTCCAGGGGTTTGTGCCAATGTTCGTGAATGCTACAGCTGGATCTACAGTGTACGGAGCCTTTGATCCAATCAATGAGATTGCTGACATCTGTGAGAAATACAACATTTGGCTTCATGTGGATGTACGTTTGTGATTATATCATTAATCACTTTAACAGACTTATGGTGAAATGCTTTGAACTGATGGTGTGAATATGTGTTTTAAGGGAGCGTGGGGTGGAGGTTTACTGATGTCTAGAAAACACAGACACAAACTGAATGGCATTGAGAGGTATGATACATTATTATCAGTTTGCTCCATGAGTATTATTTGGGTGACATAACATTCACATAGTAGTCCTAATTTTGATTTGATAAAAACAAAGTATGTGGGCACTGCTGCTTAACTTTCTTATTCACCTTTGTGAAAAAGAAGTGAGCTCTAAATTGTACTGAATGCCCACTTGTAGTGTACTTCAACTCTTAATAGTATATATATATATATATATAAAAAACTGTACATGCAGATAATATTAATGAAATAAAGACACTTGAAGTATACTTAAGAGAGTACACTTACATGATTGTTTCTTAACCCACTTAAGACTCTTTAAAAAACTGCACTTTGTAATAATGTCAAATGAATTTTTTAATGTTTTTGTTGCTTTTTCTAATGTTAATTGCTGATAATATGCAATTAATTGTCCAAAAACATTACATTCATTCCATGCAGTTGACTGGATTTTTTTTTATCTTTGCACTGCAGATATGCAACGTAATACTAAAATATAATGATTTTCCAAAAGTGGTGCAAACTTCAAATTTCTAAATGGTATAACGGTTGCTATGCACCTGATAAACAAACAACATGTGTGAACAGCGTGTTCTGATTAATGTTGTTTCTGCAGAGCAAACTCTGTCACATGGAACCCGCATAAGATGATGGGCGTTCCACTACAGTGCTCCGCCATTCTGGTCCGAGAGAAGGTAAGAGGAAAACAGAGAAATGAGGATATCAGAGTAAATGAGTCTGAATAGCAATGGAATGGAGTAAAATTCAGTACAAAGAAAACTGAGTGAGGTTGAGAGGACAAGACAGGTGGAGAGACAAAGAGTCAAAAGAGAGATTGCTGCTATCTGACGTTATTATGTTTATCTCAACTCAGTGTTTCTGCTGTCTCATTGTGTTCCTGTGTGTGTTCGTGCTTTCAGGGTCTTCTGCAGGGCTGCAATTCCATGTGTGCTGGATATCTCTTTCAGCCGGATAAGCAGTATGATGTCACCTATGACACAGGGGACAAGGCCATACAGTGTGGCCGCCATGTAGACATCTTCAAATTCTGGCTTATGTGGAAGTCGAAGGTGTGTGTGCACATCCGTGAAATCGTGAACATCGGTGTTAATGCATTATTTGTTATGTTTTTAAAGGACGGATGAAAAACAAATTGGATTGGTTGTATGGGTGATGAATGCACTGGGTGGATGGATGCATGAATGATTGGATGGATGGATGGATGGAAAGAAGGAAAGATGGATGGATGGATGGATGGATAGATAGATAAATGAATGGTTGGATAAATGATGGATTGATGGCATGGATTGATGGCTAGATTATGGATAAATAGTTGGATGGATGATGGATTAATTGATGAATGGATGAACAGATGGATTGATGAACAAATATATGGATGATGATGGATGAATGGGTGGAAGTTGAACGGTTGTCTGTATGAAGGGGTGGATGGATGTATGGACGGATGGATGGATGGATGAACAGTTGGAAATGATGGATGATGGATGGACAGAAGAATGGGTAGAGGATAAATGGTTGTATGTTTGCAGAGGTGGATGGATGGATGAACAGTTGGAATTAATAATGGATGGATGGAAGAATAGGTGGATGATGAATGGTTGCATGTTTGAAGGGGTGGATGGATGGATGGATGGATAAATAGTTGGATGGATGGGTGGGTGGAAGATGAATGGTTGTATGTTTGCAGGGTGGATGGATGGATGGATGGATGGATGGATGAATAGTTGGATGATAGATGGATGGATGAATAGTTGGATGATAGATGGATGGATGAATGGATGGGTGGAAGAATAGGTGGAAGATGAATGGTTATATGTTAGATGGGGTGGATGGATGGATAGATGATGGATGAATAGTTGGATGATAGATGGATGGATGAATAGTTGGATGATAGATGGATGGATGAATGGATGAGTGGAAGATGAATGGTTGTTTGAAGGGGTGATGGATAGATGAACAGTTGAAATTAATAATGGATGGATGGATGGATAGATGGATGGATGGAAGAATAGGGTGGATGATGAATGGTTGCATGTTTGAAGGGGTGGATGGATGGATGGATGGATGAATAGTTGGATGATGGATTGGTGGGTAGATGGAAAATTGAATTGATGATGAATTAATTGATGAATGGATGAATAGATGGTTGGATGAATTATTAGATGGATGATGGAGGGATAAATAGTTGGATGAATGATGAATAAATAGGTGGAAGATGGACAGTTGTATGCATAAAGGAGTGGATGGATGGACGGTGGATAGATGAATGGATTAACAGTTGGGATGAATAATGGATAAATGGGTGGATGGATGGATGTTTGATGCATCTTTACTGTATTGTAATGTATAGAATATCCAACACGATGTCTGTGTAGACTATCAACTGTCATGTTATGGATCTCTTGTCTTTAACAGGGCACTATAGGCTTTGAGAAGCACATTGACAGATGTCTGGAGCTCTCTGAGTATCTTTACCACAAGATAAAGAACCGAGAAGGATATGAGATGGTGTTTCAAGGGGAGGTGAGTGAAAACAATCAGAGTTTACCATCACATGTCTATCACATATTCTATAGTACTACTGAGAGTCAAGGTTTCTTTCATAACTTTTTAATGCTGTCCTTCTGTCTTTTTCTTAGCCCCAGCACACCAATGTGTGTTTCTGGTACATTCCTCCAAGCCTCCGGCTCCTGCCAGATGGAGAGGAAAAAAGACAACGACTTCATAAGGTAAGATTATACTCAGACTCACTCTTTCTCTACGTAAGTTGCTATTTCACCGCTAACATTATTTAGCCAGGTTACCGTAAGCTTCTGTTCTGTGACTTCTATCTAGGTTGCCCCCAAGATCAAGGCAATGATGATGGAGTGTGGGACGACAATGGTAGGCTACCAGCCTCAAGGTGATAAGGTCAACTTCTTCAGAATGGTCGTCTCTAATCCGGCTGTAACCAGGTCTGACATTGACTTCCTGATTGATGAGATAGAAAGACTGGGACAGGATTTATAAAGCACAAAGGTTGGAAAGTCTGTAGAAGTATAGCAAATGGAGAAGACATTCTGAAGTATTGTATCAGCTGGACATTCCAGAGTATTAGACCAATGAGGTGCTCTAGAATAATGAACCTCTTGGATATTCTAGAATGTTCCACTAGGAAACTGGACATTCCAGAATGCAGAGGTGGTGAGCTCTTCAAACTATAATTTCATAATGAAGGATCAGATTTCCTCCTATGACATTATATGTCCTCTCCTCTTCCCTTCTCCCAGTGGCTCCTGTCTATTGTGTTCTGTTCTTTCTTTGGTAACACTAACAATAAGGTTCCATTTCTTAACATTGGTTAACTACATTCATTAACAAGAAATGACATTGAAAAATACTTAATATTTTTTTAATACAGTACTAATTTTTTTTATAATAAAATGTAACCAAGGTGAATAAATACTGTAACGCATATTTTGTTTATTGTTTGTTAATGTTAGTAATAATAAGGGGCTGTTGAAATCTTGATTCTTATTTTCAGAGTTAAAGTAGTTCCAGTCATTATAGTTACAATGCATTATTTTCTAATAATTCAATAGCCCGTTGTCAGTTATTCATTACTTAGTGCGTTAACTAATGTTATGTAATGAGACGTTATTGTACAGTGTTACCCTTTCTTTTAAAAGAAAATATTATATTCACTTTACAGCACAAGTGTATATTAAAGAAATGTTCATGGTTCAATACAAGCTAAGCTCTATGACAGTGGCTGTGATACTCGGTTGATTACCACAGACTTTAGAAATAATTTGTCTCTCACTTTCTACAAAGAAACAGGAATTGTGCTTACAGTATTGCTCTCAATGCAAATTTATTGGCAAGGCTTCGGATTTTTGTATAAACTGAGGGACGTGACTTTTCAACTGTGAACATTTCCTTTAAAATCCGGATCTGCTCTGTAAGAATACACTGTAATATACCACCATCTAAGAGCCATCTGGACTGTCAGTGTGATTGCACAAATGCATAACTTCTTAGCTATTATGTAATGAAGATTAATTGAAGTGTGTACCATTGTACCAAGTACTGTATTGACACGCTGTGTTTTTAGAATTTATGACTCTTTGTGTAAATTGTGATTGTTTGTGACAAACATATATCACATAGTTTTACAGTAAGAAATGTTTGAATAGTGGTAAAGATTCAATAGCTATAACTATTTATATCATAAGAAGAATTGTGTGACAGAGATTATTCCTCTATTTGTACCCTCCAAGTATTTTCATTTGTATTTTGAGAGACAATATTTATCTATATTGTTTAAAACAGTGCATTAGAGATTTTAATTAATTTATTAACCAAAGACATGGAACAAAATGAATTTTCATTGTCAGTCTACACACCTGTAATACTCTGCTACATTATATGGCCAGAAGTATGTGAACATCTCATTCTAATTAATGGGTTTTGCAATTCCAGTAACTCCAGTAAGGACAAATGTCAATGTTACACCATAATGTCCATCGAGAGAAATTATGTGGTGGGGAAGACCTGTTCTGTCCTGCACAAAACACAGGCGTGAACCCCACTAAACAACTCTGCTAGACCCCCTCATCCAACATCAGTGCCTTTGGCCATATAGTGTATCTAACTTAGTTTAAGAAATGAATGTCTAACTTAGCATATCAATATAACAGAGCATTTTCTAACCATAGTGCAATGAATGCTGTAGCTGAGATTTAGTCACTGGTGTTCATGAATTAATATAAAAAGTTTAAAAAGGAAATAAAAAATCTAAAATATAGTCTCTTAACTTTCGTTAAGAGAAAAGCACAGCGACGTCACAGCGATGATCCTCCAGAAATGGAGATGTATTTTATTAGCAGCTATTTGTAGTATTAGTAATTAGGTTTCATTTCTTCAGTATAGACCAAACAAAAATTCACATTCCTGAATCAACAAACTATGCTAATATTTTGTGTACGCTATGCTTACTTCAGTCTGCACAGTAGATGTAAAGCTAATGATCTCTAGATTGAAGGGCCTGAGTGTTTACTAACTAAAAAAATGTGCATTAACTGGCTTGCAGTATGTGCAATATTACTGTTCACTGTCACCGGTACAAATAAACACTCAGCTTGAAACATGTTGAATTATTTTGTGTGTATTCATTAAAGGAAGGGTATAATGGTTGTCATGTATCACTGAACAGAACGCTGCTGAGAATAGAGCACTGCTTAGAAATGATTTGCTCTGCTACAGTTGCTATTGAAATGGTTCAACCCCCTTGACCTAAAAGACATCTGGCTGCAAAGAAAAAAAAAAGTGAAAACCATTTAACAAAGGCATCAGTACACTATTAGAGAAAGTTTATTAATACACACTTAAGTCATTCCGGGAATGCAAATTGATGAATAATGAAAAAAAAAAGATCAAATTTGCTCTAAATGTTTGTTCAAAATTATTCAACCCCCAAAAGTCAAATTTGATGCAGAATCTTTTATTCTTTACAATCACCAATAAACGCTGCTTGGAAATGCTTGGAAGCTTCTGTCACCTCTCTGCTGCAATCTTCTGCCATTCCTCGCCTGAAAAAGCTTTCAGATCACTGATAATCTTTGGTTTTCACTTTGCCACTGCCTTCTTCAAATTCAGCCGAATATTTTCAATGAGAATCAAATCTGGTGACTGAACATACCACTCATGAACATTCTATGACTGATCCCTGAACCAAGCATAAGTAGATTTGGATGTTTACTGTGGGATGATTGTCCTGCAGGAAAGTCCATTGATCATTAGCTTCAGTCACCGAAGGCATCACAATTCTTGCCAAAATGGCCTGATTCTTCAAAAAATGTCCTTCATATGGTCACGATTTCCACTTCCTGCAACAGTAAAACACCCCTGCAACAGGACTGGTCCACCTCAATGTTTGACGATGGAGATGGTGTTGTTCTGCTCATAAGTTTTGCCTTTTTTGCACCAGACATACCACTGATCCATGGGTCCAAAAAGTTCCAGTTCGGTCACATTGCACCATAAAACATTCTTCCAAAACTCCACAGGTCTATCCAACTCAATTTTAGCACATTCAAGTCAGCGTTTTATTGCATTCGGCAATATTTCCCAACATGTTCATCTTATACTCTGGATTGAAATGTTTTCCCACCTCTCACTGGGTAATCTTGAATGTCTTTGGCTGTACATTGCAGTTTTTTCCTCAGTTGCTCTGATCAAACATTTTATAATATTGTGCTTTTTCTTCAACACCCTCAAAGGTTCAACACATTTTAAGCCTAGGAATAAGGCTGCCAGCTGTGTCTCTAGGAACTTTTATTCTCTGTAGCATTTCTATAGCTTTTGTATAAGCACTGTTGACTTTGCCATATTTGTTACTCAGCTTCAACACATGTATGGGCTAACTGTATATGTGTAACAGCTCAAGCTAATTCTGTTTACTAATAAAGTTCATAAAGGTTTATTTGTGTTTTAAGACAGTTTTGTTCCATACCATACAAATAAGTGACATATGCTGCATTGACGCCATATCGTAATTACCGTAATTTCGAGATGACAACATGTGACGTTCTTTTCTGAGCTGTTCGTCCTCAGATTCAGAATTATGCTTTTCTAAGGCAACACTATCAACACCTAAACAGAGCCTACATTGGTCAGGTGGTACAAGGGTCATGTGGTACAAGTCATAGCTCTCAGAAGACTTCCAGTTCACAAGTTGTAACTACAAGTTTTACGAGGACGTGATTGCTTTTTACAAGTTGAAATCTCGCAATTACGGGAATTCAGATATGGCGTGAACGCACCTTGAAAACAGCAATGTTGAATAGGGCTTCAATAATTATGACATAGCTGTGTTATAAAAAAATCCTAGAACTCAAAAATATTACATTATATATGGACATTATCACTTTTAATATGCAAGTAATCTGTTATAGATGCAACGTTTCGGATCTTCAAAAAAATGTATTTGTAAAGTACTGCAGTCTCTGGGGGGTTGAATAATTTCGATTGCAACTGTATGTAGAAGCAGATGAAAGGAATAGCTCACCCAAAAATGTAAATTTGCTAAAAAATTTACTCCCTGAGACCATTCAAAATGTAGAGTTTTGTTTCTTCAGATTTGGAGAAATGTAACATTACATCACTTGTGAATGGGTGCCGTCAGAATGAGAGTCCAAACAGCTGATAAAAACATTAGAATAATCCACACCACTCCAGTCCATCAATTAACATCATGTGAAGTGAAAGCTGTGTTTATAAGAAACAAATTCATCATTAAGATAAAAAAAAACTACTTTACATCTTGAATGACCTGAGGATGAGTACATTTTCAGCAAATTTTTATTTTTGGATAAACTATTCCTTAAATATCTCAGATCAAAAATAAATGTGTTCTATGTTATAATGGTTTTCTTTGAAGAAAAAGATGGATGTCTTGGGGTCAGTGCATCAAACAAGAGTAACAAAATCAAAGCACTGCGTGAGGTCATCATTCATTGTAAGAGCCTACACCACTCATTAGACTCCATAAGCTGCTGAATTTCCATGTTCCAGCCCATTTCACAGGGATTATCTGTGAATTTCACAGCCATTGGATATAATGTTGAGACACAGCTGCAGCATTAAATGCATCTCTCTAATCGAAATGCAATCACTACAAAACGCACCATTACCTTACCCAAAAAAGCTTCTTATGGCAGATTTCAGTTTACTTTGCCATAAATGAAAGTGATTTGCTTAAGGACAGGGAAAAGAAACTTCAGATCTACAGATCTCATCTTATATCCAGCCTCTCTTTCCTAAATCTCCTCTGTCACTCCTCGTTTCTCACATTAATAACCTTGAGCAGGAGTTTTACTGTGTGATCACAGCAGTGAAGTGTTTCCAGTCCTGTGGGAGCAGGTTTGCTCATTATTTACCTCTTTAAAGATATTTATCATAAAAGGCATGAGGGCTTGTTCTCTTTCATAAGCAAAAGCAGCCTGTGGGGAGCCAATTTCAGCGTTCTGCTGGCTGAACGCCTTTTATCTGGGTTTGGGTTAATGCAGGAGAAAGGTATATTTCTGTATTTTTCATTTCAAGCTGCGTTTCATCCTGCAGCCTGAAACGTGTGATTTCTGGCACTGCAGAAAACATGCAAAAACAACATCAGCATTACTCTTTCAAAAAATAAAGGCTCCTATTCTAGTTCCATAATAAACCTGGCATTATGAATATTGGCTCTTTGACAAATTGCCCTCTTCGTCTTTGTTCCTTTGGATAAAAGCGTCTGCTAAATGCATGAATGTAAATGTAAAGGTTTTCAAGGGGTTTTCACATTCATGCCATAAAAGAATCATAACAATATATAGACATTAATTATAGAATAGCATGTATTGTTTACATTAATTGTATGCGTATGTAACTTCAAAGAACTCTTTACTAATTCTCTGTTATCAAAACTCTTTATTTGTCTACTAGTTCTCTCTCTACTTGAGATTCCGCTGGTACACCTGTAAATGTTATTTTCACATACTGTCAAATGGAAAAGTCTTGTGGAAAGCAGCCAAAAGCGCTCTCGCTTGCTCAGATTAGCTTCACAGTTTTAGCAGAGCTCTTCTGCACCCATCCATTCCAATTACAAGCATTATTAAACCTAGAGCTGCATTGGAAAGAATAAGTTGGCTCTGTTCCCTCACACACACACACGTCTCAGGTGTGCTGTGCAGACTGTGACCAGTAGACTGAGAAAACCAGCCGTCTGCTCTGACTTTACACCCCATATACACAAGGCAACTTACTCACACACACACACACATATACACTTTCACTTCTGCCATTGCATTAGATAACTATCCAAACCAAAACAGACTGCTATGAAATCTCTTTACAGTTAATGTCTTTTTTTTTTTTTTTACAATAACATAAAAGTAGCACGATATTCTTTGAAGTGCCTTTGAGTACCGCGCAAATACAATGGTACATGAATATGGTAATCATTTAGTATCATGGTGCATATCAAAGTAACTTGGTATTAGCATCTGACACGTTGCCACATCTAGTGCAAAGAAACCATCCAAAATCTATATATTTTTCTGACTGATGGAACAAGAAATTTTAACCTGGTTTTATCCGATGTTCTGTGCTGGAAATGTATGTAAATTAGTACACATTTATAGTGCCCTCCACTAATTTTGGCACTCTTGGTAAATATGAGCAAAGGCGACTGTGAAAATAAATCTGCATTGTTTATCCTTTTGACCTTTCATTAAAATAAATCACAAAATTTTAACCTTTCACTGAAGTAAAACAACTGAAAGCGGGGGGAAACTCACAAAATAAATGTTTTTCTCCAATGCAAGTTGGTCACAATTAATGGCACCCCTAGAATATATCTGAAGTATTTTCATATTCATATGTACATTTTTGTAGCACATTAAGGTGACTAGGAGCATGAAATTGTCCAGCCATGACTTCCTGTTCCACAGGATTATAAATACACCAAGGCCAAATTCCCTTAATCATTCATGACAAGGAGTAAAATAAAAGAATACTTGATGTGCAGAACAAGATTGTTGAGCTTTACACAACAGAAAGTGGCTGTAAGAAAATAGCTAAAGCATTGAAAATCTCCATTTCTACCATCAGGGCAATAATTAAGAAGTTTCAGTCAACTAAAGATGCTACAAATCTGCCTGGAAGAGGATGTGTGGCTATATCATCCTAATGCATGGTGAGGAAGAAAGTTTGAGTGGCCAAAGACTCAAAGGATCACAGCTGGAGAACTGCAGAGATTAGATGAGTCTTGGGGTCAGAAGGCCTAAAATAAATAAATAAATAAATAAAATTCAAACAGCCCCTACATCACTACATGATGTCAAGAAAATTCCTCCTGGCTCATCCAAAAACAAAATCCAGCATATTTAATTAGACACGACTGGAACTTCAGATGAGACTGGCTTCTATGATGAGATGAAACTAAAAAAAAGAGCTGTTGGCAGCAAACCCACCAGATGGGTTTGGTGCAAACAGGGATAAAAAGTAAAAAGTTTCTGCCAGGGTTCCTAGACATCTTGTTCAGATAGATGACATCATGGATTCTATCAAATACCAGCAGATAAAAAATCTAAACCTGACTGCCTCTGTTATAAATCTTGTAGGTCATGGTCGGATCTTCATCAGGGCAATGATCCAAAAACAAACATCAAAGTCAACACAAAATGTGTCTCTGAGAACAAAATGAAGCTTCTGCCATGGCCGTCCCATGCAGTTCCCTGATCTGAACCCTTTAGAAAATGATTAGGGTGCACTGAAGAGAAGAAGCCTCTTGTCAGGCGTTCTTCAAACTGTTCTCCAAGATCAGATATTACAGGAGAAACCTCAAGAGCTGTTATCTTGAGAAAAGGACATTGCAATAATTGGGGGCAAATAATTGTGGCCAACTTGAGCTAGAGAAAAACATTGATGTCATAATAAGATTTTCCCCCACTTTCCATTGTTTTACTTCAATGATACACTTAAAAATAAAGGTGCTTTAAAATGTTCTTCACAGCAATGCCATAGAAGAACCATTTTTGGTTCCACAAAAAACAATTCTTTAAAGAACCATCTCTTTCTTACCTTTTTATAATCTAAAGAACCTTCCTTCACCACAAAGAACCTTTTGTGAAACAAAAAAGGTTCTTCAGATGTTAAAGGCTCTTTATGGAACCATTTAGACCAAAAATGTTCTTCTATGGCATCGTGAAGCACCTTTACTTTTAAGAGTGTAGGATAGAATTTCATGAATTTTTTGAATGAAAGATAAACAATGCAGATTTATTTTCAAAGCCCCCTTTACCAAGGGTGCCAATTATAGTGGAGGGCACTGTAATTAGATAATGCATAATTTAAACATTTTAGAAAACTTGTAATATAAAACAGTTCTCGTAATGTACTGTGACTAGCTAGTATTCACCTGTTGTGTCTTGCCTTAACTGTAACCTACTTAAACTGGATGAAGTTAACGCTATCTTGGTACACTACCAGTGAACTTATGGCAATGATTTATGTATTACATAAAGAGACTTGATCTGTATGGATTTTTTTTTTTTTTAACAGTATAACAGCCAGTATGAATCAAAACAAACAAAACAAAACAAAACAAAACAAACAAAAACACTGTGTACTGCGCAGTATGCAGCAAGCCGTGAGCTGTTCCATTTCAAACACAGCCCAACATCTCCTCAAGTCAGCGCTCCAGCGCCCTCAAGCGGCCCGATCTGCAGCTGCTCGCTGTTTTCTGCCTGCGTCTGATAAATACCGACAGCCCCTCAGTGCTGAACCCTGCAACTGGAACAGTGATGATATTGACAAAAACCGGTTGGAGTGCTGCCCATTTGTTTCCTCGTCGTGCTTTTTTTATTTGTTCCTTCCTAAATCTCTTTCCAGAACGCAGTGTAATCAGTGCAGCGCTAATACATTAACTTCCCCTGTTGAAAAAAACAACATATGCTGGTTAGATAGGTTTTTATGCTGGGATGCTTGTTGTAGCTGGTTTATGCTGATCCTTAGCTGGTCACGTGCTGGTCCAGGACCAGCTTAAACCAGCTAAGGACCAGCAAAGAGCCAGCATAAACCAGCAAAGGACCAGCACAAACCAGCATCCCAGCATCAAAACCTACCTAACCTGGTCTTTTCAACAGGGTCTCCATACGGGCGTCTTGTGCAGTCCTTACTAAATTATAAGCTACCGTGTTAACCATACTTCACTGAATATTCATTCAGCAATCATTCATAATAATTACAGCGTCATTATCCATGCCTAATCAGTTATGTAAAATATTATTTATTATTGAAATAGCTCTTTGAAAAGGATCATCATTTCCACAAGCAATTGTTAGCCTACTTGCTCTGCGGTGCGATGCTGGTCTGCTTCAGAAGTATTTGTTTGGTCCACAGTGTGTGAGTTCTCTGGTTAAGGTTAACAGTCTTGTTAAGGTTAACAGTAGCTAATTAAAAAGCCCAAATGTCCAGGTACGTACAATAAAAAGACAAGCTGCGAAAAGAGCTGAAACAGAAACTGCATGAAACAATGAAAGAATACACATCAGCCCTGTTATTAGTCAGAAACACACTGACACATAGGAAGGGGAGTGATGGGCTGTCAGGTGGTTATACAGACATGTACTTTCAATCCGTGGATTCCATTCACTTCATTTGTTTATGCTATGCCAGCTGGACATCTAGCGGCCAATCGTGGTATGCAGTGCTTTTAGCACCATTTATCAACACTTTACACACAATAAACGCATTATTTCTCGGATAAAATCATGGAGAAATTTGTTCAGTGTGGTGGAAATGAAATAACTGGTATGAAAGGTATGAATAAAATGTTTTAATAAATGTTTATTAGCTTACACACTACCAATCAAACGTTTTTGAACAATAAGATTTTTTTTTTTTAAAGAGGTCTCTTCTGCTGACCAAGCCTGAATTCATTTGATCCAAAGTACAGCAAAAACAGAAATCTTTCTGATATGCTTATGGAAAGTAATACTTTTATTTAGCACCAAAATTTTAAATTGATCTAAAGTGATGCTAAAAAAATGCATAATGTTACAAAAGATTTCTTTTTCAGATGAATACCATTCTTCTGAACTTTATATTCATCAAATTAACCTAAAATAAATCTGCTCAGCTGTTTTCAACATAATAATAATAATAATAATAATAATAATAAATGTTTTTTTTAAGCAGTAAATCTGAATATTAGAATGATTTCTGGATCATGTGACTGGAGTAATGATGCTAAAAATTCAGATTTGAAATCACAGGAACAAATTACATTTTAAAATATATTCAAATAGAAAATAGTTATTTTAAATAGCAAAAATATTTCAAAATGCAGGCTTGGTGAGCAGAGGACACTGGTAGTGTAGATATTATGGGCCCGTTAATTCATTATTAAAATTCTACAGAATTAAAATTTAAATGGTTTGCGGTAACTGTATTTCTTTAATTTCTTCAGCTTTTATTTTTTTACATTTATTGACTCTCTTTGGACTTGGGCTTTGGAGACTCTTCTGGTTTTGACAGATTTTTAAAATTAAATGAAATGAAATTTAATGTAATTATTATTATTATTATTATTATTATTATTATTTTTACATTTATTAACTACCGTTTTTTGACATTTTATGTGGCTTTGAGTGATTGCCGTTTTATCAGTGTAAGTATGCAATAACCACACGACACGTTACTAACACGTCACAAATACTGCCTATAAGAAGAAAGTGTAGTTGAGGCAGTGAGGTGTTATCATCTTGAGCACATACTGCATACAATGAAACAAATTTGTCACATCTGAATATTCTTGATATTTAAATCTCATAGATTCCAAAGAGGAAGAACTGAATCAGGCCCTGAGGACAATCCTGAGCTGTCCTCTGTTACCTCATGCTCTTCCTGTCCCATGTGGCTGCTGAGAGTCATTTACATCTCATGGCACCTGAGAGCCAATAGTGTTTGGACATCTTTTGGTGAGTGTTTGTACAGAATGATACTTCAGTACAACATAACTTAAGGACTGAAGTTTCTACAATATTACATGCACAAGTTTTTAGGGTTTTATAAAACACAAAGCAGGGTGTTGTAGCTGTCAAGCATCAAAGGGAAGATGAATGTCTGATGTATTTAGTAAAGCGACATGTTTGTCACTTTATTCACCTTATTCATCCTATGCCACACACATATCCACCAGCAACACAGTGAGTTTTACTGTTATACGTTTGCTGCAAATGGTGGCATGTAACTTTGATTACAAATTTAATTAGAGTGATGTTAAAATATTGGTGTTATTCATTGCAAAACGACAATGGATCATTCTTGAATTTTTCATAAGAGTGTAAGTAAGAGTATAAATTTGTGTGTCTGAGGAGGAAGGAGACTGGACTGATGAAGAGTGTATCCAACAGCTGCCATTCACAGAAATCAGGTCCATATTCTGAAAACACTATCCATCTACAAACATGCACACGTAGAATGCTGATTATTATGTTTAATTCATTTATTGTAGATTGCTTGTCAATCCAAAGCCTAATAATCATGCTTGTTCTGTGTATGTATGATCCAGCTCAAAGCATATGAAATGGCATGAACTGGTCAGACTTTCAGAGTTTTTGAAAGAAAAGTTCCTGTGCACTGGCAAGTACACAGTTGTGTATTTCTGTGCATGTATCCTAAGATCAGAAATATCAAGCGACTACATCTATACAGGTCATGACGTGCATGTCGTTTTTGTCCCATGGGAACAGCACAGAGAATGATTAGAGCTGTAAAGAAAGCTAAGGATTAGGGACTTTCTAAGGTGAAACCTTTTAGACAAACCAGCACGGCAGTAGATCACCAGAAAATACTAAGGTTGTTGTAATAGTGTGATTTCTGCAGTTTACATTTACATTTTTTCATTAACTTAAAAGGTGTAAGGTTACAAAAAGAAGTCTTTGTTTCTAACTTTTGATGCATATAATGAATTTTTGATTTTATGTAATGTTTTTGACTATAGTCATATCTGTGTTTCAAACCATTAACCAGCCACAACATGTCACCAACATGGCATAAACATACTTGTCTTGTATGAAACTTGCATGCAGAAACATGACAAAATACCCTTCCACTACATTATATATATATTTACAAGGTATAAAGGTTGGCTCATCTTCCCCATAGGAATTTCTGAACTTTCATTTCACAGAAATGTATTCAATTGCGCATTTGATAAACTCTGGCTTGATTGCATGCACACAGCGTTACTTTGGAAGGCCATTGGGTGGCGCTACAGACTGCTTGACAGAACGGCATTTCACATCAACCATATTCAACACACTAAATGGAGCTTCCTGGCATTTATTTGCAATTATTCTTTTAACAGGACTGTACAATTTATACCCAAAGTACATTATACAGCGGTTTGAAAAAGAGCAACATCAAAGCAGCAAAATCAAAGAAACACACCAGGAAACCAAATTTACAAGAAAAAAAAAGGGCCAAAATGTTAAACCTCTGTACAGAATGAATCTGCTGCAAGTTAATATCTGAAATCAAGGTCCTGTACAACAAATATACATGGATTCTCCAGAGGGGATACTTTTATTTTGTCCTGCATAGGATTCTGTACATTGCCATTCGTCTACATTTGGTTATTTTGTGCATTTAACATTAGTATGCTGCCTGGGCCTAGTGTGCCAGTAGCCGCTCTGTATGCTAGAATTACATTCTCGTAGCTAGTTGAACAAAGCAAGGAAAGCTAACACTGTTGTCTGTACCACATAACATTACTACAGAGTGAAGAATGAAACCTTTGCAGGCCAGTTACAGTAACTCTGAACGCAGGCTCTTCAAAGAAATCCTTAATTTACGGAAACCCAGCAGAGACCGCGGGAATTGATAGTGGTCTCTCTCCTTTTTGAACATGGAGGCAACTGTGTGAAAAACCAAGTGACAACAGTCGCATTTAACAGTAGCTGTGCCCTATCGAGTCTCCAGAAGGCATTATTTTTCTTCAATGACTTTATCGTGACATTCTCTGGGTGTCTAAATATTCATGCTTTATTTTTCTTCATTCTCTTCCAAAACACTTCTCTCAGTAAACCCAAACCTCATTGCTGCGAAAGCACAATAATTCAACACACACTTCCTCAAGCGGAGGAAGCCAGCTTCTTTTCCTCATGGCTGCCTGGAAATGGTCCCGCCCTGCTCCAGGGAAGGGAGATCAGACACTGGCCGGTTACGGCTGTCAGTCAGAGTGTTCAGTGCAAGTTGTCAATAGGAGGTGGAGTTTGGCGCCAGGGTTCCTGACGAACTGGCCCGTCTGATGTGAGGCAGCAGGTAGGAGTCACTGCCCAGCTGGTGCACATCAAACCGGTCCTCCTTCCTGTAGGCTAGACACCGGCGGATGAACGCCTACAGAGAACAGTAACATGCCAATTATTACAAATGCAATCACTAAATATTATTGAGCCTGAGAAATAATGTAAGTTTTCAGCAATTTGACAATGAAAACCAACTTTATGGTTAAACTCAAGTGACTGAGCTTGAGAGCCAACTCCTGTTTTAATATTAAATTTTAATAAACAAAACAACATCTGTTAAGCCTAGTTCACACAGCCAGAAACAAAGCAACAGCATCCCATTCATTTGCAAAGGAGTGCTTGCAACTTTAGGCAATATATTTGACAGTTGACTATGAATGACACAATGAAGGTGAGTCCACTGACAAAGATGAGAATTGTTTAACTTTATGCAAACATAGAGCATCTTTTGGGAGCGACAATAAGAGTGAAGACATACACCAGTCAGGCAAGTGCAGACAAGAAAGGACAGTGACTTTATTGTTCTATGTGATTGGATCTGTAACCACATGCATGTAACAGTATCAAAATCTCACGATAGGATAATATCTTGATAAAAAGTCCACAGTGTGATATTTATTGCAATATTTAAAAAAAGACCTGGAAGGAATGAACACTTTGTACATTTTTGAATTATAAATTATTCTAATGCACTTTGAGAGTTCTAAATGAAGAACTCTAATCCATGTTCTTAACTGAGAAAACTTAAGTCAGAAAAAAGTCTGAATTGACTCAACCCTCTTTTTAAAACAGCCTTGATGTAGGGATTAAGCTGTATTGTGCTTTCAGTTTTAGTTTGTTTGACAGATACTGTGCCAAAGCATAATGGTCCAAAATACAACTTAAAAGAATTTTTAATGTTAGAATAAGAAGTTTAAATATATTTTAAAAACTAAATTTTTTGCTCGGAAGACCTATCGTGTCATATCGTCATGTGACCACGACGATACAGAAACAGTACCATTACATCCCTAATATTACATACATATATAGCAGTCAACATTGGAAGTGGATCCAAAAAGTTAAATCAAAGTTGTCCTATGACAAGAACAGGTATTGTTTTGGTTTTAGGACAACTTTGATGAAAGTTTTTGATCCACTTCAAATATTGACTACTGTATATATATATATATATATATATATATATATATATAAAAATGATGCATGGAAAAGAAACTCAGCACTCTTACTAAATTCGATTAATTCACTTATAGTTATTGTTCATATATGATGCAACGAGCAGATTCGCACAGGTGCAGTTCATATTAACACAGCAGTCTCTGCATATTGTTTCTTTTTGGGAGAAAAAGCTGATTCTTTGCCAAATTCAAACGACTCTTAGGAAATTTCGACAGCATGAGAATTTAAATCATGCATTAACATATTGTTTGTCTGGTTATTGATTTGACGCACTAGCACTACTGCAGTTTATGTAACATCACTTTTCAACAGCAGAATGTTTTTTTGTTTTTTTTTTTAAGAAATCTAATTTCTAGTCACAATAAACTGGCAGGGCTGATGAACGCAGCTTTGGTAATCTATATTGCTATTGTATGTGGGTAACTGAAAAGTAACACAGACATGGACTTTCTTCAATATTTTAGGTTTACATTCACGTTTACAGGTTCCCAATTCCGTTCCTTTATCAGATAAAACACATAACAACAAGTTACATTTATTTACATATTACATTTTACAACAGACATTTTAGCACTTTAAATATCACAACTTGTAATAATCCAACTATTGATAATTTCATATAAAATGCACTTGTTTGTATGACATACACATTAAATCTAAGCATCTTAGATGAGATCATGAAGTTCTCTACTAACGAACTGATGATCTGAATCAGAGACATACGAAATGTGCAGACTGGAATTGGGAAGTGGATATTCTTGCCATTTTTAGCAGTTCATTTTAAATAGTTCTACAGTGCAACAAACTATTTAAGCACAAATATCGCATGTCAGCTCTAAATTAATGTCAGCTTGTAATAAATGCATGCATCATTTTATAAAGAATTTGCATGTGGTTCTCAACCAGGGGGTCAGCAAATTTCCAAGAGGATGACTTATTTACAACAAGACTATTTAAAATTTCAAATGACTTAAAATCTAATTTCAATTCACCTCCACAACAATTATTTCTTGAAGAGCTACTGTTTTAGATTAAGTTAACATGTCACTGCAGAAACTGCAACACTGTCATGTCAACCATCCATATACACTTTTTATGGAATTATAAAAAAAATATATATTATTTTTAAAAGAAAATCTGAAATAACCTTGGCCTCATTGCTGGCAACAGGTTTGGAAGGGAACTGAACCTCTGTGGCTTTCAGGATGGTGTTCTCCTGTAGGATGTCCTGCTGGGACTGGTTATGGCCAAATGGCTAGAAAAACAAAAATCAAATTTGCATAGTTAACCATAACTAGCTCTAGTTCTACAGGTGTACTAGAAATCAGGGAAATGACAGCCATTTTCAGTTTTACACCCTAACCTGTAGATGATACTAATTATATTCCAATTAAGTCAGATAATTGCTCCTCACCTTTCTTCCATAGAGGCACTGGAAAAATATAACACCGACAGACCAGACGTCCACCTTATTGGAGATCTTTGGAGGCTCTTTACCCACCACAAAACACTCAGGGGGTAAGTACCTTGCAGCCAAAACGAGACACTATTGAGTTACATGCTTTAAAAGGCAAAAGCCAAAATGTTAACATATCTATAAGTCTTACCAGTAAGTGCCTGCCCCTTGTGATGTCAAGTCCATCCCATCTACTCCATAGTTGTCGTCGTCCATGATTTTAGACAGTCCGAAATCTGTGATCTTTATCTCACCACATGCAGTTCCATCTACCAGTAAAATATTCCCTGGACACAACCACAGATGCACACAAATAAATACACAAGCACATTCCCTATACTGGATCATCTTGGTTACATCTTTCAAATACGCATAATAGACTGAAGAAAGGCACAAACATCTTGCATGACAGTGGGGTGAGTAAATTATCTGTAAATTTTTTGTTCTGGAAGTGAACTTTATAAACTCCTTTAATACATTTTGAAAGCTGTATTAAATTTATCAAAAGTGACAGTTAAGAAATTTACTGTTCACTGACAGAAGAAAAATATCTAGTTTAAATAAATGCTTTCTACTTGGCAAATAATCCAGAAAACAATGTATCCATTTCCACAAAATATAAAGCAGTGCAACTGTTATAAACATTAATATAAAAAAAATGTTTTAAATCAGCATATTCAAATGATTTCTGAATGATAATGCGCCATTTTTTAAAATATGTCTGACAACATTCCTGTTTAACTACATTTTTAGTTAAATATGTAGCTATAAACTTTACAGACCTCAAACTTCTAAATGGTTCTAAACATACACATGCCTATATAAATGCATATATACAAGTTAAAAAAAAAATGAAATAAATAAATAAATAGCATTAGAGCTGAAAAAATATCTAAGCAAACATTTTTCTGAAATTGTGATTAATCCCACCATTTCCCAACATCCCAACATTTAAGTTTCAAAATATACTTTTATATTGCAATAACTTCACATTCAATCTTCTTTTTTCTAATATTTAAACATTAACTATAGCCAATCAGCATTACAGAGTACTTGAGAACTATCAATTTGAACATTTATTAGATTTAAAAAAATAATAATTTCTAATTTCAGTGAACTTAAAACAATCTTCACATAAACACATTATTTGCCTGTGCCCTTCAGCAAGTAGGAAATAGGGCAGTTATTAAACACTAAATTCTAAATTAAATATACATATACATATGACGTGGATCTGACACTCATGAACAGGCATGAAAAAATGCGGTCATAAAGATGTTCTGAGACAAACTAAACTGTAAATAAATTGTCAAGAAAAGAGACCGAAGCAGCAGTGGGGTGGCCAACCCTAGCCTCACGCCTGCGTTAAAGCAGAAGTTCACTACTAGAACAAAAATTTACTCACTCCCTTGTCGTCCAAGATGTTTGTGTCTTTCTTTCTTCAGTTGTGAAAGAAACTCTTTCTTGAGGAAAACATTCCAGAATTTTTCTCCATATAGTGGACTTCTATGGTGCCTGCAAGTTTGAACTTCCAAATTAAAATGTTTTACCTCAAATGCTCGTCTTGTCTATTCTCAGCAATGCGCATGCGAACTCTGTGTAATCCAGAATCCAGGTCAATACAGTTAGAGTAGGGCAACTGTCCTACATTGCCGCAGAAGTACCGACCCAGTGTTTACAAAGTTAACGTGCAAAGAAGATCAAATGCCCTTTACAACAAAGTTAAAACAGCAGTGTAAGATGATTTTGAAGTTGGAGGAGAAAATAAGTGGGAGTTTTCCGACCTAGCCTACCTGTATTGACCCGGATTACACAGAGTTTGCATGCGCGTTGCAGCGAATAGACAAGACGAGCATGTAAGGTTAAACAGTATATAAATTGTACACTTTATGAAAAATTTCCTTGGCTGGGATTGTTTAGAGCCCTTTAAAGCTGCATTGAAACTGTTTTTTGAAAGTTTAAACTTGCAGGAACAATAGAAGTCCACTATATGCAGAGAAATTCTGGAATGTTTTCCTCAAGAAACAATTTCTTTACGACTGAAGAAAGAAAGACATGAACATCTTGGACGACAAGGGGGTGTGTTAAATATTTTTAACGGCGTTAACTGGAAAAAAGAATCGCCTGCGTTAACATGCTCATTTTAACAGCCCTAGTTTGCATATATGTGTGTTAGACAGTTGTGAAAAGTAAAATAAGACAATGTGTGTTCACCGGGTTTGAGGTCATAGTGTATTATGGGTGGCTTGATCTCGTTCAGGTATCGTAAAGCATTAACAATCTGCATGACGATAGAGCGAGCTTCTTTCTCAGACATCAGCTTATGCTGCTTCAAGTAGAAATCCAGATCATTTCCTTCACAGTATTCCAAAACCGTACAAAACCTGCAAGAAACAGAAACACTCGTGTAACTTGCGCCCATCTCACTGATGTGTTTTGATAGTTGATAGGTGAAATCTGCAGGGCTGGAACTCACGTGTCTGTGTCCAGTGAAAAGTAATCGTACAGTTTTACTATTCTGGGATGATCCAACTGTTTATGTATTCGGTATTCCCGACAGGCGTGTCTGCAGAGAAGAGAGGCACAGGTTACCATGGGCAACAGAGGTGAGACCCAGGCGGCCAGCGTCATGAGAGACAGACGGACTAGATTTCCAGACATTTGAAGTTCTGCACCGAATACCAATAGGCATGGAAATACAGCCTTACATAACAATGTCCCCACACCACAATATAAGCCCGCAAGCCTGCTACATATCAATCGTAAAAAAATAAAATAAATAAAAAAATAAAAATAAAAATAAAAAAGAGCTTATTTAACCTTAAAGAAATTGTCAGGGTTAAATACAGCTCCTGTGGAAGGCTGTCAGGGTGGATGAATAAATAAAGAAGAATCGAAAACCAAAACGAGGCATTGTCAGTGCTGTGTGTGTCTACTTAGAATTTTTTAAAAGATATATTTTAATGTTTTGTTGGATGAATGAACTTGACCATCTTCAAGGTTCACAACAACATACTGAGCAGGTTGTACATCTATTTCCCTTTCCATCATGCTGTATACCCTGTCTATAAAGTAAGAGAGGATAATTCGCATCTGTTCTGTTTATACAATTCTGAAATCCAATTTATTTCTTGTGGTGATGGGCAGCATGCCACAGATGCATTTAACGAGAACATTTCCTTGTACAGCATCAAAAAGGTGGAACATACTTGTGGTAATTTTCTTTTTTCTCCTCTCTCCAGTTTTTGTTGAGCTGATGAATCTTCACAGCAGCGTAGCGTTGCTCAATTAAGTCAAACGCCTGAAGAGCAGAATGATGAATCAAATGATACGTTTCTTTCTCAAAGGTCAGCATACATCAATCTGTGTTATAAATGAGGGGTAAAGATACCTTGTAGACCTCACTGAAACCACCCCTGCCCAGCAGATGTAACAGCAGGTAGCGCTCATTCAGGGTGGGATGATCCTTGAATCTGAGAAAGATTAAAACAATACAAAAGAACAAAAAGAGAAACAGGAGAAAAAGGGAGGGTGGGTGGAAAATAATCATCTAAAACTAAATCATGTTTTTGGTAAAACAAACAAACAAATAAATATAAGCAGAAAACATTATGTAAAAATGCTTCAAATGTGTAGAATATGGGCCTTTTACAGTCAGTAAACTCATCAAGCAGCTGTTAATATGGGAAGTCAATGTCCAGTACAAATGACACAAAATAACAGGGAAAAAAAAGAAAGAAAGAAAGAAAGATCAGAGGCTGATGTCATCATAGTGTCGGTACATACTGTGAGCTGTCTTCATTGTTTATTCTTTTCAACTCTCGGATGTGAAGATTTCGCACCCTCTCCAACCTCTCCAGCTCTGCCTGAATCTCTGCCTCCTCCTACAAACACACAAATGCATGAAGAATACAAAAATACAAACATACAAACATACACACACACACACACACATATACACATATATATATATATATATATATATATATATATACACACACACATACATATACAGTTGCATGTGAAAGTTTGGGAACCTATTGCAGGATCTGTGAAAATGTGAATAATTTTAACAAAATAAATATCATACAAAATGCATGTTATTTATTTTTTTATTTAGTACTGTCCTGAGTAACATATTTTACATAAAAGATGTTTACATATAGTCCCCAAGACAAAAAAAGCTACTGTTTTAAAATAGCCACCTTCAAAGAAGTTGTTCATGAGTCCCTTGTTTGTTCTGAATGGTTAAACTGAGCACTGCTCTTCAGAAAAATCCTCCAGGTCCTGCATATTCTCCAGTTTTCCAGCATCTTTTGCATATTTGAACCCTTTCCAGCAGTGACTGTATAATTTGGAGATCCAACTTTTCACACTGAGGACAATTGAGGGACTCAAACACAACTATTAAAACAGATTCAAACATTCACTTATGCTCCAGTAGGAAACAGGACGCATTTAGAGCCAGGGGTTGAACACTTTTGGACAGGATGAAGATGTCCAACTTGTTCTTATTTTGTTGAAATATTTCTTCCCCATTTAGTACTACCCTTCAGAAGCAACAGAAGATACCTGCATGTTTCCCAGAAGACAAATTAAGTACAATTTACCTTGATTTTAAAATTCTCCCCCTGGCTCTTAACGCATTTGTGCTGGAGCATCAGTGAATGTTTGAACCTTTTTTAATAGTTGTGTTTGAGTCCCTCAATTTTCCTCAGTGTGAAAAGATGAATCTCAAAAATCATAGTCACTGCTGGAAAGGGTTCAAATATGCAAAAGATGATGGAAAACTGAAGAATCTGCAGGACCTGGATATTTTTTCTGAAGAGCAGTGCTCAGTTTTACTGTTTAGAACAAATAAGGAAAAACCATCACAAAACAAAACAAAACAAAACAAAACAAAAAAAACATTGTAGATCATCCAGGTAACCACACACAGTATTAAGAACCAACGGTTCCCAAACTTTTGAAGGGTGTTATTTTAATAATTTCAGCTATTTTTTGGTCTTGTAAACTATATATAAACATCTTTTATGTAAAATATCTTACTCAAAACAGTACTAAATAAAAAATAACATGCATTTTGTATGATCTCTCTTATTTTGTTAAAATTATTTACATTTTCACAGATTCTGTACGGGGTTCTGCCACTTCTACTGATAGTGAGATTAGGTGGTGCACAGAAAAAAAAAATGGTACCTTGCCACCTTTTCTTTTTGAAAGAAATTATTACTTTTACTAAGCTAAGACACATTAATTTGATCAAAAGAAACAGTAAAGACCTTCATAATGCTACAAAAGTATATGCTTTTCTTTTGGAGTACTGCAAAAACAAAGACAGAGATTACCTTCCCCATTTAAATTGTTTTACATGTTCTGAAATGCATGAGGATCTGAATCATACAGGAGCCACTGAGCTTGCGCACTGACCTTTTTGAGATGGCCGAGTCTCAGTTTGAAGATCTCTTCCTGCTCATGGTACTCAGCTAAAGTAAGCCTGAAGGAAGGAAGATCAGAGGAACACGATTAAAAACCTACATACATGTAATGGGGTAGGATGATCTGACTGTCAAAAAACTGGAAACAATCACATGATTCTGAAGGAGCTGATGCAATTTCTCCACACTACTCACTTACAGACTTGTGTTGCAGCAGACAAAAAGTTAGTTTTCCATGTAGTGGAAAAAAATGTCATGTAAATGAAGACTTGGTTTCTAGCACTAGCTTCTCTATTCTTTTTTTATTCGATCTGTTTATCTATTCTTTTTGTATTTATCAATTTTCTTTTTATTATACTAAAAAACAAACAAACAAACAAACACGCCTCTAACACTAGCCTGCTCTATTCTTTTTCTATTCTATCTGTTTTCTTTATTATACAATAAAAAAAACCTTGCTACATGTACTGCCTTAGGCTAACTGAGACTTGTCATAGCACTTACATATTGCTCTTTTGTTGATTTTGAATGCTTCCATTGTCCTCATTTGTAATTCTAAATGACCAAATGTAAATGTAATATATCATTAATTCACATAGAATTAATACAAAAAAAAAAAAATCATATAATTTATATGTGGCCACAAAACTATTTTCAAACATTTATGCAAAAGCCTTTAGATCAAAACGTTTTTAAATAATAATAAAAAAAAAAAAACATGTCAGTCAAGTGTGCCCAAAATTTGAAGTGTACATTCCTGCTTAAAGATAATTTTGCGGGGAAAAGTGAAAATCTGTGAATGTTAGTGATGGTACATTCTGGTAATTTTACTGTACTTTATTGCAATTGCAATGTATCATAGCACTCACAACTGAGGAAGGCTAGGTTTGAGGAAAGGGTCGTTCTCGGATCCGTTCACAGCCTTGGTCTTGCGTTGTTTGGGCTCAGAGTTGGTGCTGGGCGACTGTGAGCTGCTGGCTGATGGTGGTTTTCTCTTAGCTAACAGTTTCCTCTGTCTCTCGATTTCTTCACGTTGTTGAATAATCCATTCCTGCTGTCTGCAATAAAACAGAAAATGAAACACAGTTAATATAAATTAAAAGGTCTAGTTTACCTAAATGATAATAAAAAAATATTTATTAATGCACTCACTTATGGATCTACAAAAGACGTACTAAAAATGGGTGAAAATTTGAGTTAAGACAAAGACGTGATTGTTGAGGGACTTTGGCCCAACGTATTTAACAAGTCAAGTTATCGTAATGTGCAAATCTGTGATGTCCACCTGTGTTCACACATGCAGAACAGTGTTTGCTTAAAGGACTGCATGTGCAAATACAGAAGTATACTTTGGGCTTGTGCTGTGTCAATCTTCATTAAGCATCTTACTTGACGAGGTTCTGGAAGGCGTAGCCGTCTGTCCACTGCTCTGTAAATGAGGCTCCGTGTCTCACAGTGGTGAAATGACCCAAGCGCAGTCGATCCTGCATGCTCTTCTCCCGACAGGCCTGCTTCTCCTGTGTGCTCTGGACAAACACACACACCTTCTTAAAGATCTGATTCGCTTCTTATTCTTTTTACTGTTTTGAAAATATTCTGACATTTACAGATAAGCACTGGGTCTTTTTCAAGTGATAAAACACTGATTTCTGAAATATCACAAGGATTCTTCACCTTCTCAATCAAAAGTTTTTTGCTCATAGTGATGCACTTGTTTAAACGTTCTTTGTACTTTTCTAGAAGCTTTTGCTGCTCATCAATTTGTCTCCTAAGATCACAGTTTGCCTGCAGAGAAAAAGAAAAAGTATTTTTTAAATATTTTCTGTTAAAAAGACATCAAAACCACTTATAGTAAATCTAATATTGTCAAAAGTTTGCATAATAATGAAAGCAGAATGTACTCCAGTCACTCAATGCATCTGAACTAAAAACTAAAAAAGACATTTCTTGAACCATGAATGGTCTCTGATACATAATTTCTGAGATTAACCCATTTTCTCCCTTCTCGTCTCTTCATTTTTCTTTCTCATCTTACCCGCAGAAGATCGTCTATCCTGCCCTCCTTCTTCTCCAGGTCCAGGTTCTTATTGCTCTCTATAGTGGCCAGTTTTACCACAGTCAAGTCAGTCTACAGGAGCAATAAAACACATATTCATGATTGACATTCTTCAATTACAGTCATTAAGTCAGAGATTTCACTTTTTTCCCTTTTGCTATATGAAGATTACATCAAAATGCCCATGGAAACTTGGAATTTTCCATGCATTATTTATTTATTTGTGAATTTCTTTTCAAATGCATTTTATTTGCCAATTTTTATTGGCAAATTAAAAATCCAAATTAAAATTAAAATTATTATTATTATTTTTTGTTTACCAAGAAGAGTGTTGAGTTAACAACAACAACAACAAAAAAAAAAAATCAACTTTTTTTTTGTAGTTAACTTGACTACAGATTAATTAATTGATTGTAGTAATCTACTGACAGTAATTATTCTAAATGGACTGCAAATTAGCTTCTTATTATTCAGTTGAAAGTGCATTTATACACAGTCCCACCTGAACACTCTTGACTGCAATCTGTCTAGAAGAAATCATGGAGTCTCCAAAACACAGACTGGTGGGAGACGAGCTGCTCTGCCGGGTCTGAAACACAACATTGTGCAACATTAGACTGTGTAGTAACGAGAGGCACACACAGACAGTTTATATTGTGACTGAGCTAAAAGTATTTTAGGAATATATACAAATGTTGTAACATGTAAGTGTGTGCTTGTTCCTATGTGACAATGTCAGCTGTTTATGGAATGTGTGTGTTGAGACGTGCTTGATTATGATGCACAATTATTGGACTGAAATAAGTCAGAGCATTAGCATCTGTCTTGGATGACCAGATCACAAGTGGCCAGGTGCAAATAGTAAAAACATTTTTTGATCAAATCCACATAGTACCGTTGTAGTCTGAAACGTGACTACTGGTGTAATGGTACACGAAAAAGTTCAACATGCACCTTTTTAAAGTCACTGTTCAGCATGCTTTTAGGTACAGCAGGTAATTGCTTCTTTTTTCTTTTCATTAAACAGTGTGGTTTTCAGAGTATGGCTCTCTCAGTGAAAAAAATAAAGTCTGTCAATACTGCTTCAACACACCATACTGCAGTTCATGGTGCTGTTGTACATGGGGGAAGAGATTTGAAGTGCCTTCACTTTCGGATGCTAAATATTTAGCAAAATGTATATTTTAGTCAGAATCATGCTCACATTCTATCTGTCTTTTTTTCAGACAAGCATGTGCACATAGGTGCTTTTTCAGCAAAGTCTGTAGTTTAACGGAGACTAGCATCTTTCCATTTTCCCATTTATTTTTCAGACATGTTCACAGCATCAGAGTGTATCAAGATAAACAGTACCGTCCCATCCTAGGAGGGAAACTTTTCAAATCACGTTGTGAACACAGAAGTTCCACACATGCAGTGGATAAAAAAATCCTGCATTCATTCAATACACATGCAACTGAAAGACCTGTAGCAAACGTTTTTGGTACAAATATTTTTTTGTACCATTACACACCTTACATCAACATGAATGAACATGCATCCAAAGTTCAGTTAAAACAGATGCTCCACTAATCATGAACATTCTGCTCGAAACAGAACAACACAGTGATGTGTGGAGTGATGAAATCAGAGACTCTCCTTTAGAATTATGAACACAAGTGTTTGGAACAGATGCATGTTACTACCAGGTATAACTAGTGGTCTGTCTCACCTGTCCTCTTGTGATCAGATCACGCAAGGCAGCTCTTAATGCCAGGTGTAAACTGGGTATGATTGAGTGTGTGACTTACGCTGGATCCTGGTGCAGAGTGGGAATGTGAGTTCTGGGGTGAACGGATGACTGGTGGTAGACCTCTTACTGGACTGGACCCATTACCACCCTGAAACTATAGAAAATTTGAAATAAACAAATTATATGGTGTTAAATAATCATCTACGTAAGCAATTCTAGACACCACTCCACTGAACACCATATGGATTTTTTTTCTTTTTTTGTCCTCTTTGGAGTTTGACAGCTGCTGGTTATTATATGCTTTCACAGCATGGAACAGCAACTTGGACATTGTGCAAATTTTTTTTGCTTTTGTATCTGACTGAAGAAAAACCATTTGCACTTGGAATGACACAAGGGTGAATAAATGACATTTTTAAAGAAGTCCACTTCCAAAACAAAGATTCACATATAATGTACTCACCCTCTTGTCATCCAAGATGTTAATGTCTTTCTTTCTTCAGTCGTAAAGAAATTATGTTTTTTGAGGAAAACATTTCAGCATTTTCTCCATATAATGGACTGATATGGTGCCCCGATTTTGAACTTCCAAAACGCAGTTTAAATGCAGCTTCAAGCGATCCCAAATGCGGTTGTAAATGATCCCAGCCGAGGAAGAAGGGTCTTATCTAGCATAACGATCGGTTATTTTTTATACCAATAATACAGTTCATATACTTTTTCATATCAAATGCTCGTCTTGTCTTACTCTGCCTGGACTGTTTTTGTTCCTGTTCATGACAGTTTGGGTATGTCAAAAAACTCCCATCTCATGTTCACGCTCAACTTCAAAATCGTCCTATATTGCTGTTTTACCTTTTTTGTTAAGGGTGTTTGATCTTCTTTGCATGTTGTCTTTTTGCAAAGACTGGGTCAGAACTTCTGCAGCGATGTAGGATGATTTTGAAATGCTTTTTGAAGTTGAGGGAGAAAATACGTTTGGAGTTTTTTGACATACCCTAACGGTCTTGAGCCAGAATACACAGAGTTCAAGGAGAGCAAGACAAGATGAATGTTTGAGGTTAAAAGCTATTCAAATTGTATTTTTTAATGAAAGTAACTGATCCTCGGCTGGGATCATTTACAACCGCATTTGGGATCGTTTGAAGCCGCATTTAAACTGCTTTTTGGAAGTTAAAAATCGGGCCACCACATCAGTCCATTATATGGAGAAAATGCTGAAATGTTTTCCTCAAAAAACTATTTCTTTACGACTGGAGAAAGAAAGACATGAACACATGGATGACAAAGACATGGATGACAAGGGGGTGAGTACATTATATGTGAATCTTTGTTTTGGAAGTGGACTTCTCCTTTAAAGGAGATTACGTAATATTTTCAATGTTAAAACACTTTCTGCTATCCCAGCTTAATGTGGAGAGACAAAAAAAAAAAAAAAATCAGACCAATGGCAGACATGGAAAGCATTCGGGAAACCGATTTGAAAATATGCTATATCATTGCAAAAATATTTACAGCAGTCTGATGATGCTACTAGTGATGCTAGTTGCACAAAGATGACACATTACTACAGAACTAATAATAATAAATGTAATTTTATTAAAAATATCTTTTTATTTAATTTAATTTTATTCATAAAATCTTATTGTATCCGACTTATCAGTTTGTTACAAAAAAAAAAGAAGTCTATCATCGAAGTAAAATGTTTCACCACCTCTGAAATGACTCTGATATAAGCAATATGGCCTGAGTGGGAATATTTTATTACTTATATTTATATTTTATATTTATTTATTTAAAATACACTCTACATTATCCAAATCACCAGACAAATAAAATTAAGTCCACTCCCATTATTTCTTTGCAAATTTGTTCTGGTTGAAAATGTAATTTCAACTACGCTGCAAATACGGTTTCATGTATTAAAACATTAGCTACACTTTCATTAAGCCAATTCCAGTGATTTATCATATGCTTTCATTAGCTTCCCCTCAAATTACAGACAAATACTCACATCAAAATAATCACTAATTTTGGGTCCCCGAATGACAGACTTTCCTATGAAAGAAAAGGGGAAAAAAAAAAAGACACGATTAAACATGTTAAGCAGAATGTAAAGAACATACTAGAAAACAGAGAGAGAGAGAGAGAGAGAGAGAGAGAGAGAGAGAGAGAGAGAGCGTGTACCCTGACTGCTCTCTGATTGGTTGTCAGCTTTCCTCTTCCTGCCCCGTGATGATTCAGAGTGCTTCTTTTCAGGAGTCTATAAATGAGAGACATTACATTCATACACCTCTTGTTATGAATTTATTCAGGTCTTATTTTGCAGCCGATGCACAATACCGCTGGCCTCAGCAAGCACTGAGCACCACATTTAAATTCATAGTCTCCAGAGAGCAAATCGTACAATCTTTGAATATCAGCTGAGAGTATAACGAGACATATTGTGTGTCTTCAAACAGTATTTAATGACTCTTGAGTCTAAATGAATCTAAGAATATCTCTTAATGTGAGAGTGTATAATCCGGGGCCTGGACCAATAATCACAGTCTATTTTCTCTCTCGCTGGGGAAAGGATGCAGAAATATCCTGCTCTTTTCAGCACAGACAAAGAGGGGTGTGCTGCCAAGGGCATCTTTGCATTCTGATCAGAGAGGAGTTCTCGCTCACTGGCTTGGACTGAAACCTCCACGTCTGCCACCAAACTCCAGCACAGATTTTGATACCCACACAGCAAAGCTATTAAGAGATAAACTGTGTCCTACACACACAGTTAATCTAAAAAAAGAAATGCTGGCTCATCTATATGTTGATTACAATGCTAATCTCTCCATAGCTGTGAAACAGAAAGAGAGAGTTTCCAAAACAGATGCGGTTAAACTCCACCCTGTTTATTATACATCGCTCCTTCATATTAATTTCTCATAATCTGAGCTTAATTTGAGGTTATCGTAAATAAAATGACGAACTCTTGTGTGGGCTAGGCCAGTGCGTTTCTGGAAACCACATCACGTCTCTCCAAAGAGAGGACTGCCGATGTGACTGAACCAAGAGCCTCCAAAAGCATCATTTATGTCTCTTTTCAATTCTCACATGACTGGAACAGAGAGACTTACTGAATACGCAGGAGAACTTCCTCTTTTCCCATCTGATCCCTGCAACAGAGAAAGAGGAAGAAAGAATGAGAGAAGAGGAAAAGGAAAAGAGAAAATAAAATAAAATGAGAGAATGAAAAATAAATGAGGAAAAGAAAAATGAAAAAAAGAGAAAAGGATGAGGAAAATAAAAAATACAAAAAGGAAAATGGAAGGATAAGGAAAAGAAAATGAGGAAAAAAAGAGGAAAGAATAAGGAAAGAAACTAAAGGAAAAGGAAAAAGATAATGAGCACAAAAAGGAAATATGAGAATGACAGAATAGAGGAAGAAAAGAGAGAAAAGATTAAAAAGATAATAGGAAATAATAATAAGGGTGGGAAAATAATAGCATATGGAAAAAAGGGAAGTAAAAGGAAATGAGAATTCAAGGAAAAAGAAAAACAAGAGGAATATACAGGAATGCAGGCAGAAAATAAAGGAAAAAGATAAAGTAAGGAAGAAAATTAGGGTAAAAAAGAAAAGGATATGAACAGAAAGGGGAAAGAAAATGAGAAAACGAAAGAGAGGAAAGGATAAAAATAAAGGGAAACAAAATGAGATGAAAGAAAAAAGGATAGAATAAAAAAAGAAATGGAAGAAAAGGAGAATGAAAAGAAAATGATATGATAAGGAAGGGAGAAAGGAAATGAGAGACTAAAAGAAAAAGAGTAGAAAGGATAAAAAAAATGAAGGGCACAGGAAAAGGATAAAGAAATGGACAAAATGAGATGAAAGAAAAAAGGATAGAACAAAAAACGAAATGGAAAAAATGAGAAAAGGAAAAGAGAATGAAAGAAAAAGGACAATGAAAAGGATATAATAAGGAAGGGAGAAAGTAAAAGAATAAAAGAAAAAGAAAGGAAAGGAAAAAAAATGAAGGGAAATGGAAACGAAAATGAGAAAATGTAATGACAGCAAAAAGGATAGAAGAAAAAAAAATGGAAATGGGGGAAAAAGGAGAACGAAAGAAAAAGGAAAAAAGAAAAGGATATGATAAGGAAGGGAGAAAGGAAATGAGAGAATAAAAGAAAAGAAAGGAAAGGATAAAAAAATGAAAGGAAAAGGATAAAGAAAAGGAGAAAATTAGAAGAAAGGAAAAAGGATAGAATAAAAAAAGGAAATGGAAGAAAAGAAAAAAAGGAAGAGAGAATGGAAGAAAAAGGAAATAGAAAATGATATGTTAAGAAAGGGAGAAAGGAAATGAGAGAATGAAAAAAAAAGAGATAGGAAAGAGTAAAAAAATGAATAAAAAAGAGAATGGAAGAAAAGGAGAAAAAGGAAGAGAGAGAATGAAAGACAATAAAGGAAAAGGATAAAGTAGGGGGGAAAAGAAGGTAAAAAGAAATGGATATGATAAGGAAGGGGGAAAGGAAATGAGACAAGAAAAAGAGGAAAGGATAAAAAAAATTAAGGGAAAGAATAAAGAAAGGAGAAAATGAGATGAAAGGAAAAAGGATAGAATGAAAACGAAAAAATGAAAGAATGAAAGAAAGGAAAACAAAATGGGAAAGGATGAGCAGAAGAAATGAAAGCAAACAGGATAAAGGAAAGTATAAGGGAAAAGTAGAGGAGAGGAGGGATGGGGAAGTGTTTTTAGATGCGAGTGGGTCAGGAGCTGCAGACTATAGGACTGAAGCTGGTGTTTATAATTAGCCCTCAGTGACAATGACAGAATGTCACGGTGGCCCTAACGAGCCGGCACAGCCTGATATTGATGTTCTGCACGCTCCAAACTGGCACTTTTGGGTCACAATGGCCACAAGCTCAGAACAAGCAACACAAAGAAACACGCTCGCCATCAGAGAAAATCTACCACCGCTGTGATACAATTACTAAAGCCCCGATATAAGATGCTGACGAGATACAAAGGCAGACAGAATTCAATGCATCAAAAAAGAGAACAATCTGTGATTCTTCATCTGTCTGTCTTCATTTGATAGAAGCTATAGAGGAAGACACTTCTCTGCATGAAGACTTCTGAAATACAAAGATTACATAATCTTCATTCCTGTCACTGAAAATGGAAATCCTTTATATATACATATATTCAAATCCATCATGAATATGCAAATCAGTCTGCACTAAATGAGTCATGTGCTTCAGGCTGCAGGTGTCGGAGGCTGTGATTAGCGTTCGGGGGATTATGGGTAATCTAGTGTATGTAGTCTGAGGTGGGGCTGTAATGGAGGTTTTGGCGTCTGTTGTGAGTGAGTGAAAGTCTGACGGGTGTGTGTGTGCGTGTGTGGCAGTGGCAGTGGCAGTGGCAGTATGTGTGTGACAGGTGTGTGTGTGCGACTACACTATCTAGGTGTCTGACATCTGGCATAATAAGCAGCTCACAGCCACATGAGAGGAGTTTGTTCTCAACCTCCCAGTTCACTTTCTCTCTCCCTTCATAACTCGCTCCATTGGCTTCCTCCTTCTCTCTTGCTCTGATTTATGTCACAGCAGGTGTGTTGTGCGGGGGGAGGGGAGGACAATTCTCCTTACTATGTTGCTTCATGTGTGTGTGCGCACGCACATGTGTAGTGCTTTGCCTGCTGATGGTTTAACTATCGGGGGTTATGACAGATGCCAACCCAGCTTGAGTCTGCTACAAAACCTAAACACACACACACACACACACACATAGAGTGACACAGCATCCTCTATGAGGCAGAAGCACAGCCCTCAGCACACACAGAACTAGAGCTTCATTACAGGGAACATTTCCCATCGGCCTGAGTCACACTCACACACCAGCATCAATTTCTCTGTAACGCTTTGATTCAAAGAAAACAGCAGAACGTCTCTGCGCCATCTGCTGAACTATGAACTGAGTTATTAACAACAGCTTTCATCAGGACTCAACCGTGAGCAGTTAGAAACAGAGCATCCATTACAGATCTCAGTTTGGCTTCAGTGTACAATTAACTGTTTTACGGATCTATTTATATTCCTGTCATTCACAGTCCTTATAGAGAAAATGTCTACAAATCTCACAAACTGTGATTCACACACTTCTCGCATGGCGAGAAAACACCTACAGCACAAATGCCTTTGTGGAAATAAATATCCTGAAGGTTCATTCTACTTGCTATAAGCAATGAAAAAGCCAACCTTTTGTGTGAAAGTATTTTGAAATAGTATTTTCTGATGGAGATCTCCTTTCCGGGATTTACCGAGAATAAAAGCTGTGCTCATAAGTGTTGCTCCTGAAGGTCAGTGAACACTTACTTAACACAAATACTTGCTCAAAATTCACTAATAAAAGATCTGAAAACAAAAAGTCACCACTTTTCTAAGTTAAAATTCTGTAATCACTTGCTCTGAAACCCATTAGATATTTTGTTTATTTTTTTTTATTTTTGTTTATACATTTAACACAAATGTAGATATTCTTAATTAGAGGAAGCCACTGCATGTCCATACCTCATTAGTTGAAAAATTTTTTTTTGCTAAATATATGCACTCTATTGCATGTTCAATATATTAATTAATCTGCTGTGTTCATTATTTAATGTATGTTTGAATAAATCATTGAAACAGCCACCACTTAAAGGTTTACATTTCAACATACTGAAGTAGAAACATGATTATATAATAAAAGAGTTAATATAAAAACTGCCTTATGTACAATTTTAATCTTTAGATACAAAACTTTCTATTTGAGTGTTAATTATTTAATAAATTAGATTAATTAACTGATTATTGATTATTCGGTTTTCACTTAAATGAACACTTTAATTTCGGTTAGGGTAGAAAATAAAACATTTCAGTGCATCACATTTTTAATGGAATCGGAGATAGTTCTGTCTCTCCACTGAAATCCCATTTCAACTAATTTTTTGACACTTCAAAAGACATCATAAAAGAACACCATATGAACGGATTTATTGATCCAGAAGCTCAGTCATAGTTGCTTGACGTGTGAGAATAAACCTGTTTCTTGTGCATCAAGCAAGCATGTTTGACATAGCATTTACCATATTCGATGTGCTCTGTGTATGTGGATTCATCAAGGCTTATATGTGACCCGTGGTGGCAAAATTAGTCGTAAGAGTAAATTTTGGTCGAATTTGTTTTTTTACAAAAATGATTTCAATAAGCCCTCTTCCAGTGATCTCAATGCTCCAAATAGTAATTAAACATCTAAAATGATCTTTGTTTGTACATTTTCTGAGAGTACCACCTTTTTCTTGGCTCATTTCTAGACAACTGCTGCTTTTCACAACTGCACAGTTGTAGGTCTGTTGTTGCAAAGTCCAGCATTCAAGCTTTGTGAATATTCATAGTGAATTCTTTGATGACCAGTCCAACCAGTAAAATATGATTTTCAAACCCATGCTGAGGAAACCAAAGTGATCGTGCTGACTGACATTTGCAAAGCACGTGCATAAGACACGCTTTCCTGAGAGCATGCAATCTCCCTTGAAAATACATTATTGTGAATCACTCACTGACCTTGATTAAACTACTATATATTTGCATTTTTTTCTTATATCTACTAACAAAGTTGACATAAAAATAACTATATTGTGATTAATAATATAGTAAATATTACTAAGTAAAGAACTGGAGGAAAATAAGTAATGTTGCTCTGTGATTTTGCTTCGGAATATTCAGAAAACTTCAAATTGATTTTTCTCAAAATCAACTCAGCTGACTCTATTGCCTTCAACCGGCTATGGCTCAGTCATTTTTTGCCCGATTCCAACAAGTCATATATCATTTAAGGTATTTTAACAGATGGAAGTAAAAAGAACTCATTTTGAAAATTTGCTCATTCCGACTCATTTTGCCAGCACGGGTCACATGTGATAAAAAGGCATAAATTAAATTAGTTAATCATATAAAGCATTGCGTCCCTTCAGGAGACTTGGATTAATAGGTTAGATTTATATGGATTACTATTTATATATCTGTAATCTGAATAAATACGCTTCCCATTTTGCTAGGATAGGACAATTTTTTGGCCAAGATACAACCATTTGAAAATCTGGAATCAGAAGGTTTAAAAAAAAATAAAAATAAAAAATAAATAAAAAATCTAAATACTGAGAAAATCTTTAAAGTTGTCCAAATAAAGTTCTTAGCAATGAATATTACTATTAAAAATTTAAGTTTTGATATATTTAGGAAAATTTAAAAAGTCTCTTCATGGAACATGATCTTTACTTTATATCCTAATGATTTTTGGCATAAAAGAAAAATGTATTATTTGACCCATACAATGTATTTTTGGCTATTGCTACAAATATACCCATGCTACTAACTGGTTTTGTGGTCCCAGGTCACATTTGACATATGATTATTTCTGATTGAATATTGTTTGGAAATACATCACAGTATATAACAGGTGTTACAAGCATACAGAACTAAACTCACCTCTGACTCTTTATCACTGGAGGAGCCCAAACTACCAAAACTGTGATTGGAACATTCGTTGTTTGTCAAGGTCTGTACAAGAGAAATACATTTACATGAGTCAATGCAGATGAGCCAGGCGGATGAATCTGAGGTATTCATGCAGCAGGTGTTATGAATTAATTATCTGACAACTTCAAGGAGAGGACAGTTGTATAAGCAAGACAACATCACGCAGCAAAAGAGAACTGTGTTTCAGTCTGAGGTCCACTGTAACCTGACATGAACCTCACAGTCACAATGTCCTTCCTTTCAGACAACACAATTTCTTCAAAAAGCTCATCATGAAAGTAGAAAGACTTTGAGCCTCTTCCATGAAACTGGCTGTGTCTGAAACAACACCAAATTAAGCAGCATCCAGACAGAGGCAAGAAGCCACGTCTAAACCCAATGTTTGTGTAGCATCCTGTTAGGACTGCACAATCAAAATAAATATGGCCTAGTGCAATTTCCAAATCAATTCAAATCAGATTTGCAAAGGCAGCAATTAAACTGAATAAATATATACAAAATATATGAATGTAAAATTAAAAGTTAGTTTAACAATTTCAAATGAAGCTAATAAGACACGCATAAATATCAGTATTGTAATTTTACAGCTGCAATGAATAAAATCTAATTATATTCAAAATTATATTTGTCATATTTTTTATTTGTACAGTGAAAAATACAACAGGAATTTTTATTCAGTATTTTCTTTAGCCAAAAAATAGCATTACTAAAATTAAAATTGCCTTGATTTATACTTCATCGGCTATAATATCCCACAATCCTATGTGTGCAGTTTGGTGAAAAGAATTGGTGTCTATAATGCTAAATGTAACCTTTTTTCTTACAACTATATCTGCCAAACAATTATAGAAACCAAAGCATTATAGTTATCCTAACTTAAGCATAATGGCACCTTGGGATCCACAGAGGAGCTTTTCTTTCAAAAACGCTATCTTGTTTCAGACACAGCCACTGTTTGCAAGCGTGTGCGTTTGATAAACTCAGCCACTAACTTTGGTTCCTCCGCTAGCGCTGCCAGTGCTGCCCGCTGTGTTGCCACTGACTCCGCCCAGAAATCTGGCCTCCAGCAACTCCTGCCGGCGTGGGTCCAAACTGTGCAGCTCCTCCATAGCACCTGAGTGATAACACACATACACATGCACATATAGGTCAGTCTAGACGTGGTGCAGCCTTGGAAAATGCTTTGCTTGTAATCACTTCATATAGGTAGACAGGAAGAAAAAAAAAAAAAAAAATCTCATATGTAACAATCTCTTGGGTCATGTGTTCACAAACACAGGTACAACATCCCCCAGAGCTTACATTGCACTCAAAACTAGATCACAAAAATAAGCACTCTGAGAGAGAAAAAACCTCAACAAAAAACACTATATAATATAGAAAATAATGATGAGAAAAATGAACAGCCAAGTCGAAAATTAAAAGGCTGCATTTAAATGATGCCGTGATTCTCTGCCATGTAAATAGACTGTGGTGTCTTTTCATGTTTCAAACTATTCCAATGTTCATGATCAGATCTTCCTCTGTCCAAGCATTTTAAATATCAATACGTCCACACCTCTCATCTTTTATGCCTAGCACACACACAAAAACTGGGCCGTATTCACGAAACATGACGAAAAGGAATGTGCAAATAGTTCATGTTATTTATACCAATGTTATTTTACAGTTATTAGTCAATAGATTACTCAGTTTTTGTAGTTTTTCTGTACCTGAATATTACTGCTAGACCTACACTGTAAAAAAATTAGCGTGATTTTAACAGTAAAAAACAGTAAATACCTATTTATTGGTTAATGGTAAGTTCCCTTACTACATACAGTAAAACAAACAAAAAAAAAACCATAATGGGCATTTCATGTAATCTTGGAAATGAAAAATGTATAATTTACAGTGAAAAACGTAAATTGACATTCTCAGTTATATTCCATGGAAATAACTGTTTGTTCTTAGTTTTTACTTAACTTACCAGTTATGTTCATTAGGGTTGTATGTTGCATCTAATTTTGTTAAATTAATGTTTATTGCATTATTTCAGTATCGTGTGTGTTACCATGATGGTGTTTAGTATTTGTGTGAATGACACAGCACACCTTCTATATATGTAGGGTTGGGTGTCGAAAAATTTATTCCTATTCCAGAATCGGATACTTAAGGTCAGGAATCGGATACTTCTTGTGAAATAAAAATTTCAATTATATGCGGTTCTTTTTTTTTTTTCATCTGCGAGGACCTGGCCTAGCAATCTGCCAGGACCTCGCTCACTAATCTAAGCATATAGCGCTCCAAAGTATATCTACACTTGCGAAGAGAAGTCAAAAAAGCAAAGTATAATATTTGTGATAAGCTAAACATGTTGCAGTAGAGGTGTCACTACCAATATGACAAAGCATTTTAATTAAACACGATTCAAATACCAACGTGATTCTGTTCCTAAATTACAATGATTCATCCGTTTGATTCCTTAAACTTTCTTCCGTCATACTAGTGTGATTTGAACATTCAAATCTGCGCTCGTGCTGCCGCTGACCTAAAGAGAGCCACTGTTATGCATATGAATGAAACAGTTTCACAGTCTTTCCAACCACACAGTTTATTATTTCTGTTACAAAATTTTAAATAATCACAGAAGTACTGGGATAAAAGTTCATAGTCCGGATATAAACTCTGATATGTACGGTAGAGATCAAAATAAAGTAAATCATCCTTTTGAAAGTTAATTTGACATTCCAAATAACGTTAAAGATTTATCGATTACGTTATGTCTTTGATTATTCATTCAAAAACACTTATTCATCCAGTAATGAACCAAGTAAATTTTGAATCACTGAATAACTCACCTATAAATTAAGTCTACATGTGATTATGTTTAGTTGTCTAATTATTTTTCTTAAGAATCGTAAGAGAACCACAACTTCCTTTAAAAAACAAAAAAAAAAAAAACAAACAAACAAACAAAAAAACAACAACAACCCAATTTATCCAGAATCACTCAGCTCTATTTTTTCTTAAGTGAATCTTGTTTTTACGTAACCTGTTAATTTTTGTTCATGGTATTCCCGTGTGCTTTAGCCGACCAAGTGACTCTCATCGCACCTGCTTTTCAAGTGTGAGCTAAACATTTTCGCACTTCAGTCACAGTGAAATGTCCTAACAAAACATTTTTCACTGTATCAACATTTTTATGGTCTCATTAACTTAAAACAGCATATTACAGTTGCGTGAGCCAAGGTGATTCAGGCAGTTTTCTCAGCCACGTCAAACTGCAGCTGTCTTGACTATATGCTAAAGGGTGCGTTAAAGATTGTTGCTAGGATGCTGTCATTACACACTTTATGCTTAAAAATGGCTAACTGAACAAAAACAAGCTTTGTCAATGAGAGAATAGCAAAAAAGTAGATTGGCTTAAGATAATGGAAAACAAATTCAACCAGGTGTGTCAAAACTTTTGAGAGGTAGTGCACATGTGAATGGTTTTACATATAAATTGGACAAATACATTCCTCCAGTGTTTCATGAAAAAACCTCATTGTCAGTCCATACATGAGCGGTCATATGGATCCGTGAGAACACACGTTAACATGCACTGAGGAAGACTACAGTGAAACGCTGCTGTACACCCAACACAAGCACATTAAAACTGACATTTGAACAAAAATACCATTGTTCGTATGATTATGGTCTCGGAAAAGCCACCCCATCCCTCTTTACCACCTCTCCCTCTGCTTTTTCTTCAATCGCCCACTTCTTCCTGCTTTTCTCTCAGTCCTTCATCCTCTATTCTCCTCTGTGCTCTCTATCGGCCCCTGAGGCGTGATGGAGCGAGTGTCGCTGCGAGGGTTCTCTGGGCGTTCTCGTCCGGGTGGGCTCCTCAGGGCTCACCCGGCTGTCATTATCTCTCTCTAATGAGCCGCCATTACGGCTCTACTCCAATCACAGTTACCGCAGCACAGTGCAGGAACCACAGAGGAGCTCTACCACAGGGAAATACTCCTGTACTGCTGAGAGTAGTCAAAAAAAACCCTCCATAATACTTAATTTTAAGATAAAACTTATATTGTTAATTATACCCACACATAAGTGCACTGTTCCAAAATGTATTGAGCTGTCAATAGACAATTTTAATGCATCACAGGTGTGCTCCCGATGTGAAGGCATCTTCATTATGCTGCCAAATTCTATTGCAACATTGAATACATCCTTAATGGAGACTGAGGACACAATGCCCTAGCTATATAGTGTTGAAAAAATTTGTTTTGACATACCATTATGGCTAGGAGGCCAATTTAGAGGGCAACTGCATTTAAAAAGCAGTGGTGCGCAAAGCAGCTCACTGTGAATTTATGCAGCTCATACAATATTGGGAAGGTTCAAACATAATGCTAAACATTACAGCTGAACTCATTTATTATGAATTAACAACGTCCAGTATTTAACACATATAATTAAATGCAAAATATTAATGTGGTGAAAAGTCTAATAAAAAGCAGTAATGGCACATCATTGGTCTGCCTGTATATTTAAATACTTTTTTATACTTTTAAAAATTTCATCATATAGATACAAACTAGATTAAAATAGTTCCATTTCCTTCGAGTAAGATATAGAAATTTAGAGACACAGTAAATTAAAACAGGATGTAGTTGACTAGTCCACTTGGTTGTACTGATAGGAATGTATAATATACGTGGTGACCACATGAGTAACACCAACATCATTTTTAAAACTGATACATAAATTTCATTGTGTTTTATCACAAAATATTTAAACAAGCACCAATTCCAAATAAATGCTGATAGTGATTTTTCCAAACTAACTTCATTTTGCTCAGTGTCTTTGAATCTATTGTGTTGATGATTTTTGGTGGATGTATCAAGTCAGTTTTTCTCAAGATCACACTGTGTTCTAGCAGAGAAACCACAGGTGTAGACAATAGGGGTGGGGGAAAAAATAAATAAATAAATTCCATTCAGACATGAAATCGCAATTCAGTGTTCTAGCTATTTGCATCGTATGCATAATATAATAATAGTACGATTTTGTCAGAAAACGACAACAACGGAGGAGGAAAAATAAATACATCCTGCCCCGTTTTCAGCGAGGGCAAGTGTATGAAAAAATATTGATCTTTTGTTGTTATGGGAAGTAGAAAGGTACCCAAATAGTGAATCCGCATTGAAAAAGGGACGGAAAGCGAACGACGTTCTATGGAGCCACTAAAGGGACATAGTTAGCCTCTTGCTAGCAGTAGCCTATTAGATTAGAGTACATAATTTCACTTACCACATACACAGAGTAAAGTGAGATGACAGATAGCATGATGGCGAATGATTTGCAGAGCCCAATGACAAACATCTAATCTTGTAAAATATGTGGTAACTAGGCCCACTGCCACTCTGTGTGATCGTAAATATTGAAAGTAATAGTAAAACACAAGCACACACTCAAAAGGTTTCAAAGCCCCACATATTAATAATGGCTTCCTGATGACCACAATTTATATACAGTATAATTACCCAATGATATAATTGTGAGAAAAGGTTTTCCTCCCATCTCGCATTTAGGGGTTTCGTAGTACATGTAATTTCCTTTCTGAACAACGTATCGTCAGATTCAGACCAGAGTATGTAAGCGGAGCATAGTGGTGTGATTTTGAACGGAGCGAGAAGCAGATTTTTTAAAAGCCGGAGTGCCGTGGTTTTCTTTCGCTCCAAGAGTGCTCCACTACCCATAATATAACTGCATATTTAGCAAGAACTCACGTGTTAAACATAGTCAGCTAGCTTGATATAGATGGATCATGAGCTCAGAAAGAATGTGAAGATTATAATAACAGCAACATACATGAGCGGGAGGTTTAGGAGGATAGTTTGAGGAATTTTTGCTCCTTCTAGATACTGAATATTTTCAGATAAAAGCATGATTTAAACAGGTACAACACTTATTTACACACGCAGTTGCTATCTCAATAATTGATTCAATCAAATCAACTTTTTTTTTTTTTTATCTTTTACAAACAAAATTTGCACTGAAAAAAGCTGATGATACTTTTTATTTATTTTATTTTTATTTTTTTTTATGCTGACAGCCATGTAACAAGCTTGATAGGAATGTGGTAGGAAAATTGTTTGCACACTAGTGGTCCAATAAGCCACAAAACTTCTCCCCTAGTATTTTATTTTGTTTTATTTTATTGTAATTATGTTATGTGATATTTCAAAACATACTGAAATACTTTAGCCGTAAATTTCCTCGAAGCGAAGGCGGAGCAGTGTTCCTGATCAGCTGAGCGAGGAGTGGAGCAGGGAGTGGGAAATGGTGAATCCGGAGCGGAGTGATTATTAAATGCTTGGAGCACGGAGGGGAAATTGTTGCCACTCCACTCCGCTCACATACTCTGATTCAGACACATCTCTAATGGGAAGTGTAAAATATTTCTGATTCATTAGGAAGTTTATAGTTAATAGGAAACACTGATTTCTTAAGTCAGGACCACCCATACTATAGACTGGTATGTTTTTGTATTAAAACACTGGTACATTTGATGTCCAGTGTGCACAAAAAAAAAAAATTGTGAATCGATTTTAAATCAAATTATGAATCAAATCGTGAAGTACTGAAAAACTCCCACCCCTAGTAGACAATCGGATACCCATTTTCCACAAGTTGATATGATTCTTTAAGGTCTTAATGAAAAGTCTATAATACACTTTGATTAAAAATTCTCAATGGTTGTGTAAAACACCACCCATTTTACCTTCCCATAATCAGCTCTGCAAAAATCATCTCATTCTGGTTGAGGCTTTAAATGCAAATGAGTTCTGCTCGCCCCGCCCCTCGCTTCTCTCTGTGGAGTGAAGAGCCTGTTTACTTTAGCCGCATTTAGCCGCTAAACTTGCTAACTAGCACATTATTAGGAAAAGCGATCGCAAAGATTCATAAAAAACCCCGATACTCACTTCTGCTGTAAGTGAAGCTGGATCAGAATGATTCGCGTGAACATAGACGGATATATGTAGATCGGGAGGCGCATTTTCCTTCACAAACAAACGTAATCCACTGCATCTTCAGCGGCTCAGATGTCGGGAGTAAATGACGACCACTATGTTCATTATTACATCCAGCAACACAACACCTCAATCGCTCAATCGGAGATGTTCTTGTCTAACTTACATCCCTGCTCCGGCATCGAAATAAAGAGGTCGGACTGTTACAGCTGATCTGAGGTAAAACGCTCATGTCAATCAACTATCGTGGGAGTGGCCTCTGTCGGTGTGACGCCACAACGACTGGCATCTGAGAATGGCTCGATTTGAAAAAAGGAATATTATTTTTACAGATTAATTAAAAACCACTGCATGGATTTTTTTCATTATAGGGTAGATTTGTAAATAGACTGCCAACACACATTAATGTTCAAACAACATTTAAAAGTGAACTTAGCATCCGATGACCCCTTTAACATGATCAATAGGGTTGTCAAAAGGTACCGGGTTCAGTACTTTCGGTACTGAAATTTTAAAAACGTCCATTTCCTGCTTACATTTGAGCACTGTTGAGCTGATTTTTAAACGTCGCTGATTGGCCATAGTGTTCACCCGCTCAACAGACATGACTGTGATTGGCTACAATGATAAGTGCTTCACGCTCCTCACTGAGCGCTCACATATAAGCACAACGGGAGCGTTTGAAAGCCGCGTCTGTCAGCGGATCCGTCTGTATGCGGATGTATTAGGGATCCGCTTACACGTGGTTTTCAAATGCTCCCGTTGTGCTTATGTGTGAGCACTCGGTGAGGAGCGTGAAGCGCTCATCATTGTAGCCAAACACAGTCATGTCTGTTGAGTGCGTAAACACTACGGCCAATCAGCAATGTTTAAAAATCGGCTCAACAGCTCTCAAATGTGAGCGGGAAATGGACATTTTTAAAGTTTCAGTACTGAAAGTACCGAACCCGGTACCTTTTGACAACTCTAATGATCAATAAAAGTTTCTCAATCTGATTGTCTTCATTTTAGACAGTATATCTATTCATTTGAAATTGTGTCTTATAACACTGACCACTAGTAATTACTTGTCCATTAATTAACCAAAAACCACTAGTGACAGCATTGATATTAGTGGTCTAACAATGCAAGACGATCTTGTAATAACATCATATCACTCTGTTTTACATTACCAGTCTCAGATAACATATTCATGTATCCCCACAACAACAACAAACTAGAAAAATAAATAGCATTTCGCTCCCTCAACTGGGACTCATCAAAACCCTAGAGTCTTTCTTGCACAGCACCAGAGCGGCTCTAAACACGATACTATATACTCAACACTATAGAATTCACTTCCAATAATTTGAATCATATGACAGAATTGCTCCAAGAAAAAAAAAACGGATAATTCTGAGAGTGCAGTGTCAAATTAAGCAAGAGGTGGCTGACTGATGGCACTGCTGAAACTAACATGTATTCACACTGATCAATGATTCTCATATAGAATAATACTGCTGGACCAAACCACATACAGACATGAGAGAATCTGATGCCACACTCCTTAACCGGTGGGTGACCACACATACACACACATTTGGCTTTTCTCTCCTTCTCTGGAAAGAACAAAGACAGAACACAAATATAATAAGGAGAGAAAACACAACACCCCTGAGACATACAGGATTACATCAGGGGATATTTGGAGACAGAAATTCAAGAGAGAAATGAATACAGGATTACGGCTAGTGTCAGACTGACACAAACGAAAAGTTAAACGCATAAAGATTAATTTACTGTGTAAATGACAAGAACAGTACATGGTGTAACACTAGCGATGGCTGTTTAACACTGCAACACATCGTAACACAAAATCTCCCGTACTAGTGCCGCTATAACTACTAATGCAGATCTGCTTTGCAGTGACACAGAGAGCCATGACGCTCAGACAAGATACGTAGAGAAACCTGAGAAATGTCACGTCACACGATGGGACTGAGAACACAACATTCACACCTGCAAACTCTGGACCAATAAAAAACCTGTAAAAATGGCCATAAAAAGGGTGATCTAAACAATTTTACAGTTCAAATAATACATGTTTTGACCAACAAATAAATAAACTGACTAGAAATTAATTGTTAAATTGTTAAACCTCACATTTCATCCTTTTATCTCTAGAGACAGGTGAGGAGTCAATCAGAATCACAACTGACTAACTGATTAATTGGACTAGGGCTGTAGCTACTGATTATTTTAGTAATCGAGTATTCTACCGATTATTCTACCGATTAATCGAGTAATCGGATAAGAAGTAATTTTCCTTTATTAAAGAGCAATACTAAATATACAAGAAAACATAAGATGGGTTTTTTTTTTAAAATAAACAACTAATTTGTTTCCTGTTAAATGTGAATTTTTATTGCTGAAATTGTATACATTAATAACCATGAAAACTAAACCCATTTAATGCATTTTTTTTTTTTTTTGCCAACTTACATTCAAAATGCAAATACAAATATATATATATATATATATATATATATATATATATATATTTGTACACACTGCCCGCCAAAAGTTTGTAAACGCCCTAGAAGTGGGGTTTTGCACTTGATTTTGCACTGATAAGGCACAACACAAACTACGAAAACATTTTATTACATAAAAAGTTTATACATGCACAAAGCAGCGCTGCGCTTATAAACACCACTGGATTAGGCATTATATGCAGGTAGGTCTGAAGGACGAAAAGAAAACGCCATCAAAACAGTCGCCTTCAAAGATACGGCCATGTAGAATTCAAAATTGTTCTTGAAAATTCTGTCATCATTTATACGCAAATAGACCTTTATCACAGGCTCCGATTAGTAGCGTAAAGGAATTTCCGCCTGCATTATTCTCAATGGACAGACGCCAGTTTTGTGAAGAAAATTAAACAAATTTAGTTGGACTTAGCAATAAACATCAATATTTGAAACAGTATATTTATAATGATGCCCTATCACGCATGTCTTCCTTGTTTCAATCAACATTTTCAAAATTTAACGGCTTTAAAAACAACTCACACAAAATTAATTCTGCTTGTGTTTGATGAATAAGGTTCTCTGCATTTATTTGCTACTAGTAAACAAATATTAACCAAATATACAAAAAGCCAAACAAAAATATGTTGAATATCTTTCCATGATTGAAAGCCATGAAGCTCATAATATGTCAAATCAAATACTTTTTCCCCAGAAACACTGACTGTGCATCGTGGCATTGCATAAAGCCGACCAATCGGATTGGAGCTTGAGATTTTGAGGAAGCTCTTGTTATTTTGTGTGGAACAGGCATCAGATATTCCATGAACGGTCCTTGGCTGTGCTCCCTGAGGCTCAGACCATCAAGCAAAACTTTACATACAGCTAAAGTAATGTCTCAAAGGACTAATGTCGCCCACAGTACAAATGTGTTTTATGATGCTTGTTCATAGAGTTTATGTTTAAACAGCCACAATAAAACATTTATTGCAACTGTGTAAATGATAACTATTCTGGAGAGACTCCCACCCACTCAGACACTAAATTAAATGAGAGCAGACGCAGACAGTGTTAGTATTGCTGACTTCATAAATACAAGAGATTATTTAATCAGTGTCACTTAGACAGAGTGAAAACTTCTTTGTGACACTCTAGCACCATGTCGCAAAGAAAAGACAAAGAATATCTCAATCCCAACACTGACTGTCATATTTCTTTTAAACAATTAGTGGCCTCAGATGAATTTGGACAGATTAGTAATATTTTAAAAGTGTCAGAATGTTATAGTAGTAACTGTACTTGATGTAAAATTCCAAAGGAAGTGAATGCTTCAAAGGAAAATTGTGCAACATTTCACAAAGTAGTATTAGGTTTGTAATGTTAAATAAACAATACACTGCTTAAAATGAAGACACAAATAAATACATTTTAGTTGGCATAAAATAGATGTGCTGGACAATGTAATATTTAATCATTTTTTAAATAATAGCATTGTTATATTATTAAATATTTAATTAAGCTTAATTATGCTTTAGAAATAAACTGAGAATGATAGGACATTTTGCCTCATAAATCAGCTAAATAATAGTTTTAATAATAATAATAATAATAATAATAATAATAATAATATTTAATAATAAATAATAATTTTACTATAATTTTATCAACAAGATGTCAACACAAGTCAACGTTCACACGAAGAACATTCTAGGATCAATAGAAATTTCCTTTTTAGTGACATTTAATTGACTGCTTGGAAAGTCTGGAGAGGTCTACCACAAGGTTTTTCCCTTAAAAGTATTTGGACAACATTACTGGTCTACTGATTTAACTGTCCTGGAAACTATTGAATAAGAACACAGATGAACTGAATTGTAATGAATAATGAAACTATAGTCTTCCATAGAGTTGCTTAAGTTAAAGGAGAAGTCCACTTCCAGAACAGCAATTTACAAATAATTTACTCACTCCCTTGTCATCCAAGATGTTTATGTCTTTCTGTCTTCAGTCGTAAAGAAATTATGGTTTTTGAGGAAAGCATTTCAGGATTTTTCCGCATATAATGGACTTCACTGGTGCCTCGAATTTGAACTTCCAAAATGCAGTTTAAATGCAGCTTCAAAGGGCTCTAAACGATCCCAGCAGAGGAAGAAGGGTCTTATCTAGCAAAAGGATCGATCATTGCTTGCGAAAAATAAAAATTTGTATACTTTTTAAGCACAAAAGCTCGTGTAGCACAGGCTCTGGGATGCGCGCCCATGGTTCATTCTTGAACGATTCGTTCATTCCACATTCAACATCCTATTAGGTTCTGTACTGGAATTAGTTTAGCTGTTGAGTCTTCGGGTTTTTCGAGTCATTCGTTCATCTTATGGTGCTGTCACGTGATGCTGATTCATTAATTTTGCTGAACGAGACTCAAAGGTCAGAGTCTGTAAAATGATCCAAACTTCTCATCACTACTACGAATCAAGTCTTCGAATCACCACAAGTTCACTGTCTGTGTACTCCGGCTCAAAAAGGTAGAGTATGTCGAAAAACTCCATGTTATTTTCTCCTACAACTTCAGAATCGTCCGACATCGTTGTACCTTTTTGTTTGTAAACAGCGTTTGACTTATGTGCACTTTCTTAGTCTTTGTTCCGCATGACCTTTTGACGTGATCCAATAGTATGTGAACACGCATGCCAGAGCCTGTGCTACACGAGCTTTTGTGCTTAAAAGGTATACAAATTTTAATTTTCCAGAAAAAAAAAAAAAAAAATGACAGATCGTTTCACTAGATAAGACCCTTCTGCCTCGGCTGGGATCATTTAGAGCCCTTTGAAGCTGCATTTAAACTACATTTTGGAAGTTCAAAATCGGGGCACCAATGAAGTCCATTATATGGAGAAAAATCCTGAAATGCTTTCCTCAAAAAACAATTTATTCACGACTGAAGACATGAACATCTTGGATGACAAGGGGGTGAGTAAATTATTTGTGAGTTGTTGTTCTGGAAGTGGAGTTCTCCTTTAAGTTCTTTTAGAATTCTAACTGAATTTATTGATTCCTAACGTCAGAATTTTGCAACACTAGTGCGGTCTTTCCTGTTTATTACTGTAAAACTGCTTTGAAACAACTTTTAAATAAACATGTTAACATAAATAAATGTGACTATCACTATCAGATATCTATCCCACTGTCAGATCGGCATTTCAGCTGTGAATTATGTGTTACTGTATAAAACATGTTGTGTAACATCATGCTGTGAACAGGACTGAAACAACAGCATAAAAGAAGCGAGCAGCTCCCTGTAGCAGACACTGCTGTATGAAACTCGCTCTGGCAGCGTAGTGTCTGGCTGCAGTCTTTTAACCAGGCTTATCCCCCTCTCTCTGGAGGACCAAGAGCCAACATGGATGCCCAGCACATTCCCACTGACACAAAATGGCAGTGCAAAGATCAGTGGTGTTATCAGGCCAGAACATAGACAGGACTGCAGGGGAGCTTTATCATTAGAGTTCCTAATGGAGGCCGACGAGAGAAGGTGAGGCTATTTTGAGCAGCCTAGGACTAGGATGTGTTTCAAGAGTGCTAAATAATCTGTTTATACTTCAAAAACAACACATCTGGGAGATACAGCTACAGTAAACAGATGCAGCTTAATAGCATCACTTAGGCTTGATAAATTACATTTCCACATTGCAGCACGAAAATAAAGAAGACAACACAACTCAAGGACTAGGGTAGTTAATACTCAATGCTCCCTCTTGCTCTTTGTCCTTTATACACTCTCTAGTGAAGAGGCATCATTTCCTTGACATTCTGCACGGGTCTCCTGCTCTCAGGCCCCTGCACATGCACCCGGGTGAACCCTTACAATGCAGGGATGTCATTTTAGCTCTCTGCTCCTCACAGGCACACTGTCCACCTGTTTCTGACACATACTTACGCTGTCAATCAAAAGCAGCTACTTTGCGTTTTATGCCATAACTTTCACTATGCCGTGTGTTTGTATATACAAAGATATTTTATTTTCCATGTATTATTATATGCATCCATAATAAATTAAATAAATCAATAAAAATAAATATAACCTGTAAACTTTAATAATTCAATAATCAACTCTTTGTGTTCGTGCTAGACCACAGAGCTAGTTTGCAATCTCTATTCTTGCAGTTAAACAGCTCTTTAGAGGTTCTCACCTAAACATCTCCCTGGGGGAATATCACTTATCTTTAGTCTCTTTGCAATGAGAACACCACATGCAGAAACAACAGCATGGAAAGACTAGAGCAAAATTATCTCCTTTTTAGGCATGTTGACAGACAAACACATTAGTGCTAGGATGTAATGCTCGGTGACAGGATGAAAGGTCAGTTGTGTGGACTGACACAAGTTGACAACTGGCCAACAACTCCAATAATATCCTAAATGCCATATGTGTGGAAGTGGACGACACCTTAACACGGGCACTATGCCAAATTTACACCCATTACACCAAGACCAAGCCCAAACTGTTAGAATAACACCTCGGTGTGACTGTATGTGTGTTTGATGGTTTCAGCGTGCTTTAAGACACATATGTGCATGCAAACATGCACTGCAATAAAATCTAACGTCCAACAACTACTAACAAGTGGATTAACAAGAAAAGTTAATAAAACGAGCGATGGAAAACAAAACAAATCCATTTTGCTCCATGAGCGACACTGTTTGCCATCATGAACCAGAGTCTCCAAGTCTGACTCCTGCTCACTATAACCTCAAATCTTTCGCCCAAATCACCAGTTTCCAACCTAATCTTTAAATGCGATATCAAATCGCCAAATACCACATGCGTGTTTTAAAACAACAAATTACAAATTGACGTTTTCTTTATTTCTTATTTGGACTTGCTGGAGCTCATACTGAGCAGTTGCACTGTAGTACAGTATGAGCTTATGATGCTAATTAGCCAAAAGCTAAGATGCTAAAACGCTAGTCTCAACTGAATGAGGTTTTCGTGCTAACCAGCTAAAATGCTAGCACGCTAGCCAGTAAGATACTTTACACAACTCGTTTTGACGGCACAAGCTAGGTGGCTAACTAGCCAACACGTTAGCATGCTAAGAGGCTAACACGCTTGTCAGCCTATACCGAGCTAGCAGATTAGCTAGAATGCTGTCCAGCTAAAAAAGCTAACCCGACCGCAACCTGCTAACCTCATACTGTAACTCGTAACCCAAGTCGGTCGAGTAATTTTAACCTGATTTTAACTCCACTGGCGGAACCTTTCACCAAAGCGCTTCGACTATCCAAAACTAGAAAGTTATAAGAAATAAACAAGCATACTTTACCTTCTTTGGCTGGTGCGAGCGGCGCACTGTGTGTGTATGTGTGTGACTACGGCGCCGGGGACGCGCTCGGGAGCCGCCGCCGCCGCCGCTGCTGCTGCTGCTGCTGCTGGAGCTAAGATGGCGCCCCCTCCAAACTTCCACTGTTACTTTGCGCACTCATCCAGCCACTTTAGAGAACCATAGAGCAAAACATCAATCAGCTGTCCACGCAAACGACATCAGACAAAATGTGGGAGGTTAAGTGAATGATGATGTTTTTTTTTTTTTCATCGGGGGAGGAGGGGCTGTCAACACTTGGGACAGACACACAAACCTTCATCGCCCTCTGCAGTGCGTCTAGAAGCGCCTGCTGCTGCTACTGAAGAGGGTAAAGATGAAATGAAGACATGAAGCTGCTTCTTGAAACACTATCGCGATACTTGACACTCATCCCATTAAAATGAGATGGTGGGAGAGACTTAGGGGGCCACTCAGAAATTACTGTCCCATCAGTCTAAACTTCATTTCCATCACACACATGGTTACGCCTATGGAAAACATGGCTATAATTATCTATGTATGACTGACAGACAAATCAATATCAAGGTAAAAATCAAACCCCATGCAATCTTATGCAATGTCATTTGTACATGAAATAACATACTGAGATACACATTATTATTATGACTGTGGGGAATATTTGTGAAATAAATGTCAAATAGACATTTTTTTAAACAAATTTATTTATTTGAAAAATCAATTTGCAACTGCAAACATGTACATTATAAATAAAAAAATATAAATATACCACATCACAAACCATTCTATAAAAGCATGAGCAAATACAGTTGAGGCCAAAAGTTTCCCCGTTTCAGAACCATTAAAAAAAAAAGTTAATTATTTTTACCAAAATAAGAGGGATCATACAAAATGCATGACTGTTTATTTAGTACTGACCTGAATAAGATATTTCGCATAAAAGATGTTTACATATAGTCGACAAGAGAAAATAGTAGTTGAATTTATAAAAAATGACCCTGTTCAAAAGTTTACATTCGCTTGATTGTTAACTGAATGATCCGCAGCTGTGTTTTTTGTTTAGTGATAACTGTTCCAAAATTTTTTGTTTGTCCTGAACAGTTAAACTGCCTGCTGTTCTGCAGAAGAAATCCTTCAGGTCACACAAATTCTTTGATTTTTCAGCATTTCTGTGTATTTGAACCCTTTCCAACAATGACTGTATAATTTTGAGATCCATCTTTTCACATTGAGGACAACTGATGGACTCATATGCAACTATTACAGAAGGTTCAAATACTCACTGATGCTCCAGATGAAGAAACCATGCATTAAGAGCTAAATACTAAAACAGTATAGTAGTACACAAAATCATGAGAAAAAAGATCAAACATTTTATAGATTAAATCAGTAACACTTTATAATAAAGGTTCATTAGTTACAGTAACATTAGTTAACTACTTTAGTTAACATGAACTAAGAATGAACAATAGTTCTACAGGATCTATTAATCTTAGTTAATGTTAATTTCAGCATTTACTAATGTATTATTAAAATCAAAAGTTGTGTTTATTTACATTAAAGTTGTGTAGTTAATCCACTGTGACATAATATGCTAACTAACAATGAATGACTGTATTGTCATTAACTAACATTAACAAAGATGAATAAATACTGTAATAAATGTATTGTTCATTGTTTATTCATGTTAGTTAATACAATAACTAACATTAACTAATGGAACCTTATTGTAAAATGTTACAATTAAATCATATTATGTATGTTTCCAAATTAAATGCAGTGGTAAAATGACATCTAAAGTGACTTTTAGAAGAACATTATTGTTAAATTTCAGGACTCTAGTAATTCACTCAAGTACATCAAGTACAGGCACATCGGAAGTTAAAAGGAGTATAAAAATGGATTTCTTTCTTGGTATTTTTATAATGTCATCTCCATCATTTGCTATACTTGAAGTCTATCACAAAGGAAATGTCCTTCAAAATCTTGATAGGAGTTTGTGTTCAAGTGAAGGCTTTTAGCCCAGTTCTTTGAGAGCTTAGTCTGCTAGACTGATGCTGGAATCAGATAAGGTTTTCTGTATTTGCTTTGCATCCACACTCTGTGCATTACCACCTTCTTTCCTCTGTTTACCTGCAGCCTTCTGTCTTCCAGATTCTGAATCTTCTCCAAACCAGCATTAGAAAACAAATGATGAACCTCATCTATAAAACAGATCAGAACGTCCAGCATGTATAGTAGGTGTTTATACAAGCCATAAACTGGATGGAATTCAAAAATAATATGTAAGAAATTTAACAACATCTAAAAATCTGCTGAAAGCGTTCTACCTTTTGTGAAGAAATAAACACAGGTTCCATCCTGACGCGTATAGAAGTTTTCAGACAAACACTGACCTGTAAAAAGTGGTCATGCATGGTTTTACAAGAATCGATCAATCAAGTTTCAATATTACAAAAACACAATGATACAATATTAGGACTGTCATGAGAATAAAATAAAAATCTGAGGTTTTGTGTAATAAGAGGCATAACTCATTTTGTTATTTAAGGAAACAAAACAAAATAATGTGACGTATATTGATGGCGTTGTATATTGTGTTGACGATTTGGAGATCAATTAAAACAGAATCACTGTAGTAATGGACTTTGTAATAATATTAATTACAATGATAAATGAAACCCAGTGTGAGTTAATCAAACATGTGTCTGGTTTGGTGTAGTTGAAGAGGTACAAGAGACAAAATGCTAATGTGACTAGTGACAATTCTGAGCATGGGAGAACAGTGTATACTGTATGTACTTATACCATGTAATTTGTTTAACATGCATTTTAAATAGGATACACAACAAGGGTCTGACACGTGACAAATTAAGTGAAAAGACTGACTCAGAGTTTAATGAATCCAGAAGCAATCACCTTTTTTAAATCTTAGTTGTGACAGATCGTATCTGCCATAGTCTCTGAACAGCATGATTCCTCCCGGCTTCAGGAGTCCAGCCAAACCCTTCACCACATCTTGAGCTCTGCTGAAGGAAACCAAAAGGATTAGAAGTGTTTTAAGCAGATTAATCTTTTAATAATAACAGAGATGCTATAAAGCTACCATGTGGCATTGGTTGACTTTCAATATAACAACAATTTCTCCTTATAATTTGTATGGACACCTTTTTTGGATCCTGACAGCCTGAATCACTATTGTTTGAAAGCTTAGATATTCTTGGATATAAATGATGAGTTTGAATGACATGACTTTAAAGGGTTTCCATATATAATTACACAGATTCTAAAAATCTATTTAATATTTGTTTTAATATAACTGAGATACAGCTTTTTAAATTAGTTATTATATATATATATATATATATATAAATAAATATGTGTATATATATATATATATATATATATATTTTTTTTTTCATTTTACCTACAAGTTTAGTCATTTTGTTGCTGCGTTTCACCATTTAAATTTTCTTAAAACTATATAGTTTTTATAAATTTTATTTTAGTCTTCTCTTTATTTATTTTACTATATCAATTTAAACTAAATAAAAAAGACACATTTGGATCTGTTTAAAGAAAAAAAAAAAATTATATATATATATACATTTTTTGTTGTTGTTTTTTTTTGTTGTTTTTTTTTTGTTTTTGTTTTTTTTTCATTTTAGCTACAAGTTTAGTCATTTTGTTGCTGCGTTTCACCATTTACATTTTCTTAAAACTACAAAAAAATTTAAATGGTGAAACAAAATGACTAAATAATAACAACAACAAAAAAAAAAATATATATATATATATATATATATATATATATATATATATATATATATATATATGTATATATATATTTTTTCATTTTAGTTACAAGTTTAGTCATTCTGCGTTTCACCATTTTAATTTTTTTTAAACTATATAGTTTTTATTAATTTTATTATTATTTTTTTTTGTTTTATTTTAGTACATCAATTTAAACTAAATGAAAATGGCAGACCTTTCAATTGTGGATCTCTTTAAAGGATTTCCAAATATCATTTAATAGATTTTGGTGTCTAAAAATACATTTAATAGTTAATTTACTATAACTAAGATACTATTAGAGCTTTTTAAATTAGTTTTTATTTATTATTGTATTTTCAGTTTCATTTCATTTACAATTTTAGTCATTTTTTTGTGTTTCACCATTTTTATTTCTTTTTTTAACTATATTGTTTTTATTAATTTTCTTTTTGTCTTAGCTTTAGTTATTTTAGTACACCAATTTAAACTAACTGAAAATGAGAAATGTTGCTTTGGGAACTAGCTGAAATAAAATAAGTTTAAGGTAATTTTAATATTTTATTTTACTTCAGTTATGCTTATGAAAAAACAAAAAACAAACTGTGATTCCCTGGCAATTATGTGTACTGTGTCCAGATTTTTTCAATAATGTCAGATATGTTTCCTAGCTATAGCTATGAAATCTTGCTGAAAGACACTTGATTACTATAGTGGGACTGAACTTGTAAAAATGACTTAAACAAGGCCTCCAAATTCAATATTGAACATTTGAGGGAATGTATAAAACTCCATGATTTATCTGTGAATCGTATAAGGAAACAGAGGTGGAAACATTAGTTCAACAGAGTATGAAGTGGCTAGAGACACTTTGTTAATGCAAACTAGAGAAAATAGATGCTAGTCTGTGGTACTGCGAGTGCAAACAATTTGAGCTTATTCAAACGGTTCCTGTTTTCACTTTTTTCACTTGGGAAAAAAAAACAAATACTCCAGAGATGTGGTAAAATATGTAAACTGACCATCTCCAACACTTAAGTTTCCATAACACTGCTAAAGAGCTGTCAAGATCATGTTTATGTTTGAAGATATCTTAGATAACAATGTTGGCCATCCACTGAGTCTGAGAGAAATAAGTCAAAGAATGAAGTTTATCATATTTTATTATTTGTGGACTGGAACGATGTGAAGTATAACGACAATTCTAAATATTAAAAAATAAAAGTGGATCAAATAAAAACATATTTATTATTTTGAAGACATTTAAATAAATGTTGCGTTAGGTAGATCTGACTGAAGAACAGAACAGCATGATAAACTGGGAATGGCTGCTATAAGCGAAGCAGCAGTAATGGCCGCTGTGGATTCTGCTCAAATAAACAGACTCTAATGTCAGGTGCATGCTGGGCAAGTGTGTTACAGTGTTAACATAATGAATGTGTGTGTGTGAGAGAGTATATGACCTTTATTACCGTGCTGGGTGGACGGCAGAGAGCACAAAGACCACCAGAATAATGTCCAGACTCTCAGGGGGGAAGGGAAACGGGGACGTCGTGTCACAAATGTCCCGCACAAATGCATGACACACTGCAGGGTCATAATCTGGGTGTTCCTGCAAGGGAAAAACATGCGCGACTGTCCTCAAATGACTGCAGTTTTACTGAAGCATTTTACATTTACACAGCGGATATTTTATCATACTAATACAATTAACAAATGTTATGAGTTCCATTTATTTTAATATGAAAGCTGATGACACTTTAATTTCAGAAATACATGGGAATGATAATGACATTGGAATTGCTTTAATTTCATTTTGAATACGCTAAATAAAATCACTTTCAAGGTGACTCCCTCAATGAAATGTCCATGTCATACTTCAATCAAAAATGCATAAAATGAAGCCTACGAAGAACTGTATTAAAACTAGCATATACTACCTTAAAATATACAATAGTACTTTATTGTATACCTTATATTGTATATATTTAAACAAAATATTTTTAGCAATGAGACATGCTGTTTAATAACTTGTTTTAACAAAAAAGGTAACATGAAATACTTTTTTTCATATAATATTCAAATATTACTCTTGATTTAACATGTCAGCAAAATAAGAAAAATAACAGGTCGCTCAGTTATCTCAGGTAAAACAATAAAACAGTAATATTGTGAAATTTTCTTTTTGAATATATTTCAAAAACTCCAGTCTTCAATACACTTTTCGTATTATTATCAAATTTAAAAACAGTTGTACTGATTAATATTTTGTGGAAACTGAAATTAAACAGGACTTATTTAAAAAATATTAAATAAAAAAAATAAAAATGATATGTATGAAATTATATATATATATATATATATATATATATAGAAATATAGAAATATATAGATTTTTTTTTAAATGACAAAACTCTACTCTTTAAATTTAAACTGTCCTTGCTCAGTTAAAAAAAAATGCCTAAACTTTTAAACGATACTGTACATTAAAAGGGGCATCCACATCATATTGTCCAGGACATCATAGAGACTCTGGGTAGGCTCTTTTGACTTGGACTTCTTCACAAAATGTAGAAATATAAGTTCATGAGAACAGTTTTTAAAGCAGAACGAATTTTACTCACAATCAAGCATATATTGACGGAATATAAATGCTGCTCTCGGCATGCTGTGGATGTCACTTCCCCCACTATTCAATATGTTCTGCTGTTGGCATTTGATGAAGGTCTCTGCATACCAAAAAGCATCAAGCACCAGGAGACAGAGCCAAACTCCCACACGACTGATCAGCCGTCATTAATATGAATGGAGAACAGGACATGTTGCCCTCCCCAACTTTATCCATTCTCAAAGGCTTTCACTAATGTAAATCTGGGATGTGTGTGGGCTCTGTTTGATGTAAACGTGGCAGGTATAATTATGCACTGAGGAACAGAGACGTGTGACTGTCGTTTACCTGGATGAGCTCGATAGCTCGAGATGAGAAGTCACAGCAGTACAGAAACACCTTACTGCCCCTAGAAATACACAAAACACCTGTTTACTCCTGATAAGTAAAGAGTTTATTTGCCAAAATGTTTTTTTTTTAAACCATTTTTTAAATTGTTCAAAAATCTGTTTTTTTGTATTATGTTAGCATGTTTTTATTTTGTTATTAGCTGTATTTTTTAGTTTTTTTACCTAATCAAAATAACCCAACTGCAGTTTGACTGAGATTAATTGGAATGCACAATGAAAAAAACATGATTTTTGAAAATAATTAAAAACAGTTATCTGTTTTTGCAAATGAACTCTGAAGTGTTTTTATTACAACTTTTTGATTTTCCTCTCTTTATCTAAGAATATGTATGGGATAATGTTCATATGTATGGGATAATGTACAGTCACACCTCTGCTTTGTGTCCTGTTTACCCTGTGAGAGTCTATTTTGCGAATGATAATTATCTTTACTGACTGTATCAGTATCCTACTTATTACACAAATATTGACAAAGCTTATTAAGCTTGATATTAGTAGTTTAACTTATTGCAATACACAAGAAGAATGTTAAGATATAGTTCCACACATAAAGCTATTATATGGTTTCAGAAGAGAGCATAAGACCTGCGCTAGTGTTCAAAAGTTTGGGGTCAGAAAGATTTTTGTTTGTTTGTTTGTTTTTAAAGGAATTCTTTTTTTTCTTTAGCAGGGATGCATTACATTGATTAAACATGACAGTAAAACATTTATAATATATCAAAAGAGCACTACTTCAAATAAAAGCTGTCTTTTGAAGTTTCTATTCATCAAAGAATAAAGAAAAAATGCCACAGAAATATTAAGTGACACAACCAGTTTCAACATTGATAATAATAGCAAATCCTCATATCAGAATGATTTCTGAAGGATCATGTGACACTGAAGACTGGAGTAATGATGCTGAAAATTCAACTTTGCATTAAAAAATATTAAAATACAAAATTGTTATTTAAAATGAAATGCTATTTCACAATATTTCTGTTTTTAGTCTATTTTGGTGAGCAGGGATTTCTTTCAAAAACATCTATCTCCAAAACGTACTGATTTGAATTTTATGGTACTTTTTGTCCTTTGCTAGGGCAACTAATAGACAAACCTACATAATAAAAAAAATATTTTTTTTTTTTCTTCTGAAAACAGTGACACTCTTACCTGATGGTGCTGATGATTGGAAACACACTGTTCCCTGCACCACAGCCCACCTGCATAAAACACACAAATCAAAATCAGTGAATACAAGCTTGAGAACACACCATAAATTGTGTAAAAATGAATAAATTGTTTTTGACAGATTGAACGGAGGCTGTTATACCTCTAGTATCCTGAAAGCAGCATGCTGTCCAGGGAAAGTGTCCATATCACTAGCTAATGTGCTGGAACCGCAGGGCTGCTGCTTTTCTCTGGTCCCAGACTCTGAGCATGAGTCCACCTCACTGCCCGGCCCCTGCTCCGGGCTGCACATCCCTGCAGCGTCTGGAGGGAAGAGCTCTGGGAATTCAATGTAAAGCCACGTTCGGTTTTTGAAGAACTTTCTCTGGTGCATTTCATAAAACCGGTCCCAATACTTATGAGCTTCTGTGTCATATTTGGCTGATGGGGAAGAAAACAACAAAGGATCAAAACTAGAAAAACAAGCTGGCAACCATTAATGCTTTAACACACATCTGAATGTTGGGTTTTGAGTCCTTACATTGCTCTTCTACAGGAATCTTCTCTTTGGAGTTCTCCTCTGCTTTTTGCCGGGCCTTTTCTGTCTCCTCCTCTGTCCACTGCACATGATCCCTGGAGTACAGCACACAGTATGAACATTAATGTCACATAACTGATCAAACACTTCTTTTTCAGAACTTAAAATATTATTTTTTTAAATAAGGGACAACAACCAGTATTAACTCTTAATAGATCTGATTACCCAAATAAATAAAAGCTTAAATTATGTTTTGAAGTTCTTAATTTTTAGTTAATGCAACCTCATCTGTGTCTTGGTTTCTCCTAAGGTTTCTTCCTCATCTATTTGCACATCTTAAGAATGTTTTTCAGTTTCAGGTTTATTTTATTTTACGTGTTTCATTCTTACTCACTCCTAGTGATTTATCTCTATGAGGTGTCTCCTTTAAGTGAACGATGAAATTAAGTTCCCATCTGAGAGCAGATTTTTTTTTTTTGGCACACCGTGTACCATTATAAGAGGGATTTGTTTGGAATGATTGACTAGTTCATTGTAATGTTCTATAATAGTGACTTGATGTTTTTTTATTTATTTATTTATTTATTTTTTACATAAAATGATGGTATCCTGGGAAGGTTTGCTATAATAACATATAATATAATAACACAAACATACAAATCATAGGTCAAAACATATTGCTAAATTTGGCTGAATTCTAAAAGCCAGAAGTGGGCCTATTTAGGGGCCTGAAAGAGCCGGTTCTTATTGTTGAGCTGAGCCAAATGATCCAGCTGCCTAAAAAGAACCAGAAATTACATTTCTGTAAAGCTGTATTGGAAGAACATGTATTGTCAAAAGCAGATTAAAATAATAAAGGAATTGTAATTTTCTTTTTTTAAATTTATCATGTACATAATTTAAACTGTCTACAATAAAAGGTTTCTTTAATTTTATTTAAAGAAACCTTTTAACTTGAATAACCTTATAATGTCTTTTAGCATTTTTCAACATCATTATTTTACAGAAAAGTATGTGTATTCTGCAATTCAGCATTTTATTTATTTATTGCTGTCCACTTGAATAGTCCTTATATTAATATTTTTACTACATTTTACAGTAATATTTAGAAATATTTTTACTATTTAAAATTACTGCTTTTTATTCAAATATATTTTAAAATGTAACTTATTTCTGATCAAAGATTAATTTTCAGCATCATTACTCCAGTCTTCAGTGTCACATGATCCTTCAGAAATCATTCTAATATGTTAATTTGCTGTTTAAGAAACATATATTATTATTATTATTATTATTATTTATTATTATCATCATCATCATCATCAGTATTTAAAACAGTTGAGTACATTTTTTCAGGAGTCTTTAATGAATAGAAAGATCCAAAGATCAACATTTTTCTGAAATAAAAAGCTTGGAACAAATATTATACACTATACCATTCAAAAGCTTAGAGTCAGTATAATTCTATTATACTGGTGGGAAAGAAATTATAGAAATTAATACTTTTATTTAGCAATGATGCTTTAAATTGATCAAAATTGACAATAAAGACATTTATAATGTTACAAAAAGATATCTATTTCTGTGAAATTACATTCTTCTGAACGTTCTATTCATCAAAGAAACCAAAAAAAAATTATATTCAGCTGTTTTCAACATAATAATAATAATAATAATAATAATAATAATAATATATTTTTTTTAACAGCAAATAAGAACATTAGAATGATTTCTGAGTAACTGGACTGGAGTAATGATGCTACAAATTCAGCTGCGAAATCACATGAATAAATTACATTATAAAATATTTCAAATAAAAAAACTATTTTAAATAGTATAAATAAAAGCAGACTTGGTGAGCTGAAGAGACTTTAAAAAACATTAAAAATCTTACTGTTCCAAAAACTTTTGACTAGTAGTGTATGTATATTAAGTACACAGAGTATATTATACGTAAGCCTCAGTTAATATGAGCTCATGAAACTATGTATAGAGTAAAATATGAATACCACTGTATTGAATTACTACATCAGCCTTCACTGATATCAAGTCTGTTTTTTTTACGAATATGTCACCTAAACTGTCTGAATATGAACGTATGCTGAAGGCAGCTAATAGGCATCATCAAAACTCAGTCATCTGTACCACATGTTATGTTGAAAGATCTCATCAGGATTGGTGAGGATTCTTCCTCCTAAAGGCGCAGGTGGTCTTCCTCCACTGTACAGCCTGCAGGGAATGCAGCTCACAGCACGGACAGTCAGCCTCAAGAACCCCCTCATCTCCAAACTCATCTAAGAACATCAATTAATGATTATGATTACAAACTAAGCACACCACTGTATAATAATATGAAATATTAAACTACAAATCCCAGCCGGAAACAGCGACCATGCGCTTTCAGATGACGTACACCCGGAAGTTTTTGTAAATACAGGTGAGCAGTTTGTATGCCGATTACAATTTCAAAGCAAGCCAAAAAATGACTACTAGAAGCAGGCAACTGTAAGATTTTCATACGAATATATCCTATAATTTTGCCACGTTTTGGAAATGCTAGATATGAGGATTTACGTAAACAATGGAAATTTTAGCAGTTAACAGTTAGCTTAGTAGCAAATAATATCTACTGAAACCGCACATTTAAATATGATAAGAGTAAATGGATTAATGTATATGCTTATATTTGATTTATGTAAGTCATAAGACGCAGATGTTTTGCAGTTTATTCGTTAATGTTAACCGTTGTAGTTTGCATAGCACTAATATGAATTTGAGCGACGCTAAAATGATTGCAGAGTCTGAATATAAAAAGACAGAGAGTTGACTACACCCAACACTTACTTGTATGTCATTTCTGAAGATTATTCCGCATAGTTTTGTCTTAGTCAGTGTATTTTATATGAATGGTGTGAGTAGTACCGTCCTCTATGTGCGCGCTGCCGTCTCCACGTGCTCAGCGCCCCCCTGCGTGCACACGCACTACTAAAAACAGCTGTGATCTGCTGACTTCAAGAGCCAATGGATCCTGCTCCAATGACATTGGCAGATTGCTGGGAGCAAATCTTAAGATCCTGAGAAACATCATTCTCCAAGTAAGTATTGCTGTGTTTAATACACTTTTTTTTTCTATTTGCTTGATGTTAATTTATGCCATGCTTTTGTAGGATGGTGCAGAATTCACAAAGGTTTGGAGCAAGACTTCCAAGTCCCTCATCTCCTATGAAAGCGGACGGATATACTTTGATAATTACAGGTGTTGTTACAGCAGGTAAACTATTTTCTGATGTTTTTGTTTTTAGACATTTGTAGACATTTTTAGAAATTGGTAACTACAATAAGGTTTTATTTGTTAACATTAGTTAATGTCAACTAACTGTGCAGTACTTCATCATTTATTAATCTTGGCGGCATTTACTAGTACATTTTTAGGATCAAAAGTTGTGTCTCTTGTTAAATTCTGTTCATTGTTTATGTTAGTTAATGCATTAACCAATGTTAATATTGACTGTGACAGATTGTATCTATTCATATGGTTCACATTTGTTAAAAATCACAGCCTTTTGCCTGAGCCTAAACTCCTGTATGAGCTCCCCAAAGCTCCCAAAACGGAGAAGATTGAAGATGCTTTGTTATGCCAGTGTCCTCTAGTGAGTTTGGTCATCTACCGCACATCATGTGTATTTGCACATTGAGAACAAATAGATGTTTTAACTTTGTATGTAACTGATATTTTTGCAGGACAAAGTTCTACCAAATGCTTCAGATCAGAAATCATGTCTGCTGGCTCTGACAGCTAATAACTGGTTATATCGGCTCTCAGTTGACATGGGAAAAACACTAGAGCGAGTCTACCTCTCCTCTCATTTCAAATTCAGGTAATCTGTCTAGCTATCTATCTATCTTTCCATCTAGTTTTCCATACAAACTGTACAAACCTCAAAACCTTTAAATTTCAAGCTTTTAAACTACCTCAGACTCTTTGGTTTGAGAGGTTTTTTTTTTAATCTAGTTTTAACTGTAGCAACCTAAAGAAAAAAATTAGGTAGTGCTAATAACTTTAATGATATGCTGCATTTTGTGTCATGTTACAGTATAATTTCTGACAAAAGCAGTAATCTCATTAACATATCTAAAATGAGTTTTGACAAACTGTATGCTGGAGTGTGTTTTTATTGTACTAATATGAGTTTGTTAACAGATCGTTAGGTTGGGACTCTTCACAGGAGACGTTTTATGTCAAATCTATTCAGAGCAAGCAGACGACTCTGGAACGACAGGTCAGACGTTACTAGGGCTCATATCTGTATGTTGTACTTGCTCCATATACAGTTGGGTCACTCTCTTTCTCTCTCTCAGGCTGGTGTTGATAATAACATCCTCATGCGTGTGGCAGTTTTTCAAGTCTTTCCACTGGAGCTTGTAGGAATGTTGGAGATAAATAAAAAAGTAATATCTGCATTATAGATCTATTTTTGTTGTTGTTGTTGAAAGGTTATACGTTTTTATAATCATCTTTTATTAATTTATTTCAGTTTAGCGTTGCTTATATTATAATGTTAATTTTGTTTGGTCTTTTTTATTATATGAATAGTTTTAGCATTTTCAGTTGAATGAATCAAAGTAAGTGGGTTGTGTTGTGTTCAGGTCTTTGGTAAGACTGCTGTGGATGTGCTGCTGTCACAGGGAGTGTTAGCTGTATCACACAGCTCAAAACACGTCAAACTTTACAGTTTTGAGTACATTGTTAAAAAGGTAATGGAAGCGTTATTGTTTTTATGATTGTTTGATTTATTGGCCCTGTTTCTTCTGTCATTGCGTTCATCATATGTGTTTTTTTCACTTCAGTTTAGAAATGAGGAGCTGGCTCTGGGGCAGCAGTGTGAGCTGAAGGGAATTGTGGGAGAAGCTCCATATGGTATTCCAGTCAATATTGACATTCATGGTGGGTGTCTGGTATCTTATATACTGTTAAAAAATCTTTGTACCTCCACTCTTTGTAAATTAAAGCAGAAAATATCAAGTATCAGATCTTAAATGGGTGATTTCTGTTCATGCAAGATATAATTGATCTTATTCTTTATATTTTGAAGTGAAATATTGTTGAGATTCACCCAAATTTAAAAAAAAATGTGACATTTAAAATGGCATAACCTGTTTGTAATTCATATTGAGCAGAAACTGTCAAAATTGTCGAGTTATTTCCAGCATCATTTATTTTACGTTCAGAACCCCATGCCTCATATATTTTATTCCCATTTTGTTGAGAACGCAGAGCAGTCTCTCATTTTGACAGTCCAAGGCCATAACAAACTCATTTTCCTACCACTGGGCTTAATAACACTGTACAAAAACTTGATTGCAAATGCTATATGACACCTCTTAAAATCCTTGGACAAAACCGAGCCTGTAAAAGCTCTTTAGGTGACCTTTATCTATGGAGTATTATATAGTAACACAGTACGTCAAGCTACTTTCTCTTTGGATTTTTGGTGCATTTTTGCCTATTCCAGTGATATCTAAATTCTGCCTGAAAAGGCTGTTCTTTATTTTTTTAAAGAACAGATTTTCCTTCTTCTTTCGTTAGTCATCATGTAATTGTTGGTGTGGAACAGACAATGAGTTAGATACCACAGTGCTACATTGTTTACACTTTTGTGTTTACACATTTTGTTGCTAATTTTTTGATTAATTTTTTCGTTGAAAGCAATAGAGAAACTTACAGGGGAAGAAAAAAACAAAAACAAAAATTAGGAAAAATAACCAAAGTTGCCATACATTACATCCATACATACTCATGTAAATTTTCAAATACAAACATCTATTCTGCAGAGGAGAAAGCTGACCATTTCCTCCATTTGTTCTCAATATTTATGTTTGCAGTCTCTCTGTATATGTTAGCCTGTCCATTTCTTTGACCTCTGCTACTATTTGAAACCACTCTTCTCTCATAGGCGGACTATCTTTGTACCATTTCCAGGTTCCCGCTTTTTTACGTTAAAGGAGAAGTCCACTTCCAAAACAAAGATTCACATATAATGTGCTCACCCCCTTGTCATCCAAGATGTTCATGTCTTTCTGTCTTCAGTCGTAAAGAAATGATGTTTAAATGCGACTTCAAACAATCCCAGCCGAGGAAGAAGGGTCTTATCTAGCGAAACGATCTGTTATTTTCATTTTAAAAATACAATTTAAATACTTTTTAATCTCAAACGCTCATCTTGTCTTGCTTTTCCTGAACTCTGTGTATTCTGACTCAAGACAGTTTAGGGTATGTCGAAAAACTCGTGTTTTCTCCCTCAACTTCAAAAATGATTTCAAAATTATCGTACATCGCTGCAGAAGTAGCGACCCAGTCTTTACAAAGTGAACATGCAAAGAAGATCAAACACCCTTAACAAAAAAGGTAAAACAGCAATATAGGACAATTTTTGTAGTTTGAGGGAGAACATGAGATGGGAGTTTTTCGACATACCCTAACTGTCATGAACTGGTCCAGGCAGAGTAAGACAAGATGAGCGTTTGACATGAAAAAGTAAATAAATTGTATTATTTTTATGAAAATAACTGATTGTTACACTAGATAAGACCCTTCTTCCTCGGCTGGGATCGTTTGAAGCCGCATTTAAACTGCATTTTGGAAGTTCAAAATCGGGGCACCATATCAGTCCATTATATGGAGAAAAATGCTGAAATGTTTTCCTCAAAAACATAATTTCTTTCTGACTGAAGAAAGAAAGACATGAACATCTTGGATGACAAGGGGTGAGTACATTATATGTGAATCTTTGTTTTGGAAGTGGACTCCTTTAACAATGATATCTTAAACGGATATCTGTTCTCCTTTTCAACCTTATCAGGGATATCCACCAAATATAAATCTTTAAATTAAATGAGTTAGGAATACAGAGAGCAAAGATACAGATAATAGTAGGCTAAATCACTTCCCAAAAACGGTTTATCTTTGAACATTGACAAAATAATAAGTACGTGATGTGCTTACTAGTATTTACACTTTCTAAAGGGAATCAGTTGAATCTGTTGACTCTGTATGACTGAGTTAAGAAAAACAGATTACACATTAAAGTAATCTTTAAAATCTTAAATCTTAAAGTCTGAGAAGATTTTGGAATTTATGTGTAGGCAGTGTGTGAGTTGCCAATGCTTCTCTCTACAGAGTGTCCTCCTGTATTGTTTGAGATGTCATACTTTGAGAATGGGGTTCAGATCGGAGGTCATCCCTGGCACTACATCTACACCCCCAACCACAAGAGACACAGAGGAACCCATCACATCTGCTCTATCACAGACGGAGCACTGGTGAATACTCTCATTCCTACAGATATTCATAGAAATTTGTTCTACAAAAAAGCCAAGCTGCAATATATTTAGAGCTTGGACATGCAGTGAGAGTTAATGTGTGTCTGTTACCTACAGGTTGCATTTTAGTTATAATTATTATCTTTTGTGACTGATGTGATATTAAACTCTTAGGACAAGACACAACAAACAGTATTGGGTTTGTCTCTTATATTGCTTATAAATTACACAGAAAATTGATGAATGTTTTGAGACTTTGCTACTAAAATAACCATTGGTTCTACGAACAACAGCTTATCTTCAATAATTGACATAAGTGGCATTTAAGTTTTTCTTGGTTATATCATTGCAGATATCTAAATCGATCAGCTCTGAATATAAAGTTGGATACGTGTTATATGTAATGGGTTAGAGATTGCTCAGTTGCTCAATTACTTTATTAAAGTAATGTAACATTACTTTTCTTTTTAATTTTCTAAATTTCTAATATTTTCAACTGTTAATCATTTTGAAACATTTAAACAGGCAGAGTTAACCTTGCAGTAGCACTTAACACTGATGTAGACTACTGTCAGACTTTCAAAAGCCTTTATCACTTGAATTAAGATTACAATAAATAAGGGATAATATACATGTTTATTTTGCGATAACAACTAACTGGATGTACATTATCCCACTTATTACACAGCTGCCGTGTGGCAATAAAAGCACAAAAAGGCCCAAAAAAACTAAACAAAAACAAAAAAGTAAAAAAGTAAAAGTAAAAAGTTCACTTTTACATGTTGTTTGAACATTAATGTGTGTTGGCAGTGTATGTACAAATCTACCCTATAATGATAAAAATCCATGCAGTGGTTTTTAATTAATCTGTAAAAATAATATCCCCTTTTTTAAATCGAGCCGTTTTCAGATGCCTGTCGTTGTGGCGTCACACCGACAGAGGCCGCTCCCACGATAGTTGATTGACATGAGCATCTTACCTCAGATCAGCTGTAACAGTCAGGGATGTAAGTTAGACAAGAACTGAGCGATTGAGGTGTTGTGTTGCTGGATGTAATAATGAACATAGTGGTCGTCATTTACTCCCGACATCTGAGCCGCTGAAGATGCAGTGGATTATGTTTGTTTGTGAAGAGAATGCGCCTCCTGATCTACATAAATCATTCGTGCTCCAGCTTCACTTACAGCAGAAGTGAATATAAGGGTTTTTTTTATGAATCTTTGCGATCGCCTTCCCTAATAATGTGCTAGTTAGCAAGTTTAGCGGCTAAACGCGGCTAAAGTAAACATGCTCATCATTCCACAGAGAGAAGAGAGGGGCGGGGCGAGCAGAGCTCATTTTCATTTAAAGCAGCCTCGACCAGAATGGGATGATTTTTTGCAGAGCTCATTCTGACAAGGTAAAAAGGGTGTTGTTTTACACAATCATTGAGAATTTTTAACCAAAGTATATTATACACTTTTCATTAAGACCCTAAAGAATCATATCAACTTGTGGAAAATGGGCATCCGATGACCCCTTTAAAAAATAAAGTATATGCATAAACCCAAATAGAAAATAAAACAGTTATCGAATAAGTCCTAAACTCCTGGAACGTTGGTGTCTGATTTTAGAGCAGTTAATGCAATTTATGAAAGAAGTCAATTAAATCTGTACGTGGGGGTGTGTGTGAAAAAATTCAGATGTAACCCTCTTTGTAATCATTAACATTTTTCAAAAGTAACTAATTTAATTACACATTTTTTTCAGTAACTGTAACTAATTACAATTACATTTATTTTGTAATTAAATTACGTAATTCCGTTACATGTAACTAGTTACTCCCCAACACTGATTATATCCAACTTTATATGTGTACATACAGGACACTCATATGGAGATACAGTGCTTTGCGGAAGTATTCATACTCCTTCATTTTTTCATGTTTTGTTATGTTGTAGCCTTATGTTAAACTGCTTTAAATAACTTTTTTTCCCTCACATCAATCTACATTCTTCTTCTCACCTCTTCACCTCTCAACCTCTGTCAGCTTGGATGGGGCTGGCAGACATTTTTAGGTTTCTTCAGAAATGTTTGATAGGGTTTGATCCCAGATTGAGTTTGGCCTGACTGCCATAAAGCCCGGATCGGTGGAGTGTTGCAGTGATGTTTGTCCTTATTTAATTTCTCCCATCTGCACATATGATTAACTAGAGTGACCATCAGCTTCTTGGTCTTGGGTTAGGAAAATATTAGTATGTCCAATAATCTGTCATCTGTGTGTTAGGCCAAGAATGGTGTCCAGGACATGAAATGTGACTCTCTGGAAGCAGACTGGATCTTTTTTCACCCGGATGACTCAGGTCGAATTGTTCATGCTGGGCCCAGCACAATAAAGTGAGCATAATAATCATTATATATGACAAAAGAGACTAAGCTGCACATTGAATATTATTATATAACAGGAATGTTCTTATTAAACAGTGTCCTTGAACAAGGATAAACAAGTGAATGAGGAACCATGACCTTAACAATGACAGTATTGTTTTTAGTCATGTACCATAGAAACCATGTAGACAGACGTCTTCTTTACAATTTCGCTTTTCTCTATGATTGTCGATTCTTTTTTTTTATTATTATTTCTCTATGATTTTCTTTTGCAGTGTTTTGAAGATCATGGCTGAAACAGGATGTGACTGGAAATATGAGATAGTCACGGACTTCTCCATCACCGCTGCTCGTGACAATAGTGTAATTGTTGTTTATGGGTTCATCACCATCTGTTGTAGCAATGGATTGGACTTTTTCATTTTTAAACTATGCAGAAATACCAGCTGATATTTATTGTAAAAGAACATTACTGGATTGAATGATGTTTTGTAAACATTTTTTTTCTTTTTCACAGGCCCCGCAGGTGGTTGTGACGTCTTCTGGTCGTGCAGTGAAAAGAAGATTTCAGTTGTTAGACAATGACCCAGCACAGCAGGTACTGCAAATCATGGTTCTTCAGTAGTTCTTTGTAGAATATTGGTGCACAGAAGATCAATCTATTCATCAAGACCTGTTGGTCTGTATAGAGTTCTTAAGTGAGGAAAAACATACTGATTTTACTTTTTAGGTTCTGTAGATCAGCATATTGGTGTCATAATTCTGTCATTATTTACTCACCCTGACTTTGTTCTTGAACTTGTATGACACACAAATTGTGTGGGCCAGGGCCATATAGTGACATTATTATAATGTTATTTTTTCATTTTGGCATGATCAAAATATGTGACGTACAAGAACCAGCTGACAAACCTGGTAAAATGTGTCTTCATGTGCTAGTTTGAACTTCACATGGGCTTCTTTAGTGGTATTTTAGAGAGCATTTTCTTGGTTATATCGTTAGAGAAATCTAAACTATTATCAGGTAGCTTTGTATGAGAAGTTGGGTGTATATTAAATCCAACTTTATTTGCATAAATACAGTACACTTGTGTAAAGTAATATATACTGTATAACAAATTTCAATTGCCTGATTTTGTTTTTATATCATTGCAAAACATGACGTTATTTTGAAGTTTGCATGTAGTAACTTATCGTTCTTATGTAGACATTCAGAATGGTGAAGTACGAAGATGAACTTGATCTGTTGGCTGTGGTAGAAATCAGTCACATGGAACATGAAGGACAGGCACATCTTCAGCTACATGACAATAAGACGGGGGTTTTAATAAAAAGAGTTCCTCTAAAAGAGCCATGGGATGTGGTATGGTATTTAAATGAACGTCTCTGTTTTTAGATATCGCTCACTCTTATCTGTCATAAACCCGACATCTACTGTGCTTTGTTTTCCAGACCTACAGTCATGAGGTGTACTTTGATAGAGACACAATTATTCACACTGTCCAGGAGAAAAATAACATGTTCTGCTGCCATGTTTATAAAATGAAGAGACGACCTTCAGATGAACCATGAGCACATTTCATAATAATGTATGTGATGATTAGTAATGGACTGTAGTGCATTTCTCAAAAAAAACAAAACAAAACAAACAACATAACAAAAACATACAAGTAAATGTATATATTTTTTCTATGTGGAATTTTGAGCAAAATACATTTGTTTTTAAAATATATGAATCTTTCGCACGCTCATTTGAATTGAAACTATAGGGCACATGACAAACCCATTTATTGGTTGATGGCACTGAACTTAAAACACTTTCCTATTTAGTTATTTTATGTACTTGTAACTTTACTAATAAAGACTAGTTTGTGACAAATACTCTCGTCATCATTGTGAAACTAATGATGTTGCATAAGTTTAAAGTGGTGAGTTATAAAATTGTGTTGTAATAAAAAAAAAGGAAAAGAAAGAAGTCTTGTCCCAAAACCTAGTGAGGTGCCTACCTAGACAGCATTATGGGCATCATAAGTCTATAATTAAACACATTGTGTCCCAAAATAGTAAATGTTATTGGGAATTATAGGCTTCACAGGTTGCATTTTGGGTATAGCTAGCTACCTATCTAGACAGAATTTTTGGACGTCATTTCTGGCCATCATCTATTCTTAAGGTAAAAATCTATTGTGCTTCCTATCTAGACTGTATTTTTGAGTATGGCAGGCATCATTTAAAGCTACATGTTGACGCCCAGCAATGCTGCCCAAGTAGGCAGCTCACTTTGGTTTAAAACAGCGCCTCTTGTTTGGGTGAGAAAGCGCAAAAGTGACCCAGCCCCTCGTCCGACGTGTTATATGTCGTTGCTCTGCTGTAGTCAGATGAGTTTGCTTTAGACTGCGAGAATGGAGAGCTACAAGCAGTTTCTCATTTTCTTCATTCTGGCGTTGGCGGTCGGTTTTGTGTCGATCGCGTTCGTTTTAACGTGGGTTTTACATTACAGAGAGGGGCTCGGCTGGGACGGAGGAGCGGCTGAGTTTAACTGGCACCCGTTGTTAATGGTGATCGGGTTTATTTTTCTTCAAGGAATCGGTAAGAAGTTTGAATGTTTACATTTGCACATTCCATTGCACGTCAGTCTTTACTCACGATTAAGTAACAGGTCACTATCAACAAAACTACATTTAGTCATGTAAGTTACAATGTTAATCTCCAAAAATAAATAAAGCAACCATTTTAGTTATGTAAACATAAAGTTATGTTTCCGTTATGTTGCGTTTTCCCGGAGAATTTCGTGTGATAGGGAATTTTGTAATTTAACTTTAAGATTTCGACAAATGGCAATTGCATTATGTTTGTTCCACTTGTCGTAAGTGGTTAAAAAATGAAACTCAACTCATTTTACTTTTCAGACACATTGAGATAAAGATGGTGGCTGTATAAACGTACTGATCTGTCTAGATATACAGTAGGGACGTAACAGTCCCAGAAGTTTACTAAAAATAATGTATAAAGCTCACCAAAAAACATTACCTGAAAATTTGCAAAATAGATTCATCAAGAGAGTTAGTAGTTATAATTTAAGAGGAACCGAAGTCTTTCAGAAAGCTGAGTTTAGAACAAGATTAAAGGAAAGATGTGTCTCGGTGCAAGGTGTCAGTTTGTGGAATAATTTAAACAATGAAATCAAAATGTCAATATCGTTTTTTGTTTTCAAGAAGTGTGTAAAAGCATTATTGATAGAGAAATATCATGCTTCTAATTAGTTGGAAAATTAGATATTTGAATTATGACATTGTATATTTGCTGTAAATTTGATAAGTATAAGAGCTTCTCATTGGAATTGTAATTTGTTTTATGTTGATAAGGGGCAGATATTATAAGTTTATCTTCTTTCTGCTCCTTTTCATTTCTTTTTCTTTTAAAAGAATGAAATAAATAATAAAATGAAAATGAAATGAAACAGTCATAGCGTATAATTGTAATAATTAAAAACAAAATTAGAACTCATCCCAGTTAACAAAAAATAAGTTATAAAAATAGTAAGTTATTTCAAACTGCTGGAAAGATTGAATAAGTAATCTAGATGAATTAAAATGACATTTTAAAAAACATCCCACTTGTTTATTTATTTGATTTTTTTTTTTCTTCAGCAATTTTAGTGTACAGGCTGCCATGGACCTGGAGGTGCAGCAAGCAGATGATGAAGCTTATCCACGCAGGGCTGCACATTCTCACCTTCATCTTGGCTGTCATTTCTGTGGTGGCTGTGTTTGATTTTCACAATGCAAAAAACATTCCCAATATGTACAGTCTGCACAGCTGGATTGGTCTGGCTGCTGTCATACTCTACCCAGCCCAGGTTTGCTTTCACAGACACACTACTACATCTATCACTTTACCCAAAGGCGGTCATTATCCTACACTTTTGTCACAACCAATCCACTTATATCAAAAGCAGTACCAATTAAACAATTTAGTTTCATTTAGACAATTTTTCACAATCTTTGACTAGTAAAATGTAATAGCACATGCTGCTGCTGCTACTGTTCATGTACGGTTAAGACTTCATTACGGTATCTGTTATGATTGCTCACTATGGCTGCTATTTTTTAAATCCGTTTGTATCCTTTTTTTTGCAAAAACAGTGATCTTGTGAGATATTATTGCAAGTTAAATTAACAGATGTTTATTTGAGTAGATTTAAAAATGTAATTTATTCCTGTGATGAAAAAACTGAATTTTTAGCAGCTATTATTCTAGCCTTCGGTGTCATATGCAGAAATCATCAGATCATTGTGTATATTCTGATTTGCTGCTCATATATATGTATGAAGAGTTCAGATGCAAAACCAGATAAATCCATCTGATATCTTTCTTTAAAAAATGCATTTTTATCAGTCTCAGATGTATAGGTTTCTATGTAAGTATCGGTACTTCTGATTGGGCTGAGGTTAAAGAAAAAGTATTTGATGGACGTATAATATATGTCCAGAGCATTCTCTCAGTATCATTATCTCACTTTTGACCGAGATGGCTTTTTAGCTGGTTTTGCATCTGAACTCTTCATATATATATATATATATATATATAACGGTCTCTCCCGTTGCGTAGAACGCATGTGGGGAAAACTCCTGTTTTACTCTGTACTGAAGCCTGATTTGGTCACATTTTTGTAGCTGCACTTGTAGCTGCACTTTGGAGGAGGATGTCATCACTGAAGACGTTACGGCTGATGACTCCATGTCTTTGGTGGCGTCTGACGCAGAAGAATGAGTAGGTTCCAGCGGAGAACCCGAAGCCCTTCCCTCTTCTCAACCCATGAGGCCGACGCTGGACGCCAAGTTCATGCACGTCCCGTCTTAAGGCGGTGAAAGATCTGGGCCTTGAGTCGTCAGCTCCGGAAGAGCCCGCCTATGGCCTTTTGGATGAGTGGTACCTGCCGGGAAGCCTCTCGCCAATGCCCCACCCGGTTCTTGCCTGCAGTTCATGACGAACTCACCAAAACATGGCGCGCCCCCTATTCGGCATGGGTTAATCCTTCTACAGCAGCAGCCTTCACCACCGTTGACGGCACTGACGAAAAAGAATACAGCGATTTTTTTCCCCCCTGGAGGAGGCGGTAGCTGTTCATCTGTGCCCGCTGTCTGCCCTGGGGTTGAAGGCCCATGCAGGACCACCTCAGTGCTAGCCAGCAGGGCTTATGCAGCGGCTTCTCCACAGTATGGACGAGTGTGGCCAACAACACCAGGAGGCTTTCAGCGAGCTGCGCACAGCGACAGATCTGGCTCTGCGCGCCACGAAAGCAACGGCACAGGCGATCTGCAAGACCATGGCCAATTTGGTTGTGCTGGAGCGCCACCTCTAGCTAAACCTCACTGAGATCAGGGACGCAGAGAATATGGCCTTCCTGGACTCACCAGTCTCGCGGAAAAGGTTTGCAGAGCATTTTTCTGAGACACAGAAGACGTTGTAGCAGCTGCGTCACTTCCCTACTAAACCCTCAGCCCTCAGACGTCCTCAGCTCACTTTGGCCGACCTACAGCCTCTTTCGCTTAAAACAGCCCTCCTTTTAGCCTTGCCGTCGGTTAAGCAAGTAGGTGACTTACAAGCGTTGTCAGTCAAATATAGATAAAGCCCAAAAGAGTTTTCTCCTATAAACTTGTTTCAGGTCCTTCCACAAAATTCGAATTGGATTATGGTCCAGACTTTGACTCAGACGTTCCAAAAAAATTAACTTTGTTCTTCTTTAGCCATTCTTTGTTAGAACAGCTGGTGTGCTTGTGGTCGTTGTCTTGTTGTGTGACCCACTTTCTCTTGAGATTTAGTTTTTGGACAGATGCCCTGATATTTTCCTTTAGAATTTGGTGTAATTCAGAATTCAGTGTTTCATCAATGATGGCTAACCGTCCTGGCCCAGATGCAGCAAAACCGGCTCAAACCATGATGCTACCACCACCATGTTTCATAGATGGGATAGGTTTCTTATGCTGGAATGCAGTGTTTCTCTTTCTCCAAACATAGCACTTCTCATTTAAATCAAAAAGTTCTATTTTGGTCTCATCTCTCCACAAAAAAATTCCTCTGGCTTGTCCACATGACCTTTAGAAAACTGCAGGTGGGCAGCAATGTTCTTTTTGGAGAGCAGTAGCTTTGTCTTTGTCTTTATCTACTCACAGATATGTAATATTACATTATTTTCCTGAATAAATAAACGACAAAGTATATATATATTTTTTTTTAATTTGTTTGATTAGATTCTCTTTGTTTACTTTCAGGAGAAAATAAAAAAATTCTAAAGGATACACAAACTTTTAAGCAGCACTGTATATATACATCTTATTTTATTTTAATTTTCTAATGTTAATGTTAGAGCCTTCTCAAGTGTGATGTTGTGTTCTTCTCTCTCATTATTTACTAGATAGTTATGGGTATTGCTGTCTATCTGATACCCGCAACTCCAGTGTACTTGCGTGCTGCTCTTATGCCTGTGCACATCTACAGCGGCCTGTTCGTCTTCACCAGTGTAATAGCCACAGCTCTCATGGGCATCACAGAGAAACTCATATTTGGCCTGTAAGTGTATTTTTAGACAACATAAACCATACAAAATCCATTGTGTTCCGGATCTGTACATGACATGTAATCAGTTTCTGTCGTGTGTGCTTTAAAAGTCTAAGCAAATTTGGACTTCATAAAGGTGTTTCTTAATGTTGTTTGTAATGTCTTATAGGAAGGACCCTGGTTATAAAGACTCTCCACCAGAAGCTGTTTTGGTAAATGTTCTTGGGCTGCTCATTGCTGCATTTGGTGGCCTTGTTCTCTGGATTGTTACTCGCCCCGCTTGGAAGAGGCCAAGAGAAGAAATTGCACAAACTGTGAGCAATAACAGCACAAGCCCAGAGGACATCAAAGTGGGTACCGTCATGACTAAGACAAGAACTGACCAAGAATCCAGCCTCGAGACACGTAGACGCAACGGAAAAGCAGAAGAGTCTGGATAAACAAAGAGTTTTAAAAAAATAGTGGGTTTTAGTTCAGAAGAACAGCATTTTTCCAAACAATTTGTTTGATATTTTGAAAGTTATTCAGAAAAACTTCACACCAGGTATTACCCTAATATCAAAAATGCTAAAATCTTCTGTTGTGGAAGGGGATTTTAAACTGACAGCTGTCTTTGCGCTGTATCTCTCAGAATATATAGATGTGTGTACTGTCCCTTTCTGCTGCTTTTGAAGATTTGTCTTTTTTAGATATGTTAAAGTATTTGCACTATAACATTCAACACTGTGTACATTAGTTAAGTTCAGTTACATAATACAGCATTATTACAGCCATACATAGTTTATATTACTCCTTATTAGTCAGTCTGTTCATTTTAAACATGCAAGATTGTATTTGAAATACTTGTTTTGTTATGATAGCAATATGTTATGGGAAGGGACATAAAAACAAGTAAAACTTGGTATAACATTTTTGTATATATGCTGGAATATATCAAGATTTTATATTACCAAAATGATTTATCATGTGATGAGTGATTTTTGTAAGAAATGCTCAAAATCATTAAATATTTTATTATATTTGTGGATCTTTTTTCTTTTCTTTTAAAATGACAATGTTAGGGAAACCTAATACAATAAACCAACATGTTTTGTACCTTATTTAGACAGCCAGTGAATTATTGACCATACAAATATGTACAAAACATGGCTAAGTTTTATTGTCTGTTAAGTAGATAATATGCCAGTGCCCATATTTTCCAGACTGCTATGAAGTCTGATATAATAGTCTTCACTTGCAGTACAGTATTCATAAGCAATAAAAAGATGCTTTATTGTTGACAAACATGACATTTGCAAGTTTTGCAACTTTGATGAAAAGTTTTGATCCACTTAAAATGTTGACTGCTATAGTACAAAATCAGTATATACATGGATAATTTCAGACGTTCTTGCAAACACCCCTGATAGCAACAGACCCCAGTGCGGATCCACGCTATGGCAAGCCGAACTATTCATTCATATATGCCTGTGACCTGTAGCAGGAAGCGACATGAACAAACTCAGTTTCAGAGTAGGAGTAGGTTAGTTGACAAAACCAAACAAATCCAACCTGGTTTAGATCAAGATCAGCGGGCTCACAAAGCTCGATATAAACATTTTCTGCCAACTCAGAGTTTGAACCAAAGTTTGTGATTAACTCTGGAGTGACTGCACCTGAAAAAGTGATGTGCAGCAAACACCCAATCACATTAAACATGGAGAGCATCACCAAAGCATCAGTTGAATTCACTTCTCGCAAGAGTCAGTGCAATTCACTTTTCTGCTGAAGATTGAGAGATGTCGTCATTAAAAATACATTTAAATGCCTTTACCAAAAAAAAAAAAAAAACACTTTGAGAAGGCAGCAGAAAGAAAATTCATGACTAAGCAGAGGAATTTACTAAATTATTATTATTTTCACACAGAGCTCAAAAGGAAAACATATGGATATATTAAGTTGGATACAAGTTGGATATATTAAAACTTATCTGTATGTATCTTTATTTAATTTAATTTAAATGCAAAGCCTAAAATTAATTGCCACTTCATATAATAATTATATGAATACATTATATGAATTAAAATTAAAATAATATAAACATAATAAATGAGTAGCCACAAAAGTCAGGCAGTTTTGTCTCTAAAATTCTGCTTTAATTTGGAGCTAGAGATACGTGGCTTCATTGTATCAGATATATTTCACTTTGCTCACAGGTCCAGTTTGGGGTTGCAATTTATAACCCAGAATAAAACCTTCCCGGGAGCAGGGTAGCCGTGTAGCATAAGTTACCATGGTGATGAAACCCGCTTAAAACCAGCCCATCTTCTAGAGCCTGAAAACTCAGAATTTGCTCAAACTAAACACAAACTGACCTGGGTTAAAAACAAGAAAAACAATAAAAAAGAACGAAACCGCTCTGTGCTACATGCCACTGCACTGTAACGAACAAAAAACACAATTTGGTGAGTCAGCTTAAAATAATTTGTTACCCTGCTGCCTTAAAATTTTAAGTTCAGTCAACTCAAATAAGTTTAGTCAACCTAAAATGTTAAGTTGTACTAAGTAACAACTTAGATATTTGTGTTTGTTAAACTTAAAAGCTGGGTACGTAACCCAGCTGCCTTAAAATTTTAAGTTGAATCAGCTCAAATATCTAAGTTGTCACTTTGCATAACTTCACATTTCAAGTTAAATAAACTTTTTCGGGGTCGACTGAACTTAAAATTTTAAGGCAGCCAGGTAACAAATTATTTTAAGTTGACTCAACAAATTGTTTTTCACAGTGTGGTCAGGCGTCTGATTGCACATTGACGATTTGACAGCAAAACACTCTACTTTGGCTTGCCATATCAAGCCGCCGGCTCCTCTCCAGTAGCTGTACTGCCACACTCCTTGGCATCTCTTGTTGCCAGGAGATAGAAAACAAGACATTGCTGAAATTTTACTGTAACATTACTGTAAACTACCAGTGGCACAGCGGTACTTTACTGGTGCTCGCTAAGTACAAAAATACAACAAAATGAAAAAAAGTTTTGTTTTTGTTGTTGTTTTTGTGCTTTTCCCCGCCATTTTGACCAAGGTTTCTGAAGCTTGTTTAAATATCGAACTATTAAAATTGTGGGTGACCAAAAAAATAAATGAATGAATGTATTAATTAATTAGTATTAATAATATTTAAATTTCTCTATTTACTACCAAAACGAGCAGCCGAGAAATAAACATTAAACGCGTTCTGTACCTGCTCATGTCCAAGAAGCATCTGATTTAAATAAAAACAATCTGCAGAAGAGCGCGAAAATGGAACTTTCGATACAGTTCAGTAAAAATACAGCTGTAAAAGCGCGTTCGAAACAACTTACAGGTGTAGTGTGTGATCAGGAGTAAGGTAAGTCACATATCCAAAGGAATAACTAAAATACCTTTACATGTCGGCAAAACAAGCGTGTCTAATTGTTCGGTAAATATTTACAATGGCATTATTTTTAAGTCCTTCTCGTTACTGATTACAAAATATTTACATTTCCAATATTATTGCCCTGAAAACAAAACGATGCATATAGCATGTTGCCGCACTGTATGGGTTAAATTGTCACAAAGAGAACTAATTAACAGACTAATAATTTCTTTAATCAGTTAATCAGTTCATTCAAAATGACTGCCTTTTTGTCTTTCTAGAAAAATGGTTTGCAACAACGTTCATTGTGATACAATGAGTCAAAAAGTCAAAAGTGAGAAGAAGAAGAAGATGTGGGGCAAGAAGTGGGGCAAGCTTGTGCCATCATCTCCAGATATGGTGGTCTCGGCTGCTACACCTGCTGATGAGACCAAATTGTCCTCCTCTTCCCCTTCCTCTTCCCGGAAACGCAAATTTCCATCTTTGCGCCGGGTTTTCCGCAGAATCCTCTCTGTGATTCTGCCATGTGTGTCGTCATCCTCTGAGCTGGACGAGTCCTCCACCATCGAGACTCAGACCACCAGCGGCGACACACATACTGATGTCTCATCCGATGTGTCTTCTTCACCTGCAGTCAGCGGATCCTCCGATCCAGAGGTTGATCTGCAGGCTGCGACCCACGAGAAAGAAGCCATCAGAGGTTAGTGAATGTTTTAAGGCTTTTACATATTTAACAGACGTCCAACTTTTCTAGTGTACATTGAAGTTGTAATTTGCACAACTGTATTATTATCCATTCACAGACATCGATGAAGAGCAGAGCTCTCCCTCCAGCACTGAGGATACTTCCTCATCTGCAGAAAGTAGTCCCTCAGATCTGGAGACCAGCGGAGGTTACACCTCTACCAGCGCTGTGGGTGTTTCCTCCTCTGAAGAGAGCGGGAAGATTGATCTGCTGGCTGAACTTCAGGCTGCAGCAGTTCTTGAAGGTTAGTAAAGTTCATTAAAACTGTTTTTATTGTACTGTATGTATTTTATTAACTATTTTATCATTATATAATTTTATCAAGTACTATATTAGACTAATATGCTATGTATAATAAAAAAACTATTCATTTAAACTTATTTTGAATCTCTTTGCAGATGCAGCTGGTGATCAGCCCATTTCTGATGTGGATCTTGACTGGTGAGTAATGGGAATTAATATTGTGTGTTGATGTAATTGCAGACTACTTACTGAAATCAAAACCTCACATGGACAAACACAATATAAAGCACTGCAGTGAGGATGTATTTTTGTAGTCCAACACAGATGTTAACATCACCTTCCACAAAAATGTTTATTCCTACAAAAACATGTCATCCCTGCAGCACTCTATTGTCTAATATATTCATGATGTTTTCCCAGCATCCTCAGTGTGTTAGCCAGTATGGCACCCCAGTCCAACGGTCTGTCCCAGGCTGAAATACTGAAGCTCATACAGAGCAGTTCACAGCAAAAGCAGATCAAGATCGAGCAGCAGATCAACGAGAGCGTCACGGAGGATGATGTTGAGCTGGCTGATGTTGCACAAACAGCGCTGCCAACCAACATCAAGCACTTGGGGTAAATGTTGCACATACATACTCACATACAGTAAAATGTGCTTTTCACAACAGCCTTTTTTATTGAAGACTTGTGTTACAGTTTCCCCAATTTAGGAAACACGTGCTACATGAACTCCGTGTTGCAGTGCCTCCTCACCGTTTCCCCTTTCCGAGACGATGTGCTTTCCCAGCGGAAACGGTGGAATGAGGGAAGCACAATGCTCAGGTAACGACACGGTTAAACATTTATACAACATTATATTTCAAAATAAATCAAGCAGCAAAATGAAAGCAGTTCTACATAAATTAAATGTATGACTTTCTCTCCAGGGCACTCACCGACCTCCATATGACTAGGCTGACAGGCAATGACAAGAAGCTGAAGGCAAAGCTCTTGTCTACAGTAAAGGGCTGCATTGAAACTCGCCATCCTGATTTCTTAGGAGACCATCAGCAGGTGAGGGAGCAGATTAACTGAATATATATATATATATATATATATATATATATATATATTTTTTTTTTTACTTGCATTTAACCTAATCATCTTCTCTCTTTCTTCTTCAGGACGCCCATGAGTTCTTGATGGTTTGTCTGTCTTATCTGAAGGATGAGGGTGAGTTTCTGCAGAGCTCCTGGCCTGAATACACTTGCCCTGTAGCAAACATGGAGTTCCAGCTCAACCGCCTGCGCACCTGCAACAGGTAACATCACACATCCACACCTGCACTCGTTTCAGACTCTCAGACTCATTTATATGATGCTGATGTTCTTCTGTTGCTTCAGCTGTGGCTTCCAGAGGAGCTTTAGAGAGGACTACAACTACCTCTCACTGGTCATCAGTCCTCAAGGATGCCTCACAGACAGCCTGCAGCAGTACTTCAAAGTGAGTGACATCACTAATTACATCACATTAGCAGCAGGATGTATTAGGTCAACAAGTTTATGTCATTTCTGATTGGCTGATGTATGTGTTGTTTGTTTTCTCCAGACATCTTCGTTTGACTGCTCATGCAGTGAGTGCGCCGGCACTACGTCCTCTGAGGCGCTGGAATTAATCACACTTCCACGGTAGGACACCCTGTTAATCAGTTAGTACTCTGCAAAATAGCTAAACATGAACTGTAGCCATAACTTCTTCTGAATCTCACTACAGGGTCCTGGTGCTTCTAGTCATGCGCTTTGATGTCACATCTTCAATGTGCAAGCTGGAGGATCGACTAGAAGTTCCAGAAGAGTTTTCACTATCCAGCAGTGCAGGTATGTGTCAGTTCATCAAACATCTGCTCTCTGCTGGCCAGTTATGAAACATTCATATCAATCAGCCTAAAAGACAGCGTCAGGATGATGTTTGCTCTGAAAAACAACATTTGAATAGTGTTTATGCACTGAATAATTACTGAATTGTTTTCTTGTATGATGTATGATCTTCAACAGAGAGCACAGAGATCACAGTGGCGAATGAAAAAAGCCAGAAACAACAGCAAGAGAAAAAGAGGAATAGAGCAGAGCCTGCAGGATCACAGGAAAGATACAGACAGCATTTCATAGATAGACAGACAGACAGACAGACAGATAGATAGATAGATAGACAGACAGACAGAAAGACAGATAGATAGATAGACAGATAGATAGATAAACAGATAGATAGATGAAAGAAGGGAAATAGAGGAGGATGCTGAGAAACATTTGAAATGCAGCAGCATTATCTAATAATCTGTGTTTGGGTTTAACAGGTGGAGGCATCAGACAGCAGCACACAGTACAAACTAGCTGGTGTCGTGTCACATCTGGGCCGCAGTTTGTTTTGTGGTAAGAGTTTGTTCTACATTTGTACATACATTTGTTCTACAGTTTGTCTCATTTACTTGTTTATCATTAAGCAGCGCACTGAAGTTTCTCTTTTGTCTTTTAGGGCACTACATCAGTCACATCCGTGACGTCAGTGGATCAGGATGGCTGGAATGCAGTGATACCAGCATCAGAAAATCCAGCTGGTCAAAGGCGTCACGTGACATCAGGAAGAACGGCTACATGCTCTTCTACGTGAAGAGGTAAATAATAACACAATACTAGTGGTATAATGTTCGGTGCTCAGGTCAGTTGTTTTAAATCACTGTTCTTTTGCAGCTGAACGGTGGCTGGTTCATGATGCAGTTTTTAAAAGGAGAGGAAACACATCTAAAGCTAAATATCAGCTTAGTGAAGATCCTTCTGTGGTTCCTCCAGCTGCCAGTCTCTAAACTCCAGCTCATCTGTCCTCCACAGATCCTCATGGTCATCCTGGCCATCACATCTCCCACCAGAACAACCGACTGCATGCCAGTTTCTGAAGGCATTTCAGTTAACAATGCCTGACGGTTTGACTAGCAGTACTTTCCCTGGCAGTCAGCATTGCTTGCCTCATGGCCTTCTTCACTGGAGAAATGCATTAATCTACTGTACATCTGTGGTTCATCATTTGAACCCAAGAGAAGAAGATTGTACCTAATACTATCAGCACTTTAAATAAATAAATTAATAAATAAAATATACCATCAATATACCAGCTTTGTCTCAATCATGAGAGCTTCACATCTTCAAAACCCCATCAAAAAAGTGTGATCATATTTTGAAACTTTTTTTCCTCTTCTAAATAATAAAAGAAAGGAAAACATTGCAAGTTGTGTTTCCTTCAGTGAAACCTTTTTGCAAAACCGTTTGATGAATCTGCTATCACTTGTTCTGATTCTAAACAAGTTGATAGAAAACAAACACAACAGTAAACCCAGTAAAAACTGAGGTCAAAAGGTTTGTTTTTTTGTTTAGTGATAGTTGTTCATGAGTTCCTTGTTTTTCCTGAACAGTTAAACTGCCCGCTGATTTTCAGAAAAATCCTTTAGGTCCCACAAATTTTTTGTTTTTTTTAGCATTTTTGCATATTTGAACCTTTTACAACAATAATTGTATGATTTTGAGATCCATCTTTTCACACTGAGGACAACTGAGGGACTCATATGCAACTATTACAGAAGGTTCAAACACTCACTGATGCTCCAGAAGGAAAAACCAAAGGTAGGGGGTGAAAACTTTTCGAATTTGAAGATCAGGGTAAATGTAACTTATTTTGTCTTCTGGGAAACATGTAAGTATCTTCTGTAACTTCTGATGGGCAGTACTAAATGAAAAAAAAAAGAAAAGAAAAGAGATTTAGGCAAAATAAGAAAAATGTACACATCCTCATTCTGTTCAAAAGTTTTCACCCCCTGGCTCTTAATGCATGGTTTTTCTTTCTGGAGCATCAGTGAGCATTTGAACCTTCTGTAATAGTTGTATATGAGTCCCTCAGTTGTTCTCAGTGTGAAAAGATTTATATCAAAATAACTTATTCAGGTCAGTACTAAATAAAAAAAATCTCTGATAATGTTTCATCCATTTGTCAGTTGACTACATCAGAGAATTGGCTACAAAAACCTTGTTTGTACAAGATCTATACAGCAATTAGGTATACTGTCAGAACAAAAATAGCAAAAATCGTACCTTTAGAGGAATACAACAACTTGTCATTGGGTCAGTCACTTCAAAGGGACACCAAAGAAAATCCTTGGAATTGGTTCACTGGATGGCACCTGTGTATGTAAGCTAGTAGTTTTAATGTAAAAATGACACAATAACACATATTATCACATTTTACCAGCGGAAAAAACGGGAGAAACAGCACCTGCGTGACCAAAGGAGCAGACTAGTCCTGAAGCCTAGTCTGACAAATACCAAAAAAATAGAAAAGCACCAATAACATCAGTAGAAGGAGAGCTGGAGAGCTCCAGCCACAATCAAACACACCTGAACTTGCTAATCAAAGTGTTCAGTGTTTCTTATAAATAACAGGCAGGTGTGTTCTCTAGTAAAAAATGAATAGATTTAAAATGCATTTATTTTATACTAAGTATAGTTCAAGTCAATTAGCATTTTTACTGACATATCGCTTGAGACTTACTGATATAAAAATTGTAATTAAACTTTATTTGTACAATGCACATTTCTTAATATTAAGCCTAAAATATGTTTTAATGTCACTATTGATGAGGACTGTACGATCTTTAAATATCTTTTGCATTTAAAGACCAATATAATTTAAAGTGTACCTAAGTATATTTGCAATAGTTCTACTTTAGCATAATCAAATATACTAGTAAGTATATCTTTAGGTGGACTTCAGCACTACTTCGGCACAATTAAAGTGCATTAAGTACAAAATTAGTTGTTCCAAATTAACAGACTTTAAATATACCAGTTTAGTATACTAGAAGTACAATTGCAGGGTATTTTTATTAAGTACGTAATATGTAAATGCATTTGTAGTATACTTAGCATTGGGTCAAAGATCAACATTTTTCAGTAGTAACTCACTGACTTGTTTATTATTTTATCTTCTGACACTGCTCGCTTGAGCTTCACCTGACAGACCTCAAAACATTCAATCTAATCTTACAGTTATTGAAAAACATGAAAAATAATCTTTGGGCAGTTCATGCGCAGTAGGCATCTTAGTACAAAATTACAAGACAAAATAAATAAATTGCATTGTAAAATATTTACAAAGAAAATCAAGACATCTTGGCATCTCATGCATCTTCCAAAAATATACAAACACTTTTGAAGGGGTGGCATTGCAAACAAAAAGCCCAGAGATATCCAGGAGTCAGTCTTTACCCTCTGGAAACTCGTAAATATGTTAAGTTCCCTCCATGTCAAACACCTGTGATATTTTACTCTCTTCAACAGTGGGCTCACAGACTGTGCAGAGGTGGACTTCCTCTGAAACTTCTCACAACTAGAGACACCTGATGGCAGGAAATTGTCCACAGCAAATGCAGAGACAGTCTCATGAGTAGCTCTCGTTCTCATTCCATGTGGTCATCCATTGCTTCTTCTCCAAGGGATCTAACATGTCCTTTCCATCTTTCAAAAGACGCGTCTCCTTACGAATCCTCACGGCGTGATATTTCGGAACGCTGTCCTCATATTTGGAGCGTTTGAAAAATCCACACTGACAGAGAAAGAACAGAAGCACATTAAGCATCATTTCAAAACTCGATTTTAAAATTATTTTGGGGTTATGCGCTTTGGAGGACACAGACACAGGACATGCTTGTCAAAACAGGACATGTAGAAGCACACCCATCGACACGATACAAAACAAAACTGAGCTTCACACGGAAAGAGCGAAGCACGCTGTGCAGCATGTGTCTTTCCCTTCCTTTCGTCAAAGCAAAGGATGAGTTAGTGAGTTAGGCCACACGTCATGCAGACACCAATCTGCTGCAGCGATCGTGTTTTACCCTGATAAGGAGAGCTAGGCCTCAGTGGACTGTTTGTCTGAGGGCTGAGTGTGAATCTCAGCTTTGTGAAATGCAGCATCATAGTCGTCCTTCTGGGCCCGCTTGAAGAAACCGCACTACAGAGGGGGCAAAGTCAGGGGTCATTGCAAACATGTCATGATAAGACAGTGGAATTGCACTAGCACATATTTTCATATGATTAATCCACTGGTCACAAAAAGTATTTGGACAGTAAAACCTGAATAAATATGTGTGAACGTCATTTCATTAAATGTGGCTGCGCTCCTCATTTTTGCCTTATGTTTTTGCTAAAGTATTGGTGATTTTAGTAAATATATGAAGTCAGTTTTCCTCAAGATCACACAGGTTTCCCAGCACAGGAACCACAAGTGTAGAATCACATCAAAATGATCAACTAACCCTTTTGATTGTACTAAATACGCACTTGTTGTGTGCTTCAAATTTTAAAAAATATATAAAAATATATATATTTGCTGAAAATATAATATTAATGAAGTAAAACACTACTTAAGTGTACTCAACAACAGCAAACTTTCATGACACTTAAGTACACTTTTAAAACACATTTTAAGTAATAGAATATGTTATTGTGTGTTAAACTAAACGTATTTTGATTACTTATACTGGATATTAAATTTAAAGATTTATACAGTTGAATCCAGAAGTTTACATACAACTTACAGAATCTGCAAAATGTTTTTAACCAAAATAAAAGGGATCATACAAAATGCATGTTATTTTTTATTTATTACTGACCTGAATAATAAGATATTTCACACAGAATTTATTTACATTAGTTCAAAAGACAAAATAATAGTTGAATTTATAAAAATGACCCCGTTCAAAAGTTTACATATACGCTTCATTCTTAATACTGTGTTGTTACCTGAATGATCCACAGTGTTTTTTGTTTATTAATAGTTGTTCCTTGGTTGTCCTGAACAGTTAAACTGCCCGCCTTTCTTCAGAAAAATCTTTCAGGTCCTACAAATTCTTTGGTTTTTCAGCATTTTTGCATTATTGCAGTATTTGAACCCTTTCCAACCATGACTATGCATCTTTTCACAACTGAGGGACTCATATGCAACTATTACAGAAGGTACAAACACTCACTGATGCTTCAGAAGGAAACACAATGCATTAAGTGCATTATTGCATTATTGGGTGAAAACTTTTTTGAATTTGAAGATCAGGGTAAATTTAACTTATTTTGTCTTCTGGGAAACATGTACATAACTTATGTAGCTTCTGAAGGCCAGTACTAAATGAGAAAATATTATATTTAGACAAAATAAGAAAAATGTACACATCTTCATTCTGTCCAAACGTCTTCACCCCCAGCTCTTAATGCATAATTTTTCCTTCTGGAGCATTAGTGATTGTTTGAACCTTCTGTAATAGTTGCATATGAGTCCCTCAGTTGTCCTCAGTGTGAAAAGATGGATCATTGTTAGAAAGGGTTCAAATACACAAAAATGCTGAAAAACCGAAGAATTTGTGGAATCTGAAGGACAGCAGGCAGTTTAACTGTTCAGGACAAACAAGGGACTCATGAACAACTATCACTAAACAAAAACACAGTTGTGGATCATTCAGGTAACAATACAGTATTAAGAATCAAGTGTAAGTAAACTTGAATGGACATTTTTATAAATTCAGCTATTATGTTCTCTTGTGGACTATGTATATGTAAATGTATTTTATGTGTAATATCTTATTCAGGTCAGTACTAAATACATAATAACATGCATTTTGTATGATCCCTCTTTTTTTGGTAAAATAATTACGATTTTGCAGGTTCTGCAAGGTGTATATAAACTGGTTTAAACAATATATATATTGTGCTAAATTGTGACTTCATCATTAGTGTAATTATAAATATATGACATACAAGTTCCAGTAGAAATTACATTAAAGTATATTTAGTTTAGCAATACACTTTATATTAAAAAAAAAAAAATACAAGTATGAAATTACATATAAAGATGTACTGAAGTCCTCCTTAAATGTGTCAAAAAGCACTATAAAGTTCAGTTAACTGCATTTAACATAAATATACACTATAAAAGTACTTATTTTTCACAAGGGATATGTCTGTATCTTTATTTTTAAAATTATTTTTCGTATCGCTTAAAAAGTGCATTTGTGGTATTTCTCTTCAAAAAAAAAGGCACTTATATTTTTTTTTTTTGTTTTATGTAATGTAATGACATTATTTTTTTTTAATAGGTGTAGTCTCCAAATACTTTTAGGACCATTAAGTAAGTAAACCAGGATAAATAAAGCTAGAAAAAAAAAACTTTAAAAAGTGAATTAAAAAATTAATCAAAAAGTCCACATATAAGTTTTCAACCAGAAGAATTTCTTAAGCAACCGTACGGATAATGCCATTGGGTTTATATTTACTTTATGTTTGAGTGTGAGAGTGTTTTATTACCTTCCAGAGTAACAGAACTAGAAGAGCCAGCATTAGAATTCCAGCTAAAACAGCCACCAGAATGATCCACCACGGGACGCCTCCGAACGGAGTCACTGTTGTCTCCGGAAACACAGTCAGCCTCACCTGGCCATCACACGTACAGTAAGTCTAGCTGTTTTGATGCCACGGTTTATAATTTACATGCTTAAATGTCTTAATTATCACAGAGTGTTATGCTTGAATGGGAAACTCTGTTACCTGGGTCTCAGGATTTTTAAGGACAATGTTCTTGGCAGAAACATCCAGACTTATGGAGGCTTTCACTATTATGTCAAGGTAATTGTAGGACGCATAATCCTGTTTTAGAGAGGAAAACAAAACAGAGACGCTTTAACAACCCACGACATTCTTTCAAAGGAACAAAACAGGCACTCTTTATTGTCCTTACTTCAAGGAAAGTGGAATTCCACAGGCGGGATTTTAAAATGATGACCGCAGTGCTGTCCAAGCCCTGTAGGGGGCATTTGATCTCCACACATCTGGCATCTCCACTGCACGACTATGAGGAAAACATTCATTTCGAGTTGTTTTGGCGTTGCTAAAAATGAAAGTTTACCACAAATACAAATAAAACCGTCTCATTACCAGAATCTTGTGCTTGCGCTTGTCAGGGAAAAGAGATGTTTTAGTCCCCTCAGATGGTTTTCGCTCCTCTAGCTCACGCTTTTTTCTTGATGTAGACTCCTGAAAGTGTGACGGAAGTGTTTACTTTTTGTCTGTGGTGTTGTTTGGTTTATCATCAACCTTAGTCAGATTCAGGTCAATTCTTACAAATGTTTTCTCCATCTAGCATAATATTTTGAACAGTTTAAAACATCTTAATGTTTCGACCACATTTATTCAGATGTAAACTAATATTTGGTACCTCACTCAGTCTGAGAGGGTTTATCTCTTTCTCAGGTGAACAGGTGACTAACTGCAGGTCCTTGGTGTTGATCTTCATCAGATACAGCAGCCATTTCCCCACAGAGCTTTCTTTAGGCCACTGGATGTTTAGAGAAGCAGTTCCAAAAGACTTCAGAGGCTTTCCCAAATTAATCACCTGCAAAAAAATCAAATATTTAGTTCAAAATACAGCTTTTCAACAATACCTCAAGTGATATTTAAAAAAGTGTATGATTCTTTAAAACTCTTTTAGCATTTACTCTGAATTCATATTCGACCAAGCTGCCGACTTCTTCCCCTCTCTTCATGGCGCTCATGCCTCTTACTTCACCTCCAAAATAGACCTGAGATGGTTTGGCAACCCTGATAAACAACAAGAAGACACAGCAATCAAACACAACATACTTGCTGACAAGACTGGACATTGCTCAGCTAAAGAAACTTAACTGTAATAAATTGGAGGGGTGCGCGGGGCACACACTAATGCGGGGTTAATTGTAACACACGTGGTTTAAATATTTCCACACACCCTAGCGTAACCAAATTTACAGTATTTACTAGTTGCCATGGCAACACTATACAGAGAAAAAAGTGCGCCAAAATTCAAAAGCCTTTTGATGATATCGCTGAATATTTATTTTAATATAGTAAAAGTAAATTTCTGGCTGAAGTAAATTTTTCTTCTCAGTTTTTAGTATTCATGTAAAATGAGACAAATCTGCTATTTATCTGTTGTTTATCACCCTGGTGAAAAAAACAGCATATGCTGGTAGGTATTTTTTGATGCTGGTTTATGCTGGTCCTTTGCTGGTTTATGCTGGTCCTTTGCTGTTTTATGCTGGTCTTTGACCAGCAACCTGACCAGCACAAATCAGCAAAGGACCAGCTTAAACCAGCATCAAAACATACCTACCAGCATATGCTGTTTTTTTCACCAGTGCAGTTTAGATAGTAATGCTTGGCAAGTCAGCAGAAGACACAAACCACTTTTATATTCCAGTCGCGCTGATGAGGAACGTTGTAACACTGTGCTGAACTCTGCCCCTCTATATTATGCTATGCTATTCTATGACATTAGCGATGTAATTTTAACTATTTACTTTTATGGATTTTAAAAAGAAACCACAAGAAACAGGTAAATAAAGACTCACAATCAACGTTTAATTTTAAGAAATTATTATTTCAAGAAATGTAAAGCATTTTGGCTCGTTTATGTGATCGTGTTCTATGAGAGCTGTGTTTGGAGGGAGGGAAGTGTTTTTCTGAATGTGTTTCATCTATTTGCGCACATCGTTTTGAATTATACTGTATAGCTGTGTTTTGCGATCAGGGCCATCCCACGTATGGTTGTGATGTGTTCATTGTGAACCTCAAAAATTAGATTTTTTTTATTCTTAAAAAAATGCCATTATTTTATTTGAAAAAGTTAATCATTTTATTTTATTGACAAAATATTTTAGTTTGTCGTTATTTTTTTCATTCAATCAGATAACATTTTAAGCTGTCATATGGTCATGTTACAACCTACGGGGCATGTTGTCACTTTTCACTTCCTTTCTTTTGAGGCAAATAAAAACGTACACACTGTAATTATGAAACAAAGTGACATATTTGTACAAGACAAGTGTTAAATTAACGTGGATAAAAAAAAAGAATTATACTCTGAAGCCCACGTGGATTTACACAAACTGAGAAATTCGAAAAGTGTTAGGTTGTGCCCCGCGCTCCCCTACATGAAATCTTAAAGCTATATATTTTAAAAACTGTACTTGCAGATACAGTAATATCAATGAAATAAAAGGCAACTTGTGTGTATTTAACACGCAACTTCATTACAAATGCTTAATTACAAATATATTTAATTACATTCGAGTATATTGTAGATTAGCATAAATGTGACCCTGGACCACAAAACCAGGGTCACAAATGCTTGTCAGTACATTCAGCAGTACACTTTAACCATGTTTTAAAGAAAACTGAAATAATGTTGAAATTACACATAAATATGTACCTAAGTGGGTCCAAAGCACTTTGAGCTAACTGAATTTAATACAATTTAACCTAAAACACATTTTGATTTAATTGCAATCACCATGTTGTAAAAAACATTCAATTCACATTTGAGTGTTTTAAAGCATATTATTTCAGCAATAAGCACACTAAAGTATGCTAAAGTGTACTTCTAAAGTGATGATACGTACCCTTGTACAGAAAGAAGCAGTTCAATCACTACTTTGGCTTTGGCCTTCACTTTGCCCAGGCCTTCCTGTGAACTCGTTCTGTATGAGAACAGAACTGTCAGTGTACATTCATCATACAATAAACAGGGTTACTGTAGCATTTTAGTATATCAAACAGGTTTAAATCAACAGTGATTTTGATATTTTAGACATACGTTTCCAGCTGAAGGTCGATCTCAACCTCTTTGGTGTCGAGTGATATCTTGCCAGTGCTCAATATGATATAGAATGTTACCTATAAAAACATTTGAGTTATAAAATGACAATGTAATGACAGAGTAATATTGCATCTTTGAACTAGAACTGACCTCTGAATCTCTTTTAAAAGGATTTCCCAGCTCACAGTCTGCCAGGGAGCCATTCTGATTGGCAGCACAGATCACATGTTTATCCTGTCGAACAACAATTGATTGGTTACACACCATCATAGCAAAGAAGACAGTTGTATTTAAGGCTTTACAGTTTGCTATTCTCTTATTGTGAGGTCTTCACTGTAAAGGATCATGGGTAACTGATTGAAGTAACAAAAGAATACATCATAATGTGAAACTGAGCCATTTAATCTGTTGAATCCCTAACAGAATCAGCTGACTCCAAAATAACAAGAAGATAAAAAAACATAAAGAGCTCTTAGAAATACAGCAACTGCATTATTTGCAATGGTGAAATAATAATGAAAAGTGCTAAGATTTTTAGATAGATTTGTGATCCACTTACAGAATTTTTTGGAGACCTGAATCCAGAATATGAGAGGGATTCATCAAAATGCCCCACTAATTTTGCTTCATGAGCATCATCTCCATTCTTGTTCCTGACTGTGACCTCCAGAGCAATGTCCTTTTGATCACTCAGAGAAATCACCGGCACACCCTTCTCCCTGAGAGATGGATTTAGCACCAACAAAGAAGCCTTGTTTACCGATTTACCAAATTTTATGGAATCTATCATCCAACAGACTATCAGGGCATATAACGATTTTTGTTTATATCAAATGTTTAATAGATGTTTAGTGGTAGTAACATATACAAGATCATCAGCTATACAAATGTCATTGATACATGAAGATTTCTTATCTTATTGATTATCAGTCTGTGAGCTGATGTGTTTTGGGTGATACGCACAGCGGTAGAGGAGGAAACACATCCTGTTTGGACTCCCTGTAGCAGAATCTGTATTGCAGGTGTAGATTACTCTGACAGATGTTGTCCGTACCACAACCCTCCTTTAGGAAATTAACCTAGGCCATAAAAGATGGTATATCAAACCTTAATTCCAATGTTTTTTATTGCTTTGTTTGTTTGTATTGTATTGTTTTATATTGCTTTATTAATCAGCCATTATTGTTGACATTATATTATATTATATTATACCTCAGTGATGGTCTTGTTGGGCACAGTGGAGTCCAGTATTGGCGTTAGTTGTGGCAGAGAGCTCTGCCGTTTGCCTCTTTTTGCGCTCTGAATGGCCACAGACACCTCGATAGGAATTGCTCTGAGTTTATCCCTAATGCCTTCCTGAAAACCAGCACAGCAGAACCCACTTATTCAACATGTATTGAAATAAATAGCATTTAATTAAATGAAAGCTTAAACAGAGGCTGCTGGAATGTCATAATAGTTCCAAAGTTCCAAATTCCAAAATGAGAATTCTAGGAATAGTGAACCCAAAAATAAAAATCTTGCCAATGCGCTGTATGATACAAATGCAGATGTATGATACTTGCAAACAAAAGCCAATCAAGAACATATGCACAGAACCAAGTCCCTGACCTGCATAATTTCTTTTTAATTAAACAATTATGGAAAGATCTGTCACTACTTTACTGTTTCATTATAACTTTAAACCTTTATTTACTTGTAATTTGAGTTTGGCCTTGTAACAGGCTTTCTTGTTCTGTCCTCGTAGCTCCAGAGTGCCGGTCGACTGGAAGTCCTGATCGTTCGCGGTCTTATCCAGAAACACAACCCTAGATGGAAGACCCAGCTTTCTGCGGTACCACTCTGCCTCAAGTGTACAGGAAATGGCTGGCAAACAAACAATAAACAAAAACATTTAGAATGTCTGAGATTCAGATCTTAGTACAAAGAAATGCACTCCAATGAACATCTAGCAATAACAGAACACATCTGGACTAAATCATAAGCACCATTCACATAAGTTAACAAAAATGATAACTATATAAGCATCCACACCAATGGTTGTGAGCGTTCTGTTTATTATGGAATATGCTTTAAAGGGGTCATCGGATGTCCATTTTCCACAAGTTGATATGATTCTTTAGGGTCTTAATGAAAAGTCTTAATGAATGAGCTCTGCTCACCCTGCCCATTTAGCCAGATTTAGCCGCGTTTAGCCGCTAAACTCCCTAACTACCACATTATAAGTAAAGGCGATTGCAAAGATTCATAAAAAAACGCTTATACACACTTCTGCTGTAAGTGAAGCTGATTCGCGCGAACATAGACGGATATATGTAGATCAGGAGGCGAATTCCCTTCACAAACAAACGTAATCTACTGCATCTTCAGCGGCTCAGATGTCGGGAGTAAATGACGACCACTATGTTCATTATTACATCCAGAAACACAACACCTCAATCGCTCAATCTGAGATATTCTTGTCTAACTTACATCCCTGCTTCGGCATCCAAACAAGGAAAGTTACTGGACTGTGACAGCTGGTCTGAGGTAAGACGCTCATGTCAATTAACTATCGTGGAAGCAGCCTCTGTGGGTGTGACGCAACAATGACAGGCATCTGAGAACGGCTCGATTTGAAAAAGGGGATATTATTTTTACAGATTAATTAAAAAGCACTGCATGGATTTTTATCATTATAGGGTAGCAGGGTTTCTGCAGGTTTTATGAGAGTAAATTTAAGACTTTTTAAAGACCTTTTTAAGACCAATTAAAGAAAATTTAAGGAAAAAAAAAAAATCAAAGAAAAAACAATACAGCAATATGTTCTCCAAGTATAATTTTACTTTCACTTTCAAATTAGCAGCAATTCGACCTCAAGCAGTTGTTTGTTTTAAGTTTGTTTAAGTTTTCCCTCTTTTCTTTACTTTCCTTCGGTTTTAAGTAGCTTGTAAAAGCGTCGTGCACATTTTTAGACTGCCCTGACTTTTTATGCGCGTAGGGCCAGGTCTGACAGGCTGAACCCTGCAGCAAAGCACCGGCAAAAGTTATCACCACGAATGTGTCGGGGGTAAATAGTAAGGGGATTTTTGAATTATTTATTAATAAACTAGTGTTTTCTGAGTCAGTGTCGCAGTTGCCGATCCTGACTCGCCTTCTCCTCTTTGGACGCGCCTTTAGAGAGAAATGCATCTTTACAGATTACACAATGAAAGAGTTTTTGTTTTCGATTTGTGTTATTTCGTTTAAGTAATAATTTAAAGCTTTCAATAGATACATTTATCATGTCTGTGAGATATTCGCTGAGTTTCGGTTCATTTTGTGAAGCGCTCCTGTTGAGTCGACAGAAAGCGCATCACGTTTTTGTTATTATAAAAGCACCGTTTGCAACGTTTTGGTGATATAGTGAGTGCGCACAAATAAAAGTACTCTTTACAGTTCCGAATGATGTATTACTCTTACATTTATAAGCAAAAATGACTGAAAAAAATGCAAGTGATCGCGCTGGCGCCGCATGCCCTGCAAAAGCGCGCTTCAGCTTCCTCCGCACAATCGACTGGATATGCGCCCAATAGCACACATTTATCTAGGTTTAACATTTAAACTAACATTGTTTTATACTTCAACTGTTCTACATCTATATATTTTATTTTAGGCAAGTCGTGATGATTTGAGAAGGCAAAATTGATCAAACAGACTATCAGTCTTCCGCTGGCCGCTTATTGGTCTTTAGGCTACTTTAAAAACAAAAACTTATATTTAACGAACAAAAAAAAAATAATAATAATAACTTCAAACGTTTTTCTAAATTAACCTAATAAAAAAATGAAACGAAATATAATCACTTTGCCATTACATACAAAACCGAACTCTTTTAATAGCTGAAACAGTAGTATAAGCTGTTTTGGGAGAAGGGGGGAAAAAAGACGGGCTCGGGACAGACTCGGGCCGAGAATTCTGATAAGCTGTCGGACAAAGGTCGGGCTAGGGCCTAGATTTGAGTCCCGTGCAGGGCTCTACACATTTCACTTTCACTTTTAAAGTAGCGGCATTAACATAACGTAACAAACTTTTATTAACAAAACAATAAAAATACACCATGTTATATGCCTAATATAAAATAATAATTTACACAAAGTTTAAATAGGTACAAAACTGAAAACCAGTAAACACTGTCACCAGATAAATAAGAACGGTTATTAGCAATACAAATAAGAAAGCTTAGACGCACGGCATATATTACTTAATGTAATATATAGTTTAAACAAACAAACAAACAAACAAAAAACAAAACAACGAATGGCAGAAGTCAACAGGCTTTTCAAAATCCCAAATATTTTTTTAAAACATTTCGTTTTGAAACTCTTCCGCCATGGTTTTGTCTTTCTCACCTCTCTCTTCTTGTCAGTCAGCTCCACTCACTCTCTTCATGTGACAAATGAAATCTGATCTGTGATGTGACTGTCCTTCGGCACGCCGCATTGGGAAGCCGCGCTCAGTTTTAATTGTATTGTCTGTTCTCTAACTGAACTAAATGATTTTTATTACAATAAAAAAAAAAAAAAATCAAAACGACAAGTTTTTCTTCGGGTGACTGACAGACGAAGCAGCACACACCGCCATCTACTGCATATTGTTTCATGAATTTGGAGCGACCTAAGCCATGCAGCACAGAAATTACGCTTTTGCTTCACTTTAAAATGAAATACATCAGGAAACAATCCCTCACGAAAATTAATGCCATGTTCATATGAATTTAAGACTTGCTGCTCTGATTTAAGACCTTTTCAAGGCCTTAATTCACAGAAAAGCGATTTAAGACTTTTTAAGACTTTTTTAAGACCCGCGGAAACCCTGGGTAGATTTGTACATACACTGCCAACACACATTAATGTTCAAACAACATGTAAAAGTGAAGTTTGCATCCGATGACCCCTTTAAATCCTCAAGCTCTTTATAGTCCAGTGGATTCTGATTGGCTGATTGTTTTTAGCATTCATCAGCTGCAAAGTGATTCTAACAATATTGTTTCTCTGTGACGTTATCATTATAGTTTCGTCATGGCTTTTCTGATATAATTAGAATGATTATTAAACTTTATTGTTATAGTTATCATCCTTGGAGTGAACCCTTTAGACTAAATAATACAAAAGCATAACAGATAATGTTTGTTTCTCGATAAAAGAGCATAAACAGACTTACTTAGTTTAGGGTTGTAGGTGGAAGGGTTTGCTTTATAAGAGAAACATGCTTCCACAGTCAAGCTATAAAGGATGCAAGAACAAACACCATGAATATTTCCCACAGGACAGAGTTCAAAATGTCTAGTACATTACTCTTGTTTTGTAAGTATCTCACCAAACACTGTTGCCACATGTTTTCTTCATCAAGTCAATCTCTTTTGGTGTCACCTTGATGTCTTTCTTGATGCTAATAACTGTTTTGGACCTGGACACAAGAGGGATGTTATAATGCTATAACAACTCAAAACATCTCCAGGTAATGACTTTGAAATGAGAAGTGAGCTATCAGCACCTGTATATAAAAACGGTGTCAGAGAGCGAGCCCACGGCGAGATCAGGGTACGAGTTATGATCCAGGTCCATGTTTCCAGCCAGAGAATAGCCGAACATTTTAATATTGTGCTGTTTACCTTCCAGTATCTACAAGATCATGTCAGATGTATTAGTGTTTGTAGACAAAGGTAAGGCTGTATTAATTGTTTAATGGCAAAAACTACCACAAAAGTATATATAAATCATAATTTGTTTTATTTTGTTTTGAAGTTCACAACAGAAAGAGTACAGTTACATCAGATCAATCAAAACCTAATTAGATTTAGATATTCAATGAAATATCTAATGTATAAAACCAAGTAAGTATCTATTTTTCCGCCAATGTTTTATGCTGAAAATGGAAAAGCTTTTAAAGAGGATAACACTGGAAAATGAGTCTCATAGTGCCATTTATTCCTTTCAGTTCCACCAATATTTGATCCAAGTAATTTCTCACTGATACATCCATTAAAACTGCAGACAGAAGAGAAAACTGACACAGACAGACTGTGGAGAGTGTCTAACCTGAGCTGGTGTGGTATTGATGCCGTCAGCAGATCCATGGTAGATGTACACGCTACCAAACCCAGAGTCTGCGTATGGAGCACCTACTGCAATATCTGAGGTAGAAGCGGGAAGAATATTAAACAACCTGAACATTCCAAAAGAATTCAGTATTTGCATCCAAAGCTAAAAATCAACTCCTTCATTTAACCTTCAAATGAATCCAGATTGATGTCTCCAATGTTTTCCACAGCCAGTCCGAACATGGAGTCTTTCGTTCCATTTAGGCGAGTAGGAATGACGTCCTTCCACCTTCCAGCCCTATTGATGTAAACGTACACAGCTCCACCCACTTCCTCATCTCTCTGGAAGAACTGGGGTGCACCAACTACAACATCCTGCCAACTGGAGGGACAATCAACACAATTCAGCTGCCCACTCATTTTCAGTAGGTCCTTTGTTTTTTAAGAGATTTTGAGTTGCCTACCCATCTCCATTCAGGTCCACCACAGCGACATCATATCCAAAGGAGGATGCGAGTCCTGGTCCTTCCAGAACGTGTTCAGGTGTGAGCATAGTAGACATTTCGCCTTCCTTCCGCAGAAACACTACTGCGCCGCTGTGATTGGCTCTCGGTGCTCCTGACACTATGATGAGTTTGCCTTTCTCTGTGATACTGTGGCCGGAATCTAGAGAGAATCCTGTATGTACGCGAAACTCAGTGTCACAAACGCATGAACCTCAAAACGCAATAGCTGACCACAGCACACACAAACACAGACGTGCATGGTTCTCACACTCACCTAAGTAACTGTTGGCAGGTACTGGCACTAGATTTGGATCCAGCCGGTTTTCATCCCCGACCTCATAAGGACCATCATCAAACAAGCCCATTTCCAGCAGAGTGTTGTTCTTCTGCTCAACACGCACTATACCTAGAGAACAGATGTGATGCAGTGAGCACTAAACAGCACGATTTTGGTGATGAAAGAAAACAAATGATCATGTAATAGTAATTTGTGCAAACCTTTGTGAAAAAGATGTGTGGTTATTGTTTTGCATGTGCACTTGTAATGTACTTCAATTAAATAAAAGGCCACTTAAGTGTTTTTTAACGAGAGCACACTTTCTTGACTGTTTCTTAACACACTTGAGAAAAAAGGGTCCAAAGTTTTACTTTAAAGTGCATTTTAATTCATTGTTTAATAATCATTTGTCATGCATTAAAGAAGTACACTCATTTTGACGTGTTAACTAACATACTAAAGCACATGTTGAGTACTTGATTGTAATTTTAATTACATTTATATAAATTAATATATTTTTATGTATTCAATTACACTTACAAATATATATGAATTCATGACATACAAGTTTCAAGATTTACCATAAACCCTTGTCAGTACATTTGGCAGTACACTTTAATCATATTTCAAAGACAATATTTGTGAAATTAAATAAAAAGATGTACTTAAGTCCATCTTAAGTGTGTCTAGAATAAACACTCTAAATTTAATACAATTCAAATTATAACACATTTTAATTCAATTGCAGATAACACTTAATTAAGTGTCTGAAAATATTACACCCAGTTAACACTTAAAAGTATATTTTTATAGTATATTTCTAATAAGTATCTTATTTCTGTAATAAGCACTTTTAGCAAATATGCTAAAGTGTACTTTTTTCACAAAGGACTAAAACTGTGTGAACTGATGAAATAATGAATGAGAGCTGTTGCAGTGCTCCACCTCACCAGTGGGGGTCACCACGCATATAAAACATGTAAGTGAAAACACTGGCTATTTTTATGGATCAGTCCATCATAATAAATAAATTATAGCAGTATGAGATGTCTATGAGGTAAGACCTTGCCAAAGGTCAAAACAGTGACCTGTGAGTCATTTCTGCTCTGGTCTCAGCCTCAGATGACACACCCAGACCACACACAGTCTATCTCATGCATATTTTGCTTCATTTTATGAGTTATTTCTGTTAAATGACGTTTTAACTTCCTGATGGACAGGAATGTGAATATATAGTAAAAATACATTTTCTGCTTGTTTAGTATTTCAGAATGGACCAGACTTCAGGACAACAGTCAAAATCTAGCCATGATTTTTATCCAATATGTGTGTGAGTGTCTGTGTGTGCGCGTGCGTATGTGTTCATGCATAGCATATTGCATTCATCTTTTGCAGCAAATGTCTTTTCTACCTTTCCAGTTGTACGCCCCTGGTGCCCCAAAGACGACATAATGGTAATCTTTAGTGAAGGTGGCAGCCAAGCCCTGCTGACAGGCCCCGAATCTTTCATGACCCCTGGTGCGGCCATCACAGAATTTCCAGTTCCCCCCATCCTCATCTGATTGGCTGTCAATGCTCAGGTCCTGACTGAGCATATAGCAGCGTCCCGTGATATCACGTGCCTCTTGGGGTGAGTTGGGGAACAACAGACGCTGGTATCGATGGGCACATGTCTGAGACACAATGAAAGAAGCTGTAGCTCTGTGCTGATGTAATACAGTGTCATTGCATGATAACCAGAAAATAAATGTAAAATGTTAAAGTAAAGACACTGTAATTGGATGTCAGTTAATGTTCTGACGTACCACAATCTTGCCTCCAGGTCCTTGACTTTGAACAGTTACGCCCATCCACTGGTTCTCCTTATTCTCCACACGAGCATCAACTGTGAGAATAAACATGAACAGAAATCAGAATCAAATTTAGATTAGAATTCAGCATCAAAAAGTCCTGGCACTTTTGACTTGATGAGCATTGAAACCGATGAAGCATCAAAACAACAGTCAGTAGACATCTACTGTACATGCTTGAATTTAGATATTGTTAAAGGATTAGCACTCTTCCAGAACAAAAGCTTGCAGATAATGTACTCACACCCTTGTCATCTAAGATATTCATATCTTTCTTTCTTTAGTTGCAAAGAAATTATGTCTTTTGAGGAAAACATTTCAGGATTTCTCTCCATATAGTGGAGTTCTATGGTGCCTGTGAGTTTGAACTTCCAAAATGTAGTTTAAATGCAGCTTCAAAGGGCTCTAAATGATCCCAGCCAAGGAAGAAGGGTCTTATCTAGCGAAACAATAGGTTATTTTCTAAAAAAATTTGACAAGTTATAACCTCAAGTGCTCGTCTTGTCTAGCTCTGTGTTTAAAGGGGTCATCGGATGCCCATTTTCCATAAGTTGATATGACTCTTTAGGGTCTTAATGAAAAATCTATAACATACTTTGGTTAAAAATTCTCAATGGTAGTGTAAAACAACACACTTTTTACCTTGTCAAAATGAGCTCTGCAAAAATTAATCCATTCTGATGGATTGCTCCTTTAAATGCAAATAAGCTCTGCTCACCCCGCCCCTCTCTTCTCTCTGTGGAGTGACGAGCCTGTTTACTTTAGCCGAATATAGCGCGTTTAGCCACATTGAGCGCATTTAGCCACGAAACTTGCTAACTACCACGTTATTAGGAAAGGTGATTGCAGAGATTCATAAAGTGAAGCTGTAGGTGAAGCTGGATCACAAATGATTTGCGCGAACATAGATGCATTTATGTAGATCGGGAGGGGCATTCCGACCACTGACGACCACTAAGTTCATTATTACATCCAGCAACACAACATCTCAATTGGACATATTCTTGTCTAACTTACATCCCTGCTCCAGTATCGAAACAATGGAGGTCGGACTGTTACAGCTGATCTGAGGTAAGACGTTCATGTCAATCAACTATCGTGGGATAGTGGCATCTCTGTCGGTCTGACACCACAATGACAGGAATCTGAGAATGACTTGATTTGAAAAAGGGGATATTATTTTTTACAGATTAATTAAAAACCACTGCATGGATTTTTATCATTATAGGGTAGATTTGTACATACACTGTCAACACACATTAATGTTTAAACAACATGTAAAAGTGAACTTTGCATCCGATGACCCCTTTAAGACAGTTAGGGTATGTCAAAAAACTCCCATCTCATTTTCTCCTCCAATTTCAAAATTGTCCTACATCGCTGCATCCCTAACTGTCTTGAAACATAATTTCTTTACAACTGTGGAAAGAAAGACATAAACATCTTGAATGACAAGGGGGTGTGTAAATTATCTGTACTTTTTTTTTCCAGAAGTGAACTTTTCCTTTAAATCTCTGGCACAAATATTTTTTAATCTATAAGAAACTTTTTCTGCGTACCATCATTGTCAAAGTCCACTCGAGTGCAGTCATCAGGATGGGTGGTGATGTCACAGCTGTACAGCCCACCTGTGATGTTTGCTCCCTGATTGGACAAAGCCCTGGCTTTAGGAGCACCGATCAACAATCTGTGGAAATAAATAAAAAAATAAAATTTTCAGTTACTTCCAACAATGGCCAAATTTTAACCAGCATTGCTTGTCTCCTGTTTTGAAAAAGCAACCTGATCTCATGACGAAAATGGGAACTTTTTCACAAGACGCCAAATACGTAACGCCATGTACGTTTCGTGACATATTCAATGTGAAACATCCACTGAATGCGGCTAAAAGAACAGATGAGCGTGCATTTGGTATGTTTTATGTGGCTTTGGTTTTGTGTCACCGCAGTGCTGACTTAAAATGTTCAATGAGTGGCACTAACACTCTAATGCTCCGTGATTTTTTAAAATAACGTACCATCTGCACTACATCTAAACTTACCCGATAATATGAACAAAAGCAAATGTGACGTAAAACCGCAATTGCAAGCATGCCGTTTTAGCTTGTTTTTCAATCTTTCATCATAAGTCATGTTTTTCACAGGATTCATACCCAAGAACTCCACATTCTAAGTCCAGTTCCATGCCGGTTGAGCTACTGAGCAAGCTTGTTGCGTCTGGAAAGTGAAACACATGGAGCTGTAATCATTTGTGTACGAAAACCATCACAAGTGCTCGCTGTTTTACCGCTTCTAGTGTTCATTTATGTTGGAAACTGCAGTAATATGTACTTATTGGTACGTATTTTGCATCTGCAAAAAAGTACCCACAGGTAAGTTTTCGTCATGAAATCAGGTAGCTAAAAAGGCAATCCCAGAATTCACTGTGACAAGCTCAGTAAAAAAAATTGACAATACCCATAAAAATACTTCATATTATTAACACAAACTATCATTTTGATACTCCACATATTCTAATATCATAAATAATCTAATGCCAGTTAATGCCATCTAGCTGACCCTCCAGCATAGTAGATGGCGGTATTGCACCTCGCTGGTTGCCAGTAATCATAAAATAAAACAAACTAACTACCTAAAGTAAGAGCATCAGCAGTGTGGCTACTAGGGGTGTAACGACACATGTATTCGTACCGAACCGTCACGGTACGGGCATCTTGGTTCGGCACATGAGGCTTCACAACGAATACAGGCAGAAGAACAGCGAATGCCAGGAGTTGTGCACTTGAAAACAAAGCCCACTAGACAGTGATCATGTGCTGATTCTGAACGCGTCTCTCACTGACAAATGAGTATAACGTTACTTTAAAGGCTTGTGCACTCAACTGTCTGTGAAATGGAGCTTTGTGCTCTTGTATCCTACCTTTATCATTCAGCACAAAACACATGTTTTGTGTTTGTGTGCGCCGGCGCGATTACTTCAGCTTTCCTCATCCAGCAAAATCAATTTAAACAAAAAAACAAACAAACAAAACAAAACAAAAACCAAAAAAAAAAAAACCCAAAAAAACCCAAACAAATAGGATGTCGCTTTCTGCCATTTGAGTCACAAAACTGAACTGAAACTCAGCAAGTATATGCAAATATAGGCTACGTTACCTGTCGCACTGTTTTCCCCCTTGTCTATCAGTTAACTAAATTAAAGTATTTATTCTATAACAAAATCTAGCACAGTAGAACTGTTTTTCCCTGTTGTACAGAAATTGTATTGAACCATGACCCCCGAACCGAAGTACGTACCAAACCATGTCATCTGTGTACCGTTACACCCCAAGTAGCTACTACTGCTGTACAAACTTATGTTGGAACTGAATGACAGACAAAAGTGAGACACTCTAACCACAGCGTTTTTCGAGTCTATAAAAAAGACAGGGTGTTAGACTGTAGGAAGTGCCAATCAACAGTAAATTGTTTTTGTTTATTTTTGTATATGGTTACCTCTCTACACTTGTATAGAGTTAAACATGAATTTGACACCATTGGTACCATTATTATTATTATTATTATTATTATTATTATTTAAATTTCTGTAGTATCATTATCATGAATTGTTTTGGCCACAATAATCATGTAGTGAAAATCTGATATTGTAACATTATGAGGTGTCTTTAAAAACAAAATAAAAAAAAAAAAAAAAAAAGCACTTTTTTTTTTTAAATTTAACATTTAATCCTGCTAAGAGGTTGTATGCCGTCAATCTTCTGTTGGTCATGTGATATGAATTCACAGGTCAGAGTTTACTAACTTTAACTTTGGAATGCCGTAAAATTCACATGAGCTTGTGCTTCTAGTCTTTAGTATTTACATATGTATGAACTGAAGTAAATGGAACAAAAACTGTATGACAATCTCCTTTAGTTGAGTCTCCCTCATGAGGTTCACATGAGGAGCACTATTTGCTACCATAGATGATTTTGAAACAGAGCCATAGATTGGTAGCAAGACTAAACACAGGAAAAACCATGTAATTATGATGTAATTATCAGTCTTTTGTAAATAAGACTAGTGCTTTCTGATGAAGAGGATGTGACAGATCATTTCATCAGCGGATGTCTTCCTGTTTCCAACACCCATCAGCCAGCTGCACCAAATCAATTATTTACATACACACTGCTGTCATCAGACCAGAACAAAAGACACACGCATAGGTGTAGATTTGGGGGGAAGCCCCAATCATGTGTCTTTAAATCAACGTTGAAAAGAATTTAATATGGGATGCAGTCACTTGCATGAGTCATGAGTCATGCAAGTGATGTTGCATTTTAATGACTGCTTATAAAGCATGAATAGTGCTTGTATTGAATATACGTAGAATCAATAACTGACTCACCCATATATCTGCATTGTATTACACTGCATAAATAAACTTCAGTTTATAACCATATAGCCATCTGCTGCTTAACCAATCCCTTTTTCCACAATCCATTCCAGACACACCTTTCCTGAGAGAAGGAAAATTCTTTCACTGCCTACTACCACAACTATAGTGATTTGATTTTTTCAATGAATTGTCTTTTTTATTATTTACTAGACAATATAAGTCAGCATGACAGTGAAGCACACAGTAGCAGTTTGCTTAGATTCACACACAGCGGTTCAGAACAGCTGGCTCAGCAACTGTTATTCTGATGAAACCTTTCCAGAACATTGGTCTTATTTGACAGCCCTTATGAATCAACTGTTCCTGGCACTTCAGTAAATAATAATTAAAAAAAGAAAGAAAGCAAAGCTTGGCTCTGTCAGACTCACAGTCAACACAGGGAACATATTGTAAGACTAATGAAGAAAAAAAAAATGTTGGCGTCATTTTTTTCCAGGCAGTATTTGGCGTGTGAGTGTATTTGTGTATCTGACCTTACTATACTAGACAAAATAACTAAAAAACGTCCTCATGAATGTTCATGAAACCATCACAGCTGTGCACAACATTGCTGCCTCTGATAAATGTCAAGTAATCAGTTTAGAAGTTCATTATACAAAAATATTGATGCTGATAATCAGTCAGAATCAAGTAGCTCAGAATGATGTGGGAAACTACCTAAATAATAAATAAACACAACCCAGGCTCACTGAAAAAATGTGCCTGTGGTGAAATTTCTGCAAAGTGAGATTATGCTACCTCTTGTACATTTTGTGACTAGTGTTGGGGGTAACGCATTAACACGAGTTACGTAATCAGATTACTTTTTCAAGTAACTAGTAAAACAATGAAATATCTGATTAAATTTTTCAAATAAGTAATGCAAGTTACTTTGTTTTCCTATTTATTCACTCTGACACCTCCCGTCCCGTGTTGAGAAAAATTGGGAGTGAGATGCAGAGGCACTTCCTGCAACCTGAGGCTTATTCATTTCACTTTTGGTGTGAAAGGGCCTATACAGTTGCCAAAAATATAACTTTTGGGTTTTTTGTTATTTGAAAACAAATAAGCAAACCCTGCTCAGATGAGAAAAAAGTAATGCAAAGTAACATAATGCATTAATTTCCATTTCCAAAAAAATAATGCAATTAGTTAATTAGTTAACAACTTTTTTATGAAGTGACTCAGTTCTGTAATGAATTACTTTTAAAAGTATCCTTCGTCAACACTGTTCATGACACATTCAACATTAAATGTGTCAACATTTTATTACATTGGTTGCTGTTCATACTACTGTAGTTTGTAAACTACATCTGTTGAGTATGTCACTTAAGTAGTTCATGGTCTATTGCATTTGAAATTAACGTACCACCTACTTACCTTTGCGGTAAAAAAAAAAAAATAACGGCAGCTGTGGTTGCCAGAATTTTACAGTAAAAAATACGGTAGCAACATTTCAGGTTTTACGGTTTTAGCTTAAATTTACATTTAAATACCGTAAAACTGATAGAATGTTAATATAGTCTACTGAAATCTGTTTTGTACCTTAGTAGTACACTGTAAAAAACAATTTGCTGAGTCAACTTAAAATAATTTGTAACCTGGCTGCCTTAAAATTTTAAGTTCAGTAACTCAAAAAAAGTTTATTCAACTTGAAATGTTAAATTATACTAAGTGACAACTTAGATATTTGATTTGAATCAACTTAAAATTTTAAAGCAGCTGGGTTACCCATCTGTTAAGTTTAGCAAACACAAACATCTAAGTTGTTACTTAGTACAACTTAACATTTCAAGTTGACTAAACTTAGTTGACTGAACTTAAAATTTTAAGGCAGCAGGGTAACAAATTATTTTAAGCTGACTCAACAAATTGTGTTTTTTATGTTTTACAGTGTACACTGATTACCACCATAAGCAGGTGGTGATGAGAAAGTCACACGATGAACCAAAGCCCATCACAAGCAGCTTTTTAATATTATATGGAATACTATATTAATTATATGGAAAGTGCACAATGTCATTCACACAAACACTAAACACCATCATGTTAACACACATGCAACTGAAATAATGCAAAGAACGTTAATTTAACGTTATGTGTGTCATACAACCCTAATGTACAAAACTGATAAGAAAAACTAAGAAAAAGAGTTATTTCAACAAAAAAATATCAAATTTGAAATATAATGCATGAAATTCTGGGAATGACAATTTACAGTTATTTACTGTAAATTTTACATTCTTTTTCACTTCCGAAAACGGTATACTACTGTAAAATGTCCAATATAATTTTTCACCATATATAGCAGGGGAACTTATCGTTAACCGTTTTTACTGTAGCATTTTACAGTCTTTTACCATTAAATTTATGGTCATTTTACACTGTATAACTGATAGTGTTGACAAAATCAAACATAAAGTAAAGACACATTCAAAGCAACCATGCCATTTTACCCTGTGTGAGTGTGTTACGGGACTTTTACGCAAGTGCTCTGCATCACATGTACAATACTGTACCAGGTGAGCTAGTGAGCAAGTTTACCACATCAGAAAAGCCGTACATATGGAGCTGGTTACTGGATCTCAAATTACAATAGTTTGCAAATCTTGCACTAAAATATTGTTTTGAGGTCATAACATATTATTGTGCTAGAAATTAGTTGTGTGAAAAGGAATAAAAGCTTTTGGTGTGTTACTGACACTTTGCCACTTCAGTTGTAATCTGCAGTAAATTGTATGTACACTGTCACGCTTTTTGGTACAATTTTCTTGTACGTTTATGAAAAATTTAGGTAGAAGCACATTTTTGAGGCTACAGTATGTTGAGTAAAAGGACATAAAATATTGAACAGACAAATTATTTTATTAGCTTTCTAGTAGAGCCTTAGAGCTCGCTTCTAAGTCTTACTATGATAAAAACATTACAGCAAACATTTGGGGGCCATTCCCACAAAGCTGTGGCAGGTGGACAGTAATGTTTGGAAGGCTCCAGGACCACAGCACCCCTCAATCATGGTTGAGAAATTCAACACATATCTGATGGACAACACTGAGAATGGCATGCCAGAGCAGGATTTTTAGTGCTCAACACTATGCTCTCTACATGGGAAACAGGCCAGCCATTATGGTGTTGAGAGGTTTCATCAGCGTTTCATCTGTGCACCCAGTGCCCCTTAATCTACTTTCCATGGTGAGTCTATTCAGATCAGCATGTAGGCAGACTGTGGGAACACAGGAGACCACCAGTGGCTTACTATACTGGGACACTCGACCATACAGACGAATGAAATGTTTCATTGTAATCACAGGATAATAGGCATTGTCACTCATATATTTCCATTATGAATGTCTACAACCACCCATGAGACTTAAGAAAATTTGAGATGAAAACATCACACGAAATGTACCACAATAAAACTCACCATGTTGGGACACATTGCTGTTTAATTTACAAAAAATATCAAATAAACGTAGCCCTTGTTCCCTCTACAGTAAACATTTGAAATTATTATATCTTTCAGCCTGAGGCATATTCATTTCACTCTTGGTGTGAAAGGGTTTTTTACATTTGCCAAAAATAATGCAAAGCAACATAACACAAGTAATTAAGTAACATAATTAGTTACTTTTTTATGGAGTAACACAATATTGTAATGCATTGTTTTTAAAAAGTAACTTTCCCTAACAATGCCCAGCATCATGTAAAAAAGAAATGACTGAAAACAAAATGGCACTTAATGTGGATGTCTTGTGTATCTCGTGGCCTTTATTCATGTGCATCCATGAAGGCGACGCAGGTTGCTCCATGCGTTATTTTACCTTTAAAATGCGTGTCTGTCGATGATGGTTTTTACGAGAGTAAAAATAACAATAAATCACTGTATAGTTAGTTATGGTTACCATACTATGGTTACCACGGCATAAAGTTCTTTATTTGGATTTTGTTAGATTGTTCCTTTGTTGTGTTGAGGCTGACTGAAGGAGTTAATGAAGTCAGCATGCTATTGTTTTGCTATTGTTATTGGGTATTTGCATCTTAATCTTCAGAATCCCAGAAAGGGTTGAAGAGATTGGCCTTGGGTGATTATTGGACTGTGAGACTAATGACTGAGACAAATCATTAAAGTTGAATGTGGAGAATGTGGCTAGTCAACCTGACACTCCCCGTTTCCAACCAGTATAAGAAAGGACAAAAGATCTCATTAGAGAAATGATGGGAAAACAGCATTTAACTTAAAAAGCCGAAGAATGTTGCCCTCTCTTATTTTCAGACATGAAAGGCAATTCATTGTTCTGAGAAAAATTTGAGTTTGATTAGTCTAAGCATGTCATTGTTGACAATAAGAGGGTTTATTTAATCAGGGTCACCAGGTTTATAGGCTGTGCAAAATTCACTTACAAACAACAACTTCTCAAAAGCTGTGTTTGAATCTCCATAATGCATATCTATAATTATTTTCACTCAATCATCTAAACAGGCTTATTTGTATATAAAAATGCTAATTTTAATTTTATTTTATTTTTATTTTATTTATTCAAATGTAATTTGACTTTGTGTTTGTGTATGAGTTCACATATACAGACAAACTGCAGCAGTTATAATTAACAAGAGTAAACTGACAGTGACCAGTGTGTGTATTGTTACCCTTTATGCCCACAGCTGGTTGCAGCTGGCTGCAATATGTCACTACACTGTACAGCTGCTTCACCTCTGCAGGACTTTTTTTTTTTTTTTTGTAATTTACAATGAACACTCCAGTATAAGGATGCAAGCATGGTATGAACAACGGATGGCGTTGTGTTCGCAAACAAGATCACTGTAGTTCCCTCTACTGTACAGACGGATTTTCTTTTCTTTCACCCAGAATATTATTAATTTCACATTTAGTCTGAAAAGGCTTTTGCCCAAAAGAGAACTGTTTATAATAAAAACAAATATGCAAAGCACAACCCAGATGTAACAAGTAAAGCAATATTTTCCATAAAAAGTAAATCAGTAATGTAATTAGTTACTTTTTTTGAGGAGTAATGCAATACTGTAATCCATTACTATGTTCCCAACCATATATATAGTGCTTTTTATCTTTAAATTAGGGCTCTCAGTTGATTAAATTTTTAAATCTAGTTAATGACTTAATGTTGCGATTAATTAATCTAATTAATCGCAAAATAAATTTGACTGTAAAAATACCCAGAAAAGATTATTTAAAGCTATTTTTGTGTTAAATGAGAAAGTATCAAGTAGAGATTACAAATTGTAGCTTTAGAAAGATATATTTTATTTGATTCAGCATAAAACTAATTACCCAAACATTTAGGCTATAACGGCCTAACATAAACTATGGAACATAAAAGAAGATCATTTGAGAAGCAGCTTAGTACCGAAAAAATGGTAACCAAAACAGCTTTGTTACTAACAGTCTTCAAAATTCTTTTGTTTCACAAAAAAAAGTTTTGATATGACATGAGGGTGAGTAAATGATGATAGAATTTTAATTTTAGAATTTTAATCTATCCCTTTAATGTTTTCATTTTAATTATTATTTTTTTTTTTTTTTAATGAAATAATACTCTAAATATGAAACCAAATCTGCCAGCAGGTGGCGATAAATGCCTTTATGATTCATTCAAACAGCTGATTCATTCAGGAAAGAAGTAAATGGCTCTTTTTATGAATGGGCCTTTGAATCATTGATTCACATGATTCGTTCAAAACGTGGATTCATTCAGAAACTAAACAGCGCTGTGTTGCTCGGAGACGCACAACAGTTCTGCTATGGCTTTAAAGGTAAAATTCTCTGGAAAATTTAGCAAAAACACATAACATTGTGTTTTTTTAAATATAACACAATATCAACTTCTTATATGCTAAACTGTTGTATAAATTTGTGATAGATCGGGACAAAATCAGCACTGGTGTGATATTGTTCTTGCTGCTGGTGTGATATTGCTTATCATATGATATAAATATGACAAAAACACATACAGGGGCATTTCTTGCATCAGTATCTTGAATTTTAGGGCAAAACTGCATTTATGCTGTTAAGTTGTTGCCCTGCATCATATTTGTCGTCGGTCAACTATGTGAAATGCGAGATGACATACAGGTCTGGAGGCGGGGCCAGCGCGTTAACTGCACTGAAATATTTCAATCGCGTTATTTTTCATAACTATTTAATTAAGTTAACATGTTAAACTGACAGCCCTACTTTCAACACTTTAAACATCTTTTTTGTTTTTTTTTAAACATCATGGACGCAAATACGAAATATACATAACAAATGAGTCAGTTTTGGCATCGGTATAAAAACAGATTCAAATGATTTGACTGACTGATAAAAATAATAAATAAAATCTTACATTTTTAAAACTGTGCCATGGATAAACTGTGGTAGAATTTCTACCAGCTGTCATATTTCACATACAGACTTACTGTAAATAGATTTATCCAGTGCACCCTCATCCAATGATTCAGCTAATACCTGTTTTGGATTGCTGCTTCATCATTGAAGAGGAAAAATGACTGGACTCAGCTGTCTCTGCTCATCACTTTAGTCATGCAGACGTTTCCATCTTTCCATTAGAAAGTACCACAGCCATAACCTTTCCCTAATTCTCAAAGTGTTACACAGTCCAAAACCATCCGTGCCAAAGCTGCAGCAGCTGTTGTGTGTCCCAAACACTGCTCATAGAGAGTTTATAATCACAAGCTGCAGTGCAACTGTTTTAAAAATTTGTCTTTGTTCAAAATGATCCAGCAGTGCAATCGCTCCAGTTGTCTGAGATGATCTACACTGACAAAGCTTGATTGTGCCAGGCTTCTTGTGTTGAGTATGGCACTGTGGTGTGATGTGTGTGTTGGGTTGTGATGGGAGTGGTTGGTTAAATTGGATTGTCTTGAGAGGTGTTACGTGTGTGTGGGTTTTGTTGGGGTGTTTGTGTATCAGTGTAATCTCACAACCAATTTGTACATATTTTACGAGGTGGCTAATCCGTATGAATTTATATGACCTAACTCGTTCGATTTTGTATAATTTGTCTAGACCCCAGTGATGGGTAGGATTAGGGGTGGGGCTCTTATGAATCTGTATGAATTAGCGACCTCGTAAAATATGTACGAACTGCCAAGAGATCGGTTTGTGTCTGTGTTTGAGGTTTGATGTATTTGATGAAGGTAGGGATGGGTCACTACACTCAATTAATTGGCTAGGCAATAACCAACTTGAATTAGGGATGAACAATAAATTGAATTAAATGAAAAAAGAAATCATGATATGGCTTTTTTTTAAATCGCTTTTAAATCACAATTACAAATTTAATCACAATTTGATTTTTTTCCTTAATCATGCATCCCTAAATTGAATAGTGAAAACATTTATCTACATTATATACTATATATAACCAGATGGTATGGACCACACAGAGATCTGATCTCACCATCATCAAGTCCGTCTGGGATTACACAGAAAAAATGAGGCAGAGAGAAAACATCTCTTAGATGGTACCAACATCTCTCAAGACAGAAATGTGTCACCTTCCCACCGGTGCCCGGTTCATGCTCTTTTTTTGCTGTCTTTATTCTCTATCACATATTTTATCAATCATTATAAATTATATACCATTTGAAAGCTTAAAAACTTAAAGTTCATGCCATTCATACCATTCATACCATCTTTTAGCAGTCTCCTCCCCCTTAGTGGGTGGTGTCATATTACAAAATGTATTATGGTATTCTAGAATCAAAACTTTTAATATTTTGTGATATAAGTAACATCTCACAGGAACCTCTTTTTTAATATCAACTTTAAATTTGGAACATAACTTATTTAGACATAAGGCTTTAATTTTATAGCAATTTTAGACTGAAAAATGTTTTGTAAAATATTTTTTTTATATCAAATAAAAAAAGCATTTTCTTTACAGTAAATTTAAACTTCTATAACTTAATATTACTTATAATATTCTTTAAATACTTTAATATTTTGAAATGATTCCATTTCTTCAATAATCTGCAGATTGTCTTTTTTTAAAAGTCCAACCTTAGGTCTGTATTCCAAAGTGTTCATGAAATATAACAATTTAGGTTTGGATAATGCACTTTAATGTCTATGTTCAGAAATGGGGGATGGCAATTAAGGGGTTAAAATCCTTTATATATAGACCTATAGTAAAAAGAAAGATTGTGGTCCAGTTGTTTTTTGAATGCATAATATTTAATGCAATATCATGACTGTTATATGTTGCCTGATCTTTCACACCTGTTTTTGCACGATAAAACCTATGTAGCTGATCTGATGCACTTCTTATTGAAGTGTACTGTAAGTCAAAATTCAAACGTTTACAAGTTCAGTCTACATTTAATTTTCCGAATTGTAATGTGCAGTACATTTCCCCATTCTAGAACAGACTGCATAGATGCACTTGTCTTACAGTGAGAGACTAACTAGCATCCCATCATTGCAAGCTACATATTGTATTATGCATAAATCAGCTATTTTAAGGTCATAGCTTTGTGGAACCAGTTATAGTTTGGGTTTCAGCCCAAAATTTTAACTTTGGTGCAACCACAAACATTTCACAAATATTTATTCATCTGTAGAGTTGTGTAGCATGAAAGCAATGAAACAGTTGTGTACTGTTACAAAAATAAAAGTTTCTAAAATCTCTACGGCTAAAAATCTGCACACACCTGAGGAGACCAACATATTCACACAACTAGGAGCCATGATTCTCACAAAGAAAAGAAAAGGGGCCTCTAGCGATCTGTCTCTCAAGTTACATGAGCACAGATGGCCTGGTGTACATATTCCCTGATTTCTCCTGTTCCAGTGTAAACAAATGCCAACCTGTTCATCAAGCGTTCTCCATACTCAAAGGAGAGATGTGTTTTTTTGGTTTTTCGTTTGGTTTCGTTTTAGGGGATTGTGTGGCTTCCTTCTAATAGATTATAAGAGTAGATGAGCAGTAGTCGTTTATACACCACAGGAAGTTATAAGAATGACAGGAAGGAAGATCTTTTGTGTGGCACTCAGAAGAAGCTACTAACATCTACCCTACTTGTAAAGCATCTGCTAGAAGTTCCAGAGACACAGGTAAACAAGTTTCTACTCATCTGCATCTACTCACATAATCAGCAAGTATACAAACTTGATCTCACACTGTCATTCTGTCCAAAATCATCTTGTTATTAAAGAAGTGTAACTTTTAACGCAGATCTCAAAACCTATGTGAAAACTGCTTCAGCACTGACTAAGGGAAATGCAGTCATGCAGCACAAATGGGCTTTCAACACCCAGATCCCACTGCGGTCGTACCACCAGAGTTGAGCTCTGTTCACACACTTTGGAGAATGCTGAACAGAATGCGACACAACTCAAACTGTTTGTACATTGCAAAAAATGTTCTCATAATAATAGTGGAATTGAAGCAATAAGACTGTCTGAAACATATTCCCTCATTTCCTGTCCTTGGTAGACTCCTCTGTGTACCTAACCTTAACCCCACAGAACTGATCCTCATTCGGGGTAAACAGAGAAAACTGCTGAAGAATCCCAAGCAGCCAATGTGCTGATCAAAACAGGCTAAACTACAATAGTCAAACAAAGTAAACTCTCAGCTCATGTCAAAAGTAACCCACAATGTATTTAACTATAAAAGTTTTGGTGAAACATTAGGTCTTCACATTTAAGAGGAGACATATATGTGTGAATACACAAACAGAAATGCACACATACTGCTACAGCTGACTACTTCTTACAGATTATCACATGGGTAATAATGCGTAGCGAGGAAGTGCTGGTTAGCAGCAGTTTGGCAAACACTCAAAGATTGTGCACCAGCATATACTGATTCACATACATTACTTACACCATCCACTAACCCTGCAACAATCAACAAAATCCACACAAGACTGGAAGTAAATATGAAAAGGCCTAGAAATACACATCAATAGGAAGGCAAACAGACAAACAGACAAGCCTGGTCACAGGTGCCACACATTTTCATGGCACCATAGTTGCTGTAAACAGGTGTCTTTCACCACACACACAAGAAAACTCACACTTGTTCATTTCACACAACTGTTTAAACACACTCACAAATGAACAAACAGACACACACAGAAATGCCTGTGTGTTCTATTTAGCCAGTGACCCCCCTCACACTCTACGTAAATCATTCAGCCTTTTTGTTAATTGCAAATCCTGAATCTTTTGAGCATGCAGAGAAATGGTCTCTACAAAGCAGTGCATTATTTCTTTCATCTTAACTCTAGATTGTATTACCAACCTAAGGAGGTTGCTATCTGACTACAAACAGATCTGAGAAAAAAACTATTTTATAAGTTGGACATTTTGTATTAATTATTTTTAGTAAAAAAAGTAAGGATGAAAGTCCACCCTTAAACCATCAGAATGGTGTAAGATTGTACAAATTCAAGCCAAATCACGAAGTCACCAAAATGTAAAATAGATGCAAACCCACTGTGTTGACTTGTCTTTACACTTCAAAATAGTCCAAGAAGGAGCACTAAGTTACTATGTTAGTGCCCCATCATGACAGATGTTTTACAGCCTTAGACCATAGCATCCCAACCTTAATTGAACCAGGCGGAGAACAGATCTGAGAGAAAGGTTTACAGAACTGAGCTGAAAACTATGGCCAACCTGACTAATAAAAACAAAACAAAACAACAAAAAAGTTAAAAGACAAGTTTGTATGCATAATAAACCAATATTATATAAGGCTTCTGGCACATACACTTTTAGAAATAAAGGCTCTTTATTGGCACTGATGGTTCCATTAAGAAGCTTTAACATCCATAGAACCATTCCATTGCACAAAAAGTTCTTTAGAGTGTAAGAGTATTAAAATGCCTTCATACTAAGAAAAAAAAATGTTGTTTTTTTAGGATCTGTTTTCTGAAAGGTTCTTTGAGAAACCCAAAATGGTACTTCCTATCACTTGATGTGGTTTAGACAAAACAGCACCAACTACAATTTTCAAAATAAGGTTAATTTTGTATATTGGTGTTTGTAACTTTTTAAAAACTTTTAAAATCTCCAAACAGCCATTTAATCAACTCAGCCATGTACAGCCAAAAATGATTTTTTTATGGTGTGCGAATGATATTCTATGCAAAATCTAAAGTGCTGAAAATAAGCACTGAAGAACGTTTCAAGATCGGACTTTGTGATATTGCTCTTTGAATTCTTTCAGTGTGAAAAGCCATTGTCCATTGGTGACTTGTCGCATCACGTTGGGTATTGTTAAGTTGTCTGTAAGCAAGCAGTAGCCTCTTCAAGCAACATGCCTTCCCCCACATGCCGCAGCTCAATACCGATGAGTGCTGGACAATTAATGGACTAATCACCATTCGGACATACATCACTAACATTTCACCATTCAGAAAGAGATGCTTATTTCTTTACTAGACTGTCAAACGCATCGTTTCATGTTCTTATAGAGGAGTTAGAAGTAACATAACTGTTTAAAACGGAACGGGGCACAGGTGCAGGATGAACGGAAGATGAAAGGGGTCTGGAGCGCGGCTTAAGCGCGCATCTGATCAGACTCCAGATCAGTCAGTTATCTCGATTAATCACAACGATATGCAATAACTGATTCTACTCACATTCTTCTATCATAAGGCTGGAGCTGCCGGTGCAAGGCGAGAGAGAATCCAAAGAGGCTGCCCGGTTGACCATTCTTCCTAAGGACGTTTTGCGTGTCCAGGTTAAATGCACTTGTAGAAGTCCATAACAGCAACGAAAAAATGCACAGGTTCAGAGAGAGCCCCTGCTCGAAGAGCTCCATTGCCTGTAATTAATATGGTTGTATGAATATAGCCCTTGTTTGCGGTAGTTCCCGCTGCACTGAGAGGACAGGAGCTGTAATCCGCACTGCACTGCGCTCAATAAGAGAGAGAGAGAGAGGGAGAGAGAGAGGAAGAGAGAGAGGGACCCGCCGCCCCTCCTTCTCTCTCCTGTCCCCTCAGTGCCCTACGTCACTATTGAGAGATGGATGAGTCTCACCCGGTCTCACCCCATCCACACGGCTGTGATTTATGAACAACGTGTCTTCAAAGTGCTTGAATTTATTGTCGGGTTAATATTCATAAGAGAAATGTGTGCACTTATACATTCTGGGTATTCATTTAAATCTTGCAAAATTAATTAAAACTTAAGATAATTAAATTACACAATTACATTACGAAATTAAAAATATAATAATGTGTGCATATGATTAAAATGTAAAAATGTGTATGGCATACAGTCCAATCTTTCTGGAATAGGATTGAACACAGGATTGGTCACAGATCACAGTCCGCACTCACACTGGTCGTTGCTACACTGTGTCAGTGCTCATTTAGCATATTTGCTTATTGCACGTTTAATTCTAATGTATGTCATCAATGGTCTTTGTCACTCATGTCAAAAATATTATATATTATAATATAATTTTTGTGCATTCAGGGCACCAAATTAACACTCATGAACACCCTTCTGAAAAGCAAAATGACAAATAGGACACCATACAGCTTAGTGGACTTCACTGTCGAAAACTCTCAATGAGCATTACAATATCTTTTACAAAAATACTATTTCTTTAAGTGTAAGACTGGACTAAAGATGCCATACAGCCAGTGGTCGAATTGTAAAAAATTCTGGTCACTTTCTTTGGTGGGCGTGGGTCCTGTAGCTAACTTTAATCAATAATGATAAAATTTGTCTTTTTATTTAATAAAAAAATGACCTTTATTAAATGAACTATGATAAGCTGTTATCCTTCTGGGGCCTGCAATAGGGGTATTTTTGTCAGTTGTTAACCAGTATTTTGCTGAATGAGTTTTTGTGCTGGCACCTTGGCTGGTTTAGGCTTGGCATGGATAAATTAAAAAGTAGGTGGCAGCAAGTCTGTTTTATTGAATGATTTACAGCTGATTCATTAGAAATGAAACAAATCTCTGTCCTGATAGCACACATACATCTCAAAGACGTCTATTTGATGTCTGCATTTACATGTGCAAGATATCTTTTTTAGAGTGTTTGCTCATCTGCAATACATCTATAGGATGTTTCCTATCAGATGTCAAAAAGATGTCTATTAGATGTCTTTAAGATGTTTATGATTAATGTATGTAAAATTGACATCTTACAGAAGTCTGTCAGATGTTTGTACACAGAAGATGCTTTCCAGATCAAGTCATCTTTAACAGACATCTTGCAGATGTACATGTACTATCTGGGTGACTGCATATGAAAACTGGAAAATGCTGCCTTTGGAGAACACATTTCAAGGTAGAAACCCTGATAGCACACTTACATCTCAGAAATGTCTATTTGATGTCTGTATTTACATTTTGAAGACATATTTTTAAGAGTGTTTGCTCATCTGCAAATACATCTATAGGACATTTCCTATCAGATGTCAAATAGACATCTTTTAGATGTCTTTAAGATGTTTATGATTTAGAATGTATGTAAAAATTACATCTTACAGATGTCTGTCAGATGTTTGTACACAGCAGATGCTTTCCAGATCAAGTGATCTTTAACAGACATCTTGCAGATGTACGTGTGCTATCTGGGAGAAATCAAGACACATTCAAATCCAATGTTATCTTCACTTCCTGCCCCCTGAGATACCTCCATCTGGTCGATTTTTGAAGTCAGCATAGATGTATCCTTTGCTGGCTTTGATATCCCACAATCCTGTGTGTTCCATTCCATGATGGTTGAGCAAAAAAATAAAGATGGCATCTGAAAGTTGTGTTTAGTGGTCAATTTGTGTGTAAATGTATGTTTCTGACCAACTTTTTGCACTTTTAATGTTATTTCTGGCGTGAAATCAGTATTATAGTAATTAAATATGTGCTTAGTTAATACCAGAGCTCGTTCTGTTTTGTTGTCATGCACAAATGCTGCCTGCAAAGTCATTGCCTTATAAGGCAGCGAGGCAACAAGTCAGCTGCCTATGGTTTCGGATGCAGCCTCTGAATGGACCGTTGAATCACTGCCTCACTCGATTCGTTCAGGATCGAAACACTGCACTGTTCCTCTGCACTGTGCACAAATGTGCAATGTACACAAGTGGCTAATTATGCACATAAAATTAATAGCACATTTGTGATTGCACACACGTGCTGATATTCAGGAAAATACTCTTGCTTGTGCAATGAATGTAAAATAAATAAATAAATAATTAAAAAAAAAAAAAACAAGAAAAAAATCTCATGCATAGGTATTTTTTCTTCCATTGCTTCAATTATGAGGGCATTCTAACTGCATTCTAAGGTGGAAAACATGCAATGTTGGGGGTCCCCAGGAATGTGGTTGGGAGCCCCTGGTCTAAACCTTATATGCAACTGTCCCCAAGTCATTATATATAGAACTTTATTGACCCCTTTTCAAATGGCACACTTGTGCACTTATGGCCTTGTAGACTTGCAATGGTCACTGTGTGTGAAGAAGTCCTCTAAGCTGTAAGGTGTCCCATTTGTCATTTTAGATTTTAGAAGGGTGCTCATGACCATCAATTTTGTGCCCTCTGTGTGCAATTCTCCTGAGCCTGAACTGAAGCAGCATCTCTAATTGACATTCAAAGCAGCATTACATCACTAAAGTTTGCAGTTGGAGGAAGACCGAAAAGGCTTATAGTGCCATTTGGGACAGGGCCTATTTGCCATTACGCCACAAAAGTGTAGACTTGGAGGAGGACCACAAGAGCTAAGGCTGCAATTTGAGACAGGGCCAGTTTCTTAAATAGGGATACAGCAAAATAATTAGTATCAGTCTAGATTTTCATAACTTAAATCAGTAAAACCTGCACTTCTGAATCCTACAAAGTTGTTTAATGTGCGACTACATGGTATTCTTGTGGTGTATCCAGTGTAGTCGATTAGGCTAATAAAAGCATTCTCTGCTTGTTACGTTGAGTTGTTTGCTTGCACTGTAGAGGACTGTTAGTCTCAAAAATACATATTTAGTGTTAACTGAATGCAAAATGCAGTGTTAATTAACCTTATCAGTTGCATTAAAATATTGTATATATAACCTAAAATATCCAGGCAGTCAGGACTTTTTATCTAAAATCATAAATCATAGGCAGAGCATTCTGCAGTATGTAATTGCAAAAAAAATGCCATTTAAACTTCCAATTTTGCTTTATATCTGTAAAAATATTGGCAGGGAGTACATGCTAACTTAATTATTGCTTGAATGTATTTGCTTGTCCACCACAAAAATCCCATTAGTCTCTGATGCTGCACTTAACCTGTGTAGATTAGAATATTTTTATTTGGAAAAACTCTTCCTGGAAATGAAACAACATGAGATCATGTATACACCGTATGCAGTCATCATTTCTCTTCTGGGCTGGTGCATAAAGTGCATCATCATCATTATTTTACCACAAAGAGTATTACCGTAAATGGTCTCCTTCAGGAAATTAATAACCGTCATTCATGACAGAAAGAAACAATGGCTTCACCTCAACTGATCAATATGTTAGGATCCTCATGCGGTTAAGACATGTGGTTTGCTCTTATGATGGAAGAGTTGAAGTTTTCCCTGTGTGATCCTCTTCGCATTCACCCTTTTGCTAGAGTATATTAACAGGAATATTGCATGTAGAGATCAGTACACAATAAAACAGAATAATTTATTAGCCATCAAAATTCCTAAATATTGATCAAAGCCAAAAACGTCAGTACAGATAGGGTGTGAATTATGATCAGTTCTGTTAAGGGTGGAAGGATTTTGCATCCTTCCTGATCTCAGATTGTGACATTCTTTTGCCTTGGCACGACCTTAAAGTGGAAAAACAGTTCTCTGCCAGCTCGTATCTCTCTGAAACACACTGCTAAGGAATGCCAAATTATCTAATGCGCCATGAATCTCACAGCAGAAAAAGAGAAAGTCATGCACATGAAAGTCATAACAGAGTCATCTAAGCCTTGAATGGCAGGGCACATGTGTGCATGGTGACTCGTCAGCCCACACTCTCGTCTGATAGCACAGGAAGCAGGAAGAATGTGAATGGCACTGTTGTGTGAACACTGCTGATTCACTCTGTGGCTACTTACAGTCTCTCAACATGACAAAAGACTGGAGACCACCAATGTGACCTATGCAGAGAATTTTACCCTGCCAGTAAATTTGACAAGATGGGAATTTCACGTCATCACTGTGTTTTGAACTAGGTACAGCAATCATGGCGAAATTGCTTTATACAAGAAGAAATACTCTTTTGAAAGACTTAAATTGACTGGTATTTGGTTGCTTTTTTTTATAGTATCAAATAATGCTTGATGCACAAGGACTGTTGGTGCACATGAACTTAAAATGTCCATAAACATTAATTAAGTCTTTAAAAGGAGGGTTAAAGTCCACTTTCGGAACAACAATTTACAGCTAATGTACTCACCCCCTTGTCATCCAAGATGTTCATGTCTTTCTTTCTTCAGTCGTAAAGAAATTGTGTTTTTTGAGGAAAACATTTCAGGATTTTTCTCCATATAATGGACTGATATGGTGCCCTGAGTTTGAACTTCCAAAATGCAGTTTAAATGGGGCTTCAAACGATCCCAAATGCGGTTGTAAATGATCCCAGCTGAGGAAGAAGGGTCTTGTCTAGTGAAACGACCAGTTATTTTCATAAAAATAATACAATTTGTATGTCGACGCCAATAGTCTTGTGGTTAGTGTGTCGACATATAGCAGCATTGCACTGCGGGTGACCTGAGTTCGAATCCTGGCTTGTGGACCTTTTCTGATCCCACTCCCTTCTCTGCCTCCCACTTTGCTTCCAGTCCAACTCCACTATCCTATCTAAATAAAGGCATAAAATGCCAAAAATAAGTCTTAAAACATACAATTTATGTTTTTTTAATGTCAAACGCTCTTCTTGTCTTGCTCTCCCTGAACTCTGTGTATTCTGACTCAAGACAGTTAGGGTATGTCAAAAAACTCTGATTGTATTTTCTCCCTCAACTTTAAAAATAATTTCAAAATCATCCTACATCGCTGCAGAAGTACCAACCCAGTCTTTGCAAAGTGATCGTACAAAGAAGATCAAACACCCTTAGCAAAAAAGGTAAAACAGTGATATAGGACAATTTTTAAGTTGAGGGAGAACATGAGGTGGGAGTTTTTCGACATACCCTAACTGTCTTGAGGCAGAATACACAGAGTTCAGGGAGAGCAAGACAAGACGAGCGTTTGACATTAAGAAGTATATAAATTGTATTATTTTTATGAAAATAACCAATCTTTTTGCTAGATAAGACCCTTCTTCCTCAGCTGGGATCATTTACAACCACATTTGGATCGTTTGAAGCCGCATTTAAACTCCATTATATTGAGAAAAATGCTGAAATGTTTTCCTCAAAAAACACAATTTCTTTATGACTGAAGAAAGAAAGACATGAACATCTTGGATGACAAGGGGGTAATTATCTGTAAATTGTGTTTTGGAAGTGAACATCTCCTTTAAACATTATTTATGATGATCAACATTAACTAAAACCTAAACTTTAACTTGGAGATAATTATTAAAGACACATAACAGTTGGTTTGTTAACCAATGCTGTGTGAGGCCATTGAGCTCCCAGTTACTGGTATAAATCTTGTGTGAGTTTAATGATAAACAGGTAGGCCTTTAGATATTTCTATCTAGAAATTGCTGAATGGTACGTCGGTGTGTACGTCAGACACTGGTCTGTTTAAAACCCCCACAGATACACCTGTCATCTAGCAGATGACAGCTGTTGACAGTTAAACACTTACTTTGAGGGTTTCTGAACCAAAACTTTGCACAATCAGCACAAATCAGCTCAATGTGAGATGCATGTATAGAAATGACACTCTGTCACATTGAGGAACATTTGAAGGAATCAAAAGTGCCAGTAGATTCAGCAATGTTTCTGTAACATCAGTTCATCCATCAGAAACAAAAACAAACATATTTATCTTTAAATGCTTTTAGATGTTAAGGATTGCATGGCTAAAAAGCTTTTAGATACTGCACTCTCTCGTTCTTTCCCTCATTCACTTAGACTAGTCTTTTATGGTAATAAGAAATAAGGATGAGGGAATTAGGGTTTCATCTCCATAAGCGTCAGTCAGTTGCATGCAGTCACCATACAGATTGATTTCATCATTGTGATGGACTCAGTCTTGAGTCATTTCCATTTGTATCAGGTCAGGACGAGGAAACAGAGAATCCCCTGACAGAATAACAAAAGCTGTCACCAGAGCCCTCCGCTCCGGTTTAACTTGAATAAAGACACTCTTTACCATCAGCCAGCTCATTGTAATGGTGTTTCACCTGCTGGTTTTAAAAATATAGGTATAATAAATTAAAACAGTTTCACATTCCTATGTCTTCTCAAACATTAGAAATCTAACAATTATTTAACATTGTGTTCTCCTTAGAAGTAAGAAGACTTTTCCTTACCAGAAAAGCTCCTCCTAGTAATAGATTGATAAATTTACACCAGGCCAATTAACTTACTGATATTTCAGTCTTTTTAAACTATTGGTGTTAGCCAATAACTGCCACTGCTTATCAGAAGTGTTAATACTTCATTGCGTCATTTAGGGTTACTAAAAAGTAAAAGAAAAAGTTTTCCACATATTTTAATATTAAACAAATATTTTTGCACATAAATAAATATATAAATAATCAGAAATGTAAAAAAAATTAAATTCTAAAATTAATCTAAAAAATAAAATCGAATTTCAGTATTTTTGTACATCTATAATTAAATATGTGACCCTGGACCACAAAACCAGTCATAAGTTGCATGGGTATATTTGTAGCAATAGCCAAAAATACATTGTTTGGTTTAAAATTATTGATTTTTCTTTTATGCCAAAAATCATTAGGATATTAAGTAAAGATCATGTTCCATGAAGATATTTTGTACATTTCCTGATGTAAATTTATTTTAAAAATTAATTTTTGATTAGTAATATGCATTGCTAAGAACTTCATTTGGACAACTTTCAAGACAATTTTCTTGATATTTAGATTTTTTTTGCACCCTCAGATTCCAGATAGTGCCAGATATTTTCAAATAGTTGTATTTCAGCCAAATGTTATCCTAACAAACCATACATCAATGTATAAATCTCATTTTTTTTTTTTTTTTAAAATGACCCTTATGACTCATTTTGTGGTCCAGGGTCACAAGTATCATATAAACTGATATCCCTGCTCTCATCATGTTCTGTATATCAGTTTCATCCAATGAAAATCTATCAGTTGCTCAATAATCTACTTATTTTTGTGATCATGCTGGTTTCGCTATGTATATATGAGTTGTGCTGACAGTTTATTCTTGGAAATATTTAGGGAAGTGTTACTATCTGATTGCGAGGAGACCGAAGTAAACTCAGCAACAACATCATTCAACTCCCACATTCTTCCTCTACTGGCTATATTTATCTGTATCTGTGTATTCACCACCAAATCAACAAATAAAGATTTATTAACATCAGTTAAAACACTTGAACTGTGTTCTGTGCAACAACATGAAGGATGACAGGTAATCTCAGACTTAAAAGCATAGTTCACCTAAAATCATTTACTTGTTTTACGTTTTATTTTTAAATACTTTTTTCAACTGTTTTTGTCCATAAAATGAAATTGAGTGGGGTGCACAGAATAAAGGTTTTGACACAAGAGTGTCTCAGTTTATCAAACAAACTACATTAATTCACAAGGCAGAGAGAAATTAACTGTAAATCAATGTAATTCTCAAAATAATTCCTGTAAAGAGGGTTATTTCTATTCAGAAAAATATGGCTGTCACTTTTGCTGTTATGCTGAAATTAAACAACTGAATTTGAGACAAAAGTGTGAGAGGCATGTGGGATGCTTTTTTTAAAAAAAAAAAAAAAAAAGTGTGTGTTTTTGTTTTGTTTTTTTGTTTGTACTTCGTAGTGAAATTGCTATGTCTGAAGTTTAAAAGAACAAACTAATAGTTAGTTTAAAAGGCTTTTGAAAAGGCATTTGAATGCATTTTGGTAAAAAAAACAACACAGCCAAGCACATGGCAAAATACATCCATGCTAATGCAGAAAACATTAGTTACAATGCAGACATAGGGCTGAAATCAGCTGAGACAAAATCTGCATACCATTCAGCTGTAATTAGCCAAATACAGTGGAAAATGACAGCAGCATTAATGACTAACACATTAACATGCTAGCACATACATGTTTACTGCTGCTGTAGGCAGACACATCCGTGAATCGTGTGGCCTGTGATACAAGCCCAGGGAAAAGACTGCATCTGGCCATTTTCCTTGCATCGTTAGCTTGGTAAAGTGCTGAGTTTAATCTCAGTGAGAGCTTCCTGATCGGCCAGTGTTGTGACAGAGTGCAGGCTCTTTTGTGAAGCGTGGATCGCTGTAAATCTACCCAGCTCCTGCAGCACAAAAGCTCAGCTCTGGTTTACAAGTGATGGGGGTGGGGGTGCAGAACAATGAGGATGTCAGAACATTGGGACATCACTACATTCCTTCTCAGACCGCTCCTGCCTGTGACGCAGGGAATTGTGGGGGATACCCCTTTGTTGCGGCTGCAGGGTGGTAAAATGCGGTCACTCTAGAGGTCAAAAGGAAAGGAGTCCAAAGGAAAGCAGCAGTATCTGCTGGATAAATGTGTACAAGCACTTAGTGTAACATGCTCTGAATACTGTCAGAATAGTTATCGCATGTGATCATGGGCTTCATATCTGCCTCTGTTCCCAAGATTCCATGCATACTGATGGAATAGCATGTGTTAAAGGAATGTTCTGAGCTCTGTCCAGTGCATGTGTGGCATACTGTTGATCACCGCAGAAAATAATTTGAACACGTCCCTCTTTTTTACAGTCATGTGGGTTTAAAAACAGAAACATGCAGCTTTCAATAAAGTGCATATGTTTTTAAAATAGGTTAATATATATTATTTGATGTATACTTTTTTTTTTCTTGTAGTGGAACTACTGAACTTTTAATTATTCTTCACAAATGTAACACCAAGTTTTCTTGTAATTTTCTGCTAATAATGTGGAAGTTACCACAATGTGTATTAAGACAAAATGAGGCATTTGCAGGCAAAAGCAATGTTGTTTTGTAGTCAACATTATGCCACAGATGATATTTGGATCCTGTTGAAATGTCCCTGCAACAAAAAATGAAGACAAATTTTGAGGTTTACTTTGGATAACATTTCGAGAACATTTATGGTGCAATATCAGTTATTATTTACGAACTATTTAAAATGAATAATTATAAGATATATATAAATTTTAAAAATATTATATTATATTGTATTATATTATATTATATATTAATTTTCGCACAGATTCTGCTGTAGTCAACAGTATATTTGATAGAGTTTGTTTTTAACCTGAAACATTTGTTTACTGTCAAGACTGCTTTATTTACTCCTCTGCCATTTAGATTAAAAATATGAAAATGACTGGCAGATGCATTCATGAAGTTGCATTCTTCAATGGTGTAAGTAATGTGTGTATCTCCACTTTTAACACTATCTAAAACAAACCTCAAAATTCTTCTTTATTCTTGATTACAGCATCCAGGCATCATTGCTGAGGATCAGAGGTTCCTACAGGTGGGGACCACCATGAATCTTGCCCTGCAGTAAGAGATTAAATAAAAAGGAGGGTCAAAATGTAAAGGCTTGTCTCAGGGCCTGCAGTAGCTGTCCCTGTCTCTGCTTTTGATGTTTGGAATTGAGAAATGTTTCTCTGATACATTTTACTGTCAGAATGCATAACTGGTGCATTTTTATTATCACTGATGAAACATGAAGCTTCTTATTACCCTTCAGTTTTTCACTGACAGTCAGTGACGTTTTCCCAGGTAAAAAAGTGTGCTTCCATAATATATTTAAAGGAGAAGTCCACTTCCAGAACAACAATTTACAAATAATTTACTTACCCCCTTGTCATCCAAGATGCTCATGTCTTTCTGTCTACAGTCGTAAAGAAATTATGGTTTTTGAGGAAAGCATTTCAGGATTTGTCTTCATATAATGGACTTAATTGGTGCCCCGATTTTGAACTTCAAAAAAGTAGTTTAAATGCAGCTTCAAAGGGCTCTAAACGATCCCAGCTGAGGAAGAATTATCTTATCTAGCGAAATGATCGTCATTTTTTTGGAAAATAAAAATTTGTATATTTTTAAGCACAAAAGCTTGTGTAGCACAGGCTCTGGGATGCGCATTCACAATGCTACAAATTAGTGATGGGTCGTTCTTGAACAATTCTTTCATTAAACAGTGTTTGACTTACTTGCAGTTTCTTAGTCTTTGTGCGTTCACTTTGTAAACACTGGGTCTGTAGTTCTGGCTACGTTCGGCATGACCTTTTGACATGATTCGATAGTATGTGAACACACTAATTTTGTACTTAATATACTAAAAATTGTTCTTTAGTACTTCTTAAGATCTTAACATTTTGGGACGTCATGAATAAGAACGAAAATGTGCTTTTAACATACTAAATCTTTATGTAAAAATGTATTTAGTTAGTACACTTGTAGTACATTATAACAATATAAAACTTATGTTATAAAACTTAAACTAAAATGCTAAACTACACTTCAGAGTCAACAATAGCAGTTCCCCTTACTCTCTAATCAAACTTTCTCTCTGCAGAGTCAAACACTGGCAGCTGTAAACAGAGCACAACAGCATCCTGTGCAAACACCAGATTTCTTGACCCTGCTAGATATCCTCAACAGTAACTGGGGTGAACAAACATTAACTAGCTGTGTACTTTCTAATTTGTCCCGCTCCACACATGGTCAGCATGTTTGAGTAACCTGGCGGAATTTAACCGCGGGGTTTGAAGCTCAGGGCAGGTTACCATGGAGATGAATAGCACAGTGAGGTCTGGTGCTCTCTGCAGGACATATGAATATGCAATCTGAAAATAATGAAATTACATTTAAATATGCATCAGTATGAGGAGTCTGCAGAAAAAAGTCTGCAGTCTCACTGTTACTGTTTATCTTTGATCCATTAGCCTGCTTTGACCAAAACTGATTCTATAAACAATAAGAAAAGGTTATATTTATAACACATTTACAACTCATTTTTGTAATTAGGGAACATGATTTACTATTAACTAGTTTACTTTACTTATTATCATGCATATTACTAGCATATTGGCTGTTTATTAATACTTATAAAGCACAAGTTAATGCTTTATTCTGTATGACCATATTTTAGATCCTGCCCCATTCCCTAAACTTAGCAACTACCTTATAAGCAGGAAATTAGGAGTTCATTGAGGGAAAACTCTTAGTTAATAGTGAAAATGTGTTCCCTAATCTAAAGTGTGGATTAGACAGAACTAGAAAACATGGATGCCAGTTTAAATTCTTTACAAGCATTTATTTCATTAATTTATTGCGACTTTTGCCATTTAATTATTAAATTTAATTTAAAATAGGAAACATTTTATTTGAAAAAGGCAAAAATATATATATATTGAACTAGAACATGGGCTAACAATTAAAAAACAGCATAATCAGTGGTCAAACTTTATTTTAAGGTCCAGCTCTTGCTATTAACAAATCATCAACTATGGTTTTTGCCTCAATAAACTCCTTGCTGCTTATTAATAGTTAGTAAGGTAGTTGTTAAATTGTTAGGATTAGGGATGTAGAATATGGTCATGCAGAATATAAGCACTAATAAACAGCAAATATGTTAATAACAGGCATGATAATAAGCACCTAGTGCGAATTGTTCCCATATGCTAAAGTATTACAGAATCAGCAGATTTTTTTTTTTTTTGTGAGTACAGTATATATGTTTATATATCAAATTAAATCAGAAAGTCTTATGACTCAAACAAAACATATTTTGTCATTTCACATCCATTTATATGAATGCAAGTCAATTATCAATTAGATGTAAACAATACTAGATGCCATGTAAATATATATTTTCTAATACAGAGCATTACAGCTTTAGCTGTCATCTCAAGAAGGTAGTGATCATGTATAATATTGATTCATCACTCATTTCTAAATGGTTAAGCTCACAACCATCCCTACTCACCCCTATTTTTAAAGCAATCCTAAACGTGATTGAAATGTTATTCATAGAAAATGGTTACAAGCAGAGACTAGTGCTATGTGACTAGACTATATTTGTAAGGCCCCATCTTGTGCGGCAATCTTTGTATTCAGTGTTGGTCTGCAGGAGGGACCGGGGGCCCGACAGACGGGTCACAGCTCATTACTGACACACACAAGCCACATCCTAGACTTTCTCACACAACTGATACCGTTTAGCATCTGCTCATTTCATCTGCTCAGTATCTTCACATCTACAGGTGTCCAGAAATAGCGTGTAGGTAAGACCAAGAAATGAAAGACGGAAGATAATGAGAGGAACCAAGTCTCAGTTGGGGGAGCTCTGAAAACAGTTACAAAAAACACTTTGTACTATGTTGAAAGAATTTATTTTAAGGTGTCCTTGTTGCAAGTACTAAGTAATTAACTGAATATTTAACAACATTTCCTTACTATAAGGTTAGGGTTAGGGTTAGAATTAGGTGTTTAGTTGAGGGTTATTATGTAATTATGCATGATTTACTTTTACTAAGTACATGTCACATGTGTAACAAGGGTGCTGTAAAATTAAGTGTTACCAAAAAGACAGTGCGTGTTAGATTGTACTTACATGGAAGTACATGCAGGTAATTACATTTTACAATGTTGATGGTACTCCAATCCTAAACCTACCGTTAATTAGCTACATCTAATCTTACTCGGATCCCTAACGCAACAGAAGTAATATTGCAGGAGTTTTACAGAGTGTGTAATATGCAGCTTATGCATATCAATCATTGACAGCCTAAGCATGTTTGAATCTATTTAAAGATAATAAATGACACCCTCTTGCTGGGGGTTGTGAAAAATTGTAATGCCCTGAGTGCATTGTGTTCATTGATCTGCATTAGGATGTCATCCATAGACATTCTAGCTCTGTGCCTCAGTGATGCTGAATAAACACAGTTCTCCATATGGCAGATGACAAACACGGTCAGAGATGTCTACATGCTGTCTGTCCTGACAGTGCATCTCACTTTCTGTGTCACTTTGATCAACCAGGCTTCTGTCTATCCAAAACATTGAAAGTCAAGGTTGAAAATCGGTGAGCATTGTGATGATAGCATTCCATCAATCAAATATAATTCAATCAAATTAATCAAATTAAAAAATATTTAGGCCTGAATTCTGTTGAACATAAAAGAATGATATTTTGAAGAATGTTGGTTAAAAAAAAAAAAACAGTTGCTGGTAGCTATTGACTGCCTTAGTATGGAAAAAATACTATGGAAGTCAATGGAGACCAAAAGTTGTTTGTTTACCCACACTCTTGAAAATATTTTCTGTCAAAATTTTCATTTTGGGATGAACTATCCCATTAAGATGTATTTTAATTGCATTTAAAAATGTCATCCATTTGTACTACACACACTAATGAACTTAATGTGATGCATATTTGTCAGTCATACATAAATAAAATAGGTAAGACACAGGTATGATTTTTGTAATGGTATTTTAAATACACAATAACCATCCAATAGCCATCTTTAAATGTTTTCATACAGCAGAAAAACAGTAACCTAAATTGGTAGCATCTAAGTTAAGTTAAGTTGTGAAGTTAAGTTAAGTTAAGGTAATAAACAGGTTACCAGTTTATATGTACTTTAAACAAAAATGAAATCTATAAACTTGTTTCACAATGAACAGATTTATGGTGATTCTAAGCAATGTGCATTTTAAAAATAGGAGTATATAAATAAAATGTACATAGATAAATATTAATAATAATAGTTCAATAAACTGCCATGCTTTTTGAGTGCAGAAACTGTATCAGTTTCTTAGCTGTTTTATTTTACTTACAAATATTAGGCTTATTAGTTTATTTATTGTAAAACCGTGTAATCTAAACAGATGGAAATTTTGGTCACACTTTATTTTAAGGTCCAATTCTCACTGTTAACAAACTATTAACTCAACTTTGCCTTAATAAACTCCTAATTTGCTGCCTATTAATAGTTAGTAAATAGTTGTTAAATTAGGTATGGGAAATGAAATATGGTCATGCAGAATAAGGCAGTAATATGTGCTTTTCACGTACTAATAAACAGCCAATATGCTAGTAGTATGCATGATACTAAGCAACTAGTTAATAGTGAGAATTGGTCCTTAAAACAAAGCGTTACATAAATAAATCTACATTTAGACCTAAATGTTTTTTTTTAAGCACAGATACTGAGATTCTGTTAATGAATTTGACCATCTTCTAGATCATTAAAGATTAAATTTGTAATTGTGGATCTACTAATGTCTGCTCATATAACTGTGTGTAAAGGCTCCTAGTAGAGGATGAACAGGGCGGTGATGTGCTTGATTTATATGTCACATGCCCTGCTCTTTGGATCCATTAATGTGAACCAAGGCCGGATTTCGCTTGGCAGACTCTTGCACCTCCCCCACTTGTTATCGATCCTAGGATATTTAGGCTTGGTGCTCCAATAATGGGCAAAAAACAGGAGAAATCCTCTACAGTTTTTGAAAAGAGAGCATGCTGGGAAGTCTGTGAGGTTATCCCCCCAGTTCACAATAGCCTGTAGAGTCTCTTTGTGGTTTTATATCCTGTATGGTTTACTTGGTGCATGTGATTGATGATGACTGTAAGAGTGGTCTTCACCTTTGACCCCTCATTACGGTACAGCCTCAACACTGATTCACCCCTGGTGACTGATGAATACCTAATTAATAACTTTAAATGCTTTTAATAACTTTAAATGCTATTAAGCATTTATTAATATATTACACACAGAACCACATAAGTTCTCCTTAAATAATTTGCATGGTTATGAATGTCAGAGTGCTTTACAGTCCATTGTAATTTGTGACCCTGGATCACAAAACCAGTCATAAGGGTACATTTTTCAAAACAGATAAATAAGCTTTCCATTGATGTATGGTTTGTTAGGATAGGACAATATTTGGTCGAGATACAACTATTTGATAATCGGGAATCTGAGGTTGCAAAGTGAGAAAATTGCCTTTAAAGTTGTCCAGATAAAGTTCTTAACAATGTATATTACTAATCAAAAATTAAGTTTTCATATATTTACAGTAGGAATTTTGAAAAGTATCTTCATGGAACATGATCTTACTTAATTTCCTAATGATTTTTGCCATAAAAGAAAAATCAATAATTTTGACCCATACAATGTATTTTTGCCTCTTGCTACAAATATAACCCAGTGACTTAAGACTGGTTTTGTGGTCCAGGGTCACATTTGTTTAAATGAAATCAGCGAGTTTATAAGACTGATTTATTCTTTTTTTTATACTTTAGACATGTATCAGTGTTTGTGCATTAATGTCTGTAATGTGTGCTGTAGGTGCGAAGCGTTTAGGAATCTTACCCAAGTTGTTGGCTAGTCAATACTGGTCAGTCATATCTGACATAAAGGATCCCACTCATTTATATAATAGATTAGTGACGGCTCCGTGAATGAAACTGACCACAAACACCATTAACTTAAGTGAATGGAAGGCAATAATCAACAATATGTGTTGACACAAATTACTTTATTTGAATATTTCATTGATACAACAGGGCACTTTGTTAGAAATGAAAAGCGTAGTGACATCATTGCTTGATGACATCAGGAACTGATGAATTTTTGAACCAGTTCAATGAGCCAAACTGTCTGAAAAGCACTTTGCATTACTATTAGTATTTTTGTCCATCCAAAACAAAAAAGCTGGAACACAATCCTTCTACGAACAGAATTGAAACCCAAACCATATGTAAACAAGAACCTAGAAACTGAACTGAAACACAGAACATTAAATACACAGAAGATAAGAAACTAAACAAGGGACAGGTGAAAGTAATCAATAAGTAACTATGACACCAAATGAAAAGCAGGACTAAATAACAGAAAGAGCTGAACGGTGTTAAAAGTTTTGCTTGATTCATAAAGTAAAGTTGAAGGAGAATTCTGAAGTAAAGGAATGAGAAATCTGGACTGAACTCAAAACTTTAACGAAATCTTTCTCAACACTCTTGAGAATGGCCCAGTTGATATGAGACAAAATTATACATTAATGTAATAGAATCTGTTTTTGTTACAAAAAAACCTTAATAAAGGACACTGTTTTTAGGTGGCAGAACACCTTTTAGTCTGATAGAGTGTCATGCACTGACTGCAGTGGTATCTGTGTCATCTGTGTTTTTTGAGCTGAAGAGGGTTGTGAATAGAGAACGAGGTCACTGTTCTTCATTGTTGTGGCTACAATGAAATCACAAATAGCAGAGTTCAGTCTCATTCTTATCTGTCTCTTCTGTCTTTTCAAACTAATAACTCCCTAAAAGACACATCAGAGTCTGAGAAATATAGAAAACGCTAGAATGAGAGCCATTCTAGTATAGTGTGCTAAATAATTCATGAGCTTTTTATGATTGATAAAACATTTATGATGAAGTCAGTCCATTTGCAGATTAATTTGAACATAGTTGTGACCACCTTGGAGCCGTGATGAAGTGACCACTACCATTATTTGTCATCATTAGTCACACTTTTGTTTCTCTGAAGCCTTTCACATTATACTAAGACTGAAAATTAAAATGAAAACAAAGTTTTGTAATTTTGCTGACTTTCTAAAACCAGCAGTTTTTCAAAATCCTCACGTGACTATGAATAATCTGCTGTGGAAAAAAGCTGAACTTGTGTGGAATCAGCATGAATAGTCCTAAGACCATAATGCAGCACAGAAAATTTTATGACAACATGATTTAAACAATAATATTCTGCTAACTCAACCATAAATACGCCCAGCTACAGAGCACTGACATCAGCCGGTATGCCACCTGCTCCCTGCCTCATCTTGTTATTTGCATCTGATTGAACAATGTGTCAGCTGGCCTGCACTGCCTGGTACAACAGATTTCACAAAACTATCATGTGCATGACAAGCTGATATTAAAACAGTACAAATGTAAATCCCATGAATTGTTACCTATATGCTTTTATAGATAAATTAATCTTAAGTAAGCATGATATGTCATGGAATTGATTTTGAGGAAACACATTCTTTGAACACCCTCCTCTCAGGTGACTTCAGGTTGATTGGGACACTTTTTCCAAGTCATTTCAATGACAAAAAAAATGTCCCAATCAACCTGAAGCCACCCTATATGAAAGGCTCACCTCACAAACCTATGTTTGAATATTTACTCCTCACACAGTAACACTTGCTGTCTGTCCTGACAAACAGCCTCTGAACAGAGTACTATATGCCTCTTGGTTAATGGTTTGTTCTCATTCTTAAACTTTCTAAGCATATCATGAACTCAGGAACCACAAAGACTGAGATTCAAACCGAGAAAATACCAATTAACCACAGTAAGGGGCCACCAGCCTGTGAAAACGCTATCAAAACAAGTTCCTATTACACATTTGCTATACATACTTGAATATGAAAATTCAGCTGTGATTTTGTTAGCATCTGAGTATTTGATAACTACATCTCAACACTGGTAACAACTGTCAACCAGTCTAAAATGCAAAAAGTTAGAATGTGGTTCAGTTGCACATTTCTGTTAAAACTGTAATTTAGATTTAGACATTAATGACTGCTTAACATACTGAAGGCCATACTAATCACAAAAAAATGGTTTGTAATTTTTATATAAGAGACTGTAAAAATGCTACCCCTAGAATGTGTTACTTGATTTACTGTGTGTTACCTTACTATATGCATTATATGTCATTTCTGTAAAACTTTGTTTTTGCAAGTAAAAACAATGAATTAACATATTAGTTGTGAAAAACAGATGCATGATATTTCTTTTTTGCGATAGGACAGATCATTAGATCACAGGAAGGGAAGCCCTTTCGAGACGGGATTCGAACTCGGGACACCTGTAGCGCAACGGCACTGTATATCGGCGCACTGCCCACTGGGCTATCGGTACTAAACTGGATGTTGCCTATTTTTTTTAGTGAAATATATGATTATATGCTGTAAACACAGGCTACAAACCCTAAAATGCCATCCCATAACACTGGCAACCACAGTTGCTGTATTTTTACCATACATTTAACAGGATATTTTTACAGTGTTTTCAAGTTGAGTTAAAAAGTACAAATTAATGCATCTGCTTCCTTCTTGTTTATTGAAAATAGAATCTCATACTGAAACTCATATTTCTGGATCTTCTTCATTACAAACAAGCAAACAAACAAGATCCATCCATCCATCAAGATCCATCCATCTTGAGAAAGTCAGATACCACACCTACACTGCTGTTTAAGCTGGTATCACCTTGAGAGAAGACATATATTAAGCCATTGGCTCATTTCCAGCTTTTATCTTTGCTGATACAGATGCTGACCTCAGCATTTCTGAAAAGAACATGCTCTCAGATATGAGTCAAAAGTGACATCACAGACAAATTTAGGCTGACAGATAACTATTTCCCATACATTAACTAACTGAAAAGTCCTTGCAAACACAGCATAGGATATCAGCAGACTGGATTAGACCGGGAAAATGTGCTTGTGTTTTTTTTAGCAGAATGTGACTTCAATCCATCCATGTGAGCAAACGTACATTTGGGAATATTCTGGGTTCTATGACAAATTCAAATTCAGCTCAATCGACAGTATTTGTGGCACAGTGTTGATTACATAAAAAAATCATTTTGACTCATCTTTGTTTTTATGTTACAGTGAGCACTTACAATGGAAGTGAACGAAATGCTAGCCATTTTTATTTATTTATTTAGACTAGGGTTTAAAGGCAGAAATGTGAATCTTATAATTTTATATAACAGTACGTCAATTTTTCTCTTAAAACTCAGGTATTTGTTGAGCTGTAAATGTTCTAATCTTTTTTTTTTCTGGTTATGTAGTTTATGCCATTATGATGGCATGTCAACAAAGTTGTATATTTGGATATAGCTTTATGGATATAGCACACTAAATCATGTGATCATATTGTGTATCTCTTGTTGTTGCTGGTTTTGAAACAAATTTGATATAACATAAAATAATATTTAGCTTATACTTATGCATATTAGGCTAAGTAGACAAAACGTTTTGTGAATTCGTGCGAATGGCAAAAAGGTGCTTTCATTGCGCGGAGAACAGAGCCACCTGCCGGCTCACTGCTGAACTACTGCTGTCTACGTTTCTGAATCTAATAAAGTCGTGAAAATTTATTAGGTTATTCTGGAGTTATTTGATTTGCAGAAACATCCAGGTACTAAATAGCCTAGTATTACAGAACGTAACTCTTGCAATTGTAGGATCCGATCATTTCGTATAGCTGAGCCTGTACCAAAGTCTGCCTTTCAGCCAATCATGCAAGCTTATTGGGCGAACGTCGTGTAATCTAATTAATATTCATGAGCTATAAATTTGCTTCCACGGGTGGCTACTACACTGGATGTGATACCGTGCAATGTCAGTAGAGGAGCTGTTGCTATTCAAATGACCTTTGGTAATCTGTTGCTGTGTCATGAGTGAGTCAGATAAAAGGAATGGCAAAAGCAAGGCAAATGATCAGGTTTCAAAAATGACATCAACATGGTGGAACAGTCGTTAGTAGCCTCTCACATCAGCTTTCAAAGAGAATTTAAAACTATGATCTGTTGCTTCGGACATATTAACTTGGTTAAGAGATTTATAGAATCACTGCAGCCTATTGTGTCCGATCGCTATTATAATTATAAATAGATTATAAATTATGAAATCTGTAAATGTGTCAAAGAGACAATTTTCTGCTGATTATTGGACATATAATTTGGTTTTCCATTTGTCATTTCATTTAGGCGTTTTTATTTACTTATTATTATTATCATTATCATCATCATCATCATCATCATCAACATCATCATTAGGGTACAACGGAGCTAAAGGCACACCTTAAGAAAAAAAAAAAGTGCTGCTCACTGTGCCTAAAATGTATAGGCTAAAAAATATATAATTGTATTGAACATTTATGGAGCAACAGATTTTGTGTGACAATAAATAATACAAGTCTGTTATGTTATTTTTATTTGTTTTGTTTTAAAATCTTATAAATGTATGAGGTGGCAAGGGGGGCCTTTTACCCCACACATGAGGTGAAAAGCTCACCAGCATGGGGCAAAAGGCACACAGTATCACAGCATTGATATAAATATTTTAGCTATATTGTTTTTTTAATATAATGTTTTATGTTGTTAATGTTTTTTTAATAATGTCTAAGTTAATACTTGTTCAAAACAATCACTTTAGCAAAGTACTATTTTCAATAAAATATTTTTTGTTCAATAAATAAATAAATATATTATCATTAAAATATGTTAATATAAAAAAATAACAAAATTGAAAAAGTAAAGATTCTGAAAGCATTGAAAGAGATCCCATAATATTTTAATATAGATTTACAGCAGCAACAACAAATGATATTTTACTATATGATATGATTAATGCCATCTTTTTAAATATGATGGTTTCATCCTAATCATCTCTAAGATGAACACCCAACATAAAATATGATATTTACCATCTGAATATAACCATGTCATGTAAACAAATGGAAAAGTCAGCCATGAATTAATTATCATGTTAATTATTATGCCTTTTAGCTTAACAGCAGCGTTTTTACCCCAATATACCCCAGATATTTTTTTTATAAATTATAAAAAAATAGTTTACATATCATTTCATTATTTAAAAATTGTTGCTTTAATTATCTTTAACAAAACTGAAAATCATTAGGAAGACGTTTGTCTCAAAATATATGCATTCATTTTAGCGATTCTCATTTGCTACGCTTGAATTTACATCATTTTAGAAAACATAAATTATTAGATGAAGTAAGCACAGAATCAACTTTGCGCTGGTTCCCGCGATCGCGTCAAGGATCAGAAAAAGAAATTTGCACGTGCATCTTGAAATGTTTTTGTGCCATCTAGTGGTTTACTAGAAAATAATATCAAAGGCGCCTTTAGCCCCGTTGTATTATTATTAGTAGTAGTGTTAGTAGTAGTAGTAGTAGTATTACTATGATTATTATTATTATTATTTTGTTTGTTCTTAAATGTTTTTCTTGAATAAGAAAAAGCTCTTTCAATAAAGATTCAATTAAAGGTACATACAACAAAACATTTACTTACATTTGGAATGTATTAAACCCGCACTATTCATTCATTCATTCAGAACAGTGTAGTAGCCTATTACATTTACACGAAAACTTACACAATGCTTCGTTCGCGGTTCAGTGTTTTATTTTTAGAAATTCATATGCGGGTCGAGGCGCTCGCTTTCAGGGTCAGAGGAGACGTGGAAGCAACGATTACCCAGCAGTCTGAGGCCTTGAGTGATCCTGCAAATAAGGAGGATATTGAGTTGGCCAATAACGAGGTTCGCCGTGTTGCCTGTACTACGGAGCGCACAATAGCCTCGGGAGGTGGAAGCTGCACTTCAGGGACATTCACCAATCAAGCTGTGCCCTCACTGCCCTGCTCTTTCCTTCCTAAAGTGATAACGGTGACAAAAATGCTACACAGCACGGTGCGAAAAAGAGTCAGAGAGGTAGAAGCGGATGAAGATGATCGATATTTGCAAATACATTTTAAGCCTTAAGTTTTTTTTCATCAGCATGCAAAGCACATTATTTAACTTATAGCACATGAACAATTCTATTTAATCTCAGTTACATTACCTTTTTGACAGGTTCCACAACAATAACGACACCGTTATTTATTTATTTAAGCTTTTTATTTAGTTATCCACACAAACTAGTCAGCGAATTCGGTAAATTGGATGCTCCCAGCAGTTTAACTTTGTTGTAAACTGGAGGATGAGGGGCAGAATGGACTAACTTTGTCGATATATATTCTTATACTAGTTTCTACATTAGCTGGATACTTTATTTTGCCAGTTACCTCTGTCAGTGTCAAAAGCATTTGTCTAAAATAATAAGATACTTTATTTTTAGAATGAGGTTTAATGGGACAACAGCAGTAAACACAGAAAAAACGCGGTGTTTTCACCGACAGGTGTCGCAGCAGGTCAGGATGCAGAAAAGAGCTGTTCCTTAGTGTTCTTTAAGACCTAAACAAATCTTAATTCAAAAGTATAATTGCTGGGTTGAAATCATCTCTCTATTTTAAGAAGAAACATTGCAAAGTGTGCACTTCCATTGTATTTGCTTTCCAGGCATACAGCAATTATCTGGTTCTGCGCGTTAAAGGTAGTCTATCATCTGTAAAAGCTCCTGAAGCGTAATTCAAATGCAGCCAACTGCGTGTTGGTTAAAACGTTTAATAATAAACCAACAAACGTTATGCGGTTTTACAGAATAAGTACGTTTATTTAGGCCTGCAAGTGAAATATGAATCAAGGTTTCCAGTCAGTATTAATTTGAACACGGTACATTAATGTTTGTCAACATTTTAGAAGCAAGAGCTATAAAGTGTGCTTTCATGTAGCACAGAGTATTGCAGTTAGCCATCACCATGCAGGATGCACACATTTCATGCGCATGCATATGTGAGCTGTGTGTATCCTGCATTCATTGGCTGCTTCTCGCACATAAGTTCATCCTCCCCCGTGACGCGCGATAAATGTCCGTCCTCCCGCATCTCTGCTGACAGACAATCACAGTTCTGCTTTGCGTCGCGTCTGCGTTTGTATTCTTCCAAAGTGGAATGCAACATAACTCAGAAACCGTATTTAGTTTTGCGCTTTAGAAGAGTTTTTATGGGTTTGCTCAATCGTTGGACTTGCATTTAAGTATTTTTGCGTTATGAAAAACATGACTGGAGTTTTTGACAGCCTCAGTACAGATATGCATTCAAACCAGATTACCTCCAGCAGTTACCACAGTCTGCACAAATCCCAGGAATCACCGACTCTTCCGGTCTCCACCGCTACCGACAGCAGCTACTATAATAATAACCAGCAGGCCGGGCAATGCGCTGGCTCTCCATACGATCAGATCAGCTCTTACCAGTACCAGAACAACAGCATGAACAGCGTACAGTACAACACCAAATCATACGAACTGGGCTTCGGCAATGCGTTTGGCCCCTACGGCACGTACGGCTCTTGCTCCTCACCAACTCCTGCAGATGCTGGTAAATATCTCTCTTGCTCTATTTTCTTTAAAACGTATGGTCACAGTTGATATTAAAATTGTAATGTTGGCCTGCTGCGTTTGCATAATCACTGAGCACTTGTAAAGAGCAACGTTTTTTGCAATGTATGAATCATTATTTTGATGAGATTCTTTTAATTGCGCATGCTATTGTAATTAATACTAATAGTAGTATATAATATCTGAAAGCTAAAATATTGGTTTTATTATTGTGTTGCATAAAGGTTTTATTTTAAAAGATTAGTTTCCGACAACTCAGTTATTTCAGGCGCATTTTAAGCTACGTTTGTTTGTTTTCTCTCCCAGAAAAAGAGGAAAGTGAACCTGAAATTCGAATGGTTAATGGAAAACCAAAGAAAGTCAGAAAACCTCGCACTATTTACTCAAGTTTCCAGCTGGCGGCCCTACAGAGGAGGTTTCAGAAGACTCAGTATCTGGCCTTGCCGGAGAGAGCTGAGCTAGCCGCATCTCTGGGCCTCACGCAAACACAGGTAAGGATAGATGTTTTCTAAACTTAATAAAATACCTGCCAACAAATATTACTTAATAATGTTTTTGTTTGATGTAGTACAATGCTAATTCATTTCTGACGTACTACTACTACTAATAATAATAATAGACACCTCTTTCCTGTCCTTTAATTTTATTACAAACAATCAGCAAAACAGTTACAAAATTTGAAATTATTATCCCATACACAGAGGTAATATTAAAAACAATTTTGTGAAACATGAATTAGATGTAGAGCAGTATTGTTCCATTGCGTGTTTAATGCTACTTGATATACTGAGTTGTTGTTATCGTTTCTTCAGGTAAAAATTTGGTTCCAGAATCGTCGTTCGAAGTTCAAGAAGTTGTGGAAAAGTGGAGAAATCCCACCCGAGCAACATGTGGCCTCTAGCGAGTCTCCAACTCACCATTCGCCGCCACTTAGCGCGGTCTGGGACTTCGCGCACAGCCAGAGGATGAACGCCGTTAACACGGGTTTGTCCCAGAGCAGCAGCCCGCCGAACACGACTGCCCCTTCATTTCTGACAAACTACCCCTGGTACTCATCAACGAACTCTGCGAGCCATCTACAACCACCACATCATCACAACACAACTGTTAGCGCCGGGACCATATTTTGACTCGACAGACTCCAAACAAAAACTGGGGAATTGAATTTGTGAACTTGCATCAAATGACTTTTAGGCCTGTTTTCCAGTATGAACGGTGAGACCTCCTCACCTTTGCCACGTTGATCATTGCAAGTGCGTTTTGGGCGTTACACTGTTTCTTTTCATGCAATGTCGTCAACAAGCAGACACTAAAGAATCAAACATATACAATTATTTTTGTATTTATTTATTTTGTTCTATGGGTGGTACATCAATGGATTAAAAACCAGTTGTTCAGCGAACTACTATTATCCAAAGCCTAGAGAACTCATGTGGACATTAATGGAGTGAATATTGCAGCAGGGTGTAAGAGCACATGTAGCACAACCTGAAGCTGTTTGGTGCCTTTTGAAAATAACTTAACATTTTCACCGTAAATGTGTTTCATGCGCCTGTCTTTCATTTCTTAGATTTTTGTTTGTTTTATACTTAGTGCGTAAGGTAAGTTGGAAATCTGGTGTCCGTCTATGTACGTGTGTTCCACCGCGTCTATTTAATAATGTTGTCATTCATATAGGATATCACATAGGGTTCTCGCTGTTTTAAATAATATGGACAAACACTAATGAAAAACACTCACAAGCTACTGATTGTCCTAAAGTCATGTTCACATGTAAAAGGATGTTTTCTCTGGAGTACATTGTTTTAGGCTATTTATTTTGAAAACCGAATGAACATTTCTGCCACTATAATGATTCAGACTTATTTAAATAAAACCTTTCATGTGAATGCATTTTATATGCTATGTATTCATTCATTGAGAATTTCGCTTTCTCTCTCTTTAGTTCATTGTTGTTATGGGTTTTATTTTATTTTTTCGCAGATATGTCCACGCCTTCTTTTTGCTTCGGCGCCAGTTGAGTCTCTAGTCTTTAATAAGTCTGGCTGGAGACGCGATGCAAAGTCTTGTAAATGTTTCCCACAAAACCCACAAATGTACCTTTTGTTGACTAACGTGACAGGTGTGTCTAGCTTACTCTGTAATAAGTAGGTCAAGAGAGTTTATGCAACTTTTTCTCGGGTTCGAAAATAGCACGAACACGATTCTTTTTTTTAAATTCACTATATAGGCAGTTGGTCTGACTTTATTTACAAATTTTCGGATACATAAAATTATAGATAAAGGCTCGGGGAGCCCGACAGAAGCGAGACGCGCTACAGAGCCTCGGGCTGGGAACTATAGCGCGCCAACACGCCCCGGCATGAAGGCGTTCGGCTGGGTTCAGACTCTCTGGAGTCAGAGCTCTGCGCTCCAGACGTTTTATGAAGTCAGCGCAGCCAAAAAGGCAGGCTCACAAATGCCCCGAGCTAAACAACGTGGAAACATTTCTCACAACTTCCACCAGCCCACGCACAATGCGAGGCCTTTGTAATAGGGACTTGACTGCAGTGTAGCCTACATTTAATTTTCCACACCATATAACAAAGGAAAACTTGTTTATTTGTTTAGAGGCTTAGTAGAAAATAAAAAGGGAATTTGAGTAATGCGACTTGCTGAAACTGATGCATGCACATTTAATGCATCACTTCAAACAAACAAACAAACAACCGACTAAAACTAAACGTTTTAATTACTCAAAGTAAAATTAAGGTATTTTTTAAATTGAATTACTGATGAAGATAATTGTAAACCACCTAATAATGTAGAAAAACGAAGATGTCATTTTAAACGTTAAAACATAACCATGAAAGTATTTATTACACTGCATGCCTATTATTAATTATGTATGACAAGTGTCACAGCTAGTTCACTTCTCAAATTAAAAAATAAATGCTTGCCCTACACGTGGCTTAAGATCCGTTGTTCTTTTTGAAATAAAATGACCAACACAGGTTGCTATTCGTGTTACATGAATCTGTTTAATTTGAGGGCTCAAAAGCTATAAAGCAGACGGATGTAATGAGGATGTATCCTGTCAGTGATTGCCACATTACAAGATGTTATGGTGTCGCCCCAGGCTGAGACTACGCCCGCATTGAAATGTGCCCCGCGGAGATCCACAAGATCCAGACTTTATCCGTTCAACAGTATAAACACGACAGGAAACGGGAATGCCATGTTTAACCAATAGCGGTCGGCTTCCTTTCGAGCGCCTTTCTGTAAAGGCCTCGGCAAGGCTCTGTTAATGTTTACTTACGCCGTCCATCCCTTGAGACAAGCTCTTGGGAAGGTTTAACGCGATCAAGAACAATGAAATATCACGTCAAGTGTAACGCACCAGCCCTCCGACCAAACCAGATCATGTTAGCCCATATTCCAAACGCGGAACACGCCAGACGCTTAACCACATGCACCACCGGGTTTTGCGCAGTTTCTGTCAGCCTGTATTTTTGCTGTCTTGGCGTATCTGGCAAAAAATGTCCATAGTCCGTGTTAACATTGATTAGGTCTCTCAACTCGGGTGGCTCAGCGTGGACAAGTGTCACACCTTGCAAATGCAAACGAATGTAAAATTGTATTGGAGCTGTCTGCAAGCACATGTTCTGCGTGCCTTTCTCTCTGAAAGATTAGCAATGATGTGGTTTTAGACACTTCCGGAATCCTGTAGACAACTTGAAAAATGCCATACCCCATCCCTAATTTATACTCTGATCTGTAATTTTATCCACAATTGCTCCAGTTGAGCATTCTGGCTCCCCGATCTGAAAGCCTGCAATTACTATATAATTCTTCGCAATTTTAGATGTCCTAATATGGACTGTAATTTTTGCGCAAGACAATTTCCAGCTATTTCAAGCATCAACATTGTCAAAGTTGTATGTACATAATAAATGGTAATATCAATGCATAGTTTTTAGCATAACATCTTGACTCCGCGATAATTATATCCGTTTGGAGCCTACGCAAAATTAGCCTGAATTGCATGGTAACTGCTGCTTTAAATTTTTAAAAATTACTCATAATTTTCCCAAAGATTACCAAGATCTCGAGTGCACAATGTCATCAGCGTAATGAGGAGTAAACATTTATGCTAATAATCAGCAATTTTTTCCATCAGCTATAAAGAGGGAAAATAAAGCAGGATTTTTCATTCCTGCTCGGAGAGCGTCTGTCAGCTCTGAGCCCAGCTAGAGGAGGCAGATTTTGGGACCCAAAGAGCCGAACCTATGCCATGACTGCTGGATGCTCTTTTCAAATTCTTCTGTTTCTTTCAAGACTGACAGGCACCTTATACTATAGACGATCTGCCAATCTTTGTGTTCTCGTTTATTGCACATTAAGGTAAGAAGGATGCGCATTTTACACATATTTATGAACTTATTTTGGGGAGATTTGCACATGTTATTATGAGGTATTATAATAAGTAAAACGAAGTGTTTTAAATGCGTGCTTTGCATCTAAAGCCTCTGAGCAATATATGATTTCGGAATTGTGTTATAGCGGTACTGGAGCATCTAAGACATAAATATCGCCGTAGCATTCTTCAAAAATTAACAACAACGTTATCACTAAGCGAATAATAACATTGGTTAATTTGAACGAATTTGGCGGCTAAAAACGTGCCGTTCGCAGGAAAATTGTATTCGGCTATGTGGAGAAAACAAAATATAGTACACCATTTGCTGCTTTGAATCAGACTAACGTGGTCTACCTCATTAATAAAGCTGTCTGAAATTGCGAGATAGTTTGTCTATAGAATCCAGTCGAAAATAAAGCAGCCCTTGTTCTATAATTTCACCTCTGCCTTCATCACTCCGACATTGTGCTTTTGCTCATTTTGATCCCTCTTCCCATTGACAAATCTCTCGGTATACACCTGCAAGCAATTTGCCAGCCTTACTTATAACTACCGCTGCGCACCTATTTCACTCTCTTTTTTTTCCTTTTCTTTTTTCCCCCATCGCACAGCAAATTTTCTTTCAGTGCGCTATCTCTTTTGTTAACAAAAGATTCCACGTGCGAAAAAAATTGCTCATAATTATCCCGTAGATGGGAAGCTGCATTAGAATAAGTAAGGAGGGAATGACTGTAATTATGTCTGGTTTGATGGGCCCGGCGCGTAATCAAGAGGAGAATAGAGTGAAATAACGCTGACCCTCTCTGCTCCACAGCTGCATGTCGGAGAAAGAGACAGAACAACACGGCTCCTTCTTTTATTCCTTCCCAAGAGTTGTGTTTAGAATAATTTTAGAAAAAAGATAGGACATATTTTAAATTTGTATTTTTGCAATCATATCTGCGGTACAAGTTATTGCTTTGATTCATATCAGTATTAGCCAATATTTAACAAATGTTCAGCGAGTAAATAAATGTTATTTATTCGTATTCTGAACATTAGCTAGACGGCTGGAAATTCCCGAGAGAAGAATAAACAGATAAGACCAATTTATTCTGGAAACCAGTAAAATATACACAACATCAAAAACATAAGACAAATTAATAAACATTGTGATCTATGACCTGGTTCCACGACAAAGACTGTAAAAGATTATAATACTATAAACGATAAAATAATGCTGCTGCTGCTGCTGCTGCTAATAATTATAATAATAATAATAATAATAATAACAACAACAATAAGAATAATAAGAATAATAATACATTTAAAAATATTGTTTTATTATAAATGTTTTAATCTGGAATACTATTAATAAAGTCAGGGAGAACTGCTGGAGCAGCTTGTGATCAGAGCGCGCAAGGCCATTTCCTGCTTCGACCAGGCCATTTTTAAAGACCACACATGAAGAATGTCAAAATTTGTCACAATAATTGCCGCACCCCCAGCACCTACTGCAGTGGCAAGAACTCAAACAGCAGATGCAAGGCCAAATGAATTCATAGTATTTCTAATATCTCAGTTGCTCTTTATATACATTTGCAGATTTGATGCAGATGTATTTAAATCTAATTGTTCAAATGTAATTTTGACCCTACATTTTTATCATTCTTCATGTAATCAATAATAATAATAACAATAATAATAATAATAATAATAATAATAATAATGATAATAATAATAATAATAATAATAACAATAATAATAAACACGTAAATTAAACCATCAAAGAAAGCGGTTAGAATCGAACAAATTTATCCACGAAAGAACACAAGCTAACTGGACATTACAGGAAATATCCTTCATATTATTGCTTGCCGGCATCTATCTGCATCAGAATTTTCTTAAAATGCGCAGTTAAACCATCAGCCCCAAACAAAAGACACTTTGAACAAGTCATTCTTTACCTATTCGCACTTGCCCCCCTCCCAGCCCCAGTCTTTCTTCATCTGCCCCTCTATGAGCGGCACCTGCCCGATTATTCACTTAACACACGGCCTTCAAAAGCAACCACACAAGAGCAGAAAAGAGCTTATAGCGGCTAAACGAAAGTGAAAAGAAACAAGTGGCCTTATTGTCGGAGGAATTACTGTGTTACAGAAACCACCGCAAGATTAATCGGCGGTTCAGATTGCAATGAAAAGCTAGAGGTGTCATTTAAAAAAGACACAAAACCCTAGAAAGATTAAAGTATTAAAGTATAAAGATTTTTGTTTACGCTAATATAATATCTGTATTGGCTCGAATGGCAAAATACATTTTTTAAATGATCTAAATGCTTTTTTTTTTTCATTATGTTTGTAAAGCGCGGTATATGTAGACAACACATAAGTTTGGATATTAAAACAAGTTGGCTAAATATTGAGATAGGCCTATTTATTTACAAAACAACTTTTTTTGCATTAGTTCTTTGAATTGTGTCATCAGTTACCTGAGTTTCATTCATTTTTGGCAAAGCAATAAACGTTGCGATGACATTTTGTAACTTCTTTCATAGCAGATTTTTACTGTTCGAGTTTACACATTATACAAGACTCCATGAAACAAAAACAATAAATTAATGTGACCGGTATAAGCTATAAAACTATTTTTCAATGTGAAACGGAAAGACACATGAATTTTAATCAACACAATCATGTTTAGATCCTTTTGCACAAATTGTTCAGCACACAACGAAAACGACTATTTCTGTACATTAGAGCTGTCAACACTTCCCATCTAACGGTGATGATAGACGCGTTTATCTGCACTCCGCTTCTCTTTGTAGGATCCAAAAAACACTCGGCTTTACAAATTGGGTTCAAATCCGAGGGAAGTGTTTCTATTTTATAGTGCAGCCTCACATCATAATTTAAAGAACATTTATTTTAAATAAAACATACAAACAGATAAAAAACAAAATTCTAAATAAGTTATATTTAAATAAACACAAAACGCCATACATACAAAATAACTTTGTTTAAAGATTTCTTTGTTCCCTTTAAAATGGGGAAAATCTTGAGACGTTCGTACTTGCTCACGGTGTGATTTATCCCAGTTTTTACACGTTCACCGCGCCATGGCGAAGCGACTGTACGAGCCCGACGTTTCGCATGAGCTTTTGGAAAAAGAGCAGTTCGGTGTGATGTTCGTGCCGTTCTCACAGCCCGTAAACCAGCACTTTGTTGTGGATGGACAAACCGGTAATTCCAATTTTCATACGGAAAATTACAAATTTGAAGAAAATGAAATACATTTCTGACTAGGAACAGTTTCATGATTTTTTACACAACAAAAAAGTCACGGAAAGGGGGAGAGTAGCAGCTTTGATTTGACCCACTTTCCCGGCATTCCCTTCAATTCAAAAAGAGACTTGTTTCCTCTCCGGTGCAGACGACCCTCGATCAGTCCACGCTGACCAGTGTGTCAGTAGGTGTGTTTTTGAGAGTGTCTCCGGATCACATCTAGTCTGGGCTGCGGAGGGCCAGTGTGTGTGTAAGGCCGCAGAGTGACTGGCCTGTGTCGGGTCCCCTGAACTGGGCCATTGGTGGACAGAGGGGCGGGGTTGTTTCAGCAGTCCTAGTTCACATGAGTTGTGGCTGCTGCATAGTGTCCTGGTGTGCTGTGGGATACCATGAGGTGTAACTGGGAATATACGAGGTCGGTGTGGATGTTTTGACGCTGGCTGTTGAGTTCCAGACGGGCGCTACGGATGGAGATCCGGTGGACAGTCCGCGCCCGTTAGCCAAAGCGTTTGTGTCTATTGTTCCTCCGCCTTGCTTCATCAGTTTCTTAAACTTGGAGCGTTTATTCTGAAACCAGATCTTCACCTAGAATAAAAAAAGACCAAGTCAAGTCAGAGCGAGCGACAACATCTGTTTCCGTTATCGAATCGCTTTACCCGTGACTTTAATTCTGCTTAAATAAAGGAAAGTCATCACGAACTTTGTCATCACGAACGTTGCCAAATATTTCCCAGATGCAACCCTTGATTACAGGCCCGTGTTATCATAGAGATTTCAAAAGGAAATGCGAAAATAAAACAATTAAAAACGAATCGTTGTGCAAATGTGGCAAATTTCACGTTCGTTAAAATCAAACTCAATCAATTATTGAAAATGCGCAAAAGTTGAGCACATGCCTGTGTTTGCGTGAGCCCCAGTGACGCGGCGAGCTCGGCTCTCTCCGGCAGAGCCAGATACTGAGTTTGCTGGAACCTCCTGTTCAGAGCCTGCAGCTGGAGACTGGAGTAGATGGTCCGGGGCTTGCGGATCTTTTTGCCTTTCCCGTTGAAACGAACCTCTCCTCCTTCCACCACGGTGTTTTTCTCTGACTCTGGCGCTGGGAGGGAGAAAGAAAAGAAACTGTCTCACCGACTGTTCATGCAGTGCGGCTCACATCACTGTGCACAAGTTTTACAGGCGGCACTTTAGGTATAATTAGCCTTAATTGCATACATTGTTTATAGCATTACGCAATAAATAATTACCAAGCCTAATAACAGCACATCTGGGCTACTCCAGTCCAACATTCTCGCAGTGTGCCGACAAGCGCAACGACCAGCGAAGACCAAAGACACGCAGCATTTCTTACCTGGGTCCTCCAATCTCGTCTGCGCCAAAGCCGAGTTGTTTGGGTAAGTCTGCACGGTGCTGAGGTACGGACTGGAGGAATGGCTACCGACCGAGTTGACGTATGGATAAGGCAGAGATCTGGGGAAGGACGGAGCCGGGCTGTATGCGCTGTCGTGCTGCGGGTGTCCGGAGGAGTGTAAACAGTGCATTGAATAATGTCCGTGGGTCATAGATGAAGGCGACATTTGCTGACTTGGTGGCCCAAATTCCATGAACACGTTCTTTCCTGAGACTGGGCTGTTTAGACTCTCTGGTATTGTAGACATGGTCATGTCTCTCGCTCTCTCTCTCTCTCCCTGCTTTTTTGTTTTCTTCTATGATCTGAGTGAAGGATGGATCCCAATTTAAGCTCAACTGATTTTTTCACTTTCCATTCATAAGAAAATGTAGTTTGTCTCTGTGAAAAGTCTAGGTACGATGCTGTGGATCCACACAAACTCGCTCAAAGGTTTGAATCAGGGAATCATGAATATTTATCCAAGGTGCTCTCTGATTGGTCCACTCCCTCCAAGAGCGACGCGGATTGGTAATCCGAGGGTCGGGTCCGACGGACCTGATAAACTCAAGAAATAAGACCAACCTGTGACTCTATTGTGCAATGCTAATGTCGAAATTTAGGGAATGGACCGAGACGCATAGGCCGTGTGTGGAGGGCTCAAACACCTTCCTGCCGAACCACAAAAAAATACCACACACAATGTGAAATTGCATCAAAATGGGCCATTTGGTTTTGATTTTTGTTTTTTAAACAGTTGTTAATGAACATTTATTGCTACACATTAAAATGAATCATTAACGTACTTAACAAACATGTTCTTTCAGTAACAATTTATTTTCACATGATCAGTGGATAATAATAATGATATGACATTACTATTATTTATATTTATTATTATTATTAATCTATTATTTATAACTTATCATTAAGTGCAATTTTTATTTAAATAAGTCACAACAATAAACAATATTATATGACATCAAAAAGAAAAAAGTTCGATATGATGAACAAATTTAGCATGCTCTTGAATTTTCTGCTGGTCACGGCTTAGTGAGCAAAGCATTTAACACCTAACAAATATGATTAAGTACAGGTATAAATGTGTGTCTCCAAGCAAAGATGAATTACTTTGATGATTCATTTGGTTAAAATGCTAGTCTCGAGTGCTTGAAGACACAGCTGAAACCAGCTAAATTAGCATAACACTGTTGTTTAATTTTCATACGCATAATTAGCTGTGTATTTAACACTTGCAGTGTTGTGCAGATCCACCTCACTCGCGCGCGCGCGTGGGTTGAATTATTGCGCTTGAGGATCAGAGAAACAGGTCGGTGTTGATAACAGCTCCTGTTATTTGGAGGATTCCTTTCAGATCCGAGTTTGGTTGACGTTGCAGTGTTTTGGTTTATATTGTACGGTTATTGTAAAAATAGTCTGCAGGTTTAAGTTTTTAGATGTGAAACTTAAGTGCAATTTATCCACTTGTGGCAGGCCCAGTAATGCAGGAAACGGTACATAAATAAGAAAACATCAAAACAAATCAACAAAAACCACATCTATACCACGTTTACTACGTGTATTTATAAGTTTACACTGTTCTACTACGTCATCTATTATCAAAACAATAAAACAACATTCCAGCTTAGATCGAATAAGCTCAAAAGTATATTTATCGACTCACCGAGCCGTTAAAATAAACTTTTAAAATAAAATTGCGTTTTCCCCCGTAAAAAATCTCAGGGTTGTATAATTAATAACTCTGTATCTGGCGTTAAGAAAGCAAAATTGAAAATCACCAAGGTTAAAAATAATGTAATTGTATTTAAATTAATTATTTTGACTGATAATGAATTAAAATAATTTTGACCCCCAGACAACTATCTAGACCTGTCTGCCATTAAACTGAACATGGGCCTTACTATCTCCTTACAAATTGTAGTATTTAAATAATGTTACATGCTTAAAATCTGTCAAACCTTTTTAAAGAACAAACAGCTTTTTGATACGGTTTGGATAACTGTGGTAGCTATGACATTAAAATATTAGTGTAAAATATAACGGCGACGCAGGTACAAACTAAAGTAAGGCTAACCTATTGTAACATTTTCCCATGTGTAGCTCTTTCACAAACATGTTTCATGACAGCTTCATGAGCAAAACGACACAGCAGTTCAATCAAACGCTTTGTTTAGATATTCGATAACAGTGCGAGTTGAAGATATATCCGTTTTCAAGATAACTAAATGTCTCCAGAAACGTGAAGAGAAAAAATAAAATGCTCATTTTCACAAGAAGCAGAAGAGAATGAGACTGGTCGTACCGTTTGTGTGCGACTCCCAGTTGAACACGGATCACACCTCCACATCCTCCTTTCATTTCTATCTCTCTTTCTCAGTCTCTGCGGTTGTCTTTTGCCCAGTCTTTCTCGAAATGATCATAATCTCCACATGTGTTCACGTACATTCCGTCATAATAAAATACAGTGAAATCAGAAAAACCTCGAATAAGAACAACTCCAGAATATTGTACAAAAATGCCACTTGCACCAACACGATGCCCAGATGATATGGACTGACGACCACGTTTGACAAATACCTGTTAGATATCCACCATCCTCAAAATTGTCCAATTTAAAGCAATTTGTATTTCAAATGACATTCGCAATCTACCTCGGGGATCCTTCATCAACAGCGAAAATAATGACAGTATTACAGCCGATAATTATCATCATTCAGAACAAACCGAACAAGTTACACTTCTTTATTGTCTTCGATTCATCTGAATTTAGGAGATAGCCTACACATATGTAAAGTGTTATATGGAACAAGGACAGCAAATTTCACGACTATAGCTTTAAATTCGATAAATACACATATTCCATATTCCCAAACGTGTACAATTGGATTTGCTCTCATATTATCGATCTTATATAATAATTCAATGACATTTATTATTATTATTATTAGTAGTAGTAGTAGTAGCGAATATGATTTGTAACATTTTAGTATAATAGCAACAATACATTCATGAATTATATTTCTAGATCTAAAATAAAGACAACAGAATTGTCGTGGGAAATCAGCAAAATGTTTTAATAATAAAACTCTAAAAAGCAAGGATTCAAACTATTTACCGATATTAAAAGTTAAGTTTAGAATCATGTTTCCTATGCTGAATTGCTTTTCTCTCCCGCACTAAGCTCCTGTTTTATTATAGAATTTCAAATAATAATAATAATGATGATGATGATAATAATAATAATAATAATAATAATAACAATCTGCTATTCATTCAAATTAAAAAACAAATATGGTAGAACCATTTTCAACAGCGGTTTTAATTAAAGGAAAGCAGAAAAACGTTGGTCTCTATTAAATGAAATATTGACATCACAGAACATCTTACTATCCATGTGGTCAGTCCCATAATAATTATACAACACAGTCCAACTGCCCACCGTGTCAGGATGATACCACAGCAGTTTTCTGTTTAGACGTAACTCAAATAAAGCAGCATGTGAGATGACGAGTTAGAGCACTTTCCAGAGAAGAGGATCATCAAGAATGAGAGTCAAACACCTGCTATGCTGCCCTGATTTAGTGCACCACACCAGTTCAGGCCCACTCACTGTGTGTGTGTGCTTCAGATACAGACATGAGCTGACAAACTGCTTCAAACAGAGACAATTGGGTTTATGGTCTCATCCGTCCTTATGGCAGGGTCTGATTCTGAACTGTAAAGGGACTTCCGAATTTGCGTCCGGAGCAGTCCCTGATTAGTTTCTGTTTTTGGTGGCACAGGATTCTTTTTTAATTGTTTCAATATGAAGCTCCCCTACCAGCTCTCTGGTTAGTGTGACCCATGAGATGTCCTGTTGATAAAATGCTCCTGAGAACCAAACTCCAAATCCGGACAGATGTCTAATTATTTAAAAAATTGTTAACAGATTGTAAGACAACATCACAATGAAACTGAGAATCAATCACAATGAAATTCACAGAGTTTCATGGATGTAGAGTAATAAGATATTACAGAATATGTACTGGATATTAATTTACTGTCAGAAGAGCACAGTGCTTTTGTATCTGTTAATAACACTCATGTGCTTTATGTTCTGGTTTCCAGTGGCCTAAAAAAAGGTCAAGTACATTTTTAGTAAGTTCAGATCCACATATTGTTTACTATCAAATGTGAACTCAATTTGTTTACATTAGCTTTCAAACTTAACAAAGTAAAACTGGCATTTGGTGTGCTTTGCAAAAGATAAGTTACGACAAAAATAAGTTGCAGTGTAATACATGAACTCTAATTCAATCTACACTTCATGTACTTGCCTCATGTGAAAGTGCATACTACTGACAGACCCTACATTATGATGGAGGGGTATTTCAAATTAAAGAGACAGAGCACTTGTGAAATGGAATATGATCCCATTATCATATTAGTAAAACACACACACACATATTCGCACTGAAAATGACAGTGTAAAAAAGCCCTAGACTCCATTTAGTTTTCCTCCACTGCATATTTGGACTGAACAAACCAGGTTTAAGTGGAGCTGTTTAAAATGTTATTAAGACAGCATTAACATTGACATCTCAACCAAATACATCCGTGCTCTGTGTTTGAGGATGTATATTGGTCCAGTATTTACCCAGGGACTTACAATTACAGCTTATTTACAAAGCGACACACACCCGCTCATATGAATTCACCCCTGTGCTTTCCTTGCAGCAGCAAAGACACACAGCGCCAGATTCGATCAGACGTAATGATCCAATTTCAGAGTATCTGATCAATCCTGATGATAAAACAGCTGTGGGTTTTCTGGGTTTCTTTTGGAGGGTTTTAAGCAGGCAGCACCTTCAATTTGCTGCTCCACTGAATTCCAATGGACAAAGAGACACTGTGAGAGTATTTGTTGAGACTGAGAGCAACATGTGTGTGAGAGAGAGGACACTCTGAGGTGTAACCACAGATTACTGTGTCAATCAGTATGGAACGGTTAAGTGTGATGTTAAAATAATGCAGTTGCTGGGTTTGTAACATTTTGTTTCCATCAGTACGGCAAAGACTGAGAACAAGAAGATTGTTGACAGAATTAAACACACTTTAACCACTCATGTTCTTTTCTTTTTCTCTGAATTGTGACTTAAAACATTCTGTAAATGAATGCACAGCTCTTCTTATATTTTACAGCTCTTTGGATATAAATTCAGGTTCTTTTTCTGTTTCACTTAATTTCATAAAAATGATTAATTTGCAATGCAAACTCTTTAGCATTTTGTGCTCTTAACCATCACTTTTTGTGAGTAAATCTCTAAAAATAAGTCTTTGGAGATCAATTTAGAACAGAACTTTAAATATTTCACCTCTCTATTTTATACAATGTAGTTTATGTTTGCATACTGTATGTATGAGTTCATGGATTCATTTCAATTATTTGCATTCCTTTCCTTACAGCTAATTCCCTGATTTTTTCATCAGTCTCATCGCCTCTTGTTCTGCTTTGGGAGAACATACAAACAAAAATGTCTGCAGAGCTGGCCAGTGGCTCTTACCTGTAGAGAGAAGTGCCTCCAGGTCTCTGCTATTTTCCTGTAATGTATTATTTTACTGACGGTATAATATTACATTATAATAACGCCGTGTTATATTTATTAGAACGCATCAAATTATGCAAACCTTTGAATCATTTTGATGTCATGTTTGCTGAAATAAATAAATAAACTGCTGTGTTAAATCTACCCATTATTACGGTTTTCTGAGCAGGCTTCATTTAGCGAAAGATCACGGGGCCTTTAAAAGACCGTTCATTCCCTAAAATATGAAATCTAGCAGCAAATGACAGGTGTGCGTGTCACACGATTATCAAAACACTGCACGGCTGTGATTCAGCAGCGGTTTTGTGGGCGATTGGATGGGATCAGCTCGGAATCTTCCGCTACCTGCTAATCTACACCTATCACTCACCTGGGCCGCAGGTGAGGGTGAGCGGAGACCGCACGGCGCGCGCGGGAGAGACGAGCCAACAACCTCCATCATTACGACAGCAGCAGGGGTCAGAACAGTCTGCCCGGCATCCCCCCACCTGGCCCAAAATTGCCCTCCAAAAATGACCAATTACCTGAGTTAGGTGCTACTGGGAGAAATAGAAAAATCCGCCCCAATAGATGGTTACTTAATGCATCGACAAGGAGGAAAAGAAATGACCGTGGAATTGTCACTCGTGGTATTTTTTTGCTTGTTGTGTCTCCAGGCTCGAGACAGGCAGTCATCAAATCTTCAAACTAAGCAGCAAATTAAAATCAATAAAAGTCATAGCCTGGCAAAACAGAACCATTTGGACCCGCCGAGGCCTGCTGCCTGCGGATGATTTCAAACAGCTGCATCTAGGCTGCGTGTGTAGCATTGCTTTATTTAGGTTGCTCGCTTTTGCATATTGAAACAAGGTTTGATTACACCGTCGCAAATGTACTTGCCATTGTCCAATTAATGGCCCCACAAAGACGTGAAACATGCAAATTCCGTAATGAAATAATGAGGCGCGGCGGAGGGGGCATGCAGCGGGCGGCTGGAGAGCCGCGTCCTCCATCCATCCATCCCCTTTGGGGTTTTGTTCGGAGTTAAGTCCCAAACAAAGACGGGGGAGAGGTCAGTACTCCAGCACACCTGAACACGTTCCCCTCTCCCCTTGATCTCCTAAGGCAGCCCGCCATTAGTCTTAATAATGGAAAATTGTCATGTTGATACAAGTCTCTCTCTCTTTGTGAACAAGTTGTAGGTGGAAGCTCCATTTATTTCAAAGTTCTTTGTGCCGAAAGGCCAGGGACGGTGCTTTTGTGGTGGGGAAGAGGAAAAAGGTGCTGGATGCTCTTTCCATAGTCAAGATAATTATCCCCACTGTGACCTTAATGATCCACCCTTCTCCCCCAGCGACTTCTCCGCGCACTACAGCGCTCCTCGGTCCCTCGCCGCCCGCCTCCCCCCTCCGTGCCCTGTGTCAGGGAATATGAAAACCCCTATAATGAAACCATTTTGGCTGATGGAAAAAGGGCTCCTCGAGCTGCACTTGCCACAAAGACGGCTCAATTATGTGAGTAATTGTGATAATTTTCCATCCATTCATGGCTCTTTCTGAAAGGGAAGGAAAGAGAGGAGAAAACAGAGAGACACTGAAAGGGAAATTACACAGACAATGTCGAGTGTGAAAATTGTTACACAAAAATGACTGCAAGAAAAGTGTAAGTCTATAAATAAATATGTTAATGCGGGGAGGCCGTACACACGCGCGCGGCCCCACGTCACAAACAAAAGGAGCGCGCGCGCTCGCGCTCGGATAGATGACCGCTATAGGGGAATAATGCCGAGATGAAAGTACATGTGCAGCTGTCTGAAAATTAAAGCTCTTTCGACTTCCTATTGACAAAGCTGAGCCCCTAAAAAAGCTCCCCAGTGGTTAGAGATCATTTGGAGCCCTGTGACAGGAAAAAGGATAATTACCTCTCTGAGAGAGGCAGGCGGACTGACGCGCCCTTCAGACGCGCTGCTGAATGCAGGAGCTTGATAGAAGGCAGGGAGAATAATTTTGTGCTTTGCTTTTTCTTTTATTCCACGGAACATGTTTTGTTGGGTGGAAGACAAGGCGGCGAGCGGCGCTGAGTGCATTAAACCCTGGGTGTTCGCAAATATAAGGTTCCTCCGTCCATCATCTCGTACCTAGAGAAGAACTCTGAAATGCATTAAAATGTCTCCGCCATTCTGCCGGCAGACAGCAGAGGCACCGAGATACTGCATTAGGCTTCTGTTTCCCAGCGGGAGACAGATTAAACATTTCCTCACAATGCTAAAGGATATTCAGGACTCTTCTCGAAGAAAGAGCTCAGCCTGTAATTTCTCTCCCTCGCTCTCGCTCTCCGCGAAGAAAATTCATTCTGCGTCATTTCACAAATGATACATGTAAATGCCGAGTAATTCATATTCATAACCTGAGACTCCATTTTAATAGTTCTGCGATGAAATTCGCTTTTATACGGGGGCAAAGAGGAAAGGGAGACGGCGAAAGCAGTCAAACATTTACGCTTCTAAAGCGGAAATGTACACAGACCGAGACTGAGATCTGTTGACCCCTCACGTTTCAACAGATAAAGCTGCTAGGGATGTCACTAGCCCTCAAGATTTCCATCGCTGGACGGCACCTGGATGGCTTCCGCGCAAATCACACAATGGCATCCTCAGGTATCTCCTTACTTCTGCCTTTCCCTCCTTCCCTTCTCCCTTCATGCCTAAACTGCTGCCACATGTAGGAGGCTTGACCCCCTGTGTGGGGGTCCACAGACATCTGGAGAAATCTAGGCCACTGGGAGACGAACCATTCAGATTTCTGATTCCTTCTGTCCCCGTTACACACATTTGTCCTCTTCTCTCATGGACATGCGTACATCCTCATCTGTCCGTCAGCGAAACACACTCCTACCATGATTACCTGGAGCAGTAATGGCTGACCAGTTGTCATGTCACCATGGTAATTGCCAGAATGGTTCTTAAGAACCAGAGTGCTATCATCTGAAACATTTAACATCTCCATCAGAAAGAAACAAACAGACAGATACCACTGTCCTTCAGTTGCTAACACCAACAATAATAACAAAAACAACAATTATCATAAGTAATAACTTCATTTGCATTACATCTGTCAGCTTATTAAAGACCTTAATAAGCATAACAAAAGAAGACACAAAAGCACAAAACACCTGCAAATACAACCTTAAATATATGAATAAATAAAGAGCAATAATCAAACGGTTGATTCACTGGCTTTTTTAAACAGTCATATTTTATGTGCAAAAGCGCTAAAATAAAACACAGTAACCTGTATTTCTGTACTTAATGTACTGTTGAAACATGCTGATGTGTAGGTATTCAGTCCCTGTGCTGCAGACAGTCTGTGTTTATACAGATTTACCACATTGCCTTACTATTCACTTGAGAATGATTAAAAAATAACATTTTTAACTGGGGTCAAAGAGCATTCGAGTTAGAAATCAGCTGAAATAAACAGACGTATTATGGAAATCATACAGTACATTAAAAGTACAAACAATGTATTTGATTGAACTGTGGATCTTACTGAATGCAGTAGTCTGTGTTTTCATATTTGCCAAAAAATTAAGGCCATAATGGTGGAGCATAAGGGAACATCAGGGGGTTTCTGAGTTTATGAAAAGCCAACTGTAAAATTAAAATGTAGAAACTAATTTCTCCTCAGTAACTCCTAATCACTGCTTATTAATTCGTTTGTAAGGTAGTAGTTAGGTTTAGGTAGGATGAAGACTTCTAAAATATGATCATGCAGAGTAAAGCATTAATATGTGACTCTAGACCACAAAAACAGTCATAAGTGGCACTGGTATATTTGTAGTAATTGTCAACAATACATTGTATGGGTCAAAATTATCGATTTTTCTTTTATGCCAAAAATCATTAGGATATTAAGTAAAGATCATGTTCCACGAAGATATGTTGTACATTTCGTACTGTAAATATACCAGAACTTAATTTTTAATTAGTAATATGCATTGCTAAGATCTTCATTTGGACAACTTTAAAGGCGATTTTCTGAGTATTTAAATTTTTTTGCACCCTTAGATTTTCAAGTAGTTGTATCTCAGCCAAATACTGTGCCATCCTAACAAACCATACATCAGCGGAAAGCTTATTTATTCAGATTTCAGATGATGTATAAATCTCAATTTAAAAAAATTGACCCTTATGACTGGTTTTGTGGTTCAGGGTCACACATGTGCTTTAAAACGTACTAATAAACAGCCAATATGCATACTAATAAGTACTAGTTAAAACTAGTTAACAGTGAATAGTGGTTAGATATTATTAGACTGGATGGGTGCTGTGTATTGGGTAGTCATATATTACTATAATATATATTATATTGTTTTATGTGTTTTATGTGATATCAGCAAAATTGCTTGGTTTTATTCAAATCAAAACTATTAGTTATGCAATGACTCCCATTGGTGAAAGTGATTTTACTAAATGAAGGTACATATTTAAAAAAAAATGTTAAATAAATGTTGTATTCATTTAAATAAACATCATGGTAGCGCCAATAACCATAGCAGGCCTATCTTATCAAACAAAAAGCATTGGTAATAGCATCTCATGAGATCTGATACTAGTTTTTAGACAGCAAGTTTGGTGAATACAGTTAAAACAAGTGTGCAAAATGTAAATGTTGAAGAAAAAAATCAATAGGTGTGTTTTAGTTCATCTGTGTTTTGAAGATCACAGTGCTGTCAGTGTGCTGGTAAAACCCTCAGACCCCTGGAGCACAAGTGAAGGGTTCAAGATCCATTGGTCTGGATGCATGTGTGTGTGTGTGTGTGTGTGTCAGCTGCTGTTATAAATGTAGAGTCAGTGTGAGGGATGAGTCGAGCTGTCTGTGTAGAGTGATGCGGGCAGGGCGGCCCGGCTGCTGACTCCACTCTAATGACAGAGAGGGTAATGACAGAGCCCCAAACAGCAGGAAGAGGAAGATCAATCTACAGTCTGAGATAGAGAGATGGAAGAGAGGGGAGGGACGCGACACAAAAAAACAGGGGAGCGAGATTTCTATTACATTGGCTCTCTGTGTGTTAGCTTGCCCGTGAGCGCATCTGCCTCCCCCGCCTCGCTGTGGCAGTCGGCCCACGCTGCACATTAAAAACACAGCGGATCAATAACTATTAACACTCCTCGGCAGAGTCACACCGCTCACATGTGCCTCTCTCCCTCCATTCCTGCTTCTTTCTCCATCTCTCTCTGTCCACGACACTGGCCCAGCTCGCCGGCTGATGGGAGCGTGCCTGGGGTCAGTGGGAATTGAGAAACGTAGGGAAGGAAGGACAGAATAACGAGAGGGGTGAAATGAAACGAGACGGGAGTTACTAACCAGCTGCCTGAGCAAACAACACACATTCCTCATTCTCAGTCTGCTGTTTTTCCTGGCACTATCGGTCATGCAAAAAAAATAACAAAACATAAAACTAGGCCCATCAAACGATATCAAACGTCTGCATACAGGGGGGCAAGGAGTCTGAAAGCACACGAAAACCTGGGATTTTCTCAATAACAAATCTTTACTGAAAATGTTATGCTGTTAATTTCTAAAAGGGGAAAAAAATATATTAATTTTATAGGTCAAAACACTTTCAATACTTGTTTAAGGACTAATATATATGTAGCACTGAAAAAACGGTAACATTAAATGGTCAAAGATATTGTTTAATGTCACTAAATCACATAAATGCAAAAATTTATATCAACAAAGTTAATGTTTATGGGTTAAATCAGGTAGAAATAGCAGGTTACCACTCATACTCATATTCGCCATAGATAACATCTTCCTCCCAAAGAGGAAAGCTGCAGCTACAGGGACATACAAAAACAACAACAACAACATTGTGAGCGATTAAAAAGGAAGGAGTTTCTGAGAAAGAGAGCAAAAGATAAACAGACTGAAAAAAAATAGTGGAAAACATAAAATTAGCTGCAATTTGAGTAAATTTCTGGTTAATTGTCCTTTGGGACATGATTTAATCTACAGATCTAAACATTTAGCTGTATAAAAAGCCTCAGTCAGCAACAGGAAAACCAAAAACTACATTGTTACCAGCACAAGCAGCTCATTTTTTTCTAGTAGCAATAGTATCATATACTGAATTCTCACCTGTTCAGGAATAAAATGATCACCCAGTGTGCACCCGGTGTGTGATCAGCAGGATGCCGAGAAGAAGACAGAGATTTTTAGATTTTCAGTTAATGGTCAAAGATATGAGCTGCTCACATGGAGGCGGTGCCATGTGTGTCTTAATATATCACAGAGTTTATTTTTATCATTTCTTTTGAAAAGGGTAATGCAGACCATTTAAGAAAATATATTTTCGTATACCTAAGGCCCACTGCACCAGTGCAGTACTGCCATAGACACTGAGGAACATATCCCTGTAATTTTCAAATTATTAAATTTGAGTCTATTTTCAGTGGCTGAGTCTTAAACTATTAACTCATATCCTATGTGGCTTCAAATACTATTCATCAGTGCCAATAGTTTTTTGTCTAAATACTAACCTTATTTGAACTGTCTCAGTAAGTATTTAATTTACAGTTACACATTAGATTAGGGAACACATTTTCACTGTTAACTAATTGCTTATTATCATGCATATTACTAGCATATTGGCTGTGTAATGCTACTTACAAAGCACAAAATAATGCCTTATTCCGCATGACCATATTCTAGATCCCTTAACCCTACCATACACCTAGACAGACACTCTTAAAAATAAAGGTTCTGTATTGGCATCTATGTTTCTGTGAAGAACCTATAGAATCCATGGAACCTTTTAAATGCAGGTTCTTTACAGTCAAAAAAGGTTCTTTAGATTTACATTTTTTTTTTTTAAATGGTTCTTTTGGGAACTGTTTGCTGAAAGCTTATTTGGGGAACCAAAAATGGTTCATTTATGGCATCACTACAAAAACACCCATTTTTAAAGGGGTCTTCAGATGCCTTTTCACAAGTTCATATGATTCTTTAGGGTCTTAATGAAAAGTCTATAATATACTTTAAAAATTAAAAAATTCTCAGTGGATGTGTAAAACAACACCCTTTTTACCTTGTCAAAGGTAGCTCTGCAAAAATCCTCCCATTCTGGGGGATTGTTCCTTTAAATGCAAATGAGCTCTGCTCGCCCCGCCCCTCTCTTCTCTCTGTGGAGTGACTTGCTGTTCTGAGAGATTGTTTACTTTAGCCGCATGAAGCATGTTTAGCCGCGAAACTTGCTAACTAGCACGTTATTAGGAAAGGTGATTGCAGAGATTCATAAAAAAAAAAACCTAATACTTACTTCTGCTGTAGGTGAAGCTGGATCACGAATGATTTGCGCGAACATAGACACATTTATGTAGATTGGGAGGCGCATTCCCTTCACAAACAAACGTAATCTACTGCATCTTCAGCGGCTCAGATGTCGGGAGTAAATGACGGCCACCATGTTCATTGTTACATCCAGCAACACAAAACCTCAGTCGCTCAATCAGAGATATTCTTGTCTAACTTACATCCCTGCTCCAGCATCATAACAATGGAGGTCGGACTGTTACAGCTGATCTGAGGTAAGATGCTCATGTCAATCAACTATCGTGGGAGCGGCCCTTTGTCGGTGTGATGTCAGGCATCTGAAAATAGCTCGATTTGAAAAAGGGGATATTATTTTTACAGATTAATTAAAAACCACTGCATGGATTTTTATCATTATAGGGTAGATTTGTACATACACTGCCAAAACACATTAATGTTCAAACAACACGTAAAAGTGAAGTTTGCATGCGATGACCCCTTTAAGAGTGTAACTACTGTAAACACATCCTTACCTATTATTATTAAGCAGTAACTTGGATTTTATTGAGTGAAAATAGTCACAGTCATTATTACATTAATATTATTTAATGGTTAATATTACTTATTTCTGTCATGAAATCTGATGTATGAAATACTTCTGCTGCACATATATATAAAATAACCCCATAATATAACATACATGAAATCACCCCGTAGCAGATCTATACAGGTGGAGCTGGGGATGGTGGAGTGTTTCTCAAGTGTGCTGCAACTGCTACAGCAACCACTGGCCAAGTATTTGAATGTTGAGCAGCAAGCTCATCAGCTTCTGATGCGAAAGAAACCAATCAGCTGTGCCGAGTAGACAATGATGTGATTACTAGCAGATTAAGTAAAAGTACCCATAAAATCAAAATTGAAGATTTTTTGGCTTTTAGTGTGAATATGTTAGCCTTAAAGTTATCTATAAGCTTGTATGTTTCAAAACAATGACAAAATTCCCATTCAAAACTTACAGTCTCTAACTTCCGCTAACGTGGATCAAAATTTTTGATGACATCACCCTACGCTTCAGCTTCTCATCAAACATTCTTTCCAGTCAAATGCTCTCTAGAATCCGAAGTGCCCCGCCCCCTAAACTATAAATAGACACAGAAGCTGTGGTTGAAATTGGCCACTTGCTCATAGAGGTAGTATTTTTTGTACGGCGAATGGTACGTAGTGCACTACATAGGGGATAGGGAACGATTCAGACAGAGTAAATATGCATTCCTTTGAGGCGAATGAAGTCTGGTTTCGCAATGTGTCAAGTGAGCCGACGCAGACCATAAAACGTATCGTGCCCATTGCATTCTACACAGAATGGTATATTTTATAGCGATATAGATGGGATTGTGGCTGTCATACGCTGTCGATTGGGCTTTACTGAGCTCAACGGCTCTGGCTCAAACTGTGATATAAACTAAATTATATTGGCTATTTAAAAAAAGGTGCGGGACTGCTTGATATGTCCCGCCCTGTCTTCCTGTTTCAGTTGAAATGATGTCAACGCATACAATAACACTATGTGTTTCAAAGCACTTCAGTGGACCTTTAAGGACCTGTCAGCCTGCGGCTTCTAGAGTTGCATGACAGAGCTTTATATATAATAAGCTAACAATGAACATATAACATTTTATTAACTAATGTTAATAAAGATTAATTAAAAACTATAACAAATGCATTGCTCATTATAGGTTAATGTTAGTTAATGCATTAGTAATGTTAACCAATGGGAAACAAACAAATAAAAAGAACCTGGAAATGCTGAATATACATTATAGACTCATGAAGCAGGAAGACTCTGGAACATGGAGAGAAAGAGAATGTGACTCCTTTCCAGGTGACTCAAGGAACTCCACAATTAGTGCACTGTGAATTGCATGGATTTGGATATGCCTGTTAAGTAATGAGGCGACCAATTAACTGTGACCACAGATTAATGAAGTCATGCGCTCTCACAGGCCTCTATGGACAAATTTCAGAGCAACAGTTTGTGAAAGTGCATGACTGTGTCCAGCTGTTAAACTTCTCCAGAGTGACCCGACACAAAGGACTATGTGACTTTTAACGCTTTGAACAACAATACCTTTAATCATCCCAGTAATATAAAACTACACTTTCCCATCTCAGACCAGTCGTTAAACCGGTCCGTGTGTAATTTGTCCCTTTCATTAGTGAGACGGGGCATCAATGATTTTTTTTCGGTGTTGTACAGTCTCTATACAAGACCTCCCTATCTCATGTCAACTGAGGTCTCCTAATGGCTCTGTATCTGTATATCGGCCAAACACAGACTTCAGTGTGCTCCCTCAATTGCGCTTTATCTGAGCCCAAACCCAGAGGATCATAACAGTTTTGCCTGCTTGAGCTCTGGGCTTTGACTGCTCTGAATGGGTGGGTAATGGATGGAGGGGGGGTCCCAGCGTGATACAGGACATGAGCTGAATACCTCAATACCTGTCAGGTGTACGGTGACATGGCAACATTGTTTGGGGAGGTTCAGATTGATTTCGGATAGCCTGGCCTGAGCAGAGGGGGCTGATGGGTATTGTGTGATTGCTGGATCACCGAATAAAGCCAGTGGTTTCATCTGTTGTCATGCCAACCTGGATGGAGGAGAAAAGAGGAAAATCAAATGAAAAGTGACACACAGAACTCAAAGATGGGGGAAGTCACCACAAATAACTGATGATTGCTGATAGCGTTGTGTATTCACGGTTTGTGTTGTTTTAGAACCTGATTCAATAAAGTAATTATGCAAATCAGTTAATGCTGTAAACAGGGCCCAAAAATGTGCTCTGAATGCAATTTCGCAAAGTTCAGTTTTTCATCTTGCAGCCTGGTTTTGAGCATATGGTTATTGAGGATGCTGCAGACTAACACAATCTGCCATACATTACCGTGACTGGCACTCGCCTACACTGCACTTCTGGTTATATGCTCTTCTACATCTCTGTCTTTCAAACGAATTCTGTAACTGCCACAGACAAACAGCTGTGACTTCGGTAAATTTGAATGTTTTGAGCCAAGTGTGGGATTTATCAAATGTTTGGCTTTGGCTTGTATACTAAGGAACTAAATATATTATGTAATATATACAATGTGTTACAAGTATAATCCTATGACTTTCAAGTAAAGGCATAGTTCACCCCAAAATGGAAATTCTGTCATCATTTACTCAGCCTCAAGTCATTTGAAAGTTGCATGAGTTTCTTTATTTTGTTGCTGGTAGCCATTGACTTCCATAGCAAAAATGTGGTTACCAACATTCTTCAAAATATCTTCTTTTGTGTTCAACAGAACTTGGAACAACATGAGGGTGAGTAAATTATGACAAAATCCTACCTTTTAACTCCTCAGTTAAAGTCCTTATAAGATGGTGATGTGATCAAAATTTTCGCAAATTACCAAACAGCAATTAGTCTTGTCACTACATTAAATTGTTATAAATTGAACAATATATACTATATACTACATTGTCAGACAAACAAACAAAAAAAAAACTCTCTACATAAAGTTAGATATACAGTTCATAGGCTAGAGCTTTATCCATATATATGTATACACTGCCGCTCAAAAGTTTGGGATCAGTACGATTTATTATGTATTTTAAATAAGTTTCTAATGCTCATCAAGGGGTTTATTTGATCAAAAATACAGAAAAAAGTTATATTATGAAATATTATTATGATGTAAAACAACAATTTTCTATTTTAATATGCATTAAGAATCTAATTTATTTCTGTTATCAAAGCTGAATTTTTCAGCATCATTACTCCAGTATTCAGTGTTACATGATCCTTCAGAAATCATTCTAATATACTGATTTATTATGAGTGCTGAAAACAGTTGTGTTGCTTAATATTGTTTTGGAACCTGTGATACTTTTTTTTTTTTCAGGATTCTTTAATGAGAAGTTAAAAAGAACAGCATTTATTTAAAATAGAAATCTTTTAACAATATACACTACTGTTCAAAAGTTTGGGGTCAGTAAATGTTTATTCTTTCTTTTTTTGAAAGAAATGATTACTTTTATTCACCAAGGATGTGTTAAATTAATAAAAAATAGCATAGATTTACATTGTTAGAAAAGATTTATATTTTGAATAAATGCTGTGCTTTTTAACTTGTTATTCATCAAAGAATCACAGGTTCCAAAAAATATTTGGCAGCACAACTGTTTCCAACATTGATCATTCTAATAATAAATCATCATATTAGAATTATTTCTGAAGGATCATGTGACAGACTGGAATAACAGCTGATGAAAATTCAGCATTGCATCACAGGAATAAATTATATTTTAAAGTATATTAAAATAAAAAACATTATTTTAATATTGTTATTTAATATTAACATTTTGCAGGATTATTATTTTTTCTGTATTTTTTATCAAATAAATGCAGTCTTGATGAGCATAAGAGAGCTCTTAAAAAAATAAAAAAAACATTACAAGCCTTACTGATCCCAATCTTTTGAGCAGAAGTGTATATATGGTGACATATAGCTTGTATACTGCTTATATAATATCAAATGTAAAATATAGTATCACACAGCTATCAAATACATAGCAAATATCAGCTGCTTGATTTCTTATATTATTGCAAAATGTAAACTATATTATTGCCCAGATCTAATCTGGTAAATGCAACTAAGCTATGATAATTTTAAGATATTATAAACATTAACATTGATTTTCTGTAAAGCTATTTAGAGACAATGTGATTATCAAAGGCTCTGAACAAATAAATTGGCTTAACTAGGCGGGACAGAATAAGGAATTTAGGGTAGATTAAATTCATTTAATTAATAAATCAATTCCCAGAGAAGTCTTTAACTAATCTATAAAGAGACACAAATCTTGGCAGAGAAGTGTCACAATCACAACTGAAGCGTGTGGAGAGTGAGGTCCATTAACCAGCCTCCATTATGGGCCGTGCCCGTGTGTGAGGTGCGCTACGTCCTCTCCCTCTCTCTAGATGTGAGAAGTGTGCTACTGATATTGAGATGCTAATGGCTTCAGTACAATTATCTCACCATTTGAGCAAATGGACTCGGCCATGCGTGCGTGTGATCGCCTGTGCCGCCGTCTCAGAAAATGCGCTCTCCTGAACGTACTGCAGTGAACGGCTTCCATGAATATGTAACTACATCAGATTCTGTCTTTGTCACAGAGGGTCATTATGCAAGCAAAAGCTCCACAATGAGACTTTTATTTTGGGGCAGCCAAAGAACAAGGCAAGCATCACTTTACAAAACACTGCATAATATAGAGATGGATGCATCGTATCTGGTGTTAACCATTCATTTTATGAATTGTGGGTATGTGCTGTGTGAATCAAAGCAGCAATCAAACATTTGGTTAAGGACAGCACTGTTGCTATTTTGGATTCCGGATTAAAATTACTCTTACCCTGTTGAAAAAAACAGCATATGCTGGTAGGTAGGTCAAGGACCAGCATAAACCAGCAAAGGACCAGCTTAAACCAGTATCAAAACCGACCTAACCAGCATCCCAGCATCAAAACATACCTACCAGCATATGCCGTTTTTTTACCAGGGTACTAAGGGTAGGGATTTGAACAAAACCATATTAAATATAACGTGTTACTTGCCCAACATCATAAACATAAAGTCATATACTTAAGAAAAGATAGCTTTAATTTAATGTGAGATTAAACAAAAAAAGAGCATACATGTTCATGTATCGTCAAATTGTACATACATATGTTATAGTACTATAGTAAAAAGAATAGTATATGCATAATTACAAGCAGCTAACCCTAAACCAAATCCTAACCCTACAATAATATAATAATCAATAATAGTATACTTATTTGTGAAATTACTCTGCAACAATGACACCTTAAGGTGTAACCAAACCTTTTTCAAAGAGATCAGACTATAATTGGACAGACAATATTACAAGCAAATAATCTAGTAGATATAAAAATGAGGTTTTCTTTTCTACAAAGGAATTATGCAAATTATTTAGTGCTGCAAACACAACTTAAAAATATGTTCTGAATGCAATTTACAAAGTTCAGTTTTTCATCTTGCAGCCAGGTTTTAAGCACTGGGTTATAAAGGATGCTGCAGACTAACGCAATGTGCCATACTTTATAGTGACTGGCACTTGAAAACACAGCACTTCTGGTTATATGCTCTTCCCCATCTCCGTCTTTCAAACCAAATTCTGTAATATCGCAATTGTAATATCTCCACAGACAAATAGCTCCCACTTCAGTTAAATTGGTGGTTAGAGCAAAACGTCCCAGGTTACGTATGTAACCATGGTTCCCCGAGGGAACGAGATGCTGCGTCCGAAACGCTATGGGAACGCCTTTGGCGGAACCACGCTCTGAATGTATGTGTAATCTAGCCAATCAAAAGACGATACTTCACGGGCGGATGACGTCATCGACCAGGAAGCATAAAAGCACGTGCAAAGCTGCCGGCGGCAGCTTCTGGGGATGAAGCCAGCGCTCGGCAGGGATGCCGGAAGGATGGATCGAGACGCAGTGTCTCGTTCCCTCGGGGAACCATGGTTACATACGTAACCTGGGACGTTCCCCTTCAGGAACTTGAGCTGCGTCCGAAACGCTACGGGAATGAGATGCCTACGCCACCAGACTTCCAAGTCCCTGCCTAGTGGAGAGGCTAGGGCAAGAGAACAGAAGAGCCGGGAGTGGCTCGGACATCTAGGTTGTAGAACCTTACAAAGGTGAGGGGCGTGGACCATCCCGCAGCATTACAGATGTCCTGAATTGGGACACCTGACATGAGGGCTTTGGAGGCAGCCATAGCGCGAGTCGAATGAGCCTTGACCCCCAGAGGCGAGGGGAGGTCAGAGGACTTGTAAGCAGTAGATATGGCATCTACGATCCATCTACTGAGAGTTTGCTTAGTAGCAGGATACCCCTTTTTAGGGGGGCCATAACAGACGAACAACTGATCTGTCTTACGCCACAGGGAAGCTCTGTGGACATAGGCATCCAAGGCACGTACGGGACACATGCAATTTAGCTTCTGCTGGTCGGGCTCCCGAAAGGGAGGAGGACAGAAAGCCTGGAGCACGACCGGCTGTGGTGTGTTTGTGGGGACCTTGGGAACGTACCCTGGCCTGGGTTACAGAAAAGCTTTGGTCATACCAGGAGCGAACTCTAAATGAGAAGGGGCCACCGAAAGGGCCTGCAGGTCCCCAACCCGCTTGAGGGAAGTTAGAGCTAGCAACAGTGCTGTTTTAATGGTGAGATATCACACAGGTATCTCCTCTATAGGCTCAAATGGCGGCCTACAGAGGGCCTCAAGCACCACAGCCAGGTCCCACGTAGGGACAAGGGGTCGTGTCGGAGGCCTCAGCCTCAGCACACCGCGGAGGAAACGTACAACCAGGGGGTCCTTACCCACTGACATGCCACCAAGAGGGGCGTGGTAGGCCGAGATTGCCGCCACGTAGACCTTCAGGGTGGAGTGGGATAACCCTGTGGAGAAGCGGGCCTGCAAGAACTCCACTACTGTACCAACTGGGCAGTTAACTGGGTCTTGCTGGTGTTCTCCACACCATGAAGTGAAAAGCTTTCACTTCAGGGCGTTTCCTTGTAGAGGGACTGGAGGATGGTCTCAACAACCTCGGTTGAGAGACCGGAAGCTATGAGTTGTGCCCCCTCAGAGGCCACACCCACAGCTTCCAAAGCTCCGGGAGGGGGTGAAGGATTGTGCCCCCCACTTGTGAGAGGAGATCCCTCCTGACGGGAATCTCCCATGGAGAGCCGTCGAGGAGAGATATCAGGTCCGAGAACCATACTCGGCCTGGCCAGTACGGGGCTACTAACAGTAAACTGACCCCGTCCCGGCGCACTCTCTCCAGAACTCCCGAGCGTTTGGGGGAAAGGCGTACAGACGAAGCCTCGGCCACGTCTGTACCATACCATCCAGCCCCAGGGGAGCTGGATGAACTAGAGAGAACCAGAGGGGACATTGCACATTCTCCCTCGTAGCAAAGAGATCCACTTGGGCTGGACCAAAGATTTCCCATATCTGCTTCACCACCTCTGGGTGAAGCATCCATTCCCCGAGCCTCGGCCCCTGTCTCGACAGGACGTCTGCTCCCACATTCAGATGCCCAGGAATGTGAACTGCTCGCAGTGAGAGGAGTTTGTCCTGGGACCACACAAGGATCTGGTGCGCCAGCTTGTATAAGGGGCGCGACCACAGACCTTCCTGGTGGTTGATGTAATAGACCACCGTTGTGTTGTCGGTGCGCACCAGCACATGGCGATCTCTCAGGTCTGAGAGAAAGTACTTCAGAGCTCGAAATACGGCCAGCATCTCGAGGCAGTTGATGTGCCAACTGAGATGGCGACCAGTCCACAGATCTTGGGCGGAACGGCCACTCATGACCACCCCCCATCCGGTGAGGGATGCATCTGTCGCTAGCGTGACGCGGCGGCAAGGAGCTCCCAATACCAGGCCCTGATTTAGGAACCACGGTTTCCTCCACATGTCTAAGGCACGTAGACCTCGGCGCGTGACCTTGATCATGCGGAGCGGGTTTCCCCTCGGGGAGAACCCCTTGGTTTTGAGCCACCACTGTAGGGGTCTCATGTACAGCAGGCCAAAAGGTATCACATTGGACGCAGCTGCCATCAGACCCAGCAGTTGTTGAAACTGTTTCACAGTGAGTGACCGGCCCTCTTTGACTCTCTTGGCTGTGGCGAGGGTCGACTCGATCCGAGCAGGGTACAGACATGCCTGCATCGTGGTCGAATCCCACACCACGCCTAGATAAGTGGTTCTCTGAAGTGGAGAAAGGACACTTTTCTTGGCGTTTAGTCTTAACCCCAACGCTTTCATGTGTGTGAGAACGGCATCTCGATGCCGAGCCGCTAAACTCTCTGACTCTGCTAGGATCAGCCAGTCGTCGATGTAGTTCAAAATGCGGATGCCCTGGAGCCGAAGAGGGACCAGGGCAGCATCTACACATTTCGTAAATGTACGGGGTGAGAGTGCGAGGCCGAAGGGAAGAACCCGATACTGGTAAGCTTCGCCCCTGAGAGCGAACCTCAGGAACTTCCTGTGTTGTGGAAGGATGGAGACATGAAAGTACGCGTCTTTCAGATCTATCGTCACAAACCTGTCCTCGGACCTGATTTGTGACACTACTTGCTTGACTGTAAGCATCTTGAACTTCAGCTTCATAACTGAACGATTGAGACGTCAGAGATCTATGATGGGACGCAGCCCTCCATCCTTCTTTGGAACAATGAAGTACCGGCTGTAGAACCCGGATTCCCTTTTGTGAGGAGGGACCACCTCGATGGCCTCCTTCCTCAGAAGGGTGTCTACTTCCTGTTCCATGACCATAGCCTGCTCGGGACCCACCAGAGTGGGAAAAACCCCGTCGAAAGGCGGCGGCAGGGCGCCGAACTGAATAGCATAGCCTTTTTCTACAATGCGCAGGACCCATGCAGACACATTTGGCAGTAGCTTCCACGCTGCTAAATAGTCTACTAAGGGAACCAGCTGCTCGAGGCTGGCCTCTGGTGTTGACTGAAGTATTGGCTCGGAGACCTGTAACGGCGGACTGGCAGGAGACTGCCAAGCTAAATGTTCTAGAGACCCCCGAGGGGGTGGCGAGCGCCCCGATTCCACTACGTTCTCGGGCGGAGAAATCCGGGACGTGAGCTCGCTGGAGGCCGCCATGCCCTGTAGCACTGGCAGGGACAGCAGGCTGACCTCCCGAGGGCACCGAGGAGAGACGGACACCGTGTAATGCAGTGCAACCCGCTCTTCCCCGGTAGGGGCTGCCCTCGGCGGTCCTGAGCTGGCGTCAGGACCGCTTTGCGGCCGGGGGCCTCCTAGACTGAAGCACGACCCGCAGGTCGGGCCTCGCCTTAGAGGACCCCGGCCTAGAATGCCGCGAATCTCGGTCCCAGGACGGGGGAGCGCGAGTCGCGACACTCAGCTTTTGGACTTCTCGGTACGAGGAGCTGGTACTCGGCTGCGGCTGCTCACACCCAGCAGCCGCAGAGGCTAGAGTGCGGCGAGGCAGGTACCCTCGGAACGGGCAGCGGACTTGCCGGGTAAGGAAGGAGATAGGGGGTCACCCGTCTCCATTCCCTCCAACAAGTCCATTTGCGAACCCCAAGAGTGTAGCACCCGCTCTGCCTCGGCGGAAGCGGGACCAGCACCCTGGGGAACGCTGGTGAAGGCTCCCTCCTCAAAGAGAGCCTTCCGGGAGCGGAGTACCCGCAAAGGAAGCGATTCACAATGCGGACAGTCAGCCCCCTCAAGGGCTGACATAGCGTGCTCCGCTCCCAAGCAGACCACGCACATGCTCTGTGTATCCCCGCTTGTGATGTAGCGCTTACAAGGGGGAACACACAGCCTGAAACATGGCCCGCTCTCTTCACTCTTAACAACTGCTTTTTCAGACATCACCCTCAAAATAAAGTTGTGCTAAAACTTGCACTAAAAAACAGGGTGACAAGACACATATAGAGCGCTCCGCTGAAAGACAGAAGCTGACGCCGGCAGCTTCGCACGTGCTTTTATGCTTCCTGGTCGATGACGTCATCCGCCCGTGACGTATCGTCGTTTGATTGGCTAGATTACACATACATTCAGAGCGTGGTTCCGCCAAAGGCGTTCCCATAGCGTTTCGGACGCAGCTCGAGTTCCTGAAGGGGAACTATTGTTTGCAAAGGTGGTGCAACTGCTAAGTGAATTTGTACTAGAAATTTTAAAGCCAAGTGTAGGATTAATCAAACAGAGTTTCTGGCTTTTGCTTGTACACTAGGTGACTAAATATATGTATGTATAGTGTGTTATGTGTAAGTTTTATACTGTAAGATAATAATTCCACTAGTAAATTGCTAGGTGTTGATATGATCAGAATTTTAAACCTGATAAGAAGTTATCACGTATCAAACAAAATCAATCAACCAATCAATTAATCAAACATAACACATTACCATCATCAAGTGACGAGAAAGTGATATAAACTTGGGACTGAGCTCTCTGGACCTTGATCAGTGGTCAAATTCCCAGCTTTCTTTTCTTTTCTTTTCTTTTCTTTTATTTAATGACATTTTTTGTACTTTAGCCTGATTTTAGGATGTCCCACAGATCATCTTGTGCTTCAATGGACATAAGAACATCTAACCATGTACAGGAGTTCAAAATATCACAATGTTTTGCCAGTTTGATTAGTGATCTATAGAAATAGGGCAGAATATGAAATCTTTCTTTGTTTTACATTTCATTTTTTTTTTTCAGAATCATTTATTTACAGTTTTAAATAAAAATAAATGCTTACTTTTCAACCTGGTCCCAGATTGTTTTGGACACTGTGTATTCATTTTAGTGGATATGTGAAATCAACAATCCTGATGTTGAAAAAAATTGTTATTTTTTGTTATTTGACAACTACCTTCGGTAGATTAGCTCAAACAAAATGTACAAGTAGCATATTATTACGTATAAACAGAGACAAATAAAACGTTTTTTTTTTGTACCCATTTGTACCCAAAACCTGACAAAATCTCCAAAAACCTCCCTTTGGGTATAAAACTGGTATAAAAACAAATTAAACAAAGTTTTTTTTTTTTTTTTGTTTGTTTGTTTTTTTGGAAATTGTCAAAATACATAAAGTTTTCTGTGAGGGGTAGGGTTAGGGGTAGGTGTAGGTTTAGTTTAGAAAATGCATAACTATCTGTATATATACATATAAACACAATAGAAGTCTATGTAATGTCCCCATTTAGATAGCTAAGTAAATGTGTGTGTGTGTGTGTGTGTGTGTGTGCGTGCGTGAATTTGGTTTATATATCCTGGGGGGGACTTAAACATGTACACACACACTCATGGGGACTTGTGTCACAATGGGGACCTAAATTGAGGTCCCCATGGGTACAAAAGCTTATAAATCATACAGATTTTTTTTTTTTTTTGAGAAGGTAAAAATGCAGAAAGCTTCCTGTGATGGGTAGGTTTAGGTGTAGAGTTGGTGTAGGGTGATAGAAAATATGGTTTGACCAATATAAAAAAACATTTCGCCTGTGGAGATTCCTGTATGTGTGTGTGTGCCTACTTAACCATATTTTGGGGACAAATTTGTACCCAAAAGTGAGCAAAACCTGACAAAATCTACAAAAACCTCCCTTTGGGGACATCTTAATTTGTAAAACTGGTATAAACATAAACTAAACAAAGGTCTTTTTTGCAATTGCAAAATTTCAAAACTTGCAGAAAGTTTCCTGTGAGGGGTAGGGTTAGGATAGGTTAGAAAATGTATTACTATTTGTATATAAATACAATCGAAGGCTATGTAATGTCCCCATTCAGATAGCTAAGTAAACATGTGTGTGTGAGTGTGTGTGTGTGTGTGTGTCTGCAGCAGGGGATTCCCAGGTTTTTGGACTCTGAAATCTCACTGCAGTCTCTATCCTCAGCATGTGTGTCTGTGTGTGTGTGTGTCGGCACTGACACAATGGTTGTCGTCACATAGTCTGGGCTAGTAATGTGCTGAGAGAGAAGGGAAAAAAAGAGATTGTACATGAAGATGAGAGCAGGTTGACTCTTACAATACTCTCATTTAGAGCGCTGAGCCTTCCAGGCTCACAGGCCGTCAGCCCCTCTGTCTCCAAGCTTCAGCCCCAGGACCGGATCTCCACCCTGGGGACAGACAGACCGCTGACGCCCCCCTCTCCACACATGAATCACACACTGACGCTGAAGCTTTCAGTCCTCCAAAGACATGCTCAGGGCAAACAGAGTTAGATAAGAGCTGGCCTAAAATAAAGACCACCAAATACAGCATTTGGTGGTATGGCTGGTGCTTAAATTTTCATTGGATATCAAAATCAAGACAAAAGTTTGACAAATGACTTTTCAGACAGCACACACACAGACCACCAATTAGCCATTTTATACATTCTGTACAATCGAACGGGCATGCATTTTCTTGATCTAACAAGCTCTGATCCAACTGGGATGTTTACACAATTTCCCAGACTCTTTCTACCAGTTCTGGAAGCAAAGATTGGTTTACAATGTGTCTGGATTTGCCCAGGTTAGGATTAAGTTAGGATTGGTAGCAAACAAACTATATATTTAACAAATAATACATAATTTAAATTATTTTTTAATAATTTGGATTAATTGGTTTAGTAGCCAATTAGCAAGTGTGAATACAGTGCTCAATTTGAGTGCAGAGGACAGATATTAGCAGTTTGACTACAGATAGAGAAACAAAAAGAGGAAAATATTGGAGGAACAAAACACTAAAAAGATGGGTTACGACCAGGCAAGAGGTAGAACCCGCGTAAATATCGAAGCAGCTTTCCAGAACTCAAGGAGTGGGAAGGCCTGTTTGTTAGGATAGGACAACATTTGGCTGAGATACCGCTATTTGAAAATCTGAAATCTGAGGGTGCAAATAAATCAAAATACTGAGAAAATCGCCTTTTAAGTTGTCCAAATGAAGTTCTTAGCAATGCATATTAATAATAAAAAAATAAGTTAAGTTTTGATATATTTACGGTAGAAAATCTTCACCTCCAAGATCGTCTGAGACCAGCCCGGACAGCTGCTGCAACAATTGGTTTGCATAACCAAAGAACTGTCAGAAACTGCAGGGAAGCTCATCTGCATGCTCATCGTCCTCATCGGGGTTTCGACCTGACTGCAGTTCGTCGTCGTAACCAACTTGAGTGGGCGAATGTTCACATTCGATGCCATCTGGCACTTTGGAGAGGTGTTCTCTTCACTATGAATCCACTATGAATTTTCACTGTACACTGTAAAAAACAATCTGTTGAGTCAACTTAAAATAATCTGTAACCTGGCTGCCTTAAAATTTTAAGTTCAGTCAACTCAAAAAAGTTTATTCAACTCGAAATGTTAAATTATACTAAGTGACATCTTAGATATTTGAGTTGAACCAACTTAAAATTTTAAGGCAGCTGGGTTACTTACCCATCTGTTAAGTTTAGCAAACACAAATATCTCAGTTGTTAACATTTCAAGTTGAATAAACTTATTTTAGTTGACTGAATTTAAAATTTTAAGGCAGCAGGGTAACAAATTATTTTAATTTAATTTTATTTTTTACAGTGTACAGGGCAGATGGCAGACAGCATGTATGGTGTCGCGTGGGTGAGCGGTTTGCTGATGTCAACATTGTGGATCGTGAGGCCCATTGTTGTGCCATTCATCCACGACCATCACCTCATGTTGCAGCATGATAATGCATGGCCCCATGTTGCAAGCATCTGTACACAATTCCTGGAAGCTGAAAACATCCCAGTTATTGCATGATCAGCATACTCCCCGGACGTGTCACCCATTGAGCATGTTTGGGATGCTCTGGATCGGTGTATACGACAGCGTGTTCCAGTTCCTGCCAATATCCAGCAACTTTGCACAGCCGTTAAAGAGGAGTGGCCCAACATTTCACAGGCCACAATCAACAACCTGATCAACTCTATGTGAAGGAGATGTGTTGCACTTTAATATAATTTTTTTTTTTGGCATTTATAAAAGCCCTTTCACACCAAAAGTGAAATTAATAAGCCACAAACTGAAGGAAATGTGAATTCAGTCATTAACATATTAATTATTGCAGGTTTGCATCATATTTTGAGTTTGTTTTTCACTAATTTTATTGATTTTGAAGGAATCTTGAATGTGTTTACGTGTAAGTGAAATGAGTAAATGCATGTTGGTATTTAGTCTAGAACTGCAATAAGCATAGGAAAACAAAGTTACTGCTGTTATTTATTTGACAAAGTAACTCAAGTAATATTTTATATTTTGATATAACGATATGTTTATAGTGGTTTTTGGAGTTCAGAGCGCATAATGAAAAAAGAGCTCTGGATACTCTACAATAAAAACATCTTTAGAAAAAATATACAAATTTAAAATTATATAAGGGTAAGTTAATGATGACCCAGCTTGTTGTTTTTGGGTGAAGATGTAGCAGACTTCCAAATTTTCACTGTACTTAAAAATCAGACTTCTGCACTCTGTCATGAGTGATTCATTAGACTTGAGACTGAATAGTGCATTTCTGGATGCTGAGATGGCAGTGTGGTCAGTGTAATCAGGCCACCTCATGTGAAGATGCTCACTCATGATGAGGCGTTACATGTATTTCACTGAAAATGCTGCCTGTTTAAAATCATATATACACAAACACTGCAGCTGGACCGGTTGGTGACCTGTTTCACCGCTCCGGTAATCAGCAGGGGTTTGTGGGTACAGATTCTCTGGTGTGTATGTAAGAGTGTGAACGGGGGGCCCCGTGATCTTATGGGCCAATCAGGCCCCGAGCAGAGAGCCCAGAGGGTCCTGTGGAGCTCTGCAGAGCGGCACTGTAGGGTTCAACACTGTCCTTCTCCTCATCATCTTCATCACCCACCAATCAGAGAACAGCACTAGAGCCACTCTCAACACACTGCGCTCAGCGGGGAAGACACACACACGCAAACGCTCTTCTACACAGACATCTCCTGGCAGAGAACAGCATGAGTCCGAAAACACACTCACATGCATTTCAAAATCCATCAGTGGGCCACTGAATATACAATCACTCACGCACACAGGCATATTCTTCCACAAGCCTCAGCAGGGTCTCCAATAGAGAGCCCTCTTTCTTTCTCAGACACACTCACAAATTCACACTGCAGAGAAAGCCTTCATTCACAGTAAGATACCTCAACACACATACACTTTCTCTCACACAATCTCATTTCTTTTTATTTCTCTTTTACAGACAAATCCAGCAGTTATCATGGATCTCCCACACTCACACCCAAACACACACACACACACACACACACACACACAACTCTGTACAGTTGTCTTTGTGAGGACATTCATTGACACAATGCAATCTCTAGCTCCTTACCCTAAAGTGCCTCACCCAAACCCTTATCCCATAGGTATACTATCCTGCCCCTGGGGACAGACTGTCCGGCAGAGCTTAGCTCCAACCCTAATCAAACACATCTTAACCAGCTAATCAAGGTCTTTAAGGTAACTTAACAAGTCACAGGCCAAGTGTGCTGAAAAAGTTTGGAAATAAACTTTGCAGGACAGTATAGGAACAGCGTTGAAAACCTATTCCTTACCCTAAACCTAACCTTTAGCTAATTATAGCCTGGTCCCTAAAACCAAGCCTTGACCTTCAAACAGGCCTTTAAAAGAGTCTCAAAAAGTGAGGATCAGCCAAAATGTCCTCACTTTACTCTCTTTGTCCTCACTCCAATGGCCTAAAACTCAAATCGGGCCTAACAAAAATAGCTGCACAAGTACACACACACACACAATTACTTTTGACACTTAGCTCTAGAGGTCCAGAGAAAAGATAAAAACGCAAATGATATTTCTATAATATCTCGATTGTTTCTGCTAGACAAAACTGATAGAATTTGCATTCTCAAGAAAATACGAGTGGCACTTGGCCATCAAAACTCAGTTGCACCATGTTGGAGTCCTGACAACTTTCCCAGTAAAATATCATAGAGACCCAGGCAGTAGCATGTTTAGACACCATGCAATTGTGTGGTGCCCCGCTGTCCAGTAGGGCCCCTGCGGAACATGATTTTTTCAAGGGAACCACTTGCTTATGGCCCCCCAAAACTCAAAACACATCCCTGGACCTCGGGGTAAATCTTTTGAATTAAAAAAGTGACTAAATTGTTGACAGTAGCCATTGACTTCCATAGTATTTTTTCCAAATTCTTCTAAGTCAATGACTACCGTCAACTGTTTGGTTACCATCATTCTTTAAAATATCTCCTTTTGTGCTGAAAAGAAGAAAAAAAATGTAGGTTTGGAACACCATAGTGCAAGTACATTATGACAGAAATTACATTTTGTTGAGGGAGAACATGAGATGGGAGTTTTTCGACATACCCTTCAGCAGAGTAAGACAAGACGAGCGTTTGACATTAAAAAGTATAAAAATTGTATTATTTCTTTACGACTGAAGAAAGAAAGACATGGACATCTTGGATGACAAGGGGGTGAGTACATTATCTGTAAATTTTTGTTTTGGAAGTGCACTTCTCCTTTAAAATATACTGTCATACTATTTTTATTTCTCCTACTGAACTTTAGAGACGTATCTAAGACGTAGTCGCAATCTAAATTAAACATAACTTGGAACTTCATTAAAGGGATACACTCACCCTCATGTCATTCCAAATCTGTTTGACTTTCTTCCTTCTGTGAAACACAAAAGAAGATTTTTTTTTTTTTTAGAATTTAAGAATGTTGGCAAGCTTCTTTTTAATGGAACAAATAAGTAAAAATATAACTCTGAGACATTTCTCACAAGTTCTGAGTCAAGTTCCACAGAATAAAAAAAAATTCTGATGACAGAATTTTTATTTTTGGCTGAATTACCCCTTTAAGTCTGATGTGCTATGAAAGAACAACCTAAGAGTAATAAAACTGTCCTGAATCAGATGTAGGGTGCCCTGAGGTCAAGAGGTCATTAGGGGTCAATCTAAGTCTAATACTGTAAATCTCCCCCGTGCATCTTCACTGATTAGCAGAACATAAAAAGTGTGTGTATGCAGACCTACTGATGAGGGCACATGTATATCTAGATCTGATGTGCTTGTGTATGTGTGTGTGTGCAGTCCTCCAGACAGTGCTGAGTGTGTCTTTTAAAACCTCTGTGATTACCAGCACCTGTGCGGCCCACCATTTCAACCAATCAGGTCACTCCGTTGCGGCTGCACACGCAACCAGCTCATCAATATCTAGAAAGACGTGATGAACCTCTTCCGTCCAGGTGGAGGAAAGACTGAATCCTTGATTGTGCAGCTGTTACTACACTGCTGACAAGGGCCATGACCCACATTTATCTAGCCAGTCTCCCTCATTCAGTAGACCATTGTCAAGGAAAAAAAAAGACCAAACCAGTCTCATTTGCCAGTTAGCTGTGCTAGTATCACATCAGCAAGAAAAGTTCCACCCATTTACAAAGACGTCTTCCGTTAACCCCCAAAATTCTGTTATAGTTTTAAAAATTTAGTTGAACAACTTATTAGCCAATGACAGATGATGCTACAGGTTTTGATGAGAGCGGGTGTCTTAAATGTACATCTAATTCAGGAAAATATTAAATAATAACCCCATTAATTACCATAAGTATTCAATTTAAAATTATAACATTAGTAACAACATGCCACTTGGAGCTTTCTGTGCCAATTTAAAAAAAAATTTAATAGTGAACATAATTCAATGTCACAGATGAATATTTTACAGTAACACAAAATTAGATTATTTATAATTAACCTAAATGAAGTTTTGAATAACTAAATCTCACAAATGTTAATACTGAGATGAAATAACAAAATTAAGAAGAGCATAGCATTCATCAAAAGTGCTGAGTTGAGACAAGAGAAAAAAAACTGGGCATCTTATCCTATATATATCCAGTTAGAAATCAAAATCAGGAATGTTTTTTGTTTTTTCTTTTCTAGTTCAGAGCATTTGACTCATGGTTTTTCCTGTAATACAGGATGCGGTAATTGCGTTACTCATATAGATGCGACTTGAAAGATGTTGTTGAGAGCTGATGGTGTTTAGCCTTCTACCTCACTTAACGTGGAGAACTAAGCAAGCTTTCATCTCGAAATAAGCTTCAGAAAGGATGGACATTGTTAAAATAAATCTTTCTCCTCATACACAAAGGACTGGATTGAAATCATGATTCCTCTCGGTGTGGAGTCAATTGAGAGGTTAGTAAGTGGTCTGCAAGAGTCAACGCAGGGAGAGTGGAGAGAAAACCGCATGTTGCTCTCTCTTGCTTTTCTTTTGTATGTGTGTTTTTTTCTGTTTTTGCTATGACTCCAGAACAAACATCATCTTCACAGACCATTTCATAGAGCTACACCATCAGATAGGGCGGGGTGGACGGCCTATCTGCAGAACGCTTACACAATCACGGTCGCCTTGCCATCAACCACACCTACACACAGCTCTGATTATAAGCACAAAAAAACTAGTGTTTTGCTCTAATATGAAAGGACGCTTAGATATTAAGCCATTGCTTTGGACGTTTACTATTGTGTAAAAATTGCAACATTACAGTTGGGAAAAAAAAAAATTATGTAAAAACATAATGTTTTTTTACACTCAGATATTTCTATCATCATCAATCCATTGACGTAGTGGTTTTTATACTGTACAAACTGTATTTTCTATCCACTTACCCTAAACCTACCCTTCACACAAAACGTTCTGCTGTTTTAGATTTTCAAAACACTTCATTCTATATGATTTCTAAGATGTTTCCTCATGCACTCTTAAAAATAAAGGTTCTTTACTGGCATTGATGGTTCCATGAAGAACCTTCAAATGCAGAAAATGTTCTTTCTAGTGAAAAAAAGGTTCTTTATATTTTTAAAATGTTCTTTAAAATTTTTTTTTTTTTTTTGAACTTTTGTTTTTTAAAGAACTGTTCGCTGAAAGGTTCTTTAGGGAACCAAAAATACTTCTTCTACACTGTAAAAAACAAAAAAACACAATTTATTGAATCAACTTAAAAAAATTGTTACCCTGCTTTCTTAAAATTTTAAGTTTAGTCAACTCAAATAAGTTTAGTCAACTTGAAATGTTAAGTTGTACTAAGTGACTAAAAAATTGGTTTGTTAAACTTAAAGTCTCTGTTAGTTACCCGGCTGTAAAACTGTAAGTTGAAGTCTAAGTTATCACTTATTAAAACTTAACATTTCAAGTTGCCTAAACATTTTTTTGAGTTGACTGAACTTAAAATTTTAAGGCAGTCAGATAACAAATTATTTTAAGTTGACTCAAAAATGTATTTTTTTTATAGTGTATGGCATCACTGCAAAAAAACACTCCTTTGGAGCCTTTATTTTTTAGAGTGTGGGGACCAAAAATTGTCCCCACAAGCTCAAAATTTACTGTTATTACTATACTTCTAGGGACATGTTGGTCGCCATAACATTAGGAATACCAGGACACACAACAATTTGGAAGTTGGCACATCCCCCTTTAGTGGTTCTGCAGTGTGGTGGTTAAGGCCCTGATTCTTTGGACCTGAAAATTGAGATTTTTTTTTAAATAGTTTTTTTTTAAACATCAACAGTAACCTTTTTTAAATGACATGTACTGTTTCCTGGGAATGGGCCACTTAAATACCCAACCATTTTGGTCTAGAATGCCTGCCTGGCAACAGAGATCTAAGGGAAGATTTTTCTGAATTCGATATATCCAAACACTCTCAAAATAACCACATTTCAGAACAGCTGAAACATTAACATTTGAATTCTGCACACGCAGATGCAAAAAGAACTGGCTCGGTTCTGATCATGTTAAATAATCTAGACAAGTGGATTAAGACGGGCACCACGGCAGTAAAAGTAGCTAAGCTGAGAAGTCAAAGCCTGAACTCACTGACGAGAAGCGTTTAGAAAGGTTTCGGCTTCCAATGGCATCAGACAATATTAGAAAAACCTCTATTGACTCTGTGCGATGCCATGTGCAATGCATTATTTGAGCTTATCTTTTTAGATGTCTGTATGACTCAAAGATCAAGTTGTCAGGACAGCCATTTTCCATCTTGTAGACAGGTATTATGTCACTGACAAACTTGTCAAAGCCTTCACTGGACCAAACCAAGATGAAGAAGATGTTTGAGGTGTTTGAAGCCCACCCCCCAACCCCCCCAAAACAGGGCTAGTTCAAGGGCTGACCCACCCGTCCGCCAAGCAAAATACTCCAAGACGCATGCAATTACAGACTCAGTCAAAGGGCATGCACAATTTGCAAGCCTATTTACACAGCAGAGAACGTACCTCCCACCCTGCCAGGAATAGAACAGATCAAGATCGGACGATACAGATGCTCCCAAATGAACACAGGCCCGGGTTCAGTGGAAGTCATAAGTCTTCAAACAAAATGGCTGAACAGAAAAGGAAAATTAGATTGAATAAGGTTGAAGGAATAGGAACATGCAAATGATTTGGTAATATACATCAGTTGGAGGACTCCGCTTCGTGTGATTTTCTGAAGATGTAGTCACAGTAGGAGCTCAGATGAGTTCAGCTACAGAGCCCCTGTGACTGTGCTTGAGTTGACAAACACACACGAGTCGCAGGTGTCACAGTGCATGCATGTTCCTCCAAATGAATCCATATGAGGGCATCTAAACTGCAAACAGGCTTCCCCTGCTGTATAATATCCTTCCAACACCTGTCTGAGTCGTGTGGGTTTTCGGTGCGCCACTTAAAGTTTTAAATCAGGGCATTTTCTCATTTCTAGGTTTCACTGCATTTGTGGAGTTTCACAGCAAACACGTTTATATGAATAATTCGCCTAGAAATGGTAGCATTGCATCACTTGCTCACCAATGGATCCTGTGCAGTGAATGGGTGCCATCAGAATGAGAGACCAAACAGCTGATAAAAACATCACAACAATCCACAAGTAATCTATAATACTCCAGTTCATCATTTAATGTCTTGTGAAGTGGAAAAACTCTGTGTTTAAGCCATTTTAACTTTAAACATCGCTTCAGGCCAAAATATGAGTTTATAATTCATAATATTGCTTCCTTAAGGGGAGACACTGCAGGTTTTTTCAGGCATCTGTCAAATTTGAGATTTTGGGCTTTTTGGTTGCTCATAAAGTGTTTTTTCAGACTAGTGGAAAGAAAACATCCAAAAGACACTGTGTTTCTTTTATAGCACTTTATCTATTTGTGTCCATAGATTTCAGTTACAATTAATATTTTTAAATCCCGTTTTCTCAAAATGAGTTTTTTCTCCTACACTGAGCCATAAATCTCCCTTTCAGCAGCACTCACACACACCAGACTTCACATTTGTATTCCTGTCTATATCATGAAGGTTTTTACAGAGGGATTTGTTCATATATAATTTGCTTGATTATATACAACATTTTATTCCCAAAAGATTGTGAAAGTACAGTGTTTTCTGTCTGTTCTAAGTATTTTTTAAATTATGAAGTGATAAAAATGAGATATCCAAAATTCCCTCTGTAAAAACATTTGACTCTATGTGAAAAAATATGAACAATTTTGAAACTGACTTATTTAATTAAATAATGTCTCATTTGCATATTTAAACCTAACATTTTAAAAAACTTGTAATACAAAAAAATGTTTGCAATTAACAATGTAATCAATCAACTGGGTAAGCAAGGTGATAAATATTACTTAATTTTACTGAAAAATGTGCTAATTTGCATACATTTCTAGTACAAAAATCTAAACACTGGATGAAGACAGTTTCAAAATTCTTGTTTATTATTATTATTTTTTTTTGACATATTAGAGTCAAATGTTTTTACAGAGGGAAATTTTGGTATCTCATTTTTGTCACTCCATAATTCAGAAAATACTTAGAACAGAAAATACTTAAAACTTTTCACAATTTTGGGTGGGTTTAAAATGTATATAATCAAGAAAATTATATATGTACAAATCCCTCTGTAAAAACCTTCAGGATATAGGCAGGAATAAAAATGTAAAGTTTGGTGCGTGTAAGTGATACTGAAGTGGAGATTTATGTAGGAGAAAAAATTCATTTTGAGAAAATGACCTTTAAAATATTTATTGTAATTGAAATCTATTGACACAAATAGATAAAGTGCTATAAAATAAATACTTAACAGTTTTTCTTTTTTTTTTTTTTTTTTGATGTTTTCTTTCCACTAGCCTTAAAAAACAACAAAAAGCCCAAAATCTCAAATTTGACAGGTGCATGAAAAAAGTGTTTCTGCCTGCGGTGTCTCCAAAAAGTGCATCACCTGTTGTCCTCTCACATCAAAATCCACCCTATATTCATTTAGAACCGTTTGGGCTTGTAAACGGTGCTTGATCTGTGCATATTTTTCTCCTGATGACTTTTTCACTGGAGAAAGCAATATTATGAATAGAGGAAGTTAAGAACATCTAAATGTTGAATTTGTTTGTTACAAACACAAAGTTTTTAATTTCACCAGATGTTAACTGATGGACTGAAGTGGTGTGGATTACTTGTGGATTATTGTGATGTTTTTGTCAGCTGTTTGGACTCTCATTCTGATGGCACCCATTCACTGCAGAGGATCCACTGGTGAACAAGTGATGTTCTGATGAAGAAACAAACTCTTGGATGGTTTGGATGGGTGAGTACATTTTCGGGAAATGTTTTATTTTTAGCTGAACTATTCCTTTAAAATTGATTATTCTTAGTTGCTGGTCAAAATAGCAACATGTGGTGAAATTCTTCGAGCTCAAAGCAGAACGAGATGTTTTAAGGATTAGAGTGTTTCCCGCCTTCAGCTGGAGCAGGTCTCTCCCTCGAGAGGGGTGCAGAAAGGAGAGACCACCAGACCAGCACAGCTGCTCGCCAGCACTAAGATCTAGCGGCCCTCTGCGTTTCCTCCCCTCCTTGGGACGACAGGCTGCCCGGAGGGCACAGCGCACCAATAATAACAACATTCAGCGTACAGAGAGCAGGTCAGCCCTGCCTTGACCTGCCATCAGAGCGCTGAGGTCTGGACAGGAGCCAGAGCCCGGAGAGAGAGAGAAAGAAAGAAAAAGGAAATGTTACCACAGTCACAGCACGAACACAACCCACTGGATCACAGGGGTTCACATCACTTCCTGTTCTGTGTTGTCCTTCCTGTTTTAAATAAACCAAACAAAAAGCCCAAAGGGCCTCAACAACGACACCTTCTAAGATGAGAGGCAATAATTACAGTCCATTTTAAGCAAGGTGCATCAGCCCTAACAAACTCATTGCAACTATAGAAAATTAAATAAAAATGCAGCAAGAATGACTGTCTCATATATACCAAAAGGTATTTATGAGGCAATGCTTTTTGCTGCATTTTTATCAAATACTTTTTCAAAAGGGTTTTCTCCAAACAATGTTTTTATATGCAAATATTGCATTTTTGCTGTGCTAAACTGATGGGATTGTTGCTAGGAGACCTTACCAAGGTAACATGGTTCCCACAGCAATAACCATCCAAACACAACTTGAATTAGAGCTGGTGATGTCATTTTGGAGCTCTTTAGTGATGTTTCTCTGAAGACACTTCATCAGTCAGAAACTTTAGTTTGTATTAAAGGCATAATGTAGGCCTACGACACGAAGCAGAGGGCTGTTGTATAAGACTGAAGGGCTTAATTTTGTAATAACAACCGTCTGGATGTACATTATCCCGCTTATTACATGTCCACATGCCACAGGACTGAATAATTAGACATGAAATACTGATTTGACATGATTTGAGTTGAAATTTTTGAACGCAAAGCATGGTGACGTTAGCAAGTGGCAAGTTCAAACTAGATGGACATTATAAGATATGGTACAGTCATACTACTTATTAGATAGGATTTCACCACATGAATAATTATGGCGATAAAAGACATTGATTTACGATGAAACTGTTTTAAAATCTTACCAGTTACAACTTACGAAACAATTATCGCAAAATGGAAGCAGCTGTGTTTAAACGAAACAAGAAAGAGCGAGTGACATAATTGAATAATTGGATGACATAATTAATTAATTATACATAGAGTATTGATTTGAATTTTAATATTTTATTAGCCAGCCAAATGCAAAGCTTCCACGAAGGAAAAATGTTGCCACCAAGCGAATAGCGGCAACTGCAGTTACCCGGGCGAGCCTGTGTTATCAGCTTTTACCGGTTGTTATCAGGGAATAACATACCTCGAAATGCCTGACCAATCAGAATCAAGCATTCTACAGAGCCATGTAATAAACAGCAATAAAGGTTTCAAATTGTAGTATTCTACATTAGTGTCACATTAACATACATTATTTTGCATGTTTACAGTAGTAAACGGTAATAGTGTGAAATATTATTACAATTTAAAATAACTGTTTTCTATTTGTTTTAATATATATTAAAATGCAGTTTATTTTTGTGATGGTAAAGCTGGATTTTCAGCATCATTACTCCAGTCTTCAGTGTCACGTGATCCTCAAAAAACTTTCTAACAGAGCTGGGATAACTTTCAAATTGTAGTCCATTACTAATGGCAAATTACAAGACAAAATTTAACTTAGTAAAGTAATCCATCACGTTACACGTTTCAGGTAATTGGACTACTTTTTGATTACTTTTAGATTACTTTTGACCTATCACTTTGATTTAAATAGGATAAAATTGTAACATATTCATATAAAAGTATAAATAGTAAGAACATATATTCTATTCACTGTTATTAACAACATGAAGTGTAGTAAATATCCATTACGTCAACTGCAGGCAGTTTGTGATCTTAATAAAAAGAAAATAATTATTAAATCATAAAAATGTAAATTTAAAATAAATCATTTTAAACTATCAACAATCAAAATAAAACACTTCCTTAAAAAAAAAATAATAATAATTTGATTACCTGCATGTCATGTGACCATTAACCATGACCAACAAACATCAGAGAACTGTAAACATGCAGTTGTGTTATTTAATTATTGACTTATTACCTTAAAATCTCAGGGGTACATTACATGTAAAAAAGAAATAAATAATATGAATGATTTATTGCTGCATGAATAATATGTAAGCATGTAATCAATAAAAAGTAATTGTAGTTTGATTACAATTATTTAAAAATGTAATATAATTTAATTACAAGTACTTAATTTATGGAATTTGATTACATAATCCAGATTACATGTAATCAATTACTATGATAGTTAAAATGCTGATTTGCAGCTAAAAATACATTTCATATTAATATCACCATTGAAAATAAATCTAAATATATTTAAAAATCATACCATTATAGCATTGAAAATATATTTATTGAAAATATTTATTTTACATTTTTTCCAGGATTATTTTATGAATAGAAAGTTCAAAAGAATCGCATGTTTTTACTCATGTTTCATCACCCGTGTTGAATGAAATTTATTTATTTAAAATCATAGTGACTTTTAAAATGCTTTGTATAAAAATGTGAAAAATATGGAGAAAAAAAAAAAACAGTTGATGTTACTTTTGAATCATTTATTGCTTTGAAAATAGAAAGTCATTAAAGAGTGTATTATATTGGGATACTTTTACACATTGTGCCCTGGTTGTATACTAGCATATTTGGGCTAGTAGGTATTCTGGGTGAACTATGCATCAAAACATTTGCATCTATAAAATGAACTGTATACTACTACAACATACGATACTGTTAAAATCACTGTTGATACTGCTTCAAGTTCAGTCGTCACACTGAAAATGGAAGTATTCAAAGCCATTCAGGTTTTTCATGCATACAAATGTGCATACTGTGGTAGTATGTGATTCCAGGCTTGTGCTAAGTAGAGTATGGATGTAGGATGTCACTCTAAACAGCAGGAGCAGAATACAGAGGAACTAGACTGCTCTCTACAGCCAAACAGCTCTGGATGGATGGAGTCTTCCATGGCTCGTAAATAAAGTTGTGCATACTGTAGGATTTGTGGAGAACACAAAAGCACAGCAGGGAGAGTGGCAGAGGTGTGTGGGAGAGAGCGTGTATGCCAGAACGTACAGACCTGTAATTACAGTACAGTCCCTCAGAAAAACGCTGAACGGCTACGGGTTTGGAGAGAGAGGATGGAGGAAAAAGACCGAAGTGGACAGAGAAATTTAAATGTAACTGTAAAACACATCTGATCAATTAAATGTCAATTAAAAAAAGACACTCCTGCATGAAACTCCCACAGAATAGACACACACTCACACTCAAAGAGAGAACAGGTTCCCATGGCATTCATTTCACTTTTCTTTTCACAAACCATCAGAACCATCTTTCTGAAATAACCCTATTATAGCATGACAGTTTCTCACTCTCTGAAATAACTCCCTGATGGGCTGTAAAGCAAATACCAGAGAGGTGTTTGCAGTGGGAGTGTTTGCATTATGTAAACAGCACTGGGCCTGTAAGGCAGGCCCTAAAGGTTGAGGTGCAGGAGTGTACTGCTAGTTTTTTCCTCTCACGGACACACACTCCTCTGGTTTCTCACACACTCGGCATCATGGGAATACTCAAGGCTAATTAGCTCTCTGCATCTGGGAAACTTCAGCTTGTCTCCTTGCGGCATTGGCAACATTCCTATTCCGTTAGTAAGATCACGCTGCCGAAAACCCCACAACTTCTCAGCAAATAACTGAAAAATACCCAATAATTAATACTTCAAGTCCATTTATTACAAAATAATTTATTAAAAGTAATTTCTAAAAATTACCAAAAATAATAAGAAAACCCCAGAAACTGCTACATGATATGATTATTGGTTTTCACAAATATCCTGCAGGTTGACAGTATAAAATATGCATTCTCTTGGCAATCCAAGGTAAGGAAAATCCAGAAAAAGACAAAAATATGTAAACTGAAAACCAATGTGGTTTTGTAATTGTTGTGTTGTGTATACAACTACCAATCAAAAGTATGGACACACCTATTCTTTATTTACTGGTTTCCAGATTGTGAAATAATAGTCATTAAAACTAAATAACACAAACAGGATTATGGAAATTAGGCAGTGACCAAATAAAGTTTAACAAATCAAAACTACACTTGGACAGTTGCTTCTACTAAATCACAGATCTGCATGCTCACCATCATTCAGCTTTATGAGGTGTATCATGGGATGCTTTTGAAACAATATTGTGCATGTATTATGGACACTTGTTGACTGCTTTTCTATCACTATCTGCTCCAACTAGCCCATCAAATAGATTAAATAGATTAATTAATAAAGTAACATCTTAGTTTTTTAAGAAATTCATGTATTAATTTATATTTATTTGACAAATTTCAAACGTTTAAGCAACTTTCAGGGTTTTTTTAATTAAGAGAAACAAATTGAGTCAAGGGTGCTCAAAATTTTAAATGATAGAATATATACATAATAATTAATTATTCTTATTTAGAATGACAGATACAAAGTCAAAAGTTTACATCCAACTTGCAGAGTCTGCAAAATTTAAAAATTATCTTACCAAAATAAGAGGGATCATACAAAATGCAATTTATTTTTTCATTAGTAGTGACCTGAATAAGGTAGTTCACATAAAAGATGTTTACATATAGTCCACAAGAGAAAATAATAGCTGAATTTATAAAAAGGACCATGTTCAAAAGTTTACATTCCATTGATCATTAATACTGTGATGTTACCTGAATGATCCACAGCTGTGTTTTTTTGTTTGTTTGTTTAGTGATAGTTGTTCATGAGTCCCTTGTTTGTCTTGAACAGTTAAACTGCCTGCTGTTCTTCAGAAAAATCCTTCAGGTTGCAAATTCTTTGGTTTTTCAGCATTTTTGTATATTTGAACCCTTTCCAACAATGACTGTATGATTTTGAGATCCATCTTTTCACACTGAGGACAACTGAGGGACTCATATGCAACTACTACAGAAGGTTCAAACTCTCACTGATGCTCCAGAAAGAAACACAATGCATTAAAAGTCGGGGGATTAAATAAAAACAACAACAACAAAAGCTGTGTATCATTCAGGTAACGATACAGCATTAAAAATCAAGTGTATGTAAACTTTTGAACAGGGTAAATTCAACTATTATTTTCTTATGTGGACTATATGTAAACGTCTTTTATGTGAAATATCTGTACTAAATAAAAAATAACATGCATTTTGCATGATCCCTTTCATTTTACAGATTTTGCATGTAAACTTTTGACTTCAACTGTATATGGCATTATTGTATTATTTGTTGCATATTATATTAGATTATTTTGTATATACAGTATAATACAAATAAATATATTGAATCTAATATGATATTAACAAAATATACAGAAATCTTTTTTATACAGGTTTACTAAGACACATGTATTGTTTTACAAATACAAGCTAACTGTTAAACAAATGTATACACGGCCTCTGAAACAAAAACACAAACACGTTCTCTGGTCAGAAATCAATCTGTAATCAGGGTCATGACCCACGGGCCCCTGAACGAGATGAGACAGATCTGTAATCTGTCTTCAGTCAGTATAACCTCCACCATAGCAAGACTTCATACCACAGAATGACTAAAGCTGAAACAGACATATTAAAGCCTGATCCTGGATTAGCTGCACTTTCATGCATATCCTGTATGATTATTTAGGTGATGAGGTTAATCAATAGGTATAAATCCAAAACTGTTATCTGTGATTTTCTCTTACTACAAATGCAATAAGCAAAACTTTTAGACTGTCTTAAGAAAATGTGTTTGCACATGCAAAAACTGCCATTTAAGTGCAGTTTTGTGTTTGGTTGCCAGGGCAATGTTATGTGGATGCTTACTGGCTCAAGTAAAAAGAGCCCATCACCAATCTCTATGATATTCTGCTCCCTATTTCAATGTCTTATGTATCTTTGCCTATTCAACAGGCTACTAAAAAAGTATTTAAACTCAACACTTTTGAATTAGGGGATTATGGAAAATGTATTTAGATTTTATTTTAGTTAGGTTTTTGGTGTTGGTTTTTTTAACAGCAACTCGGAAATAGAGAAGCTTGGACTATCAACACTAAGTAAATACAAGTTAGTTTTATTTTGTTGTATGCTACATTTTCCCGTTTTATAATTTCTTCTTCTTCTTCTTCTTCTTCTCGTCATTTCTATTTTTGTAAACAGATATAGTCATAGTTGCTGTAAAAAAAAAAAATAATAATGCCAGGTTCCAGGAACTTACCTCATATACAGCTGAGATCAAAGTTTAGATACACCTTACAAGATCTGCAAAATGTTCATTATTTTACCAAAATAAGAGGGATCATACAAAATGCTTAGTACTGACCTACATAGGATATTTCACATAGAAGACATCTACATATAGTCCACAAGAGAAAACAACAGTTGAATTTATAAAAACTGCTGTGGTTCTGTGGTTTTCAGCATTTTTGTGTATTTGAACCCTTTCCAACAATGACTGTATGATTCTGAGATCCATCTTTTCACACTGAGAACAACTGAGGGACTCATATGCAACTATTACAGAAGGGCCAAAAATCATGCATTAAGAGCCGAGGGTGAAAACTTTTGAACAGAATGAAGATGTGTACATTGTTCTTATTTTGCCTAAATATGATATTTTTGTTTCAATTAGTACTGCCCTTAAGAAGCTACAGAAAAAACATACATCCCAGCAGACAAAATAAGTTACATTTACCCTGATCTTCAAATTCAAAAAGTTTTTACCCCCCATCGTATTTCCTTCTGAACCATCCGTGAGCAATTGAACCTTCTGTAATATTTCCATATGAGTCCCTCAGTGTGAAAAAAATTGATCTCAAAATCATAGAGTCATTGTTGGAAAGGGTTCAAATACACACACAAAAAAAATGTTGAAAAACCGAAGAATTTGTGGGACCTGAAGGATTTTTCTGAAGACCAGCGGTCACTTTAACTGTTCATGACAAACAAGGGACTCATTTACAACTACCACTAAACAAAAAACTCTGGATCATTCAGGTAACAACACAGTATTAAGAACCAAACATATTTGGAACAGGGTCCTTTTTTTATATAAATTCAGCTATTATGTTCTCTTGTGGGCTATATGTAAATGTCTTTTATGTGAAATACCTTTTTCAGGTCAGCACTAAATAAAAAAATAACATGCATTTTGTATGATCCCTCTTATTTTGGTAAAATAATTAACATTTTGCAGATTCTGCAAGGTGTATGTAAACATTTGACCTCAACTGTACCTAGTGTCTCCTCAACACACTCCAACACAATCAACACTATTGCAACCACGCCACTGCACTGTACTGCCAGTGTCAATTAATGATACGATGATGAGTTAAATAAGGGCTCTTCAGTAAACGGAGAACTGCATAAGAGTATATCAAACGTATGTTGTGAGTTTAAACTGAATTAGTGGAAGAGCCATCCTCAGAACAGATCCATCACCTCACAACATCATAGACTTCCTGTCTGCCTGCCCTGATACTATCTCTCTCTCTCTCTCCATCTTCATTTGACCATACCGCTTCTGCCCTGCCCCTCCTCTCTCTCTCTCTCTCTCTCTGTGTATGTGTGTGTGTGTTTGGTCACACTCCTGATCTTAGCGTACTGACTCCAGTGCTCTTTTAATTGCACTAATACGCCAGACGTCGCCCGCACCCGCCGCTCGTTAGATTCAGAGATTAATGTCTCCGCTCTGGACCACAGCGAGGCCTGATTTATTCCTTTGCGCCAGTTACAAACAATCGCTCCAAGCAGCTCCAGTTTCCTTCAAATGTTTCTTTTCCTTTTCAGCAAGAAAGTCACTTGTTTAAAAATTATGCAAATGTAGGTTTGCTGCATGGTGAGCGAATCTCAGCTATGAATTTGTCGTAAAGCCGGCCTTGTGACTTAATTGGTGTTAAAGGGAAACTGGTTTTGTTTCAGCACATTGGCATTGTGCTGCTGTTTGAATTGTGCTCTGTGTAGCGAGACAGCCCCCTCCTGAGGAGCTCAAATAGAAATCTTTCTCTCCCACTTTCTGACTGTCTGAACTAAGGAAGTGTGACATGTTCACTTTCTGTGAAGGAGAAACAAAAGCTTTCAGTCGCCATGAGCGAAGGTCACTCAGCACGGCTCGTTCAGCCTAATGACATCTGCCCATTAGCATTTGTTCAAGTCAATTAAAAAAACAAAACGTTAAACAAGCCAACGAGAGAAAAAGCGATGTAACAAATGAGCTCATCAGACGAGGGCGACAAAAAAGTTTAAATGTTTTGCTACGCCGCACTGGCAGGAAGGGGCTTCAGGGCTGCAGACCTGAGCCATATCGAGCCACCATTCAGGATGGACTGTTTATAGTCTCAGCTCGGCCTACATACATCACGAGTGACAAAAAATAACAAGCACAGGACTGGAACTGTTCAGTCAATGTCAATCATTATAACCAGATGCACAGTGAACAAGTGCTTTCTTACAGTATTACTGCTTTTAGGTAGGCCTACATACTACTTGTAAAAATCAAATGAATTAAAATTTTGGCATTCCAATTTTTAGTATTTTTATTTATTTTTTTATACATATTTTTAGAATTACTCTGGATCGTCTCCATGTAGCAGGCTGAAAAACAAGTAAGTCTTTTGCTTAAAAAAAGTCTCTATTAAAATGACCTGTATATAGGCCTTTATATTTGTTTCCCCACACAGATGTATGTATAATAACTGCATGTTTACAATTTCTGCAGGAAATGTGAGTGGTGTTTGCCTGTGCAAATGTTGCATACATAAAGCTTGGGTGTTATTAGCGGTTGCTAAATGCTGGAATACAGTGCACAACTGTATTCCAGCCTTACGCAACACATTTTTAAAACACTAGGCATCATACACTAAACAACTGAGGATCACACACTACCTTTTTGTAACTGACTTTGCCTTGACTGTTCAAGTCATCTGAAAACAACAAACTCACACAGAAACATGTGCCTTGTTGCTAGGAGTCACATGAGAAAATGAAAACAATGTGTGTTCAAGAATCAGCTCAAAATATCATCTATGTCTGAAATCCTCTGACTTGGTGGAATCATAGTCTGACGCTCATCAAACAAGGCTCAAAATCTGCAGAATGCCTCTGACTGTGCTAGGATGCAAATTGAGGCAACAATCTGGGCAAAAAACAACTCTGCTTTAAGCCTCCAAGGTAAGCAAAAACGTATATGTGGTACGCAGGGAAAGAGACCAGATGTCGTTTTCTAAAAATGGATGTCAACAGAGGAGATAATTCACTATAATTCATCTGTTTTTGCAGGAAAACAGTGTATCATTTAATCAATCAATGGTCAATTCCACAATCTCCGATGTTTGCTATCAAACAGTTAAAACAATTGTTTTGGATTTACCTATTTTTAGAATTCACTCCCCTCAAATATTGCAGTTTTAAGAGAAGTCAAGGATGATTTTGAGACAGGTAGGATAGAGTTTACGACAGTTCTCGTTCATTTCTATGCTCTCTGCAAACAATGACTGACTGTTGCACGACTCTGAAACAAATTCACTTATATTAAAGCTGTAATGTGACGGGTTATCAAGGCACATCCAAGTTGATGGTTACACTTTCTTCAGTTGTAGAGACACAGAGGTTGGTGTCTTCTAATAAATAAGACCATCTCTGCAAGCAATCTTCTGAGTATTTTACGTACATTGTTATGCAGCTAGTTTGTTTGGGGAAGTTGCTTACCCTTCAAAGTAAAGAAAAAAAAAAAAACAGAGTCTCAGTGATACTGTCCCCCTAGATATGGCTCTGGCCTCAATTTCAGCATATAGTGCACAGCATAAAAGAGTACACCCCCTCTGAATAAATATAAAAGATGTATTTTCTTAATGATCACTAATATAATTCATCGTAAGATGGCAAAATTGAAATGTATTAAACATATACTTAATAAAAACAAAGAAATATATGCCAATACTTTCTGTAAAATAAGCAAATTAGCTAATTTTGTTTAAATTAAGGATTACAGACATGAGTACACCCTAGATTTAATTCAGCAAATGTATAATATTCCAGTACTTAGTATGTCCTCCAGAACTTTAAGTATATTGCTCTGACCCTTCTTGGCACTAAGAGTACAAGTTCATGACAAAACGCCACATCTGTCCTGTTTAACTCCTGGAGGACGACCTCCTTAAATGCCCTGGTCCTTAATGGGGAGTGTTGCTCAGCTCCTCTCTACAAAATCCCCCACAGCTGCTCAAGAGTGTTAAGATTGGGTGAAATACGTGTCCACTGAAGGATTTTCACCTTGGGAGAATTAATATCTTCATTGTCATGTTGAAAAAATGCCCAACAATGCAGGGAATGAGGAGAGGGTAGCATCTTCTGTTTCAAGTTTTTGTATTACATTACAGAGTGGTGTGTGAATTGATGGCAGCACTGATAAAGCACAAGTCCCTCACACCTTCAGCACTCACACATCCCTATAGAAGAGCTTTACTACCACTGAACGTCACTGTGGGTACCAGACACTTCTCACTGTACTCCTCCTCTAGCAACACCATAACATTTCTGATGCTTTTGGATCTGAAATGATTGACTTGGTCTCTTGAGACAAGAGTATGGATTCCCAGAAGTCTATATTTTGTAAATATGGGCCTTGGAAGAGGTTAAATGAGTTTATTGTGCTTTGGCTACAGTAGGTAATTTTAGTGGTGATAACAACCATAAATGTCACTTCTGCAGGCTGAGAGATAAAGTGTCACTCTTTTCATAGCTTTTGCCAGATCGGAGGAGGCACTTGCATTGCTCTTTTTCTAGCAAAAACTCACTCATCACTAAATGAAAACTTAAAGTGAAGACCTGATTATTTTAGGAGCTTTGTCACAAGTCCATTGTTTTTGAATGTCAGTGGTACTTCTGCTATATTTTCACACTTAAAACGATAATTTAGTATTCCTCTTGTACCATTGTCCTCTTTTATGCTAAGAAATAAATCTCCGGGCAGTTTTCTCTCAAGTGGTTCCACTGTTGCCAGCAATACGTCTGAGTATGATTCATTAGGCTATACAACACTTTTAATTGTCAGGTTCAATATACAAACGTGTTGATCAAAAACTGCCTTAAACTAAATAATATATATATTATTTAGTAACTTTCAGGAGGGTGAACTCATTTGTGCAACATAACATTTTATCACTTCAATAAGAAAATCTTATTTTCTTAAATAATTGTGACATTCTTCTTTGGTAAAAGATCAAGCTGCCTTGTTGGAACATTATATCTCCAAAGATCCCTAATATGTCTTCTAAGTAAAGAGTAATTGGTGAATTTGTTAAGTTTTAGTGGGGATGTACTAATACTGTGCTGTGCAAGTCTATGGGATTTCTCTCATCTGAAGGCAAAAACATTAGATCACTTAGAAAGGTCACACAAAGTTTGATATATAGGAAAGTTAATAGGATTAGGCATTTGTTTACATATGAGCAATAGTAATAAAGATGCTTGTTTTTGCAAACACCACTAATACTCTATAGAAAAGTTAATATGACTGAATTCTAGACATTTTTGCATCAATCCTGTATGAGATTATATATCGTCTCAAGGATGAATTGACTTCCAGCTATGATAAAACAGGTAGGTGTTTAAATCTATAGTGAATCTCAAGCAGGAGAAACACCTGTCTGAGGTAGAGTGAGGTGCATGTGTGTTTGTGTGTGTCTGCATAGCGTGACGCTTTGCCACAAGCCCCTAGAGATCCTTGCTCTGTTACACACACACACATCAGAGCGCTCAGGTTTACAGCCCAACCTGCCCACCTGATCCCCCCCACCGCAATCAGTCTTCTGTTGGCACACGCAATTAAAAGATGTCAAACCTGGTTTCTTTAACTGTGTTTGGGTTTGGCTTGTCAGCATGTCAAAGGGTATCTAAAGAAGGTCTCAATTAAGGCAGAATAAGAGAGGTCTGGAAAAGTGAGTTGGAGGAGAACTGCTGTCCCTCAGGCATGAGAGGACGTACAAGGAGACAATGGTCCGGGAACACGATAAGGACGGGGGGGATACGGCGTGTCTGTCTCTCCCGCCCCCTGGGAATTCTGGGACTGAGACGCTGGGATTCCGAAGGAGAGGTATCAGGTTTGTAAGGCTGCTGCGGACGGCTGGGATGAGTTCCAACCGCTCCCGCTGTCTCAGGCCAGGGATACGGAGGCGCCACCAGGTAACGAGAGGCGCGGAGTTGACGTGCCAACAAGCGTAACCGGAGATCCAAAAACCAAGATTGAAACCTCCAGTCCATCATAATTACAGAGGGAAACACTGCTGTCGCTGGAATATCCAACTCAACATATACAGTATCCAGAAGTCTACTGCACAAAACACCTTCCTTTAGGAAAACTCCCGATCTATATTCACACGGTTTGTATAAAGGCACAGGAAGTGTGTTTACAATACTACTTTTATAGCAGCCAAGTGTTCCACAAGGTTTACAAGCAGAATTTTTTTCAGTGAAAAAGTTTATTTAAGCTGTTTAAATCATCATTTGTAAGCAGGACTGTCTGGATGGAATAATGATGATGGTTATGCATCACCACTGTAATTCCTAGAGGTGGAGGTCACTCCATATAAACAGCACTGTAAGTCACAACCTCTATTTGTCTCTGTGTGACAACATAAAATGAAAGTAAGTAGGTTTACTTTCTTTACTAGTCTTTGCATGACAAGGCTGGTAAACTATGTCACATCTAATGCTAACACATGTAAGGTTTAATACTTTTGAAACTGCATATTTTAATGTTCATCTGCGGTGCAATCCTCTTAGGCTTCCATTGTAAGTGCACTGACTTTTGCTGATTTTCACAACAGTTTTAAATGATTTCCTGTGGTAATCGAAAACAGGCTTAAAGGGGTTAGTTCACAGCAACATTGTCATCAATTACTCACCCTTATGTACTCCCACACCCACAAGATTTTTGTTAATCTCAGAAATAAGAAATGATGACAATGATATGTTTTGAATGAAATTTGACTTTTCATAGAGTAAATGATGACAGACCTGGATTAGAAATCTAGCTCACATTTCTAAAAATAAAGGCTCCAAAAAAGAACGATTTTGTGTGAGTGAAGAACATTTGCATAAACTGAAGAAACTTCTTCCACAATGAAGAACCTTCTGAGAAATGGAAAGCTTCCATGAATGTTAAAAAGGTTCCTCACTGAACATGTAGATGCCAATAAAGAACCTTTATTTTTACATCATGGATCCTCACTATTAATGTTTACAATCCAACTTGTGCAAGCATTTTACAGCCATTTCAGTTTAGGGAAACAGGGATCGCAAAAGCTAAACCCTGCTAATCTCAAAAAAGAGGTGCAGACAGTGAGATTCCTGTAATCTAACCTTTTCTACACCCAGCACTGAACTCAGATCACTGACTGACAGCCATTCTGATGGTGATGATGATGGATCCTCTAGGATAAAACACAAAAGGCTCTGTCTGCGTTGGCTCTGATGCCTGTGCTCAGCTCTCAGGGGCTCAGCGGTTTGAGTGACTGCAGTCGGGGGAAACCCTGCAATACAAGCACATATTACGGTTTACACAGCTCTCTGAGTGATGCCGCCAAGAACACAGTTATTTTCCCCAAAACACACATACATAGAGCGTCAGCTGCTTTAAGACATTTCACCTGTGAGCTTTATAAACTGTGTACTAATGTAAGAACTTTTAGTGGCGTATTTTAGAACACATACTTGAAATATGACAAGCAGACTAGTGGAAATAAATGGCTGTGGGTTAAATACAAAGTATCAGGTACACAGAAGCAAGAAAGAAATTGCTGCATCCAAGATATATCCCTGATGAAAGTCAGCTTGGAACAGTTTTAAGTCCAAGATGGTCTTAACCAGTTTATATGGGAAATGCTGGTCTGCAAAGCTAGTTAAGCTAGTTATTGCTGCAGGCAAACCAACACCAATCACATTCTTTAGTTTAAAAGGAAAGGTTCAATAGGGGTGTTTTTTTTTTGTTTTGTTTTGTTTTGTTTGTTTGTTTGTTTGTTTTTTGTAGCAGCAGCAGCAATTTGGTTCTTCAAAAAAAGTTTCAGTGAAAAAAAAATCTTCAAAGAACCATTATTTCTTAGTGTGAAGAACATTTTAATAATCTAAAAAACCAACACAGCAAAATTACCACAACACAGTGAAAATGCCATAAAACAACGCAAAGGACTAATTTTGTTGTGTTGTGCTAATTAGCTGTGTTGTGGCTTGTTTCCACTGTGTTGAGCTAATTTCATTGTGTTGCAGACTGTTTTCGTTGTGTTGTGCCAATTTCCCCTGGTGAAAAAAACAGCATATGCTGGTAGGTATGTTTTGATGCTGGAATGCTGGTTAGGTAAGTTTTGATGCTGGTTTAAGCTGGTCCTTTGCTGGTTCATGCTGGTCCATGACCAGCAACATGACCAGCAAAAACCAGCAAAGGACCAGCTTAAACCAGCTAAGGACCAGCATAAACCAGCAAAGGACCAGCTTAAACCAGCATCAAAACCTACCTAACCAGCATTCCAGCATCAAAACATACCTACCAGCATATGCTGGTTTTTTCACCAGGGTCGCTGTGTTTGCAGCTTGTTTACATTGTGTTGTGGTAATTTTGCTCTGTTGTGGCATGTGTCTGTTGAGTTGTCCTAATTTCCTTGTGTTACAATTTGTTTCCACTGTGTTGCGGCTAATTGTTTCCATTGTGTTGTACTAATTTTGCTGTGTTTTGGCTTGTTTCTGTTGTGTTGTGCTAATTCCATTGTGTTGTAGCTTGTTTCCATTGTGTTGTGCTAATTTCGTTGTGTTTTGGCTTGTTTCTGTTGTGTTGTGCTAATTTCATTGTGCTGTGGCTTGTTTACATTGTGTAGCATCTTGCTTCTGTTATGTTTTGCTAATTTTGTTGTGTTGCAGCTTGTTTCCATTGTGTTGTGCTAATTTCACTGTGTTTCGGCTTGTTTTCGTGTTTGCTAATTTCATTATGTTGTGGTTTGTTTCCATTGTGTTGTGCTAATTTCCTTGTGTTGTGACTTGTTCCGGTGTAGCTTCTTGTTATGTTTTGCTAATTTCCTTGTGTTGTTTCCATTGTGTTGTGCTAATGTCCTTGTGTTGTGACTCGTTTCTGCTGTTTTGGCTTGTTTCCATTGTGTTATGCTAATTTCGTTGTGTTGTGGTTGTTTCCATTGTGTAGCGTCTTGTTTACGTTGTGTTGTGCTAATTTCCTTGTGTTGCAACTTGTTTCTGCTGTGTTGTAGCTTGTTTCCGTTGTGTTGTACTAATTTCGTTGTGTCGCTGATTGTTTCCATTGTGTTGTGGAGATTTTGTTGTGTTTTGCACTGTGTTGGGGGTAACGCATTACAAGTAACGCGACTTACATAATAATATTACTTTTTTCAAATAACTAAAGTAACGCATTACTTTTGAATTTCTAAGAAAATACTTGGTTACTTTTTTCCCCGTTTATTAAACATGATGTTACTATACTCTATCTAGACTAAATGTGAACATGCATTAATTCATCTCACTCACAAAAAAACAAACAAAAAAAAAACAGATTGAGTAGCCTATTCCTCAACAAGATAAAAACAAAAACAGTGAAATGCAAACTCAAAATATGATGCAACCCTGCAATGTTAAATGCATGTTAAATAAAACACATATCCTTTATGTTTTTAATTCTATTTTATTAACCAGTGTCTTTGCTGCTGACATTCAGTGATGCAATTCAACCATACTAAAAAGCAAAAATTACTTTAGATAAACTAACATTTGAGAGTTAAGAGTGATCTCCTGCATAAATGCACTTTTCTCTCAGCCTGAGGGGAAATTATTTCATTTTTGGTGTAAAAGGGCTTTTACATTTGAATTGTTTTATATTAAAAACAAAGAAACAAGTTCTGCCCAGATTTAAAGTAATGCAAAAGTAACGTAATGCATTGCTTTCATAAAAAGTAACGTAATTAGTTACTTTTTCAGGGAGTAACGCAAAATTTTAATGCATTACTTTTAAAAGTAACTTTCCCCAACACTGGTTGTGCACTACTTATTTTCACCTATTTTGTCCCAGAAAAAGAAGCAAACAGCCATCTTTAGAATTCTGTCTTTGAACTTCCGTTTTTGCTAGCTCCCATCTTCAGCATTGCGCTTGTCATCCCTGGTGAAAAAACCAGCATATGCTGGTAGGTATGTTTTGATACTGGAATGCTGGTTAGGTAGGTTCTGATGCTGGTTTAAGCTGGTCCTTTGCTGGTTTTTGCTGGCCATGTTGCTGGTCAAGGACCAGCATGAACCAGCAAAGGACCAGCATAAACCAGCTAAGGACCAGCATAAACCAGCAAAGGACCAGCTTAAACCAGCATCAAAACCTACCTAACCAGCATTCCCAGCATCAAAACATACCTACCAGCATATGCTGGTTTTTTCACCAGGGATCTTCTGTCTTCTGTATTTCCACAGAGTGAAGTCGTACTAATTTATGAATGAACCGCTGATTTTAAAATCTTCCCAGTCTGCTGACGTTTATGTTTATCTACGAACATTGCAGTGCACAAAATAATGCTACAGTGATGCTACAAAAACGGAAGTTCAAAGACAGAATTCTTGTTTGTTTCTCTGAAGCATGAGGTCTATAAAGAATGGGGAAAACGTTCCATGTATGTTAAAGAATCTTCATGGAGCCGTGCCAATAAAGAACCTTTATTTTTACGAGTGTAGATCATTTTAATTTCTTATTTAATCTGGTCACCAGCTGAAAAGCACGTCTTCAGAGGACTTGAAATACAAGGGTTGGCAGTTGTCTGGGTCAAATCTTTCTCAAAATCCCAGAGGAGGAGCATCATTATGAGTTCCACCATAATATCTACTGTCAAAATCTTACCATCCTACAATGGAAATCCTCTTTAACACTCGAGATACTCCAGCCACATTAATTATGCCTCTCTATTTGGATTTAGACGAGAGGCCTTGATATGAACCCAGGAGCCAGAGGAACACGAGAGGATACAATTAATATCTGACATGGTCAAGAGTTCTGTGCTCAACTTCTCACATTTGAAGAGGATGACAAATGAAAATTAACCTCCAGACCTTAATTTTTTAACTGCGTCGAGTAAAAGGGAAGAGATAGTAATTCATCCACGGAATCAGTGTGAGTGGTCGGCGTGGCGACAGGAAGGGCTTCGGCGTAACGGTCATTAGTGAAGCACTCAGTGCTAAATGCAATCAGAAGATGCATTAGCTGCAAAAGGGAGGGAGCAAATTTTACAGCATATTTCTGCTTGTAAATTGATTTGACTTGAGTGAATGATCAGAGGTTTAAATTCTGTATCATTGCGTGGTAATGTCAGCTAAAACTCTTCGTGATTCATCCACTTTATCGCCAGCTAATCGTAAGATCTTAGCTCATAAATCAGTGACTGTCCTATTCGTAACATTAGAGCACTTGGGAGTTTCAGAGACACTCAGGTTTACCTCTGCCTTGGAAATAATCTTTTGACCATTAGGTCTTAAGTCCACAAATGAACTAACTTTTCATATGAATGAACGGGTAACAATTTACACTGAGGTTAATGAATGTATTAACTAACATGAACAAACAATGAAGAATACATTACAGTATTTATTAATCTTTGTTAATGTTAGTTCATAAAAATAGTTGTTCATTGTTAGCTCACAGTGCATTAATGTTAACAAACGACTTTTGGTTTTAAAAAAAGCATTAGTAAATGCTGAAATTAACATTAAGATTAATAAATGCCGCAGAAGCATTGTTCATTCTTAGTTTATGGTAACTAAAATAGTTAACTAATGAACCTTACTGTAAAGTGTAAACAACGAATGAATGAATAAATTGAATTTCTTGGAATAGAAAGTCCAAAAGAAGCGCATTTATTTTGCAACAAAAATAGCCAAAACTGTCACTTTTGATCAATTTAATGCATTCTTTCTGAATAAAAATATTAATTTCTTACCCCAAACTACTGTGTTGCGCAAATTTTGAACACCTTAACATCAAACAGTTCAAGGTTACAGTCTGATAAGTAAAATGAGGATCTTTTTATTTTAGACACATCACCAAAGAGATACATTTGAGCAATATACAAAACATTTTATTTGTTTTTCATAGGAAGTGCTTCAAAATCTACATTTTTACATTTTAAGGAAAATGTTTGATGGAAAAACCAATAACAATATCAGCTCAAAAATCTTCAGAGTTCATCTTCTTCACAGTAGACCAATGCACTCACCTCTCACTATGTGAAAACTGCCCATCATCTGTCTATCTCACAAGTAACAAATGCAAATGCGTCACGTTTTAACCCTTATTAACACTGGATACAATGCAATAGAACAGTGTGTGTTTGTATGTATCTGTATGTGTGTGTGTGTGTGTGTGTGTGTGTGGGCCAGTCTTTCCAGGACTATGCAAAAGTCTCCGTGTGTTCACGCCTGAGCCAGTCGCTCCAGGACTCTGCGATACTCCGCCAGCACGTCCTGGTAGCTTTTCTCCAGCTCCTCGTGTTGCAGTGTCGTGTCCATCTGGCTGATGTGTGACGCCAACTCCTCTGGCCTCAAACATTTTCGCATCTTAGTCAGCTCACGCTGGTTTTTCTACACACAAGGCAAAAGCGTTGGGAGAAAGTAAACAGGTGTCAGTACGGCGCAGGAGAAAATAAGATGCAAAGCAGCTCACCTGATCCCATCCAAAAACTGCCATTGAACAGAAACCCCAGGGCAAATCTGATTACATCACAGCTCAACTTCATGTATAAAAACACAGCGAGAGAAAGAGGAGAGAAATCAAAGAACCGTGAACAAAATTGAGTCTGTAAGGTTGTTGAGAGGCTTTGGCACAGAAACAAGTCTCATGGAAGACGAATTCAAAAGAAAGCGCTCACACGCACACATACATACACATTCACTAACTATATAAAATATTCACTAAACAGTTGGTAAACCCATTATTTCAAGAATCTTCATTAGTTTCTTGCATACAAAGTATTAATTACTTTCTCCTATCTCAGGTGTATAAGCAGTGGCAACTGTAAGCAAGCCATCAATCACCTGATTTCTCAGTTAATCTACGTCTAAAACATAATTTGCTAACAGGAGCATAACATTTAAGGGAGTTTACATGCATGACAAATCAGCCAACCACTGCTGTCCTTATATAACTACCATAAAAAAAAATAAGAGCAGCTTTAAACTTTATATTTGAGGTATTTCTGTGTGTCATTTATAATACACAAATGTCAAAACCACTATTAAAAACCTATGGGAAATTCCAGAGAGAAGCCACAGTGAATTAGCCTGTCGGGTTGGTCTACCAACTGATATCACGTCTGAACAGCTCTATTGTGTAATCCTTTAGTGAGTGCTAAAGCACTGCAGACAGTCTGTGCAAATCTAGGGATGTCAAAAGTACTGAGGCTAGATTCACAAGACATTCTTCAGAACAAAACTCACAAAATGTAAGCATAAAGTTGAAAATATTCTGTATTCCCCAAAATATTTATTAGAAATGTTCTTATATAGGATTGTCCTAACGGGGTCCGTACAGATACCGTAAAATGAAATTCAAGAACTTTTTAAAACTTTTCAAGCACTACTTTTTTGATTTACAAGGACTTCAATCAGAGTTCTCACTTATCAAACAATCACTTCTATTTCAAATTTAAAAAAGATAAATATACTAATAAAACAAAATGGAAAAAATAAAGTGAAGCACATGCAAAGTATTGCTGCTAAAGTAAATAGCAGCAATAGTAAATAGTATATAGTATATAGTGCTTCACTATATAGTGCTATAGTAAAACCATGGTTAATGTTCTTAAAGTGATTGCATTTGTGTATACTATCTTTTTGTTTGTTTTGTTTTTATAATGGTACTGCCTTAATTGTTTGTTTTCTACTGTTTAAGAAAAAAAAAAAGATTGCTGAAACCGCTCAGAAATCCTAATCTGAAACAAATGATTCAGCATATGTTCTCCGAATTCCTGAACTGAATCAAATGATTCACAAACCCGCACCGAAGTCCTGATCTGAATCAAAATGATTCGTGATCCACGCTACGAAGTTCGATCTAAAGCAAAAGACTTGTGTTCCAGACTCCGAAATCCCAATCTGAATAATGAATCGTGAACCATCACTTCAGATTAGAATTCAAATAGCAAATCATTTGATTTGAATTATTCAGAATTCATGAAATGATTCACAAAGCCGTTCCGATCTGAAACAAATGATTCACGATCCGCGCTCCGAAGTCCTGATCTGAATAATGATTTACGAATCATCATTTCAGATCAGGACTCAAATCACAAATCATTTGATTTGAATTATTCAATTCGAGAAATGTTTCACAAACCCGTTCTGATCTGAAACAAATTATTCGTGATCCATGCTCCGAAGTTCCGACCTAAAGCAAAAGATTAGTGTTCCACTCTCCGAAGTCCCAATCTGAATAATGATTTGTGAATCATCATTTCAGATCAGAAATCAAATTGCAAATCATTTGATTTGAATCATTCCAAATTCGTGAAATGATTCACAAATCCGTTCCGATCTGAATCAAATGATTCACGTTCTACTCTCCGAACTTCTGATCTGAATAATGATTCGCTGATCATCATTTCAGATCAGGACTCAAATTGTGAATCATTTGATTTTTAATCATTCAATTCACAAAATGATTCACAATCCCATTTCGATCTGAATCAAATGATTTGCGATCCACACTCCAAAGTTCCAATCTAAAGCAAAAGATCTGCGATCCACGCTCTGAAGTCCTGATCTGAATAACGATTTGTGAAACACCATTTCAGATCAGAACTCAAATCATTTCATTTGAATCATTCAATTCGCAAAATGATTCACAAACCCATTTCAATCTGAATCAAATGATTTGCATTCCACACTCTGAAGTTCTGATCTAAAGCAAAATATTTGCATTCCCCGCTCCAAAGTCCTGATCTGAATAATTTGCGAACCATCATTTTAAATCAGGACACAAATCGCAAATCATTTGATTTGAATCATTCAATTCGCAAAATAATTCACAAACTCGTTTCGATCTGAATCAAACGATTTGCAATACGTGATTTGAAATCCAGATCTAAGTCAAATGATTCGTGAACCCAGTCCGAAGTCTCGATCTAAATCAACTGATTCATGGTACACGATTTGAAATCCTGATCTGAAACAATTTTTTTGTGATGCACAATCTGATTAGAGCACTTCGAAACAGTGAATCATTTTGAAACGCAATGGTTAAACTGATTCAGAGTTTCAAAAAGCTCCATTTCACCCATCACTACGTGCTTTTTAAAATCATTACAAGTGATGTCGAAATTCAAAAATGAATGGCTCTTTTAATTTGATCTGGTTTTTGCTAGTGAATCGATTGAAAAGAATGATCAAAGTCATGAATTTGAATCAACTGGAGCTGTCCAGAATAAATGACTCACTCAACTGATTTGGTTCATCTGTTCCTCTTTTCGCATCTTCAGATATGTTTACACAACATTGTCAGTTCTACTACTGGCTTAGCTCGCTAGTTTTCTGACATTAACTGAAATAAGCGGAAAAAGTATGCTTTTTGAATTTCGCGTGCAAAGATGTGTGCTTACTGAAAAAAAAAAATTCCAGGACTTAAATTTAACCATCATATATAACCTCTTAAAGTTAGGTTAACCTCCTTGTCTTAAATACCCAAATGTAAGGTGTTTAATGAATTTATTGGCTATAGGGGTGCAAAAAGACAGCCTTCGGTTTTCTACACAGAGTTATTCAGCAAGTCTTCAGCAGGAACTGCCATAAGATAACACCAAAGGAAAAAAAAATGTTTTTCCAGCTTATATAATATTAATCAAAGAACAATTTACTGATATTGTGAGAACTTCAAGCAAGTCTGTGCTGAAGTATTGGGCAACGTTCATTATTAATAAATCACCTCCTACATCCCTACCTGCATCCACACACAAACAAGCTGTTGTGAAGAAAGGAAAATCTGCAACACATTCTGAGTAAAGAGAGCTCCAGAAAAGAGAGAGAGAGAGGCATATGGTCTGCAGATCCCGCTCTATTTCCTTTCCAGCCTCATGTTTTTCACTCTTTCTTTGGCTCTGTCTCTTTCGTCTGGTGTGTATGTGGTTATTCTGCTGTCAGAGTTGTCTGTCCTGGACAGTTTCATCATGAGAGCGCTTCTGATCCAACACATTACCGCTGCTGGAGCTTCAGCACCAAAGCACATACCATATCAAACCACATTATCTGCAACACATCAACGAATATCACCACAACCTCCAAGGAGAATCAAGACACATGCAGCGAAAAGAAACAGCTAACTCAGTTAAAATATAAACGCAACGAGATGAAAAGATAAAGACCACTGCACAAAATATTTGGCAACAGAATTTTGTAAAAACAGAGAACTGCAAAGTCCCAAAAACCTGTCTGACATTCTTTCTACTGTGGAACCAAAAAAAGAAATTCAGCAGAATGTTCACGCCGCTCTTCTCCATACAATGAAAATATACAGTAATGACAACATATGCTCCGAAGAAGATTTGGAAACTGCAGACGGAATTGCAGAATCCAGTAAAAAAATTTACTGTATAAAGCATAAAGTCATGAAATTTGTCAAAGTCTGGATGAATCAATCAAAAGTAGGTCATTGCACTTGAGTCAAATCGTGATATGGACTAGTATCTTTACATATTAAAGCAAAAAGATTGAGTATGTATACATTTTTTCTTCATGTTTTAATTTTATTAGTAACTTTGTTTGCCAAAAAATAAGCTTAAGTTTAATTTGATTAAAAGATAAATTAAATTTATATTTTATGCCTTCATTTGATAACCAGAAAAAAAATTCAATATTGTAAAAATGTTGTAAAAATAAACTTTAATAAATTAAGTTTTTATGCATTCAAATAATTAGACATGCTTTAACAGAATTTGGAAACAATAAAACAGAAGGTGAGTAAAAAATAAAATTTTTGTTTAACTTTTAATAAATTGATGTTAACCTGTATGTTTCATAATTTTAATTAATCAGACTTGCTTTTTGATTTAAAAAAAATAATAATAGAATGTAATTAACCATTAAAAAAAAGAGATCAGAAAAATGTAAATGGAAAAAACAGAATCTAGAAAAATTAAAACGGAGAGAAAAAAAAAAAAAAACAATTTGGGAAAAAATAAAACAGATTTCACAGGGCCCTTAAAACACCATAAAAGAATTCTAGAAGTACCTCATATGCTATATTCCATAACTTCTGAAGACGAGATACATAGTTTTGTGTGAGAATCATGAAAAAGATATTTTTTTTGTGCTCCACAGAAAGAAATCAAACTTCGAAAAAATAAATAATCACATTTGAAATGATTTTTTTTTACTACAGTACCACTGAAATGTTTTTTTTTTTTTCAATTAAAATGATTGTGCTGCTTATTTTTATTTTTTTAGAATTTATTGTTAAATAGTAAGTTAATTTTTTTTAAATATAAAATCAACATTTATTTGAAATAAATTTTGTAACATTACAAAAGACTTTACTGTTACTTTTGATCAATTAATGGATAGTTAATAAAGGTATTAATTTATTTAAAATAAATAAATAAAAAATCTTACTGAGGCCAAACGTTTGAACAGTAGTGTATTTCTTTAAATACTCTGGCCAGTATGATAATGCATAGAGTTTGTTTCTCTGATAATCAGTGCAGGGGTTGTGTGGGCTTAAGGATAACTACTTAAGACATTAAAATACAGTGCGTTTAAATGATAACTATAACATATACACAAGCCTGCAGAAGGATAACTATTGAGGTCAAAAGAATTTCGTGACATTGCACAGCTCTAGTCCTGAGATACACAACCGCAGCGTGTCTTCATGCAGAGAGAGCGGATTAGAGAGAGAGTCCGTGTGCAGGTGACTGGGTGCTGCATTCTCCCTGCTAAATGGCTCCGCTTAAATCAGATGCAAATCTGTAATAATGACACTTGTTGTGAATGGAGCTCGTGGTGTGGATGTGGAGACTGCGGCTGCCGCCCGGTGTGAGCCATTATACCCTCAAACAAACCCAGACCGAGGCCTCGGGTCCCTCACGCTCTTAACACCGCGTGAGAGGATCACACAGGAAACGGCGCAAACTATTCACGCCACTCAATGAATAAATTATAGCAGACAAAGACTGCAGAATATCAGAACAGCAGCCCTGAAAGAGTTTTGTTTCTGTTCATTTTTATATAGCACATATAAACAGGCCTAGAAATGTGCAGCTCTCTTTGAAGTGCAGAAATGCTTCATTTCACATGTTGTAGTTTGAGCTGTGCGGTTTGGAGAATGTTATACAAGCAGGCCAACCTTGGCAGTCACGGCCGGGGTTTGTTTTGGCAAGACTTCACTTGTTTTGTTGTTTCTTGAAATCCATGTTCAGCACACGAAGCTCAGGCTCCGCTCTCTGCGCTTTATGACTGACTAATCATTGCATGGGAGTTGTAGCAGTTACGCCTAATGGGTAATGTACTCTGTGTACTAAGCCAGATTGCAGTCATTCTGCTTCTTAAAAGCAGTCAGTCAACGTAGACAAACAGGGACGGACCAAGTAAAGCACACACACTTACTCTGTATGGTCCATAGAGTCTTTTTTTCACTTCCAAGCGAAATTCTCTGGCTTTCTCTTCATCGCTCATGTCTGTGTTTCTGAGACGCAGAATTTCATAAACACGGCGTGCATGTTTCTGAAAGTTAGACAGCAGACGAGAGACATACTGTAAAGATTTGTTTCTTTAAACAAATATTCAAGCTTTTTCAACAAAGTTTGAGGACAGCATCTGTGGCATCTTGTGAGGGTCAGATTCTCTTTAAAAGCACTTGCATGAATTCTTTAGTAAAATGTTTGATTCAAATTACGGCGGACTACTTTCAGTTGAAAGTCTGGTTATGCGTTACCAATGTAATTCCCGTGGGTAGAGTTCAGGAAGCCCATCATTTTTGCAAAATAAACACAGATAGGATGATTATAAAACAAAGCTGAGGGGTCTTCTATCACCCTGAGGGGGTTTATTTTATGATAATGACAAGCCAACTGTGCAATATTTATTCAATTACATTGTTTTCCAAAACAATAAAACATGAATATGAAATACTGAATTGGTTTTAAATGATTTTATGTGAAAATAAAGAGAGCATTGAGTGATACAAGTGACAAGATCTAGCAAAGCTTTACACTGACATTCAAAAGTCTGGGATCAGTAAGATTGATCCTGTACAAAATCCTGTAAAAACAGTAATAGTGTGAAATATTTTTTCTACATAAAATTACTGTTTTCTATGTGAATATATTTTAACATGTAATTTATTCCTGTGATGCAAAACTAAATTTTCAGCATCAGTACTCCGGTCTTCAGTGTCACACGATCCTTCAGAAATCATTTTAATATGCTGATTTATTATCAGCGCTGAAAACAGTTGTGCTGCCTAATATTTTGTTACAACCTGTGATACTTTTGTTCAGGATTCTTTAATAAACAAAAAGTTAAAAAGAACATTATAAATCTTTTTTGACCATATAAACTACCATTTAAAAGTTTGTGGTTGGTAAATTTTTCTTTCTTTTCTTGAAGGAAAATAATACTTTTATTCAGCAAGGATGTGTTACAGTTAAGGTCAAAAGTTTACATCCCGCTTTCAGAATCACTAAAAATGTTAATTATTTTACCAAAATAAGAGGGATCATACAAAATGCATGATATTGCTCATTTAATACTGACCTGAATAAGATATTTCTTACATAAAACAAGAAATATAAGATAAAAGATGTTTACATATAGTTCACAAGAGAAAATAGCTGAATTTATAAAAATGACCCAGTTCAAAAGTTCTTAATACTGTGTTGTTACCTGAATGATCCACAGCTGTGTTTGTTTGTTTAGTGATAGTTGTTCATGAGTCCCTTGTTTGTCCTGAACAGTTAAACTGCCTGCTGTTCTTTAGAAAAATCCTTCAGGTCCTACAATGTCTTTGGTTCTTCAGCATTTTTGTGTATTTGAACACTTTCCAACAATGACTGTATGATTTTGAGATCCATCTTTTCACACTGAGGACAAATGAAAGACTCATATGCAACTATTACAGAAGGTTCAAAAACAATTCCAGGGGTGAAATTATTTTAATTTGAAGATCAGGGTAAATTTAACTCTTTTTGTCTTCTGGGAAACATCTTCTGTAGCATCTGAAGGGCAGTACTAAATGAAAAATATGACATTTGTGAAATGAACACATCTCCATTCTGTTCAAAAGTTTTCACTCCTGCCTCTTAATGCATTGTGTTTCCCTCTGGAGCATCAGTGAGCATCTGAACCTTCTGTAATAGCTGCATATGAGTCAGTTCTCCTCAGTGTGAAAACCAAAGATTTTTTTTGGATCTGAAGGATTTTTCTGAAGAACAGCAGGCAGTTTAACTGTTCAGGACAAACAAGGGACTCATGAATAACTATCACTAAACAAAAAAAACAACAACAAAAAAAAAAAACAGCTGTGGATCATTCAGGTTACAACACGATATTAAGAATCAACGGGATGTAAACTTCCGAACTGGGTAATTTTTATTAATTCAACTATTATTTTCTCTTGTGGACTGTATGTAAACTTCTTTGATGGGAAATCTCTTATTTTGGTCAGTACTAAATAAAAATTTTATTGCATTTTGTATGATCCCTCTTATTTTGGTAAAATAGTTAACATTTTGCAGATTCTGAAAGGGGGATGTAAACTTTTGACCTCAACTGTAAACTGATAAAAAGTGATAATGGCTTACATTGTTAGAAAATATTTATATTTTGAAAACAATTTGTTCTTTTTAACTTATTCATTAAAGAATCCTGAAAAAAAGAATCACAGGTTCCAAAAAACATTAAGCAGCACAACTGTTTCCAACACTGATAAAAGTAATAAATCAGCATATCAGAATAATTTCTGAAGGATCATGTGACACTGAAGACTGGAATAATGGCTGATGAAAATTCAGCTTTGCATCACAGGAACACATTTTAAAACATATTCAAAACAGAAAACCATTATTTTAAACTAATAAAATTTCACAATATTACTTTTACTGTATTTTTGATCAAATAAATGCAGCCTTGATGCATAAGAGAATTCTTAAAAAAACAAAAAAACATTGAAAATCTTACAGATCCCAACACTTTGCATGGCAGTATATCGGAAATTCCTGAAAACTGTTAGTGTGCCACAGATGCTATCCATAAAGCATAAGCTATAACATACACAAATGTAAAAGTCAAAACCTAAATCAAAGGAAGAACATCATAACATCATTAATCATATAAAATAATGTTTACTGTGCTATGTAGGTAAGCTATGTAGGTTTTGCTGATAAGGGCAAAGACCATAGACGATTAAATTATTTGTTTCTAATCAATCAAACATAATATCTTACATTACATCACATCCCAATAAGGTATAACTTCCATGTGCTAAAATGGAAAAGAGTAATGCAGTTTGGTAACAGTAAAAATCAGCAATTACGGATTGACTCTTTAACCTTGTCCAATTCTCTGGGGTTAAAAGCATCTTGTTCTGGGATTCCCGTGCTATTCTGAATCTGTAACCATGACTCCTTCAGTAACCATGACTCCGAGAGGTCCACCATACCTCACGCAGTTCCCACTAGGGTAGTATGGAGAGCCAAGCATTTTGCCTGGCCATGCCACTGGCACCACCCTGAGATAATCACTCACAAACAACATGAACAGAGGGGATTGTGGGGCATAAAAGGGGATGCTGGGTTATAATTGGAGCAGTTAAAGAGTGGCCGGAGTGGCGAGAGAGAGGAGTCCCACAGGGGTCACTGTTAGGCCCACTCCCACTCACTACCTGCTAATGGCCAGCGGCCTCCAGAGGAAACGGATGTTCACTCCTACCTTTAGGGGCATTACAAGTTGAAAACCCATCAGGACAAAACCATTACCTCTATATATAAATGCACAAACTCTTTGTAAAATTAACTGTATAATTACTTGGCTTTTTCATCTACAGTACACAGCATCAAAAGCTTCAAAAAACACGGCAATAAAAGCTCTAGGTAAAATAGCTGGAAAAATATGTTAAATACAGTATCTTGACGTTTGATCTGAAATGACTTAAAACTGTCAGGGTTTTTTGGCAAGCTACTGTTTAAAAGTGCATTCAAAATACAAAATGGGAGTAAAAAACCTATATAACCTTTCAGTTTCTGAAAATATAAACAAGGAATGACATTTAATTAATTCAACTGATATGCACCAATATAACCATGTAAAATAAACAGTGTTACACATATTTTTAACTAAAACATTTTAAGGCACAAAATGTGACAGAACTGTTTTTAGTGATCACACACCAATGATTTGACTGAAACACACAGTTCAAAAGAACTGATTTATTTAAGTTAATCTATATAACGAGGCTTGAAAACAGGTGATATTTGGTTGTCACACTCTTGGTCTTTAATAGTGAAATGCACATTAAATCATTAAGGGTCTAAAAAGGTCACTGAGCTGTGGTGCAATCTCATTCCCTGCTGTGTTCTTTTCCTGACTATTTCTATCAATAAAAAGGAAGAATTTAGTAAGTAAAGCTACAAGGGATGCTGTACCTTGTTGATTTTGAGTTTCTCTCTGGCCTCAGACACCATCTCTTCACTGAAGCCCTGAGAGAGTTTCTCACTGGAGAAGGATGGCAGAGTCAAGCACAGCTTCACCAGCACGAAATCTCTCAGCTTCACATAGTTTTCAGACGGGTCCTCCGCTGCAGAGCAGACAATTAAGGAAGAGTCAACTTATGAGAGTCTTCAAAGTTTTCAATTGGTAAAATACAGTATAAAGACACTGACGCCAGACAGACATAACTCAACCTTCATGAAAACACTGATTACATTTGCTGAATGCATCACTGGTGAAAATTAAGCTAAATGCATGTTTATTCTGGTAATCAGGGGAACAAAGACTTACTAAACTACTGACTAGTAATTAGTCACTGACTGAAGAGAGAGAGACAGAGGAGAAAAGACAGTTTAGGGTTGGGTGATATACTGAATAAGATACTGTCATTGATGTTGCTGTCATTATAAAATTCAGGATTAAACAATTAGACTAAAGTTGACCTCACTGCCTTACAAACACAGGAGCATTAAAACTAAGATGTGTTAAAAAGTGTCTTAATATATTGAACTTCAGTACAAAACATCTCTATACACAGAGAGAGAGAAATAAACAGAAAGTGCTGGTAGAGTGTGGTCGCCCCCTCTCTCTCTCTCTCTCTCTCTCTCTCTCTCTCTGAATAATTGTGTCTTTGTTGAGGGGGTGAGTGAGTGGCAGCATGTGGCCAGCACATTTCAGCAGCAAACTGCCGGCAATTAACATCACATCCCTTCACCTCCCCAAACCTGAAGGCAGAGCAACTCAACAGCAACAACTGCCTTACCAAAAGAAATTCACAACACTTTGCCCTCTCTCCCTTTCATACACAGAATATCATTAGAATGGAGGTGTGATCATACAGGTTGGCTTTCTGAAAACACGCTCTAATGGTACAAGGCTTTAATAATTTTTTTATTCAGATAAAACCATTTGCAAAGGATTTCCAAGATCAAAATCAAGAAAGCAACAAGCGTAATTACAATCGACTGTATTAGAACTTTCACGTTGTCATTTTTGGCTGCAATAATGCATGTAAAATTTAGTCAACCTAAAAAGGTTTATGTTAGCCACTGATTGTTGTGAAATAAACCTAAAAGCGTGGTTAGAACCTTGACGCAAAGTGAAGACTTTGCATTGTCCCACTTATTACACAGCCACTTAAATAAAATAAATAAATATATAGAAATTTTAGAAAATATTTTATCATTTGAGAATAAAGAGGCTGTAGGTTGATCTGAAATAAATGAATTCAGCAGTCAGCAATAATGTAGATTATATATAATGGATAATAAAATTATGTTAGGGCCAAACGATGGCTGATATTATAAATCTATACTGTACTATATTGTTGTGACTGTTTTTAAACTAAATACTGTTTACACCTTTATCGTCTTCCAGGGGTACCATTGTGTGGGACAAGTTATAAGCCAAATGATCATACTTAGCATTAATGGTTTGGTTCAAGCCTTTAAGTATGAGAAATAGTAATACTGATCCTGACCAACACCACTAGTAATAAAACATCCTAGTAATAACTAGAGGTCCCGAAATTCTCTCGGGTTTCGGGTTGGGGTTAATATTTAACGAATAGCTTCGGGTTGGGGTCGGGCTCGGGTTTGTAGCTAAGGTAAAACTATATTCAGCAGGCTACGTTTTCACTGACACGCGCACACACACATTACTTGCACAGAAAGATCGGAGAATGTGCAGCGCAAACACAGAAACACTGTGGTGCAGAGAAACTTTTATTTGCTAATAAAAAAGCATCGATACTGACTCTTGATTTCTCAGCAACGAGTGGGTAAAATCGTTGTAACTAAAGAAAGAGAGAGACGCACAGACGCAGGTAATCACACGCAACTTTCATTCCCCTCTCTCTGGCTAATTAATTCAAATAAATGTTATAATTACTAATTAATTCAAATAAATGTGATATTACCACATTTCATCTCTGTGTTTGATTTAAAGAAGGCTAGAACGTGCCATAACTAACGAAAATGATTTTTAGTCATTTTTATCCTTTGCCTCGAAGTCATGCATCAAAATCTTTTAAGGATCACGCTAGATGGATTATCCCTTATATAACTTCCGCGTGTCGTTTGTTGTATAGGCTATATTAAAAACGAAATCCATTTCGCTCTTGTGCCTGCCCTGATCTAGCGGTCTCTCTGTTAGCAAGTTGAGAGCAATGACTGCGATACAGCAATCAGGAAAACTTATTACAGTTTACAAGGAAAACTGCACAATGGACGATTAATGATCTTGTTGTTACAACCATTATAAAAAAAAAAAACGGTGGAATTTATTATAAAATTTCAGAACTGGTAAGTTATTTTTTTCCTTGTATGTTGAACCGCCCGTGAGCCTAAATGAAACTGTTTCTTTGTATTTGTTTACTGGCCGTTGCATGCAATCACAAAATACAGCATATTTAAAAAGTTTAGTTATTCATTGTAAAAACCAATTTCGGGTTTGAGCTCTAAATTTAACAGTGTCGCTCAAGTTGGGTTGGGTTGGGTTGGGTCAGACAATCTCGGTACAGGCTGGGATCAGGCTTCAGTTTAAAGCCCGTGCAGACCTCTAGTAATAATCTCAATAAAAACAGAAATAAACTGCTCAGAATAACAGAATAACAGAATCTGAGGTGCAAAAAATCTAAATATTGAGAATATCACCTTTAAAGTTGTCCAAATGAAGTTCTTAATGCATATTGCTAATCACAAATTAAGTTTTTATATATTTACGGTAGGAAATTTACATAATATCTTCATGGAACATGATCTTTACTTAATTTCCTAATGATTTTTGGCATAAAAGTCAAAAAAACAATGATTTTGATCCATACAATGTATTTTTGGCTATTGCTACAAATATACCCGTGCTACTTAAGACTGGTTTTGTGGTCAAACAAAAGATCACAAATGTTTAATCTAGCCGTCTGTGTCGGCTCATACCTGTGATGTCCTGTACTTTAGCAGAAGTGCAGTAATATCGGTGGACTGTCTCTAATAGCTGAGCCCCGTGGCCTTCCCCCTGGAATGGTGGCAAGACCAGCATCTGGCTACACACACACATACACACACAAAAGCTTTAGTGACGGTTCACAGAAGAGAAGATGCTTAGGCACAATACCAATTTAAGGTTAGAGCTCTTGAGCCTTTGAGCAACAGTTCTGCAAACACAGAGGCCTGTTACACCTCCAGCACCCTTCAGACGCACACTACACTACTGACTTTACAGAATCTACTGAAACTGACACTATAGACCAGAGGTTTTGCTTAAAGACCAACATTTTGCACTGAACATCAAGTGAGTCAACACCATAACAAAACTGTTAATCACATAAAATGATTTAGGGAGAAAAAACACCTTAATGTTGCTCAAACTTTCTGCAGTTTCTAATACTTACATTGCCAAAAAGATTACATTCTGATAGCCTGTAATATAAATCAATAAAATATTTATAACAATATAACAGACTACTTACATAACTTGCATATAAATTGTATAAATGCATATAAAGTTGTCACTCATATCTCCCAATAAAATCTTAGTAAGATGATATATAATGTTTAGTTTTATGATCAAAGCTCTGTAGTTTTTATTGTGGGGACAAAACATGCAGTGCAATACAATGATGACTGTATGGAAAATCAAGTAAACCTAAGCTGCATTAGCCCAGTAAGTGTTCATACTGAAGTATCAACATAAAACATAATTGGTAACACTTCACAATAAGGTGTCATTTGTTAACAATAGTTAATGTATTAACTAACATCAACGAACAATGAACAATACATTTATTATGATTTAATAAATCCAATACATTTAATAAATTTAATGCATTTATTAATCTTTGTAAATTTTTAGTTAATAAAAATCCAGTCGTTGATTGTTTGTTCGTGTTCACAGTGCATTAACTAAACACAACTTGTGATTTTAATAATGCATTAGAAAATGCTAAAATTAACATTAAGATGAATAAATGCTGTAGAAGTATTGATCATTCTTAGTTTATCTTAACTAAGTTGTCAAAAATCAAAAAAGTTGAAAAAACCAACCTTAAGGGGGACGTTTTTACAATTTAAAAAGAACTTTTACTTGCTAAAAAAGTACAAACTATCAAACAGATGACATAAGGCATGTGGTAGATTGTGTAAACAGGGTTTTCAGCAAAGTTTTGATCATGATAGAAATTAAGGACTTAATATATTTGCACATCAAATATGACACCGCTAGTTATTTAATACGTGCATAAACAATAGCAGAAGTGTGATATGATAAAACAGGGCTAAATATTGCATTATACAGTATTTACCATATTACCAAGGGAAAGAGTGAATGGATGTGTGACCTTTGACATCAACAGCAAAAGGAATGGATGTTTTGTCCTGCCTTAAAAAAAGTTCATAATCCTATTTTTTCTACCATTCGTTCTACATACGATTACGTGCTTAGTAGCAATTTATTACCTGCATTTAGCACGGTTTTTCCCAAGCTATCAGAACTCATTGTGGGTTGCGACCCACCAGTTGAGAATTACTAATAGAGACGGTCACACTTTCATCTGCCTCATTTTAGCTGCTGAAAATATTCTCAAATACAGTAAGCAATGATATCATCAGTCTGCGAAAGGTTATATGTGTTCATTCAGCAGTGGCCAACGTAATGAAACGTTAGCGCGTCTTGCCAATCAATACATTAGACTCGTTTTCAAAACGAGCTTTCGGAAGGGTGATGCTGAATTCGTGGGTCTTATAATACCCAGAGAGGGGCTGGCACACGAGAGATGCAAGACGGTAATTTGGGAGTTTTAGGGACAAGGGAGAGAGAGATGTGTAATTTTCTTTTCCTTTTTTCGCGGAATAAAGCAGATAGTGGGCACGTGCTTCCTTAGTAATTACCTGACACGTGGTCTGGTTTTGTCTGGGTATACGTAGTAATTATACACTGTCATGTAGCCAACCGTCGCGTAGAGGGTCTCTCCATCCTTATTGTACTTCTCGAATCTGTAAGAAAGACAGAGAGATAGAGAGAGAGATGACAAAGGCGGGCAGGTCAATCGTAGGCACGCTCCCATGCACCGGACCCCCCCGTCGTCACCGCGAACACGCTGCGGAGGGCCAGTGGCCTGTCGCTGCACCTGCTGGAGACACTGAATGCATTATGCACTTAATTGGTGCACTGCAACTTAGAGCAGAGAGGCAGGCATCTAGCCTCTTCACATCACTCCAGTCCATTTGCCCATTGTCTGTTTTAATAGGTGCCAAAGCAAAGAAAACACAGGCAGAGTCCCCTTCACTACCACTGGAGACTTCATTCAGCGTTTCAAAAGACAACAACATTCAATTCAGCCTCTTGGCCTGACTCAAGAAAGAAAGAAACACAAGAGCAAAGAAACGAGACAAACAACACAAAGGAAACTCTTGCCAGATCAACAATTTGCCTCAATGCAGGAGAAAATATAATTAAAGCAGCCTGATAATTGGCCCCACAGGCCCCACAAAGGCAGGAGAGACGTAACTGGGCCCGTTCGGACGCTTTACACGTGTGCGAGTGTGAGAGAGACCCACTGTTCAGAAAGTTACTGTTCACTATTAATTGACACTACCTTCTTATCGGCACTCGCTGGCTTTGTGAGAGCACTTGATTTCTATTTTTGCTGCCAACAAGTTACATTTATTCAAAGGATAAATCTAGAAATATCTGAGAGACTCTTTATTTAGCATTTCTCTGTCACTGGTTATCAGTTGGTTTTGGTTTTGGACAAAGGTATTACGTTCACAGGGCTCTACGCTTACTTTTCTTTTAAGGAGCACCTTCTAATCAGTAATCAAAAAATCTGATCAAAATTCCCAGCCTTCCATTACAAGGTGATATTTGACACTTTTTTTGTTTTGTATTTTGTTTTTACCTTTGTAATGGGATTTTTCTAACTTTATTCTAAGTATGTCATCTTTTATGCCAAATGTAAATATATATATATATATATATATATATATATTATAAGCTTTTTTTTAAATTTCTAATTAAAACAGAACAGAATAAGAACAAGTAGAATAAGTTGCCAATCAAATTAAATCAGTAATTAATTAAAAATGTATTTAAAAATAAATGTATTTGTACTACAGAGGTGGCACAGAACAACACAGAAGTGGCTTGAAGGTGTATTTTCATATGTTTAATGAGGCTCATTCATAAATTCATGTTGAGATTAATATTTTAAATTTAAAATTTTGACTATAGAAATATTAAATGATTTAAATAACTGAAAAGGTATTAAAAATATGAAACTAAGACTGCCAGTAGGTGGTGGTAAATCACCGATATTAACACTGAATCATTCATTCATTTGATTTGTTCGAACAGCTTATTTATTCAGGAATAAAGCAAGAGACTGTCTTTATGAATGGGAAATTGAATCACTGACTCACTAGATTAGTTTAAAAACGCACGTTATTCATAAAGAAAACACGACTGTGTTTGAACGGAGATGCGAAGCACCTTGTTTTAAACTACTTTTGACGACGAAAGAGAGCAAAATCAGGCAATAGTGTTACAGTCAGACAATGTAAGTCACTTAATATTAATTTTTATTTAACTGTTACATTAAATCAATATCTCATTTATAAACTCCCTTAAAAATCATTAAAAGCCGTCACTCATCTTAGATCATCGCAATCTCAGAAAGTCAAAGCTCCATCTAAAAGCTCTCTACACTGCATAATGAATCTCTTATTTACACTCTTTCTACACTTTGTTTATTAAAGGACTTGCGAGATATGTCTGATACATTACTCAACGTTGCAAAAACACATCAAAACCTTTTTTGCACTGGTGCTCCTAAATATCAGTCGTACAAAGAAGTTTTCAGTCGCAAAATGCGACTAAAATGGTTGCACTGTAGAGCCCTAATTCATATCAAGTGGTAAAAAAAGGTCCTTAAAAAAACAACTTTATTACTCTTACCCTGATCTGCATAAACTAACAATGCGCAAAAGATATGTTTTTAACATGCCAAAGGCTAAACACATTAGATATTAGGTCAAATAATGGAATGATGTATTTCATATCTAACATATAATTAAAAGTATTATCTGGGGTTCAATACAAGGCATAGCTCACCCAAAAATTAACATGCTGTCATCATTTGAGTGTGTACGACGAACAACCGTATAAGTCCAAAAAAACAAAAAATGAGATAACCATGTGACATTAATTGTATGTGTGAACTTTGTATACAGAAACAGTTTGGGGACATTTTCGCGCGACCAAGAGTCCACATTTTAAACGTTAAAATAGCGTCACGCGGAAAAACCGTTTATGTCCACAAAGAAGAATGGAGATGCCGCTTGCTGTCATGTCCGGTTCGGACATTAAAAGGCAAAACCTCGGCAAAAAAAAAGAGAGCCGACATGACCAAATGGAAGGACAGAGTAAGGAAGGCTTTGAGGGATGCTGGAAAACCATATTTGACTCAAAGAGGAGAACAAAAACCAGGGAAAAATCCACCCAAACTGCTGAGTGGAAGAACCGTATATGTGATGTGATCTCTCTCTCTCTCTGAACGCGCTAAACACCGCATAAACACCGCATAAACAGTTAACCTATCAAAATAAACCACATACCATATATAATAAAGCTCTATTCTTTCATATTTCCCACCAGTCCTGTGTAAAGTACGGCAAGCAGAGTTTATTTGTTTATATATTTATTTATATCGTGAGATGGCGGAGCGCTAGAACAGTTTGAAGTAGTATATACACAGGTGCGCTGCGCCAGCTTTTCTAAATAAACGACAAGGTGCACTATTGGAGCTATCTAAACATACAAGAAGTGATCAAAGATATCCTATCTGACTAACTTGTTAGAGTTATATTTGCGTGTAGCCTAGCCTACTGGGCGTCTACTATAGATCAGTCATGAATAGGTCGAAATGAAAGTTGAGAAAATTATGATATATCTTGTATACCTTATGATATGTTGAATAATATTTAGCTATGATGTATGTCTGCATTGTATTTATTGTTTTTATTTATTTATTTATTTATTGTTTTTTGTTAATAATTCATTGTTATTGCCTGTACTGTAAGAATGTCTATGTATTATACATTGTTCATACTGTATTTTCTGTTTTTAAATAATAATAATAATAATAATAAACTAGAAAGAAATGCTTAATATTAACCTGAAGTTTCTGTTACTGTATTAAAACTAAGATAAAGGAATCAGATCTTTAGTGGTTTAAAGTGATATGATGAACTGGAGTTATACTGTTATTCCACACTAACTGGACATATACCGTTCTTCCACATTTCAGAAATATAAATCACAATAACTTTTGATTTTTAATACTGACACTGAAAAATGTTATCTCCTTAGAATTGAGAAGCTTTTGTTGTCTATTTTCAAGTAAAATAAAAATATATAATATAATGTTCACAATCCAAATGAAAAAAATCTTATTACTCAAAATTTGAAAATATGGACTTGTATGGTTCTTCGTCTCAAGGCCTCATTTACATTTGACTTGTGTCAAACCTGTATGACTTTCTTCAGCAGAGCACAAAAGAAGATATTTTGAATAATGTTGGTTACCAAACCATTCTGATTACCAGTGACTTATATGGATTAAAAAACACAGACTTTAAAGACAGACAGATAATCTAATAAGTTATCTAATAGGTTATCTAAAAGGTTACCTGAATTATCTAATAAGTCATAAATTTGGAGCAACATGAGGATGAGCAAATGATGATAAAATGTTCAATGTAGGACAAATTATCTCTTTAAGTGGAAAGTACATAATGTATCTGTATCTGATACTGTAACAGTATCTGTGACACACTGCCAATTACCACAGCTAATACTTTAGTTTTTAGTTGATGGTTAAAAACAAACATGTTTGTATTACTTGATTTGTACAGTTGTCTAAATGATCCTTTTAGTGGTGAAACTACTGTTCTAGAGAGACTCTACAGCTGGTTATGCTGTAGACATTTTTGTGGTAGATGTAAACACATTCTGACATGCTTGCATGTATGATGCAGACTTGTAAGTATGTTTAACATATGAAGTCTTGCGGTTATATTTTCAAAAGTGTATTTATTTTAAATGCTTTGTGTTTTGCCATTTAGACAGACAAGCATTACAAAAGAAAAAAAGTGGTTCTTGCAAATGTTCTCAAACTGAGAAATGAGGGATTATTTTCTGTGGTAATCATCAGGAGGCTTCACATGCTGTCAATAGTCTCACCTGAATCTATAGCATTCTTTTATTATGAAGAAATGTGACAAATATAAGAATACTTTAATGCTGATACAGACTGAATCTGATCTGTATTAGACACTCACACAAGGAAGAAATCCCAGCGATCATCATCCACATCGATGAAACTGGCCGTCTCAATGAACCACATGAGGAATGTTTGCAAGCGCTCATGGTACTCTCTGAAGCCTGGACACAAGATATCCACCTGAAATCAAGAAAAGCAGTGACGTTAATTAAAATGTGCAGTGGCAAAGTCAACATTTCCTAACAACACTTTTGCATAGCATGGTACATTGAAAAAGTCAGTCTAAATTCAACACAGTTATAAATACAACAATCTTTCATTGTATCTGAAACGTTTATTTTCTGCAGGCAACAAATCCTATGTAAGCGACAAAAAAATAACATGAATCAGTAAAACCACAGCATAACACTCCTCACTATTCGTGATCCAAACCTGTTACAATGACCTGAAAACTCGACCGTATTCCAGTTTGAAAGCTGAATGACATTACCAGCTGTCCGAGCAGTGACTCAGCATGCTGTGGGACACTCTGTACCTTGTGTATCTGGTAGGTGAGATCCTCTCCTGCCTCCACATTGTGAACTTTGTAGGTGTGCAGCAGGCTGCCGAAGGGTTTGAAGTTGGCCTCTTTCTCCAGGAGAGAGATGAAGTCATCTGTGTTACAGCAGAAACCGGCAGGAATGATCTCTCTGATCTTGCCCTCCACATCATCTGGCTGAGAACAAACACAGAAAGAGTGAGCGGCCTTTAAATGACTAACTACCAACATTTCAACAAATGACTAACTACAAACATTTGCTATGAGAGAACAGCATTTATGTAAGAGACCAGTGTATATTACAATTCAAACAAGAGTAACAAAGCAAAGTCAATATTTAAACCTCTAAGAATCACAAGTAAAGAACCATGTAAATCTGAAGTCACATTGAATTTTACTCAGTTAAAAGAAAAAAAAAATGTATATGTGAAAACAATTGCTTAAATGAGCATTTCTTATGCTCTCCAAGCCTGCATTTATTAGTTCAAAAATACATTAAAAACAATATTGTGAAATATTATTACAAATCAAAATAACTACTTTCTATTTTAATATATTTTAAAATGAATGAAGCTGAATTTTCAGCATCAATACTCCAATCTTCCGTGTCACATGATCTTTCAAAAACTCATTTTAATATGCTGATTTGATGCCCAAGAAACGTTTATTACTAATGTTGAAAACAGTTGTGCGGCTTCATATTTTTGTGCAATTTATTTTGAAATAGAAATCCTGTTTAGAAATCATGTTTCACTGTAACTTTTGATCAATTTAATGCATCTCTGCTGAATAGTGTTCATTTCTTAAAAAAAAAAAAAAAAAAAATAAATAAATCACTGACCCCAAAGTTTTGAATAGTAACATACATCTAATTTAAATATGCCTTAAATATGGTGTCATAAGAAGATGGCACATGGATTACTTGAAACTTTAATTGTGTTTTTTGTTGTTGTTGTTCTTTTAGGAACTGAACAACCACTGGTCACGAGCTGGGTTTACATCCAAAGTTGCAAATTTACCTTATGCTCAAAATTGGAATATCACCTAAAACATTTGAGAATAAGCACCATTTCCATCCAATGAGTCAAAAAGAACAAATCATCACTTCCTGACAAACTGGCACTAAATATCACTAAGAAATATAGGAGAAGCTACTGAATATAATAATTTTCATGTATAATAAATTACTTGCGCCTCAGAGCAAGCACACAAAAGACAATAAATGCGGTCATTGCTTTCGGAGGTGGATGCCTGCTGTTTGGGAACGCAGTTGCCTAAGACAGTTCTGTGAGGCAATTATACAGAAATACTTGGGCGACAGACTTTGCTTGGGCTTTAAAGAATGACCGTAACATTTCAGACGCTGTGCAACAAGATCAGTCTGCTGGTTAGTCAAGTTATGACATCCCATCACGCAGTCTTTTTTGATGCACATGGAGAAAATTATTTGGCAAATGCGTTTCCATCTTCCATTATTTGCATGAACCCTTCGTCAAAAACCACTTCAAGTGAGTGTAAAAACAATTTTGCGATTTTTTTTCCCGAAATTTGGTATTTCCACCACTCATTTCTGACGCAACGCTTCAAAACACACATACAAACAGGGTAATGGAAACATAGCTACTGTCAGATTTCACTATATGGAAAAGAGCAGCATGAACATTCTGCTAAACTCCTCACTTTTTGTTACATGAAACAGCATGAGGGTTAGTAAATGAAGACAGAATATTGTGCTGAACTATCCCTTTAAAGGCAAAGATCCGCACATGAAACAGAATGTGTGCATCTCTATAGAGGAAACACGCGTTCATCTTAATCTAAAGCACGTTTCAAGCTCCCACAGAGCGAGAGTGGTTAACTCAGCTGTGTCTAGTATACAGTGAAAGCAGCTGAATTTAATCATATAAACTGAAGTGGCACATTTATGAGTTATGCGTCTATTCCCCCAGCGCTCGGCCTTACATATAATCACAAAAGAGCCCTAACAGAGTAATTCCCTATTGTTCTGTCATTAAGCTATACTTCAGCTGTGATTGGCATGGCGCAAAAAGGAATTAAAGGAAAAAAATACATATTTTTGTGGCACAAAAAGGAGACCCATTAGGCAATTAGCAATGTCAGCTGAGGAGTTTCCAGCCCCCCTCTTCCTGTGCCTCCTCTGAAAGACCACTTAATTGAATACATTTACTACTTATCCTAAACCATGAATATCAGATGAAGTTCCCCCCACCGTAATGTGTCCCAGCTTCTCACCGGGCAATAAAATTTAATGAATTGATCTCGACTTAACAAAAAAAAAAATGGACATGTATAATAGGCTCCTGTGTTCTGAGGCTGGTGAGCGAACTCAATCAAACGAGTTTGCCCTCTCCATTCACGGGCTTTGGGGGCGGACAATAGCACCGCCCCCCTCCTCCACCCTCTCTGGGATTTTTTTACCCAGCAGAATGCGCACCCATGTTTGCATTGTATCCATTTCCAGCGGGGCTGACATGAGAACACTTTGTATTAAGTTGCTAAGCAGGGCCCTTTGGCCGCGTGATGGGCCGCGCTTGTGTCGCGGGACTCTTCATTCACAACGGCCACAAAACACACGACAAAAGGCTAATGCAACACGCCGCTAATTCCTGCTCATTCAGACATCAGCTAATATCAGAAGGGGATCGGTGCACCTGCAGCTCAGTAACACTCACTATTGTACCACTGCATTATGGGAGCAAAGAGAGGACGACAAGAACGGAGCAGACAGAAAATGATAAAAACAGACAGTTTCTCAGGCAAATTGCTCAATCGCACAAATAAAAGCGAGCCATTGTGGCGTTCCCGTATTAACTAACGCCGCTTAAGGATCCAAGACTCTTCAGAGTCTTAAGGTTGGTTTTGAGAATGCGTCTTCTTTATACGATGGGGTTCAACAACAGCCCTGAATCCAATTACACTGAAAAAAAACCTTTTAATCAAAGACATCTTCATCTACGAGGAAAAAAAAGATGAGAAAAGAACCCAATATGAGCAACGGTGAAGCGCCGTAAAAGAAAAGGCATAATAAAATCAACTATCCTCACACAATAAACACCTTAAGTATGTTTAGCGGCTATAATTACATGCTATGCTTAAAGGTGGAAGACATTCGGAAATGCCACTAAACAGTCACGTGGTGTCAGCACACAGTATATAATTAGTTCTAATACTAATAAGTTCAGGTCTACAATTCTACAACTAACTGAATCTATCACATACACAAGCAAGCTTGTTCTAATACTGTAGAAAGGATGAGCTACAATATAGGTCAGTGTGTCTGTTAAACACATCTGCTCTCTGTAAAAGGTTTCATTAGCTGGAATGAGAGTCTGGGATGGTGTGAGACAGGCCTGTAAAGTGTGTGTGCAGTAGACACAGGGAGATCCAGTAACTCATATACCTGCTCAACAATGGTGAATAACATTATTGCAACAGCCCTCATTTAAAAAAAAAAACAACAAAACGAAACACTAAAACAAATGGCATCATTTATTTATTCCAAAATTATACGACTTCCTTTCTCTTAGAATACAAAAGGTTCTTTTTTGTACAAAAAAATTCTCTCTTGACAATAAAATGAACAAGTTTGCAACAGGCTTTCCTGTAGCTTAAAAGTCATGGGTTCGATTCCCAGGGAAAGCAAGAAATTATAAAATGCAAAATGCGTCCCTTTAAATGCACCGTAAGTTGCTTTGGATAAAAGCGTCTGCCAAATGCATAAATGTAAATGTATATAAACCAGCAGTTCTCAATCATGGAGTCTTAGCAAACTACTTCTATGGGGACGTCAAGATTGCTTAAAGCAGAATTTCAGTTCTAGAACAAAAATTTACAGATAATGTACTCACCCCCTTGTCATTCAAGATGTTCATGTCTTTCTTTGTTCAGTCGATAAGAAATTATGTTTCTTGAGGAAAACATTTCAGGAATCATCTCCATATAGTGGACTTCAATAGTGCCCCCAATTTTGAACTTCCAAAATGCAGTTTAAATGCAGCTTCGAAGGGCTGAGGAAGAAGGGTCTTATCAAGCAAAACAATATGTCATTTTCAAAACAAATTGACAATTTAAATACTTTTTAACCTCAAATGCTCATCTTGTCTATGTCTGCATTTTCCTGGTCAATACAAAAACTCCCATCTTGTTTTCTTCCCCAACTTCAAAATCATCCTACATTGCTGCAGAAGTACCGACCCAGTGTTTACAGGGCGATTTTGAAGTTGAAGAATGAGATAGGAGTTTTTCGACATACCCTAACTGTCATGAACCGGATTACACAGACTACGCATGCGTAGTTAGATCGTTCACGCTACACAAGACCTTTCTTTCTTGGCTAGGATCATTTAGAGCCCTTTGAAGCTGCATTTAAACTGCATTTTGGAAGTTCAAACTAGGGGGCACCATTGAAGTCCACTATATGGAGAAAAATGCTGAAATGTTTTCTTCAAGAAACATAATTTCTTATCAACTGAAGAAAGAAGACATGAACATCTTGAATGACAAAGGGGTGAGTAAATTATCTGTGAATTTTTGCTGTGGAAATTAACTTCTCTTTTAAGTATTTTAAAATACGACAAACAAGCATTAAAATAAGCTAAAACAACTAGGAATCAAAATATTTCTTATTTAAATCCCTAAATTTTTAGAAAGTGTGATTTCTAGACCTAAATATTTAAAAAACAAAAAGCGTGAGAACAGTCACTGAAGAACATTCAGCTCTTAAAACGTTTTGAATTCTGAAATTTAATTTCCAGAAACTAGGAGTATCAGGCTTTCAAATATTGCTGTGGACAGTGGGAGGCCTTGGAGTCAAAAAGGTTGAGAACAACTGCTAAGTCATTTGATAGATTTATGTGAAGAACATAATGAAATTGTCATTATTCACTAAAATTTCCCCTTTTTAAAGCATTAAGATGAAATAAACAATGACATCAATGATTTCTGGTCACAAGACAAGTGAAAACCAATGCTTTTTGGCATAAAACGGCACCAACGTGCCATAACACAAATTTCAGTCTGTTCCTACCACAAAGCTAGCGCATGACAGAAGACTTGGCATAAACAGCATCATTTCTGGACAAGAGCAGATAGAACATTTCTCCTTTGTTATCTGGCACAAGTCATACATGTTTGGATGAATGATGAATTTTCTGTGACATTTTTAAAATCTAATTAAGAAGCACTAGAAAAAGCAGGTTTTGTGCAACATTCGGAGAGAATTTCTCTCCAATTTTTAAATGAATTCATCAAATTACCCAGAGTGCAGCTGTGATCTGCTCTCTATAAATAGGACTAATATCACAACATGAATACTGAGCTTAACTTGACATGGCCAACCAATCACATCAGCAACATGTAAACAATAAGAACAGACACTCACCACTGCACTGCTAAAACTAATGGTAATAAAAGATGATCACTGTGCCAATACTGTAAAACACCCCTGAAGAGTGCTTTTCATTCAATGAGAGTTATTTATTATAAATCCCTGTAAATGCCAGTTTTGCTCTTTGCTTAGCTCGTTGACTACAGCACTGTGAGCACAAGCATTCTAGTATTGACAGGTGTGGTGTGTTTCCTAAAGAACAACAGAGAACAAGCCTAAACTTGCTTCTGAATCCATATAAAGCATATAAAGGCATCAAAACATATAAAGAATGTAGTTACACAAATCGTATATGCAAGGTGTAGTAATAACAACAACAATAATCATCATCATCATCATAGACATTACAGTAAATTTAGCTAAATATAGTTAGTGGGTATGAAATGGAAATGTATTTTCTATTCCCTAAATGCATCTTATTGATCTTACTGTAAATTATTAATATATGCATTTTTTTGTCTTTTTAATTCTCTAATAATATTTTAATTAAAATTTCATATTTCAACTTACTGGATAAATGACAGACTTTTCTCTAGTGAAATTCTTGCCCTTTCTTACAATCGGCTGTAAGCTTTTATTTAGATTTGCCTCTGTTTAATCAACATCAGATGGACAGAACCAAATCCCCGTCCTAATCCCCTTTTTTCTGATAATATTCATTGAGATACTGTTATATTTTTTATTAATAATTTTAATTTGTTTTATAATTTCCCTTTTCATTTTCCTTAAAGTTTTTTTCAATTTCGATGTATGTTTTTGTCATTTTTACCTTTTTTTTTTTTAAGTTTTTCTATATAGTCTGTGTTCATTTTTATTTCAGTTGTATTTCTTTTAGTACATAAAGTTAAACTAAATTAAATTGAGACATGCTGCTTTGGAAACCAGGGAAAATAAGTTTAGTTTTTTAGATTTTATTTCAATTAACGTTGACTTTAATGCTTTAATGAAGATTTTTTTTATGGATTTAGATTTAGATAACTATAATTAACCCTATAAAACCAGTGTGTTTATGATTACAAAAATATATAAATCAAATATTATAAATCAAATACCAGTTTGCAATATCAAGCAGCATGACTGTTTTTGTACAGCTAAAATAACTGAATTTTAACATTTTAATTCCTAAACATGCTATTGCTGGAAAATGATGACATATGATGGCTTAAAATAATCAGTTAGAATGAAAGACTTCCATAAATCATGCTCGCTATTTTCATAATAAAACTATATTAATCTATATTAGCCAGTTGGATACTGTTATTGACTTGAAATATTAAAAAATGGGTGAATTTGAAACAACATTTTCATTAAATGACAAAACACCAAATATTTAAGTTAGCATAAAGTCCGCATTGACTGGCTCCTACCCTTGCTTACTGCTGAGTCCTGCGTATGCTGGAAAGGCACATGGCATGCACGTACGCACTGAGGTGCAACGTATAACTGCCTGATTCTATAGTCAGCTGACTCTGACAGCATTCCTCTCTGTTATGACACTAAATGTTGCTCCCCACCTGTGCAGACTCTGTTCAGAATGTGACGCAAATGTAAATGCATATTTTCAATGGACTGTATGCTTACAGAAACTGTGCATGTAAACAAAGTCAGTGAGACGGACATATATAGATGGACAAACAATGAACAAGCTGTACCTCCACACAGTCAAACTTGTCTGTGACCCTGGCCGTGTACTTGACTTTGAACAGCGTGCTCAGGTTCCCTGCACTGTAGTACAGCTGGATCTGAAGACCTTTGTAGCCAAACGCCACTTCACTGTGCCAAACACACACAGACACAGAGAGAGAGAGTTATTACATTTATAAACACATGTATAAGAGTATATGCAATGGTGTGTGATACATACTCATCTCCATACAGCTGATGACTGTACTCAGGATGAAACGTTGTGCTTTCATCATCTATTTCCTCTGGGAACCGCACTACATCAGACAAAAGATTAATTTGATCAACTATTTCTAATGTTAGACATTTTTTCTTTTTAAGTGATGATTAATGATTTACCTAATTTCAGACATATAGCTTCATTAGTGTCACATTTATACTCTGCAAGTTTCTTCTCCATGTCATTCATAGCTGTAGGAAAGGCACAAAGAAACATGTCAATCATAACAGCACAAAAAAACGTCCAAACTATAATTTTTGTCATAACTACACAACTCACACATGAAGATACTACATTATGATACAATATAATAATGCAGCTGATGCCACACTGCAATTTCACAGATTTTAGTACAGTGGGGTTTAAATATCACTGCCTGAAATAACTTCACTAATCAAGTATAACTAACTTAAATTTCTTTGCACAGAAAAAAAGATTTTCTTCCATTGCTGTTTGAAACATTTTAAATCATGCTGGAAGGTTTTAAGTGCTTTAAACTATTGATTATAACTACACAATTCAACTATACTTATCATATCATTTGTTGTATCATTTGCTATACTGATCATATAATTTGTATACTATAATCTGTACTGACAAAAATGTACTAAAATGCTAAATTGATCATCTGCATTATTGAGCTTAGTCTTTTGGACCTAAGTGTATGCCAGTATGTCACTATCTATGTTTTAACATATATGTACCTTTACTTCTAAATAATGTCAGATATAAAGGCATGCACATATCTAATGCACGTTAAACTGACAGCTGACATAGGCACAGCATACGGCGAGTTAACCTGCAGCTGCAACCTATCTGATCATCCTAATGTGCGATATTTTATCTGTGTGATATTGTGAGTCGGTGTGTGTTAGTATATCTGACATTAAAAACAAACAGTTAATCATGTAAACAAACATGTGCTGCTCATCTCTGTGTTGATTAGCATTTAGCCGCAGCTAAAACTCTGTTTCTCTAATCTATCTGCTCCCAGCCATCGGCACTCAGCACCGCTCATGCTCTAACATCACATACATGCACACGGTTTACAACAGCAGCAGCAATAAAACACAGCCGCTATTATAGAGGGTTTTCACACTCACCCGCCATTTTTGCACGTCTTCTCCGCTCAACCCGCCAAATGCCGAAACTACTTCCTGTTTACCCACGTGCTTCCGCTCGCTAACGCCATTGGAGGAAATCTCACAGCGTTGTTTTTCTCATCGCATCAACATCAGATTCGGCTCCAACACGCGATTTAGTATCACCGCTGTACTCTGAACGTTACCTCGAAAATGTAGCAGCCGCATTCACGTTTATGTTCTTAAAATGATGAGCTTAGTAAAAACAAACACTTAACGTAACACTTAACGAATTAACGTAAGGAATAAATAATGTCCCCGTTGTAAATGCAGACAATAGCATATCAAAACCAGTCATAAGGGTACATTTTTTTGAAAATGAGATTTATACCTTAATATAAATATATCTGAAAGCTAAATAAATGAATTTTCCAATAATGTATGGTTTGTTAGGACAATGTTTGGCTGAGATACAGCTGTTTTTAAAATCTGGATAATACGAAAAAAATCTAAATAATGAGAAAATCGTCTTTAAAGGAGAAGTCCACTTCCAAAACAAAGATTCATATCTCACCCCCCTTGTCATCCAAGATGTTCATGTCTTTCTTCAGTAGTAAAGAAATTATGTTTTTTGAGGAAAACATTTCTGCATTTTTCTACATTTAATGGACTGATATGGTGCCCCGATTTTGAACTTCCAAAATGCAGTTTAAATGTGGCTTCAAACGATCCCAGCCGAGGAAGAAGAGTCTTATCTAGCGAAACGATCGGTTATTTTCATTTAAAAAACATACAATTTAAATACTTTTTAATCTCAAACTCTTGTATTGCTCTCCCTGAACTCTGTGTATTCTGACTCAAGACAGTTAGGGTATGTCAAAAAACTCCAATAGTATTTTCTCCCTCAACTTCAAAAATAATTTCATATCATTCTACATCGCTGCAGAAGTACCGACCCAGTCTCTGCAAAGTGAACATGCAAAGAAGATCAAACACCCTTAACCAAAAAGGTAAAACAGCGATATGAGATTATTTGGGGGTGACTACATTATTTGTTGTTTTGGAAGTGGAGTTCTCCTTTAAAGTTGTCCAAATTAAGTTCTTAGCAATGCATATTAATAATCAAAAATTAAGCTTTTATATATTTACGGTAGGAAATTTACAAAATGTCTTCACGGAACATAATCTTTACTTGATATCCTAATAATTAGGATGGCATAAAAGAGGATGGTATACAAAAAAATGATCATTTTGACCCATACAATGAATTTTTGGCTATTGTTACAAATATACCCATGCAATTTTTATTACTGGTTTTGTGCTCCAGGGTCACAAATAAATTACATCTGGTTTCAAAATGAAGGATCACATGTCCATAAAGGCGAAACACTTCTTTAAAGTGGCATGTAAATTAATTAAGAAATAAAATTCAATAAAATAAAAGCCTTTATTAGGTTTATTTTGATTTTTCAATTGTCAATCAAATAATTTTTTAATTAGTTAAAATTCTATAATACAATGTTTTTTTTAATAATTTAAATTAAAGGCATTACAGAAATGCTACTTTTATCAATAAATACTTTGACATTTTAATAATTTATTATTACTTGTTTACAAAATGAACAATAGGGAAGGGTTAAAAATGTTCAGTTAAATTAAAATGCTACAATGAATCTTAATAATAAATCTTAAAAGTCCTATAAAAGTTTTTTTTTTTTTGGTATGGTGAGTAGAATCATGAATATATCTACCGCAATATGCATGCTGTCATGGAAATAAATTGCAATGTTATATTTTATGTCAGATTCTCTTGCAAATCTCTCTTACAAATATGAGTGGTTTCTGATGATGAAATTACAAGATAATCAAACGTAGAAAAGTAGCAAGTAGCAACCATCATCGTCAGGCATGTATGAAACCAGACTTGCTCAAGCAAATACCATAAATAACTGGGTTAGTCTCTATAATCTGACCATATTTGTCCTAGACGATCATGAAATACCTCTACGAGAGAGAGAGAGAGAGAGAGAGAGAGAGAGAGAGAGAGAGAGAGAGAGATCAGGTAAGATGTAATATGTTGTCAAACACTAAATTGGGCCTTTATGAAGTGGGCCATTATGTCAGTTGACTCATAGATTAGATACACAGGGAAAATTTCCTCCAAACAGGGAAGACAGTGTGGGAGCTCAATAAAATACATGACCTTTCCGCAGCGGAGGATGGAATGGCTGTGCAGACTGACCCTGGGAAATTCTGTGTCATTATCCCTGCCATGGTGATTCTGAGCTGTGCTGGACAATCTACTCAAACTGCTTGTGTCTGTAATATCCTGACTGATTCCCTAACAGTACTGGATTAGTGGTTTACTGAAGGCACGTTCATGACCTCTGGTAAGTTACAGGGCTGGCTCAACCAGAGAAGAGTAAAACATGTCGACTGATTTGTGATCCGTGAGGTGGATCCCTGGGAAAACCCACTTCTGCTCTTGATATGAGGAGGAGCACGCAGTGAATGTGAATTGTGGTCATCTCTGAAACCTCCATTACATCCTTCAAAGACCATCTTCTTCAACATAGATTTTCTGAAAAAAAAGCATAAATTTACAGCAGTTTCAAGCATGTTAAGTGATAAGCCTTCCATTTGTAATCTGTTCCCTCAGTTTTCATTCCAGTTTTTACAATGATTTAACTTTTTGGACTGCTCTGTATGTATACAGTGCCTTTGTGAAAGTATTCATACTTCTTATTTTTTTCATATTTTATGATGTTGCTGCCTTATGTTCAACTGCTTTAAATTACTTTTTTCACATGTCTAAACTCCATACACCGATAAAGCAAAAACTGAATTTTCACAACTTTGTAAATTTACTTTTAAAAAATGAAATAAGTAAATTGCATAAGTATTCAGTACTTAACTGAGGCACCTTCACAGCCTCAAGTCTTTTTGGGTATGATGCTATGATGATACAAGTTCTGCTTATCAACGATTAGCAATTATCTGCCATTTTTCTTCTCACTTCTTTACTTGTCAGATCTGTCAGGTTGGATTGGGACAGATGCACATTTTCAGGTTTCTCCATAAATGTTTGGATGGGCCCACTCAAGGATATTTACAGAGTTGTCTATAAGCCACTCTTGCTGTGTGCTTGGGGTCATTGTCCTGTTGGAAGGTGAACCTTCTGCCCAGTTGGAGGTTCTTAATGCTCTGGACTGGGTTTTCATTAAGGCTTCATCTCAGTATTTTGGTGCATTGAGCTTTCCTTCTACTCTGATGAGTCCCTCAGTCCCTGCTACTGAAAAACAGCCCCACAGCATGAGGCTGCTAACCACTCCATACTGTTAGGATGCTACTGTGCAGGTGATGAGCAGTTCCTGGTTTCCTTCAAACTTGATGCTTGAAATTGAGTTTCGTCAGACCGGTGAATCTTGTTTCTCACAGTCTGAGGGTCCTTTAGGTGCTTTTTCTTTGCAGATTACAAGTGTGTTTTCATGTGTGTTCACTGAGTAGAGGATTGAGTTTGGCCACACCGCCATAAAGCCCAGACCGGTGGAGTGTTGCAGTGATGTTTGTCCTTCTGTAGGTTTCTCCTATCTCCACATCTAATCATGGCGCTCAGGAGTGACCATCAGCTTTTTGGTTACCAGTCTAAAAAGGCCCTTCTCCATAAGTTGCTCAGTTTGGCCAGGAGGCCAGCTCTAGAAAAAGTCCTGGTTGTTTCAAACCTCTTCCATTAAGGATAATGGAGACTACGTGCTTCTGTGAACCTTCAATGCAGCAGAATTTTTCTGAACTCTTTCTGAACAGCAATCCTGTTTCTGAGCCCTCATTCAGTTTTTTTTTGACCTCAATCATTTTCAGCTGTTAGACCTTTTATTAAGACGTGTGCCTTTCCAAATTATACTCATTCAACTGAATTTGCCACAGGTTAACTTGAAGTGCAATTGCACTAGTAACATCTACAAGCAATATGAATGTTCCTGAGCTAAATTTCCAACTGTCCCAGATAAGTGTATGAATACTTATGCAATGGAATCATGTAAATTTTTTTGTTTTTAATAAATTTGCAAAGATGTTAAAACCCTGTTTTTGCGTTGCCACTATGGTGTATGGAGTGTAGATTGATAGACTGATGTGGAAAAAAAATATTTAAAGCAATTTAACATAAGGCAGCAACATAACAAAATATGCAAAAAAATGAAGGGGCATGAATACTTTCGCAAGGCACTGTATATAAAGATGTTTACAGTCTTATGCTTTTTCTACATATCAGAAATCATAATAAGCAATAAAAATGTAATGAAAGACTCCAACATGTTTGAAATATAAAAATGTTTTTCTGTATAACTGAACAAACACATTGAATACAAATCTGAATTAATATTGTTGATGTGACTGGAAAACGTTTGCTCTTTTAGCAGTGTGTAGACCCTTTAACCTCTGACATTTGCTTTTGTCTTCTGGTGCCTGAAGAAAGCTAATGACAGGATGAATTACACACATTTATGCTACAGTATGTGACACTGATTACCAAGCCTAGTGTATGCGTGTTATTATGTGCTTTATGGTTACAGTGTGCTTTGTATTGTCTCTGAAGAAAATAACTATTAAGTAAGTATTGTTGAATTACATTGTTAGCAGCAGCAGCAGTCATTGAGCGCACTTGTCACTGTTCATTACTCTCAACAGTGAGCTGTTCAATTTAACCCAGTTCCATTTTAAAAGCCACTCTCTCAACACACATCACTGCATAGTTAACCTCGCCCGTAAATGATCAAATCTATAATTGATGGAGTTATGATTTTAATACCCCCCTTGTCACACGAAGTAATTAAGTAGCTCTTTGAAATTAAGACTGCTTTAATGTGTAAAGGAACCACTGCTAGCAAGAGCTGAATTTCACCACAGCGCTGAATACGTGCTTGGTTTAGCGATGAAGTACTTTAGGCTTATCAAGCTGAACTTGTGCTTAATTATGTGAAGTGTATAACGAAGCTGTTAAATAAATTGTTCGGAATTAATGTTTTCTCTGGAAGTGTTAGGTGTGACTGGAGAAACGTGTGTGCGGACTGTGATGGACACATGTCGACGCTTGTATCACTTCTAGCTAAATGATGACTAAAGTCTTTCTCACACTGTGAAAATATAAATATGAATACAATGTGAGGGCTACACACAACAGCCCCTGGTGTTCTCTGTTGAACATTTCCACTTTTTCAAACATGCTATTGAACGTTTTCACTGTTATTGCCCAGAAAATAGATGCAGTTTATTTAATATAGTGGAGCATGTTCTCACAGCATGCTGGGGCAAGTTGTCACTGTGCTGTGCTGTTTAACCCTAATAATGCATTTAAAATCTGTATACGATTTTCACAGTTCAGGTCCGTTTGGACCCAAACAATCATTTCTTTATATACAGAAATGTTTTTCAACTAAATCCATATAAATTCTAATCTGCAATGAATGTGAAAATATTTCCCCATTTACCCCTAATTGGTTAATTACATAATTACATTATATATTTATGAAACCTAAAAAAAAAAAAAAGAAAATAGCATAAACAGTGTTGGGGGTAACACATTACAAGTAACCCGAGTTACGTAATAATATTACTTTTTTCAAGTAACTAGTAAAGTAATGCATTACTTTTGAATTTCTAAGAAAATATCTGATTTACTTTTTCAAATAAGTAACGCCAGTTACTTTTTTCCCCATTTATTGATTGACAAGTCTCCTGTTAGGAAATTGGGAGTAAACATGATGTTACTGTATTCTAGACTAAATGTGAACATGCATTAATTCATCTTATTATACAGAAAAAAAGATTCAGTATTCCTCAAAATGAATCAAAACAGTGAAATGCAAAATTTAAAATATGACGCAACCCTGCAATTATTAAATATGTTAAAACAAATAATCTTTATGTATTTAATTGCATTTTATTAACCAGTGTCTTTGCTGCTGACCTTCGCTGACACAATTCAACCATACTAATAAGCAAAACTGACTTTAGATAAACTAATATTTTTGCTTCATTTATTTTTTAATAGCTAAAGAGTGATCTCCTGCATAAATGTACTTTTCTTTCAGCCTGACGTGAATTCATTTCAATTTATGTGTTTAAAGGGGCTTTTACATTAGAATAGTTTTATATTAAAAACAAAGAAGCAAGCCCTGCCCAGATTTAAAAAGTAAAGCAAAAGTAACGTAACACATTACTTTCCATAAAAAGTAACTAAGTAACATAATTAGTTACTTTTTCAGGGAGTAACACAAAACTGTAATGCATTACTTTTAAAAGTAACTTTCCCCAACAACTGAGCATAAATATTACTCTCTCTATTTTTTTTTTTTTTTTACTTTTTATAAACTTCACTCTTAGTCTTAAATGAAAAATGTGATCAGTTTTTCAGGCTGCAGTGGTCTGTCAATAGGCATACTACCTATTCATGTTTATTAACAAAATTCAGTCCCAGAATTATTTATTTATGTATTTATTTATTGACGCTAATATAACTTCAAGGATAATTTATTAAAAAGTATTTATGACACTTAATGGTACTCTATTAATGGTACTAATGTGAAACATTATTTAAATGGTTATATCTACTTTAAAAAAAAAAAAATAAAAAATAAAAATAAAAAAAAAAATAATTTTTTGTTTGTTTAAATGTCTAAATGGACCCAAATGTAGTATGAGGATTTGAAAAGAACACCTTTTTTGAAATATTAAATACTAAAGTAATAAATTTAAACAGATAAACTAGCATATAAATATTATTGCATGTATGAAATACATAACCCATGTATGAAAATGACAGCATAAAACCACAAACAAGGAAAAGTGTGTAATGACATCTGATGAGCTATCACTGTGACAACTTGCCCCATACTAATGTTTAGGAAAAAACTTTTGAAAAAAAAAAAAAGCCCAAAACAAAACAAACAAACAAAAAAGGTTTAACTGTATATTCCAGTCAATTTGAAATGAACATACTGTAAAAAAAAAATAATAATAATAATAATGTGACAACTTTCCCCAATCTCCAACCATAAAATCATCTGATGTGGCTGACTGCAATAAAACACCAGAAGATTAATCGACCTACATTTGCATGTGAATCAAGTAAAGTACGATGAATGCAGTCAGACAGAGATGGATTTTTGCTGCCAGGAGTAAAAGAAGTGGATAAAACATATTTGAATATGAGAGGTATGAAGTGTAAATGTGTTCTGAATAACATTATAACCCCCACTGAATACAAAACTGAAGTGAATTAATAAATGTTAGTTTGGTCAATTTTATTTAGATTCTATTTCTCTGCATATACAGTAGCATTATGTTCAAACCACACCAGACCATGACAAAACTGCAAACAAAAATGGTGTTTTATGGACAAGCTACTGCTCTTCCACTGTATTTTCTGTACATGATTTATCCAGTTTCTTCAAATTTAAGGACAACTGGAACAAAACATCTTGAAATCCAGTTGATATTGTCAAACTGACTTTATGTCTGTAACTTTATGTTCCAAATCTCTCTTAAAATACACATTTTGATGTTTTTCATAAACACGGTTAAAAAAAAAAGTTAAAATGCATAATCTTCCAGCAAAATCTAAAAACTAACTCTACTTCTGAAACAAATTAAAATTCATTTGATGTCATCAAGGCTGCAAAGGGCACCGGATAATATGAACCAATAGCCAAGTATAGCCAAGTAATCATTATAATGCAGATTTATGTTAATGTAATAAAGGTTATGATAATAAGCATCACAGTTGGGATATGTGAAGATGCTCTTGAGAGTAAACTTGACCCTCAGCCTTTGAAAAGTGGGTGCAGCTGGAGTTTTGGAAGGAATTAGACCTCCAAAATCCACTGCAAACTTACACACAGTTCAGACTCACACTGATAAAATCAGTATGATTGATAATATTGTTTAATCTGACAATACATCACTTTATAAAAGTTAAAAAAGGTTGTGACTGCTCAGAGTAAGAGAATTAAACATTGAAGGGAGGGGAAAATATGTCTACCTCAGAGCATGAAGAAAAGTTTTGCAACAGGCAGCCTGAGTCTAAAACACAAATGGCCTTTTCTTCTCCTTTCCAAAGTCATTTAAAATTTGAAAGTATTGTGAATAAAGAGCCATCATCGTATGCCACCTTTCAGCTGAATGACAGGTGAACATTGAACCCAGAGTTTTGAAACTCTGCTGTACACTTCTTGTCATCAGTGGAATCTATGAAAAGAGTTCGAAATTATCGATCCGGTTCAGACCGAGTATGTACTGATTTTGTCGAGAAGCCGGAATCAATGACTTTGGTCTTTTCACAGGCAGAATAAAAAGGAATGAAAAGCAGCTTTAGCTCAGAGAAAATAAAGCAGCCGTCTGATCGCTCTGGGAACAATGATACAAAGGAGTGATTGCGGCTGATTTTCCTCACTGTTCCCTCAGAAGAGTTTACAGCGCAAACAAATGTTTATTCGTGTGGAGCGTTTCATTTCCCACTGCTATTAGTGCCGCCAGACGTGCTGTTGAGTGAAAAATACTCTTAGATTTTTGCTCTCTTCGATTCCAGGCTTTGGAATGATTTAGGGATGAGCACTTTAATGGCAATGACAGACCAAACATTTGTCAAAAATGACGGTATTGGCATGAGTCTGTGTAAATGGAGTGAAATATTGATGTTCTGTTGCTTGTTTTGGAATTTGGGACCTTTAACAAGCAAATGGTATGTACACAAGAACGAAGACCATTTAATAGCATAAATATTGACTGAAAACTATAGAAAGTGGTTGCGCAAGATAACTTCAGTCTTCAGACCTCTGTTTGTGAATTTGAAATTAGACTATAGTAATTTTGGTGAAATTTTGGTGGAGTGGTTAAACATCAGGGCTGCTATATGAATCCTTTGATCAAAGTGCTTCACACTTGTGAAAAAGTAGTACACTTTTAAAAGAGTACTTATTATGGAAATAACATTTTAAAATGGGTGAAAAAGTGAATGTAATGTTTTTTGGAGACTCAATTGCATGTTAACTGCAATTAAATAAAAATGTATTATAGGTCACCTTTATATTAAATGGAATTATTGTGCTTTTTAACCGACTTAGTGGGTTAATCTGTCATCTTACAAGTACATCTTTATGTGTAATTTATACGTCTATTGTCTTTAAAATATATTTAAAATGTGTTGCATAATGTATTTATGAAAAACGACAATATGTATTAAAATTAGGGATGGCTCGATACCATGATTCTGGCTTCGGCAGATACCAGAATGTAATACCTCGGTATCGATAATAAATCGATACCATAGGTGACAACTAGCCAACCTCAAATGTGAACTGAAAACAATTTTATAAAATAATAATAATAATAATAATAACAGATTTATATCTTAATACCTTTGTATCAAACTGCAACAAAAACTCTACAGGCAAATGTTGCTTTATTGTAAAGTGTTATTTTAACAGTCAAAGTATAATATCCAACGTTATTATTTCTCTCTCTCTCAGATTGTTTTCAGATTTCAGACTCAGATAAAAAGCCAAATAAAAAGCATTAAATACAAATTAGCGGTCGGCAGCGCGGGAAAAAAATAATATGGCGACACTCTTGCTTTATTCAAATTCAATTATTAATCGATTGTATGAAATGCAAGTGCAAATATTATGTGACCAAAACTTCACTGGTTCTAGTGTGTCACACACGCACGTTTGAGCTTTCGTTGTTACTGTATCACATCTTATGTATCTGCGTTGCTCAGTTGTGAATAAAAGTTTGAAAAAAATCTGAATTTATGAATGATGAATGATGCACTCACCCGTCGATTTCTTAATAATCTGAAAAGATCAGGATGAGCAAGAGACAAATAGCAAGATTTCATGTGTTGCCTCCTATGTATGCAAAGTAATTGCATATTTCAATTCTAAATTAAACTAAATTAAAATATATTTGAAACTATACAACAGTTCTTTCTGGTCGTTGAATCTGATTGGCTGAAAAGAGTGCAATATACTAGTGATATCGGAACTCCAACTGTTATTGGTGGTATTTCTCACAACACGTGTTATGGTGGACCACCAAATCCACTATAATTTTATAAATAGGCCTAATACTGTTTTAGTGTCATGGAGTGAGTTTTTATTTATTTTTTTAATTTTTATTTAGATGAGGATGTACTTGTTTAGATGATGTTTTTTAATAAAGATAACATCTTGAAAATTACATTTGAAAATTTGATGTTTTCCAAGATGGGAGCTTCAGGGCGTCAGCGGGCATTCAGAGCTCCTAAACCCGCCGACAGCAGCCTTACCTTGGCCAGATCTTCTGGAATTTGCCGCTGACTCTGATGTCTCTATAGTGGTTAAAGTCAAGTCAAGTCAAGTCACCTTTATTTATATACCGCCTTTAACAATACAGAATTGTGACAAGGCGGCTGTACAGTATTAAATAGGAAACAGTACATCAACAATGCCAAAGGCAACAGTAAACACTCACATTTTAGGTAAAGGTAGTTAATCAAAAATAATAAAATAAAATGCAATATTGTGTTAAGAGAAATTGTCCCCAACTAAGCAAGCCAGAGGCGACAGCGGCAAGGAACCAAAACTCCATCGGTGACAAATGGAGAAAAAAACCTTGGGAGAAACCAGGCTCAGTCGGGGGGCCAGTTCTCCTCTGGCCAAAAGTTCCCGTGGTCTTGTGCCGACGGTTAAACATGAGATATAATTCATTTTGGGTAAATCTAATGGTTATTCTTTGATCTCATTAATCTATTATTTGTTCTAGAGCAATTCATTTTGGCTGAGGGCAAAATCTCATCACATTATATTTTATGTAAATTGAATGCTGTATATCAGAGCACTGCCTTTGTACTTTTGACTAAATTGCCTAGTAACTTTTATGACGGCTTTTGTTGTTTCTTAAATATTATCAATCAATAAATATTCATTTATATTAGTAGTATGAGTAGTTACATTAACAATAGTGTTTAGTATTGGAAAACGGTGTGTGTGTGTGTGTGTGTGTGTTTGTGATGGTGATTTTACTTATTATTCCACCATTAGATGGCGATAAGAGACTGCTTTTATGAGACTGAATAGAAAGAGACTGAAATAGGGTTGTAAACAAAGAAGTTATTTTTACTTTGAACAACACCTTGTAAGATGCAGCCAACAAATGCACTGAGCAGTGCTGTCAAAGGATAGTACGACAAAGATATTGCTTTGAATCTGAGATTGAGCTGAAGAACGAATGCTGTATCAAATGCAGGTAAATCACACTCACCCATTCCTCTCTCTTATGATACTCTGCATATTACAGTGGGCTTTTAATACAATAAACTTTTAATGAAGCAACATAACATTAGTTAGTAATTAGTAGTAGTTAATTAGTAACGGCTTGGACTCAGCTGTTCAACTGTCAACTTGAGATTTGAATCTGTGGCAGAAAGAAGTAGTTTGCACAAAAGATAATAAGGTTTTTACAGTGTCACTGCTTCAGCAGTGTTTTTTCACACCTCCGATTTCAAAAGGGGCATTGTCTACTGTGATAAAGTAGGTGGGTAATGCGTAGAAAGAGGGAAGAGTTTGCATAAAAAGGGGAGTGTCATCAAGCACATAAAGACAGCTAATTGACACACTGGTAATGCAGTTGCAAATACAGCCAACTCAAGTACATGCAATAGTCTAAAGCTTGCCACAAAGCCACAACCCATTGGTATTTCTCATGCATTTACACACTCGTTACACACACTGTTGTATAAATGCAATATCACACTCGTAGCAGTGCGATATGGCTGTATATTGGCATGCTGTGATTATGGACGAATAACAGCCGTGCCGATATACAGCCATATCGCACAGCTACGAGTGTGATATTGCTCATTTACATATTTGTACACTACAGTAAAAATTTAATTAAGCATGTGCTTTAGCATGTCAGTCAGGCCTTTTATTTTGTTTATATTAGTTTTTAGAAAGTATGCATATGATTGGAAGTACATTACAAGTGCACATTCAGTACAATGAGGCCCACTTCCTTTTCACATGGGAACCTCTGTTTACGTCATGGGGAATGTCCTTTTAACAGAGTGGCCCTCAACATATTTGGACTTTCATACATCTTCTAAAAATCACCAAGACACCAGATGAGTTAAAGTCTACCCATGAGAGTGCTCCGGACACACATATCTGTCTGAGGGTCTCTGGATTTGTTTCTGTCCATTCAGCGGCTCTTGAAGCAGACCTGGCTGCTGTTACCAATAGCATGTTGAGCTGTAGAGATCAGAGGCTCTGCTCTCGTAATATCTGACCAGTTCTGACAGCAGCACTGACTCCGACAGCGGCCTCCACCCCCACCCCCATCTCCTGCGGCTGCAGTGGCTGATTGTGGGGCCGTCCGCCTGAATCACAGCCCAGCGTTCCGGAAGCACCTGCCTCCTCTCCAGGGCTCAAAGCTCAGGATCAGGCTACACCTGATGTGGTTTTCATTAAACACACATATAGACATGCAAACTCACTCAGAACTCACACACACACACCAGCAGAGCTTCCAACAACTGCCAGTCAAGATCTTCACATCTGTGATTCCTATAAAACGGAAGAACTGTGTGACTCAGACTGACAAAATGTTTTAAACACACATGCACAGGATTTTGTGTATATGTTTTATTCCTCAGTGACCCTTGTGAAAAAGTAGTACACTTGAGCATACTTTTAAATGAGGGCTGGAAGTGAAAACCCATATATTCAGATGCGCATGATTATTAAGCAGGTTTTCTATTTTGAAAACTTCCTCATTACAAAAAGAAATTACATTACAATTACAAGTCCTAATGTTCAGCTAATGTAGATGTGTTTAACTTCATTAGTCTTTGTATGTTCATTTTGTAAACACTGGGTATGTAGTTCCACCTACATCGTGCGTGACCTTACGACGTGATTCTGTAGTACCTAGCGTCGTGGACGTGCATCCCAGAGCTAGTGTTACACGAGCTTTTGTTCTTAAAAAGTATACAAATTTACATTTTTCTAAAAGATCGTTTTGCTAGATAAGACCCTTCTTCCTTGGCTGGGATCGTTTAGAGCCCTTTGAAGCCGCATTTAAACTGCATTTTGGATGTTCAAAATCGGGGGCACCATTGAAGTCCATTATATGGAGAAAAATCCTGAAATGTTTTCCTCAAAAAACATAATTTCTTTACGACTGAAGACAGAAAGACATGAACATCTTGGATGACAAGGGGGTGAGTAAATTATTTGAAAATTGTTGTTCTGGAAGTGGACTTCTCCTTTAATGTAAATGTACACTAAAATGCGTTTTCAATTCAGCAGTGGATTGTGACGGGGTCATATTCTCCACCAAACTCTTAGTTCACTTCTCATCTCTGTTTAACTCTAGTTATGCAGTCTGAATACCAAGAGGTGCTTAGATAATCAAGGATAATAATAACACACCATTCCCACAATCCACCCAAGTGGTTATTAACTACAGTGCCAGTATATTTTCTCATAAATGGTTTTCCTATACAATATCTGTAATGCTTTGGCTTGAGGCTCTGAACACCCTGTACGTCTGAGAGGTGTGGCAGCAGATTGCATATTTTACCTACACCTTTTATTCTTGCATATTAAACATGCTCAACAGCCTTTACGATTAAAGCTAAAGGGGTATAAAAACATTACGACTGCATTTATAGCTTGTAAATTTAACATTATTGCTCGTTTATTTCAACAGCAGTGGCTGCTGGGGTTGATTTATTTGGGAAGGATAGAGAGAAAGACAGAAACTGGAATGACGCCTGCAGCCTGTAGTGAAGCGTGTGTTTGTGTGTGTGTGTGCTGTGGCTCTGGTCCAGTCTTGTTTTCTTGTTTGTGTGTGCAAACACATATTATAACGCAGCAGTAATGCAGGTTACAGGACTGTAAAAAGCTTGTGGAAAAAATGAGCTCATGCTGCTGGGAGCAAGTCTGGCCTTCCCAGCAGGGAGAGATAAAGCCTGCCCTCCTCTCCAGCACCAGGTTCTGCTGTCTCTTCTTTCTTCCTCCCAGGAAACGACTGGGATTAAAAATCAGCCTGGGATCTATATGCCGGCTCATCAAAACGCATGCACAGCAGATAATTACCTACTATATGCATCATAGATATATATCCTTTTACATTCTGATATGCTTGAAAAAGCTGTTTCATGACAACATGGGAACAATAAAGTGGTTAAGAGAAAGAAGTCATGAAATAAATAAGTAAGATGTGCAGTAATATTAAATTGCATTTACACTACCAGTCAAAATTGGAATATATATATATATATATATTATATATATACATATATGGGGTAAAACACAGCCCAACATGCTTCATAATAAATTCCATACAAAAACAATTTAAATTGTAAAGTTTTATGTTTTTGAAAGAAGTCTCTTATGCTCCATTGTCACATGACCCTTATTAATTCTAACACATTGAAAAATTGAAAACTTTAAACATTTCTTATTATTATCAGTCCCGAAAACAGTTGTGCTCCTTAATATTTTTGGTAAAACAGTAACACTACCTAAAAATTGTGGGGTAAAATTAAAAAATGAGAAGGAATGAAAAGAAAGAAAATAGTGCTTTTATTTGGCAAGGATGTGTTTATAATGTAAATACATTTAATACTACAAAAGATTTCTATTTCAAATAAATGCTGTTCATTGAACATTTTGTTAATAAACGAATCCTGAAAATATATCACAGTTTCTACAAAATACATAAATAAATATTGAGCACTAATAATAAATTATAATAACTGAGCAGCAAATCAGCATATTAGATTGATTTCTGAATGATCATGTGACACTGAAGACTGGAGTAATGATGCTGAAAATTCAGCTTTGCGTCACAGGAATAAATTACATTTTAAAATATATTACAAAGAAAACAGTTCTTTTAGACCGTAATACAATTAGGATGTAATAATGCTGTTAACTGTATTTTTGCTCAAATAAATGCAGCCTTGGTGAGCACCAAATTACAAAATAGTAGTTTTGTGTAAGAAATGGACTAAAATGGAATTTATAATACATAAAAATCTTTCCCTCCACAACAGCACACAAATCAGGCACTGTTGATATGAATGAAGTTCGGTCACAAGACAAATAAGAACCAATGATGTTTACAGTAGGTCAAAGGGGTCAATATGCTTTTGTGGTGATTTGCCAGTCGCCATTCGCTTTCATCACATGGAAAAGAGCGTGACGTAGAACAAATGGATAAATAGATGATTATGACAGTCTTTTTCCTGGATGAAGAATCATTTTCAATATCAGCTTAAACTGACATATATATAGCAGAGCTATAAAATGAAATGTAATGGCTTTGATACTGAGGCAAATCTGAGAACACCTTGAGACATTATTGATATTATTAAGACATTGCTTTAAAATGAGAATAATATGATCGCTGAGGAGCAAGAGACTTGAAAAAAGTTACTTTTTGTTCTTCATTAAATCTCATTGCTGCCTATGAGAAACATGTCAGATTTTGAAGAGATCTCATTTGTGATTTTTCTGTCCTGTGAGTCTCAGTAGAGTTTCAGTAGCTCCCTTTTGTTATGATGTAGGTTTTAAAGGAAGCTTTAATCTCCTGGGTCTCTCATCCTCTGTAATGCCATAATCACCTGCTTATTATGGGGAAAATGACACAGGCTTTCTCCAAAACAGAATTAGCGCAGGGACATGCGCTCTTTTGTAATCCAGCATTACATACAACTAATTGAAGAAGAAAATATCCCCAATTTCCTGCAGCAGTGGCTTGTCGTCCTCCCCTCTGCATGAATGCATACTTCACACAAACACACACACTCACATCTGAGAGTCTTTAATAGGTGCTTTTATCAGGGCAGTGCTTTCTGCTGCGTTATTGTGTGAAGATCCTCAGGCGAGGTCTGTTCTGTGTGAGTGTTCGTGACAGAGAAGGAGAAAAGAGACAGACTGCTTTACACGGGGGTTTCAAACTGAAATATTGGGTTGACTATTCAGTCAGTTTTTAATTAAATATTAAAACTTTAAAAATTTAAATAGTAAAACTTTTTTATAAATTCTGGGATTGTCTTCTTTGCAGAGGATACATGAGATGCTGCCTTAAAGGAATAGTTCATCCAAAAAAAATCACTCACCTCTAGGCTACTAAGATGAGTTAATGAGTTTGTTTCTTCATCAGAACAGATTTGGAGAAATTGAACATTAAATTTGCTCACCAATGGATTCACTGCAGTGAATGGGTGCCGTCAGAGTTAGAACCGTTTTTGCTTGTAAGCAGTGATTATATTGATATTTGCATATTTCCCTCCTGATTCAGTTGACTTTTTTTAAGTGGAGAAAGCAATATTGTGCTTTAGACTCATATTTTAGCCAGAAAAAAAATGGTTTTAAGTTATTTTTTTTTAATGATTATTATTACAAATGCACAGTTTTTTTTACTTCACTTTAATTGATGGACAGGAGTACTTGTGGATTATTGCAATGTTTTTATCAGCTGATTGGACTCTCATTCTGACACCACCCATTCACTGCAGAGGATCATTTGGCGAGCAAGTGATGTAATGCTACATTTCTCCAATACTGTTCCCATGAAGAAACAAACTCATCTACATCTTGGATGGCCTGAGGATGAGTAAACTTTCAGTTTTGGGGGAACTATTTCTTAAAGGTGTGGTCACATTTATAGTTGTTCTGCAAAGTTTTATGGGTGAGATCCAGGCATTTTAATAGTAATCCATATGTTCGGTAATTTCATGAGAAAACATTTCCCATGCAGATTTTGCAACAGGTTCAAATTAGTCACGTGTATTCGCAATGACTTGCTTGGCTTGACTTCTTGTACTTCATACATCACTACACTATTGTCAAAGGACAGATTAATTGTTTGTCCCTGTGGAATTTTGCCAAAAAGTTGCAAATGTGACTATAATTTTAATGTTTGGCCGAAAGAAGGTATCCTAAAAGTCAACTTCCTGGGATTTGGAGCCGAGCTTTTAGCTGTCATTAGAGTGTGAAAGTCTGGAGGTAGAGTTGGATGTGCCAGTTGGCCATCCTCTCTGCTCTTCATCACACACACATACACACACACACACACACAGGCCTCTCTGGGTGGGTAATTACAGTGACTTCTCTGATCAAAGCACAGCCTCGTTAGCATTCTGCCCTACAGTAAAAACAGCTGTGTGTGAGAGAGAGAGACCTGTGAGCCTCAGCTGTAGAGTACACTGCTGTGCCGTATGTAGATTCAGTGCACAGGGTAAATCCCACAGGTATAATCACCCAAATCTGCTCTCTCACCCAGCTTCTGGAGGACGGAGAGAATTGTGATGAAAGGAAATAGAAGGTTAAACCTTTCACCCTGTTCACCTTCCTCACCAGAGCTCAATGATTTTCAGAAAGCATTAAACATGTCAATACCCCATCTGACCCCCTAAAGTCTAACCACAAAATCCGTAACTGTTAAGTTAAAAAGGAAAATGTTTTAAATAATTTACTTAGAGGGATTTTCTTGCCTTTTCTCTCACTCTCCTTCAGCATGGGACTGACTAATGTAAAATATATAAATAGTTTAAAAATAATAGTAAAAAATGATAGATTGTCTATAAAATAAGTGTATAATAAAGTTTTTCAATAACATTAATAAAGCACTACCAGTCAAAAGTTTTTGAACAGTAAGATTTGTAATGTTTTTAGAGAGGTCTCTTCTGCTCACCTGCACTTATTTGATCCAAAATTTTGAAATATGTTTACTATTTACAATAACTGTTTTCTATTTGAATGTATTTTAAGATGTACTTTATTCCTGTGATTTTAAAGCTGAGTTTGTAGCATACTCCAGTCACATGATCCTTTAGAAATCATTTTAATATTTGCTGCTCAAATTATGAACATTATGTTGAAAACAGCTGAGCAGAATTTTTCAGGGTTTCTTTGATGAATAGAAAGTTGAGAAGAACAGCATTTATCTAAAATAGAAATCTTTTGTAACATTCTAAACATCTTTTGTCATCACTTTTGATCAATTTAAAGCATCCCTGCTAAATAAAAGTATTAATTTCTTTCCGATAAATAAATAAATAAATAAATAATACTGACTCCAAACTTTTGAATGGTATAGTGTATAATGTTACAAAAGCGTTTTATTTCAGATAAATGCTGATCTTTGTATCTTTCTATTCATCAAATCCTAAAAAAAAGTAAACAACTGTTATAAATATTGATAACAGCAACAACAACACCAACAACAACAATGATAATAAATGTTTCTCGGACAGCAAATCAGCATATTAGAATGATTTCTGAATGATCATGTGACACTGAAGACTAGAGCAATGACGCTGAAAATTTAGCTTTGATCACAGGAATAAATTACATTTTAAAATGTATTCAAATAGAAAACAGTAATTTTAAACAGTAAAAATATTTCAAAATTTTACTGTTTTTGCTGTACTTTGGATAAAATAAATGCAGGCTTGGTGAGCAGAAGAGACTTCTTTAAAAAAACATTAAAAACCTTACTGTTCAAAAACTTTTGACTAGTAGTGTTAATCCATCTTATCAATATATTGTTCAGCTGAAAGAGATTTTCATAATATATTAATACTTTTATTTAGTAAGGATGCATTCAACTGATCGTGACAGTAATGACTTTTACATTATTACAAAAATGTTCTATTTCAAATAAATGCTGTTCTTTTAAACTTTCTATTAATCAAAGAATCCTAAAATAAAGTCTATCTTGGTCTTCACAAAAATATTAAGCAGCACAACTGATAATAACAAGAAATGTTTATTGAGCAGCAAATCAGCATATTAGAATGATTTCTGAAGGATCATGTGATGCTGAAGACTGGTGAAATTCACAAAAATAAATTACATTTTGAAATATATTAATTTAAAAAAGCTGCTTGTAATAATATTTTACTATATTTATATTTTATTGATCTTTTCTATATTGTCTTTCTAAAAACGAAAAAGGTCAGGATGTCTTTTTTTCAATGAAAGTAAATGGTGAATACAGCAATCAAGCTTCAAAAAAGAAATGGAAGTATGGAAAGAGCTGGACAGTCAGCTAGAATGTGAATTACACGTGATTTGAACAACATGAGGGCCATTAAATAAAGACAGAATTTTCATTTTGCAGTCGGCCATGCCTTATCTGATCCACTAACGTCTGTGTGCCCTCAGTTCATAACTTTGGAAACAGCAGTGGCTAAACTGTGGCAGCTCACATGAGTCATACTCCACAAGTCATTTGTGGCTGCCCTGCTGACGTTGATCAAGCTGTGGCTCTGGCTCCATGTCTCACTATCCCAATGACTCGGGCGCCTGTAACACATTCCACATCCTCCGAAATGTCCAACGCTCTAACAGTCTTCTGTCCACACCGGATCTACAGTTTTACAAAGTTCACTTCGTTCTCTCTTTCTCTCCAGCACAATTATGAAGTCTCTCGGCCGGTTTGGCAGCAGGCTGTGATGTCTGTATATCGCTTCGTTCTGGTTTCCATTGCGGGAGGTGAGTGAGGTCTGTCCTCTGTGGGGTGGATAACCATAGCTGTCCGTACCGTCAGAGAACAAGACAGAAAGCGAGAGAGACAGCGTGTGTCTGATCTAAAGCTTTGGGGGCCTCAGATCCGGATGGCTCAAATCTTCCGGAACCACAGTGGAATCTCTTACTAATTATGGCTGAGGAAACTGATACAAGGAGACCACTGTATAATAATGCATACACACACATGCTCGAGGGCTCACCACACACACACTCACACAATCACACACGTCTTCCTCTATTACTGCAGTTTATTGTATTGTTTTTTTTTAATAAAATACAAATATAGAATTTACAAAATTAAAAATACCACTAAATAAAACAAGAATGATTTAGTACAGATTAAAAAAAGTAAATTATAAAAGACAAACATTTAAACCAATTTTAGTTTATTGAACTCAATCACTGAATTAACCTAATAACATTCATTTATACCAAGACAACAAAAGTTTTATTGGTTTAAGCAAATAGAAATACCACTTTCTGCTGCACTCATGGCTTCATTTACATTCCCATTGATTCCCATGACAGATGCTTTCTTACCAAACCCACATACAAGAATGTGGCATAGTGTGTCATGACAGTGTCTTCTGAACAGGTAACAAAAGATACAACAGTTTCACTGCACACAGAGCTAGAGTACATGAAGTACAAACTCACTCATTCACACAATCTTACTTTCTCTCCCAGACACAAACTCATCTACTGTTGTTAAAGTAAGATTGTTGTTTTCACAGTGAATAAAAACTTTGTTTTGTCACTTCATAAATATTTCCCTTTTGAGGAGTCTAATATCATTTAATCAGTTGTTGTTCAAAGGCCATGTGACTTTTTTGGACAGAACAGCATTAATATTCTGAGAAGCATCTCCATTTTGGCAGGAACTATACATTTAATACATTTATTTTATTAAATGCTCCACAAATAGTCTGAGACTAGACAGAGACAGAAAGAAGTAGAGAGAGAATGAGAGAGAGAACCAGGCTGAGAACTTCCATTAATAGCCATTAAATTTGGCCTGTAGATTTGCCATGCAAACAGATTCATTCTCATTTGCATGTTTGGGGCAGCAGGAAGTTCACATTTTGATTGACATCTGCTCTGAGTGTGTGTGGTTCTGTCCCTGTGTGAGTGTGTAGTTCAGAGTTCATATTTTGACTATGTGTGCATGTGTCTGAATACTGATGGAGATAATTCAATGTTTGATTGACGGATTTTCTCGATTGTCCTTAACAGCAACAGGAGCTACAGCTGTGTACGCCACAGACCTGGTGAAGACCCACATACAGAACCGAAGGTCCAGTGGGTCCTTTGAAGGTCAGTGCGTTTATAAAAATAGCTTTGACTGCAACAAAAGATTGCTCTGTTATGAAGGCTTTTATGGCTTTTACAGAGATGACATACAAACTATCAACTCTGTTACTAAGAGCTTTGTTATTTTCAGGTTTGTTACTCTCAGTTCTGTTGCTGTCATTTGAACTGAACTGTTACAATCAGCTCTCTTAAAATCAGCTGTTAATATCATGTCTGTTACATTCAGGTTTGTTACTGTTACCAGTTTATTGACTGTTAGCTCTGTTACTATCATGTCTTTTAAAATTAGCTTGGTTACTATCCTGTCTGTTATATTTAGGTTTGTTAGTGTCAGCTCTATTACTATCGACTTTGTTACTGCCAGCTCTGTCACTATTAGCTGTGTTACTGTCCGTTATACTATGAACTGTTACTGTCAGTTCTATTACTGTTGGTTATATTATCGGCTGTAACTTTCAGCTCTGTTACCAACGGCTCTGTTAAAATTAGATCTGTTATCACATGTGTTTTATCCAGGTTTGTTACTGTCACCTCTGTTACTATCAGTTCTGTTGCTGGCAGCTTATTGACTGTTAGCTCTGTTAACTATCATGTCTTTTAAAATGAGACTGGTTACTATCCTGTCTGTATATTTAGGTTTGTTAGTTTCAACTCTGTTACTACCAGCTCTGTCGCTATTAGCTGTGTTACAGTCGGTTATACTATCAACTACTACTGTCAGCTCTGTTACTATTGGTTATACTATCAGCTGGTATTTTCAGCTCTGTTACCATCAGCTCTGCTAAAACTAGATTTGTTAGATTTGTTATCATGTCTGTTATATAGTTACAACACTGTTAGTTCTGTTACAATATCTCTGTTAGTCAGCTTTGTTAATATCCTGCCTATTATATTTAAGTTTGTTTCTGTCAACTCTGTTACGTGTAAAATCAGCTTTGTGTCTATCATGTCTGGTATATTTGGTTTTGTTACTGTCGTCTCTGTTACGATCAGCTGTTACTGTAAGCTCTGTAAAATCAGCTTTGTTACTATAATGTCTGCTATTTTTAAAATTTGTTACTTTCACCTCTGTTATATCAGCTGTTACTGTCAGTGTTGTTATCAGTTACTATACTTTTAGCTTTGTTATTGTCTTGTCTGCTACTATCAACTGCTATAAGATCTTTACATTTGTTCTGTTACTTTGCACTTGTAATATCTGTTACTATCAGTTATGTTACTGTCAGCCCTTTCACTATCAGCTCTGTTGCTATTAGCTTTTATGGTCAACTCTGTTACTGGCATATCTGCTTTGTTATTATCATTATTATCATTATCAATCAGCTTTGTTATTAGCACGTCTGTTATATTCAGGTTAGTTAATGTTACCTCTAATAGTAGTATCTTCTTTTCTGTCAGCTCTGTTGCTATCAGTTACAATACTGAAACCCTTGTTACTGTCAGATCTGTAATACCGGTTCAGTTCTTTTCATCTGTTACCTTTTTTTACTATACTGTACTGTCTGTTACTGTCTGTAATGTAATGTCTGTTACTATCTTGTCTGTTACTATCAGATATGTTTCTGTCATACCTGTTACATAAAGTATTAACTCTGCATTCTTTGCTACTTCCAGCATTGAGTCTTAAAGACAAACACAGTATTTCTGCACCAGTCATCAGTCAAATAGGTTTATTTGAGTTTATTGATACAAAAAGACTGATGCAACAGCCTATTTATGGATTTATGCAGTTCTGTTTTCACACTCAAAGAATTTGATTCTGAGATTGATTTTGAGATTCCTAGTCAGTTCTGTGGTTCATATGGTACTTATTGATTTATAGACAATAAGAGGGACCACAAAGAATTTGTGTTATTTTACAAATTATAAGTTATTTTACAAATCTGAAGATTATGCACCAGCCACAGAGTGTGATGTTCTCCCAGTATTGCACACACGCCACTGAAAGACAGACCTGTGTTTTTAGAAAGCAGTCTGCCTCCCAGGGGATTATGGGCCAGTGGTTAGTGTTACTCTTTTCTCTTAAGATGTCAACAGCACAGAGATAAACCAGAGAGAGTGCCTCCTTACACTCTGCTAATCCACACACACACATCCAGAGAAAGAGAGACAGAGAACTGTTTTTTAAAAGCATGATGAAGGAGATCAATACTGCCATCTACTGCCACCTCTGCAGCTGGCATTTTGTACTCTCTTGTTGTCTTAGTGCTGTTCTCTTTACATCCAGTTCTCTCTCTCACTCTCTCTCCACCACACTACGCTCTGATTAAATGGCTCGCTCTCTCTCTCTCTCTGTTTGAATTATGGTTTTGCTTTTCATTATTAGATAGGGGTCAGCACTTCAGTTCCAGCTCAGTTAAGCAAATATTTCAATCTTTCCTTTAAAATATTCTTCTGAGACACAAAAATTACATTTTGAAGACTTTCAAGCTTTGAAAACCAAATACACCATAAAAATTCATAATAATGGTCCATTTGACTCTATACTCATAAAAATCAAAATTCTTTATTAGCATTCATGGTTCCTTGAAGAACCTTTAACATTCATGGAACTTTTTCATTGCACAAAAGTTTCTTGATAGTGAAAAAATGTTTCTTCAAATTATTAAAATATTTTTTACCTAAAAAATATGGTTCTTTTAAGAAATGTTCACAAAAGGGTTCTTTGGGAAACCAAAATCGTTCTTCTAGGCCGCTAGAGGAAGATTATCAGTTATAATTTCACACAAAGGTGTAATATGGCTTCCAAAGTCTTCATTGGTATACACATCCACACAAACATCCACATAATCCATAACCTGTCCAAATATTTTTTTCAAGATTGTAGCTTAGATATCAATATATAAGCAATAGTGTTTTAGAAAAAGTTCATTTTAAATGGTCTTGCAATGGAACAAGTTTGCACACTACCGTTCAAAAGCTTGTGGTCAGCCAGACCACAAAGAAACTAATACTTACATTTAGCAAGGATTAATTAAATAATAAGAAATGTTTCTTCAGCAGCAAATCAGCATATTACAATGATTTCTGAAGGAGAAGTGAAACTGAAGACTGAAAAAAATGTCTTTTAAATGTCTTTTGCATACTTATTGTGTAATTGTGTAATCATAGGCTAATATTTTGGTATTATATCAGCCACCATGCTGTCTAAATGTTGTTAGGGACTCCAGCTATTGAAAACACTTGATTGGTCAACAGTACTTTGTTTTGGTGACTACTTTAAAAGCTGTTTATTGACAAGCTCACATTTGACCAGCACCTTCTGATTCACAATAGTTTTGATGATTGTTGCATAACTCAAGACTATTTTTATCATATATAATTGTGCACATGTAGGCTGGTAGGAGTGTCAGAGAGAGAGGAGGGTCAGGTCTGTGGGGCGCTGACCTCTGTCAGGCCATAATTGGGGCAAGATGCCCTGCAGGACTGCGGCTGACTGACTGCAGTGTGACTCTATTGAGTTTGACAGCAGTGTGTATACCTGCGGCCTTCACTGTTACGGCATGTGGAAACCGCCAACACACTTGCACAGGACCATTAAACATGCTTCTGCTGAATACAGTATAATGCCCTGTCATTTTTAAATCACTATTAATATTGACCATGCTAAAGGGTTAGTGATTTGTAACAGTTTATTTATATATAGCATATACTTATTTTAGTACATCAAGTTAAACTAAATAAAAATGAGAAATGTTGCACTGGCAACTATCTGAAATACAGTAAGTTTAGTTTTTTTTTTTTTTTCATAGATATGAAAATACTTACTCTTGAGTGTGTAGCAGTCCTGCATTATTGAAAAGTTATGTGCATCCTGTCACTGTAAACTGGCCTGCCAATCATCTTGTCACAGTTAACATTCTTATATACAAACTCCACATTTCAGTTCAGTTAATTTACTCGGCTCAACAACTCCTCCAACCGCATTGGAGAGAAAAGAAGTAGCACATTGATCTGTCAGTTGTGGTCTTCATGTTTCTACATAATCTTTAAAAGTTCATATCTTTATAAGTTTACAATTTAATATTTTTCATCATTGATGAACCATTAGATATTGATTTCTAATCACTTAATTCCCTTCTAAACCTCCCTACTTAACCGCTGGTTAACCACTGGCATCCACCATGTTTGTTTTGGTAAATATTTTGAATAAATACTTGTGTTTGTAGTTCTGAGCCAAATACTCCTCCTGCAGATACTCATTTCAACATTCTATAATGGGACACACTAAATTCTAGCTTCAAATAGAACTTAGAATGGATAGTATGGTCTCAGCATGACTCTATCACATCATTTATGGTGCTTCATGAGTGTGCAGGTGCTAAAAAGTTGTTTTGGTGCAATTAGCTTTTTCGGTTTTCTGATTGGGTGGAGATTCTTCTGCAGAATCATGGGTAATGCCGTTTTTCACCTGGAATGTAAAAGACGATTATTTCAACAGACATTGTTTCAAAGCTGCTTTCCATTAAGTCATATTTTTAATTGAAAAAAAAAAAAAGTTGCAATAATGTGGACTAACGGACTTTAACTAAATTGAAAAGATAAAAATGAAATGTAATTCAAAATATTATAATAATACAAATATATAAAACAAATATATAATACAGTTAAAGTCAAAAGTTTAAACACACCTTGCAGAATCTGCAAAATGTAAATTATTTTACCAAAATAAGAGGGATCATACAAAATGCATGTTATTGTTTATTTAGTACTGACCTGAATAAGATATTTCACATAAAAGACATTTACATTTAGTCCACAAGAGAAAGTAATAGCTGAATTTATAAAAATGACCCCATTCAAAAGTTTACATACATTTGCTTCTTAACGCTGTTTTGTTACTTAATTGATCCACAGCTGTGTTTTGTTGTTGTTGTTTTGTTTTCATGAGTCCCTTGTTTGTCCTGAACAGTTAAACTCCCCACTGTTCTTCAGAAAAATCCTTCAGGTCCCACAAATTCTTCACATCTTCATTCTGTTCAAAAGTTTACACCCCCGGCTCTCAATGCATCGTTTTTCCTCCTGGAGCATCAGTGAATGATTGAATCTTCTGTAATAGATGCATATGAGTCCCTCAGTTGTCCTCAGTGTGAAAAGATGGATCTGAAAATCAGTCAGTCACTGTTGGAAAAATGCTGAAAAAACCAAAGAATCTGTGGGACTTGAATTTTTTTTTTTTTGAAGAACAGTGGGCAGTTTAACTGTTAAGGACAAACAAGGGACTCATAAACAACTATCACTATACAATTTTGTATGACCCCTCTTATTTTGGCAAAATAATTAACATTCTGCAGATTCTGCAAGGTTTATGTAAACTTTTAACTTCTCTATATCAATGCTGCTAAAACAACCCTGTTCCAAAGTCAAAATTTAGTTGCCCTGCCACGTGCTGTTGACATCCACCACATTTACGCTAACAGGCTAATTAGAGCTATTGATAGATCACTCGAGTAGTTAAGAGGAGTAATTAATGAATCAAATGACGGATAGGATCTTTTTTTAGAGTAGCGGATATCCCGCTGTACCTCTCGGATCCTGACGGACAGTCTTACAGCCTTTTTAAGGAAACCGTTCGGATGTTTACAGAGTAGAGTTCGACCCCGGGTGTCACGTCCGCCCTCTTTGGCCCTGATTAGGGTCCCGGAGCAGTGATAGATGCTCCCGAGTCAGAGGCCGTGCCGCCCCAGGCGGGACTCGGAGGGGATGCTCTCTCTGGGGAGAGGAGGGGGGCGAGCCGGGCTCACGGGCCAAGTGAGGCGAGGCCCTGAAGGAGAAGACGTGAAGAGAAAAGGGGGCGGCGTTGAAGGTCAGGACCTGCCAGACTCCGTCTCACACCAACCCTGATCTGGGCTGACCTTTGTGTTTCTGCTCTGAATGGACGCTTGTTCCACCCGCTCTGTCACTCTGACACAGTGACATCACGCCTTAAAGAGACCTTTGTTTTAGGGTTTATGTAGCTGATTTAGAAACACTTACTGGGGCGCACAATCCTGATGTGACAAAAAATTAGGGGCCAAACTGTCTACCTCAAATGCCCCCTACTATCCGATTACCCCAAACAACCCTAAACGACACCATTCTTTAAAGGACCCTAAATACAGTTGAAGTCAAAAGTTTACATACACCTTGCAGAATCTGCAAAATGTTAATTATTTTACCAAAATAAGAGGGATCATACATAATGCATGTCATTTTTTTTTAGCATTGACCAGAATAAAATATTTCACATAAACAACATTTACATATAGTCCACAAGAGAAAATAATAATTTAATTTATAAAAACAAATGTTGTTACCTGAATAATCCACAGCATTCTGCACAAACAAGAGACTCATGAACAACTATTACTAAACAAAACAACACAAAAAAACATAGCTGTGGATAATTCAGGTACGAACACAGTATTAAAAACCAAGCGTATGTAAACTTTTGAACGGGGTCATTTTTATACATTTTTCTGAAATCTTATTCAGCTCAGTACTAAATAAAAAATAACATGCATTTTGTATGATCCCTCTTCTTTTTGGTAAAATAAATAACATTTTGTGGAACTTTTGATGTCAACTGTATGTTTGTTTTTGCTCAATTATCATAAACAAAAATCTGATGAGTTATGGTACATCTATAAATAAATAAAGTCATCAAAGTGCACTCTCTTTAACTACACCTAAAAAGGGTGGGGGAACTTGAGGGGCAGTAAATGATGACAGAATTTTCATTTTTGGGTGAGCTGTCCCTTTAAGTGGCCTTTTAGTTTATTAATATTACCTGCAATTACAGCTTTTCTGAAAATGCTTTTGATAGATTTGAAATACACTAAACCAATAATAAGTAGACTTACGTGCCGCTGGATCCACAACATGATGTTTGTATGTGATTCTGTGGTTTAGTAAGGGAAGTAGAGTTCTGTGTATGTGTGTGTGTTTGTGGGTATCAGTGTTATTGTGCCCATATGTTTTTCAGTGTGTGCATGTATGTGTTTGTGGCTGGTGCTCTTTCCCTCTCTGCTTGACTTATACTGCTGTGGTTTGGCTTCATTTTGAGTCTAACCACAGACTTATTCCACTGCCCTTCTACAATCACTCTCATAAAGCCTCTCTGTGCTGTTCCTGGATCAGCTGCGCTGTCTCAAACACAATGCTTTAAAAACAATTCAGACGGAGCGGTCTGATTTAAGATCAGCGGCATGGCCCTGCTGTCTGTTTTGGGTGTTGACGTTCTGTGAATCAGAGGGCTGGATTGCATTAGCATTCGCAGATGAGCAGACATGAGGTTTTGGGAATTAATGTGTTCATAAAGAAGAATTCAACAGAACTGAAAACATATGGGAACTTCTGGACAAAGATCATTGAAGGGATTTCCAAAGCAAGGCTGGAGTTTCCCTGCGAGACTAAAGAAAGACACTGAGTTGATTTCAACAGGTGTGTGTGTCAGGAGTACAATCCCTCTTTTGGACTTTGAATCAGGAATGCTTTAAACAAATATTCAGCCTGTTACATTATACAGTGGATCTCAGCTGGTTTTGTTTCAATGCTAGATTTTTCAGGTTGGACTCAACACAGTACAAAAAATGTACAACACTAAACAAAATTTCCTATAGACACCGGGAAAACATGATAAGGGGAAATGTTCTCTCAATATGCAGATTAGTGCTTAACCTATATGGGTTTTTCAGTGGCCACTTCTTAAACTATTACCGCCAATACTAAATTAAAGGAGAAGCCCACTTCCAGAACAAAAATGTACAGATAATGTACTCACCCCCTTGTCATCCAAGATGTTCATGTCTTTCTTTCTTCAATCGTAAAGAAATTATGTTTTTTGAGGAAAACATTTCAGCATTTTTCTCCATATAATGGACTGATATGGTGCCCCGATTTTGAACTTCCAAAATGCAGTTTAAATGCAGCTTCAAATGATCCCAAATGCGGTTGTAAACGATCCCAGCCGAGGAAGAAGGGTCTTATCTAGTGAAACGATCAATTATTTATACAAATAATACAGTTTATATACTTTTTAATGTCAAACGCTCATCTTGTCTCACTCTGCCTGAACATGACAGTTAGGGTATGTCGAAAAATTCCCATCTCATGTTCTCCCTCAACTTCAAAATTGTCCTATATCACTGTTTTACCTTTTTTGTTAAGGGTTCTTTATCTTTTTTGCATGTTCATGTTGCAAAGACTGGGTCGATGCTTCTGCAGTGATGTAGGATGATTTTGAAATGACATTTTGTTTTTCGACATACCCTAACTGTCATGAACCAGAATACACAGAGTTCAGGGAGAGAAAGGCAAGACGAGCGTTTGACATTAAAAAGTATTTAAATTGTATTTTTTTTAATGAAAATAATGATCGTTTCACTAGATAAGACCCTTTTTCCTCGGCTGGGATTGTTTACAACTGCATCTGGGATCGTTTGAAGCCGCATTTAAACTGAAGTTTGAAAGATCGGGACAGCATATCAGTCCATTATATGGAGAAAAATGCTGAAATGTTTAACTCAAAAAAACATAATTTCTTTACGGCTGAAGAAAAAAAGATATGAACATCTTGGATGACAAGGGGGTGAGTACATTATCTGTAAATTTTTGTTCAGGAAGTGGGCTTCTCCTTTAAAAGTTTTCAACCTCACAAAGATCCAAATACCAATACTTTAGTTATTTAGTAGAATTTATATCCTTAAAATCTAAATATACAGTGGAAATCAAAATTAGAGAACAACCTATAAATACTTGATTTTTTTCTGAAATATTGTTCATCTTTATCACTCAAAATTAGAAGGAATATTAGCTGTAGGCATGCCACATTTGACAAACTAACCAAGGCATTTCAACAAAAAAATGTATTTCGTGAAAAACACAGTGATTACAATTAGAGAACAGTAACTACTATAGTGCGAAGTAAGATTACAACTAAAATCTTTGAGGGTTATGGCTGTCAGAAATTAGTAGGAAGTGTAGAGGCCCTTGCTTTGAATTACTCCAGCACATCTGTGGCCGCCGGACATCAGTAGTTGAACCTAGGTTCAGTTAGGAACCTAGGTGTGCTATTTGATGGTAATCTTTCCTTTGAAAACCACATCTCTAGCATTTGCAAAACTGCATTTTTCCATCTCAAAAATATATCTAAACTACGACCTATGCTATCAATGTCAAATGCTGAAACATTAATTCATGCATTTATGACCTCACGGTTAGATTACTGTAATGCTTTATTGGGTGGTTGTTCTGCTCGCTTAATAAACAAACTCCAGCTGGTCCAAAATGCAGCAGCTAGAGTTCTTACTAGAACCAAAAAGTATGATCATATTAGCCCGGTTCTGTCTACACTGCACTGGCTCCCTATTAAACATCGTATAGATTTTAAAATCTTGCTAATTACTTACAAAGCCCTGAATGGTTTAGCTCCTCAGTACCTGAGCGAGCTCTTATCACATTATAGTCCCTCACGTCCGCTGCGTTCTCAAAACTCTGGCAACTTGATAATACCGAGAATATCAAAATCAACCGCGGGCGGGAGATCATTTTCTTATCCAAACCCAAACTCTGGAACAATCTACCCTACAATGTTCGGGACGCAGACACACTCTGTCAGTTTAAATCTAGATTAAAGACCCATCTCTTTAACCTTGCTTACACATAACAAATCAACATATTCCTATAATTCAAATCCGTTAAAGGATTGTTAGGCTGCACTAATTAGGTCAACCGGAACCGGGAACACTTCCCATAACACCCGATGTACTCAGTGCATCGTCAGAAGAATGGCATCTACGCTAATATTAGTCTGTTTCTCTCTTATTCCGAGGTCACATTAACCACCAGATCCAGTCCGTATCCAGATCAGATGGTCACTGCAGTCCTCCGGATCCAGTCCGAACCCAGCCCAGATGGTGGATCAGCACCTAAAGACGACCTCTACAGCCCTGAATGTCAGCGGAGTCCACATCAACTAGATGAGCCCCAGAGACGGATCCACAGTGAAGACCACATCACCTAGACGGCTGTCGGCACAAGACCACAGGAACTTTTGGCCAGAGGAGAACTGGCCCCCCGACTGAGCCTGGTTTCTCCCAAGGTTTTTTTCTCCATTTGTCACCGATGGAGTTTTGGTTCCTTGCCGCTGTCGCCTCTGGCTTGCTTAGTTGGGGACAATTTCTCTTAACACAATATTGCATTTTATTTTATTATTTTTGATTAACTACCTTTACCTAAAATGTGAGTGTTTACTGTTGCCTTTGGCATTGTTGATGTACTGTTTCCTATTTAATACTGTACAGCCGCCTTGTCACAATTCTGTATTGTTAAAGGCGGTATATAAATAAAGGTGACTTGACTTGACTTGACTTTCTCACAATGCGCTGGTGTGGTGTTGGTCCTCTCTTCCTCTCTTCTTTCACTCTCTTCCATAGTTTGGTAACTGCAGTGGGTTTCTTAGCCATAACTTTGTCTGCAAGCATTTTCCAGAGATTTTCAGTTGATCTTAGATCAAGACTCTGAGCCAGTCAATGCATTATTTCAATGTTCTTAGTTTCAAGGAACTGCTTTACCTGTTATGCAGTGTGACGGGGGCATTGTCTTGCATGAAAGTTGCAGGCTGATTGGGAGATGCTTGCAGGGAAGGAACTGCATGTTGCTGAAGGAGGTTTTAATAAATATTTGCATTCAGCCATGTATCTGTTTGCGGCCCAACTCCTGCTGCAGGAAACATCCTCCAAATCATAACACTTCCTTCTCCAACTTTCACTGACTTCTTTACGCACTTGGGCTTCAGTCTATCCCAGTTTGAAGGTGAACAAAATGTTTCCAATTGCTCTGTTGGAGCAGTTCTCCTCTCTCCACACAACATGCTCCTCAGCAAAGGTGAGCTTAGCTTTTTTTTTTCTGCTGATGAGAGGCCTGGTCACTGCAGAAAGTGCTTTCAGTCCAACTTCTCTTAAACATGCAGAGACAGATCCTAAAGGTCACTGCACACTGAGTCAGAAATTTTTGCACGTAACAAAAAAAAAATTCGACCCCACAATGTGTCAATCACGTTTACACACTGATTGCAAAACTTTCATCCATTATAAAAAAAATAAAATCAGACCGGGTTCGATTTTTTTTTTGCATTTAGTTTAATTGTAAACCTGCAATATTTGAGAAATCACAGATTTGAAATGACCCGCTTCATTTGGAGTGGCTGAAAGGGTCACCCTTTTGGCCTTTACCCTGACAACCTCCTGTCGCAGGATTTCAGTCATCTTAGAGCGGCCCGCCATCTTGCAGTTTCAGTGAAAATTGTAGGAATGCAGCCAGTTAAATAGGGTTTGTCATATAATACAGGAAATTAGCACCAGGTGCCAGATTAACACCAATAATTTGGAGGTATCGGTAAGTGTTCTCTAATTTTAACCATCTCATGTATGTTTTTATACTGTGCTTCAAAATACAATTAAAGGAGAAGTTCACATCCAGAACAAAAAATTACAAGTAATGTACTCACCCCATTGTCATCCAAAATGTTAATGCCTTTATTATGTTTTTTGAGGAAAACATTTCAGGAATAATCTTCATATGGTGGACTTCAATGGTGCTCGTGAGTTTGAACATCCGAAATGCAGTTAAAATGCAGCTTCAAAGGGCTCTAAACGATCCCAGCCGAGGAAGAAGGGTCTTATCTAGCGAAACGATGTGTCATTTTCTAAAAGAAATTAAAACTGATATACTATTTAAGGTTCATTCATTTTAATATACTATTTGGAGTTTTTCAACATACCCTAACCTATTGACCCGGATTACACAGAGTATGTATGCGCATCACAGAGCTAGGCATTTGAGGTTAAAAAGTATATACATTTTTAGTTTTTTTTTTTTTTAAATGGCAGATCGTTTAGCTAGATAAGACCTTTATTCCTTGGCTTAGAGCCCTTTGAAGCAGTATTTAAACTGCATTTTGGACGTTCAAACTCGCAGTCACCATAGCAGTCCACTATATGGAGGAAAAACCTGAAATGTTTTCCTCAAAAAACATCATTTCTTTATGACTGAAGAAAAAAAGACATGAACATCTTGGATAACAATGGGGTGAGTAAATGAAATATGCTTAAACAACTGCCCTTCTAGTCCTGAAGTTAGGATAACTTCAAATAGAACTAAATAGTGACCTTAAAATTTCAGAAATTTTAGGATGTTCTCATTCATCTCCAATGTATAACTGATTAAGTCCAAGTCCAAGAGACGAATTAGCATTTTAGCACTTCTGGGTCCATTGTCCTTAAGTCAATGGCTTTTTAAATGGGTTTTTGGGTAAATGCCTGAAATAAGGTCTGTGTTTAACACAAACTCAAGTTGTTTAAATTTTTTTTTCCTACAATATAAAATACAGCAGTGATTTCCTTATGTGTGTGTGTTTGTGTGTGTTTTAACTTTTACTCGTCTTGAAAAAGGCTATTGCTGACAAGTGGCTAAATGGAATACAGAGGTTGCTGGGGACATAAAACATTAAGACTGTTATAAAAATGTAAATATAACCTGCTTGTATTTAGTTTTAAAAATGTATAAAAGTTGTTTATTTGTGATTATCATTATGAACTAAATGGCTAAGAATCATAAACTTCACAGAGCTTATTTTCTGAAATAATCCGAAAGCCAGGGGTGAACCGGTGTGACTTAAAATTCTGCAGTTTCTCAGAAGGAAGTCTAATATCACTAGGGCTGAATATACAGTAAAACAATAATATTGTGAAATATTGTTACAAATTAAAATAACCGATTTCTATTTGATATTTTACAATGTAAATTATTCCTGTGATGGCAAAGCAGAATTTTCAGCAGCTATAATCAAGCCTATCAAATGTGACTCAATATTGAGTATTGTATAATAATATCAGCAGAAGCTATATGTCATGGGCACTTAAATGAGGCCCAGATGGCACCTGAGAATGACCCACATCTATACAGGCTACGTACAATATTGTGTTGGATAATGTCTCACAGATATTCCATTCCAGACTATATCTAAACATGAGTGCATGAATAAGCACTTTTCGGATTGCAGCTCACCTTTTTAAATTGCTGTCAGTGTTATGTAGATGCTTTACACCCCTTTTGAATCATGCATGGCAGGATGAGGTTCTTCTGCAGGTATTATGATAGAGCTTCTTTGCATTGTAATACATTTGTTGTATAGGTGTCCCTGCTGCCTCGCTGGTGACCCCTGCTGATGTCATCAAAACGTGCACGCAGGTGGCGGTGAGATCGGCCCGGACAACGTACAGCGGTGTGATTGACTGTTTCGGAAAAATGGTGACAGAGGAGCTTCAGAACTCTGCGGACGGGAGAGGAGCAACAAACATACACTCGCTATGTCTCACTACGGTCAAATTAGAGGTTTCACAGGTAAAGAAAAAGCCTTCCAGGACTCCTCTAATTGCGGTGTGGTAGATGTGTGTGAGATTGCATTTGAAAGAGCGTGAGGGTTGGACGTGACCCCGGCTCTTGTTTCTTCACTCAGCACGTGTTTTCATATCATCTCCACAGTCTGCTTTAACTCCAGTGACCTTCTGCAGAGATTGTTTTACATTCACTTTTGAGGACAGTGTCTCTCCGGTGTTTCATTCTGCTGGACATTTGAAGTTAGCTTTCCGACTAAATTGCTTTCAGGCGCAAAACAAAACAAAAAAGTACTTTTATTGTATGCTCTGAGATGTTTTGCCTCAATGTCAGTCCTTCCTCAGGATATTGCAGTTATCAACGCTGCATTTTTTTTTTTGATCGGAAATAAAATAAAAACGGTAATATTGTTAAATATTACCATTTAAAATTTTGTTTTCTATTTGAAAATGTTTTAAGATGTAATTTATTTCTGTGACGCAAAGCTGGAAATTTCACCGTCATCACTCCAGTCACATGATCCATCTGAAATCATTTTAATATGCTGATTTGCTGCTCAAAAATAATTTATTAGTATTATCATTTTTAGTGTGTTCTTGCTGAATTCAAATATGAATTAATAACTTTTGAATAGTCCTGTTTTTCCACAACTTGTCTTTATTCTCTCCTCTTGGAGGTTTATTATACTGTGCCTTCTACAAACTTTACTGTACATGGTTTCTGTGTCATATTTTTACATCTTGCACAGGAAGTAGAATCCCACCAACATAACACATCAAATAATAATGATATAATGTAATATTTTAATACTTTAAAGTAAACTGAAAAAAAGAGAGTATCCATTAGAACTGGTTCAAAGTTGGATTTGGAAACGTCTTGGGGACGCAGTTAATTGTCATTGTATTTTCAGAAAGTTTTCGAATATTTTCGAAACACAGTAATATATAATTTAATAAGAACGGTTATATTGACCTATTAAGATTATGTTTACATCTACATTGTAAATATATTTTGTTATATATGCTATTTTATTATTATTTTTCAGAGGTCAATCAATAACATTACATTTTTAACAAAATTTCAAGTGTGATTTATGAGATTTATTGTATTTTGAATCAGATTTTTTTCTTCGTAAAAGGCAAAAAGTTGACCATACTGATTTCAAAGTTAAGGATTCATTAGTCTGAATATACACTGAACCAAACACTATCATAACATCTTAACTGATAATTCAATATACTTTGACGAAACATCCCATACATTTTCAGTAGTGACAGTAATGTTTTGGTAAAGACCAGATCACATTACAGAATTTTAACCCACTTACTAAAACACTACTGAAACAAAAAATTGCATAACTGCACTAAAATTTTGGTTATTTCACCAAAATATGAGGATTATATGTTCCCTTTTTTCACTACCGAAATAATGATGATATGTTATGGTCATGAGTGTTTCAGTAGTGACAGTCATTACCTCCCCAACCCCCCAAAATAAAATAAATAAATAAATTAGGTAGTGACAATTTTACATACTTTTAATGCTAACTCAAAGCTAGTTAATCAGCACATGTTCAGCACAATTCTGAACAGTTGTTTACATATACAAACTAAACATTAAGGAATAACTCCCCAAAAAAGTGCTTAATTGCAGAAAAAGGTGTATAGAAGTGATGTTCCTTAAAGTTACACACATATTTTTCAGACTTTTGAACACATTAAGATATTTGGTTTAAATGCATTTGATTATTATATTGTCATTTATTGAAATAAATTACAACCGTTACATTTCAAATGCAGAATTTATTGGACTTTCCATTAAACATGAGGAATACTGTTGGAAACAGTTGGAAGCAACATTTTGAAATCTTCACAAACCTACTTTCTCCTTGCAAAATACTATAGGAAAGACTACAGAATGACCACATACTGATTCAGGGGAAATCAGAAGAGATTTACCAAAGATTTGGCTTAGAAAATGAATTCAGATATACAAAGACATTCAAAGAGGTTCTGCAAAAGTTAGCGTTTCAAACAGGTGTGGAACACTGCAAGAGGAAGACCTTCATCTCTAAAAGAGACACTTACAGATCAGATAGTCAGAAAACGAACCCGGTATATCCAAACGTATCATAAATACGTGATTGTGTCTCTGCTGAGGTGGAGAGAAACAACATTAATCATTAACAGAACCAAAGAAAGTTGAAAGTCAAATTATTCCAGCATTTGGTCCACAGCTAGACAGCAGAAAACACCACCAAACTCAATATGTGATGCTCATGACCCACTGACAAGATCTGAAAGAGGTAGATCTCTACAATTCTCTAGGTCCGTGATCAAGTTAAAAAAATATGATGGTTTACTAGTATTGAGAACAGTACAGTTAGAGTAAATCTGACAAAACATCTCAGAAACATTTCACATATTTCACCCCAAATTCAAAAGAAAATGATTACATTTTAAAGCCTATTTTCTACAATTTAAGGATATGCTGTAGTATTTATGACATCTAGCATTTAAGCACACTCCCTTACCTCTAATTAGACTTTGATGTATTACAATTAAAAACCTGTAATACAAAATTTGTTATATTAAATCTGTAAATGTAAGGCAGCAAATGTAATCCTTTAAACTTTTTGTTTTGCTTTGAAATGTGAAAATGTGCTTAACTGCCATATAAATAATACAAAAAACAGCTTTTTTTTTTTTCAATTTTGGGGATGCAGACACAGGTTTACTGAGATTCATATTTGGCTGTGCATAATAAGCTGTGAGTTCAGCACGTTCAGAGATACCTGGATAGAAATAGAAACATTCACTGTGGTTTTGTTTTTTGCATGCAAATGTTAAGGCTTCTGGTCGTGAGCTGACGGCCTTCTGCTCTCGCGCTATGAATCGCACCTACGGTCCACGTTTCATATTTTTATTCCAAACAAAAGGCAGAATCAAAGGTTTGCACACACAAATCATTTCATTTCCAAAGAGAGACGTGATTACAGCTTTCTGAGATCTAGTTTCCATGACGATCAAGCGGCGAGGCGCTGAGCGGCCAGTTCCTCGGCATCGTCTCGGTTCTCGTTGATCTCCGCCAGCGTCCGCACGAAGCGGGTCCATTCGTCGTTCCGTGGAACTGCGATTTGCTGTGGTGGAACAGAGAGAGAGAGAAAGAGAGCGTTTTGTAACGAGGTGTAAAGTCTGTTGTGGCTGCACAGAGGACGATCAAACTATTCTGGGATTGTCAGAGTGAACTGACCCCTGGCTAACAATCCTCCATCTCATTCTTCTACTCTATCTGCTTTCATCCCATCTCCTGAGTGACAGAGGCCCTCTGTGGCCCCTGAAGGGCCGTGCTGTTAGGGCCCCTCTCTGACAGACGTGTAATTGTAGTGCGTGTCATCTTTAGAGGCTCGGCGTGGGCTTTTTACACGACTGGCTCAGTGACAGGGAGAAAGCCGCTGAAGGTGTTACCGTGTATTCGGTCTGTGATGTGTCTTAAGTAAACTCTAGTCTCTCACCTCGCCAACGTCGTAAATGTGGATCTGTCCCTCTGAGTCACCCACGGCGATCTCTCTGCCCGACTGAGACCAGCGCAGTCTGTTCAGAGCAGGACTGCCGTCCACAGACATGCTGGCAGTGGGCACCTGCAAACACGCACAAATTTCAATTTACTTTCCACATCTGATCATTAAGACTGAGTGTCCAGTCTGTGAAGCTGCAAGCAGTGAAATCCATTCAGTCAGTGTCTAATACATTCACATTATATATTTTGTCACAAAGAGGTTGTGCAATATATAAGAGAAGGAGATTTGATACTTCCATGCTGATATTTGAAAGCAAAATGCTGTCAAACACATGTTGAACTACACGCAGGACAAGATTGACAAGAAACTGTACTTGAAGAGTTCAGATGCAAAACCAGCTAAAAGCCATCTCGGTCAAAAATGAGATAATGATACTGAGTGAATGCTCCTGACACAAAGTATATGTCTATCAAATACTTTTACTTCAGACTCGCTTAATTCCAGCCTCAGCCCAATCAGAAGTACCAGTACTTACATAGAAACCTATACAAAGTAGCAAAAAAAGAAATGCTAATTTTAAAGAAAGACGTCAGATGGATTTAGAGGCTTTTACATCTGACCTTTCACATACACTGACCAAAATTATAAACGCAAAACTTTTGTTTTTGTCCCCATTTTTCATGAGCTGAACTCAAAGATCTAGGACTTTTTCTATGTACACAAAAGGGTTATTTCTCTCAAATTTTGTTCATAAATCTGTCTAAATCTGTGTTAGTGAGCACTTCTCCTTTGCTGAGATAATCCATCTACCTCACAGGTGTGGCATATCAAGATGCTGATTAAACAGCATGATTATTGCACAGGTGTGCCTTATGCTGGCCACAATAAAAGGCCACTCTAAAATGTGCAGTTTTATCACACAGCACAATGCCACAGATGTTGCAAGTTTTGAGGGAGCGCACAATTGGCATGCTGACTGCAGGAATGTCCACCAGAGCTGTTGCCCGTGAATTGAATGTTCATTTCTCTATCATAAGCCGTCTCCAAAGGCGTTTCAGAGAATTTGGCAGTACATCCAAACGGCCTCACAACCGCAGACCATGTGTAACCACACCAGCCCAGGACCTCCACATCCAGCATCTTCACCTCCAAGATCATCTGAGACCAGCCACCCAGACAGCTGCTGCAACAATCGAATTTCTGCACAAACTGTTAGAAACCATCTCAGGGAAGCTCATCAGCATGCTGGTCATCCTCATCAGGGTCTTGACCTGACTGCAGTTTGTCGTAACCGACTTGAGTGGACAAATGCTCAGATTCGAAGGTGTCTGGCACTTTGGAGAGGTGATCTCTTCACCGATGAATCCCAGTTTTCACTGTACAGGGCAGATGGCAGACAGCGTGTATGGCGTCGTGTGGGTGAGCGGTTTGCTGATGTCAACGTTGTGGATCGAGTGGCCCATGGTGGCGGTGGGGTTATAGTATAGGCAGGCTTATGCAGGCATGAAAATGGGTCAGGGGTGAAAAGGTGAGAAGGGTGCTCGAGGGGTGATGTGGCCTCTAATGAGGCCGGGAGGTGGGGGGACTCCCACAGAATAAATATTACGGCCTCATTAGGGGACATGCTGTAACTTAACTTATTTATTCTTCCATCATGATTGACAGCCAAGTTTTTTGTTTGTTTGTTTTTTTGGGCAAAGAAATCAACCTAATAAGTGTTTTCTACCATTATCGAAAAACATACCATCAACCACAAATGCTATTTGCTATTGCAGACAGAGCATGCCAGAAAAAAACATGTTTGATAAAAGTTTCCCTTTGCCAATTTTACAGTAGCCAAATAAGTTGAATGGAATAATAAGCCAAGCACAGGTTCTGAAAAAATACTGTATTGACATTTGTCTAAAGACATATGAAATAGAGCTGCATCGTTCTGCCCTAACACACTCATACTGCAAAAATAATGTTTGTATTAGTGTTAACGATACTTTAGCATTAAATGTAACTTACTCTCTTAAGGGTACGTTCACATGAAGCGTCTAAAAACGCGTGGAAAACGCAAGGCGCGTCGCTTCCTCCACCAATTTCAGAGCACTTGGGCGCTCGCGCTTCTGTAGCGTCTGCTGTTACTAGGCAACCATGAAGGCGCTGTCAGTTACAAAAACATTTCTGCTTTGGATTTTAAACTGCGCGGCTCCATTGAAAATAAATAGCTTGCGCGCACAAAACGCGCTGCATGTGAACGGCGACTAAGCCTTTGGTGACACATACACACCACGAAATTAAATTGTGGATCTCTCCCCTGTCGTCTTCTCCCACGCGGATTGTCCCGCAGGAAGAAATGGCGCCCTGGATGTCAGTGGATGGCGCGCACGGTCTACGAACGCGGGACGCTCAGCTTTGACGATTTGAAATGGCTCAAATCCACTTTATATTAAGTTTTAATTAATCAATAAATACCATTCAAGACCCCTCCCCCCACCCCCTCAAAAAGAATTTCTCATCGGATCTACACGATTCACGTGGGTCACCTGTTTTGGCTTCAAAACCGTGAATTTCGCCGAAAGGTGAGGGATTTTCATGCCTGCTTATGTCATGGACAACGAACACAAGTGTATTTTACTGATGGCATTTTGAATGCACAGAGATACCGTGACGAGATCCTGAGGCCCATTGTTGTGCCATTCCTCCACGACCATCACCTCATGTTGCAGCATGATAATGCACGGCCCCATGTTGCAAGAATCTGTACACAATTCCTGGAAGCTAAAAACATCCCAGTTCTTGCATGGCCAGCATACTCCCCGGACATGTCACCCATTGAGCATGTTTGGGATGCTCTGGATCTACGTATACGACAGCGTGTTCCAGTTCCTGCCAATATCCAGCAACTTCGCACAGCCATTGAAGAGGAGTGGACCAACATTCCACAGGCCACAATCAACAACCTCATCAACTCTATGTGAAGGAGATGTGTTGCACTGCGTGAGGCAAATGGTGGTCACACCAGATACTGACTGGTTTTCGGACCCCCTGGACACACCCCAATACAGTAAAACTGCAAATTATAGAATGGCCTTTTATTGTGGCCAGCCTAAGGCACACCTGTGCAATAATCATGTTGTCTAATCAGCATCTTGATATGCCACACATGTGGATGAAGGTGGATAGATTATTTCTGCAAAGGAGAAGTGCTCACTAACACAGATTTAGACAGATCTGTGAACAATATTTGAGAGAAATAGGCCTTTTGTGCACATAGAAAAAATCTTAGATCTTTGAGTTCAGCTCATGAAAAAGTGTTGCGTTTATAATTTTGGTCAGTGTATATTGGTTTACTTGTACATTAACCATCCAGCAGATAGCAAATAGATCAACAAACACACTCTGATGCTTTTTTGTGAATCTGGACTCAAATCGTCAGTGTCAATGAGTAAAACATATGTAAAAGAAGTAGTAAAAGTAAAACATACAAGCTCACTGTATACATAGGAAATAAGCCAAAATATTTTTTAAGCATGCGCAAATCTATATTATTCAACATAGGCTCATTGGAAAATGTGCCTCTGTATACATTTATACAAATGTACCTAGCAGTTTCCAGCTGAAATTAAAACTAGATGCAGTAAAACTTTTATTCATTTTCACACAAAGTATGATTATGAGTTGTTATGTGTCAGTCACTGAGCCGATGTGGATACTGCACTCTAGAATCACAATTCTGCATCTTGGAAGTATGTCCAAAATAAGAATGTTCACCAGATAATGTCATCTGCCACATTTGTTCTGACCAACAGAGGGAAAGAAGCATTACAATAAATCACACTACCAACGGTGATTAAATCTAATGATCACATCAAACCATGCAAATTATTATTACTGTTATACTTTGCTCCCAATTTGTTAATGTCAACAACATCAGCGTTGCATGACTATGTGTATTTAGTGTGTATTAGTGTTAGATTTACATTTCTGTACAGTCTGATCTTTAATTTTCATGCAATTCGAATTTCATGTAAAGAAATTATTCTTTTAACCCAAAAAGCAAATTTATGTTCCTTAGAACTGGTTCTCTTTGAAATACAAATGTGCGTAATCCCATGTATCTGTAATCAGTTGCACATTTAAAACTGGAATATAATCTAATTCCAGCAGTCCTTTCCGGAATACAATCTGCCATTAATATGATAAATTTAATTATTCCATCTGCTGTGAGAAAAGGCTATAAATAATCCACCACCTGCAGCATCCTCACAGACGCTAAAGATTACTAGCTGGGACTCCTTTATGTTTACAGACGTTAAAAAAAAAAAGACTTTCTGTCCCCAAATTTATGACCTCTTGAAATCATAATTAAGACTTTTTTTGTACCATTTAAGATTTTTTTATGGCCTTAGATTCGATACAACTAAATTTTAAGGACCTGTAGAAACCCTGTAAATATGTCAGTGTTTGTTGATGTGCTCATTTGTTCAGTAATATTTCATGGTGTTGTACCTCTGTGTCATTGTTGAGGTTCCACAGGTCGATGCGTCCAAGTCCGTCCACACAGGCGAAGAGAGCGGGATGTACCGGAGACCACATGACATCATAAACATAATCGGAGTTATCCTCAAACGAGTACAGCGGCTTGTTATTCTACAGCAGAGCGGAAAGCACACAGTCAGCCGAGAGATTCATGAATGTCAGTATGATGTAATAAGTGTTTATGAATGTTGTGCTACCTTGGTGCTCCAGAGTTTAACGGTCCAATCAAATGAGGCGGTCAGGAAGAGATGAGAGAAATCGACGGGTCCTGCCGCCGTGTGACAGTGAATGCCTGTGATTGGACCATGATGTCCCTCAAACATCTCACTGATACCTGCCCGACTGCTCCCACACACAGAGAGAATGGCAGAGTTTTAATGATCAGCATCTCAGCATGTTTCCATCAGTCAGTTAACACTTCACATCAACTAACACACAGCGCTGAGTGTGTGTGAGCTCATTACTGTGAGAGGTAAACAGCCGAGTGAGAGATGCTGAGTGTGTGTGTAGAGTATGAGATAATCACAGCATCACAAATGAAGAGGAAACATTCACTCTCTCAGCTCATTACAGCACACACAAACACATCGACTACAGCCCATTCATAAAAAAACAAAGTGCTTTGCATATTTTTTAATATGAAAACTTGCCCAGAAACTTCCATTCTGAAAAAAAGTTTAGGGAGATAACAAACTATAACCTGATTTCTCCTTCAGAAAAGCTCCACAGTCACAGTAGACAAAATAACTGTGTTATTAATAACATGTATTATTAATAAAAAATTAAATATTCATTTTCTTTGACATATTTATTTACAATTAATTAATTTAATATCAACACTGGAATTCAAAAGTTTGTGGTCTTTAAGATTAAGTCTCTCGTGCTCAACAAGACTGCATTTTTTTGTTTAAAAAAACAGTAAAGATAGTAATTTCGTAAAGTAGTTTACAATTTCAAACAACTGTTTTCTGCTTGAATTAAAACTGTTTTCTTTTAAACGTAATTTATTCCTTTGATGGCAAAACTTTTCAATACTAACATATCTTTCCTGTCCTAGATTAACAAAAGTATTACTTCTTTCTTTCCAAAAAAAAAACAAAAAAAACTAAAGCAAAAAAATCATACTAACCTCTTAATAAACTTTTGAATGGTAGTGTACATAAACATAACTGCTACATATTATTCAATAAAATACAATTATTTAAAGTCGCATCAATATTTTTATTATACGTTTTATTAAAGTTTCTAACTATATATAAGACAATATGTCAAAAATTAAATCGTCTTACTATAACAACAATTATAACATTTTTAGTCATTATAAGTTATTAATATTTTATGAATTTATATATAGCAATTAATGCAATTTTGGAATTTTTGATCCTTTCAAAAAAATAATAATAATAATAATTAATTCAGGGATCAGGGATTTTTTCCCTCCAGAAATGAGAAATACTAGGCAATAAATTGCACTTATTATTTTAAACATATTTAGTGCATTGTAGTGAACTGAGCTCTTGCGATCTGATCACCAGAAACAGATGTTGACACAAGGACTAAGAAAAACAAGCCATTTTATGACTAAGAAAATGTTTGCAGCAGGGTTTCCAAGTTTGCACAACAAAACCCCCCCTACTCAAAAATCGCATCCTGGTGGATAAAGTACATGTTTTTTGCCAGGGTTACCCGGGTAAATTCGCATTTCAGGGGCTAAATATGACGTTATTGGGGTCGCTTCAACCCAAGGACATCAAAAACAATCCATGGCAACAGTGTTAAAGCAGCCTGGGGAAACTGCAGACTTGGCAACACTGGTTTGCAGATTACACGCATAGGTCAAGGGATCTCCTGCAGTGAACAGTGTTGTAAGTGTGCTGTGTATGTGTCTATTACCTGCCATGACGACAGGCTGTGTAGACTGATCCATCCTCACTTCCCACCACAAAGTTATTAACGTCACCCAAAGGGAAGGACATGGAGGTGACCGCAACGGATTTAGACTGCTTAAACACCAGCTCCATACTGTCCTGTTGACACACACACACACACACACACACACACACACACACACACGAGTACACAGATTAGAAATACGCAATTTAAATTCAGCCAGCACTTTACCAATCATTAACATCTGACACTGTGGTTTGGCCAGCATTTTTGGAAACTCAAGGGTGAGTAGCATGGAAGAACTTGTGCTTCTCAGTGGGCCTTTTATAGCGCTTCTGATGCCAACAAATTCACGTCAGTAAGATTTGTACACATCATTCACTATTTTTACTGGTTGGGTAAGCAAGTCACTTTCTTTGACTGTGACATTCAAACTCTCAAATTAAGAAGAATATTTGAAGGTAAGGGTCACATAAGGGTTGAAGCAGAGAGAATGTTAATTTTGTCAGCTATTTTCAATTTTAGTCTTAGTCCCGTGGCAAATGTACTTGTTAGTTTTTATCATATTTAGTCAGCCTTATCCTATTTAGTTTTAGCCAACTAAAAGTCTCACCAATTTAGTTTTAGTAGAAGAAAACCTGAAGTACTTTAATTTGGTCTTAGTCTTACTCAAATGTACATTTTAGTTATCATATTTAGTCAACCTTGTCCTATTTTTGTTTAGTCAAGATTAAGCCAACGCAATGTATGAGTATTTTAGTCAGGTTTTAGTCAGTACTAATATAGTGTACTAATTTATTATAGGCTTTTTATTATATAAATTAATACCAAAGTCTTATGCACTCTCTCTGTCTACAATATGAAAACTGGTATATTAAAAAAAAAAAAAAATAATAAATCCTAATTGCAATAGCCTATGTTTCTCAATTAAAATAACAGCGGTTTTGAGTAAGCCACCACAATCGCAAACAATATAATCGAGATCTCATGCTTTCATTTAGATCGCTAAACTTCAGCTTTTTGTCAGTGTTTTCAGATCATCTGCGTCGGCGCTTCCACAATGAGGAGCGAGCGCGTGGTTGCCAGATTGCTTAAAATAAGCAAAACAAAAAAAAGGCAGAAAATGTATACTTGTAACAGAGAAGCTCTGATTCGGGGATTTGAACTCTTGATATCTGGCAACCGCACACATGAAAGCTTGAATAGTAGAGGCATATAAATCAGCCCGCAATAACATTTTGTCTCCTTTTCTGTGACGAAAATAAAGGTGTTATTTTTTTTGAAAGCATTTTAGTGTCGTCTTTTTTCATCAATGTAATTGCATGTTGATGTAGTTATAGTTTTTTTTTATTGACCTTATTGTTGTCTCATTTTCATCTCATCTTAGTCATTGGAAAAAAGCTCGTCAACGAACATTTTTCATCACAGTTTTCGTTGACGAAATGAAAACTAGAGCATTGTGGGTACCTGTGGTTGAGACAGCATGTCCAGACTCCAGGAGCACATCTTTCCATCAGTAGAGATGCTAATGAGGTTATGAGCGTTCTGTGTGCCAACCACATTAACACAGTACACTGGGTGCTGCAAAGAGACACAGAAATATGTAAGGTTAAGGGTGAAAATAATAAAACAAATCAGAAAAATATGCAATATTTTGTTTTAGGACACCATAATAATATCTCAAGATTCTTGGACTGCAGCTATAGCTTTGGTTCATTTCCAGTATGGCGTGTGAACGTCATGTACCGTGTGGGCCGCGGCAGAGAGAGGCGTCCTCTGGACAGGAGTGCGTCTGTTACTTCTGTTGTCCCACAGGACAATCTGTCCTGAGTAAGTGCCACCGACAACCAGGTTAGGATGAAACTTTGCAAATGCTGCAGACATCACTGCAGACTAGAGGAATATGAGAGACAGAGATAATCTCATTAAATTCCACATTCCTTCAATCCTACTGGACAAACGTGAAGGAAGTTCACCTGTATAACCAAAAAATGTTTAAGAAGAACTACCACAGACAATGTTACAATGCATAGTTTTACCTACTCACTGAAATTTGAAATTGAGTTTTTAAAGGGACTGATCATCCAAAATTGAAAATTGTCATTAAACGAGTCCACTTCCACAACAACAATTTACATATAATGTACTCACCCCCTTGTAAGACCTTCATGTCTTTCTTTATTTCTTCAGGCGTAAAGAAATTATGTTTTTTGAGGAAAACATTTCAGTATTTTTTAAAACTTCCAAAATGCAGTTTAAATGTGGCTTCAAACGATCCCAAATGCAGTTATAAATGAGCCCAGCCGAGGAACAAGGGTCTTATCTAGCGAAACGATTGGTTATTTTCATAAAAATAATACAATTCATGTACTTTTTAATGTCAAACGCTCTTCTTGTCTTGCTCTCCCTGAACTCTGTGTATTTTGGCTCAAGACAGTTTAAGGGTATGAGGAAAAACTCCCTCAACTTCAAAACTGTCCTATATCACTGTTTTTACCTTTTTTGTTAAGGGTGTTTGATCTTCTTTGCATGTTCACTTTGCAAAGACTGTGTCGGTACTTCTGCAGTGATGTAGGATGATTTTGAAATGATTTTTGAAGTTGAGAGAGAAAATACCTTTTTTTCGACATACCCTAACTGTCTTGAAGTCTCTGTGTCAGAATACACAGAGTTCAGAGAGAGAAAGACAAGAAGAGCATTTGAGATTAAAAAGTATTTAAATTGTACTTTTTTAAATGAAAATAACCAATCGTTTCGCTTTTGAACTTCGCATTTTGGAAGTTCAAACTCAGGGCACCATATCAGTCCATTATATGGAGAAAAACCCTTCCTCAAGTTTTCCTCAAAAAACACAATTTTTCACGACTGAAGAAAGAAAGATACAAGCATCTTGGATGACAAGGGGGTGAGTACATTATCTGTAAATTGTTGTTCTGCAAGTGGGCTGCTTCTTTAATAATGCACCCTTATGTTGTTTTAAACCTATGTGATTTTCATTCATCTGTAAAGCACAAATGAAGACATTTTTAATGACCCAATAACCTGAGAGCTCCTCCATTAAAAGCTCATTCCAAGTTGATGCTTCCAAAAATTCAGAAAAGTAATCCATATGAATCAAGCGGTTTAATCCAAGTCTTCTGAAGAGATATGATTGCTTTATATGATGAACATACATCATTTACAGGCTTTTATTTAAACTTAAACACTGAGAAACTCACATACATCGAGCTCATCAAAATATGGCATGACACACACACACACAAAACTAATTGGTTCTTGCAGTATCTCAAACATGCTTGAGTGACATTTGAAAACTAAACTCTTGCTCATCAAGCAAGCACGTTTGAGCTTCTGTTTACCATGTAATGTGCTCTATGTATGTGCATTAATCAATCTTTAGCATAAAGACATTTCTTTTTTAATGTTGTTATCATTATTATTATTTTTTTAAGTATGAAAGCTTTGGCAGAATTAGAGTAATCTCTCAGGTTTCATTTAAAATACCTTTATTTGTGTTTGGAAGATGAACAAAAGTCATATGGGTTGTGAACGACATGATGTTTTAATTTTGGGGGTAAATTAACACTTTAAGAATTTGTTTACTTAGCTTTGAACACACAAAAATGTACTGTATAAAACACTGAAATACTAACTTTTTATTAAAAAGTTTTTTGTTCAGTTCATGCATTTTATACTGTTAAAAAATAAATATACAAATGGGGAAGAGGAACTAAGTAGTTAAGTTTGACAAGTTACTTCTCACTACTGCTTCAGCTGTTTTCTCGGCATGTCCTGTACCTTCTTCTTTTGGAGAATAGTTTGTGAGCAAAAGCTACATTATAAAAAGCCTTACGCATAAATGCAACTTGTAACTGTTTGATGTGTCCTCAAATTCCACCATCACACCTCAAAACACCAAGTCCAATGTACAGGAACACCACAAAAACAAACGACTTTTGATGCTAATTCTTTGTTATTTACTGAATAGGCTGAACAGCTCACACTTTCCAGTAAGAAAAGCTTACCAGCCCCAACACACTCAGCAAAAAAATGGAAAAAGTAACAAGTTCACACCTCTGTGAGTGTGTGTGAATTCTGGTGGAGTTTTTTTTTCCACATCTGTGTGTGTGTGTGTGTGTGTGAGCTGTGCATCCGTTCCTGAGGGCGGCACATGTGGTTCTACTCAGGCCGTCCACAGCGGATCACCTCAGGCCAAACACCCAGCTAACACTTAACATACAGCAACGCTCAACAAATGCACAATTGAACAGTGAAAAAAACTTTCAAAAGAAATGCCACAATCCACTTCTGTATCATTTGTAATGCAGCATAAGGGCTAGAAAGATTAAAAATCGGTGGGGTAGAGTCTGATGACTATTTACTCTGTCATCAGTTGAGTTTTTAAGTATTTTAAATCAACTCAAGTCAAATAGTTCATAAAAGTAATTCTCATTTTATATGTTCTTATTTTATTAATTTCATATAATGATTTCTGATAATATATTTGTATATAATTTTTCATAAATACTGCTAAAAGTTTTTTTTATTTTCCTTGCATCAATTTTTTCTATAGACCAACTATAGGTTTGCAAACATCATGGTTGCAGAAAACCCCGGAGAGATAGCCTTTACGGCTAGAGAATTATACGGATGCAGTACAAAATAGTTACATTTAAGAAGATTATAGATTATATTGATAAGATGTAATTTTCAAAATGTTCTCCGCATATTTCCGCATATGAGCTTGTCATCCAGCGATAAGCACTGTTATTCAGTGAAACTGACATCAGATAGTGGGATAGTCCGAGACAGATCCGAAACAGGGATGGCGTTTTTTTGTGGGCGGAGCCTATCTGGCAACAGAAAATGATGGTTTTCAAGTGGCAGTCTACAGAGCCATGGAATACAAGAATACTAATAATAATAATAAAAAAAAAAGGTAAATTTGATTTTATATTTCAAAATTCTGAGTTTATTCTTGCAATTCCGAGATTATATCTCACAATTCTAATAAGGAAAAACAACTCGTCATTCTCTCTTTTCCCCTCAGCTCAGAATAGGAGTTTATATCCCACACTTCTGGCTTTTTTTAGAATTGACAAACTCATTATTTTTGAGTTAAATCGAGTTATAAAGTCTGAATTTGGAGATATAAACTTACACTTGCAAGAAAAAAAGGCAGAATTGTGAGATAAAATAAATAAATGTTATGTAAAAATATAAATATTAATAGGTTTAAATAATATTTCATGCTCTAACTGTAGGGCTAATACAGTATGTCCCCCATGAACATCATACGTGAATATTATGTAGACCTATTGTTTACATCAAATATATGCTTTAAAAGTAGAGTAATCATAGCAGTTTTCATCAATAGTATGTACGTTTAAATGTGTGGCGTTAAACAAATGGCATCTTTAACGACAGTGTAATAAAAATTATTTGCATTTCGATTTTGACATCAAAGGGCACGTTTTTTTTTTTCTAATTCCATAGATTTTACCTGTTTATCTCCACTTGTTATCAGTGTTTTTCTGCAACCACTATGCGTGCACAGCTGCAATCAACGTAAATGTAACATCTACTCCAAATTGGTCTATAGTAGATGTGAACACATTTCTCATTTTTTTTAAATTCACAAAATGTTGCAAATAAAATAATAACATGGTAAAACCACAGTTACTAAATGCACTTTTTTCATGGTTTAAAAATGATTAAGCTATGAATGTTTTATAAGCTTAAGTTCCTCTGGGTTGAAACTGCCCAAAGGCATGCAAAAGATGTATGCCCATTTTGAATGCATTGCGAGGGTTAGGTAAAATTTAGAATGCAGAATACTGAATATTAGAAAGTGTTACTGACTTTATGTTTACAGACCTAAAATGTTAAACACATGTGAACCTGAGTTTGTGCAAGAATGTGCATGTCCTACAGAGTGTTTAATAAATGTAATAAGTGAACATTTCATCATCATTTAACTCCCTCATCCAATGTGTTTCTAAACTGTATGGCATCCTTTCTTACACACAACACAAAAGGAGATATTAGCTAATGTCCCATACAACAGCATTTTATAATTTTTTAACAGAAATGACCACTGTATGCTTATACTGCATGGAAAAGAGAAGCGTAAACAGTCATTAAAACCTCTTCTTTTGTGATCCATAAATGGAAAAATCAATGACTTTGTGATGACATGATTTTTCATTTTAGGGTGAACTATTCCTTTAAGGTATCACAAGTGTGTCTGTGTGTGTGTGTGTGTGTGTGTGTATCCGTGAATGCCAGCAGAGTGAGACATAAAGATACAGAGAGCAAGAGAGGATGGAAGGAAATCCGGCTACAGCCCACCCGAGAGATCTCAGGCCTGCGTGTAGGTGTTTGTATATGACAATCATGTTACGTGGGATGGCTTTCAGGAGGTGTGTGTAGGGGAGGAGTGAGAAGTGAGTCGTTGCTGATTGAAGGCAGGTGTGTGTGTGTGTGTGTGTGTGTGTGTGTACCTGACAGTGGAAGACATACTCCGGTGTGGTCTTCTTGTATTTCATGTTCCAGACCAAAGCCACTCCATCAGGCTCATGTGGGGCTTCCTCATTGTTGTTGTAAGAGGCAACCAGCAACTCTGGATACTGTAAACACATGTATATAGGTCAAAAAAATGTAACTTTTGACTTCTGGCATTACTCTGATCAAGAACCACCCACTTACATTTACAATGATTGATCTTTTTTTAATCGGAGTGTCTATTTACACTAAGTGCAAACAGCCCGCCTTGTTGCCAGTGGCTATTTACATCAATTAAGTGCGCATCGTAGTCTTTTTGACGCTACCGTAGTTGTATATTCAATCCTATAAATTAAGACATTTTTCCGTTTCATTTGTGCCATTTAGTGTATATTTCTGCCTTCAAGTTTGATGCTGTCACCCCTATGTTATTCAATATACAGCAATACTGAAATAAATCAAGAGTGAATAATAAGTAGTGTAGCTAGTCACTTTTTAAAAGGGTAATATGACAGCATTTAAAATACTTTTAAGATAATTTATTTTTCTAATTTATATACTTTTTCCATGCCCCAGTATCATATGCAGGGACACTTAATACTGTGAAAACCAACAATGCCATAAAGTTTCTGGTGAGCCACTAATTGCTTGAGTAAATGCATGATGCCAGGGGATGTTCTAATGTAAACTCACACTGACAGCATTGTGCTCTCTCAAATCGCACACATCTGTTTGTGCTGTGGACACACATCATGTGCAGTGCGTTTGAGAGGGTTTATACTTTAGATCTATTACTTCAAACTAGACACAGTGACTCCAAGACATCATTCTGCATCGTTCTGAGCTTCTGTTTGGTACCACAAAATGAAATTAACTCTGAAAAACACCTCTAAACATACAGTAACTAAAATGTCATCATAGCCATATTTTTGGCTAATCTAAAATGTAATTTATTATATTTGACAATATCAAGAGCATGATTACCAGAGGAGAATTTGCTTGTTTTTAGAGGATCAGTGATATCTTTAACATTTCTGTTGAAACTGAATATTGTAATATTGTAAACCATTATAACATTTTAAAATAACTGTTTTCTATTGTAATGTATGTTAAAATGTAGTTTACTCCTGTGATGCATAGCTAAATTTTCAGCATCATTTACTCCAGTCTTGAATCACAACATGATCCCTCAGAAATCACTCTAATACACTGATTTGATGCTCAAGACTGGCCCCAGATTTTCATGGTATTGTATGTCAAATGTTTCTGAGGAAAAAAAAAATAAACAACACTAAAATATTTCATGATCATCAATATTTTTACTTGTAGTTTTGATATATATTAGTTTAGGAGGTAATGTACCTGTGGGGACCAATCCAGACAGGTCACAACTCGCTGTTTGGACCAGCGATCATCAACAAACTTCCGGTTCAGAGACAGTTTGGCCCCAGCCTGCATCTCACTAGATATGCACATACACACACAGGCAAATATCTCATATTAAACACTGCATATGATGCTGGTTTGTCATTTTGTTTAGATGTATAGGGCTGACTGTTACCCCTCCTTCTCCTCCATGTCACGACCACTGTAGTCGAAGAAAACATCTACGTGTTCAGACAGAGCTCGCTCCATGATACGTGTGCTGTGATCGAAAAACTCCATGAAGTCCTCCGAGTGCAGAATCTGCAACTTCTCCTCCTCCGTTAGCTCATGAGGGGGCGCTACACTCACAAACAGACAGGAAACAATAGCATGTGTGTAAGTGGATTGCATTTACAGTTGAAGTCTGCAGAATCTGCAAAATGTAAATAATTTTACCTAAATATGAGGGATCATCCAAAATGCATGTTATTTTTTTTATTTAATACTGACCTGAATAAGATATTTCACATAAAAGATATTTGCATATAGACCACAAGAGAAAATAATAGTTACAATTATAAAAATTACCCCGTACAAAAAGTTTACATACACTTGATTCCTAATACTGTGCTGTTACCTGAATGATCCACAGCTTGTTTAGTGATAGTTGTTCATGAGTCCCTTGTTTGTCCTGAACAGTTAAACTGTCCGCTGTTCTTCAGAAAAATCCTTTAGGTCCCACAAATTCTTTGGTTTTTCAGCACTAATTCTTTGAGTTTTTTTTAACAGAAGGTTCAAACGCTCACTGATGCTTCAGAAGGAAAAACGATGCATTAAGAGCCAGGGGTGTTCATTTTTGAACAGAATAAAGATGTGTAAATTTTTCTTATTTTGCCTAAATATCATATTTATATTATTTTTATTTAGTACTGCCCTTCAAAAGCTACAGAAGATACTTACATGTTCCCTGGAAGACAAATTAAGTTAAACTGACCCTGATCTTTAAATTCAAAAAGTTTTCATCCCCCAGCTCTTAATGCATTGTGCTTTGTGAAGCATCAGTGAGTGTTTGTATCTTCTGTAATAGAGTCTCTCAGTTGTCCTCAGTGTGAAAAGATGGATCTCAAAAATCATACAGTCATTGTTGAAAAAGGTTCAAATAGACAAAAATGATGAAAAACCAATGAATTCGTGGGACCTTAAAGGAAGACTCAACTTTTTTGAAAATAGGCTCATTGTCCAACTCCCCTAGAGTTAAACAGTGGAGTTTTACCGTTTTCGAATCCATTCCGCCGATCTCTGGGTCTGGTGGTAGCACTTTTAGCATAGCTTACCATAGATCATTGAATTTGATTAGACTGACAGCATCTCACTCAAAAATGACCATATATAATGACGATATTTTTCCTATTTAAAACTTGACACTTCTGTAGTTACATTGTGTACTAAGACAGACGGAAAATGAAAAGTTGCGATTTTCTAGGCTAATATGACTAGGAACTAAACTCTCATTCTGGTGTAATAATCAAGGAACTTTGCTGCCGTGCCATGGGTGCAGCAGGCGCAATGATATTACAAAGCGCCTGAAAGTGACCTGAAAGTAAACTAAAACTCTGATTTCTGTGATAAACACTGGAAGTAGACAGAAATCAACTCCAATCATGAATAATATAACATCAACAAATATCAGTGCCTGGATATTGTAGTGAAACAGTTAAATATATAAATGGTTAAAAATTAAATGTATTTTATTTCAGCTATTTGCAAGGCAACATTTAATAGCAAACTGAAACTGTACAAATGTATTTAAGACAAACATGATGAAATTTTATGACTAAAATGAAAAAGAAAACAAAGTAAAACTCTAATTTAAAATATTTATAAAAACATACATGGTGTGCTCAATATTTTACCTTCCTCATCTTGTTTCTCTTCTGGTTTCTCTTTCTCTGCCTCAACCTCAGGCTTCGGGGCTGGAGTCTCTTCCTCCTCATCTTCCTCTGTAACAGAAAGGTCACAAACATTAACATAATTCACATCTGAGCTGCAGAACCGTCTTATTATAGGACCCATGTTTCACACAGTTAATACTTGGGTTATACATTGGGTTAACAGCATTTTTAAGATTACATTTGTGAAATGTGGCTTAACTTGTATTAAACAACTCATGGTAACATTGTAGCACTGCATTCTTTCAAACTGTATACTTTTGGCATCACCGTTCAGGGTTGGCAACACCCACATTTACATATCAACACCTATTCAGTGTTCAGCAACTTGGGCTAAGAACAACATGAACTACAATGCAAAGTCAGCCAATCAAAATAGAGATAATTAACATATGTAAATGACTCTTTAAAGGTACAGTAACAAAGGCAGCCTTTTTAATTCTAATGGTCAGAGAGTGACAATACAAGTTTTTTTTTTTTTTTTTAAATGCTAAAAAATACAACTGTATTTCAAGCATTCAGGATGAAAATTTTCCTTTCATTTTTACTTATGAACCAAAGTAAAGCAAAAGCTAAATTTGACCTGCCAATTAAAATATATAAAATAACTCGAATAACGAATAACGAAATGGATCCAAAAATATGTAATGTACATTTTTAAAGTGTGACTGATACTTGTTTGGGCCACTGTACACGAACTGAACAAATATAAAATAAATGCGAGTAAGCATTTTTTTTTTTTTTACCTATCAATGTGCTAAAATAACCAGCCTTCTAAGCAGGTGATGGATGCTAATTTCACCCTGAATCCCCATTAACATAAAACAACCAGGACTGTGGAAGGATTTGCTTCATTTCACTGCTTCTGATTAATATCACCAGAATAAGTGGAAAAACCAAATTGAATTAGCCAACAAATTCTTTAAACCCAGTGAACATGCGACAAGTCCATGACTGCTAACAGCCTGTTTAGTCTGTTCAAATGTCCAAGAACAACCTGGAGTGTGTTTTTGTGTGTGTGTTTGGACATTGTATCTACATCCCAGTGTCTGTCCTCTCTCTAAACTACAGGGGGTTACGCCGTCACCGAGGTCTTAACCTACAGTCCGTCCAACAGACTCCCGGCGTAACTGAGACAGGGACTATTCAGCAGCGCATCCCACACACACGCACACGCAGGGCAGCAGGTGCCAGTGGCTGAGACAGCTGACGGCTGTGTGTGTGTATTAGGCAGATGGTTTTGCTGCGTTTGTGTGTGTGGTGGCACAGGGATGGCACAGGGATTTCTGCCTGACTGCTCTTAGTCAAGACTCTCTCCGGATACACAAGTCCATGCAATTAGAGAGTCGGCAGGGGGTCCAGGGACTGCTATTCACCCCAAACATGAGCAGCTAAATGAAGCTGCAGCCCTGACCAGCTGTAAGCCACACACACAGCTCATCTCCAACAATACTCTACCAATGACGCCTGAACAAATGCAAAGCTCAGGGAAAAATGCTAAAAGAATGGTAAAGGAAGAGTTCCCAAAATTAGATGTTTTCATTTATTTGCATCCATGACATTCTAAATCTATACGACTTTCTTTCCTTTGTGGAACACAGAAGGAGAATGTCCCCTAGCCCTCTTTTTAATATCATAAAAAAAGGAAAAGGGACCAGGTTAAAAAAAAAAAATAAAATAAAAAAAAAACATTTTAAAAAGTAGTCCACAGTATGGCTGCATGATTTTTAGGAAAAATATCTAATTGCATTTTTTTCTGCTAAAATTTTCATCTGCAGTTTTTAAAATATAATTATTTAGAAATATGAAACAAAACAGGTACAAAAGTTGTTGCTGGGCAGTACCCTTTCAAAAGGTACTAGTATGTACCTTTAAGTTACAAATATGGACCTTTTAAGTACAAAGGTGTACCTTTTGAAAAGTAATGCCCCAGTAACATGTAGTAAATGTAAAACAATTACTTATATATATATATGTGACCCTGATCCACAAAATCAGTCTTAAGTCGCTGGGGTATATTTGTAGCAATAGCCAAAAATACATTGTATTGGTCAAAATGATTGATTTTTGTTTTATGCCAAAAATCATTAGGAAATTAAGTAAAGATCATGTTTCATGAAGATATTTTGTAAAATTTGTACTGCAAATATAGCAAAACTTTTTTGATTAGTAATATGCACCCTCACATTTCATATATTCAAATAGTCATATCTCGGTCCTATCCTAACGAACCATGCATCAATGGATAACTTGTTTATTCAGCTTTCAGATGATATATAAAGCTCAATATCAAAAAATTGACACTTATGACTGGTTTTGTGGTCCAGGGTCATATATATATATATATATATATATATATATATATATATACATATATGAAGAGTTCAGATGCAAAACCAGCTATATCCATTTGACGTATTTCTTTAAAATGAGCATTTCTTTCTGGCTACTTTGTGTAGGTTTCTATGTAAGTACTGGCACTTCTGATTGAGATGAGGCCGGAATTTAGCGAGTTTGAAGTAAAAGTATTTGATGGACGTGTACTACGTGTCAGGAGCATTCACTCAGTATCATTATCTCATTTTTGACCGAGATGGCTTTTAGCTGGTTTTGCATCTGAACTCTTCATATATATATATACTGTATATATATATATATATATATGGAAACACCCTACAAAAGTGTGGGTTTTGGACAATATTGGCATGAATTCTTTTTAATTTGTGATAATTTTGCACTGATAAGGAACAACACAAACTACGAAAACATATTTTATTACATAACCAGTTTATACATATCCATCAAAATATCCACCATTAGCAGCTATTACAGCTCTGCATAATCTGGGCCCAAATTCATTGTATTCTAAACTCAATTGTCAATCAATTATTGAAGCTATTAAGGTGTGCTGGCCAGGACTCTTTCCACACAAGTGAAGTTTGGAGCAGATTGGATGCTGCATGTTTAAGTTAGTGTAAAACAAGTAATTTCTTGTAATTTCTAGATACTAGATCGCTAGATTATATTTCTCAGCAACAAGGTGGTAAAACCGCTGTTTTTGAGTAAATTTGTTGTTTGTAGAGAGAGATGCGCAGACGCACACAGACGCAGGCAGGTACACACACAAGCACCTGTCATCTCTCTCTTTCTCTCTCTCTCGGTCGATGGATAATTTACTGAAATAAATGCTATAATTCATTGGAATAAATGTGATCTTACCGCACTGTTTCATCCTTGTGTCTAATTTGAAGCGGGCAGAATGTTAGAGCTGCATGTCATAACTGACGAAAATAACCGTCTTTTTTACCCATTCGGTCAAATATTGCACTGCAAAGAGCAATATCACTTTTAACTTGTCTAGAACTTGGCAAATGACCATTTGACTCTTCGCGTCAGGCATTCTTAGCCTCCACGTTGTGCATTTAAAATCCTTTAATGCACGGCAAACCGTTGATTATCCCTTACTTAACCCTTTTCTTATTTAAAGGCTTAAATGTGAGGTTTACTATATTATGAAACCTTTTCAAAGCTTTATTTGAACATTTCAAACATGTTATTAGATAAACTGTTGTCAGTCATGTTGTCATTTAAAATCCGGACATCATTTGTAATGTTATTGTTTTAGTGTTTTTGCAAACAAAAAGTCATTTTATTTGTTGTCTGTTCATTTTAAATCTAAAACCTGGTAAAATGATTTGTGTGTCAGTAATTTTCGAACATTCCCAGCGCATTTTAACAATATTGGGATAATACCGATAACCGTGATAATTCTGGTCACTATAATCGTGTTAAGAAATTTTCATACCGTTACATCCCTAATCTCTAGCTTCCGCTAACTCTCATATGTGCATTCACAAAAGACTATCATTACAGCAGATGAGAACCAAGCTTTGTTTACAGCAAAGGAAAACCAGTCACCTCTTGGCTTATATTGAAAACCTGAGACATTTTGTGACTGGTGTTTTGTTTCACTCTCTCCTCTGCGCTTCCGCATTTGTCACTGCGTCCGCTGAAACGCCACTCTCTTATGGACACATGTACGACAGTTAGCGGAAGCTAGAGATTACAGTTTATATAGTTTTAAAAATTTATATTTTTGTTACACAGATGCATTAATTCACTTCAGAAGGCCTTTATTAACCACCCAGAGCTGTGTGGAGCACTTTTTATGATGGATGGATGCACTTGGTCTTCAAAATCTTGATTATTTATCTTTAATCTTTAATATAACTCTGACTGTATTCATCTGAAAGAAGAAAGCCATATACACATAGGATGGCGCAAGAGTGAGTAAATCATGGGGTAATTTTAATTTGTGGTAGAACTGTCCCTTTTAAAAAAAAGCTCCTTTTGTCAAAGATCTTGTCCAACAGGAGGGAAATAATGAAGTAATTTCAATTTTTGAGTAAATTATTCCATTAATTTCCCCACAAACAGTCATATTCGATAATCAAAATGCGCTACGCCCATGTTAATGGCAGCTTTTTTGCATGACCAGAAAAACTTGTTTCAATAGAGAGTGAAATCGCCCTTTCCTGCAATAATCAAAATGATAATGTCATCTGTCAGATTTTACATCAGAAACGTGTCCACGGCTCTCTCAGGAAGGGCCGGGTTTGGAGAGAGAGGGAGAGGAGGGGGGGGTGGCGGGGGTTCGCTCTGATGAGTTTATGGAGTCGTTCTGATGACACGGGCCATCTCGCCGTGCCGGGCCCGTACTCAGCAAGGAGAGAGGAGAGAAGGTTAAAATCTTTCCTTTCAAGGGCCTCAATCAGGCTCGGAGGAAAACAGTAATCAGTGTCTTTCAGTCCGGGGCCCGAACGCAGCGCGGCCCTTTCTCCGCCAGCCAGACCCGAGCAATCAACCTGCCAGGCATTAGCAGCGGAAAGACAATCTGAAAATAAGGGGTGTAATGCACCTGCCAGCAAAAATGCCCATTTGGAGAAAAGCAAGTGATCCTGGTGACCCCACAGAGGGGAGGAGAGAGAGAGAAAGAGAGGGAGAAAAACATTTAACAGAATTCACCCTGATGGCAGATCCCCTTCCCATCGACACCTCATCTCAAAGCAGCAGCAATTATAGCTTTTGTATCCCTCAAGAAATAAAAGCTTTTTGCGGGGGGAGGGCGTAAGCAGAGAGAGAAAGAGAGCGGCCAGTAATCGGCAGGCTTTGTCAAAGGACAATGTATTAATGCAAGCGCCCCATGGGGTCAGAGGTTGTTCGAGAACAAGACTAATGCTCTTTGATGTCCTCTGCAGGTGCACCGAGTCCGTCGGACGCCCACAGAAAAGGAGACGCAGAGAGACCTCTGAACGCCGACTTCCACGTTTGTGCTTGTCAAAGAGGCCCGAGCCAACCTCGGCTCTGTGAATGCGACTCCGGGACTTCTGCGCCACTCAATGAATGGCTTGTTCGCCGTGGGCTTTACAGCTGGAAAACAAAACAAAGAGATGTGCGCCGCTCTTCGGGTCGCATCCTCTTCCAGAGTGGAAGTTCCGTTGAACAGATCGATAAAGATCAATGTTCAACGCCGCTTCTGGGCCATCACAGGCCCATTCAGATGCTGGATTTCAATGTTCAAAAACACCTCTAAAGCCCAAAAATGCTGTCCTAAGGTGAGGCACCAATGTTCTGCACATTTTCAAGGCCAAAATCCGCAACCGGTTCAGAAATCAGCATGTTGACCAACAGATACAGTGGTATGTGAAAGTTTGGGAACCCCTTGAGAATCTGTGAAAATTTGAATAATTTTAACAAAATAAGAAAGATGATACAAAATGCATGTTATTTTTTTTATTTAGTACTGTCCTGAGTAAGATATTTTACATAAAAGATGTTTGCATATAGTCCACAAGACTAACAATAGCTGAAACTATTAAAATAACCCCCTTTAAGTTGGGGAACCCTTGGTTCTTAAAACTGCGTGTGGTTACCTGGATGATCTATGACTGTTCATTTTGTTTTGTGATGGTTTTTCATGAGTCCCTTGTTCATTCTGAATAGACTGATCACTGTTCTTCAGAAAAATCCTCCAGGTCCTGCATATTTGTCAGATTTTTTCAGCATCTTTTGTGTATTTGAACCCTTTCCCAGGCGGTGAAAACTTTTGAACAGAATGAAATTTTTTCTTATTTTGTTGAAATATCATTTTTTCCATTTAGTAGTGCCCTTCGGAAGCAACAGAAGATACTTGCATGTTTCCCAGAAGACAAATTAAGTTCAATTTACCTTGATCTTCAAATTCAAAAAGTTTCCACCCCCCAGCTCTTAATGCATCGTGTTTCTTTCTGGAGCATCAGTGAATGTTTGAACCTTTTTTAATAGCTGTGTTTGAGTCCCTCAGTTGTCCTCAGTGTGAAAATATGGATCTCAAAACCATACAGTCACTGCTGGAAAGGGTTCAAATATGCAAAAGATACTGGAAAACTGACAAATATGCAGGACCTGGAGGATTTTTCTGAAGAACAGTCCTGTTTAACTGTTTAGAACAAATAAGGGACTCATGAACAACTATCACAAAACAAAACAAAAAAGATCATCCAGGTAACCGCACACAGTATTAAGAACCAAGGGTTTCCAAACTTTTGAGGGGGGGTATTGTAATAATTTCAGCTATTTATTATTTTTTTTGTTTTGTGGACTACATGTAAACATCTTTTATGTAAAATATTGTACTCAGGACAGGACTAAAAAACATGCATTTTGTATGAGCTCTCTCTGATTTTGTTAAAATTATTCACATTTTCACAGATTCTGCAAGGGGTTCCCAAACTTTTGCGTGCCACTGTAACTGATTGTTTTAAATGTGACTTTGGTGTGTTATACATTGCATACATTAGATTAGTTAAAATTAATCTACAGTTACTACACTTTTAGCAAGCAATTGAATAGATCGATACAATTTATGTCCCGTTATTTTTTTGTGAAGGTATTACACACAAATATACATCTAATGCTCCAAAATGCTGTCTTAGGTGTGGTTAAAAGTACCATTGTTTGGCTAGTGTTCACAGGCAAAATCCAGGCAACAGGAATGGATTTCCCCAAGCAGATTCTGGGTTTAACTTCTACTCCATTACTTTTTTGTGAAGGCATTACCAAATTAGTTCTGTCCCAAAAAGTCTGTGCAAAACACAGAGATAAAGTGAGCACAGCAGGCCTTTTTTATTATCCCTATAATCAATGTTGTAATTCCTGTGTCACAGACTGATAGCTGATGAACGATGAACTAAGTGTGTTTAGGAGATGATGGACAATAGTATTCATTTAGAGATGCAGAGATTTGTAAAGAGCTGGGCTGAGGGTTCCTCACTTCATAAGAGATGCTCTCCATATGAGAGGCTTCTTGTGATTAGCACGGGATATTAACCCTCCCACGAGCACAAGGGCGATTAAAACAATCACTTTTAATTCAATTTCACACTCTCACAGCCCCTGGTGCTCCAGCAAGCAGAGCTGTGGATTGAGCAGCAACTTTTCAAGACTTACCATTCACATCAATTCAAGCAATTGGCTATTACACTGTATGACATGACAGACAACTAGTTTTGTCCGGTGCGTTTCTGTTCACACATCACCGATGCAAGAACGCATCCTGAAAATTTAAGGGAGTCACTTTGTTTATAGAATGCACTCTGAAACTGCACCGACACCAGTATGTCCTGCTGTGCTCAGTAACGGCCACACACCTCCTGACCTACACAGAGCTGAGCCTTCAACAGCCCCATAAGCCTCTTCACAACAAACCACTCCATCAGTGAGAAAGAGAGATGGGAAAACCTCCCAATGTCACCCAGAGTGATTTGTTATGGGCTGGAGGAGAGACAGGAGAGAGTGTGAGAGTTGATGAAATGATTATACAGTGGCAGGAAAGGAAGGAGCGATGGCGCGTGTGTGTTGAGGAGAGCTTTCGGACAGTCAGATAAAAATCTTGTTTAACAATTTTAATCTACTGTGGGATGGGGCAAAGTGATACAGAAGGTAAACAAGTCTAGATAATTGTTTTTTTTTCAGCCTTTTGACAATATTTAAATCTATCTTGACATGGTGATATTTTTGCATTTGCTCTGAAATAGAAAAAAAAAACACATTTTAAGCTTTTTTTCAGTTATAGGTGATATATTTAATTATGTTCAATGCTATTCTAAAATTTGGGGTTGGTAAGATTTTTGGTAACACTGTACAATAAGGTTCATTAGTTAACATTAGATGACTACTTTCATTAACATGAACTAAGAATGAACAATACTTCTACAGCATTTATTCATCTTAGTTAATTTCAGCATTTACTAATGCATTATTAAAATCAAATTGTGCTTGTTAACATTAGTTAATGCGCTGTGAACTAACATTAACAAAGATGAACAAATACTGTAATAAATGTATTGTTCATTGTTTGTTTATTTTGACGATCCTCAAATGCAAACTGTGTGTGTTTTGCCTCAGAGCAACCATACATTTGTGTTGTGTTTTGCTTTCTTTTTATTCTTTATTTATTCTTCATTCATTTATTCATTTATAATCATTAATCATTTAATGATTATATTATTCCATTTAATCATATAATCATTTATAATAATCATTAAAGTCATTAATATATTCATTTTATTGATTCATTAATTGATTAGTCATTAGTCATATTATAGTTGTTTTTTTATATATTTTTTCCATTGTTGTTTAGTCTTATGACTGTGTAGCTTCAAGGCCTGTTTGTCTTCATGAATAAGAGATACAAGGTTTATACAAGGAATGTTTATAGAAAATCAAGGTTTATGGGATGTTGTTGTGAATCTGTTTGGTATAACAGTACTTGCTGGATTTGTGATCTTCAGACGAAGTCTGAGCATTGAGACATACGCAACTAAGACTATTCAATAAACTCTGCTCCTTTTTATCATCATTACTTCGTCTCCTGCTTCTGCTCTTCACTTTCATTGGCTTTTTCCTCAGTCAGCTTCTTGGCTGATAGAAGACTGTTAATAGTATTTTGGGTATTTTTGGGTACCAGACAAAACCTCCTGTTAACAGGGTTTGGGTATTAGACTACTCTGCTGACGAGTTGTTCTGATACCGGAAAAACTGATATTTTCTGACAGGATCTGGTGTCCGGGGCTGGATCTTAACTGTCTAGGCATAGAGACAGCGATCTAACATAAGTTAATACATTAACTAGCATTAACTAATAGAACCTTATTGTAAAGTGTTACCAATTTTTTAATGTTTCTGAAAGTCTCTTCTGCTCACAAGGCTACTTTTTTTTAAATCAAAAAATTCTGTAATATTGTGAAATATTTGTACAATTTAAAATAACTGTTTTGTATTGTAATACATTTTAAAATGCTATTTATTCCTGTGATGGAAAGCTGATTTTTTAGCATCATACTCCAGTCTTCAGGGTCAATGATCCTTCAGAAATAATTCTGATATGCTGATTTGATGATCAAGAAACAGTTTCTATTATTAATGTAAAATACATTTAATGATTCGTTAATGAATAAAAAAAGTTAAAAAGAACATCAATTATTTTAAATACTAAAAAAGGAAATGTGGTGTGGATATCAGTGAATATTTGAGATTTGAAATAAATTCATAGAAACTTTCTGATTCATTCTGCTTTGAAATTATAATAAATGAATCAAAGTTATACTTATTAGGCTACTTAAGTCAAAAGTGTATTAAAACACCCAAGGAATTTATTTACAATAGAGACTTATATATATTATAAATTGAGATTATTTCACAGTACTAATGTGCTCCACATACTTCAACAGACTAGCATTTTTCTTTTCTATTTCATGCAGTCTTCAATCATTTCTAGAGTTAAATTGCTTTGTTTTTCAGTCGTCATGATACAGAAACGTCATTGAAGATTTATTCCTTTAAAAGATCAGGAAGACTAAGAGGAAGAGAACTGAGAGATGAAAGATTAATTTTAATTTTAGACTGGCACATGTCTCTCTGAATGTTATTACTGTGATAAAATCAGTCCACTTCCCACAGTTTAGATCATAGCTTTCTACTCTTTAGTCATATATTTATGAATGAAAAATCTAACTGTGATTAAAACATGTTTTTATTTTTATTATTATTATTAAACATATTCTATGATGATCTCTGTTGTTTTTCCTTCTGTAAGAGAAAATAAGTTTACTGTATCAATTTGTAAAAACAGACCTTGATAATAACTGCATCCAATATCAGCCTATAATCAAAGCAAATGGCAATAAATTAAATTGTCCAATACTGATACAGTCACGATATCCCTAAAAATAGATCCCTAAAAAGCTTTCATTAAAACAACTCGCAATTATCTCCTGCACAAACATCAACAGAACAGACATCACAAAGACACACACACAAAGCAGTGATCAAGTATATCTGACATGAGAGAGGGGTGGTCACAGACATGCACGAACGGCCACATAAAAGGGCTCAACTGCAATTACACAAATCCTGACCTGCCTTTGGACACACACTCTCATATCTCCACTAACCTACTGCTCATTTCCTGTGCCCCCTCTCGCTCCGTCTCTGTAAACGGATGTGAGTGTGTGTGTGAGTCAGTTTAATCTTGCCTTGACGTCTTATGTTTCTCGAGTCTCTGCAATTTTCCCTCAGCTTTCATCTCCATGTTCACTACGGTCAGATCATTTCCAAAAAGGGTTACACACTTCTGATCTCTCGCGCACACAGGCACATCTGAATAGCTCTCAGATCAGAGGCTTCTGCTGTAACTGTTGGTGCAAATGCAGTGCCACTCACTAACCTCCTCGTCCCTTGATTGACACGTGCCAGTCACGCTATGTGATGTTATGAGTTGCTTGTTTCTACTCTGACCTTCATCCTCTACTTATCTGGGAGCCTTTTTGCAATAAGCCAAACCCCCTTTGACAACATTTTGTACAATAAGTTCTATTCATGTCTTTTTTTATACATGTATTTATTTTTGGGCTTTTTGTGTCTTTAACGGACAGGACAGCAGAGAGATGACAGGAAAGTACTGGGCAGACAGAGGGAAGCTGGATCGGCAAAGGACCTCAAGACGGGATTCGAACTCGGGTTGCCGCGAGCACAGTTGTGCTATATGTCGGCACACTAACCACAAGGCGCCGACAATAAGTTCTATTCATTTCAATGAAATTTTAAAAACTCATTTGCTATCACTGAACTGAAAAAAAAAAAAACACAACACAACACCTCAATCTGAGATATTCTTGTCTAACTTACATCCCTGATCCAGCATTGAAACATTAGAGATCGGACTGTTACAGCTGATCTGAGGTAAGAAGCTCATGTCAATCAACTATCGTGTGAGCGGCCTCTGAGGCATCTGAGAATGGCTCGATTTGAAAAAGGGGAAATTATTTTTACAGATTACTTAAAAACCACTGCATGGATTTTTATCATTATAGGGTAGATTTGTAGATACACTGCCAACACACATTAATGTTCAAACAACATGTAAAAGTGAACTTTGCATCCGATGACCCCTTTAAGTTTAGATATTGGGTAGGATTAGGGATGTTAACATGTGCTTAATTAGTACTAATAAATGGCTAATATTCTAATAATATGCATGCTAATAAGCAACTAGTTAAGAGACTGTAAAATATAATAACTTTGTAAAAATATAATAATAATTAAACATTAATAGTGGAAAAGTATCATTTTTAAAAAAGCTGTTTTAATAAAAAAGCTGGAATGGAAAATGTATACACTGTTTAAATTTTGACTGATGCAAATTAATGAAAGAAAGAGAAAGAAAGTACTATGCAAGACACATCATGCATCTGTAACTCTGATGCCTGAATTTATTTGCAGCATTTAAAACTCTATTATATACCATTAAATATTCTTGTAAATGGTATCAGTCAGAATTCCTCTGTGTATGTGTATGATCTCGATTTACCTTCTTTCTGCTCTGTCATGGTGGGCGTCTGTGTCTCTTTGGTGTAGGACACCACCTCTTTTGGTGGGAAATCCACATGGGTCACCTTCACCATGGCCAACTTCAGAGGACCACGCCTGGGAGAGCACACACACACACAAACACACACATAACCAATTATAAGAAGGAACAATGTCCACACCATCTAAACATTTACAAACATGCTGCATCAAGTGGATGACAACTGAGGCCACTTTTACACTTGGCAATATCTCTATCAGATGATCTGATCACAAGTTGACAGCTTTAAATACAACACAGGTGTAAACATGTTTCATTAAGCCTTAGAAACACTGTGATCCAGTCACTCATACCACATTCATAGGTGGTCAAAAATGGACACATTTGACTAAATTTTTTTCTCATAATCTTAAAAACCTTTTGATTATAAAAAGCTTGCCCGATTAGTTTGCAGATAAATACCTATAAATTAACTTTAAATAAAAAACAATTAAAAATCACTGCATGTTTACAATTTACTTATTAATTTAATCTAAGGCTGTAAAGGAAAAATAGCTGTGCACATGGGATCTCTCAACACTGTTCAAAAGCTTTAGAATATAGATAGTGTATTAGTTTAAAATGTTTTGATCATTACATTTCATTTAGTTTACTTTTGATGACTTTTATTCTAAATTCTACTATTCTAAAATCTTACAAACAGTAATACCAATGAATAAATACTAAATAAGTGTAAAACTTGACTTGGCTTTGACTGGTATTGTAAACAAGCACCAGACTCACAAAAAACTCTCACATGTTCATACACAAAAATGATGGGTTAAAAACAATGCAGCACTGGGTAAAATATGGACAAGCCCAACAACTGGGTTATTCTGATTCTTAAAAATTACTATTTTTCTTGCTTAAAAAAACCCAAAATAGGTTGGAAATTAACATTTATTAATACGTTAAATACATGAACATTTATTAATAAGTTTAATAAATCATAGTCCCTAATTGCTTATTAATAAATGCTCACCTTTTGATTATTGCCAATGCCTCTAGTAATTATGTGTCTGATTTTAACTTTACAGCCTATTTTGGATTCATTTTAAGCCAGCCATAAAGTATTTATTTATTATTTCTTGGTTGTTGTTTTTTTTTTGTTTTTGCTGTTTGTTTGTGCCTTTATTATGATAGGACAGTTTAGAGCTGTTCCAGAACAACAATTTACTAGTAATTTACTCACCCTCTTGTCGTCTAAGATGTTTATGTCTTTCTGTCTACAGTTGCGAAGAAATTATGGTTTTTGAGGAAAACATTTCAGGATTTTTCTGCATATAATGGATTTCATTGGCTCCCTGATTTTGAACTTCAAAAATGCAGTTTAAATGCAGCTTCAAAGGGCTCTAAATGATCCCAGCCCAGGAAGGGTCTTATCTAGTGAAACGATCTGTCATTTTTTTTTTTTGTATACTTTTTAAGCACAAAAACTTGTGTAGCACAGGCTCTGGGACGCGCGTCCATGATGCTCTGAATTAGTAATGGGTCGTTCTTGAACGATTCTTTCATTTTGAACGAATCTTTAATGTGACTCTGGAAGAACGAGTCATTTCGGGGAATGATTCATTCAGTCGCGCATGCGATCCGAACTTCCCATCATTACTACGAATCAAGTTTATTGTCTGTGTACTGAGTATGGTGAAAAACTCCATCTCATTTTCTCCTACAACTTGAGAGCAGGACATCGTTGTACCTTTTTGTTTGTGAACAGCGTTTACAAACTTATTTGCACTGTCTTAGTTTTCGCACGTTTGCTTTGTAAACACTGGGTTTGTAGTTCCGCCTATGTTCCGCATGACCTTTCGACGTGATTCAATAGTACATAGCGTTGTAAACGTGCATCCCAGAGCCTGTGCTACATGAGCTTTTGTGCTTAAAAATTATATAAAAAAATAATTTTCTGAAAAAAAATGTGCATCTTTCATCTTTGCAACTGGCTCTTTCATTTAAACGGAGGGACTATTCCGCCATATTGCACGCTGCAGTTTCTCCCATTTATAAACATAGGAGTGAACTGTCTTTGTATTTCTATAGTCTTTGGTTTAACCCAGCATTCTTTTGTGTGTGTAGTGGGTTTAAACAGGCTTTAAATGTCTTGTGGAAGTCTTGAAATCTGATCATGTTTACATTCAACTCTGTGTGATGTTTAAAACATCCAAACCAATGTGCCTTGCTATCTTCCAGTTACTTTACAGTACAGCATGAATCATAGTATGAATCCCTCCTCAAGATCACCAACAATCACTCATGACATGACTTCTTTCTCTAGAGATTTAAAAGAGTGAAGCAGAAGTGAAGGAGAATGTGCAGAAAGTGTGCAGTACCCCAGCTCAGAGTGAAGCAGAAGAGTAGAGGGGTCACAGTCCCAGTGCAGAGTCCTGTTAGTGTCACAGCCACGAGACAGGGTTACAGACACAAAGAGAGACACAGCAAGACAGAGAGACTGTTATTTAAAAGGTGGTTAAAAACATAGTGTTATAGTAGAGCAGTTAGACACAAGAAAAAAGCTTCTATACACACACGAGACAAACACAATACAGAAACAGAACCAGATGTCCATGTGGAGCTCTGTTTCTAAAGGAAATCATCTGCTCTGATGTTCAGGAGACAACCACACTTTTCCAGTACAGGGTCAGACATGATCACCTGATGACAAATGTTTGAGAAAACCACACACACATACCACACATACATCACAGAGAGAATTTTAAGTAAATACTAGAAAGCCAGTTCTATATGTCACCAGATGCAGTGTTGTGTTTTATTTAGTCTCACTAAATGGCTAAAATGTTCAGCCAAAAAGCTGTCTGTCACCTAAGTAAGCTATACACAGTGGTTTAAAAAAAAACGTGCCACTGAGCTACAGTTGCAATATGTGTAAATGTAGGGTTTTGTAACAGCTGGTTAGTTTTAGGTGTTTGAGACCTTTCTAAAGCAAACCAAACTCAAGAGCTCTGAATACACTTTTAAAGTGACACTTCATAGCAACCTTTTCCCCTTTTGGGTCAAACAGGGTATTCAAGAAAAAAAATATGGCTGGACTTTATTGGGAATTATATGGTGAAAAACATCTATTTGGCAGTTTAAAATAAGACGGTATCAGCCAAAAAGGTTTTTTAAGGATTATTAAAAAAAAAATCTAAAATACTCTATATTCATAAAAATTCTTCTCATTTTTGCAAATGAAGCTTGTGTATAATGTGTTCAGTTCAGTGTAGAAGCTAACTGAGCACCAGAGCGCAGTCTGTTTCTCTGACGCTGATGTCCAGTTTGCTTTCTTCTGAAGACAGTGGTGCATGAAATAGCCTTCATCTCTGAAAACAACAACAGACTGATGCCTTTTTTGAGAAATATGTTTCCTTTTCACTATTTCTGATAGAAAAAGGCATTCTATTGTGATTTCCACACTTCATTAACCCTCAAGTTGAGTTCTGGTCATTTTGACCTGGACATGATTGTCTTTTCCCAGGAAATACAAGTTAATGCTTTTGCATTGGGCTGAAACTTATTGACTTTTCTCACACAAGATATAACAACTTCTCCCCAAAGATTATAACTGTTAATTTAAACATTTATCATTTGGGGTAAAAATAATAAAAAAAATAAAAAGCCTACCAAATGTTGCTTATAAATATTTTGTTATGTTATATTACCAAATATATAAAATGCATATTCAATAATGTTTTTTTTTTTTTTTTTTCCAAAAACTGATGAGAACAGAAACACCAAATTAGGTATCTGATGGTACAAATGAGGTACTTTTAGTGTAGGGTTAAGCAGCACTAACATTTAAAACCATGCTATTAAGAAAGGATCCTCAAACACCACATTTCATCACTAGAAGGATTTCCTCAGGTTTAAGAAGTGGAAAAAACACTGCTAAAAAATGGGACAATGCCTTTACAAATTTATAAAAGAAATGGAATTTTTTTTTTAAATTTACAGTGGCATGATTTTTTTTTTTTATTTAGTACTGTCCTGGGTAAGATATTTTGCATAAAAGATGTTTACATGTAGTCCACAAGACAAAAAAAATAGCTGAAATTATTAAAATAACCCCCTTCAAAAGTTTGGGAACCCTTGGTTCTTAACACTGTGTGTGGTTACCTGGATATCTATAATCTTTTCAAGTGATAGTTGCTCATGAGTCCCTTGTTTGTTCTGAACAGTTAAACTGCCCGCTGTTCTTCAGAAAAATCCTCCAGGTCCTGCAGATTCTTCAGTTTTCTTTTGCATATTTGAACCCTTTCCAGCAGTGACTGTATGGTTTTGAGATCCATCTTTTCACACTGAGGACAATTGAGGGACTCAAACACAACTATTAAAAAAGGTTCAACATTGACTGATGCGCCAGAAGGAAACACAATGCATTATGAGCCGGGGGTGAAAACTTTTTGTATTCAAAGATTAAAGTAAATTGTACTTAATTTGTCTTCCGGGAAACATGCAAGTACCTTCTGTTGCTTCCAAAGGGCAGTACTAAATGGAAAAAAATTATATTTCAACAAAATAAGAAAAATTTGGACATCTTCATCCTGTTGAAAAGTTTTCGCCCCCCGGCTCCTAATGCACCGTGTTTCTTTCTGGAGTATCAGTCAATGTTTGAACTTTTTTATATGACCGCTCTTATTTTGTTAAAATTATTCACATTTTCACAGATTCCACAAGGGATTCCCAAGCTTTCGTATGCCACTGTAATGTAGTTATTTCAAATGGTGATGGTACAAAATTTGACTACATTTTTTTTTTTTAATATAAAATCTTCATGAAAATCAAATACATGCTATTTTGGTGAACAGAAAACAGTACCTTTCTCAACAGCTCAAATACTCTAAAATAAATGAAAAAATTATAATGACAACACCAAGTAAAAACCACTGAAACAAGCAATCCAGTTTCAATTCCAAACGCAACTTTAAAATATTATCATTAATCTCATGCTATGGTGTGATTATGTTTACAAAATAAAATGAACTTATGAAATTGATTTTCTGTCATTTTCAATATGAATAAAAGATGATTTCTGGTGCATATTAAAAAGGCAAAGAAATCCTAACATATCATGACACTAAACCGCCCAACATCAGCGGAAGCACAACCTGAGTCTGTGTGTGGTCATGAGTGCATTAAGTGGGAGTATGACTGTGATGAGGGAAAATGTGTGTGTGTGTGTGCAGCTTGTAACATGACCTGCGTGTGTGTAGGAAGTAGTGAAGCGGTGCGGGATATGAGTGGACACGGAGCCCCGGGGGCATCTGTGAGTGTGTGTATGAGAGTTTCTGCGGTAATCAGGGGTTAAACACTCCCTACAGCAGCTCTACACTGCTCCCACAGGTCTTATTGTGAGCTAAAATTCACTCTAATTCTATAAGGTTTCTATATTCATATTGTTTCACTAGCTGCAGAAAAGTTGAGCCTTGGGGCTCATGTAGGTGATGCAGGTTCAATTCTAGTCAGAGTCCCAATTTTTTGGCTGCTAGAATCTGCTAGTGATAATGCAGATTTAATGTAGGGATGAGCAACATTATAGACAAAAAAAAATTAAAAATGTAATAAGACTGAACTATTCTCAATATTCTGGGATGATGTATTTTTACAGGACAAAACCCAGAAACAATTTTAGCATTTTAGCATTTCCAGTAACATCTTTTCCAAGTCAATGACTTTTTTTGAATAGGTTTTTGGTTAACTGCCTGAAATAAGGTCAGTGGTTCATACAAGATCAAGATCTTTTCAAGTTTTATTCTACAACATACAATACATTAGCAATACTTGTGGGTTTTAAAAGCTTTTAATTGTCTTAAAAAAGGCTAACAAGTGTCTAAATGGCACTGCAGAGGCTGTCAGGGACAGTAAACCTCAACACAATGAACAGGTAAACTCATCTACTCACTAGTTTACTTTTACAACTTTGTTGTGTTTATAATCTCACTCTTGTGAACTTTTCTAACTTAAGCCTTCAGGATTTTTTTTTTTTCCTAATAAAGGCTGAAAGAATTGTCAAAGCTTAATGGAGATGAGGCTGAAGTCAAGAGACTGCTGTGTTGTCTATTTATAGATAACATTTAGCTTTTTACTTCTGTCAATTGTATTTAGGCTTCTAAATGTTGTGTTCATTTATTAACGTTACCATGATAACAACCGACTTGGACACAGAGATTGTTTTCTGCTATAATCCAAAAGCCAATGAAAATAATCTATTGTGTTTTTGTTGAGGGAACCAGGGTGATGCGAATTTCCACTACTGAGCTCTATACAATTTTGTTAGATTGGATTCTGAGATACCCTTCACCATAGATCAGAAAGCTGCATCATCATCACTCTGGAACAGCCTTTGCATTAAGAATGCATCTACAATGCTGTAAAACACAGACAAGCTGGGCAGCTCACTGTGTGTTAGAACAGAGCTAATGTTTTCATGTTTCCCATTTTCTCTTCTGAGGGGTTTTCCAGCAATAAATTCTCTTTTAGTTACAGTTGAAACCGGCTAATAACAGAGATTTATTCAGCAGAACCTTTCCCTACCTGCTCAGACACGCAAACCAACACAAAAACACATCAACACTTTCACTGGCGGTTTGTCCTTTAAGGAATGCTAAAGCCACAAACCTCTTCAGTGCCAATCAGATCAGACCTGCCACATTCTCTATAGAGAGAGAAAAAGTGTAAGAGAGAGATTACCTTGGCCCAGTGGCACCATCTCCCGAGTCTTGGCTCCCTGCCTCACTTGGAGTGCCTGCAGATTTGGCCGTGGGAGACATGGGTGTAGGAACTGGGTGTAGAAAGAAAGAGATGAACACACTTTCATCTACATTCATTGCCCTTCAAAACATTTGTACAATTCAGTCACACTTAAAACCAGAATGTTACTGCATTGTATACATAATGCTAGTGCCTTGTGCACTAAAATGCTGCTGTTTTGATGATTTTTAACAGATGTGCACTACCAGTCAAAATCTTTTTGAACAGTAAGATTTTCATGCATTTATTTGATCCATATACAATAAATATACTATTCAAAATAATGGCTTTCTATTTGAATATTTAATTTTATTTGTGATTTCATTTTTAGCATCACTACTCCAGACATGATCAGAAATTATTCCAATACTCTGATTTGCTGCTCAAAAACATGTCTTTATTATTTTTAATCAATTTAAAGCATCCTTGCTAAATAAATGCATTTATTTCTATAATTACATATACATATAAACAGCCATTTAAAAAATATTTCAAAATGTTTTTGCTGTGCTTTGGATCAAATAAATGCAGGCTTGGTGAGCAGAAGAGACTTAGAGAAATAACTTTAACCAGAAATTACTGGTTAAAAGTTTTGTGAAATATTACTATAATTTCAGTTACAATTTCAGTACAGTTTTTGAATTGATTTGTTTTTTAAATGCAATTTATTTCTGTGATGAAAAAGCTGAAATTATTTCAGTCTTCAGTGTCACATGTTTCAGTGTAATAAATCTAATTTGCTCCTTTAGTGCTCATTAATTATTAAAGACAATTCCTAAAATTGAATTACTCTAAACTTTTAGCTAGTAATATATATATATATATATATATATATATATAATTATTTTTTCTTTTATTATATATATATATATATATATATATATATATATATATATATATATATAATTATTTATTTATTTACGACCAAGATTGTCAACAATTTTAGCTCATCTTAATAATAATGTTACTTGCAATTACAAAGTTCAGATATAAAATATGTTGATAAATACTAAATCTAAGCTTAGTGTTGGATGAAATTTGCTGCCCACCATCAAAACTACTGTGGTGCACTTCTGCCCCCTTGTGTTCAATCAATATAGTACACCACACTCAGTTTCCATTTGTTGGTACAACTCTCAAAGGAACTTGTGCTGTTGAATATCAGTTTATATTGACTTAGACAGAAAGACTCATCTCACCGATGTAAACAGATCAGTTTGATATTTTAGGGCAGAAGTCTGGTGGACACTGCAGTGGACGTGGCTCAGGTGTTTAGGTGACTTACCCACAGATACATCTGATGTGATGCCCATACTCTGTAGCAGAGCCTCAGCCTCTCTGCGCTTTTTCTCCAGGTCTGAATCATCCTGCAGTGGAACAGCGTCCTTCTTCAGCTCAGCCTGACACAAACAAAACAGAGTGAAACAAACACTTCATCAAAAAAACCTAACTTTCTATTGTTCCCAAAGAACAAAAACCAGCAATCTGACTCTATTTACTTCCACCAGGAACCCTCCTACCGCATTTACTCAATTTTGACACAAATTGTAGTGTTGACTGCATTCATCAAGCTCAACCACTCAACCCTGTTACTAAAGTTATTGTAAGAAAAATGATCAAACATTTATAGCTGCTTTAATTTATAGGAAAAGTAAATGTATCGGTAACTGGAAACTAACACTGTCTAACCAACAAGGCCTTTGCAAAAGTCTAACGAATAAAAAAAAAAAAAGCCAAACCTTACATGAAAATAATAGAAAACAAAGCTAAGCTTATATCATAAAAGCAAATATTACATTTGACCTCCTAAGTTTGACAGAACCTACTGGCCATTTGTAGAAAAAGAAAAATATATATTTTTTTGTTTGTTTGTTTTACAGTAATCTCAACATCTAAATGTTTCCAATAGTTTTTAAACATGTTTCCATAACAATCTGTATATTTTATATTGATCTTATCAACCACAATTAAAAAAAAATACATATTGAAAAAAAAATTATAAATTTTGATAATTGTTAATATTGTTATAATTTAAATCTATCCACCTAAAAGCACTTGGAAAGAAAGTTAGAATTTTTCCTACATTAATCATGTATATAAAAATACTTTATTTATTATACTAAAGACGCTGCGCTGTATATTTTACAGACACACTACCAGCCAAAAGTTAGATAAAAGTAGAAAACAGGAAGATTTTAATGTTTTTTAAAGAAGTCTCTTCTGCTCACCAAGCCTGCATTTATTTGATCCAAAATACAACAAAAACAGTATAACTTTGTAATATTTTTACCACTTAAAATAACTGTTTTCTAATTCAATATTCTTTCAAATGCAATTTATTCCTGTGATTTAGCATCATTACGCCTGTCACATGATTCTCCAGTCAAATGACTGATTATTATTATTATGCTGAAAACAGTTCAGTAGATTTTTTTCAGGTTTCTTTGATGAATAGAAAGTTCAGAAGAACAGCATTTATCTGAAATAGAAATCTTTGGTAACATTATAAATGTATTTATCATTCCTGATCAATTTAAAACATCCTCGCTAAATAAAATTATTAACCCCCCACCCCAACAAAAAAAATTATACTGACTCCTAGCTTTTGAATGGTGTAGCGTATAATGTTACAAACGCTTTAAATGTTGATATATGGATCTTTATATTCATCAAAAAATCTATTCAACTGTTTCAAATATTGGTAATAATAATAATAAAAATGTTTCTTGAGCAGTAAAGAATATTAGAATGATTTCTGACAGATCATGTGACACCGAAGACTGGAGTAATGATGCTGAAAATGTATCTTTGATCACGGGAATAAATTACATTTTAAAATATATTCAAACATAAAGCAGTTGTCTTAAATAGTAAAAATATTTCACAATATTACTGCTTTTGATGTATTTTGGATCAAATAAATGCAGGCTTGATGAGCAAAGGAGAATTCTTTAAAAAACATTTAAAAAAAACTTTTGACTGGCGGTGCACATCTCAAAGCAATAGATCTCTGGCATGTTGGGTAGTACTGACTGGCATATAGTGGAATGCAACCTGGTGTATAAAAACAAGTAAAAAAGTAAAGTATGGCATGTTTTCACCTCTTTTTTCTTGCGTTCCTCCTCCTTTCTCTTCTTCTCCTCTCTTATCTGAGCCAAGCGCTGTTTCTTTCGCTCAAGCTCAGCTTTCAGCTCACTTTTATCCGACATGATGCTTCACAAAACACACAAAGACAAAACTCAAGTTAGTGTCAGGAAGCCAGAATGTTATGTAGGGTTTTCTAGGCTTTTTTTCTGTTAAACTCTGTGAAGCTGCTTTGACAATCTGGCTTGACTTAATATAGTGAGAATATGAGTTTAACTGTATTAAATAGCAGATGTCATTCTGCATCTCAGGATGATGTGTCATATTAAGATGTTAAGATATTAAAATGTTTAGTTTTATTATCAAAGCTCTGTAGTTTTTATAATGGGGGCAAAACATACAAGGCAATGCAGTACAATGGTGATCATGATTTTTTCCAAATAATGTATGGATAATCAAGTAAACCTAAGCAGATTTAGTTCAGAAAGTGTTAAAATTTTACCAAGAATATACAAGTTATTCTTATGTTTAATGTATTAAAATCAGTAAAGATTTCAAAGCAAAAAGGCAGTTTTACAATTACATTAAAAGCTTTTTTATTTTCTAAAAAAGTATAAACTACCAATCAAACAGCAGAAGGCATGTATTAAGGTTGTGTACAATAGGTTTTTCAGCAAAGTTTAGATCTTGTTGATAATAAGGGCTTTAGAAATTTGCATATCCAATATGATACAGTAGGCTTTACAAGGTAAGATATCTGAAAAGTGAGAAGCACCTGTCATTAATAATATATCAGCTCATACAATAAACATTGATCAGCATAATCTGCAGTCTTTCATGTGGAAAAATATATATAAAAAAGATGTTTAATTTGCATTAGAAAAAAAAAAAGATCAAACCACTTACTTTACATAAGTAAATGTTATTAGGCTCTCCTAATAACACCCATTACTGCAGCACACGCAACCTTATATCTATTTACACTCTCAGTAGATAGTAAACCATATTCAGAGAACCATAAACTGCTGCGGGAAAGGGAGGACCCTCTTCACCTGGTCTCAGAACCCCATTCACTGCCGCCTGTCTGTCGGCCCGTCTCAGCCTCTTTAGACAGATTAACAGGATCAGTTCAAGAGTCACATTTGTGTCTCTGCACACTGTTCTAATCTGTCTTTTGTGCGCCGCAGCACCTGACTCTCTCGACAGAGCACGCTCTCTACAGCACTTAATGACCAAATTAAAACATGCACTTGAAAAACAAAGAGGAAACGGCCTCATTTAGTCCAGTAATCTTTCACTGAGGATTACAGAACAGAATTATTATTCACTCAACATTTTCTGCCATCTGCATGAGTCCTGATACATCACACCAAAACTCGTGATCTTAGGAGGAGTTCATATCACAATATAACCACTGTTAAACTGAACATTTCAAAATAGTGTAGCACTTTACTTTAGTCACGTCCTATCTGATCCAGAGGGCAACAAATACTGCAGGATGTTTTCTCATAACTACATTTTTCTTTCTCATGACTTGAACTGATGTTTTTGTGATTTTAAGTGGATATATTAAGTAATTTCTCCTCAAGTTCACCTAGGTGTCATTCATCTTTTTAAATATGAATGTTCTGGATTTTTAATCTAATTTCTAATCTAATATTTAAAACTTCTGTTTGTGAAATGTTTTCTTATAAAATGTGGTTCTTCTATCTTTCTTTGAAATCAATTACTTGCGTGATTTAACTGTCCAAATACTGTGTAGATTTGTGAGACAAAAACAAAAGAAAAAAGAAAAAAGAAAAAAAAAGACACAGAGACACAGAGCCGTCTTTCAGCAACTCATGTGGTCATCAGATGATGTTTTTCTGTTAAAACACTACAAAACACACACACAGCACATTCGTAAAGACAAACAACCTATTTCAAGTCTGTATATAAGTTACTTCTCTGACACTGAGAGCAGCAACACTCACTCTAATTCACCGTAAATCGGATTTAACGGATTTTATCTTTTAATGAGATTAACTTCTGGCCTCTCATAGCAAAACAACCAGAGGAACAGCATACATACAAACAAACAAGCAAGCAAGCAAGCAAGCAAGCAAGCAAACAAACAAACAAACAAACAAACAAACAAATACATACATACATACATACATACATACATACATACATACATACATACATACATACATGCGTATTCACAGAAGAGTTTAATGCGTTATTGCTATCTGATTCATTCACAGTAGCACCGCAGTAGAAACGAACTGCTGGACACCACCCAACACATAAAAAGTGATATACTGAGGGTAAAACAGTTCACTCGTGTCATAAACATACTACTGAAATGTTTTCTCTAATCTGAAAACATGTTGTGAACAGACCTGAGGGTGTTTATTGCCTGCAGAAAGCGCTGCTTTTGTTGCACTGCTCAGTTTCCGGGTGCGCGGATGCAGAGCTGCGTCTGACGGGTGCCGGGGAAGACCAAACTAACCGAATGTCAAAAACGCGATTGTTTTCCCAAAGTTAACAACAAAAATTACCCAGTTATTGTTTTCGTAAATCTGTTGCTGTAGTTATTACTCTCTAGATTATTAGCTTCCCTATGGATATAATAATGATTGAACATTTTAATTAGAATGAAAAATTATGTCATTCTGAAAATATAATTATATTAAATAACACATAATCCCTATCTACAGGCCCTACTGTTCTCATATCATATATAACTGTGATGTTCTACAAAACATCAAGCTTTAAAACACTTTTTTTTTTTTTTTTCTGCTGACAATTAGATAATTCCCTGGTGAAAAAAACAGCATATGCCGGTAGCTATGTTTTGATGCTGGGATGCTGGTTAGGTATGTTTTGGTGCTGGTTTAAGCTGGTCCTTAGCTGGTTTATGATGGTCCTTTGCTGGTTTATGCTGGTCATGTTGCTGGTCAAGGACCAGCATAAACCAGCAAAGGACCAGCTTAAACCAGCACCAAAACATACCTAACCAGCATCCCAGCATCAAAACATAGCTACCGGCATATGCTGTTTTTTTCACCAGGGTTTACTGTGAAATCCGTGTTCTCTATGGTACAGTGTAAGCTTCATGGTGAAAACTTCTGCATCACTCTTGTCAATGTAGTCCATAGTTACAATAAAAACGTATCTTGATTTCATCTTGTGGTTATTTTGCGCATTTTCCCCCACTCTACCCTACACTAAAAGGAACTAAAACAGACTGCATACTTCCTATAAGCTGTATCTCAAATCAAACACATGCACAGCAGCATTTGAACATATTTTAAAATAAAATAAAATGCCTATAAGCTAAGCTAACTAATATGATTTAGGCCTATTTGGGCCATTCTATAGAATTGGTGTAAACTGCTGTTGCACAACCAAAAAACACATTTAAAAAGCAGTAAATTGTTCAAATCTTAGATGTTTACAAAGATTATTTTATTATCTATTGAAGCCCACAATACTATTTAAAATATCAGTAAGCTTAATATATATAAAATCTGTACACCACTGTCTGTCCAGCAGAGGGAAACAGAGAGCATAAGGCCACAACATTCTCCTGATTTCCTGTTCATAATTAGCTTAATGATATCACCTGTGCCTGGCTTGCTAGAATGAGTGTATTTAAGACCTGCATAACTTTGCTCAGTTTTGAAGTTCTTTTGTCTGACACATTTTTTGGATATTGCCTGCAAGTCTTTTTGGATCTTTACCTTCCTCAGTCCAGCTTTTGATGCTTGATTTGTTGTGTATATCCAAGAAGGACTTTAAGTAAAGACTAATTGTTTTCCTCAAATCCTGCCTCTTATGACTCTTTGCAAATTTGGGTCCACACTGTTCTATAACATAGCGGTTAATCCTCTGAGCTTCTAGCAACACACTCTGGGTTCAAATCCCGGCGATGACAAAATCGTCATTTGTTGGGTACTTAACCTCTAAATGTTAAGTTATGAAAATATAAAAAAATAATTTTAGCATTTTATTAAATTTTCACAAAATTCATAGTTAACAAAATTATTTCTTTTATATTTTCCTTATAACTTATAAAACTTTATGCAACTGGCTGAGACTTCTTGAGGAAAAATCTGTGTGTAACTTAAGAAACATCGCTACCAAACACCTTTTTTCTTCAATTAAGCACACTTTTTGGGAGCTATTCCCTAATATTTAGTTTCATATGTGCTCAGAACTGTGCTACCTAACCATGTGCTGATTAGAATCTTTGAGCTAGCTTCAAAAGTTTCTAAAATTGTCACTACCAAAACAGACTCACGACGAAAGGTAATGTCAAATCTTTTATTTGGACGAAATAAACACAATTTTAGTACAATTATGCACATTTTTCGTATTTTAGTATGTTTTAGTAGTGTTTTAGTATGTTAAAATTATGTGATGTGGTCAGTACCAAAACATTACAGTCACTACTGAAAATGTGCTGAAGATGTTATTATGGTGTTCAATTCAATGTATATTCAAAATAATTAATCCTTAACTTCAGAATCAGTATGATCAACTTTATGACTTTTTACAAAGAAAGAATAAATTCAAAATACAATAAATCTCATAAATTATGCTTGAAATGTTGAAATTGTAATTGTTATTGATTTACCTCTGAACATTTTTTTAATAAAATAGCAAAAAATATATTAACAAGGTAAATGGAAACAAAACAGGTCATTATAACTATCTGAAAACACAATATGGAATTAATTGCACAGTTACTAGAAATGTGTACCTTAGCCATTTTACAATTTGCATACATATACAATTTGTGGAAAAGTCAGTTTTTTCAGGATGTTTCCAACTCTGACTTTAAACCAGTTCTGTAGAATGGCCCATATAAACTGTATAATGTAGCCTACCCTTTATAATTTACTGTAGTTTAACAGTACAGTTTCATCTTTCTCACTGTCATCTTAATATTAGCATTACATCCAATCTCACATAATAATTTAAGCAGCACAATAAATAGAACTTATATTACAAACAAACAGTCTTTTAATCTTATATTAAAAAAATCTTTAATCTCTAATGGTTTTACTCTGTTAACATCTGACATTTTGTTTCAAGGAGTTCTGCTACTGTATGTATTATTGATAATCAATAAGAGCCTCCATAATACATATCAGTTACTCATTATGTGGCTGAACGTTACAATCAGTTTTCTGTAATCATATCGAAAGATCACACAGTTTCACTTTTGATCCACTGTAAGCCGCAAACCCAGGATAAAGCGGCTGAGTGAATGTGGTCTGGACTGTGTGGATGAGGCTCATTGTGTCAGAGACACTGTAGAAGCACAGAGTTCCTGCACTGTGATCCACATACACTCCTATTCTACAGCGGCTGGACGGTACAAGAAGATCAGTGTAATTGTTATCGTGCAAGAATGAGTAAATTAACGGAGAGCAGTCCAAACTCCAGGACTGATCATTGCATCCAAAAACACATTTATCTCTCCCTCCTTTCCTGCTAATAGTCTTATATGACACTGATATATCCACACCATCATCACCACTCCACTCAAGCTCCCAGTAACAGCGTCCACACACTTTCTCTCTACACAACACCTGAGGATATTTGTCAAATCTGTCTGGGTGATCAGGATACTGCTGGACTGCATTAGGGACATTAAACACTCCATTCCAGACGGACAGACTGAGGTGTTCATTCACTGTGTTTGGATCCAGAGTGAACTTACTGTAATCTAAAAAATAAAAATAAAAAATAAAACACAAAATTATTTATTAAATTTAAATGAGTTTATATGTGTGGGCCTACAACAGTATAACAATTGCTGTATGTCATAAATTGTATGTGCAAAAAATATGTCATTTTAAAGGAACACTCCACTTTTTTGGAAAATTGGCTCATTTTCTAACTTCCCTAGAATTAAACAGTTGAGGTTTACAGTTTTCCAATCCATTCAGCCAATCTCCTGGTCTGGCGATAGCACTTTTAGCATAGTTTAGCGTAGATCATTAAATCTGATTCGACCGTTAGCATCTCACTCAAAAATGACCAAAGAGTTTCAATATTTGTCCTATTTAAAACTTGACTCTTCTGTAGTTACATCGTGTACTAAGACGGACAGAAAATGAAAAGTTGCGATTTTCTAGGCTGATATAGCTAGGAACTATACTCTCATTCCGGCGTAATAATCAAGGAAGTTTGCTGCCGTACCATGGGTGCCGCAGGTGCAATGATATTACGCAGCACCTGAAAATAGTCTCACATTGGTTATGTTAATGGATGTTAGCCTATTTTCAGGCGCTGTGTAATATCATCGCGCCTGCTGCACCCAGGGTACTGCAGCAAAGTTCCTTGCTTATTACGCCGATATGACTAGTTCCTAGTCGTATCAGTCTAGAAAATTGCAGCTTTTCATTTTCTATACTAAGCTATGCTAAAAGTGCTACCGCCAGACCCAGAGATCGGCTGAATGGATTTGAAATGGTAAAACTCAACTGTTTAACTCTAGGGGAGTTGGAAAATGAGCCAATTTTCAAAAAAAAAGTGGAGTGTTCCTTTAATATTACCATTAAATCAGTGGAAAGTCCTCATAAAGATAAAAGTAAAAACGTGTGTGTGTGTGTGTGTGTGTGTCTCCATTGTGTCTTACACTGTAGGAACTCCTCCCTGGTTTTGGGTTCATTGGTGGGAAAGATTTCAATGTATGTTGCTAAGAAAATAAACAGACATTGTATTGTTCGCATTAAATAATTTACACTTTACAAATACATGTCTTTCATGTTCACTTTAATCTGCTTAAAGATTCTTCTACATCCAAGACTGATGCAATAGTAAATGAAAGTCTGCTACTTCACCTCTGCCAGATATCTTGTCTATCTCCTCTCTACAGAAATCCTCCAGTTTTTCTTTCAGTTGAGTGACAGACTTTCCCATATCATCTAAAGAGAGGAGAGAGCTGACAGTAATGCTGGGTGTGTCCGTAGATTGAGGAAACACAGCGAGAGACTGGAAACTCTACAGGAAGTAATAAAACCAAAAAATAAAGATACAAAACAAAAACATTAATGACGTCCAAACTTGCACCGCTGGCATACAATAATTTTTTTGGTGTTGTCCTATGCTCTGCAGGTCTAATCTAGCACTTCTGTTCTAGTAATTTCCAGTAATTTAATGACCCGGTCTTAGAAATCCACTTTGTTTATAAAGAACACAGCAATATAACTATAGCACATCTCCACTGATTTATTTCAGATCTGTTACCTTGAGAAAATGGATGTGATCATTCGTGTGTGAAAGCTGCTCTAGCTCAGAGTGTCTCCTCCTCAGATCATCAATCTCCTGCTCCAATTTCTCCATGAGTCCTTCAGCACGACTCACTGCAGTCTTTTCCTGTTCTCTGATCATCTGCCTCAGCTTAGAGCAGCTTTTCTCAATGGAGCGGATGAGCTCAGTGAAAATCTTCTCACTGTCCTCCACCGCTGTCTCTGCAGAACGCTGTTAGGACACATATCACAATCAGCTCATTCTGGTGCCTCCGACCCACAGTCCTAAACGACTGTTCTTCTCCAAACTCACCTTATGGGACTCCACAGCTTCTCTCAGCTCCTCAAGATCTTTCTTTCTTTGCTGGATTTTCTGCTGGAATCTTTTCTGTGTCTCTTTCAATATGTTCTGTATGGAAATTCAATTAAACTGTTAACTAGAAATATTACATACAGTTGTGTTACAGATAGATACTTAAGACTTTCTGATCATACCTGTTTCTTTGTCCTTTCTGCTACAGCTGCTATAGTATCGTGATTTTTGTGATTATCCATGGCGCAGAGATAACAAATGCACTGCTGGTCAATATGACAATAGATGTCCAGTAGTTTATTGTGTGTTAGACAGATTTTCTCCTTTAGTCGTCCAGTGGCATCTATCAGATTGTGTCTCTTACCTTTAAAGAGATTTGTATGTTTCAGGAGGTGATTAGGACAGTAAGACTTCAGACACACCAGACAGGACTTGACAGCTTTCTGTTTTTTCACAGTACAGACATCACACTCCACATCTTCAGGTCCAGCAGGAACAGAAACCTGGAGTTTGGGCTTCTTCAGTTGCTTCACTACTTCAGTCAGCATTGTGTTTTTGTATAAAGCAGGTCTTGGAGTGCAGGTCTGTCTGCATTGAGGGCAGCTGTAGACGCTCTTCTGATCATCCTGATTCCAGCGGCATGTAAAACAGCTCATACAGAAACTGTGACCACAGGGAATGGTCACCGGATCCTTCAGTAGATCTAGACACACTGAACATCTAAACTTATCCTGAGAAAAAGTGATTTCTGTCATTTCACTTTATTTACACACAGATCGAAAGACAAATACAACAGCTCGACAAGTTGCTTTCTTTCAAACAGCTGAAACTGCTTCCTGGATCTGGTTTAGAGATGTGAGCAAAATAAGTGTGTCTGTAAAGTGTGACTCCGCCTGCATTTTATTACTGTTACACCCATGGACTGTCTTTGCATTTGTTTTTCTCCACATGTGCTCCATGGACTAGTTTTCCCTCCTGTTTGATTGTCTTATTTGTTTCAGGTGTGTCTCGTTTAGTTCCTCCTTAGTTTATGCTGCGTTCCAGACAACTCGGATGTGGGATGTTTCCCACCACAAACCCGGAAATAACATCTAGATTTAGTAAGATTAAAAGTGTTTGGTAACATTAAAACATTAACAGAGCTCAATGCTAAAGATTTTTCTATTGGCCCAGTCGGGCCAGTGGTTCAAATTTCTCCTTGCCCGGTCAAAATTTTCACTGGCCCTGCCATAAAAAATAAAATAGTTGCTGTTATCATTGTTTCACTGACCTGATTGGGCCAGTGACAAATTAGTCAACTGTCCCGAGCATCATATACGCTGGCCCCGGGCCATCGGGCACTCCTTATTGTCAAGCCTAGATTAATGTTACTAATGATTTAGTAGCATTAAAACATTGTAACACTCAGCCTACAAGGCAGGCTACACAAATAAATAATTATTTTTTCCCTTCCTTATTGAGGTTGTTTGGAGCAGTACAAAAAAAACCCACAACTATTCACGATGAATGCAAACCCAAGTGTATTAAACACAAACAAAAAAAAACAAACAACAGGAAACACAATATATACAATATTTACAATAAATGAATGTGCGTGCGTTTTCTACTGTCCTTTAAGTCCAATATTGTTTTCGTGTGTGTGTGAGTGTGTATTGGATCGGCCTCACCGGTGAAGCGTTTAAGTCCGGGGGCGCGATGTGAAACAGCGCTGTCCTGTGACGGGATGCCCAAGCAAAAATAGTCCAAAACGAGTAAATCCAAAACGAGGTATTTTGACGAAGACTACAGTTTTGCAGGTTGATTGAAGAGTCACAGACGGGGACAGCAAAGAATAATGAATGTGATCGCTAATTGTGTTGAGCCGGGCGAACGTTGCTCCAGAACGCCGATAAGCCGGCTTCTTTTATCGGACGTGAAAAATCAGCTGACTGTGGTGACGTCAGGGGATTCCCAGGCGCGTAACAGCGGAACTCTCGAGAGAGTAAACAAGTTCACAAAAGGTGTGTTCGACTTCATCTACGGCTACAGACGGCGATCAACGAGAGTAGCCGAGAGCAGCCGGGGGCGGAGTTGAAAACGGAGGCGTCAAGTCGGACACATTAGGTGTGTTCGACTTAACGCAGCGCTGCGCAGCTCGATCAAATTCTGCCTTGAAGCAGTGCATGCCGGTTAGAAAATTTGTCCGACTTGATGCGGCGCCGACGCCTCGTGACTGTCACGTGTGCCATCAAAGTACCGCGATAGCGATTCGAGAGCAGCCGACTGACTCAGCCGGCGCAGTTTCTTCAGAGCTGCTGCAGGAGCGTTGATGACCACATGGCTGTTTCACGATTGGCCAGATTCACTGCATGACAACGATCACGTGTGTTTTGGGTTTATTCTAACATCCTGAAGTCCGATAATGCTGACAAATCTGTGTTTTTTAGAACAATAAAAGTGTTTTTACTGTAGTCACAATGTTACATTGAGTCAGATTTATCATAAAACACTGATAAAAGCATAAATAACCCCACTTTATTAGTATTTAAATAGTATATGTTTATGTTGACTATTATTCTTGTTCAGATGGCGCTGTATTAAGCAGTACATGAAACGTGTTTCTGTTGCTCATGAAAACGCTTTTGAAAAGTCTGTGTATTTGATAAATATTGCATTTAATTCACTTCTTCTGTGATAGAGCATGCAAATACCGCGAGAGCGTCACCGACGAGAGCAGAAAGTGTCCGACTTGACGCCTCCGTTTTCAACTCTGCCTGCTACTGCTCTCGGCTACTCTCGTTGATCGCCGTCTGTAGCCGTAGATGAAGTCGAACACACCTTTTCTGCTCTCGTCGGTGAAGCTCTCGCGGTATTTGCATGCTCTATCACAGATGATCTTGGGGACTGTCATGGTAATAATGCAGGAAGTTGTTTATTAGGGAGTGAGGTACTACCAGTTGATATTTTTCTCCCTTGCTTTTCAGTGGGATTTTTCGGTACCATACCCCTTGCAGTTCCTCAAAGGTGATGGGTTGTTCTTTGACTGAGCGAGGTTGCTTGCCAGCCTGCAGGTGAGTGATGGTATCGTCCACACGTTGAGCTTCAGCAATTTCCTCTAGAGAATGTGGTAAAGTCGTTGCGAGATGAGAAGTAATTGAGAGGCAAGGGGCAGCAGTATTAGCAGGTGGCTCATATACTCTGGATAAGGCATCTGGGCCCATGTTAAGGCAGCCCTTCCTATGATGGACCTGAAAGCTGAATTGTTGCAGTCGGAGCGTCCAGCGAGTGAGGCGTGAGGAGGTTTTGGGGCAATTGAAGGCCCAGGCGAGTGCAGCATGGTCTGTAAAAACGTCAAACCGACTTCCCTCCAGGTAATGCCTCCACTTTTCAACAGCCCAAACCACAGCTAAGCATTCCTTTTCAGATGTGCTATAATTTCTCTCAGCCCCTGTTAGGGTCCGTGAAGCATATGCCACCACCTTTTCTCCTTCTACAGTGTGTTGAGTGAGGATAGCACCCAGCCCCACATCACTCGCGTCTGTGTGGACTTGAAAGGTTTTATTGAGATCGGGTTGAATGAGTACAAGTGAGTTTTGTAATGCTTGTTTAAGTGCATCCATGCTATTTAGACATTCTGAAGACCAACTCCCACTTCACTCCTTTCTTTTTAAGGTGGTTCAATGGAGCAACTATGTCTGCAAAGCGGGGTATGAACTTGTGATACCACCCTGCTAAGCCCAGAAATCTTTGCAGAGCTTTGAGATCTTGCGGTGGTGGGAACTCTGCTACGGCCCTGGTTTTCTCTTGGTCAATCTCCACACCTCTCTCGGAGACTACATGGCCGAGAAACTTGAGCTGACGTTTGAAGAAGTGACATTTCTTCATATTCAGGGTCAGATTGGCCTGGGTGAGTTTATGGAAGACAGTGTTGAGATGTTGAATATGCTGCTCTAAGGTTTTTGAATAAATAATGATATCGTCAATGTAGACAAAGCAGATCTTCCCTCTCAGGTCAGCCAGAACTCTCTCCATTAACCGCTAAAAGGTGGCTGCGGAGTTCCTGAGACCATAGGGCATAGACTTAAATTGAAATAGCCCCTTGGTTGTAATAAACGCAGTCTTCCCTCTACTCAATTCCTCCATTTCCACCTGCCAGTACCCCGACTGGAGATCCAATGCACTAAACCAGGAGGCGCCTTCCAGGGATTCCAGGATGTCATGAATCAAAGGCATTGGGCAAGCGTCGGGTACGGTTTTGCTGTTTAACTTTCTGTAATCCACACAGAACCTGTATGAGCCATCAGGTTTGGGGACCAGGACCACAGGTGAAGACCAAGGAGAGAAAGATGGCTCAATGATGTTGTCTTGGAGCATCTGGTCAACATGTTGCTCAATGATTTGTTTCTTGATGGGAGAAACTCTGTATGCCCTGGATTTCAACGGTATGTCATCAGTCAATGTGATCTTGTGCTGTACAACTGATGTTTTACCCAGGATGTTTGAAGTGGTGCGGGGCCAGGCGGAGATCAACTTTAGCAACTCGTCCTGATTGTCAGAGTCCCATTGTGGAACCTCTGGGGTGAAGGACATAAGTTCTGGAAGTCTGCCTGTTGGTGGTAAGGCGTAGTATAAATTCACCTTAGCTGCTGTAAGGGAATGAGGTTGAGCAGAAGACGTAACCGGACCTGCTGGAACCTGTGATGGCAGGAAAGGGTAATATGTGTATCCTTTTCCAGATCTTAAGCCATACCTGCCTTGTGCTATTTCCAAAACAGCTTCAATGGCGCTCAGGAAGTCCAGGCCAGCTATAAGGGGAAAGGCAAGGTGAGTGTTTTTCAGTATATAAGTATCCACAAGGCACTCTTAATCATGCCACCTATACTGTAACTTCTGCAGGTCTCTGGACTGGTGGATCGTTCCATCTGCCATGATGAATCTCTGAGGGGTAGAGGTAATGACTGATGGACTTTCCTTCTTCAGCTGCTTCCACAAGTTCTCCTGCATCAAGGTATAAGAACTTCCCGTGCCTAATACCACCTTCACTTCCTGTCCATTTACCTTTACAGGAACGACGAGGAGAGATGTGAGTGGATGGGGTTGTGCCAGAGTCACTCCAGCCAGGTTTTTGTTGTTGGTACGGTCTGCAGACTTCTTGGTCTTGTCTCTGCTACACTGGGTACCGACGTTTTGCCAGTAGTCCTTTGCTCCCATGCAATCCTTTTCCACTAGTGACGCAACCTTCACCAGCTGCTCCACTGTGTTCACTGTCCCCCGTAGACATCCTGCAACCCTGGGGTTGATGATGTTCAGGATGCGATTCACCAACTCGTCCTCGGAAATCTCAGGTTTCCACTTCAAACAGAGGGCCCGGTAGTCATAAGCAAAGTCCCTCAGGCGTTGTCGCGGCTGTTGGACCAACGTCCTCAGCTCCACTTCTGAGAGGTAATCGTCTGAAAGAACATAAATGAACATAAATGCCTTTTTGAAGGATTGCCAGTCTTTTACCTTAGCCTTCTCTGCCTTCCACCAGCTCTGAGCGGGTCCCTTCAGGACGGTACTCAATGTTCCGATGAGCTCGAGGCTGGGGAGTGGCCTGATCTCCAGGAAATTTTCACACTGCTCGATGAAGTTGAGCACTTCTGCCGTCTTGCAGGAGTCACCGAAAGTGGGGAACTCTAAGCGAATGGGAGGCCGAGCACAGAATGAGGATGAACCAGCCAAAACTGAGGAGGGAAGCACACTAGGTGGATGAGTATGCACAGGAGAATTAACGTCATAAGTAATATTGGAAGCTTTATGAGTTGAACCTTTATCTTTAGCAACTGGCATTGGGGTCTGTGGACAATGGACAGGAGAAATGTGGGAGGGAGTTGGTGAGTAGGCCTGCAATCTGGAGAGTGTGGGAGTACTGGTAAGTCTTAATTTTTTCATTTGACTTTCCAATTTTGCATCTCTCCGCAGAAAACAATCAGTTACAGCCCTTTCTAATTTTTCCAGTGACTTTTGGAAATAATCCTCCAACCCAGCCAAGCTAGCATCCACGGCCTGCCTGAAACTGGCCTCCCGATTTAATGTACTGTCCATTGATTGTTTGAAATCATGCTCTAGAGTTTGTACTTTTTGATTGAGAGCCAATAAATCCACTTTTACCTGTGCTACGTCTGCTTGTATAGTTTGTACCATACCAACATTAAAAAGACAACTCCCTTCATCATCGTTATCAGATTGTTCCGAATCGGATATATACAATGAGCTAAGCATGGATGTTATTTGGGCAGTAGGATTGCGCCTTGTCACAAATGGGCCTGCCGTAAAATCCACATCTGGTTCATTTTCTTGGTCATTTACAGGTGTATTTGTGTTAGCTGTATTTACAACATTAACATCAATAACGGCATCAGTATTTGGTACATCCATCCTGATAATTACACCAATCCAAACAAACAACAAAAGAGGGTTCCCCGTACGGGCCACCAATATGTAACACTCAGCCTACAAGGCAGGCTACACAAATAAATTATTTTTTTTCCCCTTCCTTATTGAGGTTGTTTGGAGCAGTACAAAAAAAACCCACAACTATTCACGATGAATGCAAACCCAAGTGTATTAAACACAAACAAAAAAAAACAAACAACAGGAAACACAATATATACAATATTTACAATAAATGAATGTGCGTGCGTTTTCTACTGTCCTTTAAGTCCAATATTGTTTTCGTGTGAGTGTGTATTGGATCGGCCTCACCGGTGAAGCGTTTAAGTCCGGGGGCGCGATGTAAAACAGCGCTGTCCTGTGACGGGATGCCCAAGCAAAAATAATCCAAAACGAGGTATTTTGACGAAGACTACAGTTTTGCAGGTTGATTGAGGAGTCACAGACGGGGACAGCAAAGAATAATAAATGTGATCGCTAACTGTGTTGAGCCGGGCGAACGTTGCTCCAGAACGCCGATAAGCCGGCTTCTTTTATCGGACGTGAAAAATCAGCTGACTGTGGTGACGTCAGGGGATTCCCAGGCGCGTAACAGCGGAACTCTCGAGAGAGTAAACAAGTTCACAAACACTCGACTGGGCAATACAAACAAAGGGACAACAATAACAGCTGAGATACATCAACAATCACATCAGTTTTCTCAACAGCAGTATAAATAGCTCCCTTTATGTGACCGTGCTACAACATTACAAGTCTCTGTTAACATTAAGAACGCTGTTCCATAAATTTTTTCCAGGTTGAAGTGGGAAATATCCTAAATCCCAGTTGTCTGGAACGCAGCATAAGTGTTAGTATAGAGCAGGGATCACCAAACTTGTTAATGGAGGGCCGGTGTCCTGCAGAGTTTAGCTCCAACCCTAATCAAACACACCTGAACTAGTTAATTAAGGTCTTTATAGGTATACTTGAAATTTCCAGGCAGGTGTGTTGAAGCAAGTTTGAACTAAACTTTACAGGATACCAGCCCTCCAGGACCGAGTCTGGTGACCACTGGGATAGGGTATGCATTGACATCACTTTCCCGCCGGAACACGCCCCCTCATTCGGACTGAGTGGCAAAAAAGTTGCTGAATGAATGGATTTAATAGGGACGCTGTGAAAACGTGAGTATAACAAACGATAATTAGTTTAAACGAAAGGTTGCTGGGCTCCATATAGTGTCCTTTACAAATTACCAAAAATCCAGTGGTCCATGGATATTGATATGCAGCCAGGAATTATGTTTCCAGACATTTATATGTGTCTGATTTTGATGCGGGGGAAATAAATAAAGCAAATTTGCCTGTGAACACATTTTGTAAATAAAAAAATAGATTGGTCTAAAACCGAGTGGTCACTTACAGTATATCAATGTTATATATATTGTCATATCACAAAGCTCTTTCTGATTTTAGATGTGTTGTGCATTCTGTTGCAGCATTCACTCTGAAAACCAATGCTGCCTTTCATTCTCCTTGCCACTCAGAGCCGCACACACTTGCAAATCCTCTATTTAAAATGTGTTCTGCCCCTTGTTTCCTGTCCGTTGTTATACGTCTTCCTGAATGTGTTATGTGCTATGTGTGTTCCTGTATTATCCCTTGGATGTTCATTAAAGACTGTTGTTTGTCATTAATCATCACAAGTAGCAGTCAACCCTGACAGAACACTGGACCCAACATGATGAACTGGGCTGAGGAATACATCTTTAATTTCCAGCAAGAGGGACGGCTTTTGGAGCAGTATGTGGAGGAGTTCCTGAGCGTTTTACATCTGGTGAGCCTGAGTGACCAGATTTTTAATGCTTGCTACCGAATGGGACTTAAACATGACAATTTGTTTCAATTCCTGACTCCTGACAATTGCTGTAGACCCGTAGTAGACTTTATATATTATGTTCTTGATTTAAATGGCTCCGATTTCTTTGTCAATGTGTGGAGGATAATCATCCTCTTCCTATTCAGAAGCATGTGGACGATTCAGCTCACCATAAACCAGCACCCTCCACATATATACGGTTCCAATGAGCCCGCTCCCTCAGTTCCATCTGCACTTCCCCAAGTTCTCTGAAACTCCTTCTCAGTCCTCAGACCAGAATTCTCAGCAGCTCCGCAGTCAAGCCCGCCAGCCGCTCCACTGTCAAGCCTACTGGCCGCTGCACTCTGAAGCCCGCCAGCTGCTGCACCGTCCAGCCCAGAGAGGGCTCCTGTTCCAAAATCCAGCCCAGAGAGGGCTCCTGTTCCTATGTCCAGCTCAGAGAGGGCTTCTGTTCCGACGTCCAGCCCAGGGAGTGCCACAGGTCCCAAGTCTAGCCCAAAGAGGGCTCCTGTTTCCAGCTGCCAGCCCAGAGAGGGCTCCTGTTCCCAAGTCAAGCCCAGAGGCTCCTGTTCCTAGTCCAGCTCAGAGGGCTTCTGTTCGGCGTCCAGCCAGGGAGTGCCACAGGGTCCCAAGTCTAGCCGAGGGCTCCTGTTTCCATGCCCAGCCCAGAGGGGCTCCTGTTCCCAAGTCTAGCCCAGCCCAGACAGGGCTCCTGTTCAACGTCCAGCTCAGGGGGCTTCTGTTCGACGTCCAGCCCAGGGGTGCCACAGGTCCCAAGTCTAGCCCAAAGGGGCTCCTGTTTCCATGCCCAGCCAGAGGGGCTCCTGTTCCCAGTCTAGCCCAGCCCAGACAGGTCTCCTGTTCCAACGTCCAGCCAGAGGGCTTCTGTTCCGGCGATCCAGCCCAGAGGAGGGCTCCTGTTCCCAAGTCCAACCCAGAGGGCTCCTGTTCCCCAAGTCGCCCAGAGGGCTGCTGTTCCCTACGTCCAGCCCAGGGGAGTGCCACAGGTCCCAAGTCAGCAAAGGGGGCTCCTGTTCCCAAGTCTAGCAGAGGGGCTCCTGTTTCCACGTCCAGCCCAGAGAGTGCCACCGTCCCAAGTCTAGTCAGAGGCTCCTGTTCCTCGTCCAGCCCAGAGGTGCCACGTCCCAAGTCTAGTCAAGAGAGCTCCTGTTCCAGCAGAGAGGGCTCCATCCCTCCAGCTCCCAGAGTCCCTATCCAGTCCAGAGGCCCTGTTTCTATCCAGCCCAGAGGGGCTCCTGTTCCTATGTCCAGTTGTTTCTACATCCAGCCCAGGGCTCCTGTTCCTATGTCCAGTCAGAGCCCCTCCAGCCCAGAGAGGGCTCCTTTCCTACGTCAAGCCCAGAGAGGGCTGCTGTTCCTACGTCCGGCCCAGGGAGTGCCACAGGTCCAGAGTCTAGCCCAGAGAGGGCTCCTGTTTCCATGCCCAACCCAGAGAGGGGGTCCCCTGGTTTTTCAATAAAAATATAAAACTTGTGAAAATGAAATGAAAAGATTTGATTGCTGTATTAAATTTAGACCTTCTCACGTTAAATCATTTTATTTTTACACGTTTTTTACAGCGTTGCGCATTATAACCAATCACACACGACTCTGTTGAGTTTAGAATGCAGTGGCCAGTCAGAGGCGTTCAGAATAATCATTGCTGAAACCTGGAGTTTTGTTCAGATTGAACTCGCGAATTCCCTCAATATAAGCAACAAAGTGCAGATGTACGAACTATGTAAGTTTATTTATCATACAGTGTATGGACAGCTTCATTGACTATAAGAAGAGTTATGAGTGCTTAAACACTAGCTAGACTGACTGTGCTCATTTAGTTCTTTCTCATCTCGTTCTGCGTGATTAAGTCTAATAAAATGCTACATCCAGCCCAAAGAGGGCTCCTAATAAAATGCATTTTTTTCAAAATTCAGGATACGGGGGCAGAAAATGTATATTTATATAATTTCTTGTGATCAATATCACACGAAGAGTGCCTTTTTTTTGGCAAAAATTACAAATGTGATATTGATTTTATACAACAGTTTAATAAACCGTTAATATTAAGAGACTTACGTTTTAGACACCATATTGCCTATTTTTGCTCTATTATGCCAACAAAAAATCATTCCAAACAGAGCCTCTGCACTGTTTTGCATCTCTAAACAACATGACGGTGTTTCGTTCCTGAATAAATCAACCGTTTAAATGATTCGGTTCAATCGCAATGACTCACTTACTAACTGTGACTTACTGACACTTACTGACACCTACTGGCGGTTGTAATTCCACATTTAAGGCACCTTTTTATTTTATTTTTTTAATAATTTTAAATATCAGCATTCAACGTTTTAGGATTAACTTATTAAAACATGTTTCATGCATTTATAACTGCAGGTTAAATGCATTCATGTCCTGCATTAAACAGTCGATAAATACATCTAAATGCCAATTCAGATGCAGCGTTTGTGTTTCCTCTATATTGAAAAGATGCATTTTGTTGATAATGATTTTATTTGTGATAACATCCTAAAATGTGTTACTATTCTAAGTGACTTTATTGATTAAATTTGAATTTGACGCAAAAGATTCTTGGGGTGGAGTCAGGCTTTGACACAATTCGAACTCTGGTTCCATCATAACCATCTTTTAAAAAATACAGAACATTAAACATTTAAACACAATAACAAAATCCATTCCGTCTCACAAACAACATTATAAAAATAGACACTAAGATACAAAAAACACTGGAAACAGTCCATGTGTGCTGGACTGGCATATATATATATATATATATATATATATATATATATATATTACTATTCAGTCTGATCTGTTTATTATCATGACATGTCTTTTAGAAGTATAATTATCCCATAACAAGATATCTGTTCATTTATGTTTGTCAGGTGTGGGGAGAGGCTGAGGACAATGTGTAAAAAAAAAAGGTAAAAAAAAAAAACATCCCGTAAGAAGCATACAGGCCAGGGCAGATGGCAGCCAAAGCAACTGAAAAAAAAAAATTATGACAACATGGAGACAAGGAGACATTTAACAGCGGACAAAGCAAACTATACAGAACAGAGTTTAAAGGCCATATCGGAATTCCCGTAATTACGAGATTCCAACTTGTAAAAAGCGTTCACGTCCTCATAAAACTTGTAATTACAACTTGTGAACTGGGAGTCTTCTGAGAGCTACGACTTGTACCACATGACCGCTGTACCTGACCAACGTAGGCTCTGTTTAGGCGTTGATAGTGTTGCCATAGAGAAGCATAAGTCCAAGGGCGTGAACAGCTCCGAGTAGAACGTCACGTGTTGTCATTTCGAAATTACGGTAATTACGATATGGCGTGAACGCAGCATATGTACAGGACTAAACGAGGGACACCTGAAATCAATGAACACAAGGAACAGGAACTGGAATAACCAAATATGGACAAGATCACACGTGAGGGAGATACTAGGACATTGAGAGCACATGGGGAGCAAAACAAACACACTGACAGTCCATAACCCTGACACTGATGGTGTTGACAAATTTGCTATTTCTTTCACAAAACAAATGGAGTTCATATAGTAGGCATTTTATTTTCTGTGTTGATGCTAGATGCTTATAGGAGCCTGCTTCAGGAGAATAAAATGATCTAAACGTTTCAGATAATTTCCTCAGGAATTGAAAGATGGTGTTGAGATCATTAAAACATTTTTATCAATTTTATTGTCTATGAATGACTGAACCCTTCTCAGTAGACACACTGTTTTTCATGAAGTGAGAAGACAGTAAGTGTCATCGAGTTGATACGATAATGATAACCTTTTATTGAAGGAGACAATTGTGTTAAACACATTCTATTATTAAAAGAGAAGTTCACTTCCAGAACAAAAATTTACAGATAATGTACTCACCCTGTTGTCATCCAAGATGTTCATGTCTTTCTTTCTTCAGTCGTGAAGAAATTATATTTCTTGAGGAAAACATTCCAGGATTTCTCTCCATATAGTGGACTTCTTCTTGCAAAATGCAGTTTAAATGCAGCTTCAAATGGCTCTAAATGATCCCAGCCAAGGAAGAAGGGTCTTATCTAGCAAAACGATCAGTTATTTTCTTTAAAAAAAAAAAATTATCCCATGTCTCAAGAATCAGTGATGTATTGTACCATCTTTAAAAAAAAATACAGAACATAAAAAATAAACACAAATAATCACAATGAGTGATTACAATGTGCATAAAACAATAACATTCAATACAATAAAACACAAACAAGAAAAAAACTATATTTAGAGGGATTGTTTTCTGTGAGTCTATGGGCATTATACGGGTACATAACAGTAGTCAAGTAGTTTGTAACAGCAGCACTATTTCCTTGATATTAATTTACACAGTTTAGGGATGAGTGTATATATTTTAAAACATCTGATAATGTTGGAAACTTATATCTGTGTATATTACATAATGCAATAAACAGCACATCAGTCAGAATTATTTATGATTAATCTACAAAATTTTCTTCCAAGTAGTACTGATTCAGTACAGTAATATCTCAATTACAGATGAATCATGGGGCTCAAAGCCATATTACAGAATTATTACACATTACAGTCAGCTGTCTGAAATCTATGCCATTTGATCACATGCACATGGTGTCACTGTTGATCCAATGCAAACCCCAAATCCAAGATAGAGATTCTCAGTGAATGTGGAGTGGACTCAAGTGTGAAGCAAGAAAGAGCCAAAATCAAAAGCTGAGGGAGCTGAATAGAAAATCTAAAGTGGAGTCTTAGGCTTGGAGGGTCAAGCGTTGCAGGTTGTGAGAGCCCAAAGAAGACCATGATGGATCTAGGTAATCAGGAGACTTAACACAGTCAACACAGCCCAGACTGAGCCAGCAAACGAGGATGAGTAAGAGAACTGGATGGAACACGTGAGTACATGCCGGGCAGGACCAGTGGAGGAGAAAGGAAAGAAATGGAAGGAAAGGACATGTGGTCAATTATATACTTGGAATTCATGCTCTGCATTTCACCCATCCAAGTGCACACACAGAGCAGTGAGTAGTGAGCAAGCACCCACAAACCATGAACACACACCCAGAACAATGGGCAGCCAATGCTGCAGTTGCTCAGAGAGCAGTTGGGGGTTTGGTGCCTTGCTCTCACTTCAGTTATGGTATTGAGGTGGAGAGTGCGCTGATTATTCACTCCACCCACCAACAATTTCTGCCTGACCTGAGACTCAAACCCACAACCTTTAGGTTCCAAGTTTGACTCTCTAACCATTAGGCCATGAAGGATTACAATGGATGGGACTGGTGGAGGAGAAAGAAATTCAAGGGTGGGAGCATGTTCAGGTAATCAACTTAATTAGCATGATAATAAATATCAATACAGCTAATCTCTCAACCTCTCAATTTACCTCCTCCAGCCCAACTCCTCACTCCTAACTGTTCCTATCCCAGCTTGCGGATATGGGGGAGTATTGTGGATTTGGGCTAAATTCTGAGCTTGGAGCCCACCCATTGAACAGCACGCCAAATATGCATACTATTTGCTCAATCTGATTACATGTAAGTGCAAACTCATGAAACCAACACAAAGAACCATGGGAGCGAAGTCTCCATCAGCATTACTGTTTGATTTCTTTGATATTTTTGGTTTGGATTGACCATTCAGTATGGAAGCCATGATTGTTCTCGCTCCTCAAAGTGCCCTTGGGAGGTGGATTTATTTCATTTGAAACACAGCAAGAGTCACCTGCACTTGCTCTGCCAGTGACATTAGTTAATATCAGCATTTGTATTCTCCGACATCACTTTATGCCTGGTTATACCAAGAACGAACAACTATAAACAGGCACTCCAAGTGGTGCTCTACTCTTAACTGACAAACTATTACTATTTTATAGACTTTCATTACTCATTCATGAAGTTCAGGACTATTGTTTGTACGTTCACCTCAATCAAATGATTATATGGAGTATGAGACTTCAAATTTCTCTGTCAGAAGATGGTGGTTTTACAGAGAAAAAGTTCTCACCTGACTTTACAAGCTTTGGGAAGACATGACAGAAGCTGTCATGATGGAGTGAAAGCTCTTTTGATGGTATATTTTATTTATTATTTATTTATTTTTTTTTTAATTTTTTTATTAAGTGCTGATGGTATTAGGCACAACTTGCTTTTCCTAGGTTGAGATGATGAACCACAGATGTAGATGAATGCATCTCTCCAGTGATGAAGGCCATGAGGCAAGCAATGCTGACTGCCAGAGAAAGTACAGCTAGTCAAACCGCCACACATTACTGTAAGTTGGCTAAAGGCCATCAGAAACTGGCATGCAAACGCATGTTCTGGTGGAGAGATGTGATGGCCAGAATGACCATGAGGATTCTAGGAGGTCGGATGAGCTGCTGTTTAGAGGCTTGCAGCTGGAGGAACCACAGAAAGATCTTGACTAAACTGATGTTTAACTTTGATGTGTTCCCTTTTCTTTCCTTCAACCAGCCACTGTTCAGCTGGAAAACAACAGTGATTTAAAACAACTGACCTGAGCACTGAACATTATACTACTAGTATTGTGTAGAATTTACCTCTAAAGCTACAGTGTATAATTTACCTCTTTACATAAAAGAGCATGTATCTGTTCTTCTTAAAGTCACGTGATGCCTTTGACCAGCTGGATTTTCTGATGCTGGCATTACTGCATTCCAGCCATCCTGATCCACTGATGTCACAGATGTGACTGACGTAGTGTAAACCAAACTCTTACCACAAAACAAACTGCGATCCCAGATGTGACACAACACCAGCTAGTTTGTACTGTATGCTGATGTCTGAAACAGATCACAGAAAACAACAAAACAATTCAGTAATTATTCAGTGCTTAAACACTTCAAATGTTGTTTTTCAGAGCAAACATCATCCTCATGCTGTCTTTTAGGCTGATTGATATGATTGTTTCATAACTGGCCAGCAGAGGGCAGATGTTTGATGAACTGACACATACCTGCACTGCTGGATAGTGAAAACTGCTCTGTAACTTCTAGTCGATCCTCCAGCTTGCACATTGAAGATGTGACATCAAAGCGCATGACTAGAAGCACCTGTAGTGAGATTCATTAGATGAGCAGAAGTTATGGACTAGTTCATGTTTTGTTATTCTGCAGGATAACAAACTGTCAGTTAGTACTTTTAATTAGTACTAACTGATTAACAGGGTGTCCTACCGTGGAAGTGTTATCAATTCCAGCGCCTCAGAGGACGTAGTGCCGGCGCACTCACTTCATGAGCAGTCAAACGAAGATGTCTGGAGAAAACAAACAACACATACATCAGCCAATCAGAAATGACATAAACTTGTTGACCTAATACATCCTGCTGCTAATGTGATGTAATTAGTGATGTCACTCACTTTGAAGTACTGCTGCAGGCTGTCTGTGAGGCATCCTTGAGGACTGATGACCAGTGAGAGGTAGTTGTAGTCCTCTCTAAAGCTCCTCTGGAAGCCACAGCTGAAGCGACAGAAGAACATCAGCATCATATAAATGAGTCTGAGAGTCTGAAACGAGTGCAGGTGTGGATGTGTGATGTTACCTGTTGCAGGTGCGCAGGTGGTTGAGCTGGAACTCCATGTTTGCTACAGGACAAGTGTATTTAGGCCAGGAGCTCTGCAGAAACTCATCCTCATCCTTCAGATAAGACAGGCAAACCATCAAGAACTCATGGGCATCCTGAAGGAGAAAGAGTGAAGATAATGAGGTTAAATGCAAGTAAAAAAACAATATATATATATATATATATATTCAGTTCATCTGCTCCTTCACCTGCTGATTGTCTCCTAAGAAATCAGGATGGCGAGTTTCAATGCAGGCCTTTACTGTAGACAAGAGCTTTGCCTTCAGCTTCTTGTCATTGCCTGTCTGCCTAGTCATATGGAGGTCGGTGAGTGCCCTGGAGAGAAAGTCATACATTTAATTTATGTAGAATTTCTTTCATTTTGCTGCTTGATTTGTTTTGAAATATAATGTTGTATAAATGTTTAACCGTATCGGTACCTGAGCACTGTGCTTCCCTCATTCCACCGTTTCCGCTGGGAAAGCACATCGTCTCGGAAAGGGGAAACGGTGAGGAGGCACTGCAACACGTGTAGCACGTGTTTCCTAAATTGGGGAAACTGTAACACAAGTCTTCAATCAAGAGGCTGTTGTGAAAAGTACATTATACTGTTTGTGAATACATATGAGTGTTTAAACTTTTACTAGTTGTGGGAAATTTACCCCAAGTGCTTGATGTTGGTTGGCAGCGCTGTTTGTGCAACATCAGCCAGCTCAACATCATCCTCCGTGACGCTCTCGCTGATCTGCTGCTCGATCTTGATCTGCTTTTGCTGTGAACTGCTCTGTATGAGCTCCAGTATTTCAGCCTGGGACAGACCGTTGCAAAGATGGAAATTTGCGTTTCCAGGAGGAGGAAGGGGAAGAGGAGGACGATTTGGTCTCATCAGCAGGTATAGCAGCCGAGACCACCACATCGCCACAGAAAAGTTAATTATTGTCTGACTGGAGACCGTTTGCCAACCTGAGATACGGTAATCTTGTAGTAGTATATTATTATTACAGTAGGCTATTCATGTCTTGTTTTCCATCAGCTGTTCAGAAGAAGAACAACTGATGCCAAAGTCGTGAATAAAACTATTTGATCAAATTGGTTTGCAAGAAGGTCTGAAATGATTCGCGATTCAGTTTGATAATGTATCCTATTGCTAAATCCTTCGCAGCGGATGTAGAAGCTCTTTATAATTATCTAGGCTACTCTATAGGCTACTGCTTGTAAACACAATTATATCCTGTTCATCCCATAGCAGTTTGGATTATATGGACACTGGACAAGCCAGACATATTATCTACACAACAAAGACAGTAAATCTTTTGCATGTTTTGTACTTGTCAATCAACCAACCATGCATTTGGCTGTCTAAATAAGGCACAAAATGTATTGTTCTATTAAATTTCACTCATATTTTCATAGCAGAAAAAAATGTTGCACTAACATGCTAAAATATTTATTGATTTTGAGTGTTTCATACAAAAATCGTCAGTCAAATGGTAAATAAATCTGGTAATAAAAATACAATTCAAATTTTTGTTCTCATTTTCAGTTATACAAAAATGGGCAAGTGTTTTTATGTCCCTTCCAACACCATATAATAACAAAACTGAAAACACTTCAAAAGCAATCTTTGCTTAAAACAAACAAACTGACTAATCAGAAATAGTATAATATAAACACTGACTTTAATACAGTAATACTTTAATACAGTTTTATGTAATTGAACTTAACTAATGTATACAGTAGAATTTAATTCTGCAAAAAAAAAAAAAATAATAATCTAAATTAATTAATTAATTGCACCAAGTGTAAAATTCTTCTGTTGTGTTTTGTGAAAAATTGAGCCACATGTGTTTGGAATGAGGTAGAGATGAGTAAATGAATTAACAATTATCCCTTTAAGTAGGTGCTTTTTCTTCTTCTTTATTTATTTATTTTTTCTTTTTTTGTTAAGCACATAAATGCATATTCAAACTAAATATCGTTCATGAACCCTGGTCTATTCTGAAAGAAGACGCTTGGGATTTTCTTGTTCTAAATAGTTAAAGAATGCTTGTTTATTATCAAATAATGAATATAACCTATTTGCAAATAATATTTTATTTAAATATATTACAATGTCTTAACCTTTTCAAGTGAATTTACTGAAAGGTGTGGTGTCACCACAAGTCAGGACACTCAGTTTTAAAAATTAGAAAAGCTTTAATCACAAGTCCAATACTTATAATTCTCAAATACAGATTATTTGTTATTCAGTACAATCATACATAGTTTGAACAAATTGAACAAATTATTAAAAGCCTCCTACGTCCTTTTACCATACATGTACATCTCCAGATCACCTTATTCTAAACAAGGACCTGAATGAATGATAATTTAATACAACTAATACAGCTAATCAGTCACAACATTTAAACCACTACAGTACATCTTACATCATTTGACTAAAAACATCCACAGCACCCATTCTGGTACATCTTTCTCAGGAGCTGGGAGCCAAGTGTAATGGGCTTTTATTAATATTAAAATTTACAAAAAGGCATTTCAAAATATAAAAGAATAGCAAAGTCCACACCACAACTAAAATTACACAGAGGAAAGTGCATAAAAAAGAAAAGAAAAAAAAAAACAAAGAAAAAAAATGAGCATAGTGAATGATTTTCAATTTGCTTATTGTTAAAAATGTCATAGCAATCTTCTTTAGGTTAGATGGGATGTGCAGTCATATAATCATATTAAAGATATGTTTAAAATACAATAGATAAATACACACAGTCGTATAATTTGTGTTGATACTTTCAATGTTTCTTTTTTCCATGCTTATTCCACATTTTTTTTTTTTTGTCAGCTCTTACAATATTACCAATCTAAAGACAATATTTATGTTTTTGGTTTTTTTGTTTGCAAAACCTTGACATTACAGTAGGCCTATTATTTACAGTCATCTCTCTGTAATCTATATTGTTAGATCACACAGTTTTACTGTTGATCCACGGTAAACCACAAACCCGGGATAGAGCGGCTGAGTGAATGTGGTCTGGACTGTGTGGATGAGGCTCACTGTGTCAGAGACGCTGTAGAAGGACAGAGTTCCTGCACTGTGATCCACATACACTCCTATTCTACAGCTGTTTAAGCATAACGGGAGTTCAGTAATATTGTTATTGTGACTAAATGAGCATCTGGAGGTAGAGAAGATCAAAGTCCAGGACTGATCATTATATCCAAACAAACACTCAACACCCTGTCCCTTCCTGCTCATGCTCTTATATGACACTGATATACACACACCACTATCACCACTCCACTCAAGCTCCCAGTAACAGCGTCCGCACACACTCTCTCTACACAACACCTGCAAAAAACTGTCAAATCGGTTTGGATGATCAGGATACTGCTGGACTCCGGCAGCTGAAGTAACCACTCTGTTCTCCTCAGACAGACAGAGGTATTTATTCACTGTGTTTGGATCCAGGGTGAACCGACTGTAATCTGATGGGTATAAAACACACAGTCATTGAACTGAATACTAATGAGTTTGTCATATGATTCTGTAAGCGTGAGAGTCTCTTGGGGTAGTATAACATCAGACGTAACTACACTATAATTAGAAAACATTATTACAAGCTTACCTTTGTGAATCGGGCTAAAGTAAAAAGATAGTTTTGAAAACTGGTTATGTACTTGCTCAAAAATTGATTTCAGATAATTTTTAATCAAAACAAGTTATGGACTGCAGTTTAAATATCCTCATTTGATACCAGACTTACATACACTAGTCTGTCAGTTGTAAGTAATCAGAATTTCAATTTTTTTAAATAATTTTTTAGCTTCGCATGTACTTTATTCACATATTAATATATAGGTAAACTATCTAGACTGATAGGTAAAAGATGAATGACACTATACCACACCACAAAAACATTTTACTCTTGCTCTGCTTGTGTGAAAACTGAAGAATTAAAACGATAGTTCACCCAAAAATGAAAATTAGCCCATTATATACTCATTCTGAATCCTAGGTGTAAATGACTTCCTTTTTTTCTGACAAATCTGGTTGGAATTATATTAAAAATGATCCTGGCACTTCCAAGCTTTAGATAGCAATGGGTGGGTGTTTCTCTTCATCAGTCCAAGACAAGTCCAATAAATTACAGAACCGATTACAGAACCGGCTTTACTGACAAAACGCGCAAGCATTTCGGCCGATACGTTTCGGTGCATCCCTAAATATTATAATAATATTTTTCATTTTACTTTAATCTAGCTTGCGCCATCTAGTCGTACACGGAAGCCACGGAAGAAAAATGTCGGAGGGCTTGGATATACTATTATATTATATACTATTATATTATTAAATTACATATCCTGTTTTTCCTTTGCTAAAGTAAAGAAACTTTGCTTCTGTGAACAAATGCTGGTTTGTGCGAGACTTACCGGCGCATGCACAATGCCAACGTCGCACGTCATCCACCCGGAATGGCTTTCATGTACGACCATTCGGCACAAGCTTAAAAGATTAAAGTGATTCTTACATTTTGAATATGGATATTTTTCGTACAAAAATGCATCGATTCATTACAGGAGGCTTTTACTCAACCCTGGAGCCGTGAGGCACTTTTTGTTATGGATAGATGCACTTTATTGGACTTGTTTTGGACTGATGTAGAGAGACACCCACCTATTACTATGATAAAGCTTGGAAGTGCCAAGATAATTTTTAATATAACTCCAACTGGACTTGTCTGAAAGAAGAAAGTCAGATACACTTAGGATGACTGGAGGATGAGTGAATAATGGGCTAATTTTGGGTGAACTAACCTCTTAATGTAAAGTTTATGGCACTCTGTGTGTGTGTGTGTGTGTGTGTCATGTCTTACACTGCAGGATCTCCTTTCTGGTCTTGAAATCATTGGTGGGAATAATTTCAATGTATGTTGCTAAGGAAATAGACACACATACTTAATATATTTTGAATCCTTCTAAATGATGCAAGACTAATGTCTAAGATTTAATGTATGTCGGCTTTTTTATACCTCTGCCAGATATTTTGTCTAACTCCTCTCTGCAGAAATCCTGCAGTTTTTCTTTCAGTTGAGATACAGACTTTCCCACATAATCAAAGGAGAGGAGAGAGCTGACAGTGATGCTGGATGTATCTGTAGATTCAGGAGATACAGCAAGAGACTGGAAACTCTACAGGAAGAAAAAAAAAACAATAAAGATACAAAAACCTTCATAACCTGCAAACCTGCACCACTGACCTGTACTTCAATCAAATATTTACTCACATATTTACTACTTTGATAGTATTTTTTTTTGTACATTTGCATTTATTCATTTAGTAGACACTTTTAATCCAAAACAGTTGAGGATTACAACAAAGTTACAACAACCTAAGATGTGCTTACAGTACAAAGCTTTAAACATTAGAATAGTACCAGAAACAGTTATGTGCTAATTTGTTCTGATTTAATAAACATAATTTCAGCTAGCTATGTGTGCCTTAATAAAAATGAAAATGAAAATGAAAATGAAAAAATATATAATAATAACCAAATCCTTGCTTTACCCATCTGTATTTCAGATCTGTTACCTGGAGGAAATGGATGTGATCATCTGTTTGCGAAAGCTGCTCCAGCTCCGCGTCTCTCCTCCTCAGGTCTTCAATCTCTTGCTCCAGTTGATACATGAGTCCTTCAGCTCGACTCACTGCAGCCTTTTCCCGATCTCTGATCATCTGTGTGATCTCAGAGCGGCTTCTCTCAATGTAGCAGATGAGCTCAGTGAAGATCTTCTCACTGTCCTCTACTGCTGTCTGTGCAGAGCGCTATTAAGAAAACACATCACAATCAGCTCATACTGATGTCTCACAGCCTGTGACTCACAGTGGGCTTCAGTGGGACTGAAAAAGCTTAAAAACTGGAAATGTCTAAACTGAGTTTGAAACCTCTTCTCCAAACTCACTTTATGAGACTCCACAGCCTCTCTCAGCTTCTTGATATCTTTCTCCCTCTGCTGGATTCTCTGCTGGAACTTTCTCTTCCTCTTTTTCAAAACCAGCTGCATAAAAATCAAATAACACTGTAAACTTATAAAATACTACGTAAGACTATATAGAAAGATAGAATGGAAATGATTGTATCAGTTCTTTAATAGTTAATTGTATTTATTTGAATTTATATGAATGAGGTCGCACACTATGTAACATAAAACTGCCATGATGCTGAACAACTATGAAGAAAAGAATGAAGAATTAATAAAATAAATTAACCGTGAGTCAAGAGAGATCAAAAGCACATATTTATGTATAATAAAGTTACACAAATATACATTTTCAGTGCAGTTTTTCCATATTTTATAGACTGGAAATATTCTAAAAAATATTTAAGGAAGCCTGAGTGCTCAAACAAACAAATAAATAAATAAACTTAACCCTACAGCAGTTGAAAATAACAGACCACTTTCCCTCCTGTCAAAAGAGTTGTGTGAACTTGATAAACAATCTGGCTTTAAATATGGATATTTCACAGAGACTGTCCTTGTGTCTGTAGCTGAAATTAGAGGTGTGTCTGAGTTTTATCTGCTAACAACTGGGGAACCTCATGCTTGATCTACTGCTTTTCTTCATATACACAACCTCACCGGGCACAATCAGAATGGCGTATGACTTCTGCTATCACTACTAGCTTGTATGGCCTGTTTGGTCCCTGCTGAAATTTCCAGCATAAACCAGCATGGATTCCAAGCTGGTCCAGGCTGGTTTATGCTGGTATAGTGCTATTCCAGCTGTTGGACCAGCATATCCATGCTGTTCTCAAGCAAAATGGAGCTGCTGATGCTAGTTCACCAGCATGGTCTTGCAGGGTTGAGTGTCAGTAGGCCAGTTGTTTGTATGCAAGTAGTGTTTTTGGGACAAACATAGTTTTTGCTTGCATATTTCTCTATAACACATTAATGATGCAACAGAAAAACAATAGATGTTTAAAACATGATTTATTGAATTATATAATAACTTTGTGATTTCCTTTGCTCCCTTTTTGCTTTTAAAGACTTTCATACTTATCTGGGAAGTCATATGTGTCCAAATCCAGTTGTCAGTCACTGATTTCAAAAACTACACATAGTAAAAGGTATGTCAGTACAGTGAGGACCATGAAATATTATTGAAAACAGTGATAGCGTGCACTTTCTGCGTGCAACGATTGGAGTTTTTCGACATATTCTAACTGTCTTGAGCCAAGAGTTCAAGGAGAGCAAGACAAGATGAGCGTTTGAGGTTAAAGGGTATTTAAATGGTATTTTTTAAATGAAAATAACCAATCATTTCACCAGATAAGACCCTTTTTCCTCGGCTGGGATCGTTTACAACCGCACTTGGGATCGTTTGAAGCCACATTTAAACTGCAATTTGGAAGTTCAAACTCGGGGCACCATATCAGTCCATTATATGGAGAAAAATGCTTAAATGTTTTCCTCAAAAAACATAATTTCTTTACGACTGAAGAAAGAAAGACATGAACATCTTGGATGACGAGGGGGTGAGTAAATTATATGTGAATCTTTGTTTTGGAAGTGGACTTCTCCTTTAAGTGACCTTTGTTCATGTACCATATGAAGGAAATATGTAAATATGGTAATTCTGTTTTTGCAGTTGTTTAATCATCCTCTGGTGAGATACTGTGTTTCTGTAAGTAGTTGATGTGTTTCTGCTTAACTCTTCACTTTTTTCAGTTCTTGCTGTTTCTCTTATTCTCTTTAATTCTGCTTGTTAATTGTAGGTGTCATCACTTGCAGAGTGAATCTACTTTAACTAACTACAACACTGCTTCAGTGTTACTTTTATTCTCTATAGATCAGGAACATTTGAAAACTGAGCAGTGTTTGTTTAACACTAGGGATTTTACTGTGTAAACATGTAAAAAGCAACATGTGTTTTTCTTTATTAAATAATTTATTAAAACTAATTTGGAAAATTGTCTTGGTCTTTAACTACAAACCAGCAAACAGCATCCCATGCTGGTCCCAGCATGCAAAACATACCTTATGCTGTGGACCAGCAAACCAGCAATCAACATCTCATGCTGGGGACCAGAAAACCTGCAACCAACATCCAATGCTGGGGACCAGCATGCAAAAAATACCTTATGCTGGTGACCGGCAATGCTGGATTTTCCAGCAGGGGTATCTCAGCCTGAATTAAGGAACTCCATATTAAACTCAGCCTTGAGAGAACAAAGTTCATAATCCCATTTTGCAATCCCAGCTCACCACAACATCACTGTACTATTAGGTTCAACAACACTAAAGGCCTGGGTATACAGCAGGCCTATATCACTTTCTGTGTTAGGCACCGTCTAACATGTGTTACTCAAGTCCAGCCCAGTTTAACACACCATGTGACGAATAAGCCTCTGAAGTTAATATAGATGGTTGGGCCTTTAACCAAACAAAAAAGGTAAGTCAATTTACTACTTGTTAATTGGGTACTACTCTAGTTTGAAACCTTGCATTATGTATTGCAAATATTGTTTTACTAAGGTGATGATACACAGGGCAACTTTTTGAGCAATGTTGCTGTCAATGGGCAACCAGGTGAAACACAAATAACCAGATAGAAATTTGTGCCCATGCAACATTGCCCAAAAAAGTTTTTTTTGTGTATCATCAGTCTATTATGATAACCTGCTTGCAGTGTAGGTCTGAATATCAGTATTTGATAAATGACTAAATTTAAGATTTTACAATATGTTTATATTACTGTTACGGTCACAAGTTATAAGTAACTTGAGAGTTACTTCCCAATTAGTGCATTAAAACAGACACTGTAGGAATACAGTATATATACATCAATTATCAGTTCATACCTGTTTCTTTGTCCTCGCTGCTACAGCTGCTACAGTATTATGGTTTTTGTGAGCATCCATCATACACAGATAACAAATGCACTGCTGGTCAGTATGGCAGTAGATTTCCAGTTGTTTATTATGTTTTGGGCAGATCATCTCCTGAAGTCGTCCAGTGGCATCTATCAGATTGTGTCTCTTACCTTTAAAGAAACTCTCATGTTGCTGGAGGTGATTTTGACAGTAAGAGTTCAGACACACCAGACAAGACTTGACGGCTTTGTGTTTTCTCACAGTACAGACGTCACACTCCACATCTTCAGGTCCAGCAGGAACAGCAGCTTGAAGTGTAGTCTTCTTCAGTTGCTCTACAACTTCAGTCAGCATGGTGTTTTTATTTAAAGCAGGTCTTGGACTGAAGGTCTGTCTGCATTGAGGACAGCTGTAGATGCTCTTCTGATCCTCCTGATCCCAGCAGTCTGTAATACAAGTCATACAGAAACTGTGACCACAGGGAATGGTCACTGGATCCTTCAGGAGATCCAGACACACTGGACAGCTGAACTGGTCCTGGGAAAAACTTTCGGCCATTTCACTGCATGTACAGACAGATAAAGAAACAAACAACAGCTCGACAGCACTTAAGTTTCACTTCCTCTGAACAACCGAAACAGTTTCCTGGTTGAAGAACCTTGTGCAAAATAGGAGTGTCTATAATGGGAAGCATAAGGAAGTTAACTGTTCTGGTTCCAGCTGCCTTTTTTGAAGTTTTTTTTTTAAAGACTTCACACTTCTAAGAGGTGGCGTTAAAACAATCCAGTTGGGTTTCGTAGATAAAAACACTAAGCAAAATTATATATATTATACATTTATTCTTAAAGAGGTTCTTCAGAACCTCTTTTTCTGAGAGTTTTCTGAGAGTGAAAACTAATTTTATCAGTTGAAGTCAAAAGATTACATACACCTTTTTTATTTAGTACTGACCTGAATAAGATATTTCACATAAAAGACGTTTACATATAGTCCACAAGATAATAAAAAATAATAGTCCAACAAATTATTTGGTTTTTCAGCATGTTTGTGTATTAAAAAGTGTTTTAAAGCTTGTTGTTTTGTAGAACATCACAGTTATATATGATATGAGAACAGTAGGGCCTGTAGATAGGGAGTATGTGTTATTTAATAAAAACATAATTATATTTTCAGAATGACGTAATTTTTTTCTTAAACATAGTCAGTGCGGTAAAACGCCCCCAGGGAGCAATAGGCAATTACTGTGGTTACCCTGTTCTGAACATCAAATCCTTTGTTTTTCTATCAAAGTTTCCATCTAGTTGGTGGAATAAGAATATTTTGATTTTATATTTAAAAATTACCTCAAGTTAGCATCAGGTAGCTAGTTTTATCATCAGCTACAGACTTTTGTAATTTTGTAAAAATTATAAAAAAAAATAAATAAATTGGTAAAACGCCCCCTTGGTATAAATTTAATTTTTGTTAAAAACCTAATAACATGAAATCTCCAGATATTTTTCATACTTTCTTTATAATTTATGTCATTGTCACTAAATGATGATAACTTTTCTGTTGGGTTTAGTAGATAAAAACACTAAACAACATTATATATATTATACATTTATTCTTTCAGTCTTCATTAAACATCACTGTTATAGTTATACTTATGTTCTATAACAGTTCTTGATTTACATCTAGCTCAGGGGTGCCCAAACTCAGTCCTGGAGGGCTGGTGTCCTGCAGAGTTGAGCTCCAACCCCAATGAGACACACCTAAATCAGCTAATCAAGCTCTTACTTAAACATATTTTTTAAAAAAACATATTTAAGTTGCAATTATATATATATATATATATATATTAGGGCTGGCAAACGATTAATCATGATAATCGCACACAAAATAAAAGTTTGAGTTTGCCTATATATATATATATATATATATATATATATATATATACACTGCTTTTCTAATGGGCTACTTACATAGAATTCTCAGGATTCAACACACTATTGTGACATCATAGTGAAAAATTCCGTTCTGGCAGCTCTAAACTGCTGTTCTGACTCTTGTCTTCTGTTGGTGTGTTAGGAGTGAAAAGATCGAAAGCTACTTTCGTGACTTTTTGTGGATTTTGACAAAAAGTACTGAATTCACTTGCAGAAATTCAGTGCTCACAATGGCACTGTTTAGCAGCATACTTAGACGACTTTTTAAGCGTTTTGCTCAATTCTTGCGCAGAAGGGAGACACATCAGATGTCACAGCAATGTGCAGCGCAAGAACTGGCGGCAGTGGAGAAACTTCCAGAGGCACCAATGACGAAGGCGGGTGAAAGTAAGGCCTTTGACTTCAATGCCATGTACAGGAAGCGCAGGAAGAGACACCGCCATGTAACTGAGCTTACACTGAAAGCAAATTGATGTAGAAACAACTTTAACTTAAAAATTGATAGTAAATTTCACAATTAATTACAAAGAAACTGCAAGTAACACACTGAATCAATCTTCTATTTTGAAATACAAAGACTGAAATAGTATCGCCTTGTAAAATGTATGTTTATTTACAACCTTGGAAAAAAAAAAACTTTTACAGTATAAAGAGAAAAGGGAGGAAAGACAGGTGGAAAGAAAGGTGAAGGAGAGAGAGAAGAATGAGGGAGGAAGTCATAAAGACAAGGCAGAAAAAGACACACTTGAAAAAATAAAGGAGAGAGGACATGTGGCGCAGAAAAAAAGAGAGTCTGCCAAATTCAGAGAGATAGAGAGTCTCAAAAATTTGATGGAGGGAGAAAGAGAGCATAAAGAGGCTGGAGAAAAGAAAAGGAAGAAGAGAAAACTGAAGGACCGAAAGGCCACTGAGCCAGATCCACTTCTTGTAGAGGAGCAAACTCCAGTCAGTCCTCCAGTTAGATCTTCCTTCTTGAAGCCGATAGCAGAACGTCCAGTGCTTCCAAGTGTCTCTGAACACTTCACTTTACCAGCCACTTGCTTCAAACCCCTGCCACCAGTGACCAAACGGGCCACGCGTCCTCAAAAGCCAGCTCCTGCACCTGAGGAAGTGACCCTGCCAGGTACTCCTGTTCAGGTGATTCCTCCTAAACAACTGGCTGTTCCTCCGAGCCCCACTCCTGCACCTGATGAAGCTGTTGCTCTGCAACTTTCTTCAACTAAAGTGTGTCCTCCCAGCCTGGTGAAGCCTCAGCCATCCACTTCCTCGCTGTTTGAGCCGCCTCCACAACTCATGCTCATTGACATTGAGGATGAGGAGAACGAGTATGTGGAGTACACAGGGAAGACCCTCCAGGCCTGTGACTTACTAAAGTCAGAACGCCCCCGAATACTGGAGGCTGAGATAAAACCAAGAATGCCTGCTTGGTTGGAGAGTGACAGTGAGGTGCAGGAAGAAGTGTGGGCGAGTGAAGTGGTGGAGGTCCTGGGCTTTGGGGAACAGAAAGATGACCCAGATGAAATGGGAGACTCCAAAACCATAGAAGGCCATTTATACGAAGCCTCTCAGAAAAACAAGGAGATGGATGAACACATGAAGAAGCTGTTCTGTGTAGCCTCTCCTGAAGGTCCCAAGAATGAGACCCTGCACCATGTAAACGTCCAGGAGGAGACAAAGAGCAAAAGGAAAGTGCCACTTTTTCTGTTCACCTGGGCAGAAGAGAAGGCCAAGAAAAAGGAGGAGAAGAAAATACAGAAGGAGAAAGAGCGAAGAGATAAAGAGTTGCTGCTTGAACGCTACAGGAATGACCCGAAACTGAAGCACTTGTTGATTAACAAGCACAACCACCACTACCGCTCCTCTGAATGAAGTTCATTGTCCCTCCCCAAAACATCCTCTTCACGTTTAACCTACTGCACAACCCTGTGTACAAATAAAAAAATCTGTGCAAAGTAAATACTGAAAGATCCTGACTATTAAAACATAAAAACACATTTAATGTTTCATATGAAAACATGCTTAACATAAAGTTCAATACCATATTAACTAGACCAGCTATAGGAATTACACAATAAATCAATAAAGATTTACACAGTAAATCTTTACACCTGATTTGAGTAAGAAGTAAGTTCACACGGTAAGTTGTAATCAAGTTTATCATATTGTCTATGATGTGGATATTTTCAATACATCACCTGCCACTCTGTTTTTTCATATTTCATCCATTATAGGTATTATAGGATTATTTGTGGATTTTTGGAGCATTTCCTCTCTAAAAATACATACCATATGGTATTGTTGTTTATATTTATATTTATTTATGATGTATCTTTCAGAAGCAAAGACTGTTGCACATTCATGTAACTGTTGCAACGGTCATGTAAAACCATATTTAAAAGTAAACAATTTCAAATGGTTGAGGTAATGAGGAATATTAAAACTCAGAAATCTCTATTTTTACGTGATCATAATTATGATGAGAAAACAGAAATATTCAAATGTTCCTTCATGACACTTTCCCCCAGTTTCACAGACCAGGCTTAAGCCTACACTGTAAAAAATAAAAAACACAATTTGTTGAGTCATCTTAAAATAATTTGTTACCTTGCTGCCTTAAAATTTTAAGTTCAGTCAACAAAAATACGTTTAGTCAACTTGAAATGTTAAGTTGTAGTACGTAACAACTTAGATATTTGTGTTTGCTAAACTTAACAGATAGGTAAGTAACCCAGCTGCCTTAAAATTTTAAGTTGATTCAACTCAAATATCTAAGTTGTCACTTAGTATAATTTAACATTTCAAGTTGAATAAACTTTTTTTTGAGTTGACTGAACTTAAAATTTTAAGGCAGCCAGGTTACAAATTATTTTAAGTTGACTCAACAAATTGTTTTTTACAGTGTAATCCTAGACTAAAACATAAGTCTGAGCTGTTTCAACTGAAAGAAATTTGACTGATCTGAAAATATATCAGTGCCTTTATATAAAAATTAGTTAAATGTCCTAACTGAACTATGGCCTAATCCTGGTTTAGTCTAAGTCCTGTCTGTGAAACCGGTCCTTTATTTTTTATTCACTTAAAAATAAGACATGTTATGTCATGACTGATACTAGAGTTAACTTTACATGTTTCCATACACAACAAAGTACAAAAGCTGGGGCAGTACCTTTTGGGTACTGAAAGATTATGTGTAATTTTAGACAGATGCATTTACGTTGTGACTGTGACCCAGATGCAATCAACAGGAACTGTCTCTGTAAAGGTGTGAACCAAATGGTCCATACATTTAGAATACAAAGGAACAGCATTTCTCAGGAACTTCTTGTAGATTGCAGGATCCTCCGCGGGAGGTCCTGACAGTATCTATTGTTTCTAGCCATTTGTCTTTAGGTATAAAGTTCTGTCTTAAAGACAGAACTATGGGAGAAACTATGTAGAAGCTATGCAGAAGCTAGAGAGAAGCTAGAAGACGGCTATGCTACACGACTTTCCTCAATAAACTCTTTTCCCCTGAACTTTGGTCAAGCTTACTTATTTTATGTATTAGAGAAATCTAATACATATGGCGAGCCATCCAAACCACTGGTCAACCAAAGACAGCAAAATCTAACAGTACTAATATGTACTTTAAGGTACCAGTATGGGCTCTTTAGGTACAAATATGTACCTTTTGAAAAGGCACTGCCTTAGTAACAGCTTTTGTACCTTTTTTCTGAGAGTTTTCTGAGAGTGAAGACATTTTTATCAATGTACAGTTGAAGTCAAAAGTTTATATACACCTTGCAGAATTTGCAAAATGTTAATTATTTTACCAAACTAAGAGGGATCATACAAAATACATGTTATTATTATTATTTTTTTTATTTAGTACTGGCCTTACAAAGATATTTCACATAAAAGATGTTTACATATAGTCCACAAGAGAAAATAATAGTTCAACAAATCACCTTCAGGAGAACATTAACAATGTAAAGAAGATAGAAGTAAGAAAGAGGAGAAATAAAATACAATAAGGGGGTATGTTGCTTAGAATAAGGAAAATAAATAAATAAATAAATAAATAACTACATAATAATAATAATAGTAATAATAATGAAAGAGCAATGAAGGAAAGCTATCTAAACCTAATCAGAGTTAATAGAAATTATTTTTTCATATATTTCCAAAAACCTGACACATTCATTATTGCTAGTCAAACAAAAAGATGTGAGCAGTGAGTCAAACTCAATCAGAAAATGTGAAAGAGTGGGAATTGAGCCCATAAATTTTAGTTTAAGTATGAAGAATTTGCCAAACCAAAAAAAAAAAAAAAAATTGAAAATATATTCTTTAGATTTGTTGGAGTCAGAGTAATAACAAATAATATCTTTTAAGCTAAAAGATTGCGCAAAGACAAGGGGTTTGTTTAAATGAGAATACAAATCAAACCAAAACCTCTGAACAAATTCACAAGACAAGAATAAATGTTTAAGGATTCATCTTCATTGCCACAAAATGTGCAGGTACTAGGAATATCAAGACATTTGGAAACAGTTGAGTTAACAGGATATATTTTATGCAGTATTTTAAAGTGGACTTGTTTGGTCTTATTAGGAAGAAAATATTTGTGAGGCAACAACCACGCTCTTCTCCAATCTATATTATTAAGGCAGCCCAATTTTAGACATTTATTTTTTATTACAGGGGTTGGACAATGAAACTGAAACACTGGCCAATATAGTGTTGGAGGTTTCATGGCTATATTTATGCAGCCTGGTGGCCAGTCTTTACTGATCGCACATTCCACCAATAAGAGCAGAGTGTGAAGGTTGACTTTGTGCACCCAATAGCTCAAACATTGTACCCTGAAGGTGGTGCCGTGTATTAGGATGATAATGCACCAATACACACAGCAAGACTGGTGACAAGAGTGATTTGATGAACATGAAAGTAAAGTTAAACATCTCCCATGGCCTGCACAGTCACCAGATCTGAATATTATTGAGCCACTTTGGGGTGTTTTGGAGGAGCGAGTCAGGAAATGTTTTCATACACCAACATCACATAGTGACCTGGCCACTGTTCTGCGAAAGGAATGGCTCAAAATCCTTCTGGCTACTGTGCAGGACTTGTATTTGTCATTCCCAAGATGAAATAATGCTGTATTGGCTGCAAAAGGAGGCCAAACGGCATACTAATTGTGGTCTAAACCCAGGTGTTTCAGTTTCACTGTCCAACCCCTGTAAAACAGCTCTTTAATGTTGTTGGGTGTAAAAGCAGTTCGGCCTGGCAACAAGAGAACAAATGCACCGATTGGTAGATAATTACAAAAGGTGGGCCTCTCTTTATTTTCTTGGGGAAAAAAAGATGTCTCAAGATCTCATCATCCTCACTTAAAAGTCTGTCTTCATTTCATACAATAGTTCTTGTTGAGATTTAACAGAGGTTTAGATGTTAATTACTTTTTGTTGGTGATATAGTTATCATGTAGTGGTTGTATTCACCAGTCGCATTAAGAGGTCAACCTACTTTAGCTACAGTGTATATAAGTATGCATGAAATCAACAAGTTAAGTAAACTTATTTAAGTTCTATATATGAACAACAAATCAAGTGAACTTAAAAATTTAAGTAGAATGTACCAGAGCACTAAGGTTGTGTTCACACAGTTTGGTTTGTTTGGTTTATTTGGTCTGGACCAAAAAGGAAAATGATACATTTGGTCCTGGTCTGTTTAAAATTCACACTGGCATTTTTGACAGTGAACCTAAAGACAGTAAACCTCCATGTTGCATTCATATATCACATACTGCACCAGAGTTTGGAAGTCGACCGAGACCCATCTTCTTAGCGGCCTCGGTCCACTTGTTTGCTGCGCACCAGGGTTCGGATGGCAGCGTTCACACTTACTCAAATGAACTGCACTAACAGAGCAGTCACACCAGGGTTTGTTTTAATCGAACCAAACATGACAAGTGTGAACACACTCTTAGTTGAGAACTTAAACATACACATTTTAGGACACCCATTACTCAGTTCAACTGAGGGAACAAGTTTGTTCAATCAGTTGAGTCAGGGTTTTCAGTGTACGTCTATAATCAGCTGCTGAAGAAAGTTTGGCCGTCATGTTCTATAACTAATTAAGGGGGTACAAAGGAAAGCTGTGTAGTTTCTAGGAACGGCTCCTCAGATGTATCTTCCTTCTTCCGTGGATGACACTGTGAACCACAGCTTTCAGCAGAGAACTCACAAAGTCATCATAACGAGCAAAGATCACAATGTAATGGCGTGGTCAATCATTACGGAAAAGGTATGGCAAATGGATGATGATAATCAATGGAGTTTCAAAAAACTGCACACTGAATCCAATGCACGCTGAAAAAGTCTAGCAAAACATTTTTTATTTCATAAATTACATTGTGCAAGAAGTGCAGGGTGCATGTGAGTTAAAAACAGATGAACATGAGCAAGCAGACGTTTCAGCACATTGCTATCTTCAGTGCTTGCTTTACAACAAACGGTCACCCTTTTACTAAATAAATTAACAATTGTGGACAAACAGCTGAATTCAATTATCACAGGTAGAGCTCCAGGTGGAACTCCAAAATAGTCTGGTTATTAATATATACAACATTGAATACTGCAAATATTCAGCTACAACAAAACACACACACACACACACACACACACAAAAACCCTTACAATTTGTTTACAAAAAGCAGGAAAGTTCCAGTTCTCCATTCATAACCTCAGGAAATAAAGACTTCAGTTAAAAAATCCAGAAGGCCTTGCTTTCCAACAATTTCCTATCTCTTTCTCCACCTCTTCTGTGAGGTAAGATCGAGGAACTTCATGTCAGACAAAAAATGTTTTACAGACTTAAAATGACGAGGATGTCTCATGCTGTCTTCTAATGGCACTTGTGCGTTCAATAATTCTAGTGAGTAATGCACGTATGGTTTTGCCAACATATAACAATGGACAGGGACAGGTGATAATGTAAATCGCATACGTACTCTTACAAGTTATCATCTGTTTGATCTTATATGTTTTTAGTGCACAAGGATGTGTAAAGAGAGGAAGTTTGGTTAGTGCATGAATATATTTCTGGCTTGAGTCTAACAGGGGTATCTATAAGAACACATCTGGCCATTTTATTGTTGCAGCATGAAGAAGCAGAGAGATAATAATAGCATTTAACGGTTCCTGATTTCTAGCTCAAATCCACATCACACTAATATTTACAGCCAGCTCTCTCATCTATAGATAAGAGATCATCTATGCACAGTTTTACTGATGACCCATTAATAACGGCAAACCCAGGATAGAGAGGATGAGTGAATGTGGTCTGGATTGTGTGGATGAGGCTCATTGTGTCAGAGACACTGTAGAAGGACAGAGTTCCTGCACTGTGATCCACATACACTCCTATTCTACACCCGCTGAAGCATGCAGGAAGTTCAGTATGATTGTCATTGTGACTAAATGAGCATCTGGAGGTAGAACAGATCAAACTCCAGGACTGATCATTATATCCAAACACACACTCATTTGTCTGTCCCTTCCTGTTGATGTAAATATAAGACACTGATATACACACAAATCCACTCCCGCTCCACTCAAGCTCCCAGTAACAGCGTCCACACACACTCTCTCTACACAGCACTTGAGGATAATAATGAAATCTCTCTGGATGATCAGGATACTGCTGGACTCTGGCAGAGAAAGTAACTACTCTGTTCTCCTCAGACAGACGGAGGTTTTTATTCACTGTGTTTGGATCCAAAGTGAACTGACTGGAATCTAATGGAGAAAAACACACAAAAAATACATTTTGGTGTATCAACCTGAAGAATGAGACACTGAAAAACCCCACCGCAAATGCACAGACAACCAGAGTCTTAACAAACAGTGAAAAAAAAAAAATAAAAATCACAGCATGGTTAAACAAAAATAACAGCACTCTTGCAATGCTGCTCAACCAAACAGATTTGAACGGTCTGCTGAAACAATCTGTTGTATAATTTCTGTATAATGCATATTGTATAAATTAATATATCATTTATATTTATGATATATTAATATAACTTTCATGGATTTCACTTAGCTCTATAAATGTGATATTTTTATGAGGTTTGATTTTATATTTAAAATATAAATATTTACTTTTAATGTACATGAAATTAACCTTTAAGCATTGCATGTTTACACGTTGCTAGTTTGCTGAAAATGTGTGAAATCAGGAAAAAAATATTTGTACATACCAATTATCTTTGTAACGGCTTAATAAATATAAATAGATTTTAATGAAAGTGTAAATGTGTTTATTGTGTCTTACATCGTAGGAACTCCTCTCTGATCTTGGGTTCATTTGTAGGAATAATTTCAACATATGTTACTAAGAAAATAAACAGACATAATTAGTATAGTCCCCATTAAAACTTTTAGATACTTCTTAAAAATATATTCTATGATGACTATGAGTATATGAATATCTGCTGCTTTACCTCTTCCAGATATCATGTCTATCTCCTCTCTACAGAAATACTGCAGTTTTTCTTTCATTTGAGAGAGGGACTTTCCAATATCATCAAAAGAGAGGAGAGAGCTGTCAGCAACGTTGGATACATCTGTAGATTCAGGAGATGCAGCGAGAGACTGGAAACTCTACAGAAGGAAAATTAACACAAAAGATTGAGATACAAAAGAAAAACCTGACCTTCACTCAGCTGCACTATAATCACATATATACTTGCTTGCTTATTCAAATCATCTTAAGTTTATGTAATATGTGTATAATAACCTGAACTACCAGTTTGATTGGGTCTGTTCTTTGGTCTTAAAAAATGGTCTTAAAAATCCAGTCTGTTTATATGAAATACAATGTACATGTTACTCCCTCTATATGATTTATTTATTTTGTTGCCCATCAGGTTAAAATCATAATGATCAAGAAAAGTCAGAGCATTACCCTCTTCTTAAAATTCCAAAAATCGTATTATTCATGCCCGTCGCAGAAACCAGCGCAGGGCGGGTAAAGCACTAAAGTTACTTACCCTAAATAGTTAGGGTAAACAGTTTGTTCAGCTATATGAGCACCAATAATACAGAAAATAAAGAAAGCCTCTAATGTTAAAGCCTTGATAAAACAACTGTTCTGTATTTCTGATGTTCGTTACCTTGAGGAAATTGGTGTGATCATGTATTTGTAAAATTTGCTCCAGCTCAGCACATCTCCTCCTCAGATCATCAGTCTCCTGCTCTACCTGCTCCATGTGTCCTACAGCTTGACTCACTGCAGTCTTTTCCTGATCTCTGATCCGCTGTGTGATCTCAGAGCAGATTTTCTCAATGGAGCACATGAGCTCAGTGAAGATCCTCTCATTGTCTTCTACTGCTGTCTGTGCAGAGCGCTGTTAGGACACACATCACAATCAGCTCATAGTGATGTCCCACACTATGGTCAGTCTGCTTTTGACTTTGCTGCCCCAAATGACTGTAATGTGCTATTGAAACTAGAGAAAAATATTCCAGTATATACATTTAAAAATTACTAGTGAGTGTTCTTACCTCAGCCTGTAAATGTTTAAACTGATTTTTTTTTTTTTTGTTTTTTTTTTATGTAGGGTATTGTAATGCATGTTTGTATGTCTTTCAGGAGATATTAAATCTCCTGCCAGGCTGTTATTGAAAATAAGAATTTGTTCTTAACTGACTTGCCTGGTTAAATAAAGGTTAAATGAAATGAAATGAAAGCACAGCCTGTGACCCACAGTGGACTTCAGTGGGACTGAACAAACTCAAACACTGGAAGAGAGTCCAAACCGAGTCTCAGACTTTTTGTCTTCTCCAATCTCACCATATGAGACTCCACAGCCTCTCCCAGATCCTCAAGATCTTTCTCCCTCTGCTGGATTCGCTGCTGGAACTTTCTTTTCCTCTCTTCCAAATCCACCTGCATGAAAACACTGTAAACTTAAGAAGTACTACAAAAAACTGTACCGATGGATAATGGTTGTGTAAATTCATTAAAATTAAATGAAATTCATTTGAATTTATATGAATGAGGTTGCAAATGCCAACTGTGTTGTGTAAAGACTGTCATGAAGCTACTGAACTATGAAGAAAAACAAGAATGAAGAAACTAAATGTTGTGTGGGCACAAACAAGGTCCTTTAATCTCTTAATAAATATTTCTTTTATTCACACCAATTCTTTAAAACTCTTCACAAACCCCCACATCACAGGTAGGGAAAACCAAATCAATTCAAAATAAACAAACCAATAAACTCAAAATAAAGAGACAAATTAAATCAAAACCATGGCAATCTGTCCCAAAACACAAAATACAAACATTATCAAAATAAAATCACATACAAGCATATGCAGATCAATTTCCTTAAAGACTCCTTCAAAATTAACTTCAAATATATTTCATACCTGTTGACACAGCAATATTTCATTCTAACCACTCCGGTCATTGAGGTTCTCAGGAAACACACCACATCTACAATTATAAATATTTCAACCCATACACAATTTTCCCATCAAAATTAAATCACGTAAACCACATTGAAATCCTTTAAAAATAACTTCAAATACACGTCATACCTGTTAAGAGCAATATTCAAATTTTAGCCACTCTGGTTGCTGAGGTTCTCCGGGCACACACTAAATCCATAAAAACACATTTTTAAACCCATGCACAATATTCTCGTTATCACACACAAAAAGCTCCTAAATTAGTTTCACTCACCCGATCACCCTCTCTGTGTGGCGTTCTCACCGCATTTTTCATTCTGTGCATCACTTAATTTGTTCCGTGCGTGTATGTGTCTAAATAACCCACTATTCCTCCCCCCACCCCGCTTAGCCAGAGCGCTCAATACTACATCCACCTCCTAGTTGTCAAATCATCGTCCCGATGATCACCCATTTACATTATTTTGTCACATCTAAAACTTTACATGACTTATCGTTCCATCATTCTTTTTAATTCAAACATCACTTGTAGCAAATCATCTAAAACTGTCATGATTCCCAGAGACTCTCCATGACCAGACTCTACAGGGATTGCTGCAGCTTCCATACCCTGCACCGATCGTGGCTCTCTAAATGGATTGCCATGCTGTCCTGCTGTGGCCCTCTGTGAGTGTCGAACAGTGAATTCCGGCTCAGTGGATTGTACTGCCTGCTCCTCCACTCTGGGGCCTTCCTCTTCAACACTCGTGACCCCAGATGACAGATTCTCAGGCACCACCACCCGAAACTCCTCCCAGTCTGTATCGGACTCAGTCTCTAATTGTGCCATACCTGTACTTGACTTCGTACCTTGATGCTGCCTTGACACTACGGGTTCTCTCTGTAGTGGTCCACAACGGTGCAATTCCAAGCGATGCACATTTTTAGGTGGTTGCGATCGATCCACAGGCACTACTTTATACACTGCCTTATCTGGATCCAATCTTTCCAACACACAATAAGGCAAATCCTCCCACACATCCTGGATTTTATTTCGTCCCCTCACTCTCCGATTCCGCCGATATACCAGGTCACCTGGATTTAAACTCACATCCTTTACCACCCCTTGTTGTCTTCGTTGCCTCTGCTTGGTCATGTTCTGTAGCCGCTTTTGCGTCAGACTATAAGCTTGTTGAAGTCTGTGCTGATGTTCTGCTACCCAGGTCTCCGTAGTACCTTCCTCTCTCCTTCTACAACCCCCAAACAACAGGTGGTCAATCGGGAGATCTGGGCTCCTACCAAACATCAAAAAGAATGGGGAAAATCCAGTGGTGGCATTTTCAGTAGTATTATATGCAAACACTACTTCATCCAGGTACTCATCCCATCTCATCTTCTTTTCCCGAGGGAGGGCCCGGAGAAGATCATGTAATGTTCTATTAAAACGCTCACACTGCCCATTACCTTGGGGGTGAAATGCTGTAGTTCGGCTCTTCTGTATACCATACACTTTGCACAATTGCTGCACGATCTCCGCCTCAAAGCACCGGCCCTGATCAGAATGAATCCGAGCTGGAACACCGTATCGATGGATCCACTCCTTAACCAGGACCTTTGCCACTGTTACCGCCCTCTGATCAGCTGTGGGTATGGCTACTGTGAATTTAGAAAATACATCCGTTATCACAAGGACATTTTCTTTTCCACTCTGTGAGCGTTCCAACATCGTAAAATCCAATGCCACAACTTCCAGGGGTTTTGATGCTTGAATACTGTTCATTACTGTTCTTACTTTAGGTTGCACATCTTTAGACACAATGCATCGGAGACAATTTTTACAAATGTCCTGCACATCTTGGTACATCCCTGGCCAATAAAAACGTTTACGTACTAATTTAAAGGTTCAGTCAATCCCTTGATGGCCTTTATGGTCATGTAGCTGACCAAGTACCTCCTGTTTTAACACGTGAGGCAACAAAAGCTGTTTCACCAAGCCCCTCTTGCATCTGCAACCACTCTATACAGAATACCTCCAAACTCTTCCACTTTGTCCCATTGTCTTAACAACTCCAGTGTGTCTTTCAACTCTTCACGTCTTTCTCCCTTATCTGGTCCTCCTCCTCTATTCCAGTAGAACTTAAATCGAGAAATTAAAGGGTCCTGCTCCTGCATTCTCTGTATATCTTGTTGCTGGAATTCAGGGAAAACTGAAATAGCGTTCACAATTGTTGTGGAGACAATTTTCTCTAGCCCCACCTGCTGCTCTCCTCCGATAAACTTTTGTTGGGACAGAGCATCTGCATTTCCGTTCTTCCTACCAGGACGATACACAATTTCAAAATCAAACATAGCCAGCTGCGATGCCCAGCGCTGCTCCACAGCCCCCAGTTTAGCAGTCTTCACATGGCTCAGTGGATTATTATCTGTAAAGACTGTAAACTTATTCCCAATTAAATAATCTCAAAATTTCTCTGTTACCGCCCATTTAAGGGCAAGAAATTCCAATTTTATTGTACTGTAATTATCCATATTACGCTCTGATTCCCTTAGACCCCTACTGGCATAGGCCACTGGCCGCAGCTTACCCCCGTCCTCTTGAGACAACACTGCTCCGAGTCCTGTGTGGCTGGCATCTATATCCAAGACAAAAGGCTTAGTAAAGTCAGCATAAGCTAAGACAGGAGCCGATGTTAATTTCTTCTTCAACCCTTGAAATGCCTCCTCACACTTAGTATTCCACATCTGTCGAAACTGTTCACTGGTTAAGTATGCTCTCTTGCTTTGTTTCTTACCCTTCGGAGCCTCCCCAGCGGCCGCCAACTGATGTAATGGTGCAGCGATGTTAGCAAATCCTTGAACAAAACGTCTATAGTAGCTTGCAAATCCTAAAAAAGATCGAAGCTCTTTTGCTGTCTGAGGTCTTGCCCATTCTGCCACAGCTTGAATCTTCTCAGGGTCTGTCGCCACTCCCTCGCTAGAAATGACATGACCTAGGTAGCGCACCTCTTTTTGGAAGAAACAGCATTTGCTCAGCTATTGAGCATTGACTCAGCATTGAGCCATGACTGAAAAGATCATTATCATATGGCTTCCCTCTATCGCTGCTGGGTTTCAATGGGACTTAAAGAGCTCTGGCACAAAAAAAAAAAAGAGAAAAAGAGTCCAAATTAAGTCTTAAATTAAATGTCTGTTTTTCTCACCTTATGAGATTCCACAGTCTCTCTCAGCTCCTCAAGATCTTTCTTCCTGTGCTGGAACTTTCCCGGTTGTTTTTTCAAAATCTTCTGGATACAAAAACACGTAAAACTGTAAATGTCAGAATTTATGTCAATGGGGTTTGCAACTTATATAGAGTGAGACGGTCATGAAATGAAAATAGATTTTTGACAGTGAGAGTTCAGACACACCAGACAGGATTTGACAGATTTGTGTTTTCTTCGAGTACAGATGTCAGGCTCCACATCTTCAGGTCCAGCAGGAACAGCAGCTTGGAAGTTTGTCTTCTTCAATTGCTCCACCACTTCAGCTAGAATGGTGTTTTTTTTTAAAGCAGGTCTTGGAGTGAAAGTCTCTCTGCACTGAGGGCAGCTGTAGACTCCCTTCTGATCATCATGATTCCAGCAGCATGTAATACAGCTCATACAGAAACTGTGACCACAGGGAATGGCCACTGGATCCTTTAGGATATCCAGACACACTTGACAGGTGAACTGGTCCTGGGAAAGGTTGACTTCTGCCATTTCACTGCATGTACAGACAGAAAAAAACGGCAGCTCATTAAGGGGCCGTTCACATATCGCGTCTTTTGCGCGCTCAAGTTCATTATTTCAAATGTAGACGCGCGGCAGCCGCGCTCATAACGGAAGCGACGCGCACGCGGTGCGACGCGCTCGTTTTTTTCAGGCGCGTCCGCGCCACATCGAGATGAAAACATCTCAACTTTTCAAAATGCCGCAAGCGCACCGCGGGTCATGTGACAAGATTCAACCAATTAGTTTCATCCTTTCCCGTAACAACATTGAAAGCTCAGCCAAGATGGAGAAACAGCTGATCACAGCTGTACATTTTTAAATAAATTTAGTAGCAGAGCTACAGCAAGTGATTTTTAGTGCTGGAAATCCGTTTGTCCTTTGATGAAACTTCCGCGTCTTCATTGAGAGTGCGGGTCATGGTTGCTTAGCAACGGCAGACGCCACGGGAGCGCAAGCTACAGAGCGCTTTGGAAAGGAGGAGAAATCGGCTCGTTTTCCACGCGTTTTTAGGCTCGATGTGTGAACGGCCCCTAAGTTTTCAATTTCTCTTAACAGCTGAAACGAAACAGCTTTCTGGGCCTGTGTTAGAGCAGGGGCGTCGCTAGGGCTAATCATTCGGGGCTCGAGCCCCGAAAGTTTTTACTCCAGCCCCGAATAATTTTTTGTAGGGCCGTATGATTTCCACGGAATTTGACAAAGTTTGAATTATTTAATCAAAAGTTGGTCATTAAACGTAAATCAAGTCGTGGACTGGTATCTGTAAATATTATGCCGCAAAAGAGTATTTAAATATGAATCCTGCATGTTCTGCGTGTCTTTTTATGAATGAACGGCGCGGGTGCGCGGTTTCGTTTTCTATACATGTAATACTGACACGCGCAGTGCTTTCTGCGTCTGCGTTTCACTAAATGAGGACATAAATACATTAACAACATCTCCAGAACTGCTCTGAGAGTCACTTCATGGGCACTTCACTGTTTCATTTGAGTAAAACAAGCGTCAAATATATACACAGAAATTTAAAGGTATTCACGGCAAGTCGGCAACCCGTCAAAATAAAAGTTTAGTTTAACTTTATTAATCATTCAGTATAATGTACGTGCCTACTACTACTACTACTACTACTACTATTAATTAATAAAAATGTATACTTTTTTTCCATACAATATTTCTTCCATGTTTAACATTTTAATAGTAAATCCCCTTTATTTGCCAAAAATAAAATATAATTTTCATTAAAACATCAACTAAATCAATATTTTATACCTTCATCTGATAACCAGAAAAATACACAACACAGAATTCCATAAGGCTATTGTAAAAATAAATAAAAGTTGTTTTTATGCATTCAAATAAACAGACATGCTAAAACATATTTGGTAACAATAAAACGTAAAGTGAAAAAAAATTAAACCTAGTTCCTAAACATGTAATATTTCTTAACTTTTAAATTGACGGTAAATTGTATAAGATTCGTGGTTTTAATTAATTACACATGATTAAATACATTTTGATTAATAAAGTTAAATTTGACCATTAAAAAGAAGACCAGAAAAATGAAAACAGAATTTGAAAAAAAATTAAATAAAATAAAAAAAAAATTAAACGGAATTTGGAGAAAAAAATAGGGCCCTATTTTTGCATGCAACTATATATTTGTTACAGTTATAAATACATTTTCAAATGTATTATTTTATTTGTCTAACATATTTTTGTAATGCTATAATTTTGTTATAATACTTTGATATGTTTGCTGTTTGCAGTGATTACTATTTACTATTGTTAATAGTGTGACAAGGTCTTTAACACCCAGTTTAATGCCCCCGGACCCACCTAGAAGTGTCCAGGTTCAACCACTTGTGTCTAACAAAATCTTATGTGAGCATGATGTGAGCTCCCACCAACTACCACTAGCCCCTGATGTTTTGGCACCAGCCCCGGATGATTTAAAATCCTAGAAACGCCCCTGTGTTAGAGAGACGTGAGCAAAACATGCGCATCTGTATTTTATAGTTCACTATAATGTTAAATAAATAAATAAATAAATACGCCATGATGCTGCAGTAATCTCCAGGATAATTAGTTCGTTTAGCTACTGTCTTTAAGTGAAGACAAACCTTTTCTTCTGCTTTTCCTTCTTCTTCTTCAGTAATTTGCAGTGATATTACGTAGCCTACGACACATGTATCAAGTACGCAGTACAGTTTCTAATGAGGCTTTATAGGGAGGCGTGTATTGTTTTCTGAAAGTCACGTGATCGATAAAATCAAGCCTTACTTTCGGTTCAGGCTAGATGGTACACAGATGTGGCTACTGGGCATGCGCACATCAATATAGGGTCATTTTTGTCACACTGTACAATAAGTACTGTTTTTGCATTATTGTAAGGAGCAGGGCTGGACTGGGACAAAAAAATCGGCCCTGCCATTTTTGGACCAGGCGGCCCACCACCACATAGGTACAGCCTACAGCATATATATATATATATATACATATATATACACATACATATATATATATATATATATATATATATATATATACATATATATATATATATATATATATATATATATATATATCAAGCTCCTTACCGATGAAACTCCTCTCATATCCTCCTCCTGCCTGTCTGGCCCGCATCACTCACAGCAGATAAGCCTGTTCTTGATAACGCTGCTGTGTCCATTTCCGAATTGCCGACGACGAGGCACATTTTGCAGCATCCGCCTCCAAATTTTTAAGCTACTTTCCCTGAGCTTTTCAGCACCACCACCGTTTCGCTTGTCTGGCGCTAAGCCAAATAGACGCGCTCAGTGCTTTCAGCCTATATCATAACGATTCATTGTTTTTAACCACATAAAAATAATGTTTCAGACATTTAAATTAATTACTAGCAAAAAAAAAGACATTTGTTAAATACACACTGATGTTTGTGACTTTGTTAATGCACTGGTGTGTAAAGAAAGCGGCAATAATTCTTTCAATTAAAATCTGACGACGCATTTTATTCATATTTTCATACATTTTGTTGGAAATTTCACCTGCTGTTGTCTCAGGGGGAAGCAATCCCCAGAAATTTGTATGGCGTAATGTATAGCCTACTTGGTGGAAGGGGAAAACATATTGAGAGGACGCATGAATATTAACATATTCCATTCCCGATACAGTCTTTGCTCGTCGTGTGTTTCAATAACTTACATTTCCTGGATCTGTTTTTCAGACATGTGTAGATGTGTACAAAACAGGTGCCTCTAGATCTACTGTACTTTTATTGCGGATTCATAGATAACAACAAAGACAATTCTGTCTCACATACATAACCATACACTTAAGACCAAAAAAAAAAACAACAACCTCCAAACATGGTCAAAAGTCTGTGCTGCCAAACCCTATGCTTATTTGTATTCTTGAAGTTTTGGTGGATTGGTTTGTTAGTTTTGTAGTCCTTTTGTAGTTTCTTTGGTGTCCCTGGAAATGTTTTATAACAATTTTAATTAATAAATTATTAACAAACATTATACAATGCTTAACAGATCAATAGTTATTAGTTAATTATTACAAACTATTCATTTTAACATATTAACTCATAAACACAGTCTGTCACATATAAGGTCACATATTTGGTCTTTGTTTGTTGTGTAGACTTCTATCATTTATCTTAAATCATTTATTAATTATTTGTTCATGTTTCTGCAGTATCCCATTTAAAGTTAAAAATATTTATATCTTTATGGGCATTGGACCTTTAGTTGCTATAACAATGTTAGTGTATGGTCCCTTAGATAAGTGTAGCTAAATGCTTGCTAAATACATTACACACATTGTAATTGGGGTGCAAAATGTTTTATTGCCTCAACACTTATTTTAGTATATCATTAAACATGATATTTCTTTTAATTATACATAAACAGGACAAAACAAAACAAAACAAACAAACAAACAAAAAAATACTTGCTCAAAAAAAGAAAAAAAAAATATTATAAGCAGATTATGTTTCCTTATAGTAATCACATTGACCCCTGTACACTATTGACCCTTTAAACATCCAATATAATGCATTTATTAATAAAAGCTATTTTAAAGTGTTACCGTGTTTGTTTGTTTGTTTGTTTTTTTAGTAAAAGCTGCTTAATAAAAACTTGGATTGACCAGACAGTGAACCTAATTTCACCAAGTACAACATGATCCAAGATCAACATCCTTGTTGATCCAGAAACATGTTGTATGTTGGCTTAGAAAATCTAAGGTGGAGTCTTAGGCTTGGAGGGTCAAGCGTTGCAGGTTGCGAGAGTCCGAAGAAGACCATGATGGATCTGGGTAATCAGGAGACTTAACACAGCCCAGACTGAGCCAGCAAAGGAGGATGAGTAAGAGAACTGGATGGAACATGCAGATGTGATCAGTTCCATACTTAGAATTTGTGCTCTGCATTTCACCCACCCAAGTGCACACACAGAGCAGTGAGTAGTGAACAAGCACCCACAAACCATGAACACACACCCAGGAGTGCGTTTCCCAAAAGCATTGTTAGCCAAATAATGTTGCAAGTTCCGTCGTTACACACAATACTTGTGTAACGCTGTTGATAGTCAGTTAATCCACTCTTGACACAGGTTTGCTAGTTTAACCAATATTAGGGGAAAGAGAGAGAACATAACTTCTAGTGTTTCATCCATGTGCTTCTAGAGGACATATCATCATATTGTGCAAATTATGCAAGAATGGGACAAACCATTCCTTTTTGGGGGGGAAGGGGGGGTAACTTAGTTGACAATGGTTTTTCGGACACAAATAAAACAAGTTATATCACAGTAAACACTTAGTATTTTTGAAGTGCACGCCCAAATTTCTTGATAACCTAATCTAACTGAAGGCAAAACTATGAAATTAATTTACAACTGAGGTAATTTTCATACTTAAATGCAGAGTAGAATGAGCAGCTTTACAAAATTGGACAGCTGAATATCAGGGTTGTATGTTATATGAACATCATTTTTAAACAAAAAAATATGGCTTTTTTAACATATAGTAGTGTGATTGGGAAAAATATAATTGTGCACTAGAAAATTAAGCATTGGGGCTTTAAAATGATGAAAATATATTAAAAATATACTTCATGGTCATGAGATGTACCCACAATTATAGAATGACCCAGATATTTCTAAATACACATTTTCAGTGCAGCTTTTCCATATGTTTTTCTAATGGAAATATTCTAAAAAAAAAAAAGTTTAAGGAAGCCTGATTAACCCCACTGTTTAAACAAAGAAATAAATAAATAAACTTAACCCTACAGCAGTTGAAAATAACAGACCATTATCCCTCCATCCTGTCAAAAGAGTTGTGTCAACTTGATAACAAACAAACTGGCTTCAAAAGCAGATAATGCACAAATACTGTCCTTTCTATAGCTGAAACTTGAGGTGTGTTTGAGATTTATCAGACAATCTTCTTGAGATGACAAAGTTCATAATCCCAGCCTGTAATCCCAGCTAACCCTTTGACCACAACTCCACTGTACTGTTGGGTTCAACAACATTAAAGGCCCAGCCAGGTATACAGTACCTCACCTTCTGTGTTAGGCACCATCTAGCACGTGTTTCTCAAGTCAAGTCCTGTTTAACACACAAACAAGCTAATGTTTTGAATCAGGCACTTTAATTACCAATACATGTAAAACTGGGATCTAAAAACACTTTGTCATGGTACACCAGACACAGAAGACAAAATGTTATGAACCCAAATGCAGGTATTTACAGGAAGGCCCAAGGTGGAGCAGTATGCAGAACTGGCAGAGGAGGAGGAGCCAGACAGGACCAGCAGAGCAGGCACTGATAAGCAGAAGGGAGGTCTTGGAGGAGGAGGAAGTGGGAGTCTGGGAACAGCTGAGGCAAAGGACTTTGGAGGCTGGGCAGGACCTGAGGGGTTGAGGAGACTTGGAAGCTGGAAGAAACCAGTGAAGGAGAAAAGGCTTGGAAACAGGAGGAGATCATGGAGTGAACTAATCCAGCCAGGAGAAAACAGGTCTCAGAGGCTGGAAGATGGGTGGGACATCTCTCCACAGTCCAGCTTCACTAAAATTCTCACTGGAACAGACATGGCGACTGGCTCACACACCTGGTCAGGCTTGGATGCAGACTTGTGCTCCAAAATACACATGTTGGCATTGGTTCTGTGTCTGTGAAATAAGCAGACTTTGACTCCCATGATGGGCATAAAGAAAAGTGGGGACAGAGTAGGGGGGAGTTCTGAGGTGGGTAGGAATGACAGCAATGGCATGGGTGGAGTGGAATGTGGAGACTGCGGCTGAATGGTGCTAGTGTCTTCATATGTTTCGCCTACTGGAAGGGACGAGCCACTTAGCCACAGTGCATAGTCCATATACTGTGGTAGGGTACAGGTGGCAAACAGGTGGCAAACTCTCCCCAGTGCAGAGTATCTCTTTTCTCGATGTAGAGCTGGACTCAGTCAGTATGACTGCACATTTTTCCCAGGAACGTGCACAGTCAGTGCTGGGGTGCGTGAAAACACTCAGACTCAGGTTGGCGGTTCCCCTGAAATACTTTCAGAGGCTCCTGGGGCACATGGCATCCTCATCCACGGTCACGCCATTGGATTTGATGCACATGAGACTGCTACAGCACTGGCTTCATACCCGAGTCCCGAGATGGGCATGGCGCCGAGGCACGTACTGTGTGCACATCACACCGCCGTGTCGCTTGACATTCAGCCCTTGGCAAGACATTTCGTTCCTGCGGTCAGGGGTGCCCTTGGAACAAGTGTCCAGATGCATCATTGTCACAACAGATGCTTCCAAGACAGGCTGAGGTGCCGTGTGCAACGGGCATGCAGCCTCTGGGGTCTGGACAGGCCCCCGGCTGCTTTGGCACATCAACTGCCTGGAGTTGTTGACAGTGCTCTTGGCCCTGAAGAGGTTCTGACCTTTGATCCATGGCAAGCACGTGTTGGTCCACTCAGACAACACAGCGACTGTGGCTTACATCAACCACCAGGGTGGTGTACACTCCTTTCGCATGTCAAAACTAGCCTGCCATCTCTTACTCTGGAGCCAGCACAGACTCAAGTCTTTGCCACTCACATTCCCAGTGATTTGCCACTCACATTCCTGGTGATTTCAATCGTGTGGTTGATTCTCTGTCACAACAGATTTCGCTCAGAGGCGAGTGGAGGCTCCACCCTCAGTCGGTCCAGCTGATTTGGAGTCGGTTCGGCCAGGCACAAGTTGATCTCTTTGCCTCACCGGAATTCACCCACTGCCAGTTATGGTACGGTCTAACCGAGGCCCCCCTTGGTATAGATACACTGGCACACAGCTGGCCGAGGGACCTACTCAAGTATGCGTTTCCCCCAGTGAGCCTCATTGCACAAAGTCAGGGAGGACAGAGAACAGATTCTCCTTGTAGTCCCGTTTTTGCCCAACGGAACCTGGTTCTCTGACCTTGTGCTCCTATCATCAGCTCCTCCCTGGCACATTCCTCTGAGGAAGGACCTCCTCTCTCAGGGGAAGGACACAATCTGGCACCTGCGCCCAGATCTCTGGAATGTCCACTTATGGTCTCTGGACGCGACTAGGGAAACTTAAGAGACCTTTCACCTTCAGTGGTAAACACCCTCTTAGAGGCTAGAGCCCCCTCCAATAGGTTACTGTATGACCTAAAATGGCGCATTTTTGTGAACTGGTGTTCTTCCCAAGGGAAGGACCCACAGAGATGTGGTATCGAATCTGTGCTATCCTTCCTCCAAGGAGGCCTGGATAGGCACCTGTCTGCTTCGACACTCAAGGTCCGTGGCGGCTATATCAGCCAATCATGACTTGGTGGAAGGCAGATCGGTGGGGAAGCACGATTTGGTTATCAGAGGCACCCTTAGAGGCACCTGGAGGCTGAACCCTCCCCAGCTACATCTCATCCTCTATTGGGATCTCGCTGTGGTCCTTCAGGCTCTACAGCAAGATCCATTTGAGCCCCTTCAGTCAGTCAATCTTAATACCCTCTCCCTGAAGACGGCCCTCCTGACTGCGCTCACTTCTATCAAAAGAGTGGGAGACCTTCAAGCCCTCTCTGTCAACAGTTCGTGCCTAGAATTCGGGCCGGCAGACTCTCACGTTGTCCTGAGACCCTGGCCTGGGTACATGCCCAAGGTACTCACCACTTCCTTCAGAGATCAGGTGGTGACCCTGCAAGATATCCCTTCCCAGGGAGATGACCCCAACCTAACCTTACTATACCCAGTCCGTGCCCTGCGCATTTATCTGGAACGTATTCAACCCTTCAGACGTTCCGATCAGCTCTTTGTCTGTTATGGAGGACAGCAGAAGGGTCTCCAAGCAAAGGAGCTCCCACTGGCTTGTGGATGCGATCCGTATGGCCTACCAGGCTAGAGGCTTACCCTGCCCGTTGGGAGTGAGAACCCACTCAACCAGGGGTGTCGCTGCCTCGGCAGCTTTTGTGAATGGGGCATCTTTAACAGACATCTGCAGAGCTGCAGGTTGGGCTACACCTAACACATTCGTTAGGCTTTACAACCTGCACATGGAACCAGTGTCTGCTAGAGTCTTGAACGCAAGCTCTTTGACTCAGCACTCTGGTTTGGTGTAGGCTTGCCACAGCACTTCCCCTCATGGTGATTATGCTTCTACAGTTCCAGTAGGTTTCCTGATGTGAACCCTGAAACGACCCTTCCATCACTTGGCACTTCTGAACGTAGCTGAGTTCAGCGGAGGAACTTGCTACAAGAGTCCAACGCAAGGTAAGTTGCTTTTGCTAACTCTTTGTTGGATTAGTGCCCCATATGTAGTGGCTCCTTATGTGGCCCCATGTGGGTAATTTCCACCTATAATTCCCTGTGATGCGGTGTTTCCCCTGAGACATGCCTGTCTCTAGGTTCTGAGTTTTTGGTACCTCAGACCCCTTCACTAATAGTATTTCACTTTTTACCCCCCTCTGGGCAGGTTGTAATCTCCGCAGTGTCTTTTCCCTTAGGGCAAACAATCCCAACGTTCTCAAGACACCCAGGTGCTCCACTGAGGAAAGGCCCGGCTGCAGGACCCTGCCTGCGACAGGTCAGTTCTTGGATGTTGGAAGGTCACGACGTTGGCTTGTTACTATCTGCGCCCCAAGCACTCGTGACGCTGTCCGAGTTGTGACGGGCTTATACAGGGCCCCCTCGACACAACGCGGAGTGTACAACAGAAATGGAATGTCTCGGTTACATATGGTAACTCTCATTCCCTGATGGAGGGAACAGAGACGTTGTGTCCTTCATGCCACGACTCTGGACCGCCTCTGAGTGAGTTGCAGAGTTGGGAAGGTTACTTCCCAGGAAATGTAATAGGTTACAGATTACAAGTTACTCTATTTAAAATGTAATAAGTAGTGTAACTTTTCAATTACTTTAGTAAAGTAATGCAACTTGTTACTTTATTACTTTATTATTATTAATAAGTTAGGGATAATATACATCTTTATTTTGCAATAACAACTAGCTGGAAGTAAATTATCTCACTGATTACACAGCTGCTTGTCACAAAAGTAAATAATTAGACACAAAACACTGATCTGAGCTGAAATATTTGAACGCAATGCTTCTGTGAAGAAAGCAGTTACTAGCAAGCGGCAAGTTGACAGAATTTTGTTCTCTTTGATCGTGGGAAATTTGAAGTGTGTGCTTCTTTCCACTCCAAAAACATCAACAAAAGTTTATTTTTTTCCAAATTGAGATGGTCATTTCACAATTTCCCTTCCACAATGAATAGCTTATTATTCTTTTATGATTGTTAAACTTAACATAATATCTTTGCAAACCTTGCTCTGCTCTAATAATAGACATATTTTATGACATTGTGCCATGCAAGGGCATTTCATAATCTACAGAAACGTGCGAGTATGTCAGTGGGGTACAGTTGAGAGACAGTGTATCAACTGTACTTGGATTGGTGCCCTATTGTGTCACATGCTGTTTAGTTGTGCAGTGTTGTGATGATAGGTTAAAAGTCACATTTACACACATGCTACGCAAATTATGTTACAAAAAATTATATTTGTGATATTTCAACTATCTATTATTAATGGACATATTTTCTAACATGAATTTTAAAAGGATAACATAGCATTTTAAGAAATATACAAGGTGGTAAAGTGGGTACAGTTGATACACCCTTTATAGGTTGCTATGTGTACAGTAATAGTTGAGTCATAGAAAATAAAATGTATATTCAGACCCTGTGTGTGTTTGTGTACTGGTAATACCAAATGTCCCCACAAGTATAGTAATACCAGTAAATTTAAACCTTGTGGGAAAAATGTTTAGGTCCCCATGAGGAAACAAGCCTATAATTCATACAGAATGATTGAAAATGTAAAAATATACAGGTATGTATATTGTTATTTTTATTGTTATGTTTACATTTGTACTGTTTGTCATATCTTTTCTAGTGTTAAATATTTGTTCCTATTTTGTTTAAATAAAGCAAATAAATATATCTGAATTTAAAAAAAAAAATAATAATAATTTTATAATTTTATTTTTTACATTTGCAATATTGGTTAGCCAGCTATAAAGCATTAAGAATGGGTTTTTCAACTGTACCATGGTACTGTTTCAACTGTACACCATATGGTTACAGTTGAGACCAAAATGCACCTTATGTTCATGAGCTAATTGTGGAAATTTTATTATTATTATTATTATTATCAATTTATGATATTTTAGTACATAAGCAAAAGAAATATCATGTGAAAAATCACTTAATTTCAGCATCTAGTTTTTGTGTAGAGATGAAAAAAGCAGAAAGTGTCTCTACTGTACTAAGTCTACTCTATCCTAGCACTGAATCTTTCGCAGCGGTTTGTCACATTATATCAGGAGGCTCTGTAAGACTTATAAAACGGAATTAATGGTGACTTGTGTCACCAATGTTTCTATTGTTTGTCAACAATAGCTCTTTATAATTATCTACTCTGTACTTCAAGTAAACACAATTATATCCTGTTTTCCCCATACCAGTCTGACAGTACAGACACTGGACAAGCCAGACATATTATCTCCATTATAAACAGTAAATCTTCTGCATGTTTTGTACTTGTCAATCAACCAACCATGCCTTTGGCGGTCTAAACAAGGCACAAAACACGTTGTTTTTTTAAGTTTCTCTCACATTTTCACTTTCAGAAAAAAGATCGACAAATGTGCTAAAATATTTATTGATTTTGAGTGTTTCATACAAAAAAAAAAAACATCCATCAAATGGTAAATATGTTAGTAAAAATACAATTCAAATCTTTTTTTCTCATATTCCTGAAGTTATACAGAAACGGTATTGTTTTTATGTCCCTTTCCAACAGCATATCATAACAAAACTGAAAACACTTCAAACACAATCTTATGTGTTTAAAATAAACAAAATGACTAATCAGGAGTAGCCTAATACAAACACTACAAATTTTGACTTTAATAATGCAATTTAATGTAACTGAACTTAACTAATGTATATAGTAAAATTCAAATTCTGCAAAATTCTTCCAAAAAAAAAAAACATTCAAAACAACAACAACAACAACAACAACAACAAAAACAATTAAAAACTTACACCAAGTGTAAAATTCTTCTGTTGTGTTGTCTTAAAAATTGGGCCACATGTGTTTTTAATAAGGTATTGATCAGTCAAGTCAGGTCAATCAGTTTTAAAAATTAAGCTTTAATCACAAACCCAGCAAGGTAGCCTTTGAGAGAGCTACAATAGTTCTAGTTCTAAAATACAGAGTATTTATTATTCAATACAATCATACACAAAAAAGTAAGAAAAAAAAAAGTATACAATTACTTCCTTTAACCATACATGTACACTTCCAATTCACCTTCACCCACCCTAGTCTTCCTCAACAATCACACACTATGAGCATGACTTCTCACCATAGACATGCAAGTATCTACTGAATAAAGCAGTCTCCTCCAAGGCCTTATTCAAAAGAAGGGCCTGAATAAATGATCATATCAGTTAATACAACTAATACAGCTACACTGATCAGTCACAACATTTAAACCACTACAATACATCTTTTTTCATTTGAAAAAAAAAACAAAACAAACGAAAAAAAAAGAAAAACATCTACAGCACCCATTCTGGTACATTTTTGTCAGGTGTTGGGAGAAGCTGTCAGGATGGGCTTTTATCATAAGAAAAAAAATAAAAATAAATAAATAAAAAGGCAAATGAAAATCACCCTGTAAAGGAAAAAAGCATAAAGTCTAGGGCAGATGGCACCCAAAACAACTCTAAAAATAAGAGGCATATTGCATAAAGTTTCAGAGTAGATTTAGAGTTGACAAAACTCCAACAGAAAGTCCAACAAAATTTAAATCAGGCACAGCAGTCTCACAAAACTCACTATGTTTTGTCGAATGTTTTATAATCAAAGCTAGGTTTTATCCATAGTTTATGATTAACTCTGGAGTGTATTGGCTACCAGTGTTGGGGAAAGTTACTTTTAAAAGTAATGCATTACAATTTTGTGTTACTCCCTGAAAAAGTAACTAATTACCTTAGTTACTTAGTTACTAAGGTAAGTAATGCGTTACGTTACTTTTGCGTTTCTCTTTAAATCTGGGCAGGGCTTGCTTCTTTGTTTTTAATATAAAACAAGTCTAATATAAAAGCCATTTTACACCAAAATTGAAATGAATTCACCTCAGGCTGAAAGAAACATTTAGTCTAGAATACAGTAACATCATGTTTCCCAAAAGGAGACTTGTCAGTCAATAAATGGGGAATAAAGTAACTGGCGTTACTTATCTGAAAAAGTAACTCAGATATTTTCTTAAAAATTCTAAAGTGATGCGTTACTTTATTAGTTACATGAAAAAAGTAATATTATTACGTAACTCACATTACTTGTAATGCGTTACCCCCAACACTGTTGGCTACACCTGAAAGTCCACCTTTTGGACTTTTTATGCTGAAGTTTTGCTTTCCTGTTCTAGCTTTGGTCTGTTCACAATGATGATGACAATGATATAGTTTTAAAAATCATTCTAAATGTAAAAAAAGAGAGCCCACAATGCAACTAATTATAACTAGACAGAGGAATGTGCATAAAAAAGAAAAGAAAAAATGACTTTCAATTTGCTTATTGTTAAAAATGTCATAGTAATCTTATTTAGGTTAGATGGGTTGTGCAGTCACAGTCATATAATCACATGAAAGATATGTAATACATTAGATAAATGCACACAGTGTTTTGTGTTGATACTTGTGTTGAGAGATATATATATAGAGAGAGAGGGAGAGAGAGAGAGAGAGAGAGAGAGAGAGAGAGATAGAGATAGAGACTTAATAATGTCATTGTACCTGATTCATATAATTTGTTTTTTAGCAAAACCTTGACATTACTGTATTATTTACAGTCATCTTATATATATATATATATATATATATATATATAATTTTTTTTTTCCATATTTATTCCACATTTATGTTTTGTCTGCTCTTACAACAGTACTAATCTAAAGACAATATTTTTCTGTTTTTTTTGTTTTCATATAATTTGTTTTTTAGCAAAACCTTGACGTTACTGTATTGTTTAGTCATCTTATATATATATATATTTTTTTTTTCCCCATAGTTATTCCACATATATTTTTTTGTCTGCTCTTACAACAGTACTAATCTAAAGACAATATTTTTCTGTTTTTTTTTTTAAGTGTCAGACATTTAGTTACAATACTGATTTATTGATTAGAGACTCAATAATGTCATTGTAACTGATTCATATAATTAGTTTTTTTAGCAAAACCTTGACATCACTGTATTATTTACAGTCATCTTTCTGTAATCTACAGTGTTAGATCACACAGTTTCACTGTTGTTTGATTGTGAACTGCAAACCCAGGATAGAGCGGCTGAGTGAATGTGGTCTGGATTGTGTGGATGAGACTCATTGTGTCAGAGACGCTGTAGAAGGACAGAGTTCCTGCACTGTGATCCACATACACTCCTATTCTACAGCGACTGGAGGGTACAGGAAGTTTAGTATGATAGTTATTGTGACTAAATGAGCATTTGGAGGTAGAGCAGGACAAACTCCAGGACTGATCATTACATCCAAACACACAATTACTCCATTTCCTCCAGCTGATGCTCTTATATGACACTGATATACCCACACAACTCCCGCTCCACTCAAGCTCCCAGTAACAGCGTCCACACACTTTCTCTCTACACAACACCTGATTATATTTCTCAAATCTGTCTCGATGATCAGGATGCTTCTGGACTCCAGCAGTGGATGTAACCACTCTGTTCTCCTCAGACAGACAGAGATTTGTATTCACTGTGTTTGGATCCAGGGTGAACCGACTGTAATCTGATGGGTATAAAACACACAGTCATTGAACTGAATATTAGTGAGTTTGTCATACATGATTCTGACTGATTTGAAAATTTTGAAAATTGAATAATTAAATAATTAATGCAAGTTTATGGGACACATGACTTACATTGCAGGAACTCCTCTCTAATCTTGAGTCCATTGTTGGAAATAATTTCAATGTATGTTGCTAATGAAATAGACACACATAATTAATATATTCTTTGATACCCATTTCTAAGATCTACTGTATGTCAGCTTTTTTTTATACCTCTGCCAGATATTTTGTCTAACTCCTCTCTGCAGAAATCCTGCAGTTTTTCTTTCAGTTGAGATACAGACTTTCCCACATCATCAAAAGAGAGGAGAGAGCTGACAGTGATGCTGGATGTATCTGTAGATTCAGGAGATACAGCAAGAGACTGGAAACTCTACAGGAAGAAAATAAACAAATAATAAAGATGCAAAAAAAAAAAAAAATCCTTCATAACCTGCAAACCTGCACCACTGGCCTGCGCTACAATCACATATTCACTGCTTTTGCATTCAAATCATCTTAAGATTTACCTACCTCTTTGATAGCATCTGTTTTTTGTTTGTTTGTTTGTTTTTGTTTTTGCATTTGTACATTTGCTTTTATTCATTTAGTAGACATTTTTAATTACGTGACTAATTTAAGTGACTTACAGATGATGATTACAACAAAGCAGTTCATCTGAGAAGTGCTAACCATACGAAGTGTTAAACACTGTATAGAGTAGTACAACACCAGGCTACACTTAAGTTAAGTGCTCATGGAAAAGAAGTGTTTTAGCCATTCCTTGAATATCGTGTGGGATCCGGCTTAGTATTTAAGTATTGGACTGGATATAACTTAGGGTGTGATCTATATGTTAATATAAGTTTTGTTCTTTCGCAATATGGTGTTTTTAACCTCTTTTTAACTGAAGAGATCGACCAGAAGTGGAAACTAATTCAATACAAACAACATCTCATCAGGTCTATGAGATTTCCTTCATCTGTTTTATCAATCAGGTAAAAATCATAATGGCTAAGAAAAATATCCTCAACAAGCCACATGATTCAGATTCATGTCTGTCGCAAATGTGCGGAAGAAGTTAGCAGTATTACTTGGAGTTAAGGGTTTGTTCAATTTAATTGCAATAAATTTAAGCAATGGTAATAGTGATGTTTGCCTCAGCGAACACTGCCAATATAGTTTTATTTTAAAATGAAAATGGGGAAAAAAATTAAATGAAATGAAAAATGTCAATACCTTGCTCTCTATTTCAGTTACCTGGAGAAAATGGATGTGATCATCTGTTTGCAAAAGCTGCTCCAGCTCAGCATTTCTCCTCTTCAGATCATCAATTTCCTGCTCCAGTTGCTTCATTTGTCCTTCAGCTCGATTCACTGCAGCCTTTTCCCGATCTCTGATCCTCTGTGTGATCTCAGAGCGGCTTCTCTCAATGGAGCAGATGAGCTCAGTAAAGACCCTCTCACTGTCCTCTACTGCTGTCTGTGCAGAGCGCTGTTAAACACACATCACAATCAGCTTGTACTGGTGTCTCACACAGCCTGCTACCCACAGTGGGTTTCAGTACGACTGAAAACGCTCAAACGCTGGAAGAAAGTCCAAACTGATTTTAAAACTATTGTTCTCTAAACTCACCTTATGAGACTCCACAGCCTCTCTCAGCTTCTTGAAATCTTTCTCCCTCTGCTGGATTCTCTGCTGGAACTTTCTCCTCCTCTCTTCCAAAACCACCTGCATAAAAATTAAATAACACTGTAAACATTTGAAATACTACATAAAACTGTATATAATAGAAATGATTAAATTAACACAATTACATTCTTTTAAATATGAATAAGGTTGTGTAGCATCCGACTCTCATGAAACTAAACTATGAAAAACAAGAATGAAGAAATTATATTTACTGTGACTCAAGACTCATGTATTGCCTGCCTGATATCTCAGCCTGATTGAAGGAACATCATCTTAAGGTCAACTTTGAGAGGACAAAATTCATAATCCCAGCCTGTAATCCCAGCTAACCCTTTGAAGTCTACAACATCACTGTACTGTTGGGTTCAACAACACTAAAGGTCTGGGTGTAGTACTTCACTTTCAGTGTTAGGCACTGTCCAGCATGTGTTTCTCAACTCCAGTCCTCATTAACACACCAACAAGCTAATGAGTTAAATCAGGTACTTTAATTAGCAATACATTTAAAAATGGGATCTAAAAACACTGTGTTATGGTACACCAGACACAGGAGACAAGATGTTATGAACCCTAATGCAGCTATTTATTGAACAGATGAATAAAGATGATAGGTGAGAATCAAAGTTTATCATAAAGTTTAGCAATGTGATCACAGCACTAATATTCATGTCTTTTCAGAAGAGCAGCAAATGACACAAGGGAGCAGACAAGGTGAGGAGGTAACACTAGGGAGTAGTTGCAGAGATGCGCTTCCTATAAATAAAAAGTAAGGAGCTAGCAAGGTGAAGCCAATGTGTCAACGGGCCAAGGTGGAGCAATGGGCTCGGAGGCCCAAGATCAAGTCAAGGGATCAATGCATGTAGGAGGAGCTGAGGACTGGAAGGCCCAAGGTGGAGCAGAATAGCTTGACAGAACCAGAGGAGGAGGACCCAAAAAGCCAGACAGGACCATCAGAGCAGACACTGATAAGCTAAAGGGAGGTCTCGGAGGAGGAGGAAGTGGCTCTGGGACCAGCTGAGACAAAGTACTTTGGAGGCCAGGCAGGACCAGAAGAGAAGAGGAGACTTGGAAGCTGGCAGGAACCAATGAAGGAGGAAAGGCTTAGAAACAGGAGGAAATCATGGAGTGAACTAATCCAGCCAGGAGAAAACAGTCCAGCTTCACTAAAATTCTCACTGGAACAGACATGGCGACTGGCTCACACACCTGGTCAGGCTTGGAGGTAGACTTGTGCTCCAAAATAGACATGTTGGCATTGGTTCTGTGTCCGTGAAATAAGTAGACTTTGACTCCCATGACGGGCATAAAGAAGAGTGGGGACAGAGTAGGGAGGAGTTCTGAGATGGGTAGGGATGACAGCAACAGCATGGGTGGAGTGGAATGGGGAGGCTGCGGCTGGAGTCTTCATGTGTTTCGCCTACTCTAGGTAGGAGCCACTCAGCCACAGTGCATAGACCATATACTGTGGTAGGGTACAGGTGGTCGCTCCTGCTAACAGCAGTTGAAACACATACTCATCCAACCCACTCCAAAAGACGGTTTTCAGAACACTGTTACTCCAGGACATTAGTCAGCAGAGGTTGAGGTGCTCCTCCACATAGTCAGGAAAGTTCTGTCCTGTAGTTTTCAAGGGTCTTGTGAGAGGGAGAGAAGGAAATCTTCAGGAGAGGGAGATGCAGATGCTATAGCATCTCTGACTTCAGAGACTCTGAATCACTTGCAGAGCTGAGAGCCACAAATTTATTTGGGGAATGCTATAGAAGACCCAGCGAGAAGAGAATTCAGGACATCTGGACTTCTGATCTGATCACTCCAGGGTGTTCAGGGGTGGACCTTTTGACCTCCTCTGTGATGGATAGTTGGAGACTGGAGATAGTTGATTTGTTGGAAATTCAAAAGAAAATATTACTGGAGATTTGAAGAAGATATCAATAGAGATTTGAAAGACTTCCACTTTTGCTATATTTTGGGTACTATTCTAGCTTGGACCCTTGCATTATGTATTGCAAATATTGTTGACTCCTATGATAACTTGCTTGACGTTGTTGTACTGAATATAATCATTTGATAAATGATTAAATGTAACAGTACAGGTTTGTATTACTGTTACAGTTTTTAATTTTAATAGAAGTTATTAGTAACTTTAGAGTGACTTCCGAATTAGTGCATTAATTACAGACACTGTAGAAAGATAGTAGATAAATTCATTATCAGTTCATACCTGTTTCATTGTCCTCTCTGCTACAGCTGCTACAGTATCGTGGTTTTTGTGATTATCCATCGTACATAGATAACAGATGGACTGCATGTCAGTATGGCAGTAGATTTCCAGTTGTTTATTATGTTTTGGGCAGATCATCTCCTGAAGTCGTCCAGTGGCATCTATCAGATTGTGTCTCTTACCTTTAAAGAAACTCTCATGTTGTTGGAGATGATTTTGACAGTAAGAGCTCAGACACACCAGACAAGACTTGACGGCTTTGTGTTTTCTAACAGTACAGACGTCACACTCCACATCTTCAGGTCCAGCAGGAACAGCAGCTTGGAGTTTTGTCTTCTTCAGCTGCTCTACAACTTCAGTCAGCATGGTGTTTTTATTTAAAGCAGGTCTTGGACTGAAGGTCTGTCTGCATTGAGGGCAAATGTAGACTTCCTTATGATCGTCCTGATTCCAGCAGTCTGTAATGCAGCTTATACAGAAACTGTGACCGCAGGGAATGGTCACCGGATTCTTCAGAAGATCCAGACACACTGGACAGCTGAACTGGTCTTGGGAAAAACTGGTTTCTGCCATTTCACTGCATGTACAGACAGATAGACAAACAAACAACAGCTCGACAGCACTTAAGTTTTACTTTCTCTGAACAACTGAAACAGTTTCCTGGTTGATGAAACTTGTGCAAAATAGGTGTGTCTGTAATGGAAACCATAAGGAATTTAACCATTCTGGTTTTAACTGTCATGTGTATGTTTCTGTTTAGTTCCTGTTTGCCCTTATTTGGTTTGGTTCCTGTTCCCATTATGTTTAGTTGATTCAGCTGTGTTCCATTAGTCTCCTTAGTTTTTACTATTTAAGCCTGTCCCTGAGTTTCTTTCTTCGTTCAGTCTCTGTTCTATTTTGGCTATGTTCTCTGCATTTTTTATTAAAATTCACCATTGTAGAATCTTCTGCATTCCTGTCTGTTCCTGTGCCTCGAGAAGCCGAGACACCAGCTGCTAACTTTTTGAAGATTTTTTTAGGGGTTCGAGCATGTAGTGCTGAAACCCTATTGTAATTGTTAGGATTTTTATTATTATTTTTATTTTTCTGCCGTAAAACTGATTGTGCAGAACAAACCGTAAGTCCTAGAGACTTCAAATTTGGCCAGAAGGTAGACCTCAATTTGGGGAGAACCTATCAAAGTATCAGCCCAATCGGCCCATAGGTGGTGCTACAGCACAAAAAACTAACACTGGCACAGATTTTTCGTACGACGTACTGTTTTTGCGCAAAATGGCGATATATCAGAAACCTACTTTTGCGAACTAGTCTTAGGTTTTTCACCCGATCGGAACCAAACCAGTGCAGAAATATTCTCTGGACATTGACTATCAATAATTATCAAAAAAAAAAAAATTTCGATTTTTGCGTGCAACAGCGCGGAAAAACGTGTTATGCTAACGTTAGCCAATTGCTAATTGTGGCTATAACTCTTGAACAGAATGAGATATTTTCACCAAACTCTGTATGTATCTGTAAGAGCTCGTTTTTAGGTCAAATTAAAAAAATTGCAGCGTTCGGCCACTTGGTGGCGCTATAATAACGAAAAAACATAAAAACGGCTATAACTACACTACAGTTAGTCCGATTGACTTGAAAATTGGTATGCAGCGTCTTTGTCCACAGTGCCAAGACAATCTATGAGGACATTCGCGTATCTTAAAAAACATGGCCGCCATCAGCCAATCAATTTTGAGCACCGATTAGACAAGGTTAACGAAGGCCAATCGGAATGAAACTTGGCAGGCCTATTTGTGTCATGGCCCTAGAGGTCTGTGAGAAATTTGAAAGAAATCGGTCACCAGGTGGCGCTAACGAGTTTTGCGCAGTACCTAATCACGAGGGGTTTCACGCATATGAACAGTCTTCATGTCATATGATAGATCTTCTCATTCTGAACAACTTTGCCTCAAGAACCACTGCTGTCAATCAAATCGTTCATTAATTATTCAAGATTATTTAAAAAACCTACTTTTGCAAACTAGTCCTAGTTTTTTTGCCCGATTGGAACCAAACAAATGCAGAAATACTCTGTGGAGTCTGAATATCAAAAGTTATCCAAAAAAAGTTGAAATTTTGATTTTCGCACGCAACAGTATGCAAAAACGTCTGATGCTAATTTTAGTAAATTAGCTAAAATGACTATAACTCTTAATTGGAATGAGATATTTTCACCAAACTCAGTACACATCATTAGGAGCTAAATTTTTGGTCAAATGAAAAAAAAAAATTGCAGAGTTCAGCAACTTGGTGGCGCTATAATAATAAAAAAAAAAACGTAAAAATGGCTATAATTACTCTTAGGTTTTTCACTCAACCTCAACGAAACCATTGCAGTGCAATTCTTTGGACACTCTAGGACAATAATTATCAGAAAACTATTGAACGTTTGAATTTGGACAGCTTTAACACAGTCATTGAAAATGTTGTTTACCTAGTGTACCCAAAAGTCTGTAAATCCTAAATGACAACTCAAAACTTCATGAAATTATGCAAGGTCATACGTCATATGATTCCAAACAAGCTTGCAAAATTTTGTGCAGATCGGGAAAAATTGGTGCTATAACAGTTATAAAGGTTAAAACCACTACATTTCAATGATAAAGTCCCTGTAATTGCCATTACAATCAATACATGGCAGCAGAGGACCATTCATTGGCTCTTATCTGACACAATCCATTCAGTTCATGGAGCTCTCTTCTAATGAGCTGATAAACTTAATCAGGTGTGGCCAATAAGGTATGTCTTTCTTATGTAGTGCACTCCATTCAGTTCATGGAGCTCTCATTTAACGAGCTGGTGATCAGAATCAGGTGTGGTGGTCAATAAGTAAGGCCTTGAAACATTCTCTATTCTCCAACTAGCCCTAGCTTTTAAACTCAAAAAAAAAAAAAAAAAAAAAATCAGTGCAGCAATAACTCTAGACTCTCCAGGTCGATAATTTCAAATAAAATGTTAAACATTTGCATTTGGACAGCTAGAACAGGTCATTTTTTAAAATGTTCTATATAGTGTACCCAAAAGCCTATAAATCTTAAAGAAACCCCAAACTGTGTAAACTGCAATATGATGTAATTCTAAACAATCATACAACATTTTCTGAGAAAAATGGCACTATAATAGTTATAAACATTAACAACTATTATGCCCATGGTAAGGTCTCTGCAGTTATTAATTATAGCCACTAGATGGCACCAAAAAATATCAACTAATGGGCTCATTAAAATCACTAATATAGGCATTTTCAGTTCTTTCTTTTTTAAAATTGGCATTTAGACATGATAAATTCATTATCATTGCATGTATGATCATATTTTTAAAAAGTTTACCTCTGTATTCATGCAGACATATCAGGGTTTTACAATTATGCCAATTATGTTTTGAGTAGTTATAAAACCTTAAATTTCATTTAAACTCTTAAAAAAGAAGACTTGCAATAAGAGTTTTGTTGTTTAGTTGATCATTTGTTTCAGAAATCTAAATGTGCAACAAAATGTACCTGTCTGAATCATCTTTAATGAGCATTAATATAAGTTTAACCATTTCATTTCTGTAAGGGTGTGTTTGTGAGCTGTTCTCCATCGCGGGATGTGAGCCGGTGTTAGTCATACATTTTATTTGGACTACACACTAAACCATAAAACTTAAAGGCTTTAGGTGCTTGAGAGCCCTGATAATTGCTGCTTGCAGCTATATTTTCCTTATTATTATTTTTTGTTAATAACAGTGGAAATCTACAGAACAAATATATCAACAAAACAAAATATAAATAGTTTATATAGGTTTTTGTCTTTAGGCAGACTTTTAATGACTTCACACTTCTTACAGGTGATGTTAAAGCACGCAACTGGGTTTAGTAGATAAACACACTAAACAACATTATATATATTTTACATTTATTCTTTCTCTAGTCTTCATAATATCACTGTTATAGTGATACTTATGTACTATAAGAGTTCTTGGTTTACATCTAGCTCCATAAGTGCTCCAAACTTCATTCTGGAGGGCTGGTCCTGCAGACTCCATACATCAAGACACACACACATATATATATATATATATATATAATATATGTATGTATGTATATGTATATGTATGCATGTAGATGTGACCCTGACCACAAACCAGTCATCAGTCATAAGGGTATATTTTTCAAATTGAGATTTATATTATATGAAAGCTAAATAAATAAGCTTTTAAATGATCAAGTGGTTTGTAAGAATAGGACAATATTTGACCAAGATACAACTATTTGAAAATCTGGAATCTGAGGTGCAATAAAATCTGAATATTAAGAAAATCACCTTTAAAGTTGTCCAAATTAAGTTCTTAATTATGCATTAATACTAATCAAAAAATTAAGTTTTGAACATTTACAGTGAGAATTTTACTACATATGGAACATGACCTTACTTAATTTGCCTAATAATTTTGGCATAAAACAAAAAACATTTTTGACTATTTTGGCTATTGCCACTATATACCCCAGTGACTTAAGACTGGTTTTGGTCACACATTATATATGAAAGAAGCTCAGATGCAAAACCAGCTAGACTGGTTTTGTGGTTCAGGGAGTCACGACACACGTTATATACCTGTATATATATACATGTATATGTATATGTTTTAAATATATTAGAAAAACAGTAAGGTAGTGTATGTATATATATATATATATATATATATGTACAGAAATATATTAGAAAAGCAGTGTGTGTATATATATATATATATATATATATATATATATGTGTATATAATGAAATATATTAGAAAAGCAGTGTGTGTGTGTGTATATATATATATATATATACTGCTTTCTAATGGGCTACTTACATAGAATCATAGAATTCTCAGGATTCAGGACACTATTGTGACATCATAGTGAAGAATTCCGTTCTGGCAGCTCTAAACCGCTGTTCTGACTCTTTGTCTCTGTTGGTGTGTTAGGAGTGAAAAGATCGAAGCTACACTTCGTGGACTTTCTGTGGATTTTGACAACAAATACTGAATTCACTCAGCATTCAGTGTCTACAATGGCACTGTTTAGCAGCATTTGGACTACTTTTGAGCGCTTTTGCTCAATTCTTTGCTAGAAGGGAGACACCTCAGATGGTACAGCAATGTGCAGCTAAGAACTGGCAGCAGTGGAGTAGGGTTCCTAGAGGCACCTGGCGAGAAGGCGGTGAAAGTAAGGCCTTCAACTTCAATGTACAGGAAGCGAGGAAGAGACACACTGCCAGGTAACTGAGCTTACACTGAAAGCAAATTGATGTAGACATCTTAACTCAAAAATTGCTAGTAAATTTCACAATTAATTACAAAGAAACTGCAAGTAAATACACTGAATCAATGCCTATTTTGAAATACAAAGACTGAAATAGTATCAAGCCTTGTAAAATGTATTGCAACAATGTTTATTTACAAACCAAAAAACTTTTACAGTATAAAGAAAAGGGAGGAAAGACAGGTGGAAAGAAAGGTGAAGAGAGAGAAGAATGAGGGAGGAAGTCATAAAGACGAGTCTGAAAAAAGACAATACTCCTAGCCTTTGAAAGATAAAGAAAAGAGACATGTGGCAATTGTGAAACAAAGACAGTCTGCCAAATTCAGGAGAGACAGAGTCCTTGTGCACCATGAAGGGAGAAAGTGAGTAAAAGAGGCTGAGAAAGAAAAAGAAGAAGAGAAAAACTGGAAGGAACGGTGAAAGGCCACTGAGCCAGATCCACTCTGTGGAAGAGCAAACCCAGTCCGGCCCCTCCAGCTAGATCTTGAAGCCGATAGCAGAACGCCCAGCTTCCAAGTAAGCAGTCTCTGAACACTTCACTTTACCAGCCACTCTGCAAACCTCCACCAGTGACCAAACGCCACGTGATCCTCAAAAAGCCAGCTCCTCCTGCATGTGAGGAAGTGACCTTGCCAGGTACTCCCCTGCTCAGGTGGATTCCTCCTAAACAACTGGGCTGTTCCTCCGAGTCCCACTTGCACCTGATGGGGCTGTTGCTCACCCTTCAACCAAAGTGCAGGTCCTCCTAGCCTGGTAGGCCTCAGCCATCCACCTCCCTCCCCAGCCTGAGTCACTTCCACAACCCATGCTCATTGACATTGGAGGATGAGGAGAACGGTATGTGAGTACACAGGGAAGACCCTCCAGGTCTGTGACTTCACTAAAGTCAGAACTTCAATACTGGAGGTTGAGGATAAAACTAAGAATGCCTGTTTGGTTGGAGAGTGACTGTGAGGCAGGGAAGAAGTGTAGCGAAGCCAAGTGGTGGTGGAGGTCCTGGGATTTGGGGAACAGAAAGATGACCTCATGAAATGGGGAGACTCCAAAACCATAGAAGGCCATTTATACTAAGCTTCCTACAAAACAAGTACATGGATGAACATGAAGAAGTTGGTTCTGTAGCTCTCCTGAAGGTCCCAAGAATGAGACCCTGCACCAAGGCAACATCCAGGAGGAGACAAAGAGCAAAGGAGCGCCACTTTTTCTGTTCACCTAAAGTCTATATGTTGTTCAAAATATGTCATGTTAGACAAGAGTTGCTGCTTGAACGCCAAGCAGGAATGACCCTAAACTGGAAGCACTTGTTGCTGATTAACAAGCACAACCACCACACTACCGCCTCTGAATGAAGTTCATTGTCCCTCCTCAAAAATATCCTCTTCTTATCATTTTAACTCTAATGTACAACCTCCTGTACAAATAAAAATCTCTCTGCTAAGTAAATACTGAAAGATGCATGCAAGTGTCCTGACTATTAAACATTTAAAAAACACATTTAATGTTTTATATGAAAACATTTAATATGTTTTAATACTTTTCAATACCATTAACTAGACCAGCTAGAACTACACACAAATTAATAAAGAGTTACACTCCTATAAATCTTTACACCTGATTTGAGTAAGAAGTGCAGTCCACACGTAAGTTGTAATCAAGTTTATCATATTGTCTATGATGTGGATATTTTCAATACATCACCTGCCACCTGTTTTTAATGTTTCTCCATTATAGGTCCCCTTTGTGGATTTTTGAGCATTTCCCTCCCTAAAAAATATACATACCATACACTATTGTTGTTTAGATTTATATTTATTTATGATGTATCTTTCATAAGCAAAGACTGTTGTACCATCTATGTAACTGCTGTAACGTCATGTAAAACCATATATTTGAAAGTAAACAATTTCAAATGGTTGAGGTAATGAGGAATATTAAAACTCTATTTCTACATGATCGTAATTATGATGAGAAAATATTAAATGTTCCTTCATGACACTTTCTCTAGTTTCAGACCATGCTTCTAAGCCTAATCCTAGACTAATCCTAGACTCTGAGCTGTTTCCAGCTGGAAAGAAACTCTGATTGATCTGGAAAATATATCAGTGCCTTGTTTTGTCTCAAGACCACAGATTTGCGGTCTTGTTCTTATCTCCTACAGATGACTCTTGCAGGTCCCCTGGCATGTTATGCTAAATTGCTCTTTAATCGCTTAACCACCACAGCTTGTCTCCACTGGCAACACACAATGCATTTGTGATCGCAAGTGATGTCATAGGTCTAGAGCAGGTGCAGCAGAGAGTGCAAGTGGCAATTACGAAGACATTGTGTAATTTAGTTTTTCTTGTCTCACCCACCTACAATTGCTGTAAAATGTCAGAGATTTTAAAAAATAAAACTAAATAAAAATTATATACAGGGTTGGACAATGAAACTGAAACACTGGCTAAATATAGTGTTGGAGGTTTCATGGCTATATTTATGCAGCCTGGTGGCCAGTCTTTACTGATCTAACATTCCACCAATAAGAGTAGAGGAAGGTTGGACTGGTGCACCCAATAGCTCAAACATTGTACCTGAAGGTGGTGCCGTATTAGGGGATGATAATGCACCAATACACACAGCAAACTGGTGACAAGAGTAATTTGATGAACATGGAAAGTAAAGCAACATCTTCCTATGGTCTGCACGGGTCACCAGGATCTGAATATTATTGAGCCACCTTTGGGGTGTTTTGGAGGAGCGAAGTCAGGAAATGTTTTCATACACCAACATCACATAGTGACCTGGCCACTGTCTCCCAAAGGAAATGGCTCAAAATCCTTCTGGCTACTGTGCAGGACTTGTATTTATTACAAATCTAAGAGATGAAATAATGCTGTATTGGCTGCAAAAGAGGCCAAACGGCATACCAATTCGTGGTCTAAACCCAGGTGTTTCAGTTTCACTGTCCAACCTCTGTACCTTTCTAGTGTTAATTTTAAGAGGCTCTGTATTTGTCATGTTTATGATCTGATCTGGATTAATATACCTGTCCTTGCATCTTTAAGACTGTAAACCCAAATGGTTGGTTCTACTTAAAATAATTAAGCAATCTTGACTAAACATTACTTCAAATTTTAGTTTTGAGCCGCACCAAAAACCTAAGTTTGTATCTTGTTTACCCACAAAATATGTAACATTCTTAAGTAAGTTGCTTCAAAGTAAAATTAAAACAGCTCTTTAATGTTGCTGGGTGTAAAAAGCAGTCTGGCCTGGCAACAAGAGAACAAAATGCAACCATTGGTAGATAATTACAAAGGTGGGCCTCTTTCATTTTCTTGGGAAAAAAGATGTCTCAAGATCCTACTTATCCCTGACTTAAAAAGTCTCATTCCCATTTCATGCCAATAGTTCTTGTTGAGATTTAACAGAGGTTTAGATGTTAATTACTTAGTTGGTGATATAGTTATCATGTAGTGGTTGTATCTACCCAGTCGCATTAAGAGGTCAACCCACTTTAGCTACAGTGTATATAAGTATGCATGAACAATGCTAAGTAAATCCTATTTTAAGTTCTATATATGAACAACAAATCAAGGAACTTTGTAATTAAGTAGAATGTAAAATTAGAGCACTGTTGTGTCTACACAGTTTTAGTTTGTTTGGTTTATTTGGTCTGGACCAAACAGGAAAAAATGATTACATTTGTCCTGGTCTGTTTAGCATTCACACTGGTATTTTGACAGTGAACCTAAAGACAGTAAACCTCCATGTTGTATCTCCATATATCACATACTGCACCAGAGTTTGGAAGCTTCCACTGAGACCCATCTCTTAGCTGCCCGGTCCACTTTGTTGCTGCGCATCAGGGTTCGGATGGCAGCTGCTCACACTTACTCGCACGAACTTGCACTAACAGAGCAATCAGCACCAGGGTTTGTTTTAATGTGAACTAAACATGACAAGTGTGAACACACTCTTAGTTGAGAACTTAAACATACACATTTTAGGACACCTATTACTCTGTCTAACTGAGGGAACAAGTTTGTTCAATCAGTTGAGTCAGGGTTTTCAGTGTATCTATAATCAGCTGCTGAAGAAAGCCATTGCCATGTTCTATAACTAATTAAAGGTACAAAGGAAAGCTGTGTAGCTCTGTGGAACGCTCCTCAGATGTATCTTCCTTCTTCCGTGGATGACATCAGAACTACAAGCTCTCAGCAGAGAACTCCTTTACTAGTCTAGAGACAGTGGTAAAGCCAGGTTTTGCATCACAAAGTCATCATAACGAAAAGATCTCAATGTAATGGCTGCAATAATCATTAATGGAAAAAGGCATGGCAAAATGGATGATGATAATCAATGGAGTTTCAAAAACTGCACACTGAATCCAATGGAATGCTGAAAAAAGTCTAGCAAAACATTTTTATTCTCTATAAATTACATTGTGCAAGAAGTGCAGGGTGCATGTGGAAGCAAGTCAGATGAACATGAGCAAGCAGACGCTTCAGCACATTGCTATCTTCAGTGCTTGTTTTACAACAAACGGTCACCCTTTACTAAATAAATTAACAATTGTGGACAAACAGCTGAATTCACTCATCACAGGTAGAGCTCCAGGTGGAACCCAAAATAGTCTTGCCATATATACAACATTGAATACTGCAATTATCCAGCTACAACAAACACACACACACACACACACAATAACAAACCCTTACAATTTGTTTACAAAAGCAGGAAAGTTCCAGTTCTCCATTCATAACCCTTGTAAAATAAAGACTCTGTTAAAAATCCAGAAGGCCTTTGCTTTCCAACAACACTTCCATCTCTTTCCACCTCTTCTGTGAGGTAAGATCAAGGAACCGCGTCAGACAAAGAATGTTTTACAGACTTAAAATGACTTAAAAATTGAGGGATGTCTCATGCTGTCTCTAATGGCACTTGTAAAGGCTCAATAATTCTAGTGAGTAATGCACTGCATGGTTTTGGCTAACATATAACAATGGATTGTGGGACAGGTGATAATGTAAATCGTAGATAATGCATTCTTTACAAGTTATCATCTGTTTGATCTTATATGTTTTAGTGCACAAGGATGTGTAAAGAGAGGAAGTTTGCTAGTGCACAATATATTTCTGGCTTGAGTCTAACCAGGTATCTATAAGAACACATCTGGCCATTTTATTGCTGGCAATGAAGAAGCAGACAGATAATAATAGCATTTAACGGTTCCTGATTTCTAGCCCAAATCCACATCATTAACTAATATTTACAGCCAGCTCTCTCTTATCTATAGATTGTACAGTTTCCATTGATGACCCATTAATAACGGCAAAACCCAGCATAGAGAGGGATGAGTAAATGTGGTCTGGATTGTGTGGATGAGGCTCATTGTGTCGAGACACTGTAGAAGGACAGAGTTCCTGCAATCTGTGATCCACATACACCTCTATTCTACACCAATGAGGCTACGGTGAAGTTCAGTGCGATTGTCATTAGACTAAATGAGCATCTGAGGTAGAACAGATCGAACTCCAGGACTGGATCATTATATCCAAACACACACCATTTGTCTGGTCCTTCCTGTTGATGTAAATATAAGACACTGATATACACAAATCCACTACCCACTCAAGTCTCCAGTAACAGCGTCCACACACACTCTCTACACAGCACTTGAGGATAATAATGAAATCTCTCTGGATGATCAGGATACCGTTGACTCCAGAGAAAGTAATCACTCTTGTTCTCCCTCAGATGGAGGTTTTATTCACTGTGTTTGATCCAAAGTGAACTGACTGGAATCTACCGGAGAAAAACACACAAAAATACATTCTTTAAACAACCTGAAGAATGAGACAATTGAAAACCTCTAATCACAAATGCACACAGGACAACCAGAGTCTTAACAAACAGTGAAAAAAAAAAATCACAGCATGGTTAAACAAAAATAACAGCACTCTTGCACGCTGCTCAACCAAATCCGTCACGGGAATCTGGTTGGTGAGCCGCGACCGCTCACCACCAGATGTCGCTCCCTACCTACCGGCACACATCGACTGGGTTGCACTACACCCCGGACTACATTCCCATCAGCCATTACACGTCACCCAAGGCCCAATCAGAGTCACTATAAATACCCCGTCTTCCTGTCACCAGGGCCTATGGGATTGTACTGAATTGATTTGTATTTTCCATAGCCGCGGCTAAGCGCATCTCTAGTTTTCCGCCCTGTTCCTCGCTGTTCAGTTTGAACTCTCGTCAGTTCCGACCACCCTTCTGCCTAGCCCTGTTGATATCGTTCGCTGGACTGACCCTCACTTGGTTTAGGATTACCTGCCGTCTTGCTGTCCATGTACCTGTCTGCTGTTGCCCGGAATCTGCCTGCTCAGTGGACCAAGGCTCATGTCTCTGGTCCCCAATAAAGTCTGCACTTGATCCGCATCGCCCTCGCTTCCTCCCTCTACGTTACAGAATCCGCCTCAACAGGATCCAGTAGCTTTTCCTCGATTCAGGTAGCATGAACACCACAAACTTCATGTTAGTCTCGAAAGCAGGGCAGTACACGAACGCCGAGGGCTAAGCATTCAAGCACTTCTGACATTGCTCATTACCCGATCTCCAGACTGTGTTTTAATAGATCTGTTTCCCACGAGGGCATGAATCAGTCAGCTTCAACTCACGGCTCCGCCGTGAGGTCTGTTCTTCACTTGAGCCGCTTTTTGACGCGTTTTGCTGTGTGGGATCAGCCATACTGTGTGGGTGCCTGGAGGAGGAACGCCATTAACGTGGTAATGGCGCCACGCATCCTCCGCTGACGTAGCAGGAGCCGCCGAGCCAAGCCACGGACACATTTGCCTGGATCAGCTTCGCGGGAGATGGCGGCCGTCGGAGCTGGGCTTCGGCAATGCATGCAAGCAAAACAGAGCTCCATCTCGCTACAAATGCTATATCAGGAACCATTTAAAGGTACAGCAAATTTCCTGAGTTAAGTCGTTGTAACCGTGTTTCCTGATTCAAGCCGTTTGCCAGTCAGGCTGGAGCTGGGCGCTTCCGTACCAAGTCAAGTCACTGCTCTTCCTAAGGCAGCAAGTGAAATTAAACTGTGTTTCCTGTGTCAAGTCAAGTCAGAACTGTTGATACCTATGTCAAGTCAAGTTACAGTTGTCGCCTCTATCTCAAGTCAAATTACAGCCATCAATCCTGAGCCAGAGCCACTGCACAAGATGGTTGCCACGCCAGAGCCACTGCACAAGATGGCCGGGCACGCCAGAGCTTCACTGCACAAGATGGCTGCCACGCCAGAGCCACTGCACAAGATGGCTGCCACCAGAGCCACTGCACAAGATGTATGCCACGCCAGAGCCACTGCACAAGATGCTGGTGCTACCTAAGCTCGCTAACTTCATCAGCTGAAGCCACAGCTCAGTTTACGCCATGTCTTTGCACCCAGTCTGCACCTATCATGGCCGTGACTTCCTGGAAGGTTTCTAAGTCAAGCCGCCATAACAGCTGTTCCTGAGTCAAGCAGTGCTGCAGCCGTGGTTCTTGGAGTCCGTCACGCTCTCCTGACATCCCAAGACCACGGCTTATGATGGTTTCCACGTGCTGGACTCCCACTTCTAAGGGGCCAGGAGCAGGCTAGCGGCGCCTCTTCACGCCGCTGGCAATTCTAGGTCAGCTTCACAGCTCTAAGTCCGCCGGGCAACTGAGCTGGTGCCAAACCAGCCGCCGCTCTATGAGCTGCCAAGATACAGCTGTCGCTCTCCCCGAAGTCAAGCCCAGTCACAGCTATGCTCCAAATGAAGCCGCCTCCAGGCCAGCCAGCTGTGCCCCACGAGTCGCTTTCAGCAAGTTGTTCCTGGAGTCAAGCCACGCTACAGCAGATCCCACAAGCCAAGTGACGCTATCGCTGCTCTTTCCCCTTAGTGGCAGTGGCCATGTGGTGTAAAGTGTGGCTGCACACTCAGTTCTGGAGGACACGCCTCTGTTCCCAGGTCAGCCTCAGAGCTCTCAGCCTGATCACAAGCCTGCACCCAGAGTTTCCGCCTGATCACAAGCCTGCACCAGAGCTCTGCCCTGACTACAGCCTGCACTAGAGCTCTCGCCTGATCACAAGCCTGCACCCCAGAGCTTTCCTGCCTGATCACAAGCCTGCACCCAGAGCTCTCGCCTGATCACCAAGCCTGCACCAGAGGCCTCCCTGCCGGAGTAGCTGGGCGCCAATGCCTCTGTGAGGTGTCGGCGCCCAGCTGCAGAACCTCTTATGGAGGGGGCGTGAACCTCAAACACTCTGCTTCCCCTTTTCCTGTCTGCATCCTTCTGTCACTGTTCTCCCCAGGTCCCAGTCGGCGACGCAAGAGCCTCCTGTTCCTCACTTCTCGAGGGTTGCTCATTCTGTTCCCGCTTCGAGGGCTGCTCCGGGCCTCCTGTTCCGCTCGAGGGCTGCTCCAGCTCCTGTTCCGCTTCTCGAGGGCTGCTCCGGCCCTGTTCCGTACCGAGGGCTGCTCCGCCTCCTGTTCCGGGCTCGGGAGGGCTGCTCCGGGCCCTGTCTCCGCCTGGGAGGGCTGCTGCACCTTTCTCCTCTATTCTGTCTCTGCCTCTGTCCCTGCTCCTAGGTCCTGGCTGCAATGTGAGTCCTGTTCACTCGCAGGGTCAAGGCGCCCTGCCCGGCCTCGCCTGGGAGGGTTGTTGCGCCCGCCCTCACTCTTGTAGCGCTGGTTCTGCCTCCGGCTCCCACCTGGAGTGGGCTGTAGCACCGCCTGTTCTGTTCTCCAGCTCCTACTCTGAGGGCTCTTAGTGCCACCTGTTCTGCTCTCCTCGCCCGCTTCCTGGAGGGCTCCTCTAGCTGCCTGTTCTGCCTCCTGCCCGGGCCCCTGAGGGTTCTATACTGGGCCAGCCTACCTCGCTTCGCCTCTGAGGGGCTCCACCTGCCCCTGAGGGTTCTTGTACTGCCTGCTCCGGCCTGCCTCACTCTGAGGGCTCCCTGCCCTGCCGGGTTCCGCCTCTCTATCACTGGTTCTCCACAGGGACCTGGCCTCTTGTGCCTTGCTCCTGTCTCTCACCCCCTTCCCACCGGGCCTCCTCTGACTGGTGGAGCTCCTTCTGTTGGAGCGCCTCCAGCCGCCTCCTGGGGCCAGTGTCACTAATCTGGTTGGTGAGCTGCGGACCGGCCACTCACCAGATGCTGCCTCACTCCATTTACACACACGGACTAAGCTGCACTACACCTGACTCATTCCCATCAGGCCATTACATCACCAAGGCCCAATCAGAGTCACTATAAATACCTCGGTCTTCCAATACCAGGGCCGTAGGATTGTATTGAATTGATTTGTATCGAGTAGCTTTCTGCATAAGCGTGATTCCTAGTTTTCCGTGTCTTGTTCCCCGCTGTCTAGTTTTTGAACTTCGCCAACTGACCACCCTTCTGCCTAGCCCTGTTGGATATCAAACCGGACTGACCTGGTTTAGGGGATTATTCGGCTGCCTTGCTGTCCATGTACCTGTTCCTCGTTGCTGTCTGACTCCCTGCCTGCCTGTGACTCATGTCTAAGTGTCTCGGCCCTCCTAATAAAAGTCTGCACTTGGATCCAGACCGCCTCGCTTCCCTCTTAATGTGCTACACAAACAGATTTGAACGTCTGGGTTGAAACAATCTGTTGTATAATTCTCTGTATAATGCATATATTGTATAAATTTAATATATCATTATATTTATGATATATTAATATAACTTTCTTATGGATTTCTTACTTAGCTCTATAAATGATATATTTTTATGAGGTTTGATTTTGAGTATTTAAAATATAAATATTTACTTAATGTACATGAAATGAACCTTTACATTGTAGCTGTTTAAGTTACTGCTGCTAATGCTGAAAATGTGAAATCAGGAAAAAATATTTGTACATACCAATTATCTTTGTAACGGCTTAGTAAATATAAATAGATTTTAATGAAAGTGTCGTGTTTATTGTGTTCCACTGTGAGGAACTCCTCTGATCTTGGGGTTCATTTGTAGGAATAATTTCAACATATGTTACTAAGAAAATAAACAGACATAATTTTAGTATAGTCCCCATTAAAACTTTTAGATACTTCTAAAAATATATCTATGATGACTATGAGTATATGAATATCTGTTGCTTTTACCTCTTCCAGATATCATGTCTATCTCCTCTCTACAGAAATGTTTCTTCATTTGAGAGAGGGGACCAATATCATCAAAAGAGGAGCCATGCACTGGATACATCTGTAGATTCAGGAGATGCAGCCAGAGACTGGAACTCTACAGAAGGAAATTACCAAAAGATTGAGATACAAAAGAAAAACCTGACCTTTCAATTTCAGGGCTGCACCATAACCATATATACTTTTGCTTGCTTTATTCAAATCATCTTAAGTTTATGTAATATGTGTATAATAACCTGAACTACCAGTTTCCATCATCTGTTCTTGTCTTAAAAAATGGTCTTAAAACCAGTCTGTTTTATATGAAATACACTGTAAATAAGCATTCTCTATATGATTTATTTCATTTTGCTGCCCATCAGGGTTGAAAATCATAATGATCAAGAAAGTCAGAGCATTACCCTTCTTAAAATACCAAAAATCAGATTATTCATGCCCTCGTCGTGAGAAACCAGAAGAGGGCGGTAAAGCACTAAATTTATTTCTTACCCCAAATAGTTAGGGTAAACAGTTTGTTCAGTCATATGAGCACCAATAATACAGAAAATAAAGAAAGTTCTTAATGTTAAAGCCTCCCTGATAAACAACTGTTCTGTATTTCTGATGTTCAAGTAATTTTGAGGAAACGTGGGTGTGATCACCGTGATTTGGTAAATTTGCTCCAGCTCAAAGTACATCTCCTCCTCAGATCATCAGTCTCCCAAGGTTCTACCTGCTCCATGTCCTACAGCTTGACTTCCACTGCAGTCTTTTCCTGACGATCTCTGATCCGCTGTGATCTCAGAGCAGATTTCCTCAATGGAGCACATGAGTCAGTGAAGATCCCCTGTCTTCTACTGGCTGTCTGTGCAGATTGTTAGGGTCACACATCACAATCAGCTTCATAGTGATGTCCCACACTATGGTCAGTCTGATTTTGACTCTTTGCTGCCCCAAATGACTGTAATGTGCTACAAAAGACTGTAATGTGCCATTGTAATCACAAAAAATATCCCAGTATGCGTGGCTACTTCTTAAAAAATTAGTAGTGAGCGTTTTACCTCAGCCTGTAAATGTTTTGAATCTGATTTTAATGTGTGTTTTTTTTATGTAGGCCATTGTAATGCATGTTTTATGTCTTCTGTTAGGAGATATTAAATTCCTGCTATTGCTATTGAAAATAAGAATTTGTTCTTAACTGACTTGCCTGGTTAAATAAAGGTTAAAATGAAATGAAATGAGCACAGCTCAGACCCACAGTGGACTCTCAGTGGGACTGAACAAACTCAAACACTGAAGAGAGCCTAAACCGAAAGTCCTTCAGACTTTTTGTCTTCCAATCTCACCATATGAGACTCCACAGCCTCTCCCAGATCCTCAAGATCTTTCCTCTGCTGGATTCTCCTCTCTGCTGGAACTTTCTTTTCCTCTCCAAATCCACCTGCATGAAAACACTGTAAACTCTAAGGCTACTAACAAAACCGTACCCATGGATACAATGGTTGTGTAAATGTATTAAAATTAAATTAAATTCATTTGAATTTATATGAATCGAGGTTACAAATGCAAACTATGTTGTGCGGGTTGGGACTGTCATGAAGCTACTGAACCATGAAGAAAAACAAGAATGAAGAAACTAAATGGTTTCATGACTGAAAAGATCATTATCATATGGCTTCCCATTATCAGCTGCTGGGTTTCAGTGGACTTAAAAGATTTGGCACAAAATAATAAAAAGAAAAAGAGTCCAAATTAAGTCTTAAATTAAATGGGTCTGTTTTTCTCACCTTATGAGATTCCAATCATCCCTCCCAGTCCCTCAAGATCTTTCTCTTCCTGTGCTGGAACTTTCCCGTTGTTTCCTTTTTCCCTCAAATCTCTGGATACAAAACACGTAAAACCGTAAATGCCGGGGAATTTATGTCAATGGGTTTGCAACCTATATAGAGAGACGGTCATGAAAATGAAAAATAGATTTTGACAGTGAGAGTTCAGACACACCAGACAGGATTTGACAGGATTTGTGTTTTCTTCGGCACAGATGTCAGGCTCCACATCTCTGAAACCAGCAGAAACAGCAGCTTGGAAGTTTGTCTCTTCTAATTGCTCCAACTAATTTCAGGGCTAGAATGGTGTTTTTTTTAAAGTAGGTCTTGAGTGAAAGTCTCTCTGCACTGAGGGCAGCTGTAGACCCTTCTGATCAATCATGATTCCAGGTGCATGTAATATAGCTCATACAGAAACTGTGACCATTAGGAATGGCCACTGATCCTTAGGATATCCAGACAGACTGACAGGTAAACTGGTCCTGGGAACTGACTCTTGCCATTTCACTGCATGTACAGACAGAAATAACGGCAGCTCAGTGAATTTTCAGTTTCCACTTAACAGTTGAAACGAAACTGGTTCTTGGTGTGAGAGAGACGTCGTATAAAACATGCATCTGTATTTCAATTATACGTTAAAGAAATAAATACGCCATGATACGTTGCGGAAAGTCAAGGTTAATTGCTTAAGGACAATTTTTAATAAATTCAAATCGTCTCTTTGGAGTGAAGACATACCTTCTTTCTTCTCTTCTTCAGTAATTTGTAGTGATATTACGTAGCCTACGACACTGAGACTGGAACGCATGTATCGATACGCAGCGTAGTTTCTAATGAGGCTTTTATAACCAGGGCTTGTACTTGTTTCAGAAAGTCACGTCATCGATAAAATCAAGCCATGCTGCATTCATGCCATCGTAATTACTGTAATTTCGTCCCTCAGACTCGACTTTATGCTTTCTATGGCAACACTATCAACGCCCAAACAGAGCCTATGCTGATCAGGTACAGCGGTCAGTGTGGTACAAGTCGTAACTCAGAAGACTCCCATTTCAATGTTGTAATTACGAGTTCTTCGAGGACTCGAACGCTTTTACAAGTTGGAATCCTGTAATTATGGAATTCAGATATGTGAACGCGCCTTTACTTCTTCGGTTCAGGGCTGACGAAACAGATGTGGGCTACTCGGGGCACGCGCACATCAATATAGCGTAATTTTATTTCACATTGTACAATAATTATTGTTTCCTTTTGCATTATTGTAAGGAGTAGGCTAGAAACAGGTAGAAATTGTACTCTCTACTGTTAGTTAATAATAGTCAAAAAGCTGGATATTCTGGATCTGTGTTTCAGAGGTGTAGATGTGTACAAAACAGGTGCCTCTATAGCTACCTCGTATTTTTACAGATTCTTAGGAAACAACAAAGTCACCCTTGTCTCTACACATAAACATACACTTGTTACAAACGTCTACAAAGTCTGTGCTACCAAACCACAGCCCAGCGCTTATTTGTAATTCTTGGAAGTTTTGGTGGATTGGCTTAGTTTTTGTCCTTTGTAGTTTCTTTGGTGTCCCCCCGTGAAAATTCACATATGCTGGTAGGTATATTGGATGTTGTTTGCTGGTCCTTTGCTGTTTTTCTGGTCAAGGACCACTGCGAACCAGCAAAGGACCAGCATAAACCAGCTAAGGACCAGCATAAACCAGCAAAGGACCAGCTTAAACCAGCATCAAACCTACCTAACCAGCATTCCAGCATCAACATACCTACCAGCATATGCTGGTTTTTTCACTAGGCCTGAAATGTTTTATAACAATTTTAATTAATAAATCGTTAGCAAACATTATGTAATGCCTATTAGATCATTAGTTAGTTAATTATTACAAACTATTCATCTAACATATTAAACTCATAAACACAGCATGTCAAGCATATATCAAGCATTTGGTCTCTTGTTTGTTGTGTAGACTTCACATTTCTATCTCAATGTCATTTTTAAATATTTGTCTACAAGTTTCTTTGCATCCCATTTAAAGTTAAGAATAATTATCATATGTGAATGTTTCTTATAAAACAAGTTTCTACTAATCATTTATTATATTAACAGGCATTGGACCTTCAATGTTAGTGTAAAGGTTGGTTAGTTAAGTGTAGCTAACACTTGCTCAATACATTACATGCATTGCAATTGGGATGCAAATGTTTGTATTGCCTCAACACTTCTATTTTAGTATATCATTAAATATGATATTTCTTTGAATTATACATCAACAGAACAAAACAAAACAAACAAAATAATAAAAAATAATTTGCTCAAAAAAAATAAATAAATAAAAAGAATATAAGCAGATATAACTGGTGAGCCTTTTATAGTGACTCACCACCCTGCACACTCTTCTTGACTCTTTTAAACAAACATTGTATAATGCATTTATTAGCCAAAATTATTTTAAAGTGTTACCATGTTTTCAGAGCCTTGTTTTGTTTTGTTTTTATTAAAAGCTATTAATAAAAAACTTCTGGATTGACTGTGACAGTGAACCCATTTCACCAGACAGCATGATCCTAGATCAACATCCTTGTTGATCCAGAAACATTAAGGCTATTTTGTGCAGACTGAGAAGGACTGAGAAGATTTGGATTTCAGGCTTTAGACTGTTTTGGATTAAAAATAAGTCCCGCTCTTAATGGGTGAGTTGCTGCAAAATTACCTTAGAGAAATATATATAGACAATGCCCTGAAGGCCTGTCTACCACTATACCACACAACAAGTAATTTTAAACTCATTCTAAATCAAAGTCCACACCACAGCCATAACTTAAACAACAAAGAGGCCTGATAAAATTGGAAATGTTTTTTTTCAGCTGGTGGACACCAAAAATATTGACAGCTAATCAGAATCAGTCCTGCTTTAAAGAGCACAAACATTCAAAGCGCAGACTATACCATGTTTTATAAAATTTTGAGGAATCATGGCACCCTGTAAGCAAATAGACTGTTCAACCAGAAGGCCTTTACATTATTATTGGTATATATGGTAATCCATCCAATAATGACTTTTATTCATTAAAGTTATGTGCATATTGCATAACTACATTCTAATACAATCTTTAAACAAAAAAGTTGGTTAATAGTTAAAAATGTCATAGTGATCTTGTTTAGGCTAGATCGATGCCAGCTCTGGATGTCGCCAGAAAGATATGTTCAAAAACCCATTCATTTGTGAACCCAGCAGGCTTAAAAAAGAAAAAAAAAAAACACAGTGTAATCGGGGTCTCTTTCCAGAAGAGGCAGTGAGTTCAAGGATGGATGCCACCTCCCAGGAGTCTCTGCAGCAGGAGCTACCACCCCGGAGGCACTGGTGCACCGCGGGACAGGAGAAGCCCTGGCGCAGATTCGTGGACAGACGACGCCTGAGCAGACCCGCGGGATGACGGTGACCTCAGGAGGTGGCAGCGTGCAGCCCACACGCCCAAAATGGTGACCGCCATTACAGGCGGTGCACAGTAGATAGTCGGATGCTGCCCGCCGGGCTTCTGGAGGTGCGAGGCTGCGAGGTTTGAGAGCTGGGGACTACAGGGATGCCAGCAGCTCAGACTGACATGAGGCAGGGTCCGCCACACTGGCAACTGCGATGGGCTGAGGCTTTGAGTGGCAGTGATGACATGGCTCTGGGAGATCAGCTAAGATGTGGCGAGGCTCTGATGAACAGGCCAGTGCCTTGACATGACCCCCTGGGAAGTCGACGGACCCGGCGAGGCTCTGGTAAGGACGGCCGTGGTTTGGTGGGGAGGTTCTACTTATAGCAGCCATGCCGCTGAAGAGGTTCTGTTAGGAGGTAGCTGTGTCTTGACTTGACCTGTGGAGGTCTGCTGAGACTTGACTTCGACTCAGGGAGGTCTGCCGCGACTTGGACTCCACCTAGGGAGGTCTGCTGACTTGGACCCGGGAACAACAGCAGTAACTTGAGATTCTGGTGGTGGTTGAATCTTGGTACGCGAAAAGCTCAGGCGGCAGCCATCTCTTGTGAACTGACTCTGGAAGGGCGGCCATGACAGGTGCAGACTCTGGAAGCCGCTGCGGACGCGGAGTGGCGGCCCTGGAGCCGGGCAGACGAATGGTGCAGTATTGTGTATTTGGCAGGACGGATTTGGTGCGGGTATTACCGTGGACAGGTACAACTCCAGGTTTGGCAGACATGATCGAGAGGGCTCTAGTTTGGTAGACATGACTGAGGTTTTGGCTTGGTAGGCATGACATGAGTAGACCGTGGCTTGGCAGTCAAGTAATGAGCAGGCTGTATAGACTTTCGGCATGATGTTAATAATTCCAGACATGATGAGAAAAATTGCCTGGTTTGGGATAATTGGGGAATAGTGCATGTCTCTATCAGCAACCCCACAGTAAATTGTGAACCAGCCAACTGAGTGCAAAGTCAGCCATATCGCTTTCAAGTGACCATTGAGGGTATTACTGCGGTATCATAATGCGGTACGTCCTTAGCCAAACCAAAACGTAATAAAATGCATTTTAAGAAAGTCTCACAGTCTACCGGTAAATAAAGTCCGCCAGAAGTCCTCCACATAATCTTCTATGTACCGTTACCCAGGAAGACGAACTAGACGAATTCCCAGACCACGTGATCTGCGTGCATGTAAGTATTCTGTAACGTGGGACTCATAGATGGCTTGATAGATCCGGCGCAAGCTTTATTCGAATAATAAAGGAAAACAGGCAGGGCCAATCTACAAACAAACAGTGTTATCCGCAAGACAAAAAGGAAATGCCAGGCAAAGGTCAGAATACCAGTGGCAGTCCAAGGTAAATAAAATGAAACAAAACAATGAAAATAACAGTTGTTCACGTTAATTACGGACAATGAGCTCCTCGCTGGCGCAGCATTATACTGAAGGTGTTGATGTGCTGATCAGCATCTTTTGAGCTAGGGTTCAAAAGCTTTTGTCACTGTTTTCCGAAATAAGTCACTACAAAAGGTGGTGTTGTAGTGATGCAAGGGGAACACCAAATCCTTTTAGAATAGTAGGAAATGGAACAAAATGTAGTAGTTATAAATTTTCATATTTTAGTATGTTTTATTAGTGTTTTAGTGTTTAACGGATGTGTACGTTGCTGGAAACCATTACTCCCACAAATAAAGTATATTGACTAATCAATTAAGATTTTATGATAGTGTTTGATTTAATGCAATGATTCTCAAACTGTGGTAATGCTAACAGTAGTGGTAATTAGGCTCCCCTAGTGGTACAGAGGAATCACTAAATTAATTATAAATTAATGTTGTTCAATATATTTTAACTTTTTTTTTTACATTTAGGTGCAGTACATTTTATTTAAAAGTTTAGATAATAAATACATTTTAATTTAATTATTATTCAAGTTTATTTAACAGTGCAGTGTTCAAACTGTGTCTTTACAATGTTAAAGTGGCTGACAACAATAAATATCCTTATTAGAAATAAAACAGCCTCAGCTGAATAGTTAGGCCTGCTACACTAGTGTATTTTAATGTTGATCATTATGGTGGTACTTGGAGAGACAACATTGGAATAAAAAGTTTGAGAACCACTGGTTTAATGTATATTCAAACTAATGAATTCTAAATATGAAATCAATAGTATGATCAACTTTATGCATTTTACAAAGAAAGATTGATTCAAAAATACAACAAATCTCATAAATCAGCTTTGAAGTATTGTTAAACTGTGATTGCGTTGATTTACCCTGAAAAGTGTTTAACAATAGCAAACATATATATTTACAAAGTATATGTAAAACAAAAATTTTAATAGGTCAATATAATCATTCTTCTGAAAGTCAGGACCACTGTCATCAAAATGATAGACAGTTAGCATAACAGTTTGGTTTGATGGCATGGTTCTATAAACTTCCCCGCCCATCCCAATGCATGTCAGAATGAGCAGGAGAGCAGCAATAATAACCCCCAGGTAAACAGAACTGAACAAGCAAATATCATTAATGTAAGTGTAAGACATTATTCAGATAAAAGGAATCTGATTCAATGAGGACATCAGAAGCCAAGTCCTGACAGTGGCAAAAGGAGGAGTTAGATGGGGAGGGTGTTTGCCCTGAGCAAGCAACAAGCTGCCAAATAATAATTGAAGGAGCCATATCAGGAATGACGTGATAGGTGTCATATTCCAGAGGTAGATGTGATTAGCTGAGAGAGTGCTTGACCCTAATGGACCTGCCAGAACTAACGCTTATATGCTTAATTTCATGAAATTATAAATTACTGTATTTTGGCAGTGACAAATTTGGGGAGAGGACAACCACTACAAAATTATTCAAAACAATATGGGAATTACTCCAATTACTTCACAAATGTGTACATATAAAAGATTTTTTTTCAGGATGTCTCCAAATCTGATTTTGAACCAATGGCCTATAGAAGCTGTATAACATAGGCTTCCATGTATAATGTACTGTAGTTTCTGTCAGTGTAATCTTGCTGTAACTCTATGTGTGCAGTAACTCTGGTATGTAGTTCAACCCTCCCATTCTTTCTCAATAATTTAAGCAGCAGCAAATAGAACTTTATAAAATCTTCTTAGAAAAAAAGACTTTCACATCATCAGAAGACAGAGAGCAGGAACCCAAAACAATACCAATACATAAATAAATACTAATATACCTAATAAGTAAACAAGTTTGCATTTTAATATGGACAGAGAAAATATTCACATGACTTGCCAAGCTTTGAGAAGATATGAAGTCACAAGGATGGAGAGAAAGATCTTTGATGTTATTATTTATTTATTTATCATTAAGTACATATCATTAGGCACAGCTTGCTATGCTGAGATGATGAACCACAGATGTAGCGGCGAACGCATCCCCTCCAGTGAAGAAGGCCATGAGGTAAGCAATGCTGGCTGCCAGAGAAAGTACAGCTAGTTCAACCACCAGGCATTACTGTAAGTTGATGAAAAGCCATCAGAAACTGGCATGCAAAATGGATGTTCTGGTGTAGTGATGTAAATGGATGACCATGATGATTCTAGGGAGGTCAGATGAGCTGCTGTTTAGAGACGGCTGGCAGCTGGAGGAACCACAGAAAAAATCTTGGACTAAGCTTTTACGTTTAGCTTTAAATGTGTTTTTCTTTCCTTCAGTCAGTCGTTGTTCAGCTGGAAAACAACAGTGATTTAAAACAAATGACCCTGAGCACTAAACTAATCTGTGAAATGCTGTCTATATCTTTCCTGTGGTCCTGCAGGTTCTGTTTCATTCATCTTTCTCTTTGCTCTTGTTTCTGGCTTTTGAGTCTGAAACCAGTGCAGGTGTGGGATGTGTGATGTTACCTGTTGCAGGTGCGCAGGCGCTGGAGCTGGAACTCCATGTTTGTTGCAGGGCAAGTGTATTTAGCCAGGAGCTCCTCCTCCCCAGATAAGCACAGGCAAACCATCAAGAACTCCATGTGGGCTCCTGAATGTAATTGTTGTTCATTCAATTTTTATTGTTTAATTTAATTTGTATTATTGTATTTATGCAGAGCAGAAGTCCTGTACTGTTGTGCCATGAAATTCAGTTGATTAAAAATCAAGTTAATTCATGTCTGAGACTACCGCTTGGTCAATCTGAGATAGCCTAATACTGTTATTTTGTGTTAGTACATTATTATTATAGTAGGTGAATCATGTCTTGATTCTAATAGCTGTTCAGAAGAAGAACAACTGATGCCAAATTCAAGAAATAATGGATCAAATTTGTTTGCAAGAAGGTCTGAAAATGATTCTCGATTCAGTTTGAGAATGTATCCTGTCACTGATCTCTTTCTAATTATCTCTCTGTAGGCTCCTGCAAGTAAACACACCACAATCCTTTTCATCTCATAGCAGTCTGACAATATAATACTGGACAAGCCAGACTATTATCTACAATAAAAAGACAGTAAATCTTCTCTGAACGTCTTGTACTTGCTTCTAATCAACCAACCATGCATTTTGCAAATAAGTCTAAATATATAATAAACGCAGTTGTTCTATTAAGTTTCACTCATATTTTCACACAGCAGAAAAAACGTTGCACAACATAAAAATCTTAATTGGTTTTGATCAATATTTATTGATTTTGCACATCTTCAAAATGGTAAATAAATCTGGTAATTCAAATTTTTGTTCTCATTATTCAGTTATACTCAGTTTAGTGTTTTATGTCCCTCCAACAGCATATCATAACAAAACTTAAAACACTTCAAACACAGTCCTATGTGTTTAAAACAAACTGACTAATCAGGAGTAGACTGATATAAACACTGACTAATGCAGTTTTATGTAATTGAACCTAACTAATGTATACAGTAAAATTCAAATTTGCGAAATTCTTTTCTTAATTAATTTATTTAATTAATTACACCAAGTTAAAATTTCTGTTGTGTTTCAGGAACAATTGGGCCTGCCATGTGTTTGGAATGAGGGAGAGATGAGTAAAATGAGTTTTCATTCTTTAGGTGAATTCACTATCCCTTTAACTAGCTGCTTCTTTCTTTTGTTAGTTGCTACTATAAATGCATACTCAAAATAAATGTCGCTCATGAACCCCATCTTTCTGAAAAAGACACTTAGATTTTCCTGTTCTAAATAGTTAAAGAATGCTTGTTTATTATTAAATAATGCATATAACCTTATTTGGTAAATAATATTTTTTCGATATTATTACAATGTCCTAAGTTTTCAAGTGAATTTACTGAAAGGAGTGGAGTCACTACAAGTCAGGACACTTTTAAAAATTTGAAAAGCTTTAATCACAAGCCCAATCACAAGACTTTTTTACAGTTCTAAAATATTTATTACTCAGTATAATCATACATAATAATTTATAATCATTTATAATTTTAAAATGATTTGAATAAGCAGTTGAACAAATTATTAAAAGCCTCTCACTTCCTTACCATCTCCATATCACCTTCTTCCACCTTAGTCTTCCTGAACAATCACATAATATGTGCATGACTTTTCATGCAAGTACCTTCTTAATAAAACAGTCTCCCTCCAAAACCTTATTCTAAAGAAGGGACCTGAATGAATGATCAGTTAATACAACTAATACAGCTAATCAGTCACAACATTTAACCCACTACAGTACATCTTACATCATTTGGACTAAAACATCCACAGCACCCATTCTGGTACATCAAGCTAAGTGTGGGAGCCAGCACCGCACAAAGTGTAATGGGCTTTATTAATATTCACCTACAAAAAGCACCTGTGTCATGTTAATCTAATTATCTCTGTTCACTATTTCATATGAGTACGATAAACAATATAGTTTTAAAAATCATTCAAAAATGTAAAAGAATAGCAGAGTCCACACCACAACTAAAAATTATTACTAACAGAGGAAAAAGAAATGAAAAAACAAAGAAAAGAAATGAGCATATTGAATGACCTTTCAATTTACTATTTTAAAATGTCATAGTAATCTTGTTTGCTAGATGGATGTGCAGTCATATAACTTCATTAAAGATATGTTTAAAATACATTAGATAAATACACACAGTCATATAATTTGTGTTTTTTAGAGCAAAACTCCTTGACATAATAGGTAGAAGCTACATTTACAGTCATCTCTCTGTAATCTATATTGTTAGATCACACAGTTTTACTGTTGATCCACGGTAAACCACAAAACCCGGATAGAGCCGGGCTGGAGTGAATGTGGTCTGGACTGTGTGGATGAGGCTCATCAGCCAGAGACGCTTGTAGAAGGACAGAGTTCTGCATCTGTGATCCACATACACTCCTATCTCTACAGCCGCTTAAGCTTAACGGAGTTCGCTAGTATGATTGTGACTAAATGAGCATCTGGAGGTAGAGCACATCAATTTCCAGGACTGATCATTACATCCAAACACACAGAACTATTTTTTCCATCCCTTTCCTGCCAATGCTTTTATATGACACTGATATACCCACACCATCATCACCACTCCACTCAAGCTCCCAGTAACTTCGCCCCGCACACACTCTCTCTACACAACACCTTGCAGCAAACTGTCAAAACGTTTGATGATCAGGATACTGTTGGACTGCAGTGGATGTAACCACCTTGTTCTCCCAGACAGACAGAGGTTCTCATTTACTGTGTTTGATCCAGGGTGAACCGACTGTAATCTGATGGGTATAAAACACACAGTCATTGGAACAGTCATATAAATTAATTTATCATACATATCATTCTTGTTAATTTATCATATATATATCATTCTGTAAGTGTGAGTCTCTTGGGGTAGTATAACACGGACATAACTACAGTATATCACATATTGTATAAATAAATTCATCTATGTTTTATTAGTATATTCTTGAACACAACATATTATTATTTCTGGCTGTTTATTATTACAAATATTCATTTTTTCATAGTAGTCTATGTAACCAGTACCAGTTACAAAAAGAGAGAGATAGTTTTAGGAGATAGTAAAGATAGTTTTGAACACTGGTTATGTACTTGCTCAAAAAATTGATTTCGATACCCTTTTAACCAAAAAAGTTAACCAGTTGACATAGGGTAATGTATTGCTGCCTTACTACGCCAGTTCGCTGCTTTAAACCGGGATGCAATTTCTGTAAGAAAATATCCATATTCAAAACTTAAGAATCACTTTTTAATCTAGCTTCTGCCACAACTAGTCGTGACATGGAAGCCTCTTCTGAGGTAAGATGACGTAAGATGCTGGCGCATGCACCGCCTTTCAGACGCGACAAACACAAACGTGCTGTGGAGATATGTAAACAGAGCAACTGGTCAGGAATTAGGAAGTTCAAAACGAGGATGGATGCAATCTCTATTGGACTTGTTTTGGACTGATGAAGAGAAACACCTGCCCATTGCCATGATAACTTAAAGTACCCAGATCATTTTTAATATAACCCGACTGGATTCACCTGAAAGAAGGAAATACATACACTTAGGTGTCTGAGGGTGAGTGAATTTCTTTGGGTGAATCCAACCTCCAATGTAAAGTTAATGGCACTCTGTGTGTGTGTGTGTGTGTGTGTGTGTGTGTGTGTCTGTGTGTGTCATGTCCACACTGCAGGATCTCCCTTCTGATCTGAAATCATTGGTGGAATAATAATTTCAATGTATGCTGGGTTAAGGAAATAGACACACATACTCAATATATTTCCCAAATTCTTCACATGATGCAAGACTAATTTCTAAGACTTAATGTCTGCTTTTTATACCTCTGCCAGATATCTTGTCTAACTCCTCTCTGCAGAAATCCTGCAGTTTTTCTTTCAGTTGAGATACAGACTTTCCCACATAATCAAAGGAGAGGAGAGAGCTGACAGTGATGCTGGATGTATCTGTAGATTCAGGAGATACAGCAAGAGACTGAAACTCTACAGGAAGAAAAAAAAAAACAATAAAGATTAATAACCTTATTAACCTGCAAACCCAAAAATCTTTCCACCTTGTACTTCAATCAAATATTTACTCACATATTTACTACTTTGATATCTGTTTTTGTTTTGTGTTGTTGTTGTTTTGTTTTTTGTTTTTATTCTTTTGCTATTGTACATTTGTAATCTCTATTCATTTAGTAGACACTTCTAATCCAAAACCGTTTGCAAAATGAGGATTACAACAACCTAAGATGTGCTTACCATACAAAGTTTTAAACATTAGAATAGTAAAATTCAGAGACAGTTTTGTGCTAATGGAAAGATGCCACCCATTCCTAAAATGGATTTGGCTTAGTATTTAAGAATTGGACTGGATGTAACTCAGTAGGTTGTGGATTTTCATTTGTTTTATCTATCAGGCAAAAATTATGATGGCTCTAAAAATATCCCCAACAAGCCACACTTATGTCTGTCGCAACTGCATAGAACAAGTTGTTTCTAAATGACATTTGGAGTGTAGGACTTGTTCTGATTTTAATAAACATAAATTTCAGCTAGCTATGTTTGCCTTAGCAAAATGAAAAAATCAAAAAATCAGTCCTTTACTTTTACCCATCTGTATTTCAGATCTGTTACCTGAGGAAATGGATGTGATCATCTGTTTTAAAGCTGCTCCAGCTCCTGGTCTCTCCCTCCCTAGGTCTTCAATTCTCTTGCCCTAGTTGATACACGAAGTCCTTCAGTTTCACCTTCCACTGCAGCCTTTTCCCTCGACCTCTGATCCGTTGTGTGATCTCAGAGAGCTGCTTCAATGGAGTAGATACTCAGTGGAAGATCTTCTCACTGTCCTCAATTGCTGTCTGTGCAGAGCTGTTAAGAAAACACATCACTTCAGTGGGACTGAAAATGCTTAAACACTGAAAAGTCCAAACTGAGTCTGAACCTTTTCCTCTTCTCCAAACTCAATTTTATGAGACTCCACAGCCTTCCTAGCAGCTTCTTGATATCTTTCTCCCTCTGCTGGATTCTCTCTGTTGAACTTGCTTTGTGTCTCTCTCCAAACCAGCTGTATAAAAAAATCAAATAACACTGTAAACTTCTAAAATACTATGTATATTGTATAGAAAGATAGAAATGGAAATGATTGTGTCAATTCATTAATAATAGCTCATTGTATTTTTTTAATTTATATGAATGAGGTTTGAAGCACGTAGTATGAAATGCTGAAACAAACTATGAAGAAAACAAGAAGAACCTAAATTAAGCATGACTCAAGAGATCATAAGCACATAATTATGTATAATAAAGTTACACATGCAGATGTTACTAAAATTTAAATATACATTTTCATGCAGTTTTGCCATATTTTTACATTTACATTTAGATCGCTTTTATCGAAAAACAACTTACAAACGAAATTAGTGCATTAAAACAGTTACTATAGAAATATTGTGCATATAAATACAGCAATTATCAGTTCATACCTGTTTCCTTTTGTCCCCGCTGCTACAGCTGCTACAGTTTCATGGTTTTTGTGAGCATCCATCGTATTGACAGATAACAAATGCACTGCTGGTCAGTATGGCAGGATTTCAGTTGTTTATTATGTTTGGGCAGATCATCTCCTTGAAGTCGTCCAGTGGCATCTATCAGATTGTGTCTCTTACCTTAAAGAAATTCCCATGTTGCTGGAGGTGATTTTTGACAGTAAGAGCTCAGACACACCAGACAAGACTTGACGGCTTTGTGTTTTCTCACAGTACAGACGCCACACTCCACATCTCTGCAGTCCAGCAGGAACAGCAGCTTGAAGTGTAGTCTCTTCAGTTGCTCTACAACTTCAGTCAGCATGGTTTTTATTTAAAGCAGGTCTTGGACTGAAGGTCTGTCTGCATTGAGGACAGCTGTAGATGCTCTTTCTGATCCCTCCTGATCCCAGCAGTTTGTAATACAAGTCATACAGAAACTGTGACCACAGGAATGGTCACTGATCCCCAGGAGATCCAGACACACTGGACAGCTGAACTGGTCCTGGGAAAACTGCTTTCAGCCATTTCACTGTATGTACAGACAGATAAAGAAACAAACAACAGCTCGACAGCACTTAAGTTTCACTTTCTCTGAACAACCGAAACAGTTTCCTGGTTGAAGAACCTTGTGCAAAATAGGAGTGTCTATACGGGAAGCATATGGTGCTAACTGTTCTGGTTCCAGCTGGTCTTCTTTTGAAGGTTTTTTTTTTAATTCTTTAATGACTTCACACTTCTAAGAGGTGGCGTTAAACGACCCAGTTGGGTTTAGTAGATAAAACACTAAAACAACATTATATATATATTATACATTTATTCATGGGCGTCGGAAGCAAATAAATGTGGGTGGGTCTCCTCCCCCCAAAAAATACTGGAGTATATACTATTTTCTGTAGTCTGGTGCCTTTTAATTAACGAATATGCCGCCTTGCTGCAGTTTGCGAATATTACGCCTGCCTCCACTAGCGTGACAAACATTACAAAAACACAACTTTTATAATCTTCCAGTGGTGTAAGTGGTAAGACAGGAGTTTTTGACGCAAACGACCTCGAAATTGCTGTCCTTTACGAAATCGCCTTTGCATTTTCACATCTCATTTACACCGGAAAAGCATTTGTTTTCAATAAAAATAAAAAATAAAGTAAATAAAACCAAAAGTTTCAAGAAAGTATCGGTAGGGTTAGGTGTATCTGAGCAGCAGATATGTTCAGATGCTGTGGTTTAATGTGTTTCGGGAGTGCAGGGAGGCTGAATAACTAGGCGAAATCAAAATGGAGTTTAATTAACATGCAGTGGTGCAGTGCAGGATATACCCACTTCTTTATCAGTTGGCTTTGTGTACACCAACTTCTAATTATCCCTCTGATGCGATCATACAGTAGTATCCCATATTACCCAAAATCATGAGTCCACCAGTAGCTAACATTAACCAAATCGCACGTGAATAAAATGCAAATATGCCCTAAACACACCCAGCAAAGATAGCCAATGCGGTCAGGACCCTGGCTACCAGCTTTGAAATATGTTTAATGATTATGCCTGATGCGTCCCGCTACTCGCTCCCGCCCGTCCTCCTCTCTCCACCCTTGATGCTACCTCAAGGTTTATACGAGCATAGAGCTAATTCTATTAACACATTAGTTACGTTGAATGAATTTAACTGATGGCGCTCTGAAAAGTGCGCAGACATATTCTCGAATTAGAGACGGTAAAAGTGGGTGGCTCATATCCTTGTCTTAAAAAGTTGGTGGAACCTGTCCCAATCTGCCAATGGTTCCTACCATGCATTTATTCTTTCAGTTCATTAAATATCACTGTTATTGTGATACTTATAATGTTCTGATTTACATCTAGCCTAGGGTGCAATAAACTGGGTCTTGAGGGTTGGTAGTCCCGTAGAGTTGAGCTCCAACCCAATTAAACACACCTGAATCAGCTAATCAAGCTCTCATTGTGGCATTCTAGAAACTTCCCAACAGGTGTTCAGGCAAACTGGTTCCCAAAGTGGGGCTGCAAAGCTAGTGTACAGCCGCATTTTTATAGAAATTCTAAGATAAACGGTTTAAAATATCTGCTTGTGTCCAAGTAGTATCCAGCACACCAATTAGTGTAACGCCCTACCAATATTACGCTTCTATGAATGTGGTTCCGGGTGAGCTGCGCATCGCCCATATGAATGCTCCACTTCGTGGTAACCGCTTTATGCTCAACGGAAATACAAAGACCGCCAAATAACTCACGACAGAAAATTTCTATGTATAATTTGTTCCTGTTTGCAATAGCGTCAGATAATTGTGCTGTAACATGCTATAGTACTGCTATACTGGACAACGCTGGTAAAATGACGCTTACCTCGTGACGGTATTCGCTCATGGTGGGCGCTGCTAGTTAATCATTGGGGCTCGAAATTCAAAGTTTTACTCCAGCCCCGAATGTTTTTTGTAATGGCCGTATGATTTCACGAATTTGGACAAAGTTTGAATTTTTAATCAAAAGTTGGTCATTAAACTAAATCAAGTCGCGATATGGACTAGGTATCTGTAAATATTATGCATAAAAGACTATTTAAATATAAATCCTGCATGTTCTGGTGTCTTTATGAAGATGAAGAACGGCGGATGCGGTTCTTTCTATACATGTAATACTGATGCGCAGTGCTTTCATAAAAGGACATAAATACATTAACAAATCAACTTCAGAGCACTTCCGAGCATTTCACTGTTTCATTTGAGTAAAACAAGCGTCAAATATATACACAGAAATTTAAAGGTATTCCACGGCAACCCACGTCAAAGTAGGTTCAGTTTAACTTTATTAATCATTCAGTTATAATTATTGCCTACTACTACTACTACTAATAATTAATAAAATGTATACTTTTTTTCCCACAATATTTCTTCCATGTTTTAACATTTTAATAGTAAATCCCCTTTATTTGCCAAAATAAAATATAATTTTCATTAAAACATCAATTAAATCAATATTTTATACCTTCATCGATAACCAAGAAAAATACACAACACAGAATTCCATAATTATTGTAAAATAAATAAAAGCTGTTTTATGCATTCAAATAAAACAGACTAAAACATATTTGGTAACAATAAAACGAAAAATGAAAAACATTAACACTAGGGTCCTAAACATGTAATTTTTCTTAACTTTTAATTGACGGTAAATTGTATAAGATTCATGGTTTTAATTAATTACACATGATTAAATACATTTTGATTAATAAAGTAAATTTAACCAGTAAAAGAAGACCAGAAAAATGAAAACAGAATTTGAAAAAATAAAATAAAAAATGGATTTGGAGAAAAAACCTATTTTTGCATGCAACTATATATTTGTTACAGTTATAAATACATTTTCAAATGTATTATTTTATTTGTCTAACATATTTTTGTAATGTATAATTTTGTTATAATACTTTTGATATGTTTGCTATTTGCAGTGATTACTATTTACTATTGTTAATAGTGTGACAAGGTCTTTAACCTTAGTTTAATGCCCGGACCCACCTAGAAGGTCCAAGGTTCAACCACTTGTCTAACAAAATCTTATGTGAGCATGATGTGAGCTCCCACCAACTACCACTAGCCCCTGATGTTTTGGCACCAGCCCGATGTGTTTAAAATCCTAGAAACGCCCTGCTCACATGCTCTGATAATAATAGCTTTGTAGGACTATACATTATTTGTAATGGAAAAAAGTTATATCTGCTGATTCTGTTTCATAGAACTGAATAAATAATATATTACATTTAATATTCATATATTTTCTGTCCAATTTTATTGTTACTTCTCTAAAAAAACGTTTCAAAAAATTTTTACTGGCTTTTTATTCAGTACTACATTATTATTGAGTTAAATTGAAAAAAGTCTTACAAAACGATCTATATTAATTAATGAAATAATAAATAATTATTACAAAGCAGTTTCAGCTAAGAATTTCATTTCGTAATATCCCTAGATTTTATGTAAAATGAAATTCGTTTTCTGGTGATACAAGACCCCACCATTAAACTGCTACTTGCCACATATGTAAATAATTTAACACAAAATATGAATTTCATTATATTTTATTACCTCGAGACAACTCAGCAGTACCCTGCAGCTGTCTGGTTATCAGTTGTAGCAGTTTTGTCGTAAAAATAACAGACCACTAGAGGGTGCAGTTGATATCAGAAATGAGAATTGCCGTTAGCTGAGCAAAATTAAGGAATAAATGACCATAGTAGTTCTGCTCTCCAAGTATTGGACAATTTTTAAAAACACAACAAGTGCCAGGTAAACGTGAAGTAGATGATGAATCTACCAAAGATCGCGAACTACAACAAAGAGAAGAAAATATGAGAAAATCTGTTTAAAAACAATGAATGCTAAGCTACATAGCCAAAAAAAAATTAGTATATAGTAAAGCTGCATGCTTAATGTTTCTACCTAAAAGTGACTAGTTCCTGTTGAATTTTAATTACTGTTTCCAAATAAACTCTTGAAGTTGTGTAAGGTTTTATGTTTATGTAAAATGCGGGTGGCTTGAATTTTTTTTTATTCTGCAAAGGGGCCGGGTAGAAAAAAGTTTGAACCACTGATGTAGCCAATCACAGACATATCTGTTGATTTCCTTTGAAAACCCAGATTGTCCATTGAGTTTAAGCACACCTAGCTAGATTTTTGCCCGTAAGCTGCAACTCCTCCTCACTGTAACATCGACAAATGTGTTAAATATATTTTTTAAAAAAAACATTTTAAATTTGGTAATGTATATATGTATATGTATATATATATATGTATGTGTGTGTGTGTGTGTGTAGGTGTGTATATATATATATATATATATATATATCTTGGGATAAGGACGCTATGTGAACCAAAGAAAAAAAATTAATTGAATAATGAGATTTCCCCCAAATTTTCTATTGTTTTACTTCAATGAAAGGTTAGAATTTTGGTGACTTTTAAATTAAAGATCAAAAAGGATAAAACAATGCAGATTTATTTCCACAGCTGCCTTTGCTTATATTTCTACCAAGGGTGCCAATATTTTATTTTGTATGCGATTAATCTGCATTAATCATATGCCAGCCTAATATATATATATATGTATGTATATTTATTATATATATATATATATATATATATATATATATGTGTATATACGTAAATATATTAGAAAAGCAGTGTGTGTGTGTGTGTATATATATATATATATATACTGCTTTCTAATGGGCTACTTACATAGAATCATAGAATTCTCAGGATTCAGGACACTATTGTGACATCATAGTGAAGAATTCCGTTCTGGCAGCTCTAAACTGCTGTTCTGACTCTTGTCTTCTGTTGGTGTGTTAGGAGTGAAAAGATCGAAAGCTACTTTCGTGACTTTCTGTGGATTTTGACAACAAATACTGAATTCACTTGCAGCATTCAGTGTTCACAATGGCACTGTTTAGCAGCATACTTGGACGACTTTTTGAGCGTTTTGCTCAATTCTTGCGCAGAAGGGAGACACCTCAGATGGCACAGCAATGTGCAGCGCAAGAACTGGCAGCAGTGGAGAAACTTCCAGAGGCACCGATGATGAAGGCGGGTGAAAGTAAGGCCTTCAACTTCAATGCCATGTACAGGAAGCGCAGGAAGAGACACCGCCAGGTAACTGAGCTTACACTGAAAGCAAATTGATGTAGACACATCTTTAACTCAAAAATTGCTAGTAAATTTCACAATTAATTACAAAGAAACTGCAAGTAACACACTGAATCAATCGTCTATTTTGAAATACAAAGACTGAAATAGTATCGTCTTGTAAAATGTATTGCAACAATGTTTATTTACAACCAAAAAACTTTTACAGTATAAAGAGAAAAGGGAGGAAAGACAGGTGGAAAGAAAGGTGAAGAAGGAGAGAGAGAAGAATGAGGGAGGAAGTCATAAAGACGAGTCTGAAAAAGACACACTTAGCCTTGAAAAGATAAAGAAAAGAGGACATGTGGCACAGAAACAAAGACAGTCTGCCAAATTCAGAGAGATGCAGAGTCTCGAAAATTTGATGAAGGGAGAAAGTGAGCAAAAAGAGGCTGGAGAAAAGAAAAGGAAGAAGAGAAAACTGAAGGAACGAAAGGCCACTGAGCCAGATCCACTTCTTGTGGAAGAGCAAACTCCAGTCCGTCCTCCAGTTAGATCTTCCTTCTTGAAGCCGATAGCAGAACGTCCAGTGCTTCCAAGTGTCTCTGAACACTTCACTTTACCAGCCACTCGCTGCAAACCCCTTCCACCAGTGACCAAACGGGCCACGTATCCTCAAAAGCCAGCTCCTGCATGTGAGGAAGTGACCCTGCCAGGTACTCCCGTTCAGGTGATTCCTCCTAAACAACTGGCTGTTCCTCCGAGCCCCACTCCTGCACCTGATGAAGCTGTTGCTCTGCAACTTTCTTCAACTAAAGTGTGTCCTCCCAGCCTGGTGAAGCCTCAGCCATCCACTTCCTCCCTGTTTGAGCCGCCTCCACAACTCATGCTCATTGACATTGAGGATGAGGAGAACGAGTATGTGGAGTACACAGGGAAGACCCTCCAGGCCTGTGACTTACTAAAGTCAGAACGCCCCCGAATACTGGAGGCTGAGATAAATCCAAGAATGCCTGCTTGGTTGGAGAGTGACTGTGAGGTGCAGGAAGAAGTGTGGGCGAGCGAAGTGGTGGAGGTCCTGGGATTTGGGGAACAGAAAGATGACCCCGATGAAATGGGAGACTCCAAAACCATAGAAGGCCATTTATACGAAGCCTCTCAGAAAAACAAGGAGATGGATGAACACATGAAGAAGCTGTTCTGTGTAGCCTCTCCTGAAGGTCCCAAGAATGAGACCCTGCACCATATAAACATCCAGGAGGAGACAAAGAGCAAAAGGAAAGTGCCACTTTTTCTGTTCACCTGGGCAGAAGAGAAGGCCAAGAAAAAGGAGGAGAAGAAAATACGGAAGGAGAAGGAGCAAAGAGATAAAGAGTTGCTGCTTGAACGCTACAGGAATGACCCGAAACTGAAGCACTTGTTGATTAACAAGCACAACCACCACTACCGCTCCTCTGAATGAAGTTCATTGTCCCTCCCCAAAACATCCTCTTCACGTTTAACCTACTGCACAACCCTGTGTACAAATAAAAAAATCTCTGCGAAGTAAATACTGAAAGATGCATGCAAGTGTCCTGACTATTAAAACATTTAAAAAAACACATTTAATGTTTTATATGAAAACATTTAATATAAAGTGTTTTTAATACTTTTCAATACCATATTAACTAGACCAGCTATAGGAATTACACAATAAATTAATAAAGAGTTACACTATAAATCTTTACACCTGATTTGAGTAAGAAGTAAGTTCACACGGTAAGTTGTAATCAAGTTTATCATATTGTCTATGATGTGGATATTTTCAATACATCACCTGCCACTCTGTTTTTTAATGTTTCCTCCATTATAGGTCCCCTTTGTGGATTTTTGGAGCATTTCCTCCCTAAAAATACATACCATACACTATTGTTGTTTAGATTTATATTTATTTATGATGTATCTTTCATAAGCAAAGACTGTTGCACATTCATGTAACTGTTGCAACGGTCATGTAAAACCATATTTGAAAGTAAACAATTTCAAATGGTTGAGGTAATGAGGAATATTAAAACTCTATTTCTACATGATCGTAATTATGATGAGAAAATATTAAAATGTTCCTTCATGACACTTTCCCCCAGTTTCACAGACCAGGCTTAAGCCTAATCCTAGACTAATCCTAGACTCTGAGCTGTTTCAGCTGAAAGAAACTTGATTGATCTGAAAATATATCAGTGCCTTTGTTTTGTCTCAAGACCACAGATTTGCGGGTCTTGTTCTTATCTCCTACAGATGACTTGCAGGTCCCTGTATGTTATGCTAAATTAGTTTTAATCGTTTAACCACCACAGCTTCTTGTCTCCACTGGCAACACACACGATTTGTGTGGATTGCAAGTGATGTCGCAGGTCGCAGAGCAGGTAGCAGAGAGTGCAAGTGGCAATTACGAGTGACATTGTAATTTAGTTTCTTTTTTCTTGTCTTCACCACCTGGCCACTGCTGTAAAATGTTGAGAGATTAAAAAAAAATAAAAAACTAAATAAAAAATTATATACAGGGGTTGGACAATGAAACTGAAACACTGGCCAATATAGTGTTGGAGGTTTCATGGCTATATTTATGCAGCCTGGTGGCCAGTCTTTACTGATCGCACATTCCACCAATAAGAGCAGAGTGTGAAGGTTGACTTTGTGCACCCAATAGCTCAAACATTGTACCCTGAAGGTGGTGCCGTGTATTAGGATGATAATGCACCAATACACACAGCAAAACTGGTGACAAGAGTGATTTGATGAACATGAAAGTAAAGTTAAACATCTCCCATGGCCTGCACAGTCACCAGATCTGAATATTATTGAGCCACTTTGGGGTGTTTTGGAGGAGCGAGTCAGGAAATGTTTTCATACACCAACATCACATAGTGACCTGGCCACTGTTCTGCGAAAGGAATGGCTCAAAATCCTTCTGGCTACTGTGCAGGACTTGTATTTGTCATACCCAAGATGAAATAATGCTGTATTGGCTGCAAAAGGAGGCCAAACGGCATACTAATTGTGGTCTAAACCCAGGTGTTTCAGTTTCACTGTCCAACCTCTGTACTTTTCAGTGTTGTTTTAAGAGGCTTCTGTATTTGTCATGTTTATGATCTGATCTGGATTAATATACTGTCCCTTGCATCTTTACACTGTAAACCCAAATGTTGTCTTTACTTAAATAATTAAGTAATCTTGACTAAACATTACTTCAAATTTTAAGTTTTGAGCCCACAAATTAAAAACCTAAGTTTGTGTATCTTGTTTACCCACAAAATATGTAAACATTTCAAGTGTTGTCAGCAAATTAAAACAGCTCTTTAATGTTGTTGGGTGTAAAAGCAGTTCGGCCTGGCAACAAGAGAACAAATGCACCGATTGGTAGATAATTACAAAAGGTGGGCCTCTCTTTATTTTCTTGGGGAAAAAAAGATGTCTCAAGATCTCATCATCCTCACTTAAAAGTCTGTCTTCATTTCATACAATAGTTCTTGTTGAGATTTAACAGAGGTTTAGATGTTAATTACTTTTAGTTGGTGATATAGTTATCATGTAGTGGTTGTATTCACCAGTCGCATTAAGAGGTCAACCTACTTTAGCTACAGTGTATATAAGTATGCATGAAATCAACAAGTTAAGTAAACTTATTTAAGTTCTATATATGAACAACAAATCAAGTGAACTTAAAAATTTAAGTAGAATGTACCAGAGCACTAAGGTTGTGTTCACACAGTTTGGTTTGTTTGGTTTATTTGGTCTGGACCAAACAGGAAAATGATACATTTGGTCCTGGTCTGTTTAGCATTCACACTGGCATTTTTGACAGTGAACCTAAAGACAGTAAACCTCCATGTTGCATTCATATATCACATACTGCACCAGAGTTTGGAAGTCGACCGAGACCCATCTTCTTAGCGGCCTCGGTCCACTTGTTTGCTGCGCACCAGGGTTCGGATGGCAGCGTTCACACTTACTCAAATGAACTGCACTAACAGAGCAATCACACCAGGGTTTGTTTTAATCGAACCAAACATGACAAGTGTGAACACACTCTTAGTTGAGAACTTAAACATACACATTTTAGGACACCCATTACTCAGTTCAACTGAGGGAACAAGTTTGTTCAATCAGTTGAGTCAGGGTTTTCAGTGTACGTCTATAATCAGCTGCTGAAGAAAGTTTGGCCGTCATGTTCTATAACTAATTAAGGGGGTACAAAGGAAAGCTGTGTAGTTTCTAGGAACGGCTCCTCAGATGTATCTTCCTTCTTCCGTGGATGACACTGTGAACCACAGCTTTCAGCAGAGAACTCTTTACTAGTCTAGAGACAGTGTGGTAAAGCCAGGTTTTGCATCACAAAGTCATCATAACGAGCAAAGATCTCAATGTAATGGCGTGGTCAATCATTACGGAAAAGGCATGGCAAATGGATGATGATAATCAATGGAGTTTCAAAAAACTGCACACTGAATCCAATGCATGCTGAAAAAGTCTAGCAAAACATTTTTTATTTCATAAATTACATTGTGCAAGAAGTGCAGGGTGCATGTGAGTTAAAAACAGATGAACATGAGCAAGCAGACGTTTCAGCACATTGCTATCTTCAGTGCTTGCTTTACAACAAACGGTCACCCTTTTACTAAATAAATTAACAATTGTGGACAAACAGCTGAATTCAATTATCACAGGTAGAGCTCCAGGTGGAACTCCAAAATAGTCTGGTTATTAATATATACAACATTGAATACTGCAAATATTCAGCTACAACAAAACACACACACACACACACACACAAAAAAACCCTTACAATTTGTTTACAAAAAGCAGGAAAGTTCCAGTTCTCCATTCATAACCTCAGGAAATAAAGACTTCAGTTAAAAAATCCAGAAGGCCTTGCTTTCCAACAATTTCCTATCTCTTTCTCCACCTCTTCTGTGAGGTAAGATCAAGGAACTTCATGTCAGACAAAGAATGTTTTACAGACTTAAAATGACGAAAAATTGAGGATGTCTCATGCTGTCTTCTAATGGCACTTGTGCGTTCAATAATTCTAGTGAGTAATGCACGTATGGTTTTGCCAACATATAACAATGGACAGGGACAGGTGATAATGTAAATCGCATACGTACTCTTACAAGTTATCATCTGTTTGATCTTATATGTTTTTAGTGCACAAGGATGTGTAAAGAGAGGAAGTTTGGTTAGTGCATGAATATATTTCTGGCTTGAGTCTAACAGGGGTATCTATAAGAACACATCTGGCCATTTTATTGTTGCAGCATGAAGAAGCAGACAGATAATAATAGCATTTAACGGTTCCTGATTTCTAGCTCAAATCCACATCACACTAATATTTACAGCCAGCTCTCTCATCTATAGATTGCACAGTTTTACTGATGACCCATTAATAACGGCAAACCCAGCATAGAGAGGATGAGTAAATGTGGTCTGGATTGTGTGGATGAGGCTCATTGTGTCAGAGACACTGTAGAAGGACAGAGTTCCTGCACTGTGATCCACATACACTCCTATTCTACACCCGCTGAAGCATGCAGGAAGTTCAGTATGATTGTCATTGTGACTAAATGAGCATCTGGAGGTAGAACAGATCAAACTCCAGGACTGATCATTATATCCAAACACACACTCATTTGTCTGTCCCTTCCTGTTGATGTAAATATAAGACACTGATATACACACAAATCCACTCCCGCTCCACTCAAGCTCCCAGTAACAGCGTCCACACACACTCTCTCTACACAGCACTTGAGGATAATAATGAAATCTCTCTGGATGATCAGGATACTGCTGGACTCTGGCAGAGAAAGTAACTACTCTGTTCTCCTCAGACAGACGGAGGTTTTTATTCACTGTGTTTGGATCCAAAGTGAACTGACTGGAATCTAATGGAGAAAAACACACAAAAAATACATTTTGGTGTATCAACCTGAAGAATGAGACACTGAAAAACCCCACCGCAAATGCACAGACAACCAGAGTCTTAACAAACAGTGAAAAAAAAAAAATAAAAATCACAGCATGGTTAAACAAAAATAACAGCACTCTTGCAATGCTGCTCAACCAAACTGTCACGAATCTGGTTGGTGAGCTGCGGACCGCTCACCACCAGATGTCGCTCTCACTCCATTTACACACACGGACTGTTGCACTACACCCCGGACTACATTCCCCATCAGCCATTACACGTCACCCGCGTCCAATCAGAGTCACCATAAATACCCCGGTCTTCCTGTCACTCCTGGCGGAGGATTGTATTGAATTGATTTGTATTTTCCATAGCTTTCGTGCTAAGCGCTTCTCCTAGTTTTCCCCCCGTGTCTTGTTCCCCGTTGTCTAGTTTTGAACTCTCGCTCGTCTGACCACCCTTCTGCCTAGCCCCTGTTGGATATCGTTCGCCGCTGGACTGACCCCCGCCTGGTTTAGGATTTTTCGTCGTCTTGCTGTCCATGTACCTGTCTGCTGTTGCCCGACCCTGCCTGCCTGTGACCATGTCTATGTCTCGTCCTCCTAATAAAAGTCTGCACTTGGATCCGCCCGTCTCTCGTTTCCCTCCCTACGTTACAGAATCCTCGGCCTCAACAGGATCCAGCAGCTTTTCCCTCGGACATTCAGGTATGAACACCACAAAACTGTTGTTAGCCCTCGAGCAGGGCACACGAACGCTCGAGGGCTACATTCAAGAATTTCTGGACATTGCTCATTACTCCGATCTCCCAGACTGTGTTTTAATAGATCTGTTTCACGAGGGCATGAATCAGCCGCTCAACTCACGGCTCCGTCGTGAGGCTCCGCGTTCTTCACTTGAGCGTTTTTTGGATTATGTTTTGTTGTGTGTGGGATCGCCGTTTACTGTGGGTGTCGCGGAGGAGGAACGCGACAACGCGGTAATGGCGGCCACGCATCCCGCTGACGGTATGGTGGCCGCGCCGGAGCGCGAAGCCACGGACACATTTGCCGCCTGGATCGCTCGTGAGATGGCGGCCGTGTCGGAGCGCGCTCGAGCAATGGCGGCTAAAACAGAGCTCCATCTCGTCACAGCTGCCATATCAGAACCATTTAAAGGTACAGTTAAATTTCCTGAGTTAAGTCAAGTTGCAACTGTGTTTCCTGATTCAAGTCAAGTTTCTAAGCCAAGTCAGGCTGGAGCTGCGTTTCCTGCACCAAGTCAAGTCAGCGCTGCTCTTCCTAAGGCAAGTGAAATTAAAACTGTGTTTCCTGTGTCAAGTCAAGTCAGAACTGTTGATACTATGTCAAGTCAAGTTACAGTTGTCGCTTCTATCTCAAGTCAAATTACAGCCATCAATCCTGAGCCAGAGCCACTGCACAAGATGGCTGCCACGCCAGAGCCACTGCACAAGATGGCTGCCACGCCAGAGCCACTGCACAAGATGGCTGCCACGCCAGAGCCACTGCACAAGATGGCTGCCACGCCAGAGCCACTGCACAAGATGGCTGCCACGCCAGAGCCACTGCACAAGATGGCTGCCACGCCAGAGCCACTGCACAAGATGGGCGCTACGTCAAAGCCTGCTAACGCCTCGTCAGCCAAGCCACAGCCTGTTCACGTCATGTCTTTTGCACCCGAGTCTGCACCCATCATGGCCGCTCTTCCTGAAGCGGTTTCTGAGTCAAGTCACATAACAGCGGCTGTTCCTGAGTCAAGCAAAGTTGCAGCCGTGGTTCTTGAGTCCGGTCACGTCTCTCCTGACATCCCAAGACCACGGCTTATGATGGCCCACGTGCTGGACTCCCCCCTAAGGGCCGTATGGGCAGCTAAAGTGGCGCTCCTTCACGTCGCGGCTGCTACCCCAGGGTCAAGTCAAGCTTCCAAGTCCGGTCAAGCAACTGAGTCAAGTCAAACCACAGCTGCCGTTCTCCATGAGTCAAGCCAAGATACAGCTGTCGTTCTCCCCGAGTCAAGCCCAGTCACAGCTATGCTCCACGAGTCAAGCCCAGTCACAGCTGTGCCCCACGAGTCAAGCCATGTTGTTCCTGAGTCAAGCCACGTTACAGCAGATCCCCACAAGCCAAGTGACGTCATCGCTGCTGCTCTTCCCTTAGTGGCAGTGGCCATGTGGTGTGTGTGGGCTGCACACTGTGCTCCTGAGGACACGCCTGTTCCCAGGTCAGCCTCAGAGCTCTCGTCTGATCACAAGCCTGCACCAGAGCTCTCGTCTGATCACAAGCCTGCACCAGAGCTCTCGTCTGATCACAAGCCTGCACCAGAGCTCTCGTCTGATCACAAGCCTGCACCAGAGCTCTCACCTGATCACAAGCCTGCTGCAGAGCTCCCATTTGATCACAGGCTTTCTTCAGAGGTCCCGTATGGTCTCAAGTCTGCTTCAGAGGCCTTCCCCGTCGGAGAAGCTGCGCCAATGCCTCCAGAGGTGTCGGCGCCAGCCGTAGAACCTCTTATGGAGGGGGCGTTAACCTCTAAACACTCTGCTTCTCCCTTTTTCCTGTCTGCATCCTCTGTCACTGTTCTCCCCAGGTCCCAGTCGATGACGCAGCCTCCTGTTCCGCCCCGGAGGGCTGCTCCGCCTCCTGTGCCGCCCCGGAGGGCTGCTCCGCCTCCTGTTCCGCCCCGGAGGGCTGCTCCGCCTCCTGTTCCGCCCCGGAGGGCTGCTCCGCCTCCTGTTCCGCCCCGGAGGGCTGCTCCGCCTCCTGTTCCGCCCCGGAGGGCTGCTCCGCCTCCTGTTCCGCCCCGGAGGGCTGCTGCACCTTCTCCCTCTATTCTGTCTGCCTCCTCTGTCCCTGCTCTCCCCAGGTCCCAGAGCGTGATGCAGAGTCCTGTTCCGCCCCGCAGGGCTGCTGCGCCTCCTGCTCCGCCTCCGGTTTCGCCTGGGAGGGCTGTTGCGCCTCCGGCTCCGCCCTTGGGGGCTCTAGTGTCGCTGGCTCTGCCTCCGGCTCCGACCTGGAGGGCTGTAGCACCGTCTGTTCTGCCTCCAGCTCCGCCCTGGAGGGCTCTAGTGCCACCTGTTCTGCCTCCGGCTCCGCCCTGGAGGGCTCTAGCGCTGCCTGTTCTGCCTCCGGCTCCGCCCTGGAGGGTTCTAGCGCCGCCTGTTCCGCCTCCGGCTTCGCCCTGGAGGGCTCCACCGGCTCCGCCCTGGAGGGTTCTTGCCCTGCCTGCTCCGCCTCCGGCTCCGCCCTGGAGGGCTCCTGCCCTGCCGGTCCTGCCTCTATCACCGGGTCCTCCACAGGGACCTGGCCCTCCAGCCCTTGCCCTGTCTCGCTCCCGCCCCACCGCTCCCCTGGACTGGTATTCTGTTGGAGCGTCTGGAAGCCGCTCCTTGGGGGGGGGCTATGTCACGAATCTGGTTGGTGAGCTGCGGACCGCTCACCACCAGATGTCGCTCTCACTCCATTTACACACACGGACTGTTGCACTACACCCCGGACTACATTCCCCATCAGCCATTACACGTCACCCGCGTCCAATCAGAGTCACCATAAATACCCCGGTCTTCCTGTCACTCCTGGCCGAGGATTGTATTGAATTGATTTGTATTTTCCATAGCTTTCGTGCTAAGCGCATCTCCTAGTTTTCCCCCCGTGTCTTGTTCCCCGTTGTCTAGTTTTGAACTCTCGCTCGTCTGACCACCCTTCTGCCTAGCCCCTGTTGGATATCGTTCGCCGCTGGACTGACCCCCGCCTGGTTTAGGATTATTCGTCGTCTTGCTGTCCATGTACCTGTCTGCTGTTGCCCGACCCTGCCTGCCTGTGACCATGTCTATGTCTCGTCCTCCTAATAAAAGTCTGCACTTGGATCCGCACGTCTCTCGTTTCCCTCCCTACGTTACACAAACAGATTTGAACGGTCTGCTGAAACAATCTGTTGTATAATTTCTGTATAATGCATATTGTATAAATTAATATATCATTTATATTTATGATATATTAATATAACTTTCATGGATTTCACTTAGCTCTATAAATGTGATATTTTTATGAGGTTTGATTTTATATTTAAAATATAAATATTTACTTTTAATGTACATGAAATGAACCTTTAAGCATTGCATGTTTACACGTTGCTAGTTTGCTGAAAATGTGTGAAATCAGGAAAAAAATATTTGTACATACCAATTATCTTTGTAACGGCTTAGTAAATATAAATAGATTTTAATGAAAGTGTAAATGTGTTTATTGTGTCTTACATCGTAGGAACTCCTCTCTGATCTTGGGTTCATTTGTAGGAATAATTTCAACATATGTTACTAAGAAAATAAACAGACATAATTAGTATAGTCCCCATTAAAACTTTTAGATACTTCTTAAAAATATATTCTATGATGACTATGAGTATATGAATATCTGCTGCTTTACCTCTTCCAGATATCATGTCTATCTCCTCTCTACAGAAATACTGCAGTTTTTCTTTCATTTGAGAGAGGGACTTTCCAATATCATCAAAAGAGAGGAGAGAGCTGTCAGCAACGTTGGATACATCTGTAGATTCAGGAGATGCAGCGAGAGACTGGAAACTCTACAGAAGGAAAATTAACACAAAAGATTGAGATACAAAAGAAAAACCTGACCTTCACTCAGCTGCACTATAATCACATATATACTTGCTTGCTTATTCAAATCATCTTAAGTTTATGTAATATGTGTATAATAACCTGAACTACCAGTTTGATTGGATCTGTTCTTTGGTCTTAAAAAATGGTCTTAAAAATCCAGTCTGTTTATATGAAATACAATGTAAATGTTACTCCCTCTATATGATTTATTTATTTTGTTGCCCATCAGGTTAAAATCATAATGATCAAGAAAAGTCAGAGCATTACCCTCTTCTTAAAATACCAAAAATCGTATTATTCATGCCCGTCGCAGAAACCAGCGCAGGGCGGGTAAAGCACTAAATTTACTTACCCTAAATAGTTAGGGTAAACAGTTTGTTCAGCTATATGAGCACCAATAATACAGAAAATAAAGAAAGCCTCTAATGTTAAAGCCTTGATAAAACAACTGTTCTGTATTTCTGATGTTCGTTACCTTGAGGAAACGGGTGTGATCACGTATTTGCAAAATTTGCTCCAGCTCAGCACATCTCCTCCTCAGATCATCAGTCTCCTGCTCTACCTGCTCCATGTGTCCTACAGCTTGACTCACTGCAGTCTTTTCCTGATCTCTGATCCGCTGTGTGATCTCAGAGCAGATTTCCTCAATGGAGCACATGAGCTCAGTGAAGATCCTCTCATTGTCTTCTACTGCTGTCTGTGCAGAGCGCTGTTAGGACACACATCACAATCAGCTCATAGTGATGTCCCACACTATGGTCAGTCTGATTTTGACTTTGCTGCCCCAAATGACTGTAATGTGCTACAAAAGACTGTAATGTGCCATTGTAACTATAGAAAAATATCCCAGTATGTACATTTAAAAATTAGTAGTGAGTGTTTTTACCTCAGCCTGTAAATGTTTTAACTGATTTTTTAATGTGTGTTTTTTTTTTTTTATGTAGGCTATTGTAATGCATGTTTGTATGTCTTTCAGGAGATATTAAATCTCCTGCCAGGCTGTTATTGAAAATAAGAATTTGTTCTTAACTGACTTGCCTGGTTAAATAAAGGTTAAATGAAATGAAATGAAAGCACAGCCTGTGACCCACAGTGGACTTCAGTGGGACTGAACAAACTCAAACACTGGAAGAGAGCCCAAACCGAGTCTCAGACTTTTTGTCTTCTCCAATCTCACCATATGAGACTCCACAGCCTCTCCCAGATCCTCAAGATCTTTCTCCCTCTGCTGGATTCTCTGCTGGAACTTTCTTTTCCTCTCTTCCAAATCCACCTGCATGAAAACACTGTAAACTTAAGAAGTACAACAAAAAACTGTACCCATGGATAATGGTTGTGTAAATGTATTAAAATTAAATTAAATTCATTTGAATTTATATGAATGAGGTTACAAATGCAAACTATGTTGTGTAAGGACTGTCATGAAGCTACTGAACTATGAAGAAAAACAAGAATGAAGAAACTAAATGAGCCATGACTGAAAAGATCATTATCATATGGCTTCCCATTATCGCTGCTGGGTTTCAGTGGGACTTAAAGAGCTCTGGCACAAAATAATAAAAAAGAAAAAGAGTCCAAATTAAGTCTTAAATTAAATGTCTGTTTTTCTCACCTTATGAGATTCCACCGTCTCTCTCAGCTCCTCAAGATCTTTCTTCCTGTGCTGGAACTTTCCCTGTTGTTTTTTCGAAATCTTCTGGATACAAAAACACGTAAAACTGTAAATGTCAGAATTTATGTCAATGGGGTTTGCAACTTATATAGAGTGAGACGGTCATGAAATGAAAATAGATTTTTGACAGTGAGAGTTCAGACACACCAGACAGGATTTGACAGATTTGTGTTTTCTTCGAGTACAGATGTCAGGCTCCACATCTTCAGGTCCAGCAGGAACAGCAGCTTGGAAGTTTGTCTTCTTCAATTGCTCCACCACTTCAGCTAGAATGGTGTTTTTTTTTAAAGCAGGTCTTGGAGTGAAAGTCTCTCTGCACTGAGGGCAGCTGTAGACTCCCTTCTGATCATCATGATTCCAGCAGCATGTAATACAGCTCATACAGAAACTGTGACCACAGGGAATGGCCACTGGATCCTTTAGGATATCCAGACAGACTGGACAGGTAAACTGGTCCTGGGAAAAACTGACTTCTGCCATTTCACTGCATGTACAGACAGAAATAACGGCAGCTCAGTAAATTTTCAGTTTCACTTAACAGTTGAAACGAAACTGGTTCTGTGTGAGAGAGACGTCAGCAAAACATGCGCATCTGTATTTCACTATAATGTTAAAGAAATAAATACGCCATGATGTTGCAGCAATGTCAAGGTTAATTGCTTAAGGACAATTTTAATAAATTAAATCGTCTTTGAGTGAAGACATACCTTCTCTTTTTCTTCTTCTTCTTCAGTAATTTGTAGTGATATTACGTAGCCTACGACACCGAGACTTCGAACGCATGTATCGATACGCAGCGCAGTTTCTAATGAGGCTTTATAACTAGGCTTGCATTGTTTTCAGAAAGTCACGTCATCGATAAAATCAAGCCATATGCTGCATTCACGCCATATCGTAATTACCGTAATTTCGTCCTCAGACTCGGACTTATGCTTTCTATGGCAACACTATCAACGCCTAAACAGAGCCTATGCTGATCAGGTACAGCGGTCATGTGGTACAAGTCGTAACTCTCAGAAGACTCCCATTTCACAAGTTGTAATTACGAGTTCTTCGAGGACTTGAACGCTTTTTACAAGTTGGAATCTCGTAATTACGGAAATTCAGATATGGCGTGAACGCGCCTTTACTTTCGGTTCAGGCTGGATTGTAAACAGATGTGGCTACTGGGCACGCGCACATCAATATAGCGTAATTTTTGTCACATTGTACAATAATTATTGTTTTTGCATTATTGTAAGGAGTAGGCTAGAAATAGGTAGAAATTGTAATTTCATTGTTAGTTAATAATAGTCAAAAGCTGATATTTCCTGGATCTGTGTTTGAGAGGTGTAGATGTGTACAAAACAGGTGCCTCTATAGCTACTGTATTTTTATTACAGATTCTTAGGAAACAACAAAGTCAATTCTGTCTCACATACATAAACATACACTTAAGATACAAACGTCTACAAAAGTCTGTGCTACCAAACCACAGCCCAGTGCTTATTTGTATTCTTGAAGTTTTGGTGGATTGGTTTGTTAGTTTTTTGTCCTTTTGTAGTTTCTTTGGTGTCCCCCCGGTGAAAAAACCAGCATATGCTGGTAGGTATGTTTTGATGCTGGTTTAAGCTGGTCCTTTGCTGTTTTTTTCTGGTCAAGGACCATCATGAACCAGCAAAGGACCAGCATAAACCAGCTAAGGACCAGCATAAACCAGCAAAGGACCAGCTTAAACCAGCATCAAAACCTACCTAACCAGCATTCCAGCATCAAAACATACCTACCAGCATATGCTGGTTTTTTCACCAGGGCCTGGAAATGTTTTATAACAATTTTAATTAATAAATCGTTAGCAAACATTATGTAATGCTTAATAGATCATTAGTTAGTTAATTATTACAAACTATTCATTTTAACATATTAACTCATAAACACAGCATGTCACATATAAGGTCACATATTTGGTCTTTGTTTGTTGTGTAGACTTCTAATATTTATCTTAACAAGTCATTTTTTAAATATTTGTTCATGTTTTTGCAGTATCCCATTTAAAGTTAAGAATAATTATCATATGTGAATGTTTATAAATGTTTACTAATCATTTATTATATTAACAGGCATTGGACCTTCAATGTTAGTGTAAAGGTTGGTTAGTTAAGTGTAGCTAAATACTTGCTCAATACATTACATGCATTGCAATTGGGATGCAAAATGTTTTATTGCCTCAACACTTATTTTAGTATATCATTAAATATGATATTTCTTTGAATTATACATCAACAGAACAAAACAAAACAAACAAAATAATAAAAAATACTTGCTCAAAAAAAAAAAATAAATAAATAAATAAAAAGAATATAAGCAGATATAACCGTGTTTCCTTATAGTGATCAAATTGACCCCTGTACACTCTTGACTCTTTAAACAAACATTGTATAATGCATTTATTAATAAAATTATTTTAAAGTGTTACCATGTTTTGTTTTGTTTTGTTTTGTTTTTTATTAAAAGCTGCTTAATAAAAACTTGGATTGATCAGACAGTGAACCTAATTTCACCGTACAGCATGATCCTAGATCAACATCCTTGTTGATCCAGAAACATGTTGTTGGCTTTGTGCAGACTGAGAAGGACTGAGAAGATTTGGATTCTCAGGCTTTAGACTGTTTTGGATTAAAAAAACAAGTCCTGCCTACTGGTGAGTTGCTGCAAAATTACCTTAGAGAAATATATAGACAATGCTCTGAAGGCCTGTTCACACTATACGCACAATAACAAAGTAATTTTAAAACTCATTCTAAATCAAAGTCCACACCACAGCTATAACTTAAACAACAAAGAGGCCTGATAAAATTGGAAATGTTTTTTTTCAGCTGGTGGACACTAAAAATATTGACAGCCAATCAGAATCAGTCCTGCTTTAAAGAGCACAAACATTCAAAGCGGCAGACTATACCATAAGTTTATAAAATTTTGAGGAGACCTATATACCCCAAGCAAAGAGATTGTTCAACCAGAAGCGTCTTACATTATTATTGGTATATATGGTAATCCATCCAATAATGACTTTTATTCATTAAAGTTATGTGCATATTGCATAACTACATTCTAATACATACAATCTTTAAAACAAAAAGTTGGTTAATAGTTAAAAATGTCATAGTGATCTTGTTTAGGTTAGATCGGATGCGCAGTTTGACAGTCACAGAAAGATATGTTCAAAAAAAAAAAAACAACCCATTCATTTGTGAACCCAGCAGGCTTAAAAAAAGAAAAAAAAAACACAGTGTATCAGTCTCTTTCAGAAGAGGCAGTGAGTTCAAGGATGGATGCCACCTCCTCAGGAGGTTCTGCAGCAGGAGCTACCACCTCTGGAGGCACTGGTGCAAATTCGTGGACAGGAGAAGCCTCTGGTGCAGATTCGTGGACAGACGACGCCTCTTGAGCAGACCCGTGGACAGACGAGACCTCAGGAGTGCAGTGTGCAGCCCACACGCTCAAAATGGTGACCGCCATTACAGGCAGCACAGTAGACAGTCGGATGCCTGCCGGGCTTGAGGGTGCGGAGGCTGTGAGGTTTGAGAGCGTGGGGACTACAGGGATGCCAGCAGCTCGCACTGACATGAGTGGTGGGTCCGTCACACTGGCAATCATGATGGGCTGAGGCTTTGGAGTGGCAGTGATGACATGGCTCTGGGAGATCAGCTAAGATGTGGCGAGGCTCTGGATGAACAGTTGCGACGTGACATGACTCTGGGAAGTCAGACGGGACCTGGCGAGGCTCTGGTATGACGGCCGTGGCTTGGTGAGGCTCTACGATAGCAGCCATGTCATGAAGAGGCTCTGTTAGGAGTGTAGCTGTGTCTTGACTTGACTCAGGGAGGTCTGCCGAGACTTGACTTGACTCAGGGAGGTCTGCCGTGACTTGACTCAACTCAGGGAGGTCTGCCGTGACTTGACCCGGGAACAACAGCAGTAACTTGAGATTCTGGTAGGTTGACCTTGGCATGGCGAGGCTCAGGCGTGGCAGCCATCTTGTGAACTGACTCTGGAAGGGCGGCCATGACAGGTGCAGACTCTGGAAGCGCGTGACGTGAGCAGGCCCTGGAGCGGCAGACGTAACGGGTGCAGGCTGTGGCTTGGCAGACGTGACGGGTGCGGCACACGTGACAGGTACAACCTGTGGCTTGGCAGACATGACGTGAGAGGGCTCTGGCTTGGTAGACATGACTTGAGCAGGTTTTGGCTTGGTAGGCATGACATGAGTAGACTGTGGCTTGGTAGTCATAATGTGAGCAGGCTGTATAGACTTTGGCATGATGTTAACAATTCCAGACATGACAGAAAAATTGCCTGGTTTGGGAGATACTGGGGAATAGCATGTTCCTCATCAGCAACCCCCACAGTAAATTGTGAACCAGCCAACCGGAGTGCAAAGTCGCTCATATATCGCTCAAGTGACCATTGAGGGGTATTACGTGGCATTATACGTGGCATGTCCTTAGCCAAACCAAAACGAAAAATGTATTTTAAGAAAGTCTCATTAAAGTCTACCTTGTAACAAAGTCCACAGAAGTCCTCCACATAATCTTCTATGGGCCGGTTACCTTGGTGAAGACGAACTAGACGATCTCCTGGATTCACGGTAGATCTGCGGTGTGGCGAAGTATTCTGTAACGGGACTCGACAGATGGCTTGGATAGATCCAAGTGCAAGCTTTATTCGAACACAACAGTGAAACAGGCAGGGCCAATCTACAAACAAACAGTGTTATCCGGGGCAAGACAAAAGCGTAATGCAAAAGCAGGCAAAAGGTCAGAATACCAGTGGGCAGTCCAAGGTAACAAATGAAACAAAACAATGAAAATAACAAAGAAACAAGACGATGACTATGACAATGAGAGCTCCCTTTGCTGGCGTGGCATTGCAATTGGAAGGTGCTGATGTGCTGATCAGCATCTTTGAGCTAGGCTCAAAAGCTTTTTGTCACTACCGAAACAGTCACTACAAAAGGCAGTGTTGTAGTGACAAAAGGGAACACCAAATCCTTTATTTGTAGGAAATGAACAAAAATGTAGTAGTTATGCAAATTTCTTTCATATTTTAGTATGTTTTATTAGTGTTTTAGTGTTTTAACGTGATGTGGTTGCTACCAAACCATTACTCTCCTACAAAAATAAAGTATATTGACTAATCAATTAAGATTTTATGATAGTGTTTGATTTAATGCAATGATTCTCAAACTGTGGTACAAGTAACAGTAGTGGTACTCAGGCTCCCTCTAGTGGTACACAGAGGAATCACTAAATTAATTATAAATTAATGTTAAAACAATATATTTTAACTTTTTTTTTTTTACATTTAGGTGCAGTACATTTTTTTATTTAAAAAGTTTAGATACAACACATTTTAATTTAATTATTATTCAAGTTTATTTAACAGTGCAGTGTTCAAACTGTGTCTTTACAATGTTAAAGTGGCTGACAACAATAAATATCCTTATTAGAAATAAAACAGCCTCAGCTGAATAGTTAGGCCTGCTACACTAGTGTATTTTAATGCTGATCATTATGGTGGTACTTGGAGAGACAAATATTTGGAATAAAAAGTTTGAGAACCACTGGTTTAATGTATATTCAAACTAATGAATTCCTAAATATGAAATCAGTATGATCAACTTTATGCATTTTACAAAGAAAGATTGGATTCAAAATACAACAAATCTCATAAATCACGCTTGAAGTATTGTTAAAACTGTGATTGTTATTGATTTACCTCTGAAAAGTGTTTAACAATAGCAAACATATATATTTACAAAGTATATGTAAACAAAATTTTAATAGGTCAATATAATCATTCTTCTGTCAGGACCACTGTCATCAAAATGATAGACAGTTAGCATACAGTTTGGTTTGGCGGCATGGTTCTGTTCTGGGCAAAAAACTCCCTGCCCATCCATGCAGTATGTCATGAATGAGCAGGGAGAGCAGCAATAATAACCCCCCAGGGTAAACAGAACTGAACAAGCAAATATCATTAATGTAAGTGTAAGACATTATTCAGATAAAAGGAATCTGATTCAATGAGGAATATCAGAAGCCAAGTCCTGACAGTGGCAAAAGGAGGAGTTGGGGATGGGGGAGGGTGTTTGCTCCTGAGCAAGCAACAAGCTGCCAAATAATACTGAATAGAGCTTATATCAGAATGACGTGATAGGTGTCATATTCCTAGAGGTAGATGTGATTAGCTGAGAGTGCTTGACTCACGTGACCTGCCAGAACTAACGCTATATGCTTAATTTCATGAAATTATAAATTACTGTATTTTGGCAGTGACAAATTTGGGGAGAGGACAACTACTACAAAATTATCTAAAAAACAATATGGGAATTACCTGCACAATTACTACAAATGTGTACATATAAAAAGATTTTTTTTTTTCAGGATGTCTCCAAATCTGATTTTGAACCAATGGCCTATAGAAGCTGTATAACATAGGCTTCCATGTATAATGTACTGTAGTTTCTGTCAGTGTAATCTTTGCTGTAACTCTATGTGTGCAGTAACTCTGGCATGTAGTTCAACCCTCCCATTCTTTCTCAATAATTTAAGCAGCAGCAAATAGAACTTTATAAAATCTTTCTTAGAAAAGACTTTCACATCATCAGAAGACAGGAGAGAGCAGTGAACCCAAACAATACCAATACATAAATAAATACTAATATACTAATAAGTAAATGTTTTGCATTTAATATGGACAGAAAATATTCACATGACTTTACAAGCTTTGAGAAGATATGAAGCCGTCATGATGGAGAGAAAGATCTTTTGATGTTATTATTTATTTATTTATCATTAAGTATTATTATCATTAGGCACAGCTTGCTATGCTGAGATGATGAACCACAGATGTATATGAATGCATCCCTCCAGTGAAGAAGGCCATGAGGCAAGCAATGCTGGCTGCCAGAGAAAGTACAGCTAGTCTAACCACCAGGCATTACTGTAAGTTGGATGAAAAGCCATCAGAAACTGGCATGCAAATGGATGTTCTGGTGTAGTGATGTAATGGATGACCATGATGATTCTAGGAGGTCAGATGAGCTGCTGTTTAGAGGCTGGCAGCTGGAGGAACCACAGAAAAATCTTGACTAAGCTGATGTTTAGCTTTAAATGTGTTTTTTTCTTTCCTTCAGTCAGTCGCTGTTCAGCTGGAAAACAACAGTGATTTAAAACAAATGACCCTGAGCACTAAACTAATCTGTGAAATGCTGTCTATATCTTTCCTGTGGTCCTGCAGGTTCTGCTCTATTCATCTTTCTCTTTTGCTCTTGTTTCTGGCTTTTGAGTCTGAAACGAGTGCAGGTGTGGATGTGTGATGTTACCTGTTGCAGGTGCGCAGGCGGTTGAGCTGGAACTCCATGTTTGTTGCAGGGCAAGTGTATTTAGGCCAGGAGCTCCTCCTCCTTCAGATAAGACAGGCAAACCATCAAGAACTCATGGGCTTCCTGGAATGTAATTGTTGTTCATTCACTTCTTTATTGTTTAATTTAATTTTGTATTATTGTGCTTATGCAGAGCAGAAGCCCTGTACTGTTGTGCCACAGAAATTCATGTTGATTAAAATCAAGTTAATTCATGTCTGAGACTACCGTTTGCCGACCTGAGATAGCCTACGGTTATTTTGTGTTAGTACATTATTATTATAGTAGGTGAATCATGTCTTGATTCTATCAGCTGTTCAGAAGAAGAACAACTGATGCCAAATTCGCAAATAATGGATCAAATTTGTTTGCAAGAAGGTCTGAAATGATTCCCGATTCAGTTTGAGAATGTATCCTGTCACTGATTCTTTCTAATTATCTTCTCTGTAGGCTCCTGCAAGTAAACACAATTCACAATCCTTTTCATCTCATAGCAGTCTGGACAATATGGACACTGGACAAGCCAGACTATTATCTACACAAAAAGACAGTAAATCTTCTGAACGTCTTGTACTTGTCAATCAACCAACCATGCATTTTGCAAATAAGTCTAAATAAGGCACAAAACGTGTTGTTCTATTAAGTTTCACTCATATTTTCACAGCAGAAAAAAACGTTGCACAAATATGCTAAAATCTTAATTGGTTTTGATCAATATTTATTGATTTTTACATCTTTCAAATGGTAAATAAATCTGGTAATTCAAATTTTTGTTCTCATTATTCAGTTATACTAAGCCTAGTGTTTTATGTCCCTTCCAACAGCATATCATAACAAAACTTAAAACACTTCAAACACAGTCTTATGTGTTTAAAACAAACTGACTAATCAGGAGTAGACTGATATAAACACTGACTAATGCAGTTTTATGTAATTGAACCTAACTAATGTATACAGTAAAATTCAAATTCTGCGAAATTCTTTCTTAATTAATTTATTTAATTAATTACACCAAGTTAAAAATTCTTCTGTTGTGTTTTGTGAACAATTGGGCCACATGTGTTTGGAATGAGGGAGAGATGAGTAAATGAGTTTTCATTTTTTAGGTGAATTAACAATTATCCCTTTAACTAGCTGCTTCTTTTCTTTTCTTTTTGTTAAGCACATAAATGCATACTCAAAATAAATGTCGTTCATGAACCCTGGTCTTTTCTGAAAAAAGACACTTAGGATTTTCCTGTTCTAAATAGTTAAAGAATGCTTGTTTATTATTAAATAATGCATATAACCTATTTGCAAATAATATTTTTTTTCGATATTATTACAATGTCCTAAGCTTTTCAAGTGAATTTACTGAAAGGAGTGGAGTCACCACAAGTCAGGACACTTTTAAAAATTTGAAAAGCTTTAATCACAAGCCCAATCACAAGACTTTACAGTTCTAAAATATTTATTACTCAGTATAATCATACATAATAATTTATAATCATTTATAATTTTAAAATGATTTGAATAAGCAGTTGAACAAATTATTAAAAGCCTCCTACTTCCTTTTACCATCTCCATATCACCTTCTTCCACCTTAGTCTTCCTGAACAATCACATAATATGTGCATGACTTTTCACCATGCAAGTATCTTCTTAATAAAACAGTCTCCTCCAAAACCTTATTCTAAAGAAGGACCTGAATGAATGATCAGTTAATACAACTAATACAGCTAATCAGTCACAACATTTAACCCACTACAGTACATCTTACATCATTTGACTAAAAACATCCACAGCACCCATTCTGGTACATCGTTTTCAAGTGTGGGAGCCAAGGACTCAGGCACAAAGTGTAATGGGCTTTTATTAATATTCAAATTTACAAAAAGGCACCTGTGTCATGTTAATCTAATTATCTCTGTTCACTATTTACAGTGAGGATGATAACAATATAGTTTTAAAAATCATTCAAAATGTAAAAGAATAGCAGAGTCCACACCACAACTAAAATTATTACTACACAGAGGAAAAAAGAAATGAAAAAAAAACAAAGAAAAGAAATGAGCATATTGAATGACTTTCAATTTACTTATTTTTAAAAATGTCATAGTAATCTTGTTTGGGTTAGATGGGATGTGCAGTCATATAATCATATTAAAGATATGTTTAAAATACATTAGATAAATACACACAGTCATATAATTTGTGTTTTTTTAGAGCAAAACCTTGACATAATAGTAGGCTTATTATTTACAGTCATCTCTCTGTAATCTATATTGTTAGATCACACAGTTTTACTGTTGATCCACGGTAAACCACAAACCCGGGATAGAGCGGCTGAGTGAATGTGGTCTGGACTGTGTGGATGAGGCTCACTGTGTCAGAGACGCTGTAGAAGGACAGAGTTCCTGCACTGTGATCCACATACACTCCTATTCTACAGCCGTTTAAGCGTAACGGGAGTTCAGTATGATTGTGACTAAATGAGCATCTGGAGGTAGAGCACATCAATTTCCAGGACTGATCATTACATCCAAACACAGAACTATTTTTCCATCCCTTCCTGCCAATGCTTTTATATGACACTGATATACCCACACCATCATCACCACTCCACTCAAGCTCCCAGTAACTTCGTCCGCACACACTCTCTCTACACAACACCTGCAGCAAACTGTCAAAACGGTTTGGATGATCAGGATACTGCTGGACTCCGGCAGTGGATGTAACCACTCTGTTCTCCTCAGACAGACAGAGGTCTTCATTTACTGTGTTTGGATCCAGGGTGAACCGACTGTAATCTGATGGGTATAAAAACACACAGTCATTGAACAGTCATATAAATTAATTTATCATACATATCATTCTGTTAATTTATCATATATATATCATTCTGTAAGTGTGAGTCTCTTGGGGTAGTATAACATCAGACATAACTACAGTATATCACATATTGTATAAATAAATCTATCTATGTTTTATTAGTATATTCTGAACACAACATATTATTATTTCTGGCTGTTTATTATTACAAATATTCATTTTTCATGTAGCCTATGTAACCAGTACCAGTTACAAAAAAGAGAGAGATAGTTTTAGAGATAGTAAAGAGACAGTTTTGAACACTGGTTATGTACTTGCTCAAAAATTGATTTCGGATAATTTTTAACCAAAAAAAAGTTAACCAGTTGACATAGGTACGTATTGCTGTGTTTTTATTACGTTGCTTCCGTTGCTTAAACTGATGCATTTCTGTAAGAAAATATCCATATTCAAAACTTAAGAATCACTTTAATCTAGCTTGCCACAACTAGTCGTACATGGAAGCCTTTCTGAGGTAAGATGACGTAAGATGCTGGCGTTGCGCATGCACCGCTCAGACGTGACAAACACAAACGTGCTGTGGAGATATGTAAACAGAGCACCGGTCAGGAATTAGAAGTTCAAAACGAGGATGGATGCACTTTATTGGACTTGTTTTGGACTGATGAAGAGAAACACCTGCCTATTGCCATGATAACGCTTGGAAGTACCAGGATCATTTTTAATATAACTCCGACTGGATTCGTCTGAAAGAAGGAAGCCATATACACTTAGGTGTCTGGAGGGTGAGTGAATTTTTGGGTGAACTAACCTCTTAATGTAAAGTTAATGGCACTCTGTGTGTGTGTGTGTGTGTGTGTGTGTGTGTCTGTGTGTGTCATGTCTTACACTGCAGGATCTCCCTTCTGATCTTGAAATCATTGGTGGGAATAATTTCAATGTATGTTGCTAAGGAAATAGACACACATACTCAATATATTTCAAATTCTTCTACATGATGCAAGACTAATTTCTAAGACTTAATGTCTGCTTTTTTATACCTCTGCCAGATATCTTGTCTAACTCCTCTCTGCAGAAATCCTGCAGTTTTTCTTTCAGTTGAGATACAGACTTTCCCACATAATCAAAGGAGAGGAGAGAGCTGACAGTGATGCTGGATGTATCTGTAGATTCAGGAGATACAGCAAGAGACTGGAAACTCTACAGGAAGAAAAAAAAACAATAAAGATTAATAACCTTAATAACCTGCAAACCTGCACCACTGACCTGTACTTCAATCAAATATTTACTCACATATTTACTACTTTGATAGTATCTGTTTTTTGTTTGTGTTGTTGTTGTTTTGTTTTTTGTTTTTTTTATTTTGCTATTGTACATTTGCACTTATTCATTTAGTAGACACTTCTAATCCAAAACCGTTTGCAAATGAGGATTACAACAACCTAAGATGTGCTTACCATACAAAGTTTTAAACATTAGAATAGTACCAGAGACAGTTTTGTGCTAATGGAAAAGATGCGTTTTACCCATTCCTTAAATGGATTTGGCTTAGTATTTAAGAATTGGACTGGATGTAACTCAGTAGGTTGTGGATTTTCTTCATTTGTTTTATCTATCAGGCAAAAATTATGATGGCTCGAAAAAATATCCTCAACAAGCCACAATTTATGTCTGTCGCAACTGCATAGAACAAGTTAAGCGAAATTTATTACTTGGAGTGTAGGACTTGTTCTGATTTAATAAACATAAATTTCAGCTAGCGATGTTTGCCTTAGCAAAAATGAAAAAAATCAAAAATCAAGTCCTTGCTTTACCCATCTGTATTTCAGATCTGTTACCTGGAGGAAATGGATGTGATCATCTGTTTGCGAAAGCTGCTCCAGCTCCTGGTCTCTCCTCCTCAGGTCTTCAATCTCTTGCTCCAGTTGATACACGAGTCCTTCAGCTCGACTCACTGCAGCCTTTTCCCGATCTCTGATCCGCTGTGTGATCTCAGAGCGGCTTCTCTCAATGGAGCAGATGAGCTCAGTGAAGATCTTCTCACTGTCCTCAATTGCTGTCTGTGCAGAGCGCTGTTAAGAAAACACATCACTTCAGTGGGACTGAAAATGCTTAAACACTGAAAAAGTCCAAACTGAGTCTGAAACCTTTCCTCTTCTCCAAACTCACTTTATGAGACTCCACAGCCTCTCTCAGCTTCTTGATATCTTTCTCCCTCTGCTGGATTCTCTGCTGGAACTTGCTTTGTGTCTCTTCCAAAACCAGCTGTATAAAAATCAAATAACACTGTAAACTTCTAAAATACTATGTAAGGCTGTATAGAAAGATAGAATGGAAATGATTGTGTCAATTCATTAATAATAGCTCATTGTATTTTTTTTAATTTATATGAATGAGGTTTGAAGCTACGTAGTATGAAATGCTGAACAACTATGAAGAAAAACAAGAAGAACCTAAATTAAGCATGACTCAAGAGATCATAAGCACATAATTATGTATAATAAAGTTACACATGCAGATGTTACTAAAATTTAAATATACATTTTCAGTGCAGTTTTGCCATATTTTTTACATTTACATTTAGACGCTTTTATCGAAAACAACTTACAAACGAGAAATTAGTGCATTAAAACAGTTACTATAGAAATACAGTATATAAATACAGCAATTATCAGTTCATACCTGTTTCTTTGTCCTCGCTGCTACAGCTGCTACAGTTTCATGGTTTTTGTGAGCATCCATCGTACACAGATAACAAATGCACTGCTGGTCAGTATGGCAGTAGATTTCCAGTTGTTTATTATGTTTTGGGCAGATCATCTCCTGAAGTCGTCCAGTGGCATCTATCAGATTGTGTCTCTTACCTTTAAAGAAATTCTCATGTTGCTGGAGGTGATTTTGACAGTAAGAGCTCAGACACACCAGACAAGACTTGACGGCTTTGTGTTTTCTCACAGTACAGACGTCACACTCCACATCTTCAGGTCCAGCAGGAACAGCAGCTTGAAGTGTAGTCTTCTTCAGTTGCTCTACAACTTCAGTCAGCATGGTGTTTTTATTTAAAGCAGGTCTTGGACTGAAGGTCTGTCTGCATTGAGGACAGCTGTAGATGCTCTTCTGATCCTCCTGATCCCAGCAGTTTGTAATACAAGTCATACAGAAACTGTGACCACAGGGAATGGTCACTGGATCCTTCAGGAGATCCAGACACACTGGACAGCTGAACTGGTCCTGGGAAAAACTGCTTTCAGCCATTTCACTGTATGTACAGACAGATAAAGAAACAAACAACAGCTCGACAGCACTTAAGTTTCACTTTCTCTGAACAACCGAAACAGTTTCCTGGTTGAAGAACCTTGTGCAAAATAGGAGTGTCTATAATGGGAAGCATAAGGAAGTTAACTGTTCTGGTTCCAGCTGCCTTTTTTGAAGGTTTTTTTTTTAATTCTTTTAATGACTTCACACTTCTAAGAGGTGGCGTTAAAACGACCCAGTTGGGTTTAGTAGATAAAAACACTAAACAACATTATATATATATTATACATTTATTCATGGGCGTCGGAAGCAAAATAAATGTGGGTGGGTCCTCCCCCCCAAAAAAATACTGGAGTATATACTATTTTCTGTAGTCTGGTGCCTTTTAATTAACGGAATATGCCGCCTTGCTGCAGGGTTTATGAATATTACGTCTGCCCACTAGCGTGACAACATTACAAAACACAACTTTTATACCTTTCCAGTGGTGTAAGTGGTAAGACAGGAGTTTTTTTGACGCAAACGACCCGAGTTCGCGTCCGCTTATTGCCGAAATCGTTCTTTTGCATTTTCACATCTCATTTTACACCGGAAAAGCATTTGTTTTCAATAAAAATAAAAATAAAGTAAATAAACCAAAAGTTTCAAGAAAGTATCGGGTAGGGTTAGGTGTATCTGAGCAGCAGATATGTTCAGATGCTGTGTTTACTGTGTTTCGGGAGTGCAGGAGGCGCGAATAACTAGTGAAATCACAAAATGGAGTTTAATTAACATGCAGTGGTGCAGTGCAGGATATACCCACTTCTTTATCAGTTGGCTTTGTGTACACCAACTTCTAATTATCCCCTCTGATGCGCATCATACAGTAGTATCCTATATTACCCAAAATCATGAGTCCACCAGTAGCTAACATTAACCAAATCGCACGTGAATAAATGCAAATATGCCCTAAACACACCCAGCAAAGACAGCTGTGCGGTCAGGACCCTGGCGCCCGCTTTCTTTGAAATATGTTTAATGATTGCGCCTGATGCGCCCGCGCCCGCTCCCGCTCCGTCCTCTCCTCCACCCTTGATGCTGCCTGTTTATACGCGTGAGCATAGAGCTTAATTTATTAACACATTAGTTACGTTGAATGAATTTAACTGATGGCGCTCTGAAAAGTGCGCAGACATATTCGCCGAATTAGAGACGGTAAAAGTGGGTGGCTCCGATATCCTTGGTCTTAAAAAGTTGGTGGGTCCTGTCCCACCCGCTTTCAATGGTTCCGACGCCCATGCATTTATTCTTTCAGTCTTCATTAAATATCACTGTTATTGTGATACTTATAACAGTTCTTGATTTACATCTAGCTCAGGGGTGCACAAACTCGGTCTTGGAGGGCTGGTGTCCTGCAGAGTTGAGCTCCAACCCCAATTAAACACACCTGAATCAGCTAATCAAGCTCTTAATAGGCATTCTAGAAACTTCCCAACAGGTGTTCAGGCAAACTGGTTCCCAAAGTGGGGGGCGCGGCAAAGCTAGTGTACAGCCGATTTTTATAGAAATTCTAAGTAGATAAACGGCCGAAAATATCTGCCGCGCAGTCCGGCAGTATTCAGCGCACACCACTCAGTGTGTAACGCTCCGCTCAATATTACGCTCTATGAATGTGTGTTCCGGTGAGTTGCGCACGGCCCATATGAATGCTCCACTCGTGTACCGCTTATGCTCAACGGAAATACAAAGACCGCTCAAATAACTCGCCGACAGAAAATTTCTATGTATACTTGTTCCTGTTTGCAATAGCGTCGTATACTGTGCTGTAACATGCTATAGTACTGCTATACTGGACAACGCTGGTAAAATGACGCTACCCTCTCGTGACGGTATCTGCTCACATGCAGGGGCGTCGCTAGGGCTAATCATTGGGGGCTCGAGCCCCGAAAGTTTTTACTCCAGCCCCGAATAATTTTTTGTAGGGCCGTATGATTTCCACGGAATTTGACAAAGTTTGAATTATTTAATCAAAAGTTGGTCATTAAACTTAAATCAAGTCGCGATATGGACTGGTATCTGTAAATATTATGCCGCAAAAGAGTATTTAAATATGAATCCTGCATGTTCTGCGTGTCTTTTTATGAATGAACGGCGCGGATGCGCGGTTTCGTTTTCTATACATGTAATACTGACACGCGCAGTGCTTTCGGCGTCTGCGTTTCACTAAATGAGGACATAAATACATTAACAACATCTCCAGAACTGCTCTGAGAGTCACTTCACGAGCACTTCACTGTTTCATTTGAGTAAAACAAGCGTCAAATATATACACAGAAATTTAAAGGTATTCACGGCAAGTCGGCAACCCGTCAAAATAAAAGTTCAGTTTAACTTTATTAATCATTCAGTATAATGTACGTGCCTACTACTACTACTACTACTACTATTAATTAATAAAAATGTATACTTTTTTTTCCACACAATATTTCTTCCATGTTTAACATTTTAATAGTAAATCCCCTTTATTTGCCAAAAATAAAATATAATTTTCATTAAAACATCAATTAAATCAATATTTTATACCTTCATCTGATAACCAGAAAAATACACAACACAGAATTCCATAAGGCTATTGTAAAAATAAATAAAAGTTGTTTTTATGCATTCAAATAAACAGACATGCTAAAACATATTTGGTAACAATAAAACGTAAAGTGAAAAAAAATTAAACCTAGTTCCTAAACATGTAATATTTCTTAACTTTTAAATTGACGGTAAATTGTATAAGATTCATGGTTTTAATTAATTACACATGATTAAATACATTTTGATTAATAAAGTTAAATTTGACCATTAAAAAGAAGACCAGAAAAATGAAAACAGAATTTGAAAAAAATAAAATAAAAAAAAATTAAACGGAATTTGGAGAAAAAAACAGGGCCCTATTTTTGCATGCAACTATATATTTGTTACAGTTATAAATACATTTTCAAATGTATTATTTTATTTGTCTAACATATTTTTGTAATGCTATAATTTTGTTATAATACTTTGATATGTTTGCTGTTTGCAGTGATTACTATTTACTATTGTTAATAGTGTGTCAAGGTCTTTAACACCCAGTTTAATGCCCCCGGACCCACCTAGAAGTGTCCAAGTTCAACCACTTGTGTCTAACAAAATCTTATGTGAGCATGATGTGAGCTCCCACCAACTACCACTAGCCCCTGATGTTTTGGCACCAGCCCCGGATGTTTTAAAATCCTAGAAACGCCCTGCTCACATGCTCTGATAATAATAGCTTTGTAGGACTATACATTATTTTGTAATGGAAAAAAAAAAGTTATATCTGATTCTGTTTCATAGAACTGAATAAAATAATATATTGCGATTTAATATTCATATATTTTCTGTCCAATTTTATTGTTACTTTCAAAAAAAACGTTTCAAAAATTTTTTACTGGCTTTTTTTATTCAGTATCATTAATATTATTGAGTTAAATTAAAAAGTCTTACAAAACGACTATATTAATTAATGAAATAATAAATAATTATTACAAAGCAGTTTCAGCCAAGAATTTTCATTTCGGTACATCCCTAGATTTTTATGTAAAATGAAACGTTTTCAGGGTGATACAAGACCCCACCATTAAACTGCTACTTGCCACATATGTAAATAATTTAACACAAAATATGAATTTCATTATATTTTATTACCTCGAGACAACTCGCAGTACCCGCTGCAGCTGTCTGTTATCAGTTGTAGCAGTTTTTGTCGTAAAATAACAGACCACTAGAGGGTGCAGTTGATATCAGAAATGAGAATTGCCGTTAGCTGAGTAAAATTATGAATAAATGACTCATAGTAGTTCTGCTCTAAGCATGGACAATTTTTTAAAAACACAACAAGTGCCAGGTAAACGTAAAGTAGATGATGAATCTACTTCAAAGATCGCAACTACAACAAAGAGAAGAAAATATGAGAAAATCTGTTTAAAAACAATGAATGCTGTTACATAGTACAAAAATTAGTATATAGTAAAGCTGCATGCTTAATGTTTCTACTCTAAAAGTGACTAGTTCCTTGTTGAATTTTAATTACTGTTTCAAATAAATCCTTCTGAAGTTGTGTTTATGTTTATGTGTAAATGCGGGGGTGGGCTTGAATTTTTTTTATTCTGCAAAAGGGGGGCCGGCAGAAAAAGTTTGGGAACCACTGATGTAGCCAATCACAGACATATCTGTTGATTTCTTGAAAACCTGTGATTGTCCATTGAGTTTACACACCTAACGCCAGATTTTTTGCCTGCAAGCTGCAAATCCTCTCACTGTAACACGATGTAAATGTGTTAAACATATTTTTTAAAAAAACATTTTAAATTTGCAATGTATATATGTATATGTATATATATATATGTATGTGTGTGTGTGTGTGTGTGTGTGTGTATATATATATATATATATATATATCTTGGGATAAGGACGTTATGTGAACTAAAGAAAAAAAATTAATTGAATAATGAGATTTCCCCCAAATTTTCTATTGTTTTACTTCAATGAAAGGTTAGAATTTTGTGACTTTTTAAATTAAAGATCAAAAGGATAAACAATGCAGATTTATTTCCACAGCTGCCTTTGCTTATATTTACCAAGGGTGCCAATATTTTATTTTGTATGCGATTAATCGTGATTAATCATATGCCAGCGCTAATATATATATATATGTATGTATATTTATATATATATATATATATATACTGCTTTCTAATGGGCTACTTACATAGAATCATAGAATTCTCAGGATTCAGGACACTATTGTGACATCATAGTGAAGAATTCCGTTCTGGCAGCTCTAAACTGCTGTTCTGACTCTTGTCTTCTGTTGGTGTGTTTAGGAGTGAAAAGATCGAAAGCTACTTTTGTGACTTTCTGTGGATTTTGACAACAAATACTGAATTCACTTGCAGCATTCAGTGTTCACAATGGCACTGTTTAGCAGCATACTTGGACGACTTTTTGAGCGTTTTGCTCAATTCTTGCGCAGAAGGGAGACACCTCAAGAACTGGCGGCAGTGGAGAAACTTCCAGAGGCACCGATGACGAAGGCGGGTGAGAGTAAGGCCTTTGACTTCAATGCCATGTACAGGAAGCGCAGGAAGAGACACCGCCAGGTAACTGAGCTTACACTGAAAGCAAATTGATGTAGAAACAACTTTAACTCAAAAATTGCTAGTAAATTTCACAATTAATTACAAAGAAACTGCAAGTAACACACTGAATCAATCTTCTATTTTGAAATACAAAGACTGAAATAGTATCGTCTTGTAAAATGTATTGCAACAATGTTTATTTACAACCTTGGAAAAAAAAAACTTTTACAGTATAAAGAGAAAAGGGAGGAAAGACAGGTGGAAAGAAAGGTGAAGGAGAGAGAGAAGAATGAGGGAGGAAGTCATAAAGACAAGGCAGAAAAAGACACACTTAGCCTTGAAAAGATAAAGAAAAGAGGACATGTGGCGCAGAAACAAAGACAGTCTGCCAAATTCAGAGAGATGCAGAGTCTTGAAAATTTGATGGAGGGAGAAAGTGAGCATAAAGAGGCTGGAGAAAAGAAAAGGCAGAAGAGAAAACTGAAGGAACGAAAGGCCACTGAGCCAGATCCACTTCTTGTAGAGGAGCAAACTCCAGTCCGTCCTCCAGTTAGATCTTCCTTCTTGAAGCCGATAGCAGAACGTCCAGTGCTTCCAAGTGTCTCTGAACACTTCACTTTACCAGCCACTTGCTTCAAACCCCTTCCACCAGTGACCAAACGGGCCACGCATCCTCAAAAGCCAGCTCCTGCATGTGAGAAAGTGACCCTGCCAGGTACTCCTCTTGAGGTGGATCCTCCAAGTGTCCCTGAACACTTTGCTCTATCAGCCGCTCGCTTTAAGCCCCTTCTGCCAGTGACCAAATGGCCCATGCATCCTCAAAAGGCAGCTCCTGCACCTGAGGAAGTGACCCTGCCAGGTACTCCTGTTCAGGTGATTCCTCCTAAACAACTGGCTGTTCCTCCGAGCCCCACTCCTGCACCTGATGAAGTTGTTGCTCTGCAACTTTCTTCAACTAAAGTGTGTCCTCCCAGCCTGGTGAAGGCTCAGCCATCCACTTCCTCCCTGTTTGAGCCGCCTCCACAACTCATGCTCATTGACATTGAGGATGAGGAGAACGAGTATGTGGAGTACACAGGGAAGACCCTCCGGGCCTGTGACTTACTAAAGTCAGAACGCCCCCGAATACTGGAGGCTGAGATAAAACCAAGAATGCCTGCTTGGTTGGAGAGTGACAGTGAGGTGCAGGAAGAAGTGTGGGCGAGCGAAGTGGTGGAGGTCCTGGGATTTGGGGAACAGAAAGATGACCCCGATGAAATGGGAGACTCCAAAACCATAGAAGGCCATTTATACGAAGCCTCTCAGAAAAACAAGGAGATGGATGAACACATGAAGAAGCTGTTCTGTGTAGCCTCTCCTGAAGGTCCCAGGAATGAAACCCTGCACCATGTAAACGTCCAGGAGGAGACAAAGAGCAAAAGGAAAGTGCCACTTTTTCTGTTCACCTGGGCAGAAAAGAAGGCCAAGAAAAAGGAGGAGAAGAAAATACGGAAGGAGAAGGAGCAAAGAGATAAAGAGTTGCTGCTTGAACGCTACAGGAATGACCCGAAACTGAAGCACTTGTTGATTAACAAGCACAACCACCACTACCGCTCCTCTGAATGAAGTTCATTGTCCCTCCCCAAAACATCCTCTTCACGTTTAACCTACTGCACAACCCTGTGTACAAATAAAAAAATCTGTGCGAAGTAAATACTGAAAGATGCATGCAAGTGTCCTGACTATTAAAACATAAAAAAACACATTTAATGTTTCATATGAAAACATGCTTAACATAAAGTGACTTTTCAATACCATATTAACTAGACCAGCTATAAAAATTACACAATAAATCAATAAAGATTTACACAGTAAATCTTTACACCTGATTTGAGTAAGAAGTAAGTTCACACGGTAAGTTGTAATCAAGTTTATCATATTGTCTATGATGTGGATAATTTCAATACATCACCTGCCACTCTGCTTTTTTATATTTCCTCCATTATAGGTATTATAGGATTATTTGTGGATTTTTGGAGCATTTCCTCTCTAAAAATACATACCATATGGTATTGTTGTTTATATTTATATTTATTTATGATGTATCTTTCAGAAGCAAAGACTGTTGCACATTCATGTAACTGTTGCAACGGTCATGTAAAACCATATTTAAAAGTAAACAATTTCAAATGGTTGAGTTAATGAGGAATATTAAAACTTAGAAATCTCTATTTTTACGTGATCGTAATTATGATGAGAAAACAGAAATATTCAGATGTTCCTTCATGACACTTTCCCCCAGTTTCACAGACCAGGCTTAAGCCTAATTCTAGACTAAAACGTAAGTCTGAGCTGTTTCAACTGAAAGAAACTTGACTGATCTGAAAACGTCCCGGTTACGTATGTAACCTTGGTTCCCCGAGGGAACGAGACGCTGCGTCCAGCGAACGCTTTGGGAATGCCCTTGGCGGACGACGCTCTGAAAGAATGTGTAATCGAACCAATGAGAAGGCGGGACGTCACAGGCGGGTGACGTCATCAACCAGGAAGCATAAAAGCACGTGCGAAGCCGGCCGGCGTCAGCTTCGTGAATGAAGCGAGCGCTCGGCAGGGATGCCGGAAGGATGGACTGAGACGCAGCGTCTCGTTCCCTCGGGGAACCAAGGTTACATACGTAACCGGGACGTTCCCCTTCAGGAACTCGAGCTGCGTCCAGCGAACGCTTTGGGAACGAGATGCCCACGCCACCAGACTTCCAAATCCCTGCCTAGTGAAAGAGCTAGGGCAGGAGGACAGAAGAGCCAGGAGTGGCTCGGATATCAAGGCTGTAAAACCTTACAAAGGTGAGGGGCGTGGACCATCCCGCAGCATTACAGATGTCCTGTATTGGGACACCTGCAGAAAAGGCCTTGGAGGCGCCCAAAGCGCGCGTAGAATGAGCCTTGACCCCCAAAGGTGAAGGGAGGTCAGAGGACTCGTAAGCCGTAGATATAGCATCTACAATCCATCTACTTAAAGTCTCTTTAGAGGCAGGAGACCCCTTCTTAGGGGGGCCATAGCAGACGAACAACTGTTCTGATTTCCGCCACAGGGCAGCTCTGTGGACATATGCATCTAGGGCACGTACCGGGCACATACAATTAAGCTTCTGCTGGTCAGGCTCCCGAAAGGGAGGAGGACAAAAGGCCTGGAGCACAACCGGCTGTGGTGGGTGGGTGGGGACCTTAGGAACATACCCTGGTCTAGGGTAAAGAAAGGCTTTAATATTGCCTGGAGAAAACTCTAAATGAGAAGGGGCCACCGAAAGGGCCTGCAGGTCCCCAACCCGCTTGAGGGAAGTAAGGGCTAGTAGAAGCACCGTCTTAATGGTAAGAAACCGAATCGGGATTTCTTCCAAAGGCTCAAAAGGAGGTTTGCAAAGAGCCTCAAGCACCACAGTCAGATCCCAGGAAGGGACGCGGGGTCGTGTCGGAGGCCTCAGCCTCAGTACACCACGGAGGAAACGTATAACCAGGGGGTTCTTACCCACAGAAACACCATCAAGAAGGGCGTGGTAGGCCGAGATTGCCGCCACGTAAACCTTCAGGGTGGAGTGGGCTAACCCTGTGGAGAAACGAGCCTGCAAAAACTCCAGTACTGTACCAACCGGGCAGTTAGCTGGGTCTTGCTGGCGCTCTTCACACCATGAAGTGAAAAGCTTCCACTTAAGGGCATATAGTTTCCTCGTAGAGGGAGCTCTGGAATGGAGGATGGTCTCCACAACCTCAGTTGAGAGACCGGAATCTATGAGTTGTGCCCCCTCAGGGGCCACACCCACAGCTTCCACAACTCCGGACGGGGGTGCAGGATGGTGCCCCCCGCCTGAGAGAGGAGATCCCTCCTGACGGGAATCTCCCATGGAGAGCCGTCGAGGAGAGATATCAGGTCCGAGAACCATACTCGGCCCGGCCAGTACGGGGCTACTAACAGTAGGCTGACCCCGTCCCTGCGTACTCTCTCCAGAACTCCTGGGAGCAGAGCAATCGGGGGAAAGGCGTACAGACGAAGCCTCGGCCACGTCTGTACCATAGCATCCAGCCCCAGGGGAGCTGGATGAACTAGAGAGAACCAGAGGGGACATTGTGCATTTTCCCTCGTGGCAAAGAGATCTAATTGGGCTCGCCCAAAGATCTCCCATATCTGATTCACTACTTCTGGGTGAAGCATCCATTCCCCGGGCCTCGGCCCCTGTCTCGACAGGATGTCTGCTCCCACATTCAAATGCCCAGGAATATGAACTGCTCGAAGGGAGAGGAGTTTGTCCTGGGACCACACAAGGATCTGGTGCGCCAGCTTGTATAAGGGGCGCGACCGCAGACCTCCTTGGTGGTTGATGTAATAAACCACCGCTGTGCTGTCGGTCGAACCAGCACATGGCGATTTCTGAGGTCTGGAAGAAAATATTTCAGCGCTCGAAATACGGCCAGCATCTCTAGGCAATTGATGTGCCAACCGAGATGACGACCCGTCCACAGACCTTGGGCGGGGCGACCACTCATGACCGCCCCCCACCCAGTGAGGGATGCATCTGTCGCTAGCGATACGCGGCGGCAAGGAACTCCCAAAGTCGGGCCCTGATTTAGGAACCACGGCTTCTTCCACATGTCTAAGGCACGTAGCCCTCTGCGCGTGACCTTGATCATGCGGAGCGGGTTTCCCCTCGGGGAGAACCCTTTTGACTTGAGCCACCACTGTAGGGGTCTCATGTACAGCAGGCCAAAAGGTATCACGTTGGACGCTGCTGCCATCAGACCCAACAGTTGTTGAAACTGTTTGACAGTGAGTGACAGGCCCTGCTTGACTCTCTTGACTGCGGTGAGGATCGACACAATACGAGCAGGGGACAAACGTGCCTGCATCGTGGTCGAGTCCCACACCACGCCCAGATAAGTGGTCCTCTGTAATGGAGAAAGTACACTTTTCTTGACGTTTAGTCTTAACCCCAACGTTTTCATGTGGGCGAGAACGACATCTCGATGTCGAGCCGCTAAACTCTCGGACGCTGCTAGGATCAGCCAGTCGTCGATGTAGTTTAATATGCGAATGCCCTGAAGCCGAAGAGGGACCAGGGCGGCATCTACACATTTCGTAAACGTGCGGGGTGAGAGTGCTAAGCCGAAGGGAAGAACCCGATACTGGTAAGCTTCGCCCCTGAAAGCGAACCTCAGGAACTTCCTGTGTTGAGGAAGGATGGAAACGTGAAAGTACGCGTCTTTCAGGTCTATCGTCACAAACCAGTCCTCGGACCTGATTTGTGACACTACTTGCTTGACTGTAAGCATCTTGAATTTCAGTTTCATGACTGAATGATTGAGGCGACGGAGATCGATGATCGGCCGCAGCCCTCCATCCTTCTTTGGAACAATGAAGTACCGACTGTAGAACCCGGACTCCCTTACGTGAGGAGGGACCACCTCGATGGCCTCCTTCCTCAGAAGGGTCTCTACTTCTTGCTCCATGACCAGAGCCTGCCTGGGGCCCACCAGAGTGGGAAAAACCCCGTCGAAAGGCGGCGGCGGGGCGCCGAACTGAATAGCATAACCTTTCTCTACAGTGCGCAGGACCCATGCAGACACATTTGGCAGTAGCTTCCACGCTGCTAAATAGTCTACTAAGGGAACCAGCCGCTCGAGGCTGGCCTCTGGATTTAACTGAACTACTAGCTCGGAGACCTGTAACGGCGGACCGGCAGGAGACTGCCGAGCTAACTGTTCTAGAGACCCCCGAGGGGGTGACGAGCACCCTGGTTCCGCTACGTTCCCGGGCGGAGAAATCCGGGGCAGAAGCTCGTCGGAGGCCGTTGTGTCCTGTAGCCTCGGCAGGAACAACAAATCGACCTCCCGAGGGCACCGAGGAGAAACGGACACCGTGTAATGCGGTGTGACCTGTTCCTCCCCGGTAGGGGCTGCGCTCGGCGGTCCTGGTCTGGCGTCAGGACCGCTTTGGGGCCTGGGCCCTCCTAGACTGAAGCACGACCCTCAGGTCGGGCCTCGCCTTGGAGGACCCCGGCCTAGAGTGCCGCGGGTCTCGGTCCCTAGACGGGGGAGCGCGAGTCGCGACACTCAACTTTTGAACTTGGCGGTACGAGGAGCTGGTACTCGGGGACGGCTGCTCACGCCCAGCAGCCGTCGGGGCTAGAGAGCGGCGAGGGAGGAACCTCTGGAACGCCGCCGCCTGTTTGCGAGCCTCCTGGTACCTGCTGACGACAGAATCTACTGCGTCGCCAAACAGGCCAGAAGGCTGAAGCGGGGCGTCCAGAAGGAAGACCCTGTCCTTTTCTTTCATATCGGACAGGGTCAACCACAGATGTCTCTCCGCGGCCACCATGGCTGCCATAGACCGCCCTACTGCCCGGGCGGTCTCTTTGGTGGCACGGAGAGCTAAATCTGCGGTCCTTTGGAGTTCCTCCAGATCTACCTTCTCACCCTCAGCTAGCCCCTTCAGCAGGTCAGCTTGATATGCCTGGAGCACTGACATTGTATGCAAGCATGCTCCAGCCTGACCTGCTGCCGAGTACCCCTTACCCACAAGCGCTGAAGTTGTTCTTAGCGGCTTAGAGGGCAAGGTGGGAGCCTTCAATGACGACGCCCCGCTGGGAGACAGATAACTCGCGAGAGTCTGCTCCACACGGGGCATCGTCTTATAGGCTCGCTCATCGAGCCCCACCACATTGCCATAATAATCTGAGGCGGGGACGAATAAGCGAGCCGAAAACGGTCTTTCCCACGATCTCAAGATCTCTGAGTGGAGATCGGGGAAGAACGGAAGGCTCCTCATTGGAGGTGGAGGCTTACTCCGCAGAAACCGCTCATCTAACTTGCTTCTCTGCGGAGTAGCTTTTACCTCGGCGGGCCAGTCGATCTTTAACTTGTCGACCGCACGAGTAACCACCTCCAAAAGCTCCTCGTACTGCGGCGATTGAGGGAGTTGAGTCCCTCAATCGCACTCTCCAGGTCAACCTCCTCGGAGGAAGACAAAAGGAGAGAAGAGCCCGCTCCTTGGGAGGAAGTAGCCGCAGTGCGGGCTTCCGAACCCTCAGAACGGGCATCGGACCTGCCGGGTAAGGAAGGAGATAGGGGGTCACCCGTCTCCATTCCCTCCAGCAGGTCCAGCTGCGAACCCCAGGAATGCAGTGCCCGCTCCGCCTCGACGGCAGCGGGACCAACACCCTGGGGAACGCTGGTGAAGGCTCCCTCCTCAAAGAGAGCCTTCCGGGAGCGGAGCACCCGCAAAGGAAGTGCTTCACAATGCGGGCAGTCAGTCCTCTCGAGGGCTGACATAGCATGCTCCGCTCCCAAGCAGACCACGCATATGCTGTGTGTATCCCCACTCGTAATATATCTCTTACAAGGGGGAACACACAGCGTGAAACGCGGCCCGCTCTTATTGCCACTCTTCTCAGTTCTTTTAGACATATCCTCAAAAAGAAAGTTGTGCTAACTTGCACGAAAAAACGGAGGATATCAGACAAACACAGAGCGCTCCGCTGAAAGACAGAAGCTGACGCCGGCCGGCTTCGCACGTGCTTTTATGCTTCCTGGTTGATGACGTCACCCGCCTGTGACGTCCCGCCTTCTCATTGGTTCGATTACACATTCTTTCAGAGCGTCGTCCGCCAAGGGCGTTCCCAAAGCGTTCGCTGGACGCAGCTCGAGTTCCTGAAGGGGAACATATCAGTGCCTTTGTTTTGTCTCAAGATGCACATCATAAAAATTAGTTAAATGTCCTAACTGAACTATGGCCTAATCCTGGTTTAGTCTAAGCCCTGTCTGTGAAACCAGGCCTTTATTTTTTATTCACTTAAAAATAAGACATAAGTCATGACTGATACTAGAGTTAACTTTACATGTTTCCACACACAACAAAGTACAAAAGCTGGGGCAGTACCTTTTGGGTACTAATATGTACTTTAAGGTACCAGTATGGGCTCTTTAGGTACAAATATGTACCTTTTGCAAAGGCACTGCCTTAGTAACAGCTTTTGTACCTTTTTTCTGAGAGTTTTCTGAGAGTGAAGACTAGTTTGATCAATATACAGTTGAAGTCAAAAGTTTATATACACCTTTTGCAAAATTTGCAAAATGTTAATTATTTTACCAAAATAAGAGGGATCATACAAAATACATGTTATTATTATTATTTTTTTTATTTAGTACTGACCTTAAAAAGATATTTAACATAAAAGATGTTTACATATAGTCCACAAGAGAAAATAATAGTTAAACAAATTCTTTGGTTCAGCATTTTTGTGTATTTAAACCCTTTCCAACAATAACTATATGATTTGAGATCCATCTTTTCACACTGAGAACAACTGAGGGACTCATGCAACTATTACAGTAGGTTCAAACTCACTGATGCTCCAGAAGGAAACACAATGCATCGGGGTGTAAACTTTTGAACAGAATGAATGTATGTAATTTTTTTTTTTTTGCCTAAACATTTGTTGCTGCTGTTGTTGTGTCGTCGGCACTGATAGCTTTGTAGTAAGTGCGCCGTCATATACAGTGCAACTGGTCATGTGGTGACCAGAGTTTGACTCCCGTCTCGAGGTCCCATGATGATCCTGCTCCCCTCTCTCTACCTAATACTTTCCTGTCATCTCTCTGTCTTGTCTAGGTTTTAAGGGAACAAAAAGCCCAAAAATATAACTTAAAAAAATCTTCTTTTTTTTTCATTTCATTCCCCATCAATGTTATGCTATTTATTACTGTATTTTTTTATTTGTATATTTTTCCATTGCCCCATAATATCATATTTTTTCATTTCATTCCCTATCAATGTTATGCTATTTATTTTTTTATATTTTTAAAATATTATCACATTCTCTGTTTTCTTAACATAATATATCTATATCGAGTATATATATATATATATATATATATATATATATATATATATATATATATATATATATATATATATATATATATATATATATCATAGTCAACGGATTCATAACCCCACTACTCAGGAACGAGACTAATCAACAACACCACTAGTCACGTGACCCAAGGACGCACGTAAGGCGGAAGTAAAACAGAGTGGGTGTTCACAAAACATAAGAAGAGGAGATCAGATCATTTTAACAAAATTATGGATGAGTCATACAAAACTTAATTATACACCTCATATCAAGGTAAAACATGATACAGTATAATGTGAATTATGCCAAGAAACAGTTGATCATGCGCTTTTATGTTGTCCCAAGTATGAACAGAATAGGAATGAGCTCCAGAGAGACCCGCACACTAAATGATACAAAGAATTTACATTATGAAACATATTCAATTCAAAGCTAGGATCTGGTAAAATTATAAAGCCTTTTTTAAAAATAGGAAACGATCGTAGACTGAAAGCACTTCACCCCAGCACAGGAGGTGGCGGTATGCGTCTAAAAACTGGTTTACAACCCGTCAACAAACTCACAGAAGAAGTAGAATAAAAACAAGAGTGGATGCACTCTGACTTACAGAAACATCTATGCTCGTGTAGCATTAAGTTGTTTACAACAACCAGACGAAACACTCTGATAATCAAGCAGGTAAACAGGTCAGAGATTAGGGCTTTTTTCAGCGTTTGTTAGAGCTCAGCCGCTGTTTAGAGGCTTGAGGACAGCGTGTCGTGGTAATGTGCGCTATAAATGCGGCGATTGGCCCAGTGTTCACTGATGCTCCTGCGTATCACATGAGTTCATACACCTATCATCCCGGACTGTTTATCTGTCTTCACACACGTCATGCGTTACTCCGGGATTACCTCAATGCTTAGGGCGATATCATGTATATAATGATTGCAGTGCCATCAATGGGTGACACAGAAGAGTGAAAAGGCATTTTCCAGACAGCACAGGATATTACTGGATCACTGGTTCTGAATGAGTGACTCGCTGCATGTGCGAACATGACTGACATTCAACTTCATACTTCGAGAAACAAGTACGCAGTTTTCTGCTGATTGTATTTCGGATAAGAAAATGTGAGCTGAGAAAACCAACAGGATTCATTTTTCTGGATTTTCTAAAGAGTTAAACAGCAAAATCCGCCAATATGAGGATCTTCAGGAGTTTGATGAAGGCTGCATCCGTCGCCAAACAAATCGACTTTTACTCCAGATTCTCACCTTCTCCTCTCTCTATGAAACAGTTCATAGATTTTGGTAAGTCTGCAATAAAATGTTTACAGTTTAGTATGAGAATAGGGCTAAACAGAAAAAAAATAAACAAACAGTTGGATTTTCCAAATTATAAAAAAATGTCATTTTCATTTAGCTTAAGGTTTAAATAACTAAACTTAAATAAACTTAGGTTTAAATTTAACTATCAAACTATTATATTAGTGTAATACAGTTATACTTTTTCTAGATAGAATCAGTTAATGTAGCAAAAGATGACTCGATGGTGTTGTCATTGCCTTCTGCTCTCTGTACATTTTTGTCTCTGCAGGTTCAGAGAACGCATGTGCTAAAACGTCATTCACGTTTCTGAGACAGGAACTGCCTGTCAGGCTGGCAAATATTATGAAGGAGATAGATTTACTGCCTGATAACCTTCTGAGAACTCCTTCAGTGCATCTGGTCCAGAGCTGGTCAGTGTGAATGCATACGTGTAGTCTTATTATTCTGGTATGAGTGCTTATGTAAGCACATTCTTTGGTTGTGTTGCGTTGCGTCTCTACAGGTACATGCAAAGCTTCCAGGATATACTGGAGTTCAAAGACAGGGATATTGATGATGAAACGCTCATACAAGAGTAAGAGATTCATCAGATACCTTCTAGTAGAGGTCTTCTTGGATCCTAAACATGGACCCTTTTCAAATTTCTGGCATGTTTTAAAATAAACCTGGGTCTGTTTGATAAATCTGTGTACTTTCCAGTCCTACCTGTGCTAACAAACAAACACACATAACAAACAGACCTCTGTTGTTTTAGCTTCACAGATGCTGTGATTAAGATCCGAAACCGGCACAATGATGTGGTGCCCACCATGGCTCAAGGAGTGGTGGAATATAAGGAGACCTACGGGACCGACCCCGTCACCAGCCAGAACATTCAGTACTTCCTGGACCGGTTCTACATGAGCAGAATTTCAATCAGAATGCTCCTGAACCAGCACAGTGAGCCCACACGCATCTAGTGCTCTGTGACCTTTATGAACTGCAGAAATGTAAAATCAGATGAATGGGGCTTCTGGGATGTTCACTCATAATGTAAAATGATTTTGCAGGACTGACATGTTTACAAGTTTCACAGCAGTCAGTGTCCTGGATTTCTGAATCTGTCATGGATTGATCGGTCACCCAGTAAACATCGAGCTGTGTTGTTCCACCACCAATAAGAGGATTATATGTCAATAACAATGTCATTGTGTGTTTCCAGCTCTTCTGTTTGGGGGAAGAATACGTGACAATCCTGCTCATCCCAAACAGATCGGCAGCATTGACCCCAGCTGTTGTGTCACTGATGTAGTGAAAGGTGACTGTGATCTATCTTTTTCATAAGCACATAGCAATAATTAAACATTTTATTTTTGGTAAAAGCAGCATAAATTAAATTTAGTACAGGAAATGCTGCCATGATGGATAAATGCTTAAATGTATAAAAAATATCATTTTTTTTTTTATACAGTAACTAATAAGAATCTCATAGGAAACTACACTGAGAACAGTCCTTAAAGGATTAGTTCACTTCCAGAACAAAAATGTACAGATAATGTGCTCACCCCCTTGTCATCCAAGATGTTTGTGTCATTCTTTCTTCAGTCGTAAAGAAATTATGTTTCTTGAGGAAAACATTACAGAATTTTTCTCTGTATAGTGGACTTCTATAGTGCCTGCGAGTATGGACTTCCAAAATGCAGCTTCAAAGGGCTCTAAATGATCCCAGCCAAGGAAGAAGGGTCATATCTAACGAAATGATCAGTTATTTTCTAAAAATGTAGTTTTAAATATGTAAATTTAAATATTTTTTTTTTTACCTCAAATGCTCATCTTGTCTATTCTCTGAGATGTGCAAGCGAACTCTGTGTAATCCGGGTCAATACAGTTAGGGTATGTCGAAAAACTCCCATCTCATTTTTTTCTCCAACTTCAAAATTGTCCTACATCGCTGCAGAATTACCGACCCAGTGTTTACAAAGTGAACGTGCTATGATCGAATGTCCTTTACAAAAAAGGTAAAACAGCGATGTAGGATGATTTTGAAGTTGGAGGAGAAAATGAGATGGGAGTTTTTCGACATATGCTAACTGTATTGACCCGGATTACACAGAGTTCGCATACATGTAACAGAGCTAGACAAGACGAGCATTTGAGGTTAAAAAGTATATAAATTGTACTTATTATTATTATTATTATTATTATTATTATTATTTATTTATTTATTTATTTATTTATTTTTTGGAAATCAACCAGTCGTTTTGCTAGATAAGACCCTTCTTCCTCGGCTGGGATCGTTTAGCAGTCCATTAGCAGTCCATTATATAGAGAAAAAATCTGAAATGTTTTCTTCAAAAAAAACATAATTTCTCTACGACTGAAGAAAGAAAGACATGAACATCTTGGATGACAAGGGGGTGAGTAAATTATCTTACATTTTTGTTCTGGAAGTGAACTTCTTTTATAAAGGGGGACATCAGTGCAATCACCATGTAAAAACACTTTTACATGATGATTGCATATAAATGTGTTTTAGCAGTGTGTGGACACAACCACCCTACAATGATAAAAATAATTTTTTTTTAATTCCCAAAAAATGTAAACAGTCTCAATTATCAAGCTGTTTTGATTTTCTGAGCAGTATGACGTATTGCTCAGGCCCTGCCCACGGCCTCTGATGGACTTGTATATTTCCCCCCTTAGCCAGTTGTACACTGTTTGCCATTTTCTCTGTGCTCGAGCATCTGTAGCGACAATGTGGCGTAAGCAATGCAGGTGTTTTGTAGTTAGATGTAAAAGTGAACATAATAGTCTTAATGCAGTGCATTAGTTTTGTTTTTGAAGGTAATGCATCACAGAATTCACAAAAAATGTAAGAGAGGGCCAGGGTGAGCAGTAGCTCATTATTATTTAAAGAGACATGCACCGAAACGGGCTGCTGTGACAAGGTAAAAGTGTTACATCCATTGAGGAATTTTGACCAAAGTATTTTATTTTTGTTAGGGTCTTCATGAGAAGTCTATAACATACTTTGGTTAAAATTTCTCAGTGGTAGTATAAAAAAAATCTTTTTACCATGTCAAAATCAGCCCTTTTCAGAGCATGCTGTTTTGGTGCATTTGCCTTTAAATGCTAATGAGCTGTGCTCACCCCGCCCCTCTCTTCTGTGGGGTGAGGAGCCGTAATGTTTACTTTAACTGCAAAGCTTGCTAACTAGCACATTATTAAGAAAGGCGATTTGCAAAGATACATAAACAACCCTTATACTCACTTCTGCTGTAGGTGAAGCTGCATCATGAATGATTCACGTGAACATAGATGCATTTAGGCAGATCAGGGATCAGCGCATTCCCTTCAAAAATGAAAGTAACGTTTGTACACAAAGTGCCAACACACATTTACGTTCAAACAACATGTAAAAGTAAATTTAAAAATACACTTTTTATTGATTTATTTATAATTTGGAGTTGAAATATAATCTAAATACCCTAGCAGCCACTCAAAGCATGTTGTAGCCACTCAAAACCGTGTAGCAATGCTCTGGCAAACAACCACAACACACTGGAATCACAACAGCAGCTTGCCTTGACAAGCACCATTTATATTCTTTTCAGAATCTATAAAACATCTATTTTCCATAATGTTTCAACATTTTCCTGTTTTTCAGATGCGTATGAAAATGCCCGTAATCTTTGTGACCGGTATTATATGAACTCACCCGAGTTAGTACTGGAAGAATTTAATGGTAACTTTTCGCTGCAGGCACATTTACTTAAAGTCTTGTGACTGAATAATGATAAGTTAACCATCAGCATTGCATTGAAGTGTGACTGCTGTTTCTCATGCGTTTCCTCTGCAGTTAAAGGATCCGATAAACCTGCTACTGTGGTTTATGTGCCGTCTCATCTGTACCACATGGTGTTTGAGCTCTTTAAGGTGCTGTACATAATTTCTCACTGCTGAACTATCAAAGTATGCACTCAATTGTAGAGCATATTTTCTAAAAGCACTGAGTAAAGTGTAAGTATTCAGTTTTGGATCATGATTTTGTGTCACGTGATGTACAGAAAATGGCTTTGCTCTTTTAGGTGAGCAGCCATGTGCTGAGCTATAAATATGTTGTGTGACTCCTGCAGAATGCCATGCGCGCTACCATGGAACTTTATGAAGATGCCATGGAATATCCTCCAGTGCACGTGCGGATTGTCCTCGGCCATGAGGACCTGACTGTTAAGGTACAGATAGACTAACTGTTGTGGTAACACCTAACCTCAACCACACAGCCAGTTTGATTAAAGGGGTCATTGGATGCTAAGTTCACTTTTTCATGTTGTTTGAACATTAATTTGTGTTGGCAGTGTATGTACAAATCTACCGTGTAATGGTAAAAATCCATGCAGTGGTTTTTAATTAATCTCGATTTTAATTCAGATCGAGCCATTCTCAGATGTAGCGTCACACCGACAGAGGCCGCTCCCACGATAGTTGATTGACATGAGCGTTTTACCTCAGATCAGCTGTAACAGTCCAACCTCCATGTTTTGATGCTGGAGCAGGGATGTAAGTTAGACAAGAATTGAGCGATTGAGGTGTTGTGTTGCTGGATGTATTAATGAACATAGTGGTCGTCATTTACTCTCAACATCTGAGCTGCTGAAGATGCAGTGGATTATATTTGTTTGTGAAGGGAATGCACCTCCCGATCTACATAAATGCATCTATGTTTGCACGAATCATTTGTGATCCAGCTTCACAGCAGAAGTGAGTATAAGGTTTTTTTTATGAATCTTTCTGATCGCCTTTCCTAATAATGTGTTAGTTAGCAAGTTTAGTGGCTAAATGCGGCTAAAGTAAACAGGCTCGTCACTCCACAGAGAGAAGAGAGGGGCGGGGTGAGCAGAGCTCATTAACATTTAAAGCAGCCTCGACCAGAATGAGATGATTTTTGCAGAGCTGATTTTGACAAGGTAAAAAGAGTGTTGTTTTACACAACCATTGAGAATTTTTTTAACCAAAGTATATTATATTATAGACTTTTCATTAAGACCCTAAAGAATCATATCAACTTGTGAAAAATGGGCATCAGATGACCTCTTTAATGTTAATTATATTGCACACCATAAATCACGCATTTCCTAAAATGAACATTCAGAAGTTAACCAATTCAGTGTGAATTTGTGTTGTAGGTCAGTGATCGTGGAGGCGGAGTTCCGCTAAGGAAGATTGACAGGTTGTTTACATACACATACTCCACTGCACCTCGTCCTCAGATGGACACGTCTCGAGCTACTCCTCTGGTCAGTATTTGACGGCTCTGATATCTGAGGGGTCAATGTTATTTCAGTTTCAACTTGTCTGTCAGTAAAAATGACCTGTTAAAGCATCCACAATATGTTTATTAACAGTATATCTATGCTATGTTGATGGCATGTGTGTCTTGTGGTCTCAGGCTGGTTATGGTTACGGGTTGCCCATCTCCAGACTTTACGCCAGATATTTCCAAGGTGACCTCCAGCTCTACTCCATGGAGGGATTCGGCACAGATGCTGTCATTTATATCAGAGTGAGTACCTCTGTCTGTAATTATAACTTTCTTAACCCTAAAAAATAATCTGGTTTTCCTCCCGCCAAAATTGATTTTTTTTTTTTTATTTATTATTTGTAGTTTTTAGGACATATCAGATTTTTTGCATTGACATTATTTATTTATTTTTGTTAAGAAAGTGTCTCACCATTATTTGTACAGTAATGCAAAAAAAAAAATATAGTAATGCAAAAAAAAAAATAGTCACTATAGTAATGTGTGTGTACATGTATGTGTATGTGTATATATATATATATATATATATATATATATATATATATATATAGACTTTTTTGTTTGTTTGTTATAAAATGCATTGTTACAAAAAAATATTTAAAACAAATGCTGTTCACAAAAATATTAAGCAGTGCTGTTTTCAACAGCTTCAATAATTTATGTTTCTTGAGGAGCAAATGATTTCTGAAGGATCATGTGACACTGAAATAATGCTTTATCCTTATTTTAAAGTGTTACGTTTTTAACTATATTTTGATCAAATAATTGCAGCCATTGTGAACATAATTAAAAAAAAGAAAGAAAAAAATCGTGCCTCAAACTTTTGAACGATGGTGTAAAAAATATTAGTCATTATTATTGAAACAATAATTACTGTTTTTATTTCTGGATTCCATTTATGATGATGTATTTTTCTTCCTGAAGGCTTTGTCCACTGAGTCCATCGAGAGGCTTCCCGTTTACAACAAATCCGCCTGGAAGCATTATAATACCATCCATGAGGCGGATGACTGGTGTGTTCCCAGCAAAGAACCCAAGGACATGACCACCTTCCGCAGCTTCTAGTCTGATCTCGGCTTATGTTATGAATGTGCTCGCCCAGACTCCCTCTCACACCTTTAACCAATGCATATGCTTCAGCAGACTGAATTAGCCGTCTTACCCTCATTTATCCACTCCATGTAAAGGATAGAGGACAGAAGAGTACCAAAAAAGACTGGGGATCAAAAGGATATGTAAAAGAGCATGCTGAAATACATGTTTCTAGTGTGTTCTCATGAAAACAACATTTTGAACTTTACGAGGTGGTACCAGTATTAGAAGTTAGCACATGTGTTGCTAGTGCCATCGCATCCCAGATAGACAATTAGGCTATTTTGTCATTCTGGTGTATTATGAGTGTGTGTTATTTTTGAGTGTGAGCCCGTATGTTTCATGACCTATTAATCTTACATTTGGATGTGTAAGCCAGTATATATTTATTTGTCTGGTATTAGGAGACAGACTGAAGTGTTGATAATTTTTGCTTTAAACTAACATGTTGTGATTTGGGAAAACAAGTTAGTGTTTCATACAGTTGTGAGCTATATCATACACACCAGCATAACTGGGACTTCACATTCCATATACAGTCCCACATTGTCTTCAGAGCCAGTTTTTTTTTTTAAGAAAGCAGGAGAATATAGTGTTAAATGCTTCACACCACTAGAAAATGTTCAGCTTCAACTAAGTAATTAACATTTCAGGCACTTAATGACAAAAAAGGAAGAAACGCATGTACGTGTGTGAATTGTCTGCTACTTTCGACCAGTTTGAACAAGTGTTCAGTAAAACTCATCCCGTTTCAATAAAGCACTACCAGTACATTAGCCCTCTACTGGAGACAGACTGTAACTGCAGACTCATGACAGAAGTACTGCACATATTATAACAGTCATTGCTGCACCATAACTTAAGTTATTAGTGTTTTTGTGATTTTTAGCGCATGTGTGAAGTCAGTTCACACTGGTTTCCTATTCCTAACCAAAGAAACGTCTCTATTAGGTACAATCACAGTTCCACAAAGTGTCAAAATGCTTTTAGTGTACAGCAGCGATGGGAAAAGGAACCTTTTTGAAACTTTGAATCAAATTCAAATTTGTAAAATGATTTACAATTTCAAAACGCTTGAAACAACGCGCTGGTGACACCTGCTGGTCAGAGCTGTCTAAATTGAAAGGTCTCAAACTCAATTTCTGGAGGGCCGCAGCTCGCCACAGTTTAGCACCAACTCACACCTGTTTGGAAGTTTCTAGTAATCCTGAAGAGCTTGATTAGCTGGATCAGGTGTGTTTGATTAGGGTTGGAGCTAGACCGTGCAGAGCTGTGGCCCTCCAGGGGCCTCATTTATCAACAGTGCATAGAAGGTTCTATATTTTGTCCTTATATTTACACACATTCCTATATATGTAAGTACAAGTTGGTAAATCTCGCACTTTGTGTGAAACTGTTCTTACGCACACATCTGTGTGTACGCACTGTTGATAAATGAGGGCCCAGGAATTGAGTTTGAGACCACTGGTCTAAATGCACCAAAAACTCAGGCCAGACAAACACTTTTCACACACCCGCAATAAATGTGTTACTGAAAGTATAATCTAAATGCAAAATAGGAAATCAAATACCATTAAATATTATGTTTCTGTATGTTATTTTATTCACTTTGAAGGGTCTGGGTATAAAACACTATTAAATACTATTGTACAAATGTCATTAAAACTATCTGCAAATCAAATGTATAAAGCTGATCTATATATTGAGAGTTCAGATGCAAAAGCCTCTAAACCCATCTGAAATGAGCATTTCTTTCTGGCTACTTTGTATAGGTTTCTATGCAAGTACTGGCACTTCTGATTGGGCTGAGGCTGGAATTCAGCGAGTCTGAGGTAAAAGCATTTGATGGACGTATACTATGTATCAGGAGCATTCACTTAGTATCATTATTTAATTTTTGACCAAGATGGCTTTTAGCTGTTTTTGCATCTGAACTCTTCATATACAGGTGCTGGTCATATAATTAGAATAAATCTTCAAAAAGTTGATTTATTTCACTAATTCCATTCAGGAAGTGAAACTTGTATAATGTATACATTCATTTCACACAGACTGATATATTTCAAGTGTTTATTTCTTTTCATTTTGATGATTATAACTGACAACTAATGAAAACCCCAAATTCAGTATCTCAGAAAATTAAAATATTACTTAAGACCAATACAAAGAAAAGATTTTTAGAAATCTTGGCCAACTGAAAAGTATGAACATGAAAAGTTTGAGCATGTACAGCACTCAATACTTAGTTGGGGCTCCTTTTGCCTGAATTATTGCAGCAATGCGGCGTGGCATGGAGTCGATCAGTCTGTGGCACTGCTCAGGTGTTATGAGAGCCCAGGTTGCTCTGATAGTGGCCTTCAGCTCTTCTGCATTGTTGGGTCTGGCATATCGCATCTTCCCCTTCACAATACCCCATAGATTAAGGTCAGGCGAGTTTGCTGGCCAATTAAGAACAGGGATACCATGGTCCTTAAACCATGTACTGGTAGCTTTGGCACTGTGTGCAGGTGCCAAGTCCTGTTGGAAAATGAAATCTGCATCTCCATAAAGTTGGTCAGCAGCAGGAAGCATGAAGTGCTCTAAAACGTCCTGGTATACAGCTGCGTTGACCTTGGACCTCAGAAAACACAGTGGACCAACACCAGCAGATGACATGGCACCCCAAACCATCACTGACTGTGGAAACTTTACACTGGACCTCAAGCAACGGGGATTCTGTGCCTCTCCTCTCTTCCTCCAGACTCTGGGACCCTGATTTCCAAAGGAAATGCAAAATTTACTTTCATCAGAGAACATAACTTTGGACCACTCAGCAGCAGTCCAGTCCTTTTTGTCTTTAGCCCAGGCGAGACGCTTCTGACGCCATCTGTTGTTCAAGAGTGGCTTGACACAAGGAATGCGACAGCTGAAACCCATGTCTTGCATACCTCTGTGCGTAGTGGTTCTTGAAGCACTGACTCCAGCTGCAGTCCACTCTTTGTGAATCTCCCCCACATTTTTGAATGGGTTTTGTTTTACAATTCTCTCCAGGGTGCGGTTATCCCTATTGCTTGTACACTTTTTTCTACCACATCTTTTCCTTCCCTTCGCCTCTCTATTAATGTGCTTGGACACAGAGCTCTGTGAACAGCCAGCCTCTTTTGCAATGACCTTTTGTGTCTTGCCCTCCTTGTGCAAGGTGTCAATGGTCGTCTTTTGGACAACTGTCAAATCAGCAGTCTTCCCCATGATTGTGTAGCCTACAGAACTAGACTGAGAGACCATTTAAAGGCCTTTGCAGGTGTTTTGAGTTAATTAGCTGATTAGAGTGTGGCACCAGGTGTCTTCAATACTGAACCTTTTCACAATATTCAAATTTTCTGAGATACTGAATTTGGGGTTTTCATTAGTTGTCAGTTATAATCATCAAAATGAAAAGAAATAAACACTTGAAATATATCAGTCTGTGTGGAATGAATGTATACATTATACAAGTTTCACTTCTTGAATGGAATTAGTGAAATAAATCAACTTTTTGAAGATATTCTAATTATAAGACCAGCACCTGTATATACACACACTTTTAAGCGCTTAAGGCATTTTAGCATATAAGGAAAAAGACATTACATATTATTTAGCAAGGGTGTACCCACCCAAATCAATGATTAAATAAACATTTTTGGCAAATCTAGGTATTTTACCATATAAATATGATGTTTTTAATGTTTATGACTGCTATAGATCAAGCTGTGGTCCAATTCCCTTAAAGGGGTCATCGGATGTAAAGTTCACTTTTTCATGTTGTTTGAACATTAATGTGTGTTGGCAGTGTATGTACAAATCTACCCTATAATGATAAAAATCCATGCAGTGGTTTTTAATTAATCTAAAAATAATATCCCCTTTTTCAAATCGAGCTGTTCTCAGATGCCTGTCACACTGACAGAGGCCGCTCCCACGATAGTTGATTGACATGAGCGTCTTACCTCAGATCAGCTGTAACAGTCCAACCTCCATGTTTTGATGCCAGAGCAGAGATGTAAGTTAGACAAGAATTGAGCGATTGAGGTGTTGTGTTGCTGGATGTAATAATGAACATAGTGGTCGTCATTTACTCTCGACCAGAATGGGATAATTTTTGCAGAGCTGATTTTGGCAAAATAAAAAGGTGTTGTTTTACACTACCAATGAGAATTTTTAACCAAAGTATAATAGAGACTTTTCATTAAGACCCTAAAGAATCATATTAACCTGTGGAAAATGGGCATCCGATGTTTGTTTAGAATCACCTGTCGCATGTGCTTAGCAGGTTTCGTGAAGTTTTGAGTTTTTGTAGCTTACAAAAACACAAGCCTTACAGAATTTTTAAAGAAAAAAATATAATTATTGGCCTAGAGAGTCCAGAGAATTGTACTGCAGCATTTTTTCCAGATTGAAAAACCTAGCAATAGTTCGCAAAAGTAGTTTTTTTTTTACTTTTACATCTCATTTAACAAACGATTTGATTGACAGCAGTGGTTCTGGAGGCAAAGTTGTCCAGAATGAGGAGCTCTATCATATGATAGGAATATTGTGCGTATGTGCAAAAAACGACATGACCTACAATCATTTAAGCCCTTAAAAAAAATGTTTTTTCCCCTCCAATAGCGCCACCAAGTGGCCAAGCTCTGAGAATTTTTTCCCTGTGACTTCAGATTGAGCTCTTACATAATTGTTCTGTGTTTGGCAGAGATATCTCATTCTGTTCAGAAGTTATAGGCATTTTACTAAAAGTGGCCCCGCCCCTTTTGAATGTTTTGGAGTCGAAAGTTAAATTTTTTTGGATAATTATTTATATTCAGTCTCCAGAGAATCTTTCTGCACTGGTTTGGTTCCGATAGGGAAAAAACCTAGGACTAGTTTGCAAAAGTAGCTTTTTCTAAAAAAATCCAAAAAAACCCAACGACATAAGACACTTGAGCCTGCAACTGACGGTTTAGGCGTTGCGAGCAATTTTGTACTTTTGATCGCTGTAGCACCCCCGTCAGGCCGATTGGGGTGAGCCTTGGTCGAGTTGTAGGCGATATGAGTACTACCATCACTCCAAGTTTTAAGTCTCTATGACTTACGGTTTGGTCTGCACGGTCAGTTTTGTGTGGAGATCGCTGATCCATGGCCATTCTAACAATTACAATAAAAACGTAGGCCTACGGGGTTCACAAAGATCACCCCCTAGTGGCGAACGATTAAAATTTTGAAACACTTATGAGTTAATGGCGCAAATGATTCACAAAGGTTTTGAATCTTCATGAAACAGAGCTTCGAAAGCGCCCGTCACTAGAGTGCCACTGGATCTAAATTTTCTGGTTTTTAATATGTTATTAAGCCACGACTGAACAGGTTATCTCCATTTTTACTATTTGGAAATAGTTCTAGTGTGAAGGGAACCACATTTTGGACTGAACACACACAGTCTTTTCTTTTACAAGAGGTGAAAGCATTTATTTTGCAGCTTATGCAATTTGTACCAGATAGAAAGCTTGATTTTCGTCTGTTCAAAATCATCTTTTTACAAGGTAGAAAAATATAACCACAGGACACAGAATCACGATGATATAAGCACAGGTGGCGTCTCTTCTAAAACGACGCTTTCAATCAGATGATAATTCAGTACTTAAATTCATTACACCCTCTGTTAGTCAAATACATTTTGCGCCATGGCCACTAATAAAACTATGCTACACTTTGTAACAGTTATGTATTTGTGAGCCATATCCATAATATAAAAGCAGTAACCGTCCAAATAAAAACAACAAACGAGATGTACAAACACTTTTCACTTTGAGTTTCACTCTCTGCTTTTCAGAATTAGCAAAATGGTTTTAACCAACAAGCTATTCTACTTAGTAGAAAATGTGTACAAAAAAGTTAACGTCACTTCCTTAAAGCTATGCTAGTAGTTGTGTATAAAATTTTTCATTTGTACATTTATAAACCATGTTCCCCTTTGTTTCAGTAAAAATATAGTGCTCAATATCACTCGACTGTACAAGGATCCAGCGAAATAACCTGCTTAGCACCACAGGCTACAAAAGTACTTCTAAAATACAATGTGAAATCTTTTAAAAGCACTATTCGTGCCACGATATTAGTGGCAAAGTTGTGAAAAAAGGCATCTAAATATTTATATATCCCTTAGCAAGTTTCTTTTATAGCCCCCTACAGTGGTATCATAAAATACAGTTAAAACTAACAAAAGTTTTGGTCTGCTATGAATTGGACAGCCATTTTCATTTTCTTACAAGCTAGTCTCTCAGAACACTGCAAAAATAATTTTCTTAATCAGTATTTTGTCTTGTTTTCCAGTAAAATGATCTAAACGTTCTTAGGATGGACATCTGATAATTTGCTTTCAGAAGATGCATCTAAAATGCATTTTCTTCACTGGAAATTTAAGCTTTTAGTAAAAATAACACAAATTTTGTATATTCTCTAAAAATCTGAACATGTAACTTATTTCTTCTTATGCAAATACATTTATCTTGTTTTAGGGATGTTGGGATTTTACTGAAAAAATTTAAAATACTGATTTAAAAAATATACATCTTTATCTTTTTACAGTGAAGGCAACAGGCCCAAAGATGGGTACAGTCTGTAAACACTTCTTAGTAAATTCACTGCCTGTAGATGAACAGGATATTTCTGCTCATATTTGTGCTGCACAGACTAAAGTGAAAAAGTAAAATGTAGTCTCGTGTAAAGCAGCTTCTGTTGACTGTTGACCGTCTGACTGTTATTATTGAGTTACTGATCGTATTCATCCATATTCATCATAGCAACTCCTCTAGAAAGGCTCGTGTGTTGGAGGGAGTGGTAACAGTCTCGCTGGAGTGTGTCAAGACTTAAAGTGTAAAGATGAAGAAAATAAGAAAATGTAATGCACTGAACATCATCAGCACATGGAGTCAGTGCTAGCAGGCAGCCGTCCGCTGCGTCTCGCCTCTTTCTCACGTTTTTCCCGCTGTTTCTCCATCTTCTCTTGTGCTTTCTTCATCTCCTTCAGTTTCTTCTTGATGATGGCTCGGTCATTCTGACTGGACACACCCAGAGCCTGTGAAGAAGATTTCAAATCAACTTAAGCACAAGTGTGTCAACAGCAGAGGTCGCGTTAACCGAAAATTGTCTGTCATTGACGGATTTTTTTTTTTTAAATCAGTGACGGAAAAATCTAAAGGCCAGATTACACTAAGGGTGATCTATTGTAAATTATAGCTGTAATTCCCACCCCTGTCCAGTTGGTGGTGAGTGCGCTGGCAGCAGAGCAGGGGATCCAGAACAAAAACGAAACTGTCACGAATGTTTTGCTGTGTGTTTGATTACAAACAGGCGAGTACACAGAAGCTACAACGATCTATCACGCCACATTAAAGAGCACCAAAATGGTATTTATTGCTTGAATTTCCTAATGAAATGGACAGAATTTTAAATCTAAAACTTTAATATCAAAAATAACACAAAGCCTAGCCTATTGCTATTTACTGAAAGGAAGGCACATTAATTTAAGGCGAATTTAAACTTCCAAAATGCAGTTTAAATGCAGCTTCAAAGGGCTCTAAATGATCCCAGCCGAGGAAGAAGGGTCTTTGGGTCATTGTTTTCTAAAAAAAAAAAAATGGTATACTTTGTAAGCACAAAAGCTCGTGTAGCACAGGCTCTGGGATGTGAGTCCACGGGTTGTTCTTGAACGATTCTTTCATTTTGAACAAATCTTTAACGTGACTCGGGAAGAACGAGCCGTCTCGGGAAGTGTTTCGTTCAAGTCGCGCATGCGCAACATCCTATTAGGTTCTGTACTGGAATTAGTTCACCTGTTTCGAGTCTTCGGGTTTTTCGAGTCGTTCGTTTATCTTATGGGGCTGTCACGTGATGCTGATTTTGCTAGAATGAACGAAATGACTCGGAAAAAAGATTTGTTCGTTTTGCTGAATGAGACTCAAAGGTCCGAGCTGGTAAAATGATCTGAACTTCCCATCACTACTACGAAGTTCATTGTCTGTGTACTCCGGCTCAAAAAGATAGAGTATGCTGAAAAACTTCAGAATTGTCCCACATTGTTGTACCTTTTTGTTTATAAACAGCATTTGATTTACTTGCACTATCTTAGTCTTTGCGTGTTCGCTTTGTAAACACTGGGTCTGTGGTTCCGCCTACGTTCTGCATGACCTTTCGGTGTGATTCAATAATACGTGAACATGCATCCCAGAGCCTGTGCTACACAAGCTTTTGTGCTTAAAAAGTATACAAATTTTTATTTTCCGAAAAAAATGACCGATCGTTTCGCTAGATAAGACACTTCTTCCTTGGCTGGGATCGTTTAGAGCCTTTCAAGCTGCATTTAAACTACATTTTGGAGGTTGAAAATCGGGGCACCAATGAAGTCCATTATATGGAGAAAAATCCTGAAATGCTTTCCTCAAAAAACATAATTTCTTCACGACTGAAGACAGAAAGACACGATCTTGGATGATAAGGGGGTGAGTAAATTATTTGTAAATTGTTGTTCTGGAAGTGGACTTCTCCGTTAAAGTCTAGCACAACCTCTGGTCAACAGATATACAATATACAATTAATTAAGGATCTTAAATTTAGAGAGTTGTATTTTCTAAAAGACTGTGCTTCATTAATAAATCATTAATAAATTGTTGTTCTGAGGCTTTTCATGGGGATTTACTTTCATACTGGTGTAACAAGTCAGTTTGGATCAACTCAAAAACTGTACATTTGAATACATCAATTATTGTAATTGGTACAAATAAATGCATGCCATTACATTTCATTTTTATTTAATTGTTAATTCACCCCCATGTCATCCAAGATGTTCATGTCTTTCTTTCTTCAGTCGAAAAGAAATTAAGGTTTTTGAATATAGTGGACTTCAATGGTGGCCAATGGGTTAAAGGTCCAAATTGCAGCTTCAATGAAGCTTTAAAGGGCTCTACACGATCCCAGCTGAGGAATAAGGATCTTACCTAGTGAAACGATTGGTGATTTTCTAAAAACAATTACAATTTATATACTTTTTAACCACAAATGCTTGTCTTGCACTACCTAGACTAATGCATTACGTAATCATGTTGGAAAGGTCATGCATGATGTAGTTAAAAGTACCGACCCAGTATTTATAAAGTGCATGTGCAAAGAAAGTCAAACAGCCTTTACAAAAAAAGGTAACACAACAATACTGGACGATTTTGAACTTGGAGGAGTTCAAATATATATATATATATATATTATATATATATATATATATATATATTTTTTTTTTTAGAAAATGATTCTTATTTCTCAGTTGGGATTGTGTAAAGCCCTTTGAAGCTGTGGTGAAACTACAGTTTGGACCACCATTGAAGTCTATTATATGGAGAAAAATCCTGAAACGTTTTCCTCAAAAACCTTCATTTCTTTTCGACTGAAGAAAAAAAGACATGAACATCTTGGATGACATGGGTGGGTGGGTGGGGGGATCTTTGTTTTGGAAGTGGACTTCTCCTTTAACAAAGAAGAATAGTGTAATGAATGTATTGTTCATTGTTTGTTCATGTTAACTAATACATTAACTAACGTTAACAATTGACACTTTATTGTAAGTGTTTAAGTGTTACCATTACTTTTTTGAAGTAACTTACCCAACAAGTGTTTAAACAAGTTTATTCTGGAAGTGAATTAATTATTTAATGTCAGATTAGAAATAATTCTCTTCAAAATATATCCATCTTTGGGTGCTCACCTTCAGTCTGTCACTATCCAGGTTGAGAAGCTGCTGCCCATCGATGGCCTGTGTGCTGAACTCTGGTGTGTACTGATCCATGTTCATACCCATCAGCCAGTGACACACCTGCTGGGACGTCCAATCAGAGACAGGACGGTTCTGCCAATGATATTCCTTCCCTCCAGGACAAGGCTCCTCATCCAGCATCTAATACACACACACAGATCCAGATGAATCTCACAGAATCGTTTTTATAAATACACTTTTTGGTTACTGTAGAATATAATAAATATGAAAGAATGAATTTCAGATGATTTGTGTGCACAGAACTTATTTTGGATGGAGTGAATGTTATCTCACACAACATCGTGCATGCATCTGATCCTCTCGGTCATGCAAAACAAACACTACTAAGAACAGCCACATGAAAACAAACAGGGAACGCCATCAGCACACACATGCAGTGCCTGAACTAAAAATAACTACAATACAGGAACTACACAAACGAAGGGGCGGGAGGAACGAGACAATACTTGACCTTTCAGACGGCCACAGGAAACCCATGCAAATGAACAGGGGTGAGAGCGTCATGTTTGATCTGCACTCACCTCGCTGGAGGAGAAGGTTAATGTATGAGAACGGCCTGACAGGTTGGGCTCCACCACCAGCCCACAAAAATCTGAAGCAGGACTGCTGGGGTTCGAATCATCTAGCACTGACAAACTCTAGAACGGGCACAGAGAGCAGGATTTGATATATAAACACAAAGATTGGGGGGAGTTTCAGCTATTTACACCATAAGAATCAGCCAAGAACTTGTCAGCAGGGGTAACATCATCAACAGTCCTATGACAAAATGACTAGAAGTACTACAAGTGTCGGACCGATATATTAACCCGGTTAATTACTCAACGAACATTCGGGTAAAATCTACTGTAAGCAGATATTATTTGTTTAAATATTTGGAGTTATAAGAAAAAATAATTATTTAAACGTATTGACAGTGGGTTTTGATGCAGATTTCATAAATCTGTTTGATTTTGATTCACAAGTTCTTGATTCAGTCCAATTTTGATCTTGATTAATTTGGTTATACGGGCCATTCAACAGAAATGGAGCAAACTGCTGTCCCATCTATATTTTAACTACACATTTATGATCAGGAAATATTTATCTGTGCCACCTCTCATAGCTACATGGCGAGTAGATTTTTCTATAATTAAACACATTTTTGGGAGATATTCCATATTATTTAGTTTTTATGCGTGTACAACTGTTCAGAACTGTGCTAGCTAACCATGTGCTGATCAGCAGCTTTGCTCTAGGTTCAAAAGTATCTAAAATTGTCACTACCGAAACATTTGGTGAAGTTTCGGCAGTGACATCTTCATTTTTTTTTGGGTGTTATCCTATAAAATTTTCACTACTGAAACTTCACCAAAAGTGACAATTTCATGGGATAACTCTCAAAATGACGTCATAAAATTATCCCATAAAAATGTCACGGCCGAAACATGTCATCATTGTTTCGGTAGTGACAAAAGGGAACACAGAATCCTTTATTTTGGGGGGAAAAAAATTACATTTTTGTAAAATTATGCAATTTTTTTAGTATTTTAGTATGTCTTAGCAGTTGTAGTACACAAGTTAAAACATTACTGTCACTACCAAAAATGTGCTGTCACGACTGAAAGATGGGATGTTTTGTCAGAAATAAAGTATACTGGATTATCAACTAAGATGTTACGATAGTTTTTGGTTCGGTGTATATTCAATTAATGGATCCTGAAGTTTAAAATCAGTATGATCAAAATTCAGTATGATGATTCAGTATGATCAGCATGATGATTTTTGCCTTTTACGAAGAAAAATTGGAAGCAAGATTTTAGCAAAATCTTAATAGGTCAATCTAACCCTTCTTACTTAATTGTATATTACTGTGTTTTGGTAGTGAAAAATGTGAGGAGGAGAGGACAAATATTCCTAAACTTTCTGAAAATACAATATGAGAATTAACTAAATTACTAGAAATGTGTACCTTGGATATTATACAATTTGCAAACATACAATTTTTTTTTTTTTCCCCAAGATGTTTCCAACTATGACTTTAAACCAATTGTGTAGAATGGCCCATATACAGTATCACCTACAGTACATATAAATTTAATAAAAAAAATCTCTCAACCAGTGCTCTAAAGTTTACAGGAAACTGTCAGTTGGTGCATTACTATAATATTAAAAGTTAAAATTGTAAGTCCAAACTATAAAATTCATTTGCTATATATTGTTATATAAAATAATCAACACTCAAATAAGAGTGAGCTGTTAATATCGGTACATCAAAATGAAGATCAATTTCAATAGTGTAATTAAAACTGTCAAGCCAGCCCTATTAGTACTGCATTATATTGGGTATTTGTTTTTAACTTATATCGGTCAACCACCACCTATCTACAACTACTCTTTAGCAACAGCTACAACATACTGTAACAACACAAGACAGAAACATACTAAACTCAACCCGATCTCACATGAAAACACAACTATTTTACAAGGTAGAGATTTCGTATGAACTTGTATGATGTGAAAAAAGTATGAATTTTACTAGTGCTGAGCAACATTTAATCACGATTAATCGCATCCAAATTAAAAGTTTTTGTTTATATAATATATGTGTGTGTACTGTGTAATATATAATAAATAAAAGACACACACATACAGTATACATTTTGAAAATATTTACAAAAACTTTTATTTTGGATGCGATAAATCGCGATTAATCATTGCTCTGCACTAATTTTTACACACTTTAAACCCAACCATCACTAGGGCCCAAGTAGATTGTACAAAAACATACGAATGAGATGTTATGTAAAATAGTTGTGAATTGCCAGGAGACTGTGTTGACTAAACCATATAAGCAGTGTAATGAATCTACATGTTGATTGACAGTAAAACCCTGTATTTGAATGCTGAAAAAAAATAATCACTTGGAAAAAAAAAGGAGTGAGTGTACAAATCAAATCTGATTAAATCAGAAGCAGCTTCATGCATCTAGTGCACTGCATTCAACAAAACTAATGTGATTCTACGCATATTGAAGCTCAACACATTAGGTTTGACATTTAGCTAGAATTTCACTACATTTCTAGATTAAATTTGACATCTATGAGCGTTTATAAGAGAAAACATACTGTACCAAATCTAAGGAGCGACTGAACAGAGAAGACCAGGAGAGGTTTGTCTGTTCGGGGAGAGGGGTTAATAATGACATCACTGTCCCAAACCTTTAACAAACACGCTTCAGCTGGAGCTGATGAAACGGAAAGGGTTCAAAGAGCTGCTGAATTCAATTTCTGACACATGGACCGAGTCTGTTTGGCACAAGTCTGATGAATGATCGCATCTGTATGGCTGCAGGCCTCAAACCAGAACATTTCGACGCTGCTTCCTCCTTGGCAACTCACAATTACAAACAAACCAAACCAAGACCAGCTGGATTCCAGATATTTGTTGTGTTTGTTATTTAGTTTTGTTGTGTGTTTGGCAGAAAGATGGTTTGTTCTCGCATTTGACTCACTTTATCTAGAAATGATCAGCATTAGATAAGAAGTCCATAAATACACTACTGTTTAAAACTTTGGCATCAGTAAGAAGAAATTAATACTTTTATTCAGCAAGGATGGATTAAATTAATCAAAAGTGACAGTAAAGACTTTTACATTGTTACCAAAAATGTTCTTTTTCAAAAAAATATTCTTATAAACTTTTTTTAAAGAAGAAACTTTTAAACAGTGATAGTAATTATAAATGTTTCTTGAGCATCAAATCAGCCTATCAGAATGATTTCTGAAGGATCATGTGACACTGAAGACTGGTGTAATCATGCTAAAAATTCAGCTTTGCATCACAGGAATAAATTACATTTTAAAATACATTAAAATGTAAAAGTTGTTTTAAATTGCATTATACTGTTTCTATTGTATTTCTGATCTAATGAATGGCAGCCTTGGTAAACATAAGACTCTTTTGCAAAAACATTTATAATTTGGTGCGCTTTTTTGTAAAAAGCATTAAAACTACATTCAACTATTATATAACATGATTAATTTAGAATGAACGCTATCTAGTTTGGAGCACATCTAATGTCTTGATTTGATCACTTTTATTAGATTTTTGTGTTTTGTGTTTAATGTTTATTCCAAGAAATAAACAAAAAAGAATGAGAAAAAACATCTTGTATAATTACTTTTCATAACTTATTTGTGGAAAGTGGCAAATATTTATATTATTTCGCTCTAGAACTGCAAAAGTCAAGATATTAAAGGAGAAGTTCACTTCCAGAACAACAATTTACAGATAATGTACTCACCCCTTGTTATCCAAGATGTTTATGTCTTTCTTTCTTTAGTCGTAAAGAAATTGTGTTTTTTGAGGAAAACATTTCAGGATTTTTCTCCTATATGGTGCCCCGGTTTTGAACTTCCAAAATGCAGTTTAAATGCGGCTTCAAACGATCCCAAATGCGGTTGTAAACAATCACAGCCGAGGAAGAAGGGTCTTATCTAGCGAAACGATCAGTTATTTTCATTAAAAAAAAATACAGTTGAAATACTTTTTAATCTCAAATGCTCATCTTGCCTTGCTCTCCCTGAACTCTGTGTATTCTTGCTCAAGACAGTTAGGGTATGTTGAAAAACTCCAATCGTATTTTCTCCCTCAACTTCAAAAATCATTTCAAAATCATCCTACATCACTGCAGAAGTACCGACCCAATCTTTGCAAAGTGAACATGCAAAGAAGATCGAACAGCCTTGACAAAAAAAGGTAAACAGCGATATAGGACGATTTCGAAGTTGAGGGAGACAATATGATCAGAGTTTTTCGACATACACTAACTGTCATGAGCCAGAATACACAGAGTTCAGGGAGAGCAAGACAGTCGTTTACAACCACATTTGGGATCGTTTGAAGCCCTGTTTAAACTGCCTTTTGGAAGTTCAAACTCGGGGCACCATATCAGTCCATTATATGGAGAAAAATCCTAAAATGTTCTCCCTCTAAAAACAATTTCTTTATGAGTGAAGAAAGAAAGACATGAACATCTTGGATGACAAGGGGGTGAGTACACTCTTAAAAATAACAGTGCTTCACGATGCAAGAAGAACCTTTTTTGTCTAAATGGTTCCATAAAGAACCTTTAACATCTGAAGAACCTTTCTGTGTCACAAATGGTTCTTTGTGGCGAAAGAAGATTCTTCAGATTATAAAAAGGTAAGAAAGAGATGGTTCTTTAAAGAGCCTTTGACTGAATGGTTCTTTGTGGAACCAAAAATGGTGCTTCTATAGCATAGCTTGAAGAACCTTTTGAAGCACCTTTATTTTTTAAGAGTTTACATTATCTGTAAATTGTTGTTCTGGAAGTGGACTTCTCCTTTAAGAGTAATATAAATGACAAGATGATGTCAGAATTCACATTCTACATATTAAGCTGAGAATAAAGTTGTTCTCATTCATACTTATACATTCAAGTCAATTCATGGTTAAGTTTTGAAGATCTATAGTCGTTCTGGACTAGTTTTAATTTGTGCAGGAGAATCAATCCTCGAGCAGAACTGCTCCATGAGAGAAGTAATCATCACCTTGTTTTTGGAGTTGTGGCTGTGTTCGCTGGCATCTGCAGCGGTGTGTGGGAGACTGCTGGACGAGGATGACGGCTCTCTGTCTCGCTCTTTGTCTTTCTCTCCAAACCAGGAGAAGGGCATGCAGGTGGGGATGGAGGTCATGGACTCTGAAGGGGAGACTCGGACCCCTGACTCCTCCAGTAACTCCGCTGAACCCCTACAACACAAGACGTTGCGATATGAAGTGAGAAAATACAAGCTCTGTGTTCTAGAAGCAATGACAAATGCATTTTACCAGGCTTTATATACTTATTCCAATACCAACATTTTTTATTTGTTTAGCTGGATCTGTTAATACACGTGACATTGACTAATCTATGACACAGCTTGACTTCAACTTCTGCTTGCAAAAACCAATGAGTAGAAAGGAAAAAGTACATATGTGTGCATATGTGGTTCCTAACAGAGGGCCAGACTGTGGAAAAGAGCTTTTGCGCTGACAACTAACGTCAAATGGATTTGGATCCACATCAAATGTCGAAGTACATTTGTGTACCTGGTATTCGCTACATTATGAGGACCAAATGTCCCCACAAGTGTCGTAATACCAGTCACAAGCTTTTTGAAAATCTAAAATGCAGAAAGTTTTCTCTGAGGGGTAGGTTTAAGTGAAGGGTTAGGGTAAGGGATATAAAATACAGTTTGTACAGTAGAAAAACCATTACGCCCATGTAATGTCCCCATAATGACACAAATATCAGTCTGTGTGTGTACCTGGGATTCCCTACATTATGGGGACCAAAAGTATAGTAATATCAGTAATTTTTGATCTTGTGGGGATTTTAAAGCTGATAAATCATACAGAATGAAGTGTTTTAGGGTTTGGGTTAGAGTAAGAGGATAGAAAATACAGTTTGTACAGTATAAAAACAAATTATGTCCATGGAACGTCTCCATAATACACTGAAACCCAACATGTTCATGTGTACCTGCTGTCCAGTGATGCCCTTGTAGCTTCTTTGCTTAATTTTTTCCCCTTTCCTCCTGATTTCCTTAAACCACTATCAGAAACAACACAGTCAGAAAAACTCATTAAATACAACAACACAATCAATATTGAACTAGTCGACAAGAAGAGGCTTGGTCGACCAAAATTGTATTAGTTGCTTAATTGCAGAAAAATCCACAGGAAGTGGCAAAGTCAAGAAATAAGAAACCGCTGGTGCGGTCACTTGCACTTAAAATACTCTGACTGTTTTGGTCATACAGATAAAAGTAATACATCTTTCGAATCTGTAAAGACTCTTTGTTTATTTGTGTGCACTCACAATAACAACAAAACATTGCGCTTTTGCAAAATAATAAAAGCAAACAGGATGCGCTTTCTGCTGTGACAATTATGCTATGTAGGCAATTAAAGGTTTATTATTATGATTTAAATGGTTTAATAATAAACATGCAATTAGTCGAGTAATGCTTACAATGAACGACTGCTAATCGACTAGAAAAATCTTTAGTCAAGGATAGCCCTAGAACTTACAAAAAGAACAAAACAAAAGTTCACTGTGACTATTAGAATCTTATTTACTTACAGTATATAGCAAAATGCTATAAAGGAAAGTGTGGAATTTTGCACATACCCAAAATCTGGGAATCTTCTTTTGGTTTTTCCAGCTGCATCATTAGTCTCGTCTAACATAAACACAAGAATTGTAATAGAAAACAAACACTGACAAACACTTGATGGTCAGGCTAACATGGATTGATTAGCACTTCATTTGTACCAAAAAATGTATCAAAGATAGCACATCTATATTTAATATGACAGTGTTTACTGTAAAAAGCTCCTAAATCCAGCATTTTACCTTTGACCTCTTTGCCCTTGCCTTTGGACTCTCTCTTCTTTACATTCCGTAGGAAACTGGAGGGGGAGGAGTCTTTAGGGGAGGAGAGGGCGGAGCCTTGAGAATCCCTTTGTACTGATTGGCTGCTGCCCATAACAGAACTTTCATCCTTCGGGTGGTTTGCAGTGGAAGATACGACGACTGGCAGGGACAAACTCTCCTGGATTGATCTCCTACGAGGCGGTGGAGAGTCGGGACTCACAGACTGACTCTCATCATCACCCTAAAAAACAGTCAAGTGGATCCAAGGTCAAAGACAAAGTTAGTGTCCAAAATCGATGTATTGAATTTTTTACAGCAGCAAATTGCTTATGAAGTTCTTAAGCTCTGTGCGACCTGTGCGCTTCTTGCTGGGGAGCTGAGCGTTTCTTTGAGTTTATTGCGAGACGGTGGCCGTTTGGATCTCTGGGCCAGCTGGGCCTTTGCGCGATGGGCGCTGGTGTCTAGACGCTCCGTCTCAGGAACCATCTCACTCCAGTCCGCTCCTGGAGAACAATTCATGGTTAGTTGACCGAGAGATCCTCCAACTGTTTGAATTACTGCTCACATTCAAGTTGGTCAAGTCAGTTTGCTGTAGTCACAACGGAAAACTGCTTGGTTTAAAAGCGACAGTGAACAGTGTTTCATAGATCTCTATGCTACTGACTAACTGATAGTGGACCATATGGAGACTTAACTACCTGCTTTCTCTCAGGCCTACTCAAAAACAGGCCATGTTAGTTTACTTCAGGCCATGTTTTATTGGTTACTTTCATTCGACATTGTTAGTTTTAACAGTGGGTGGTACTTTCATGTGCTGGGTTTAGTTTTTGCATCTGAAGAAACAGCATCAGCAAACACTATTGCATAATACTGTTGTTGAAGAAACAGCATTATTGAATAATGTGGTACAAGTAGTTAATAAAATAGGATGCATGCCTAGAACAGGCATACAGTTGAGGTCAAAAGTTTACATACACCTTGCAGATTGTGCAAAATGTGAATTATTTTACCAAAATAAGAGGCATCATACATAATGCATGTTATTTTTTATTGAGTACTGACCGGAGTAAGATATTTCACCTAAAAGGTGTTTACATATAGTCCACAAAATAATCGTTGCATTTATAAAAATGACCCCATTCAAAAGATTACATACACTTGATTCTTAATACTGTGTTGTTATCTGAATGATCCACAGCCATATTGTTTTTTGTTGTTGTTTAGTGATAGTTGTTTATGAATCCCTTGTTTGTCGTGAACAGTTAAACTGCCTGTTGTTCTTCTGAAAAATCCTTCATGTCCCAAACATGTTCACGTTTTTCAGCATTTTTGTGTATTTGAACTCTTTCCAACAATGACTGTATGATTTTGAGATCCATCTTTTGGACTGAGGACAACTGAGGGACTCATATGCAACTAGTCGGGCTTGTAATCGAAAGGTTGTGGGTTCGAGTCCCAGGTCCGACAGGGATTGAAGGTAGGGGGAGTGAATAACCTCAATACCATGACTGAGGTGAGTCTGATAGCAATATGGCTGCCCACTGCTCTGGGTGTGTGTTTGTGTTTGTTCTCTATTCACTACTGTGTGTGTGCACTTGAATGGGTTAAATGCAGAGCACAAATTCTGAGTGTGGGTCACCATACTTGGCCACACGTCACGTCCTTTCCTAAATATCACATTTTTCTTCATTTAATACTGCCCTTCAGAAGCTACAGAATATACTTACATGTTTTCCAGGAGACAAAATAAGTTAAATTTACCCTAATCTTGAAAGTTTCCACCCCCCGGCTCTTAATGCATTGTGTTTCCTTCTGAAGCATCAGTGAGTGTTTGAACCTTCTCTAATAGTTGCATATGAGTCCCTCAGTTGTTCTCAGTGTGAAAAGATTCATCATACAGACATTGCTGGAAAGGGTTCAAATACACAAAAATACTGAAAAACCAAAGAATTTGTGGGACCTGAAGGATTTTTCTGAAGATGATTAACTGTCCAGGACAAACAAGGGACTCAAGACCAACTATAACTAAAAAAAAAAATACAACACACAGCTGTGGATCATTCAGGTAACAACAGTATTAAGAATCAAGCATATATAAACTTCTGAATGGGGTCATTTTTATAAATTCAACTATTATTTGCTCTTGTGGACTATATGTAAACATCTTTTAGGCGAAATATCTTACTCAGGTCAGTATTAAAAAAAAATAACATGCATTTTGTGTTACCCCTTTTATTTTGGTAAAATAATTAACATTTTGCAGATTCTGCAAGGTGTATGTAAACTTTTGACCACAACTGCATCTAATCATTTACCTTTGGATAATAACTAATTAAGAAATGCAACTAGAAACACAGACCTTGGGTTTAACTATTTTATATATGAAAAGTCAACCGCATGCTTATTTAGCATAATTATGTATATTTTCCATGTTGCTGTTCCTCTCTGCAGCAGTTTTTATGTTTCTGACTGTTTTTCGCATTATATAACTCCAGTCTGAGCTCAGCATGACCTCACGATCAATTAATCCTTCTTGGATTTAGAAAGCCATTAAAAATCATCTAGAGGTTTAACTCACCCAGCAGAATTGAATCTGCAGACTTACTGCCCGACAGTGTAGACTCATGATGACCGTTGCCAGATTCAAGCTTTGCCAACTACACAGAAACATATTGATAGGTAGGAATTAGAGAACATGAAACATTCATTTTTGTTGAAATCGCTGATCATATGAAGTGTGTTCTCACTCTGCGTTGCAGATCCTCTATCTGAGTCTTATATTTGGCCTCTCTGTCCTCCAGAGCTCTCCGTAAATCGTCCTCCCTCTGCTCATACTCCGCCTCTCTGCAACACAAACGCACATTCAACCAGTCAGAATGTTTATTTCTAATGTCTGCAATGTTATGTTTAGATATGCAAATTATACATTAGCTCATTTAATATTCACACATTTTGCATAGAGTTCCAGAACAGAAATTTGAACACAGGATAAAAGCCAGGTTAAAAATTCTGGTTTCATTTTGTTGACATGTTAAATTTTTTTTTTTTTTTAAACAGGGGCTTTTCAAGATCTCTTTTCATTCCATAAGTCAGAAAATACTGTTAACAGCCAGAGTTTTTAGTAATAAAATGTTATATAAACCAGATAAATGATACATGAAGACACCCCTCTGTAAAAACAGAGATAGGTATAAAACTGTAAAGTTTAATGTATGTAAGTGCTACTGAAGATTTCTGGATCAGTACATGAGAAAAATAATTTTGAGAAAATAGCAAGATATGTATTATAATTGAAAACTACATTTTCAAATATGTGTGTATTTTGGATGTTGGAAGTTTTCTTTCAATTAGTCTGAAAGAAGAAATGCTATGGAAGCATAATACCACAAAATCTCAAAATGACCACTTCATGATAAAACAATGGTATTGCCTGTACTGTCTTTCAGTAAGTCACATTTTAAGCCCATTTAAAAAGGTTAGTTGACTGTAAAGGATTCTCACTTTCATGTCACTTAAACTCTATATAACTTTCTACTGTGAAATGCATAAGAAAATGGGAAGAATACAATGAAAACATACTGTGACTAGGGGCTGCCACAACAGACAAAACAGCATTATTATTGATGTTCATGCAAATCACAGACTATATGTGACCCTGGACCACAAAATCAGTCGTAAGTAGCACGGGTATATTTGTAGCAATAGCCAAAAATACACTGTATGGGTCAAAATTATTGATTTTTATTTTATGCCAAAAATCTTGAGGATGTTAAGTAAAGATCATGTTCCATGAAAATATTTTGTACATTTCCTACCATAAATGTATCAAAACTTAATTTTTGATTAGTAATATGCATTGCTAAGAACGATGCAATATTTCTTTCTTTTTTTTTTTTTTTGCATCCACAGATTCTAGATTTTCAAATAGTTTCAAATATTGTCATATCCTAACAAAGCATACATCAGTGGAAAGCTTATTTATTCAGCTTTCTCAAATTCAAATGACCCTTATGACCCTGGTTTTGTGGTCCAAGGTCACATATACCAAGGATGATCACAAAGCAGTAAAACGTTATACTAATGGAAAGGTTAGTGCTGGCGTCACAACTCACTTTTGCTGATAGTCCTTGAGCAGTTTCTTGGCTTTGCTGTATTTTTTATCCAGAGCTTCATACTGGCTCTGCGTGTCATTGAGTTGTTCGTTGATGCTTTTACAGAGAGCCTGAGCCTCCAGCCAGTTCTTCTCCATCTGAGCGATTCTCTCAGAGTTCTCCTGAACGCTCCTTTCTAACTGAGCTTCCCTCGCCTCCCACGCCACACGCTCCTCTGACGACTCTCTCAACTATAACAGAAACAAAACCATATCAGTTACAACACACAGAAACTGCTGTATGTTTGATATAAACATATAAGATGGTTCATAAGAACGTACTCGCTCTTTTAGTTCATCTACTTCAGCTTCTGCAATCGTGTGTTTTATCTGGAGCTGAAATTAAAACAGAATATGCATGAAATTATCAAATGGTTAATGGAAATTTATTACAAATAAGAGAAATGCACAAAAGAGGTCGGTTACCTCTTTAAATCTGAATGTTAGTTGAGCGGCGTCCATGTTTGACGGCAGGAACATTTCTTCGTTCTCGGGCAGGTCGTACACTTCCACATTCCTCCTGCCGAAACTCGAACCAAGGATGCCATCCTCCCCACCTTCCTCCTCATCCTCGTAGTGCTCGTCCTGTCATGACATCAGAGACACAGGCATGATATAATGCATAGAACAAGAAACAACCAGTCCAAAAATAGAACAAAGTTGAGAAATAAGTTATGAATTAACGAAGTAACCCAAGTATAATGAAAACTGTGAAATATTAACCTTTCAGAATTCAACAGCTTAACGTACCTGCACAGGTACCAAAAACACAGTGGTTCAAAGCTCCCAAATCTGTTTCCTCATTCAACAAGGTGGATTTTTACATAGTTTTGCATACTTGTGAACATTCAGCAGAGCAGTTCTGGTGAAATTACAGCATGGCTAAAAAAAGTCAGAAGGTGTTTCTTTAACTCAGCTTTGCAGCATGCCAGTCTAAAGGTGTGGTTGAATTAGCTTTGGTGAAATAGTTAAAAAAAAAAAGGTACATTGTCAATAGTGTAGCAATGTTTACTATTGTCCTCTTGCATTATCGACACACTATTTTCCTGTTTAATACTGTGAAGCTGCTTTGACTCTGTATTTTATAAAGCACTACACAAATAAAGGTGACTTGCTGGTCAATGTAGCAATTTCACATGACCAACAAAACCTGCATAGGGAACTTTTCTGCTCCTGTGCGAAACTTCTGAAATGTTATTACTATTTAAATGGGTTATATGGATTCAATGGATTTCATAATTATTGAAATGGATTTTGCCAAGCAACTGTAAATGTGAATGTACCTCAAAACCCTCAGACAACCAAAGATCCAAATAAACTTAAAAAGGGTACATGTGGACCAAGTTGGTAAGTTTTGGCTAGTTAGCATGGTCCAGTTAGCCCTTGCTGTTGGGTAACACTTGTTGGGTAAGTTACTTTAAAAAAGTAATGGTAACACTTTACAATAAAGTGTCATTTGTTAACGTTAGTTAATGTATTAGCTAACATGAATGAACAATGAACAATACATTCATTACACTATTTGTCTTTGTTGAAGGAGAAGTCCACTTCCAAAACAAAGATTGACATATAATGTACTCACCCCCTTGTCATCCAAGATGTTTTTGAGGAAAACATTTCAGCATTTTTCTCCATATAATGGACTGATATGGTGCCCCGATTTTGAACTTCCAAAATGCAGTTTAAATGCGGCTTCAAACGATCCCAAATGCGGTTGTAAACAATCCCAGCTGAGGAAGAAGGGTCTTATCTAGTGTAACGATCAGTTATTGTAATAAAAATAATACAATTTCTATACTTTTTAAATGCCAAACGCTCGTCTTGTCTCACTCTTCCTGGACTGTTTTTGTTCCGGTTTAGGGGATGTTAGGGAATGTCAAAAAAGTGCCATCTCATGTTCTCCCTCAACTTCAAAATCATCCTATATCGCTGTCTTACCTTTTTTGTTAAGGGTGTTTGATCTTCTTTGCATGTTCACTTTGCAAAGACTGGGTCGGTACTTCTGCAGCAATCTGCAGTGATTCTGAAATGATTTTTGAAGTTGAGGGAGAAAATACGATCTGAGTTTTTCGACATACCCTAACTGTCTTGAATCAGAATACACAGAGTTCAGGGAGAGAAAGGCAAAAGGAGCGTTTGAGATTAAAAAGTATTCAAATTGTATTTTTTTAAATGAAAATAACCGATCGTTTCGCTAGATAAGACCCTTCTTCCTCAGCTGGGATTGTTTACAACCGCATTTGGGATCATTTGAAGCCGCATTTAAACTGCATTTTGGAAGTTCAAAATCGAGGCACCATATCAGTCCATTATATGAAGAAAAATGCTGAAATGTTTTTCTCAAAAAACAATTTCTTTACGACTGAAGAAAGAAAGACATGAACATCTTGGATGACAAAGGGGCGAGTACATTATCTGTACATTTTTGTTTTGGAAGTGGACTTCTCCTTTAATGTTAGTTAACCAAAAAATACAGTCGTTCATTGTTTGTTCATGTTTTTTTTGTTTTTTTTAAGATGGGACAGATCATAGCTGACAGGAAGTGATGTGGGAGAGAGAGAAGAGGGCGGGATCGGGATCGAGATCGGGAAAGGTCCTCAAGATGGGATTCGAACTCGGGACGCCTGTAGCGCAATGGCGCTGTGTGTTGGCGTGCTGCCCACAAGGCTATCGGCGCTGACTTGTTTGCTCATGTTAGTTCACAGAGCATCAACTAATGTTAACAAACACAACTTTAATCATTTTTAATAATGCATTAGTAAATGCATTACTAAATGCTGAAATTAACATTACCTAAGGTTAATAAATGCTGTCAAAATATTGTTTATTCTTAGTTTGTGTTAACTACTGTAGTTAACTAATGTTAACTAATGAACCTTATTGTAAAGTGTTACCAAAGTAATTAATTGCTAGCTACTGATCACATCTTCAGTGGTGTAATTAGATTACTAATTACTCTTTCTAAAAAGTAGTGCATTACTAATTACTTCATAAATTCCATATCAACCTCGACAAATGGGAAAATACAAAGATAAGACGAGAAACTGCTCTTGCAATCCTTTTAAATAAATAATATAAAATTGCATAAATTACTCTTGAACTGACCAGAGTATTTAAGGGAGAAGGTTATATTTATACATACATTTTAACATTAGATGTTACATTTTCATGTTAAATCCACTATTGTTGTATATAGAATTACTTTACAGTCTATACCAGTGGTTCTCAACTCCAGTCCTCGGGGGCCACTGCACATCTGCACATTTTATATGTTTTCCTCATTTAACACACCTGATTCAGATCATCAGCTCATTAGGAGAAAGATACATGAACTGAACTGAGTGTATCAGATTTAGAAACATACAAAATGTGCAGAGCAGTGGGCCCCGAGGACTGGAGTTGAGAACCACTGGTCTATACAGTATTTAATGCAATTACATCAGAAGTAACTGTAATTAAATTGCAGAAAAATTAAGAGTAATCCCTTTATTTTATATGCATTACACCCAACACTGGCTGTAACCACACCAAAGCTGTTCAATAAGTGTTTCTTTATTGATATCATACTGTATATATCATGAGGTAAAGCACTAGCTGAGAAGGAAGTAAACTGGTACACCATCTATTTATGAATTTATAATAAACACACTGACACTTTCAGAACTACTAATTAAAAATACACAGGGACAAACTACTGATACTGAGCTAAAAAGTAACCCAAAACAATTCCGTATCAGTCCAAACGTGTACAATGCGTAAGCACTGACGTAAGAAAAAAAACCCCATGAGGTGCATTTTACTGACCTCTTCAGTGGACTGCTCGTATGTGTCGTCCACCTGCTGCTGCTGCTGCTGCCGCTCCTGCTCAAGGGTCTCACTGATCAGTCGTGCCACCTCACTTTGAGTACCTGGCTTCTCTCGGCCAATCAGAAACCTGGACATGGTGATTGACAGGTCAGCAAGGGGAAACAAGGATGATTACGTGTGAAACGTATAGCGATCTGCTGATATCAGGTAGAGAGGAAACAACAGAGGCTGTGTGAGTGTTTGCATTGTTTATTTGCATGTGGTGAACAGGAACAGAGGTCTGCAAACCTGCTCCTGGAGAGCTACCTCCCCCCCAGCTCCTTCTGTCTAGTATCACGTCTAGCATTTACAGTCATGACCAAAAATATCGGCACCCTTGCAATTCTATCAGAAAATGCAACACTTCTCTCAGAAAACTGCAAAAGTTTTGGTGTTCATGTGCTTATTGTTTTTGTTTGCACTGTAAAAAAAAAAAAAAAAAAAACAGAAGAAAAGTCAAACTTGATAAAATATTCACTTGATAAAAACTCAAAAATGGACTGGACAAAATTATTGGCACCTTGTCAAAGTTAAGAAATAACTGCTTTTCAAGCATGTGATGCTCCTGTAATTTGTATTTTGACACACCTGCGGCAAGTAACAGGTGTGGGTAATATAGTAATCACACTTGCAACCAGTTAAAATGGAAAAAAGCTGACTCAGCCTTTGTGTTGTGTGTCACACTGAGCATGGAGAAAAGAAAGAAGTGTAGAGTTGTCTGTGGATTTGAGAGAAAAAAATGTGGAAAAACATGGACAATCTCAAGGCTACAAGTCCATCTCCAGAGATCTTAATGTTCCTGTGTCCATTGTGCGCAATATCATCAAGAGGTTTACAGCCCATGGCACTGTAGCTAACCTCCCTGGACGTGGACAGAAGAGCGAAAATTAATAAAAAAAATTACAACGAAGGATTGTTTGAATGGTGGATAAAGAACCCAGATTAACTTCCAAACAAATTCAAGCTGATCTGCAGACACAGGGTACAACAGTGTCAGCTCACACTATCCGTCACCATCTGAATGAAAAGGGACGCTATGGTAGGAGACCCAGGAGGACACCACTGATAAAAAAGCAAGACTGAAAATGGTTACAAACAAAGCGCTGGAGAGTTCTGAAATGGCCAGCAATGAGTCCAGATCTGAATCCCATAGAACACCTGTGGAGAGATCTCAAAACAGCAGTTGGGAGAAGGCATCCTTCAAATCTGAATGACCTGGAACAGTTTGCAAAAGAAGAGTGGTCCAAAATTTCAGCAGAGAGGTGTAAGAAAATCATTCATGGTTACAGGAAGTGACTGATTCGTTTTCAGAAGTGGGTGCTACCAAATATTAAGTTAAGGGTGCCAATAATTTTGTCCAGTGCATTTTTTGGGTTCTGAGTGGAATTGTATCAGATTTGACTTTTCTTCTCTGTTTTTTTGTGTTGTTCCAATGCAAAAAAAAATAAAAATTAAACACGTGAGTACCAAAACATTTGCAACTGCAACAATTTTCTAAGAAAAGGGTTGCATTTTCTGACAAAACTGCAAGGGTGCCGATATTTTTGGCCATAACTGTATGCCTGTTTATTCAGCATATCGTATATGGTAACATCAGTGTGTGTGTGTATCTCTTAGCAGTAGCAAGTCCATATTTGCTCTGCAGCAGTGCGTGTAGTCGATCTAGTCTGATAAACACATAAAATACATAGTTTCTTTTGTGCTCAACAGAAGAAATAAACTTGATTTGGAGCAAGTGGAGCATGAGTAAAAGATGACAGAACTCATTTTTGGGTGAACTGTCCCTTTAAAGAACTTGAGCATTTACAATCTCAAAACTATATACGAAACAGTAACAGATATATTTGTGATAACATAACTAGCAACCGTGTAGTTAGGCTACATATTATGTGTGAACAATCAGTTAGTCAGCATGAAATGAAAATTCAAAGTTTCATTTCAATTCAATTCATTCAAATTGAAATGTCCTGCCTTACATACATCAACATAGGGATGAAATCTACTAGCTTCTGATATCAAATCTAAAGCAAGCCTCTTTTCATCATGTAAAACAGCTACAGTATGCTTGGTCTCTTTACATGCCAGTCAGATGGTCTCATGCTATCTATCTGATAACACAAGAATTAAGAAAGACATCTGTGATGACATTCATGGTGATGACCACACTCAACTAACTAGACTGAATGTGAGTATTTAAGAGAGAGGCAGGACCAACCTGACAGTTCCCTTTGTGTTCTTAAGGACTGTCGCAGCAAAGAGTTGTGTCACACCCACCAGACTGATGCCATCCACCTCCACAATCTGATCATTCACCTGAATCCTGGAACAGATAATGACGATCATGATATTACAATGACAAAAGTAATGCGTCTAATAAAGCAGTCATCAATATATACATAATTACAGCCAGAACAGCCAATCATTTTAGAGACAAATACTTCTAACCAGTGCTGTGAACTGCTAAAATACTTAATAAAAATATCACGTGACACTGAAGACAGGAGTAATGATACTGAAAATTCATCTTTGCCATCACAGGAATAAATTACACCTTACAATATATTCAAATAAAAAAAGTTATTTTAAATTGTAGTCATATTTCGCAATACAGTATTTTTGATCCAATAAATGCAGCCTTGGTGAGTATAAGAGACTTTTAAAAATTTTAAAAATCTTTTTGTATGTTTGAATATGTTTGGGCCTTAAACTTGGCAGCAGATTTTGTGCAGACAACTAATTTAAAAATATGTAAATATGTTAAAAAGTAAATGAAATGTAATTCACTCTACCAGTTACTTATTATCTGATAACATAACACACATTACCTTCCACAAAGCTACAAACCATACTCTAATGAAAACCTCTAAAAGTCAACACTTCGACAAAGTCAAACATCTAGGCACTTTAATTCAATGCACTTCAGACTGTTGTAAATGTGCTGCACTGTGACGTGAAATATACACTAAGCACATTTTCATGACACCATAATAAGTAATATTTAAGTAATCATATCTCTCTGGCCAAAGCACAGCTTGCTAACACTTCTCACACCTAATCTGCACTCATGACCTATTAACTATACATCATAACATGTTTATGACGGACACCCCTGGGGCCTGATACCCAGCTGGGTTGCTTTTTCCAAACGGCAGAAAGTACTTCAAACAAAGTCTGCTTTAAAAAGCCCTTCGGCAGTTGGCAGGGAGTGCTGAGATGCACAGGAAAAAGGAAGTGTGTGTTTTCTGTACTGTGAAACAGTCATAAATGCAGTGTTTGGACAGGGAAGGTTAAACAGCCCATCAGACAGATCAAACATGTGTGTCCTGCTTCAGCTGCCCTCAGGAAGCAGCACACGAAGACATGCCCACCACTACTGCAGCCATAAAATCACACTAACAGGGCTCACCAGTGTATACACTGTTTAAAATATTGGTGTTGGTCAGGTTTTTGATAGAACTCTCTTATACTCACTTATAAATACAGTAAAACATTAATATAGTAAAATATTTTTGCCATTTAATGTATTTAAAATGGCAGTTTATTCCGATTAATTTTTTTAGCATCATTACTCCAGTCTTCAATGTGACATGATTCTTCAGAAACCATTCTAATATGCTGATTTGCTGCTCAAGAAACATTTTGTATTATTACCAATATTAAAAACAGTTGTTCTTCGTCATATTTTCATGGAAATCATGATACATTTTTAATGAATAGCAAATGAACACCAACTATTTAAAATAGAACTGATCTGCAACAATGAAAAAGTCTTTACTATGTTATTTATTGATTTTATTTGTCCTTACTGAATAAAAGTATGCATTTCTATTAAGAAAAAAAGGACCGATTAGGATAATATTATAAGGACACAATATCAAGGCCAGTTGGGGAGAAGTGTGATATTACTTTAAGCAATCAAAAATAGTTTTTTTCATCTGATGGATGAAAATCATGTGGAAAAACTCTACATTGAATGTCTGGTTGTTGTAAGAAATTCTGTTGTGCCTGTCCAAATGTTTCATCTTTCAATTAATCTTAAGATCTCACCTCCCATCTCTCTCTGCAGCTCCGTCCTGCGTGATGGTCTTGACGAAGATGCCCAGTTTCTCCAGACCCTGGTCTGCCCCGACACCCATCCCTATAATACTGATCCCCAGCCCTTTATCACCTACACAAAGAGACGTGAGAGAGTAAGTCTTAGATTTTTTTTACTGGTGCAGGCATTCTCTAACATGTACAGTTCCTTCTCAGTTCAAACAGATACTTTTTTGTAATTAAACCAAAAATAGAATAAAAAAAAATTGAAATGACCTGAATGACTGAAACACGAATTCATTAACATATGACCACAAACATTTACAGAGTTGAGCGTCTTGGCAGGGATATTCATTTCACATGCAAAGACGCAAGCCAATCATAATGATCATTTAAATACAGAGCTGGACTTCTCTCATGTTTAAGTTGGTCATGTGAATTTGCTGCACTGGGGGGCATTTCCTAAAAGCTAAATATGGTTGCAATTTCTCTGTTGAACTCTATTAGTTATGACAGAACTTGGAACTATAGTTGATTTTGGGAACAAACCTCTGAACAATAAAAAGCTGCTTGGTTTAAAAGCAATTAATTTCTGTATCTCATACATCTCTACACTACTGACAATGGATCTATTTTTGTCAGTGAGATGGAAAAGTCAGCGTGAAAACTAAATTACAAATGTTTCTGTAATTCAAAAAAACCTATATGACATTGTTAGTCAATTTATAACATAAAACTCCACAGAGGTGAAGAATATGGTGTTTCAAAGTGTTAAAGGGGTCAGGACATGAGAAATCAAATTTGCATTGATCTTTTGACATATGAGAGGACTTTGTACGATTAAAACATCCTGCAAGTTTCATAGCTTAAAAAGTCCTCCTCATTATAAACAAAGCATTTATTTAATCAAGCTCCAAAAACATCTCATTTGGATCTGAGGTATAAGGTGACGTCACCCGGACACAAACATTTGCATAAACACCGCCTCCAGAGCAAGGCATCGACGAATAGTCATCTTCTCATCACAGGCCCTGCCCATTGCAGTTAACGGCTGATCACTTGAATATGCTGACTGCAAGTGTCAAGTTGCATCATAAGCAAACAGAAATTACAATCCCTTCCGCTATTTTGTCTACACTGGATACAATATGCAGATGTGTGTTTGCTTTCTGACAGTCCATGTGTTTGAGTCTGTTGTCAATAGGATAAATGAAGTGAAAGAACGTTCGTTTTGATGCGTTGGTTTAAACAGCTCGTTCACATCTTTGTGCAGATATCAGAAGGATTCCAACGTAAAGAACAAGTGGATAGTTTATTTTCATCCCGGAGGATTGTTGGGACTTCGGAGCATGTTGTTTTATAATTAAGGCACAGTTTCATGGAGAGTTCACAAAGAAAAATTTGTTGAAAGATGAAGTGCTAACTAGATCTGACTGCAGCTGCATCACAAACTGTAAGGAAATGATTTCATAATGCTTTGTCTGGAAATGACAGTTTTTTTTTATCATGTTGTCAAAACACTCAAAACATGCAATAGCAAGAGGGCGTTGATACTGTTACCTATGCAATGACATTAACCAATCATAACAGTGGACGATTACTGAGAAGCCTTGAAGGACACGCCCCTTAAAACAGGTCATTTCAGACAGAGGGTCAGAATGAGGGTTAAAAACAATCATTTTTCCACTTTTTTGTGCAAAAAAAACTTTATTAACATTATAAGTAAACCTCAAGGAACATATTAAAATAATAAAAAAAATCCATGTCATGACCCCTTTAAAGGAGAAGTCCACTTCCAGAACAACAATTCACAAGTAATTTACTCACCCCCTTGTCATCCAAGATGTTCATGTCTTTCTGTCTTCAGTCGTAAAGAAATTATGTTTTTTGAGGAAAACATTTCAGGATTTTGCTGCATATAATGGACTTGGTTGGTGCCCCGATTTTAAACTTCCAAAATGTAGTTTAAATTCAGCTTCAAAGGACTCTAAACGATCCCAGCCGAGGAAGAAGGGTCTTATCTAGCGAAATGATTATGGTTTTCGAAAAATAAAAATGTGTATACTTTTTAAAGCACTAAAGCTTGTGTAGCACAGGCTCTGGGATGCGTGTTCTTGAACGATTCATTCATTTTGAACAAATCTTTAATGTGACTTGGGAAGAACAAGTCGTCTCAGGGAGTTTGTCTCCTATTAGGTTCTGTACTGGAATTAGTTCACCTGTTTCGAGTCTTCGGGTTTTTCGAGTGATGAACGAACGACTCAAACTTGTCAGATAAGAGGTGAGGTGAGCTAATCATAGACTAAAGACCCAGGTAAACAATGAATTAATCTTTTCTGTTTCTTATAGCATTATAGTTTTGTCTTGTTTGTAGTGTGATCAACGTTTGTGTAAGCAGTAGATGTGTTAGGGAAGTAACACATAACATTTGAATTATATTTTGCTAAAATGAACGAAATGACTCAAAAAAAGATTTGTTCATTTTGTTGAACGAGACTCAAAGGTCGGTAAAATGATCCGAACTTACCATCACTACTACGAATCATGTCTTCGAATCACCACAAGTTCATGGTCTGTGTATTCCGGCTCAAAAAAAAGTATGTCAGAAAACTCCATGTTATTTTCTCCTACAACTTCAGAATCGTCCAACATCGTTGTACCGTTTTGTTTGTAAACAGCGTTTGACTTACGTGCACTTTCTTCATCTTTGCGTGTTCACTTTGTAAACACTGGGTCTGTGGTTCCGCATGACCTTTCGACGTGATTCAATAGTACGTGAACGCGCATCCCAGAGCCTGTGCTACACAAGCTTTTGTGCTCAAATTTTTATTTTCCGAGAAAAATGACTGATCGTTTCACTAGATAAGACCCTTCTTCCTTTTAGAGCCCTTTGAAGCTGCATTTAAACTACATTTTGGAAATTCAATATCGAGACACCAATGAAGTCCATTATATGGAGAAAAATCCTGAAATGTTTTCCTCAAAAAACATAATTTCTGATGACTGAAGACAGAAAGACATTAATATCTTGGATGACAAGGGGGTGAGTAAATTATTTGTGAATTGTTGTTTTGGAAGTGGACTTCTCCTTTAAATCACCAGATGTCACAACATTTTTAATTACTCAATTCCAGAGAGAGTTGGAGTATGTTGTGAAAGACACAGCCTCACCTTTCTCGATCTCCACGGGAAATACATCCATCTTCTCCACCCGTTTCTCCAGCTCGTATTCTGCAGACGCCGCCACAGGATCCACATCGTCATTCCTCCGGTCGTACTCTTCATTCGAGAACGTGCTGTACACCTGAAACCCCAGAAACACAACAGTCAATTACGGCTAATAACACACATTAACTTTTCATTTACTTCCATAATCTCATTTAATCTCACTAATAACATAATCTCTCATACTTTCACTGCTTATTATGTGTTTTATTAGGAGGAGACCCCTTCCCAAATCCCCTGCCCAGTATTGCAGTTATTACAAAAAAGCTGGACATTATCAATAAAACCAAAACATCAAAGCTGTAATCAGCTTCTCTACAGTCGTGCCAAAAAAGGGTTTCCTTCTGACAAAATATCAGCCTGGTGAAAGCAGCTTTTATTTACTACAGAGAAAATCACTTCAAAACATTTACTGCACACACACACAAAATCATTTAGGCCTTAGAGAGGTTTGCCTATTCTTTATAGTCAATAAAGTTTTATAAAATCAACATACAAAGAATTTGTACGATGAACTTATGCAGACATTAAAAACACACCTGACTTTAGTCAACGCATAAACTCATTAAACATAACATAAACCTCAGTGAACTAAACCACAGCTGAGAAAGTGAAAGGATATGGAAAGAAAAACAGTGTTTTTGTAATTTTATGAGATCATTTTATTATTTGTTTCAGCCACAAACACAAAAATTCTGACTAAAAAATAAGAAAATTATTTATTGTTAAAGATTATTTTTTATTTTACAGTTTGACAGTCCCTCTGTCTACTAAAATGTAAGTCATACTGGTTTGGAATAACATAAAAATGTGACTAAACAATGACAATTTTGTTTTTTGGCTGTAGTATCCCTTTAAATACTCTATCAAATCTTTTCCCGATTAATGAAGAGTTCAACGTGTGTGTGAAATAGGAAAGAGGGCAAGCGGATTAAGGCTGAGCACTGTGAGAGAGGAACAATAAAACATTGGGTTTGAGTAAAATGATCTTGCTGGGCTCCACTAATTATATTTTATCAGTCTGAGAGTAGAAATTTGAGGGGAAACTCTATATAAAATGAATCCGACTGTAGACAGAGTTAAACTAGCCTAAATAGTATTATTTTGTGGAGAGACACAAAGACTGGACTCTGAATGAACAAAGTCAAAGCTCAAATCTTTGCCAGCTCTCTTTTTCTCACACAAGCGTTTTCCTCCAATGCTCTGTAGATCTGAAGAGAAACTCAGGTATGTCTCATTAGATTAAACTCATTCAGAGCAGGACAGGGAATGAGATCAGTCTACTGATTAGGACTCTTTCAGGAGTGTGATTTAACCTGGTAAACATTTCCTGTATGTGGACTACCTGGAGCATGTCACAGCTTGAGCGACTACGCATGACACACACACAATCCAAGCCAACAACAGTCAGTCAGCTCATCTGAGCAGCGCCATACTTTGATCAGACAGGAAACGGACATTTTTATCGTCACATAAATCCACCTGAGAAATACAAACATTTACTCAGAAGGAACAACATAGATACAGATATCATCATCGCTAACCTCTCTTTCTGTGGAGGTTTAAGAGGGCTTTTTCAACTGCAGTTTTAGGGGGAAAGAACATGTTAGAGGCGTCCAAAGGATTTTGTAATCTGCATTTATAGCGTTGAGGGTTGTGGTTTGAATTAAAGATGCCGATTCAAAATTAAGAGCAGAAAGAGAGTAACTTTATTACTGGGAACCATCTACATCACAGCAGAGAAAACAGCACTGCTAGTCACTACAAATATGCTGAGCTCTGATGTGATGTAACGCATCAAAGTATATCAGGATGACCCCAAATTAACTGAATGGCCAAAGTCCAATAACAGCACAAAGGAATATTCACTGCATTCCATCACAGTTACGGAAAGCTACATGTGTGAGTACAATGGCAGACTTTCTCAATAGATTCTAAAAACATTTTTTCTTTTAAATATTAATTAGATATGACACTTTCCAGAAGACAACATTTTTGTATACAACATGTATTATGTCTTCCACAGACCACCCAGAATATATATTAAAGCTGAACTTAAAAGCAGCTCATCCAGGAATCGTTACGCTAATAATGTCACAACCATGATTCAATATTGCATGACCGCTCACATTTACATAAACCATGCGTCACTTACTTGGCATGTCCTGATGAAAGACAATGAGGTCTATTTTGGTAAATAAGTCTTAAAGGTACACTGTAAAAAATGACTGTGATTTTAACAGTAAAAGACTGAAAAAAAATGCTGCAGTAAAACCTATTAATTGGTTAACAGCAAAGCTGCCCTATACTAACTGTATTGGACATTACATGTAATTTTTCTGGTAGTATACAGTTTTTAGAAGTGGAAAAAGAACATAATTTACAGTAAATAGCCGTAAATTGACATTCCCAGAATTGTACTGCGTTACATTTCACATTTGATGTTTTTTTAGTTGAAATAACTATATTTCTTTTCAGTTTTTCTTATCAATTGTGTGAGTTAGGGTTGTATAGTACTGTGCAAAAGTCTTAGGCCACTAGTATTTTCATCAGCTAAAAAATGGTTTAAAGTCAGTTAAAGTCGGTCTTTTGCTGTAGTGTGTCAGTAGGAAATATCAGATTACATTTCCAAACATTCATTTTGCCATTAATTATAATAATCCAGTGAGATTTTTGTTTGCACAAGGAGTCTGACAACAGCGAGTGCTCTGCACAGAGATCTGATCTCACCATCATCCAGTCTGTCTGGAATGACATGAAGAAACAGAACAAACTCAGACAGACTAAATCCAGAAGAACTGTGGCAAAGTCTCCAGGATGCTTCAAGAAACCTACTTGCAAAGCTGCAGCACTGTTAAAAGTTTTAGGCACTTGTGTAAAAATGAGGATGCTGTCATAAATAGATTTTCTTTATCTATTACCTTCTATTAACTAAATGAAATCAACATTTGGTGCGACCATTCTTTGCGTTTACAGCAGCTTTTGCCCTAGGTGCACTAGCGCAAATTTTTTCAGGTAGCTTTGCAGGTAGGTCTCTTGAAGCATCTTGGAGACGTTGCCACAGTTCTTCTGGATTTACTCTGTTTCAGTTATTCAGTTTCTTCATGTCATTCCAGAGACAGACTGGATATATATATATATATATATATATATATATATTTTAAGCTGCTTGTGATGGGCTTTGGTTTATCATATGACTTTCTCATCACCACCTCCTTTTGGTGATTGTCAGTGTATTACAAAGGTACAAAATAGATTTCAGTACTTCAATAGGTTGGTATATTAACATTATACCAGTTAATAAAAGTGCTGTATTTAAATGTAAATTTAACTTAAATCCATAAAACCTAAAATGTCGCTACTTTAATTTTTACAGTAAATTTCTGGCAACTACAGCTGCCAGTTTTTTACCGTAAATTTGTATTTTTATTATTTTATTTTATTATTATTATTATTTGTATTTTTTTTTTTTTTTACAGTGTAGAACTGCAAAAACTGTGTGTACAACAGCTTCTGTTGCAATAATCTTGACTAACACACACCTGAAAGATTCTCAGGACAGCTGAAGGAAATGTTACTCACCTGATCATCACAAAAGTTTCATTTGCACAAGTTTTTAATTCTTGCCAAATTAAATTTTAAACTAAGCTAGAGATTTTAAACTAATTAAGCGCAAGAGGACATGAAAAATAATTAAATGTACCATTCGTTCTATCTGAGATGGTTTTCTGTTTGTACACACTAGAATCCGCCTTTTAGACCGTGCACAATGCTGAGTCTAGTTATCTTTCACGTTTTTTTTTTTTTCACAAGTTTCACAAGAAAAAAAAAAAAATCACCTTTGATATTCTCTAATAAGGCTTAATCTATATTTAACATATCCAGGTGATGACTATATAATGTTAGTTTTATATTTGATTTCAATATTCAATTTCTGTAGTATGTCTCACCAATGCCGTAGCTAAATATGAGGTCACCAAGGTTCAACGTTTTTTGTTTTTTTTTTACTTTTTGTTTTCTGAATGACTAATTTGCTGTTTGAACTTCTCATATAGAGTGTCTGTATGTATAGCTAAACCACTTTCACAGTTTGCTAGAAATTTTAGCATCTGTGGTGTGAAAATGACGAAGAATGTCGCTGCAAGACGCTGGCGGAGTGAGCGAGGCTTGGCACAGCCTCCACCCGTGTTGCCACATCCAGCTATTACAAGCTTCTTTGGCCTCGTCTTTTCTTCTTAATTTGACACTTTAGAAAGTTAATAAAGTGGGAAGTTGCAGTTAAGGGTTAGCAATATCTTTAGCTTACGTACAATAGGTTTGAACAAATTTTGGGTTATTTTATTTATTTGTCTGATTTTATTTGTTTTCATAGTAATATCTAGCAACACTGCATCACCAGCACAAAACTGACAGGTTATTGCTGACACAATGCCACATTTGGTAACCTGAATACTACTGTTATTAAATCACTGTTAATTTAATTTGGTTATTTAATCTATTGCTTGTAACTTGTTTATTTGTTCTTATTTTATTACTGATAGATACTCGTCTTTAATAATGTTTAAACGACTAGAAGGTTTTGCCATGGTCTCAAAAATAGACTTAAAAATGCAAAATGTTGGTGTTGTAACATCCTTATTTATTGGTTACATGGATAAAAAAAAAAAAAAAAGAAAAGAAAGAAAGCATCAAAGTTGTGGTGGTACTAGAGACAATTTTGGCAGTGCAAGTAAAATCTGAAACACTGACCATACAGGCAGGCAAAAAAAAAATAAAAATCCTTAGAGTTGAGCCCTGCTAAAAACATAAGCATACTTCAGTAAAAATAAGCGTAGAATATAAGTGCATGCCTGTGTGTGTGTTTCAGGTTTAGAGTGAAGATGGTAAAGTATAAACTGATGTAGTCCAAAAACTGGAAAAAACTGTTCAGCTTCCCGACCTTGAACATAATCTCCAATCCACACGACTAGACGTCTCTCTGTCTACACACACAGTCATCTCTCTCAACCACATGGACTAACTGTCCTAACCAATAATAATTGGTCTTAACTACAAGCTAAATAAAACCATACTCCTTTTGTAACATATTTTAATACAGGGTCTCCGCATGTTTGAATGAAATTTAAAAACAATTTTACATTTAAAAATGTATAAATAGAAGTTTTAACACCACAATACAAAAACAAAAATAATAGCTGTGCAACAGCAGTGCAACATTAACAGTACAATAGAAGACAGTCATTGTCTTGTGAAGTGGACAAAAGAGGTTGCCCTGTATGTTTGGCAATTTAAGAGAAAGACGTTGCCATTTAACTGCTGCTTTTAACTAGCTCCATTTAATTCAGACTGCATGCACACAACTCGTGCAAATAGGATTTCATCTGCTGTAGATTCAGCAGCTGAGCAGGAAACACTGTCTCACGCTCGCATTCCTCCACACTCCTCACAGGATTTAATCTAAACAGCAGTCTATGTCGGCTTAGCGGCACATTATATAGAGAAGCTCAGCATGAATCTTCACAGAAGCGATTGAACAGAAATCCCTCTAATGCAGTTCACCCACTGACTCTCTGTCTGCTGAGCTAAGAAGCTCGTTACACAGAGGAAAAAATCTAAATCAATAATTTTATCTTGATTTACAGAAAAATATCTCTACAACAAGATCAAATTTATTTGAGAAGCTTCGAAACTTGTTTTCTTCAAGCATAAATTTAAACCTAAAATTCTATTTGCCAATAAAGGAGAAAAATCAAGTAAACAAGTCTTAGTATTTAATCCAATTTTGCTTCTCACGTAAACGTATTTTATTTTAAGACTGGAAAAGCAAGACAAAAATGCTGGTTATAAAAATGACTTTTAGCCTTTGAACTTGCACCATGACTGAACCTGTGAACACACTGAAAAACCATCTAGGAAAATAATAGAGAGCGAGACAGAGAAAGTGCAATGACTGCGTGTTAATTAACTGTTGAATATATTTGAGGATTTGTGTGCGTGTGATGAATGGCAGGCCTGCACTGACCTCACACCGCTCTGTGGTTACACTTGGCCTCTTTTTCTCCTTTCTCTTTCTTTCTGTCTCTTTTCCATCTCGCCTGTTGCCATGGACGACGCCAGCAATTCAAACAATGTTCCTTTTCTTTGCTGAAACCTGATCGCTCACGCTCTCTGAGAGTGAGAAAGAGAATCTGTGCTGTGCTGTTCACACCTGCTTCAGTTACACAACAACATTCAAACACCTTCCTGTCTGACTTCTGACTTCCTCTCATCCTCATTCTGAGAGCAGTTACATTTTAGCTCACCAAAAAATTTAATTCTCATTATTTACTCACCTTAATATTGCTTTAAACCCCGAATGTCCCATGAACGTTTAATACGTTTTATGAAAATACGATACAAGTAGTTCACATGTGACTCGTGACTTGCTAAATCCAATACACGTGTGACAGTCGTGTGACAGCTTTGTATGAGAGACAGGCTGAAATTTGTCATTATTTACTGATAATTTTCCTCTCCAGTGAGCTGCTTACCACTGTAACTGGAGCCAATGAGCCAAACTTTAAAACGGATAAGGTCGTAGCCACCACAGAATGCCAAAAATCACTAATTATTGTCCCTCAGTACTTCATTTGTTGCGCTACATTATGAGGAAAAGAACATTTCTTAACATGGTCTGCTACTGTGCTCAACGTCAAAATGATTGAGCTGGACAATCAAATACAAGCAGGCGGGCTTTACTGTTCACTGAAGCCAAACATGAATTCAATCATGAAGCTCCAGTTTTATGGGTGAAAGGGGACAACATAAGTAGCAGCTAAACATTTAATATTTGAAAAGTAGAAATGTTAAACGACTGACAGTAATATCCAAAGATGCACACTACTCTTAGATCTCACCGTTTTGAACTGAATATATACGATATTATTTACAATGTAATTCATAACTGAATGTGATGAGACAAGAAAAATAACAAAAACCATTTAGACCATGTCGACATTAAGAGTGAATGATGTGTGTATATTTTGTATTTTTTGCAAATTGTTCAAATTGATTACTTTACAACAAAACCTTATTTATTTACAGTTTAGGTCAAAAGTTTACATACACCTTGCAGAATCTGCAACATGTTAAGTATTTTACCAAAATAAGTGGTATTATACAAAATGCATGTTATTTTTATTTAGTACTGACCTGAATAAGATATTTCACATAAAAGACATTTACATATAGTCCACAAGAGAAAAAACATTTAAATTTATAAAAATGACCCTGTTTGAAAGTTTATATACACTTGATTCTTACCTGAATGATCCACAGCTGTGTATTTTTTTTTTTTGGTTTAGTGATAGTTGTGCATGAGTCCCTTTGTCCTGAACAGTTAAACTGCCCACTGTTCTTCAGAAAAATCCTTCAGGTCCCACAGATTCTTTGGTTTTCCGGCATTTTTGTGTATTTGAACCCTTTCCAACAATGACTGTATGATTTTGAGATCCATCTTTTCACACTGAGGACAACTGAGGGACTCATATGCAACTATTACAGAAGTTTCAAACACTCACTGATGCTTTATGAAGGAAAAACGATGCATTAAAGGAGAAGTCCACTTCCAGAACAATTTACAAATAATTTACTCACCCCCTTGTCATCCAAGATGTTCATGTCTTTCTGTCTTCAGTCGTACAAAAAATTATGGTTTTTGAGGAAAACATTTCAGGATTTGAATGGACTTCATTGGTGCACCGATTTGGAACTTCCAAAACGTAGTTTAAATGCAGCTTCAAAGGGCTCTAAATGATTCCAGCCAAGGATGAAGGGTCTTATCTAGCGAAACGATCTGTCATTTTTTTCTGGAAAATAAAAATTTGTATACTTTTTAAGCACAAAAGCTCATGTAGCACAGGCTCTGGGATGCGCGTCCACAATGCTACGAATTAGTGATGGGTCGTTCTTGAACGATTCGTTCATTTTTGAAAAAAATGACATAACGTTTCGCTAGATAAGACCCTTCTTCCTCGGCTGGGATCGTTTAGAGCCCTTTGAAGCTGCATTTAAACTACATTTTGGAAGTTTAAATCGGGGCACCAACCAAGTCCATTATATGGAGAAAAATCCTGAAATGTTTTCCTCAAAAACCATAATTTCTTCATGACTGAAGACAGAAAGAAATGAACATCTTGGATGACAAGGGGGTGAGTACATTATCTGTGAATTGTTGTTCTGGAAGTGGAGTTCTCCTTTAAGAGCCGGTGTTTAAATTTGAAGGTCGGGGTGAATTTAACTTATTTTGTCTTCTGGGAAACATATGTAAGTATTATATATAAAAATATGATATTTAGGCAAAATAAGATAAATGTATACATCTTCATTCTGTTCAAAAGTTTACACCCCTAGCTCTTTTAATGCATCATTTTTAGGTAACAACACAGTATTAAGAATCAAGTGTATGAAAATTTCTTCATTTTTATAAATTCAACTATTATTTTCTCTTGTGGACTATACTGACCTCAACTGTATTTAACAAGCTAGCTTTGGTACCCACTCAATGTTCAAAGGACACCTAATATACCCCTTTTTACAAGATGTAATATTGGTCTTGGGTGTCCCCAGAATGTATGTGTAAAATTTCAGCAAAAAATACCCCACAGATCATTTATCATAACATTTATCATGTCATTTTTGGGGCGTGTTTAAAAAAGCTGTTTTGGTGTGTATCACTTTAAATGCAAATGAGCTGCATATTTCCGCCCTGTCTTCCGAAGACTCTGCAGACATCTCTGCTTTGCATACCTACAGCAATAAACGGTTGCTAGAAGCAACATAGCAGAGCGAGAGAACTGGTGTTCAGCCGCACATATGGGAAGTCAAACACACCAAAAGTGGGCCATAACAGCGCTATGTTACAGGGCTTGCACCACTGAACAGACAGAAAAAGTTGTGTTCGCACACTGCCAACACACATTTATGTCCAAACACAATGTAAAAGTGGATTTTGCTTAACAGGTGCCCTTTCAAGACAAGGTTACACCCTTGTAGTACAGCAACATTCATACTTCAATGCTTAATTGTATTTAACTCTGTATATTACTTTAAATACCATGTCATCATTTACAATGATGGGCAACCAGGGCTGTCAAGTTCAATAAATGTCCAATGGCATTTCTTATAAACATCATCATACCTGCCATGGCACATCTGAAAGTGCGGAGTTGAAAAATGTGCAGAAGCATGCATAAAATTTGAGAACTATGGAAGACACCGCAATTTTCAGGGCTTAATAAATCTGGATGTGTTCCTCAGACAAAGCGACTACAGAAGAAGAAAATAGGAATCGTCATAAAATTTGCATAAATGTGCCTTTGTGATGCTTTATTTGATGCAGTAATTGTTTGTAGGTTCAAAACCCTTGGTTGCTGTATACCTTCACTGCATGGAAAAGCAGCATGAACATTCTTGATGCTCACATGAGGGTGAGCAAAAGAACAGAATGTTTAACAGCAATGTTTAATGTCTGACCACTGTGCATGTTTTATGTGGCATCCTTACATTTGTAATGTGGGTGAATTAATACTCAGTGTACATCTGCTTCACATTTACATTTCAACTCCAGTCCAGAGAAAGACTGGAACGCCACACCAGTCATTCCCTGTATGTCTCCATCTCTCTCTTCAAAGTCAATAATTACGGTTCAACTCCTTTAAGCTACAACAAACTGTCTCACACACAAGCTGTTTGAAGTAAAGCTAATTCAAATCCTGCTCAGGATACACTGACATGCTTGCGTGAGAGCAGGGAACACACACATATATGAATACACTGTATATTAGCCCACAAACCGTACAGGCTGCAGCTGCACACATATGTAAATACAAACTGTAACATTACCACACATAACCACAAAGAGGAAAAAATGGATGGTTAAAAAATCTAACTGAATGCTGTTTATCGTTGAAATAATGAGCCAGTCATAGAGCACTTTAAACAGACACCTAACTGGAATTTTATTTATTTTTGTTATTATGAAAATTTTTTATTTTTACTAATCCTGTTTGTGCTAGATGTCAAAATCCTTGATTCTTATGGTTTTGTAATTTATGAATTTGTTCAATTAAAATTGTCAAAATTGTGACATTTCTGTATGATTTGTATAGTTGAATATTGCCAAAGAAGGTCATGATCCCAGTGGTGAAAGGTTGGACACAGACATGTTATGTGTTTAAAGTAATAAATAGGGAACTTTTCTTTGCTATTATGATATCGTTTGTTGAATTAGGCTGCAGAAAGGAAAGGACTGAAACTTCTTGGGAAGGGTGTTTATGTTCCTGACTAAAGAACAAAACAGAACATGATTTTAAAAAAACAACAACAGTAATAATAATAATAATAATAATAATAATAATAATGGCATGCATGAACAAATAAATTATAGTAAATACTGCAATATTTCAAACAATAAGGATTGTCCATTTTGATTTCATGTTGACTTTAAAACTAGATAATGTAAATGCTACATTTTTTTTTTTTTTTGGACACAAGTGTACACCATTCATCAAAAGTGCCAATTAGCAGCACAGTAATTAACATGACTAACACTAGCAGTGCACTTCTACACCTTCACCTCAACAGCACCTCACACTCCTGACAATTTACAACATATCATTCTGATTCAATTCCACCCGTCATAACGGAGCAGATTTAGTGATATGTGACAACAGGCACAGCATTAATATATGCTATATTCTTTCTGACCAATTTAAACCACCCAATTTCATGCTGTTTAATATTTGACTGATTGTCAGCACACGTCATGAAGGTCACAAAGAAAAGCACAGTAGAACCAGACACATGCTGCACTTTGCAACCACTTAATAATTAACTGTTTTACCTTTTTTTAAACATACATATATTATTAATTTGTAGGGCTGCAACGATTAATCGAACGATGTCGTGAGGTGCGTTTAGTCGATGAAGCCGGTACGTTGATTAGTAGTAAAGCTCCATCACGTGCGTTCAGTACACAGAGCAAGTAATACACAGAGCCGTAAAGCACTGACAAGCTACGCCAAATCGGCCGCAAAATCGAATTCGATTTTGAGCGCGATTTTGGCGTAGCTTGACAGTGCTTTACGGCTCTGTGTATTACTTGCCGCTCCAGCTGAACGCAGGTGATGGAGCTTTACTACTAATCAACGTACCGGCTTCATCGACTAAACGCGCCTCACGACATCGTTCGATTAATCGTTGCAGCCCTATTAATTTGCTGTGGGCTACAGTCGACACCCTGGTCAGTATTTTATTTTATTTTTTTCCATCACTGAATTCAATGATAAACTGCCTTTAACTGATAATTGAGTGTTTACTGTTGTCCTTTTGCATTATTGACACACTATTTTGACACTATTTTTTTTTTTTAGTTATATTTTTGGGCTTGTTGTGCCTTTAATGGACAGGACCGTAGAGGGTGACAAGAAAGTACTAGGTGGAGAGAGAGGGGAGCGGGATCGACAAAGGACCTCGAGACGAGAATCGAACTCGGGTCGCCGCGAGCACATGTGCGCTATATGTCAGCACACTAACCACAAGGCTATTGGCGCTGACATTTTCACACTATTTTAATACTGTAAAGCTGCTTTGACACAATTTGTATTGTTAAAAGTGCTACATAAATAAAGGTGGCTTGACTTGACTTTTTTTCCTTTACTTACATTAGGGCTGTTACGATTCCTCGATTCAATTCAAGTACTCAGCAAAACACTGGAAGTGGCACATTCCACAGACAAATATCCATGAAACGCATTATTAGACCATAAAGCTACATGATATATTTAACCAATTAAAAAATAATAATAATAATAGATAACGGTATTGTGAAATCACAAACTCTACGATTCAGTTAAATAAATATATGCACTGTGGGTTTAATATGCACTTTTACTATGTGTGTAGGTTATGTGCATCTCAGAATGGCTTCGCTCACAGTAAATGCTGCTTCAGTCCGAGTAGCTTATAACATTCATAACATTCATCAACACAGGAGAATACATCAATATCTTTCTAAATATGCTAGCTGCTCATCAGAATTTCAGATTAAAACTCAAACCCTCGTTTGATGTCCACATATTCAAGAAATGACAGTAGCTGTAGCATTTCCATCATAAAGAAATGGTCAAATATTTAAGATTAAGTGGACTTTTGAATTAAATGTTGTTTAGTCAATATTAAATAAGGATTCGATCGTGCTGTAAAGTGTAAAAACAATCATCAGGCCATTGGCGTCATCTGCCTTTGATATAATATGTAGTATACATTACTTCTATTTTTTATAATATATTCCGTATTTTAACAATTTTATTCAATAAAACCATATGATTACTTTGATACTTTATTTGAACCAATTATTATTGCCTCATTACTATTTTCTATGTATTTTAAGTCATTTTAAAGGCTATTGTTTGGTGCCGGAACCTTGTGGTTAGCGTGGTGGCCCGACTTCGAAACCCGCCTCGTGGTCCTTTGCCGATCCCACTCCCTTCTCTCTCCACCCAATGCTTTCCTGTCTGTTCTCCCAAAGTCCCTTTAAGACAAGTCATTTCATTTGGCCGCCATCTTTGAAATGCCTCTTGGGCATGCAAGTACAGCTCCTATCTCTTTAAATGGGAAAACATCAAATTCTTCACTAAGCTTACGATTAAATTTCATATTTGAAAACACGAATGAAATCTGACAACAACAGTCTCATAAAGCTTGATTCTAATGTTTACATATCGTTAAAAAAAGGCTTGTTTTTGACGCTAGACAAGCCAATGCGCATGCACAGTTATGAGCGCGAGTGTGCGAACGCTGCCTGTTTCTATAGCAACGGGAGCTTTTAATGGCTGCTACAGTGACACGATGACTTTACTAATCAACGATTGGATTTTTCATTTAGAAGACAGGGCTTATTCGCTATATTGGGCATTGCACTTTCTCCCATTCATTAGTAATAGAAGTGCACAGTCTTCCTACATATAAAGTCTTTGGTTCTTCACTGTCCTGTCTAAATAAAAACATAAAAAGCCCCCCCATCCCCCTTTTTATATATATAAAAAAAGGCTATGGTTTGCTTAGGTTTATTTTTATTACCTCAAAAAATGCACTCGATTAATCGTCAGAATAATCAGGCGATTACTTGATTATCAAAATAATCGTTAGTGACAGCCCTAATTCACAGTGGACCAGGAAAGTATTTAAATGCATGAAAGTCATAGTATAAACAATGTATGCAATAAAATGTCAAACAAGCTGAAAGTTGTTGTTGTTGTTGTTTATTTTTTGGATTTCCTCTGCTAGAATTACCTGTGTGAACTTGACTTCATACATCCACTAAAAATCACCAAAATGGCAGCTGATTCAAAGACAGACCAAAAAAAGTAGTTACTGAAGAAAAGTGATCCTGCAGCAATTGAGGGCAGATGGCACGCTGATGTTATGTATCTAGAGCAACGACATTCAGTGAGACTGAAGAATCTAAATACTTTATGGCCACTGTATTATTGTGAAGAGATATGGTTCCTTAAAGAAACAACACGAGAACAGCACATCAATTTTAGATGAACATGTCAGAAAGATCTGGAGACCCAACCCTGCGGTATAAAGAATAGCTGATATTTTTAGGGCCCTGCGAAATCGGTTTTATTTTTACCTCAAGTATTCAGTATTACTTTCTCTAAAATTCCACATTTAATAATTTAATCTCTTAAAATTTTAACAATAATATTGTCCGGTGAAATGTGATTTATTTTATATTTTTTAAATCTGTGTGGGTTTTAATTCTTCTATATTCTGTGTTTTTTACTATAGTTTTTCATCAAAAATTGATGGTAATCAAATGCATAAAATGTGACCATTTGATTCATTTTAAATGACTTTTAAAAAGTAACCTGAACAATTCCATTTTTATGCCATGCAAGAGGTTTACCGTTTAAATTAAAACACAGACAAAAAAAAAATGACATATATTACAGCATAATATTCACAGACACTAGTCCATGTAGTAATCATTTCATTTAGTCATCTCAGTTTTACAAATTCTGTTAAATATTTTGCATAACGTTGAATTCCATTTATATGACTCTGATTCTGTCCATGTTTTTCACATCATAAACATCATTTGTGAACTCTGATTGCAAACACTTGCTACGAACACAATCCATCCGATAGTGCAGAAGTGAACTGCTACTGATGATGTATAATTTGAATATGTGCATGCATTTTGCATAGTCACACTTATTACAGCAGAATGCATTTCTACATCTGTTCAGCTGTGTAAAAAATTGCCTTCAGAGAACAGTATGTGTTTCATCTCCTTCAAAACAGCAGCTGGAAACTCTGATTTTAACAAGGAATCTAAAAAAGTCAGAAAAACAATGACATCTAACAATAAACATTCAGGCGGCACATTTCTGCAGTGCCATCTGACAAACTCCACTCCTCTATCCTAATCCTAGGGTTATGATTTGGTTTGGAACAACTGATCCTTAGAGATTGTTTGACCTATCTGTGCACAGGAGGAAATGACTCAAACAAGAAGACCGCTGCATAAAGTAGAGTCAACCAGGTTTCTTCAAAACAGTATTTTAGAGAGTGAGCAAGTTAGATTCCTCAGGTGACGACTTATGTGTGTCACAGAAACACGAGTATTCCCATGTTAGCGCCACACCCGTGTGTTTGTTCAGACTTTTGTGTAGCTTTGAGGAGAGGCTGCTGAACTTCCTGGAGTGAACGGTGAGAGGTGGGGCGCACGGCAGGTGCACTTCATAATCACATGTGACACACACACACTATTGCTACAACCCCCATCCAGGACATGAAAGCACACAAATGCACACTTAAACACAGTAAACAGGAAGAACACACCTTGTGTTGCTAAATATAACAACAACAGACATGTGTGAGGATGAAGGAAATGTCCTGACCCGCTAAGATAAGAGAAACAGAACTCCTATTTTATCAACATTAGTTACTTGTTGAACTAATGTTACTCATTTAATGTAATCATTTTTGTTAAAATTGTTGAATGGATTTTTATTATTATTATTATTATTTATTACTATCCCGCACAGTTTTTGGTGCACAACTTAATTAAAATGTAAGCATTTGCATGTCATTGCAATGTATATATATATATATATATATATTTTTTTTTTTAAACTAATCTTTTTATTATCACACTGTGAAAAAATTTAGCCAGCCATTACGTTTTTGGTCACTACAACTTGGAGTGACAGTAAATAGCATAGGACAAATCCGAGACCAGCACAAACACATTTTTTTCACATTTACTTTTGCATAGCTCTTTTTTAAACTATAGCAGCTTTACAGAATTGCCAGTTGGATATCTTCAATAAGCTGAAAAAAAGATCATTTCAGCTATACCACACATTCTGAAGTATGTGAAATTAAATTTAACCTTAACACAGAAAACACAAAAATCTGAATGGCTGTTTAAAAACATGCAAATGACTTACTTTGTAACAAGCGGGTGCAGAAACATAAAGCCCTTTGTATACCACTTGCGTTTTTCTGCCTTTCCATATGTGCCACCTACTGTCAAAAATTAATTAGCATTTTCATTCAACCTATTTGTCATTTTATTACATTGACCTGAATAGGCAAATCACTTTAAAAAAACTGGATCCAAATTTCATCGTGGCATGAATAGGTCTTTAAGCCGAAAGTAAACCTTCCTTTTGCGCAATGTAATTTCCATCAGCACTTATTTGAGTGCTTAAAAACAAGAGTCCACTAGGTAGTTTGCATATGCTGAATGCATTAATCTGCACTCATGATCAATATAGTGTACTCTGAAAGGTTTGCATGCTCAACTGTGTGTGAAACAGAGAGGAAAATTAAGTATACTCAAGCCTTTAAGTTAAAGGGGTCATCGGATGCAAACATTACTTTTACATGTTTGAACATTAATGTGTGTTGGCAGTGTATGTACAAATCTACCCTGCAATGATAAAAATCCATGCAGTGTTTTTTAATTAATATGTAAAAATAATATTCCCTTTTTCAAATCGAGCCATTCTCAGATGCCTGTTGGTGTGGTGTCACCAACAAAACGCATGTTATTTTTTATTTAGTACTGACCTGAAGGCTCTTTCGACTTGTTTGTTCTGGGTATTTTTTTGCTGAGCCAAGCAAACACCTTACAATGGTGTAATAACCTCCCAGACGCAACAGAAGCAAAGCAACATTTTCTTCAGCAAACTTTAATTTTACATTGTCTGCTGTACATATTACCAATATTTACCCACTATTAACCCATATATATTTGAAAACAAAAGTTTACATACACCTTGCAGAAACTGCAAAATGTTCATTATTTTATCTAAATAAGAGGGATCACACAAAACACATGCTATTTTTTATGTAGTAATGACCTGAATAAGATATTTCACGTAAAAGATGTTTACATATAGTCCACAAGAGAAAATAATAGTTTATCAAAATGACCCCGTTCATAAGTTTACATACACTTGATTCCTAATGCTGTTTTTTTTTTTTTTAATTAGTGATAGTTGTTCATGAGTCCCTTCTGTTCTTCAGAAAAATCCTTCAGGTCACATTTGAACCCTTTCCAACAATGACTGTATGATTTTGAGATCCATTTTTTCACACTGAGGACAACTGAGGGACTCATATGCAACAATTACAGAAGGTTCAAACACTCACTGATGCTTCAGAAGGAAAAACAATTTGAAGATCAGGGTAAATGTAACTTATTTTGTCTTCTGGGAACATTTAAGTATCTTCTGTAGCTTCTAAAGGGCAGTACTAAATGAAAAAAAATATGATATTTAGGCAAAATCAGAAAAATGTACACATTATTCTGTTCAAAAGTTTTCACCCCTGGCTCTTAATGCATCATTTTTCCTTCTGGAGCATCAGTGAGCGTTTGAAATAGGGCTGCACGATAAATCGCATGCGATTGTCAGGTGCGTTTAGTCAGTAAAGCCGGACATGCTACGCAAAATCGTGTTCATAATCACAGATAAAAAACCGGCTTTACTGACTAAAAGTGCCTGACAATCGCATGCGATTTATCGTGTAGCCCTAATTTGAACCTTCTGAAATAGCTGCAGTCCCTCAGTTGTCCTCAGTGTGAAAAGATGGATTTCAAAATCATACAGTCATTGTTGGAAAGGGTTCAAATACACGAAAATGCTGAAAAACCAAAGAATTTGTGGGACCTGAAGGATTTTTCTGAAGAACAGCAGACAGTTTAACTGTTCAGGACAAACAAACAAGGACTCATGAACAACTATCGCTAACCCAAAAAAAGGTACAGTTGTGGATCATTCAGGTAACAACACAGTATTAAGAATCAGTGTATGTAAACTTCTGAACAGGGTAATTTTTATAAATTCAACTATTACTTTCTCTTGTGGACTATATGTAAATGTCTTTTATGTGAAATATCTTATTCAGATCAGTACTAAATTAAAAACAACATGCATTTTGTATGATCCCTCTTATTTTGGTAATAACATTTTGCAGATTCTACAAGGTGTATGTAAACTTTTGACTTCAGATGTATTATTGCTATGTTATGTTATTCATTAACATTGCTCCAGTTGCACTATTGCTTTCCAGCCATGCCGAAATATTTAAAGGAGTCATCGGATGCCCATTTTACACAAGCTGATATGATTCTTTAGGTAGGACTGAGACAGCTGATTTGAGTTAAGATGCTCATGTCAATCAACTATTGTGGGAGCGGCCTCTGTGGGTGTGACAGCACAACGACAGGCATCTGAGAATGGCTCGATTTGAAAAAGGGGATATTATTTTTACAGATTAATTAAAAACCACTGCATGGATTTTTATCATTATAGGGTAGATTTGTACATACACTGCCAACACACATTAATGTTCAAACAACATGAAAAAGTGAACTTTGCATCCGATGACCCCTTTAAAAAAAAAAAAAATGCATAAACCATGCTTGTTTAGGCAAACAAAACTGAAAGCGAATCAAAGGCAGGAGTTAGGGTGACCATACGTCCTCTTTTCCCCGGACGTGTCCTCTTTTTGGACCTTAAAAAAGATTTCTAAATTGCCCAAAATGTCCAGGATTCGGCTTTTGCTTTCTAGAGTCGCCATTCATTGTGTGTGTTTTTGTATTAAAGCCCTACACGGGATTGTTTTCTTGATCCTGTTCCCGCTGAATTTCGGGCCATTACTGCCTGCTCACGCAATCATTCTCATATTGAATATCATTTTTGTGCATCAAAGAGCTGCTATCGTATGCAGAGTATTTAAATCTCTATTGAATGAGTGGCTATTAACTTTTACTTTCAATTACGTGATCACATGCACTCTGTATAAATTGGGAGCACATCTAACAAGATCAGATACGGGCACATTATCTGCTGAGCAGCAAATCCTCCAGCATGACTGGTCAGTCGTATCTCCTTACTCTTGTCTTGACCCATGATCAGTTAAATCTGATTCCTGCAGTTTGTGTTGGATGCAGGGCCAAATCTGCACCTTTTGCATGGAACTGGGCTGATTTAAACTGTTACGAAGGGTTGATTTTATCCCGTGAGTTAAATGTTTTAAATATTGCATAAATTACATTTGACTGAAATTGAATGTTTCAACTTGTATTGAAACATTTTGCATTCTACCTGTGATAAAATGAGCAAGATGTTAAGTTTTGTAAGGTCCACTGGTAGGTAGCATTTTAGCTGTGTTTATGATCAATCTGCACAAGGGTGACTGTAAAATATAATAATATAATAATATTAATATAATAATATTTGGAGTTTTGAAATGGGACATGGTTATTGCGCTACTTTGGGGGCTTCTCGACCTCACCCACACGGTCCACTTTTTTGCAAACCAAAATATGGTCACCCTAGCAGCAGTTCAAAGATAAAACTCACACTTCAGCTGCCGCTGTGATTTCAACTATTACAGACACACCTACAGAAATGCCCCTGTCTTTCAGAGAGAACATGAAAAATGGAGAGAAAGACAACTGTTCGTCTCCAAATCTCAACACTTTTAAAAATACACCACACCACCAACAAATGTTTAAAGTATCATCACATACGGCACTATTTGCGGTGTGAGTGTCTGAGATGCCAGCAGTTATGAGTTACACGCAGACTACACACTATAAACACATAGTCCACGGCTTAGTAAAGCTATGCGCTAACCTACCACCGTGTCATTACCGCAGTGTCGCGTCATCACCTGTTAACTAACTATGCACTGCTGTCTGCTCTATATTATGGCGCTAGTATTAACATTTCAGACGATCAGCAGTCAGCAGAGATAGAAAACTGTACTGTCAGTATGTCACTGCATGTTATTGCACCAAAAAGTGATTACACTGTTGCTTCAGATACAAAGAAGATACAAAGAAGAAAGAAGTTCACTGAAGTCTTGTAAATGTCTTGACTTTTTTTTTTCTAAATGGTGAGAAAGTTATTTTAAAGCCACATGCAATCTGGACTATTTCAATGCTTGTTTGAGATCAATTGACAGGTGAGTAATGCAGCAGGGTGCATTAGCGTTTACACTACAAATACAATGTGTTGGCATATTGACTTCTGTACCAACACATTCTTATGGAAAATTAAATCAAAACAACTCTCTGCCCAGTGTCGGGTTCTAGATGAAGCCGTTCGTGAAAACCGGTAGATGAGATTAAAATAACGCATATAAATACACAGTTAAGCATTAGTAATTCCTGGGATAATTCACTTAATCCTATCAATTCTTTGTACATATTTGCCAGAGGCAAAACAAGCGGCAGTAATACAGTTATGACAGGCATAGCAACAGTAACTAAGGGGGCAGGGCGAGTGGATCGGCCAATCCCAAATCACAGATAACTTCTTATGAACTATTATGACCTCCTTTGTGGGAAGAACATAAATTGATGTTGTCAACATTAAGAAACCCGGCTTTGCCTAATGCATGATAGTCTAAGCTATGTTTGTGTTTATTTATTGAACATCCAATCACAAAAGACACATTTCAAGTCTTAAAGGTACAGTGGCAAAAACTGCCCTGTTAAATTAGTCAGAATGGAGGTGGAAACTAAGTTTAAATAGTAAACTACGACTGCTTTTGCAGAAACCTTGACTCACATTGTAGGTGGACTTCACAGAAAACAATAAAAAGCTAAAAACACACAGAATGTGGCCTTTTATGGATGACAATGACTTCAGTAGCTCCAGAGACTTCTGACAGAAGACAGTGATCAAGGGAGTTATTTTACTCTGTCTACACGGTCTACTGAACAAAGAGTCTCTCTTTCTCACACTCAGTCTCCCTGTCTCTCTTCCTCCACAGGACTGGCTCAGGTTACCGTGAGACCCTGTCCTGCCTCCTCCCCCCTTCTGGAACACGGGACTTCCTCGAATGAGTCTGGATTGAAACAAAACTCAAGTTGCCAGGCTATTCCTAGTGCACCCGGACTCCTGGAAAGTGCATGAGTTTAGCCAGTCAAACTGGAGATTGTGATTGTCAGAACACTTTTGTCATTTTTGTGTGCAATATGCATCAATCCATCTGTAAACTATATGGAGTATAAGGCTGCCAATGTGTCCCAACCATGTGTGGCAATAATTTGAGCTCTCTCTTCCATATTAATGAGTTTCTGTCCTAACCAGCTGCTACTGTGACAAGAGTTTTATCTGTCGCTTGGTTTTATCTGGTGCAGGTTGGCTCTGCCCCCAGTGAAGCATCATTGGTGCAAAATCCTGTACAGTAAATGGCAAAACTGGTTGTGATTGTAGGGCCCTAGGAAATCTTTATTAGATTTATTTATAGTTATAATAGACGTTCAAGCGCGTAGCACTGAAACCCAATTGTAACTGTTACAATGGCCAAGGATCAGAAATCTCCATGTAAAACTGATCGTGCAGACCAAACCATAAGTCGTAGAGACTTGAAACTTGGAGGGTCAGTCACAGGCTCAAGTATCATATGTCAGTGTCAGTGTCTGGGCGATTTGAAATGGCACTATATAAAAATCACACTACCAGGAGGAATCATCTCATCTCGACAATTCACGTGAACGGATGCAACCGGAGTTGGTCTACCGCAAGGCATGTCACCCGACATCATAAAAGTGCGTATAATATGCACAGGACTGTTGTTGCCCATCCCTGGTCTATAAGGACATTTGCAGAGCTCAAAAAAACATGGCTGCCAACGTTAACGAAGACCGATCAGAATGAAACTCAGTGGGCTGTTTAACTCACGGCCCCAAAGGTCTAGGAGATGCGCATCCACACGATTTTCATACCATACGATAGAATTCCTCATTCCAGACAACTTTGCCTCTAGAACCACCACTGTTAATCAAATCGTTTGTTAAATGATTGAGATGATGTCAAAAACCTACTTTTGCGAACTAGTCCTAGGTTTTTCGCTCAGTCTGGGAAAAAAAAACAATGCAGCACAATTGTCTAGACTCTCTAGGTCAATAATTATCAAAAAAATGTGAAATTTGCCCTTTGGGAAGCTATAACAGGATCGTTTAAAAATGGGGCCTGTCCGAATTTACCCCAAATCCTACAGCGCTTAAAGGAAAACTCAAAACTTCATTAAATCTGGTGAGCACATGCAACAGATGATTCTAAACAAGCATGCAAAGTTTTAAGGAGATTGGACCACAGTTGGTGCTATACCAGTCATAAACATAAAAAAAAAACATAATATTTCTATGGCAAATTACCTGGATTTGCCAAAAATTATTTTTATAATCACTGATTTAAGTGGGTAATAATGTATTTTTTCATATTTTTTTTTCTGGATTGTTTTAATGGTTACATTTTAGTAAAACAAAAAGCATGTCTAATTAATTACATTTACTTACACAATTTAACAACTTCGTGGGTTTGAAAATTGTCAACTGAAAATTGACAAAAAAAAAAAAAAAAAAAAAAAACACCATATTTTACTTTTTTCCTGGATTCCATTTTAATGGTTTAATTAAATTTTAATATTCAAAATGCATGTCTGACTCAATTCATTAAACATGATTTCCAGTAATTATTATTTTTTACTATAATACCATTTTTATTTGAAATGTTTTTTTTTGTCAGACATTGTGTTGTCTGTTTTCATTTTTCTGTATTTATGACCAAATACAAAAAATACAATAAAAAACTGTGGTAATCAAATGAAGATATAAAAAATGATAACTTAATTCAAAATGTAACAATTAAAAAGTGACTGTCAGTACACACAGACTTTATAGTTAAATTACAGTCCTGCACTTTAATATTCATAGACACTAGTCCATATTGTGATTTGATTATGTATACAGCCCCACTTTATTTATCCAAAATGTCATATTCTTTAAAATTCCACATTATACAGAAAATTACATTTGTATGACTGGATTCACAGGGCCATGTGATTGTCTCCGGTCGGATAGCATGTGCACTTTCAGTGTTTACAGGAAAATTCCATTTACATTTAATCATTTAGCAGAAGCTTTTATCCAAAACGGCAACAAAAGCAATTAGACCAACAAAAAGGCAACAGTATCCAAGTGCTGCGACAAGTTACTAGCACAGTACACATATCAAGGTTTGTTTTTTAAATATATTAGAAAAAATGAATAGAATAGAATAGAATAGAATAGAATAGAATAGAATAGAATAGAATAGAATAGAATAGGTAAGTGCTGGCATTAATTGGTTAAATGTTTTTTTTGTTTGTTTGTTTGTTTGTTTGTTTGTTTGTTTGTTTTTTTAATGGCTATAGACTCAGCAGCTCAAATTGAGAAAGGCAGGTCGTTCCACCAGCTGGGAACAGTCCAGGAAAAGGTCTGAAATTTATTTAAAAAAAATGACTGGTTAGAACACAGTGTGAGGGAGAAAAGATGCATATTCATTAATATACCACATAAAACACAGTCCACACACTGCAGCACTATTACAAACTGAACTTGCCAAATCTTAAAAGCATAGCTCTTATTATTTCACTCCAGATTATAAACTTTTCATCGGCAAATAAATCACAGTTGTGTGAAACTCCAAAAATACTTTCCTAAATCTGACATACAACAGACTTGTGGTGTAATTTCAACATTTTTAAATGAAGCCACAAAAGATCCTTTGCAGCTAAGGACACATTTAATGACTTAATCTGAGGGCGGGGGCTGTGAAAGATCATCTCCAAAAAATAACTGAACTTTTACAGCAATCCACAGACCACTGACCAGACCGTCTGCAGTGCGTGTTGATGTTGGCTGGAGCGGTTCACAGCACCGTGTGAACTGCCACAGTAACGTCTGATTGCTCTGTGTTTATCTGTTAAAAGGATAGTTCATCCAAAAATGAAACTTCAGTCATCATTTATTCACCGTCATGTTGTTCCAAACCCATAAGAATTTTGTCCATCTTCGGAATACAAATTAAGTGTTTTCAAATAAAAACGGTGAGATTTTTCCCTCCAATGAAACACCATGTAACCAAAACTTTCACATTTCAAAGTTTTTCACAGAGATCCATATGAATTCTTTTATCTGAAGAGACATTTTTGGAAAAATTTAATTTAGGCTTTTATACAATACATATATATAGTAGATCAAATGTGGAAAATTTAAGCCCAACAAACCTTACTGCTTCTTGCTTGTCAAGCTTGTCTGAACTAAGGAATGATGATTATCGGCGCCAATATTAAGCATTTTTACAATTATCTTCAAAAGCTGATTATTATTTTCAAAAGCAATTTGCTGATAAAATAATTTTGAAGTATTTAAAGAACATTTTTTCAGAGCCCTTGTTATGCTTATACATCGGTTACCAGACATATATATATATATATATATATATATATATAGGTTATCGGTCTACTTGCTCTGTAATAATCTGTATCGGCCCTGAAAAACACATATCGGACATATCCTAGTCTGAACATGTGCTCTGTGTGTTTTGATCAATATTTATATGTGAATAAAAGCCTAATTTAAATCTCTTCATCATATCATGTCTCTTCAAAAGCCGATTAAACCCATCGATCCATGAATTACATTTATTACATTGTCTTTATGAACTTTTTGAAAAGAGAATGAACTTCAAATGGAGTGACAGAAATCTCTCAGGTTTCATTAAAAATATCTTCATTTGTGTTTTGAATAATAATGAAAGTCTAGGTATGAATGACATGAAGGTGAGTAAATGACAGAAGTTTCATTTTTGGGCAAACCCTTTAGAGACACCAAAAGCTCCTGAATATTCACATATTTGGAAGCTGGACACCAATGAACGATCAAGAAAAAGATCATGATCCCGTGATATGACTTTGTACTAAATCCGAAATTTAGTAACCATACGTGTTAAAAAGGGCCATGATGTTTCATTTTAAGATTTGGTTTTGGTGTGATTTTTGGCAGTAGCTGCTTTCTGCAACTATTTTAATACAATAAAAACTCTTCAATATGCGGTCATACTGTCCCATGAACATTTTCTGCTTGTTCTCAAACTACTGCAAGACAGTAACCATCCCAGAAGTCGTGTAAATTAAAAGCGTACAATCGGAAATTCATTAGGACCACTGTGTTAGATCGTTATTGTTTACATCCCTCAAAATGGTCTGTATGACTTATTGTGTATTGAAAGCAGTCAGACCAAATATACAACTGCTGTACCATTTCCTGACATACCTCAGAGCAGCAGACCAGTGGACACACACGTAAGATTTAATTCTCCAAGAACAAATCTATAAATCACTCATAGTTGATTTTTATTTAACGACAATCATTACATACTTCACTCAACTACGCATGCCAGGTACAGCAGACGCCTTGTAAACTATAACCAGAGGATAAAATCTCTTTCACTTTGACGTAGGAACCAGACAGATCTCCCGTTTCCTGCCTCGGGTTTACCAGAGATGCAGCTTGCCAGGTCTTTATCGTGTTTCATTTAAACAACATTGCCAAACCTGTTCATGAAAGACTCTGACCAATCATGTGGGAAGTATTTGAATCCCCAGTTATGAACCCACATCCACAGCAACAACGCAAACACTCTTTAGCTCAACATGTTAAGACTGAGATGAAACACAATGGTGGAAAAATACCTCCCTCAAGCCAGGACAAGACCTGTTTACACAGTTACACACCTTCATTTCACAATCACAGAGAAATAAGAGAAGAAAACAGAGAGCAAAAGACAGTAAGTGTGAGGTGGGTCATACAAAGGCTTAGACAAAAGGTTTACCGATCATTAGTCATGCATTACAGTAACTTTAACCAACTAACATGTTATACAGACATTAAAACAGTGGTGTCAAACTCAGTTCCTGGAGAGCCACAGCTCTCCAGAGTTTAGCTCCAACCTGCTCCAACTCACGCCTGCTTGGAGGTTTCTAGTAATCCTGAAGACTTTAATTAGCTGGATCAGGTGTGTTTGATTAGGGTTGGAGCACAACTGTGCAGAGCTGCAGCACTCTAGGAATTGAGTTTGAGAACACTGCCTGAAAGAGTGACGGTAGACAACATATTGAATTTTATATGAATGAAAATGAGGCTGCGAGGGACTTACATATCTTGGGTCTTTATCAACCCAGGATGTCATTTATGTCTGTTTTCGAATGAATTTTTTGTAAAACATGTATAGAGTCACTAGTTACCCAGGGTATATAATAATTTTTTTCAGCGCAAGAATTATTAAATATCTGATGACTTTATTCCTCAATATTTGAAACTCAATTATGACGTAACGTTTTACTCATAATTACCTCAGGCATAAAACATCAGCAAAACTTGAACTGGCTTGAATGGCTTTACTCCATAGCAATGACTGTACGCAATGAAATATAAGTGTCACTGTCATTTGATGATGGATGTGGTGAATAAGCTGCCAGTAATCAAAACATTAATTGTAAAGACACTGAAAATGATATGAAAATAATAATATGGTTGAGATCGCACGTATGAACCAGATGTTGAATGTACTGGGAAATTGCGCTCTGACAAGTGACAGTGCTGGTAAAACCATCTGCTCAAATTAAACCCTTCCAGGTTTCAAAAGGTAAAATTCCTTCAGGTCCCACAAATTCTTTGGCTTTTCAGCACTTTTGTGCATTTGAACCCTTTCCAACATTGACTGTATGATTTTGAGATTCATCTTTTCACACTGAGGACAACTGAGGGACTCAAACACAACTATTACAGAAGGTTCAAACACTCACTGATGCTCCAGAAAGAAACATTAAAAACAGTGGGGGAAATTTTTGAATTTGAAGATCAGGGTAAATTTAACTTATTTTGTCTTCTGGGAAACATGTAAGTATCTTCTGTAGCTTCTGACGGCCAGTACCAAATGATACAAATATGATATTCAGGCAAAATAAGAAAAACGAACTTCATTCTGTTCAAAAGTTTACGCCGCCGGTTCTAAATCCATTATGTTTCCTTCTGTAGCATTAGTGAGTATTTGAACCTTCTGTAATAGTTGCATATGAGTCCCTCAGTTGTCCTCAGTGTGAAAAGTTGGATCTCAAAATCATACAGTCATTGCTGGAAAGGGTTCAAATCCACAAAAATGCTGAAAAACCAAAGAATTCACGGGACCTGAAGGACTTTTCTGAAGAACAGCAGGCAGTTTAACTGTTCAGGACAAACAAGAGACCTAAGAACAACTATCACTAAGCAAAAAAAACAAAACACAGCTGGATCATTCAGGTAACAACACAGTACTAAGAATCAAGTGCATGTAAACATTTGAACGAGGTCATTTTTATACATTCAACTATTATTTTCTCTTGTAGACTATATGTAAACATCTTTTATGTTAAATATCTTATTCAGGTCAGTACTAAATAAAAAATAACATGCATTTTGTATGATCCCTCTTATTTGATAAAATAGCTAGCATTTTGCGGATTCTGCAAGGTGTGTGTAAACTTTTGTCTTCAACTGCATGTATAGATAGATTTCACCTTCAACCACTCCAAACATGTGGACAAGTCAGACATCTTGGAACAGTTAATAGCTGGGTGTCCATCCAAAGTTGTGAATTTCACTTATGCGCAAAATTGTAATATCACATAAAACATTTGCAAAAAAATGCCGTTTCCAGTCAATGAGTCAAAGAGAACAAAATCATCACTTCCTGATAAACAGGCACTAAATATCACTAAGAAAGTAGGATAAGCCACTAAATATACTAATTTTCATATATAATAAATTACTTGGGCCTCAGAGTGAGCAGACAAAACACAATAAATACAGTCACTGCAGAAATACTCCAAAATCCACCTCAGGTGAAAAAAAAAAAAACAAAAAAAAAAAAACTTTTTTTCGCAAATTAAAGGTTATTTTCCTCCAAATTTACTGTTTTCATCATTTCTGATACGACACTTCAAAATGTGCATAAAACAGGATGATGGAAACCTAGCTAATATGTCATCACACAGTAAAAATCAAAGAGTTTGACAATATTACACAGCCAAACCGCCAAAATGTAAACTTCTGAAGAAATAGGATAAACATTCACAGGTAAGAATGTTTTGGTTTGTGTTTATGACATTTATTAACACAATCTTTTACAGGTTTTTAAACCACCGTAACTTTTTATGTTGAGTTAGTTAATGGCTTCGTCTTTTTGTATTGTGTTAGTTTAGCAAAATCATCTGCTTAACTCTACTGCAGACAGAGATATTTATACATGCATATAACTACAGCTGCAAACACAGTCAAATTGCTCTCAAGTGTTTACAGACCAACTTTGACGTTCCAATATGGCAGACAGCTTACCTACAGCAGCCCATAGAAACACCCACAAATAAGGCATAGATATGTAGACACTGATGCCAAGAACATCCTAAAATCCACAAGGGAACCACCCAGAACACCCTAACAACTGCAGTGACAAAAACCACACAGAAAACCTTAGAAACTACACTCTCAGAACTCCTTAGCATTGTGGAGGTGAATGTTGCACAAGCAAGCAGCACCACATTTTCTTCAGCCAGCAGTTTTGATTAAGATCTCATGGAACATGCACATGTAGGCTACGCATGAAGAGAGAGATAGATCAAAATGAAGATTGCACATAAGGAAAGGTGTTATGGCTGATGCTCTTCACACTCTTGTACAGCACACCTGTTTTGAGTGCAGGAGTCTGTGGTGTTGTTCAGAGAATAAAGGAAGAACTTCCCAGGTGCTGGAATGCCCCAGGAACAGGCCACCGCTGGTATTTTGGCAACTTGCTGCCACCTCTGCAGAGCCTGTGTTTATTTCTTATTTCTAACAGCCCAGTGGATTACAGAAAGCCCTGTGTTGATCATTACCAGCAAAGGTGTGAAAGACATTCCTGAGCAGAGGAATGCTTGAGATGGAAATTATTAACTTAAAATAGATTAATAGACATTAAGCGTCTCAAGGCCTGATCAGACAAAAGAGCAGCGTGGCAAAGTAGATCAGGACCATATGCCCGTGGCTGGCTGCCACAGGACGTGGCCAGAGTCTAGTGGTGTCTGGTGAGCAATTCAGGGACAAAATATTGCGCAATGAATAGCATAAATGAAACGAATGAAGAAAATGAAGCCATTTTTGTACCATCAAAATGAAGCACATTTCCCCCCTAATTTTCTTTCATTAAATAATCACAATATTAAATACTCCCATTTCTGAGGAGCACTGCTTGTAAAACATGGATCTCTGCCAGCATACTTTTCTGTTCTATTTACCATCCGCATTTCAGGTCAGCCCTCTGTCCCTCACTGAATCGCAATGTCAACAATATTTCTAAAAATATTCCCCCTTTTCAACCCTCAAACAAATGTTCTGCAATGAGCCCCTCTGTTGCCCAACTGTTGTGAGAGCTTTGACCCCAGGCCTCACAGAGAGCTTGAAATGTCCCCAAAACATCTCCTTTCCAAAGCCACAGTGACACGTGAGTGCTCGCAAACCATAAATTGAGTGTTTTTCTAATAATCAAATTTGAAACAAAAGCAGATTTTGCGTCCCAAGCCACAGACATCTGTAATGAAACCCAGAAGTAAAATTATCATCTGAATATTGTTTTGGCACCATGATATTGCTTACCCGTATTGGCTCGGTGGAGAATTTAATTTTCCTTCTTGGAGGCCGTTCCTCATCCTCAGACAAACCAGGAGCTTCATCATAATCCTCATAGACCTCATCTTCATTCTCTTCATCCTCATCCTGCTGATCCTGAACTGGCTCCTTATCATCCACAAACGCTGCGTTCTCAAAACTATAAAACACCGGAGAAGTTTTCCCACATTCGTCTGGATCTTCCTGCTCACTCTCCTCCTCATCATCTTCATGACAGCTATTCCTCTTTTGGACGATCTCCTCTTCCTCCTCCTCCTCTTCTTCTTCTTGATTTGGTTCCTCTTTCTTCAGCTCTACATCGTTCTCCAGCTGTTTGTCCTCTGTATGGTTTTGCAGTGCATCAGTCACATCTTCTCTCGGTGCCTCAGATTTAAGTTCCCTTTGCAGCTTCACCTCAGTCATAGCATCCTCCAAAAACTCTTCATCATTCTCCTCGCTTTCTGAAGACTCGTTTTGGACCACAACCAGCTCAGCCCTTACCACTCCTGCTCCAGTAGGGTCCAGACACTGTGGGTCCTGCTCGTCAACAGACGGACTGCGAATAATGTGGTTTTCACTTTTTGCCTCCTCAGGGCTCCAGGGCTGTTTATATAAGCTGTTAGCTGAGGGTGAAGACTTGAGATCTTTTGCAGGAGTACTACTAAGTTGAGGCGGCTCATTTGTCGTGGATTCATTTCCAGTTGACGGAGACCGTTTAAACGGGCTATGAGCAATGGGCGAAAGAGGCTCGCTTCTGCTGGTCGGAGAAGGTGGTTTGTATGAAACCGGGCTGATGGACTTGAATGGAGGGCTGCTGGCTACCGAGTCCGTTTTAGGCGAGAATGATTTGGGTGATGTGTCGGAATTTGGGGACGTGGGTTTGTGTGCTGGATCAGTACCAGGCGAGGTGGGTTTTTGGAAACTCCCTCGTAAAGGTGACGGCAGCGAGCGCTCAGTAGGACTTTTAGCGGAAACTTGCTCTGGCTCTTCTTTGTCGCCATCCACAATGAAGTTCTCCAACCGCCTGGAAATAGGCCCGGCGTTAAGTGATAGTCTATTGACCTGCTTTGAGTCCTCAACGTCCCTCCTTTCCTCTGGGGCACTCCTCACGGGTGACGTCGGGCTTTTGATGCCACTATTGCTGCTATTTTCAGAAGATCCAAAGGACCTCCGGGCCCCACGCCCCTCCTCAGGAACCTTCCCCTGGGACAGCCGAGTAGAAACTCTGCCGGGCACCGGCCTCTCTGCGGCAGGCTGCTCTTTTATCCCTCTCTCAAAGAGCTTTCTGGTAACTGAAAACTTTTCCGCCAGGGCGACTTTATCTATCTCGACTTCCTCTCCCTTTGGAGTTCTGTCCGCATTTTGCGGTTCTTGGTTGTTGGCGCTACTGAGGCAGGTTTTGTGAGTGCTGGCCGGGAGCTTTGACACTGGGGATACAGGAGACGCATCTGTTTTGTGTGCTGGTTTCACCTCCTGACTCTCCGGCGGTTGCTGGCCGTCCATTTGCAGGAAAATGTTCTTTATTTTGTTGACCCGGTTGCCAAAAGGCCTCCCTCTAGTGTCCTCCCGGGGGTCGCTGGCTCCATTAGCATAAGATTTGGCCTCGCTGTCGGATTTGGTCCCATCAAAAGAGCACTTAATGGCGTGGAAGTCCGACTTGTATGCATTTCTATGCGGGGACGCGCTCCGCAGGGTGCGTTCACCCTTGCTCTCTGCTTTGATCATTTTCAATGACTTTCAAAATGTTATTTTACTTTAAAACTGTATTTTAGGTCCGTGGTCCTGTATCCTCAATCGGACAACGGCATGAGCCCTTCAGAGTCACTCTGATACATTGCATCGATTCCCCGCGCTCATCTGAAAAGAAAAGAAACAATGTAACACTCTCAGCTCAAATGATCGCGTTTACATTTCTAACGCGATTTGAAAACACGAGCACGTAAGACGTTCTTTTGTGAACAGATAAAATGTAGCCGACACACTGAGTCATCCGCTTGATCAAAGAAAGTTTGAAACTCAGATCAAAACTTTCCAACAGTGATTTGCAGACAGATCCACTGATCTCCATTGATTCAGTGCTCAATATCTGACATAACCTCAGCACTAAAGATACAGTTCAAAAACTTTAGCTAGATTGTATAATGTTCTCCAAATGATCAAGAACTGCCGCGGTCGGTGTTAAACCTGCCCACCAAACCCACTAAATCTGCTCCAGTGGGACTCGCCGTGGAACAATAGCTCAGCATAAGTTCCAACAAATGATCAAAATAAAGTTTCGGAAATCGAGTTACAAACAATTACAGCTTTTGCAACAAGCAAGTCATCTTCTTCTCTTACCTCCACAGATATCTTAGTGTCTACAGGCGCCGGTTCTTCTGCTCTGTGTAATTTAGATCCCCAACCATGTCATTTGTTTCACCGCCATGGTTCTTCAACATAGTGCTGTCCGATTCGCAAACGAATCGTTCACTTGAGTCAGTTCGTTTTAATGATTCGGTTCAAACGATTCACGAAGCGTTCGTAAATCACTCAGTGAGGGAGAACCTTTTTAACTAGCAACATTTGAAACAACGTATCTGGAAAAAGGGTATCAAACAGAATGACAAAATGAAACAGAAACACATAAATACACACAATAAACCTTATAAGGGTAGACCGTTTATTTGTTTATTTGTTTTGTTTGTTTGTTGTATTTTTTTATTTATTTTGTTTTGACAACATGAGACTGTGCAGGAAAACACAGGCTGTTATGGGATATCATGCCGTTCAACCCAAAGACTGAAAGTTTATACCTATTTGGATTTTAGATTTAACCAAAGTATTATTTAAAGAGCTATATAAAGTTAATCCTTACGAAAATTAACCATGGTTTTACTAAAGAAAAAGTGTAGTAACCATGTTTTTTGGCGTATTGATTACCATTTATATAAACACAATTTTACTACAAACAACGAAACCATGGTTAATTTTTGGTTACCATAGTTTAACTTTAATAACCATGGTTAATTTTCGTAAGGGAGTGTACACTTGAGTGCTATCACTGGTGATTCGTTTTATTAGCTGTCTGAAGTGAACAGTCCAAACGAATCGATTCGCCAAAAGAATCGAACTTCCCTACGCAAATCCAGCGTCTCTCTTCCCTATTCAACTACACACACACATACACACTCTTCAGACCTGTTGCACCGATGCGCGTTCCCGACGATCTGGCGGGCGGCGTGAGCGAGCACACAGCACATTCCAGGGCTGCTATTAATCCCAACCCCCTTCCCGACTGTGAATCTGCTACTATGGCGAAGGTTTGGATAATGAATATTAATTAGGACACGATGACGTTACTAGGAAACCTGCGTGGAGCATCCAGTCAGGAATCCTAATTACTATTTATTAGCCAGACCTTCGCAATAGTATGATTTATTTCGTTGCCAGACTGCACAGTTGATACAGCCCGGTTAGGTCGAGAAAGGCGTGGGAAAGAACCGCGATTCACCCCACTGCACCTCTATGTTTGTGAAAATAGACACAATTTAGAAAATATATATATATATATATATTTTTTATTAAGAAGAAAATGTAGCCTAAGGATAACCAAAATAATAATAATAATAATAATTTAACATTTAATTAACTTAAATGTAAAATTTAATTTAATGTAATTTAATTCAGTTTAATTTCATTATTTTTTATTTAATATAATTTTAATTTTAGTTTATATTAATTTTAGCTCAAAATAATAGTTTTAATTCTTAAGTTCTTCTTAAATTCTTGTTAAATTATTAATTGAAATCATTAATGGCCTTTCTATGATGAGTCATTAATTCAAATAAACATGTTGGCTTTGAGGGATGAACAAGTTTGAGGGATAAACATGAGGGATTTGATTAGTGGCCAATCAATCAAAAATTAATAATAATCATGGCTGTAATTACCATAATACATGTTAAGGATGATGCATATTCAAATTAGTGGCCAATCAATCAAAAATTGATTGGCCACTAATTTGAATATGCATCATCCTTAACATGTATTATGGTAATTACAGCCATGATTATTACAAAAGTCCATAGGTCAGAGCAGAGTTCAGAGTTCAGTAAGAATGCTTGCTGTTGTCACAATGATTCAGTTATTACAACTTGTGCTGAAATAAACATTAGTTCAGTTGAATCTCTGAATACAAAGCATGTGCGTTTCGACGTCAGGGTGATGTGGCAGTTGGAAACCCTTGTCTCGTGTCCCAGCTCTATTCACAGATGTCTGTCTGATGTTTCCTCCAGTTCTTCTGTCTGGCAGTGTGTTTGTCACTGGTTCAGTAAAACCTGAATACATTATAGGGGGCAATGCAGTTTTTTTTTATTAGTTTTTGGTGCAGTTTTCACATGAAAGGTATACATTTTCAAAGATGTTAAATCTTTGAAAACACTTTTCTGGATAATGATGATGTATGAGAAGAACTAAAATGTGGCCATGGACCACAAAACCAGTCATAAGTATCAGTTTTTCCAAATTATAAATAATCTGAAAGCTCAATAAATAAGCTTTCCATTGATGTATGGTTTGTTATGATAGGACAATATTTGCCAAGATACAACTATTTGAACATCTTAAAGTTGTCCAAATGAAGTTCTTAACAATGCATATTACTAATCAAAAATTAAGTTTTGATATATTTACAGTAGGAATTTTACAAAATATCTTCATGGAACATGATCTTTACTTAATATCCTAATGATTTTTGGCATAAAAGAAAAATAAATCATTTTGACCCATACAATGTATTTTTGGCTATTGCTACAAATACACCCCAGCGACTTAAGACTGGTTTTGTGCTCCAGGGTCACAAATTAGGGGATCACTATACGTCTTTATTTTGTGCATTCCAGTGTTAGTTTTAGACACAACAGATGCTTTTGTTGTCTTTAGTGTGTCTGTGTGAGCTGAAGTCATCTCCCCAGTGACCAAACAGCTTATATTTCCGAAAACTGCCACTGAAAAACCACAGGGAATAAATAATAAAAGAAAAGGGGGAAGTAAACTGAAAAACCTACACTAGGCTGAAGAAACCATGATGAATTTTTTTATACAAAACCCACACAATAATTGAGTTTTCCTCATATGTCTGGCAGGTAATGCAGGGTTTCTGTGGTCTATTTGACCTCAAGTGAGCATTTGACCTGTGTTTTTTTCCCTGCAGGGATAAACTAGTATTGCATATACCTTTGAAATATGAAGGACTAACATTCAGCTTCATCAGAAAGGAGTTCAGCAAGATCTGAGGGTTTTTAAGAGGAGTATGTTTTCTTGACCTACTGATAGCAGTAGAGCATGTTTTAGTAGCTCTGCTCCTGGTTTTGAGTTTGTTTAGAAGTGCAGGGATGATGACGTGTGTCAAGGGCTGTCGGATTCCTGGCATTTCCTGCTCCCTCGTTCCAGCTCATCTTGGGCTGAGTTATCTGATGAGTACTTTACACAGGCCCTCCACCCTCCTCCGCATTGAACATGATCAACAGAATGAGTATTTACATCCTCACAGATGTTGACTGATATTTTATGAATGGACTCAGATCACTGGTGACACTTTAAGCCTGCTTATGATCATTAATCATAAAGGCAGAAGTACAGTGTCTATCTATTTAATTTAACCAAAAATGAGAATTCTGTCATTAATTATTCACCCTCATGCTGTTCCAAAACTGTAAGACCTTCATTCATCTTCGGAACACAAATTAAGATATTTTTTGATAAAAGCCGAGAGTTTTCTGACCCTGGATAGACAGCAACACAACTGACACGTTCAAGGCCTAGAAAGGTTGTAAGAACATCGATAAAATATGCACGCCAAAGACTGACACGGAAGAAAAGAAATTATTGAATAAAGACGTTATTTCTGTTTTCTTTGTGCACAAGAAAGTATTATTGTAGCTTCATAAAATTAAGGTTGTACCACTGATGTCACATTTTAATTATGTCCTTGAATGTGTCAGTTACATTGCTGTATATGCAGGGTCAGAAAACTCTCAGATTTCATCAAAAATATCTTAATTTGTGTTCTAAAGATAAACAAATGTCTTACAGTTTTGGAACAACATGAGGATGAATAATTAATGGCAGAATTTTAATTTTTTAACTATTACTTTTTCTGTAAACAAAGCAAATAAGGTTCAGCTCCTATAGCAGCATACTGAAGTTTATGTTCATGCTCAAACAATATATTGCCATGTAGCACTTTATTCTTTTTTATATCAATGGGTCTTGGTGTAGAAAGATAGATCCGCTCTGATATGGTTGATCACAGGTAATCATGGATATATTCCTCAGATTCAGCCATGCAGAAAAACAACTGACATTATAAAAAAGAAACAACTCTGCAAGTCGAATCACATTTATTTATACAGCTAGAGCTCTATAAAAGGTCGTTTCAAAGCAGCTTCACATAGATTTGATTTAGCAAAGCAGCTTTACAAAAGATAATAGTATCATTATTTAGCTCTGTTTAGTTTAGATTCAATTAACTGTCAGAAGGAACATTTTGGATAGTTTGATAGTATTAGTTTTATAATAGGCAGTTACTGTAAATGAAGTGTTTATATAGATGAAACACTTATTTTGTGATGTGAAAAAAAGGATACTTAGTGATTTTATGTTTTGTACTACTGTATAGTGCAATTAAAAACACACTGAAATGTTTGAAAAAAGTGCATCTGTTGTAAAAGTGTCAAGTAAATTGTATGTTTTGACCACAGGTGGTAATAGAGAAGCCAAAGATCCAGAGTTCACATTTAATGTGAAATGTATTGTGATATATTTCTGAGTGTAACAAAATACTTATTGAGACAGCTGGAGGACAGTGGTTAAAGTGACATTTCACCCAAAAATGAAAACTACCTCATGATTTACTCACCCTCAAGCCATCCTAGGTGTATATGACTTTATTACTTCAGATGAATACAATCAGAGTTATGTTAAAAAAAAATAAAAATCCTGGCTCTTCCAGGCTTTTTAATGGCAGTGAATGGCTGTTGAGTCCAATAAAGTGCATCCAACCCAAAGTGCATAAAGTGCATCCAAAAAACAGTCTGCTCTTGGCTTATTTCGAAAACCTCTGACATTTTTCTTTACAAATATTTGCTTTGTACTTCTAATCTGTGACTGGAGTTTTAGTTTTACTCTCTCCTCTGCACTTCTGTGTTCGTCACCGTGTTTTCCTATTTCCTTTGTCATCCACAGGAACTCTTGAACGCGTGTACGACAGTTAGAGGAAGCTAGAGATTACGGTTTAGAAAGTTGTAAACATAGGCATTTTTCTTACAAAAAATATCACTTCAGAAAATGTTCATTAACTCCCCGGAGCCGTGTGGAGTACTTTTTATGATGGATGGATGCACTTTTTTTGCTTCAAAATCTGGTCAATCATTCGCTGCCATTATATAGGACATTTTTTTCCCATATAACTCCAATTGTATTGGTCTGAACGAAGAAAGTCATATACACCTAGGATGGCTTGAAGGTGAGTAAATCATTGGGTAATATTCATTTTTGGGTAAATTATCCCTTTAAACTCACCTTTATAACGTTCCAAACCTGTATGAGATTCTTTCTTCTGCTGAACACAAAAGAAGATATTTTGAAGAATGCTGGTAACCAAAAATAAAAAAAATCTCAGAAGAATGTGTTCAGGAGAAGAAAGAGTCTGGAACAACATAAGGGTGAATAAATGATTTTTCATTTTTGAGTGAACTATCCCTTTATAAGTGGTTAAGTCTGCTCAAATCATCAACGTCCCTGCTGAAAAAACAAACAAACAGCTAAAACAAGCCTCAGCTGGCTGGCTGGTCTTAGCTGGTTTAAGATGGAAATAGCTGGTTTTAGCTGGTCTCCCAGCCTGGCCAGCTAAGGAAGTTGCCAAAACTCCTCTAAAATCAGCCTGCTGATCAGCTAAGACCAGGCTGGATGACCAGCTAAAACCAGCCAATCAGCTTTTTTCACCAGGGAACAACATCAAGGAGCTCCATTACAGAGGGGAAGCAAATGTTCAGATTTTGTCTAAAGATTAGGATTTTTTTTTTTCCTTCTGTGAATTAACTTGCATGGATGAATTGTTCAAGATTAGTAGTGTTGACTAACAAAGCATAGGGTCAATTCTGATTTCATTTGAACATGAAGGAATAATGTAAGAAATTTCATACTTGACATTCAATAGCAGACCACAAGTGAAAACACATTTGATGTGCTTACTGTGAAGAGAAGCGATACTTATTCTTTGGTGATAAAAAAAAAAAAAAAACTACATTCAGACAGGAAAAAAATAATTACTTTTAAATAAATGATTTTGTGTGATGCTATTATTTTATGAAATTTTATATGGGTGAAATGGTCTAGTTAAAGTATCTAGTTGTTGTTTGAAGTATAAACTGTATTTCATGGTTCCACTGCTGTGATGATACGGGCATAACTGTTTATTCCCATAATAAATACATCCGTTCTCCACCTGTGAGTGTGCTCTGGTGCTGTGGTTTGTACGCAGGAGCCTGTGTGGCACAGCAGTGATTACACGCTCACTGCACCATCACCTGGCAACCACGCAAGGCCCTAAAACGCAGGCGGGCATTTGTTTAGGACTCTTCTTTCTTCTTTTCAGTGTTCCTTTGTCATGGCAACCCTTCAAACAAACCCTTTACCTCCCCTCTGTCTCTGTCTGTTTCTCCATCAGGTTCTGCTGATATGATCAGTGCAATGAGCAGCTAGTGCCTCTCTGACCCATGATCAGCACATTCTTGTCGTGTCAAAGTGCAGCTTTCAAATGTTTTGCTTTTGAAGTGTATTGGGGAACAAGATTTACAGAACAGCTCAAAATCAATGATTTACAACTATGAGTGTGTTTGTATCAAGTCTTGTCTGAACAAGTCAATGGGATACGTTATTATCAGTCTGAAATCTGAGTGGAATCTCATGGTAACTTGATCCTAGTAAAACGGATTCTCTGTAATATTTACTGATGTAAAAAAACGGTTTTCTTATCACAAAAATAGAAGGAACAGCTAACCTACAAACAAATGATTATAAATAGTTTTTAAATGGGTCTGTTGACTTTCTTACCTAGGTCTTTCTTTTCTTGTAATGGAATTTTCCTCTACCCTCATGTTTACATACTTGTAAGACTGGCTGATAAGAAGTCTTAACATTTTTGGCCTGTTTTCAACACTCTGTAGGAGTCTGTGATCTTTAGTCCTGTTAATGAATGGAAATACTCCACTATTTTAGTTTGTTTTATTTTTTATCATACTTAAGACGAACTGATGATATGAGTCTGCAGTGAATCATTCTGTTTAGCAGAAAACATCCACTGATGACAACATTATTTACTTTTAAGTAACTATAAAATTTCAAAGTTCAAGTTTTGTTTTTGCTAGTCATTAAGCTCTCACTCATTCACTCATCTCATATTAGATATAACTGACATTTTTTAAGATAGATTAGATCTTATATTGAACCAGAGAGACACCACCAGAGAGATTGTGAGTGTGAGCGTGACTGTGATTTTGTGATTCTGATCTGTTATATTTCTTGTTAACCTGACCCACACTTGACTGACAATGAAACTGCATTTTTATTTGGCATCTCTCTGGTATTGAGACTCTCTCTCTTCCTGTTATGGCTGACCCCTAGTGGTCATAGCAGGATGGAGAGAAGATAGATTTAGAGGTCTATCTCAATCTTTCAATAGGTCTACAAATGAATCAGGATCTGGTGAAACATACTATAACAGAAACATGCTCTTTGCAGCCAGATGGTGTAGTTACAGCATCCACCAGCAGGGGCTAACAAAGTTGTTTTAACTAGGCCAGGGGTAGAGAAGTTCGGTCCTAGAGAGCTGCTGCCCTGTAGAGTTTAGCCCCAACCCTGAAAAAAAAAAACTCACCTGTCTACAGAGGGTATGCATGGACATCACTTTCCTGACAGAATACACCCCCTCAGTTAGACTGTGAGACAAAAGAGCTGCTGAATGAATGTATTTAAAATAGGGAAGCTGCGAAAACTTCAGTAAAATAAACAAGAATTAGTTTAAACTAAAGGTTGCTGGACTCGATGTCGTGTTCGTTACAACTTACCAAATATCCAGTGGTCCATGCATATTGATATGCAGCCAGGTGTTGCCTGACATTTATGTGTCTGATTTTGATGCCGGGGAAATAAATAAAGCAAATTTGCCTGTAAATACAAAATAATTATGTAGGTTATGTAGGTCGGACTGTGACAGCTGATCTGAGGTAAGACGCTCATGTCAATCAACTATCGTGGGAGCGGCCTCTGTGGGTGTGACGCCATCTGAGAACGGCTCGATCTGAAAAAGGGGATATTATTTTTACAGATTAATTAAAATCCACCGCATGGATTTTATTTTTATCATTACAGGGTACATTTGTACATACACTGCAAACACACATTGATTGTTCAAACAACATGAAAAAGTGAACTTTGCATTCAATGACCACTTTAAAGGAGAACTCCACTTCCAGAACAACAATTTACAGATAATTTACTCACCCCCTTGTCATCCAAGATGTTCATGTCTTTCTTTTTTCAGTCGTAAAGAAATTGTGTCTTTTGAGGAAAACATTTCAGTATTTTTCTCCATATAATGGACTGATATGGTCCTTCTATGGTGGACTTCTTCAAAATGCAGTTTAAATAGGGCTTCAAACGATCGCAAATGCAGTTGTAAATGATCCCAGCCGAGGAAGAAGGGTCTTATCTAGTGAAACAATTGGTTGTTTTCATTAAAAAAATACAATTTAAATACTTTTTAATCTCAAACGCTCATCTTGTCTTGCTCTCCCTGAACTCTGTGTATTCTGGCTCAAGACAGTTAGGGTATGTCGACAAACTCTGACCGTATTTTCTCCCTCAACTTCAAAAATCATTTCAAAATCATCCTACATCACTGCAGAAGTATCGACCCAGTCTTTGCAAACTAAACGTGCAAAGAAGATCAAACATCCAAAACATACAAAAAAAGGTAAAACAGCGATATAGGACGATTTTGTGGTTGAGGGAGAAAATACCAACCCTCCAGGACCGAGTCTGGGCACCCCTGCTGTAGAGTATGACAAAAACAACATGTGACAAAAGAAGTATGTCTGAATTCACAGTAGTTATAAAAGAGTAGGCAAGGAGTACCTGGATGACTTCTTGCTTCCGTTGTGAATCTGAAATGTGCATACGATAAACGGACAGTAATATCCCATGAGGCCATGGGAGAGGATTTATGAATGGCAGTGACGTGACACAACTCATGCTGGTAGTGTCACATGACAGTAACAACACAGTGAATGTAGAAAATCCAGATTACATTCATGCTATATAGAACATACCCTATTTGTATCAGTCGTGAAGTACAGTAGTTATTCAAAAAAATACCTACTGAAGAGAGTATGTGATTTCCAAACACAGCCCTGGAGTCTGAGGTGTGACCTACGACCCCTGGCTGTCAGCCAGTCATCACACTGAGTGAGCTGCCTGTTCTCACCACCACTGGGATTGATAAATCTCTCATTACTCAGCATGTGGCATTTTTCCATAAGTAAGGACTGTTCCATGTTAATGATTTAGATCCCTGCTGCATTAATATGACTATACTGAGTTCTGTTAAATCATTATAAGGGAAATCAATTACTTATTTGATATAATAACACAGAATAACATTCAAGAATCATAGAAAGCTTTACAGAAGTTATTCTCATTAATTAATGAATGAATTAATTAACATACCAGACAGAATTCATATGAATATTCATATGTGACCAAGGAATGCTATCATGTTTACTCCAGTGTATAATTGTCAGGGTAGGTTTGTATTTGAAAGTTAATTTTAGCCCTGGAAAGTGGAAACCTATTGTGTTTGTTCTGAGTTTCTTCTTCTACTTGTTGCTGGGATCAAATGTGCACTGCTACTCAGACACACTGACACATGCCCATCAGACACTAGATGGCGCTAGATTAGAAAAAGACCATTTTTGTTATGAATTTTGAAAGTGTGGTCACATTTACCATTGTTTGTTGACTTTTTGCAGGCAAAATCCAATGATTTTAAGTGGAATCCACGTCATCGGGAATTTCAAGTGAGGACGAAAGATTTCCCATTTCAGATTTTGCAGTGGCTTCGCCCAGAATTCACCATGCTGACCAGCAGCAAGCTGCTTGGTTTGAAAGTGATTACTGTGTGAACTGTGCTTCATACATCCGTACACTACTGATGATAGACAATGGACCTTTTTTTCCTCAAAATGTTGCAGAAATGTCGCCACACCTTAATTCTGGAGCTGTAATGTACATTTCCAATTTCATTACTTTCTGCTCTGTAACAAGTGTCAGAAGCAAGAGGATGCACACTGTTGCTTTACATTCTTCTGCCATACTGTCAGAGAGTAAATTTGCATTTCATTCAGTCCATTATGCAGCACACACGCAGTCTAAATTTTAACAGGCTGATGGAAAAGACGTTAATGTGTTGTCTAAAAATAGAAACAATTTGGTTAATAAGGTACTTATTTAAAGCACCCACAACAGAAATACCATGCAGGTTCATTGCTGCAATGTATGGTGTATTATTGAATACCTGTGGTGTGCCTAATTCAGACCTTCATTCCCCAGTATGCTTACATTTAGGATTTGATTTGACAACAGATTCTCTGTTTTGCTTCATACCTAAAATCACTGTAACACTCAAGTCTGTCTTGGCTTTTTCCTTGTTTTCACCTATTGGTAAAATAATGCTTTAATGAGTTCTCAGTTACTGATCCAACTTCAGAAATGCATTTTTCACAATCATCAGCCATGATTAGTATATTCCATAATTGAAAATGTTAAAAATGGTTGGGTAGGTAGTATTTGGTTATGTTATCTCAGTGTGGAATCTGCTCCATGTCAAACAAAGCATTTATCAGGCTACAGACACTGGACACTTGGATTTATAAGCATACAAGATTTTAAACACAACAGCCTACCATTCATTTCAAGTCACGATGAAATGGATTTAGTTACAGCTCTTTTCTTCTGTATTGTGACATATCCGAGTGAACAGATTATCGAAAAAAAAAAATGTGTAGGGCAGGACTTGGTTCTATTCATTAGTTGTTGATTGGATTTTGAGATCTATATTTTCATTACATGCTGACTTTAAGTGTAAAACTTTTTAATGAGGAGAAAAAAAACCAAAACAAAACAAAAACTGAGAACACAAAGCAATGCACATGACTGAGCACAGTACAGGTGTTTCTACAGCTGTCTCTCATCATCCCAGAACTGAAATCACATAATGACTGAAATGTGGACTTACGTCAAAGTGCAAAAAGTGAAGAGTCTTAAAGGAGAAGTCCACTTCCAATACAAAGATTCACATAATTTATTCACCCCCTTGTCATCCAAGATGTTCGTCTTTCTTTAGTTGCAAAGAAATTATGTTTTTTGAGGAAAACATTTCAGCATTTTTCTCCATATAATGGACTGATATGGTGCCCCGATTTTGAACTTCCAAAAGGCTGCTTAAATGCGGCTTCAAACGATCCTAAATGCAGTTGTAAATGATCCCAGCCGAGGAAGAAGGGTCTTATCTAGCAAAACGATTGGTTATTTTCATTAAAAAAAATACAATTTTAATACTTTTTATTCTCAAACGCTCGTCTTGTCTTTCTCTTCATGAACTTTGTGTATTCTGGTTCAAGACAGACAGTTGGCAAAGTGAACATGCAAAGAAGATCAAACACCCTTAACAAAAAAGGTAAAACAACGATATAGGACAATCTTGAAGTTGAGGGAGAACATGAGATGGGAGTTTTTCGACATACCCTAAATGTCATGAACAGGAACAAAAACAGTCCAGGCAGACCAAGACAAGACGAGCATTTGGCATTAAAAAGTATATAAATTGTATTTTTTAAAATGAAAATAACAGATCGTTTCATTAAATAAGACCCTTCTTTCTCGGCTGGGATCATTTACAACCGCATTTAAGATCGTTTGAAGCTGCATTTAAACTACATTTTGGTTCAAAATCGGGGCACCATATCAGTCCATTATATGGAGAAAAATGCTGAAATGTTTTCCTCAAAAAACATAATTTCTTTACGACTGAAGAAAGAAAGACATGAACATCTTGGATGACAAGGGGGTGAGTACATTATTTGTAAATTGTTGTTCTGGAAGTGGAGTTCTTCTTTAAAATGTAAAATGTTTACTGGAGCTCAATGACTCTAAAGCTAGCTTAGAGTATCTTATTCTTTTTCTCTCTCTTATTGACTGCAACAGCTACAGTAGATTGCTCGGTGTTTCAGAGCTGTTTAGAGCATCTGTGCAAACCTGCAGTAAATCACGCTGTTTCCTCTCACTCTGATTATGCTGTATCAGCAACTTCACATGTTTACATTTAGAACAGCACCAAATTGGAACGGTTTATTTGTAAATGGTATAAAATGCTGAGCAAAGTGATTTTGTTTTTAAACATTAAGAATATCTGTGTTAAGGAATATCAGGAAGGCAAATTAATATTTATAAATTGTTGCACACAAAAAGGAGTATTTACACATGCATACACACACACACACACGCACACATTCTTGCATTTGTGGTTTACGGGGACTCTCCACAGGCGTAATGACACACACACACACAAACACACACACAAACATATTATTTTTAATGTAATATATTTGCTATAACAAAAAAGCTACAAAAAGACTATTAGTTAATGCATTAGGTAACATTAAAAATAAGCAATACAGGATTTGTTACAGTATTTATTCATTGTTGGTAATATTAATATTAATAAATAAACATATGAGTCATAAACTGTTCATTGCTGAGCTGCTGTCTTAAACCCTGGTGCATAAGAGCTGCTTTCATTGGTTCAGGCTGGACTTATTCTACCATGTTTTGTTCCTTTTTTTTTTGCAATTAAATTAAAATTTATAGTTTAAATTCATATGAAACGCATTTAGCATTATGCAGACTGTTGTAGGAATGTAGGACACGAATATAAACTAGTGTGATTATATTCACTTGTTTACCCAAAAACTATTACAGAATTTATTATATGATAATGCTGGAATTTTAATTTGGAAGTTTTACATTTTTAAAAACACAAATTTGTTGATGTGTTGCAACCAACCAATTTAAAATTACAGGTTCAAATTGAAAGCATTGCAGTTTTTTTTCTCCTGGAAATAGCCTGCAGTAAACAAAAACAGAAAAATACAGTAACAGTAAACCATAGGTTTAATTCTTGCAGTAAACACAGACTTGCAGGTGAAAACTGAAATGGTCTTTTAAAACCTATCATTTGAGCCTAGGTTAAACAAATGAACGCTTTGGACATTTTTAGTCTAAAACGTTGTTTTCCAGCTCAGAGCTCAATGGAGGTGTTGCCACCTGGTGGTCTAATAACATAATGACGTCACCTTCAGCGTTCACACTGACCATGTGACACTAAGTGCTTGATATTAAAATAATTGCATAGCAACCTAAACATTAATAACAGGTACATTAATAACATTCAACATAATTAATGTATAAAGTAGTGCTGGTGATTTTACAGGCATGATAACCGTGAACTCACAAACCAGCAGTCAAACACAATGTTTGATCCTCTACAGTCAATGTCTTCTTTTGTCCATCTGTTACCAAGGATACAGTCAGAGAAATGTGGAGCATTCATGTTCAAAGCTATTTTTATTTATTTATTTTTTTTTTTTTCTCACACAGCTTCTGTAAATCACTGATTCTGTCCACAGGGAACATTAAAAACTTTTACATATTTATAAGGACCGACTGTAAGTCATACATATCATTGATTAATACACTGATGGATTTATTTAAATATGTTTTTTGTCCCAAACTCAGTGTGTGACTGTAGCCACAGTCTCTCTCTGGCTATCCCTGCAGGGCTGTTTCTTCTCAGCTGCTGACTGGACATCTTTATAATGAGACGGAGGTACAACACATTAATGTGCTTGTGTCTGGAATTTCTGACTGCAGAAAACAGAGAAACATCCATTTTCCTAGAGTTACACCCACTTACCACTGGCTTTTACACTGCATAATGTCAGGATACCATTAAATACGACACTCACACTCAACACTGCTTCCGTCTTGCTCATGGAGAACCTGTTGTTTAACTGCAGCTTGAATTCAGCCTTCAGTATAACACTTTCTAAATGTGATATGTTAAATAAACAACATCAATACTGTAAATCTGTGACTTCAAATGTTTATTTATTTATTTATATATTAGCCAAATGTTATTTTTTCTTCTCTCAATAAATTAACAAATATATAGGTAAACAATTGCAAACCCTAAAAATGAGTTAAATATGTGCAATATATGGCAGTATAAAAGGGATCTGTTGTGTCTTATTGGGTCATATATCCAGTGTTGGGGGTAACGCATTACAAGTAACGGGAGTTACGTAATATTATTACTTTTTCCAAGTAACTAGTAAAGTAACGCATTACTTTTTAATTGACAAGAAAATATTTGAGTTACTTTTTTCAAATAAGTAACGGCAGTTACTTTTCCCCCATTTATTGATTAAAACCTCTCCTGTCCCCATGTTAAGAGAAATCGGGAGTAAAATGTTAGTTCTAGAATAAATGTGAACATGCATTAATTCATCTCACTCACAAAAAAACAGATTCAGTATTCCTCAAACGAATAAAAACAGTGAAATTCAACTCAGAATATGATGTAATAAATAAATAATACAAATATCCTTTATGCATTTCATCCATTTTATTAACTGATGTCTTTGCTGCCGACCTTCAATGATCCAATTCAACCATACTAATAAGCAAAAATTACTCAAGATAATCTAACATTTGTTTTCCTTTTTTTATATTGCTGAAGAGTTGATTTTTTCTTCTGCAGTGTACAGACGTGAATTCACTTTTCTCAAAGCCTGAGGCTTTTGGTGTGAAAAGGCTTTTACATTTGCCAAAAACAGAACTTTTTATATTAAAAACAAACAAGCAAGCCCTGCCCAGATTTAAAAAGTAACTCAAAAGTAAAGTAACGCCTTATTTTCCATAAAAAGTAACTAAGTAATGTAATTAGTTACTTTTTCAGTGAGTAACTCAATATTGTAATGCATTACTTTTAAAAGTAACTTGATAGTTTATACTTAAAGGCCTTTTAATGTAAAAATTAAATCCTTAATGATTTTCATAGTCCTAAACATAAAAATAACTTCCAAACTGTTAGCATTTTTTTAACTGTTACTAATACTGGACTGAATATCTATACAAATTTTGTTAGGAAAAATGTAAACATCAAATATAAATCAGGCTTTATTGAGGAAAGTTATTTGTACATCTCTCAATAATCACTGTATTTCCATAAAAAGCCTGATGTATCAAATATGATACACAACAAATGCATTTTTTTAAAAAAAATATATATCTACTGTTGCATTTTCTTTTACATTTTATGTCAAAGTTTAACTGTTCAATTAAAATTCAATTTTTGACTATTTCGTATGCCAGGCTTTTACAAGTTAAAATCCTGAATTAAATCTGTTAATCCAATCACGTAAATCGATCTTTTTAGTCAGATCAAACCGCTCGATTTATGGATTACCTATATTACCTATATTAATTTGAAAATGTTAGCATTTTTGGTTGAAGAGTCCGACTTTGAGTGGAGGGGAAGAAATATCTTAATTGTGTTTCGCAGGTGAACGAAAGCATATGGTTTGGAACGACGCGATCAGCCGAGTAAACGATGACAGAATTTTTATTTTTGGGCGAACCGTTCATTAAATGTTGTTGATTCTTGTCTAAATGTATGTCAGTGTGTTTTATTTTGCTCATTTGTTTATATGATATTGAAAATCTAGACAGAGAGAGGGTTTTGCACTACGTGTTGAAAGTAACAGAGTCTGTAGGCAACGTACCTTTGACTCCAAAGCTTTACAGCGCTTGTGACAACTAGCCCCGGTCTGTTTTGTGTTGTGTCAGCTGTGTGGGCGGCAGCAGCATCGCTCAGACTCCAACTCAATCGCTCTCAGTAAAGTCACATCGGCTCATGATCAGGTGCGGACGATGCGAAGTGTAATTTTACTCCATGATTTCACCGAAGATGGTCGCGGCACACACCTCCAGCCACCCGTCCGCCTCTGCTGAATGGATCATCTGTCTGGATAAGAGGTACCATCATTTACCCTATACACAAACTTCATTCTTCTGTCCAAATGTTGTTGTTCTGGTGCGCCTTTAGCAATCTTTTACACTTCAGTGCCTCAAGGAAAAGACGCTCCAAGCGCATTTGATTTGTTAAACACTATTACAATATAAGTTTTATGTCATAAATGTCAAATGCGATTGTCAGTGTGATTGATGCATGCGTTCAGATGCAGCATTTCATTTTCGGCCCGATACATTTCAGATGGTAGATGAACCCATTAGAAGCTTCACGTCTTTCGCTGCTTTCAATGTAAATGCAGTAGATGGTGAACTGAAGTGTATTTGGCGTAGTTTGTAAAGGGTTGTTTGTCACCTGGAAGAGGTCACCAGTGCTGCAGTGCTTGTGTTACTGCAGACGCATGAAGAGACACTTTCTGCTGTGAATGGCTTTACTAACCCAGACCAAACTTAAAGCAATAGTTCACCCAAAAATGAAATTCTTCATTCACCTTCATGTCATACCAAATCCCTATGCGTTTGTTCAGTGGAACACAAAAGGAGAAGTTTAGCAGAATGCCCAGGGTGCTGTTTTTTAATACAGTTAAATGAATGCATACTAGACTAGATAGAATGGGCAGAATAACTTTCCGCTCCTAAAAATACAGAAAATAAAGAAGTGTGTGTGTGTGTGTATATATATATATATATATATATATACATATATTTAATAGCATTCATGAGGGAAAGAACTTGTGAATGACATAATTGAATTATAATATATATAAAAAACGATGCTGACTGTGAGTGTTAATTTTTTTTTGCAAAATAAATATTTGTATATATGAATATTTTGCAATAAACATAAAATTAGGGCCCACCCACTGCTATGAAGGATAAACTATATTATGGAACCTTATCAAGCTAAATATTTGTATATATGCATAAGTTGAAACGTAGCGGGACTGAATCTATCACATCATTGCCAGTTCTTCATGGGAGTGGGCGGGGCCTGAATGGTCCTTTTGCTAAAGGTGCGTTCACGCCATAACGGAATTCCCGTAATTACGAGATTCCAACTTGTAAAAAGCGTTCACGTCCTCGTAGAACTCGTAATTACAACTTGTGAACTGGGAGTCTTCTGAGAGCTACGACTTGTACCACATGACCGCTGTACCACCTGACCAACGTAGGCTCTGTTTAGGCGTTGATAGTGTTGCCATAAAAAAAAAAAAACATAATTCCAAGTCTGAGGACGTGAACAGCTCCGAGTAGAACGTCACATGTTGTCATCTCGAAATTACGGTAATTACGATATGGCGTGAACGCAGCATAAGATTTGGTTTTTTAATTCTCTGATTGGTCAGATTTCTTTGCAGAATTATGGGTAATGTAGTTTTCATGATGAATTATGAGGAAAATTATTCAAAAACGAATTAAAAATAGAGACACAATCACATTTTATGATGAGCAGGTTTAATTTAGACTTTATTGACATCTAAATCTTGATTTGCCTTGATTCATTACCTTTACAATGTCTTTATATACTTTTTAAAGCTTGAAAATATTGGTTGCATGGTCTTTCAATAGATGTTCTAAGATAAAGAGAGTATATTAACAATACCATAATTTATGCTCCAAAAAAGAACATACTTGAAATATAAGACACAGCTTGTATGGACCACATTAATTAGACATTTATGGTGCTAATTTTATTTTATTTATTTTTTTTTTTGCCACTTCAGCCACAGGTCTGGTGATTCCATGAAACTCAAATGACACAAGTCTTAAAGATGACAGCACATTTTTGGATGAACTGTCTCTTTATGAAATAAGCTGTAAGAAACACCTTTCATGTATAGTAATAGCAATACTGTGGGTCTCTGGACTCTGCCCATGATAGCCTGGATACAGGACATCTAGGACATATCCAACATTTTAAAGCAGTTAACAAACATTACAGTCTCATTATCAAACACGGAGCAGAGATTTGTGGTTAATGTGTTTATGACACACTCTAATGGGCTCCGACCTGCTCTTCCTGCAGTGAAGGTCTCCATCTCGCTGTAGATCAATATTTACACACCTAAAGCAGATGGGCACGGGTGTGTTGAAAAGAGTTAAATGTGCCAGCACTCATCTCTCTCCATTCCTGTCTTTATCTCCTTTCACCTGACATGGTTTTGATGGAGACACAGATGCATAAAAGCAATGTCCAGACGTGTTGAATGGAGCTGTATTTGATTTTCACTGCACTGGTTTCCCCTCTGACTCAAACGACAACATATTGATTGCTGTTTGAATTATTTGAACGTCATAAATTTAACTACTGAGCCAGTTCTAAAATGCTATTCTCAAACTAAGATTGAGAAGAAATTGAGGATGTCCATAAATGCGAGAATTCAGTATTCCGTATTCAAACTATATTGTTTTGATGAAAACCTTTGTTAGTCACGTCGACAGTGTTATTTAGGTTTTGATGCAGAACTGTTTGCATAGTAAATGGATTTTTAGTCCCTGTTAAACACCCTCAGAAACACATGCACATGATCACGTTGTTTGCACAGGTGTGTCTGACCTCTAAGTGGACATGTGCAGTTTAAGGTAGGTAAAAAAAATGATGTCTAAATTTTCAATGTCAACCTTATATTTTAAACATAAGGTTTATGTAGTTTCAGCGTCAGTTCACTGACTATCACTGGATGCACACTGCATGGAAAACAGGAAAAGGAAGGGCACTCGTTGTTATACTTTTAATTTTTATCATTGGATAAACTTGCATTTACAAGGTTGATGCACTAAATAGAATAGAAGAACTAATTCCAAAGCTTTTGCCAAATTTTTATTTGATGCTAATGTTAAAAGTTCTGGCAAGGCTGATCGTGTCGTTGTCATTTTCTGAGTCAAAACTAGAGATACGGTCATACAAACTTGTACCTCTTTAGTTTGCAAGACATGCCAAGACTGCAGTGTTTTGCTTGACTTGGTCTGTGTGTGTGAGAGAGGTGTTAATTAGCTGTTACTGCTGTCAATATCCCATTACTCCACACTGCTTAAACCTTAAACATTCACGTGTGATCGATCTCTGTGCCAGAGCTGTTGCATTAGAGAGTACTTACAGTATCTGCATTGTACTGCCCATTGTTCAACCTGCTGTCTAGGTATCAGCATTGGTCATCATATCGTTCCACTATTTGTATCATACATGCAGTACGTCATGATTTATTGTGTTTTGAAAGATGTTGTGTTTTGTAATGATGAGAAATCTTTCTCTGGGATGGTGTTGAATAAATCAGACCTGCTATACTGAACCGCTTCGAGTGACAGCAGCAGTCAAGGGTCCCTTAAACATTTATAAACCCAGTGTCAAATCTTGCTGGGCTCATTTAGCTCAGTATATCGACACTATACAGTACGCAGATTGAAGTAGGGTAGAACGTGGCTAAAGGTACTCATCTTTAAACCACAAAAGCTCAATTTGTCTGATCCTTGATGTAATTGGAGGCGGTTACGCAAAGTTGGTTGTAGGCTAATTTGATCTCATATTTAATGCTTTTGAAAATATTATAGATTTACATTAAATCAACTGTCAGCAGAAATACAGTAATTACTATGAATACTCTTACAAAAAATAACCATGGTTTTACTATAGCAAAAGTGTAGCAACCATGTTTTTTGGGGGTATTGATTACCATTTGTATAACCACAATTTTACTACAAATACCATGGTTAAACTATGGTCAGAGTAGCAAAACCATAGTTAATTTGTGGTTACAATCATTTAACTATAGTAACCATGGTTTTATGTTTTTATTTGTGGTAAACACCATGGTTAATTTTTGTAAGGGTATTAAAGGATAAGTCCACTTCCAAAACAAAGATTCACATATACTCACCGCCTTGACATCCAAAATGTTCATGTCTTTCTTTCTTCAGTCGTAAAGAAATTGTTTTTTGAGGAAAACATTTCAGCATTTTTTTTTCCATATAATGGACTGATATGGTGCCCCGAGTTTGAACTTCCAAAATACAGTTTAAATGTGGCTTCAAACGATCCCAAATGCGGTTGTAAACGATCCCAGCCGAGGAAGAAGGGTCTTATCTAGCAAAACGATTGGTTATTTTAATAAAAATAATACAATTTATATACTTTTAAATGTCGAACGCTGGGGACCATCAACTTTACGTCACGTTTAGTTCTAAGGATGACAAAGAAGATTCCAAATAACAACAGTCTTTATTAAAATAAAGCAAAACAAAGTAGATCTGAAAGGTAATCACATACAAAACAACCATTTGACCAAAGCAGTACTGGAGATAACAAACTAAGGGACTTAAATACACAAAGATAATGCATCAAATGCAGTCAGATGTGTGCAGATATTGGCGGAAAACTAAAACAAGGAAAACTCCAGGAACTGAAGAGAAGCAAACTGAAGTTGATGAGAATGAAAGTAACAGAATAGTTCAGATGCAAAAGCCTCTAAATCCATATATTTCTTTAAAATGAGCATTTCTTTCTGGATAATTTGTATAGGTTTCTATGTAACTACTGGCACTTCTGATTGGGCTGAGGCTGGAATTTAGCGAGTTTGAAGTAAAAGTATTTGATGGACATATACTATGTGTCAGGAGCATTCACTCAGTATCATTATCTCATTTTTGACCAAGATGGCTTTTAGCTGGTTTTTGCATCTCAACTGTTACAAGGGTATATGTTCATTTTTTGGTGAACTGTCCCTTGAAGGTATGCCTTTAGCTCTTTTGTACTCAGTGTGTGGTGTGGTTTGTAGTCAATTTTCTAAAATACATTCTAGAAACAGACCATCTTCACCACAGTGTAAAACTAAAAAAATGACAAAAGCGCACTATAAAGCTATATTTTAACACTACATATTAGATTAATATCATTATTAGTCAAAATCACTTCCACTGAATTGGAAAGTTCAGCATGAATGTGCTGCTAAAGAAAGTCAGGTTTGGAATGGCATAAGAATGAGCAAATAATGACATTTTCAGTTTGATTTGTATCTGTGTTTTTGTGTATGCAGACCGGAGGAGCGTTCGGGGGAGGATGTGGACATAATCTTGGCCCGTCTGAAAAGTGTGAAGGCCTTCGAGAAGTTCCACCCTGCTCTACTTCAGCAGATCTGTCTGTGTGGCTTCTATGAATGTCTGGAGAAAGGCATCACTTGTCAGTCAAACACACACACAAACAACTCTGTATAGCTATCTTTGTGAGGACATACATTGACAATGCAATCTCTACTTCTTTACTCTAAACCTACCCATCAGAACTAAGTGCCTCACCCAAACCCTTACCCCTTTAAAAGCCTGTTTGAGGGTCAAGACTTTAGGGATCAGGTTATAATTGTGTAAAGGCTAGGTTTGGGGTCTCAAAAAGTGAGGACTGGCCAAAATGTCCTCACTTTACAAATTTGTCCTCACTCTGATGGTCTAAGACTCAAACCAGCCCTCACAAAAATAGCTGTACAAGTGTACATTTCATGGGGACTAGAGATCGACCGATATATCGGTTTACCGATATTTTTCCCGATATTTAAGCATTTTGCCATAATCGGTTGTCGGTTTTGTAATATCGGGTTCACCGATAAAAGCCGCCATCTTGTGGGTGTTTTTAGAATTGTGCGCATGCAGCGCGCCTGAGGGGAGACCTGACAACAACGGCGTGCAAAGGTAAAGCATAGCCTACTTTCTTGCTTTGCTGTAATTAGTCAACTTTATTTAAAGTATAAAGCAATGTTAGTTTCAGTGTTAAACTCGGATAGATGTGCGCTATTAGACACATACCCAATGCTTTGTGCGGAGAGTGGAAAGCTAAAGCTGCTTACAGGACACGGAGGCGCCAGCGCGATCACTAATCACATTTCTTTCAGTGGAAACAATTGAATTACTCCGTCATTTTTGTTCATAAAGGTAGAGTAATACATCATTCGGAACTATAAAGGGTCTACTTTTATTTGTGTGCACTCACAGTATCAACAAAACGTTGCAAACGGTGCGTTTATAAAACAATCATTATGCGCTTTCTGTTGTCTCAACAGGAGCGCTTCCCAAAAATAAACCGAAACTCAGCGAATACAAACCGCACAGACATGATAAATATACCTATAGAAAGCACAAAATTATTACTTAACGAAATTAATCAATTCGAAAACGAAAACTCTCATTATGTAATCTGTAATGATGCTTTTCTCTCTAAAGGCGCGTCCAAAGAGAAGATGGCGAGTCCAGGGCTGCCTTTCCCGTACAACGACGTAACTCGCTGATTAACCTCCATAGTACGATGCATTGTTGTGGAAACGAACTAGCTAGTCACGACTGTTTCCCAAACAAGGTCGAATCTCCGTCGTTTGAACCACATTAGTTCAACAGTGTAGGGCCGTTGTTAATGACGTCACCGAGTAATAATTTATGCTATTTAACTTATTAGACATCTCTAAAATGCAGCTATATTAAACATGGCACCTGGTGACTAATTTACTATTTTTTTGTTACGTGTCATTTCGCTTTATTTGATGTTTGAATCATCGTGGGTTCCTTCTTACGTCATACTCCGGGGTTCCCGTAGGCATTTCTGCGCAAGCGCACTATGCAAAAACGTCGCTTGCAAGGAAGCTTAAAAATACGTAGATTAAAATGCATTTACATTTAGATCGAGTGAAAGATATAGATTGAACTGCATGTTAGCTTGCTTAGTGTGCCCAGCAGCGTAATTTATTGAGCCCATATGTCTTACTAACAAGGAACTGTGCTTCTAACCACAGGTCGGGAGCTGTAGTTCCAACCACGTAAGTTTGTGACGCTGTTTGCGAATGTTCGTTTGAACTATGGTTTGGGGAAACACCGTATCGTTGAACTATGTTGGTAACGACGGAACTTGCGACCATAGTTGGCTAACGATGCTTTTGGGAAACGCACCCCAGATCGGCAAATTTATCCTGAAATCACTGACTCAGAAAACACCAGTTTATTAACAAATAATTAAAAAATCTCCTTACTATTTTCCCCTCGACACATTCATGAAAATTACTTTTGCCGGTGCTTTGCAGCAAGCTTTAGCCTATTGCGTGCACTTGAACGCGGATCTCTTCCAGCTGCGTTGAAGGTGCGCTCGCTGCTGCTGCTGATGGAGACACTAAATGCCTTCCGAGCCGGTCAAAAAAAAGCGAAAGTGAAGTCTCGTGTTGTTTCCATCAGCGGGGAATTTTTCATCACCATAAATTGTGGATGTCAAAAATATAAAAATAAGGAGACCCGAAAAACAGACCCGAAGCCCGGCCCGCGTCTGAGCTATGAAATGAAAATTGTTCCCGAAGCCCGGCCCTATAGGGGCGTAAAAAGTCGGGCTGAAATGCAAGGCTCTGCATTCACTCACCGGTTTGATGCGCTGGCCACCACATGTAACTTTTAACAAGATTCACTTGTTTAAAACACTCTCAATTATATCAACATTTACTATAGAACCATTATTTTTCTAATACACTTCTAAATATATACAATGTGGAAATTATTTATTATCTTTGCCAGCGATCACAGTATTCTATGTAAATGCATAGATAAACCGCGCTGTCAGCAGGCATTTCATAATAGAACGACGGAAACAATATTAGTAATTCTGATATAACATACCAGTTGATAAATACTATAAAATACAATTTTTTTGTTTTTATATTCCAATATTCCAGAGAATATTATTCAGTGAAATAACATTATCCAGTGAATTTTTCACTCTTTAGCCTATTAAACAGCCTATAAACTGTAGTATAAAACTAAGTTGATCTGACTCCTGTCCTTTATTTTCTCCATTTGAAAACATTCTACATTCTACATTTATTTATTAGTGCTGCAGCTGATGCATTTTATAAATAAAATGTTTTTATTGTTGTAAAAGATTAAATTTAACATGAAAGACTGCTAATTTTCAACACTTTTTAAGATGACTTAAAGGCCGAAAAACCAAAGTGAAGTATGGACTTAATTCACTCAGTCACTGATTTACTTTATAACAGTAAATAAATATCGGTTCTGCATATCGGTTATCGGGCACATAATTATGCAAATAATCGGTATCGGTGTCGGTAATAAAAAATCAATGTCGGTCGATCACTAATGGGGACATTACATAGACTTCTATTGTTTTAATACACAGATACATTTTCTAAACTAAACCTACCCCTACCCCTAACAGAAAACTTTTTTTTGCATTTTTACAATTTCAAAAAAACTTTAGTTTTATACCAGTTTTACAAATGAGGACACCCCCAAATGGAGGCTTTTGGAGATTTTGTTCTTGCTTTGGTTTTGCTTGTTTTTTGGGTACAATTGTCCCCAAAATATGGTTAAGTACTGTAGGCACACACACATGCATTCATGCTCACACACATGAAAACATTGTTTGCTAACAGAATTACTTCACACAAGGTTGCATTGTGACTGAGTTTGATGTTCTATGATTTTTTTCCAATAGAGCACTACCTTCTTTCTCTGTGTGTGTGTTAGTGTACAGGCAGGGTGACATCGGGACTAACTGGTACACCGTCCTGTCTGGTTCTCTAGATGTCAAAGTCTCAGAAACAGCAAACCATCAGGTATGTTATCACTTCAGTCATGTTTTTAAATACTAGAGAACTGAGCTCATCCTTGGTCTATCAAAGAAATCATTAAAGGGATAGTTCACCCAACAATGAAAATTCTGTCATCATTCCAAACCCATAAGACCTTTGTTCATCGTCAGGACACAAATTAAGATATTTTGGATGAAATCCAAGAGCTTTCACAAAATTTCAGTTAAACCACATGGACACTTTTAACAATGTCCTTTCTAACTTTCTGGGTCTAGGTATGTGGTAATTACATTGCTGCCTATGCAGCGTTAGAAAGCTCTCGGATTTCATAAAAAATATCTAAAAATGCTGTTATGTATCAAAATAAACAAGTTTGGAACGAAATGAGACATCCAGCTTTAATCTCACACATTTACTAAAACTCACTTAAACTCACTCATTTACTATATTTACCATATATATATATATATATATATATAAATAGTATTTACACTATGTACTATATAGTAATCTTAACTGCGTGTTTGTTTATATTGTCAAAAAATATCGTCACAAAATTTAAACTATATTATCGAACAGCTCTTTATGTAAAGTTGGATGTGTAAGTAGGTCCAAATTTTGCTGCATACATACTGTACACTAATGCAAAATTATATAATATAGCAAATCTCAAATGCCTGATTGCTTGTATTATTGTAAAATGTATTACTACATCTCTAAGCTCTAATCTGCTAAATGTAACTACAAGGCATGTTTTTTTTCTATAAAGCTGCTTTGAAGAGCACTATATAAACATAAATTTGACTTGATAATAGAGTATGTGCATACTCACACATTCACTATCGTTCATCAGGAGTGAACAGTTATGTAAATCATAATTTACATAAGCGTTATTACATCACATTAACAGGTCTCCTTAGACATCACTCACCTACAAAAGGAGTTATATTTAGGTACAAGACAATTATGAGAGAAGCACTCAAAAACTTTTTAAAAACGTCCAAATTTCGTTCTGGTTGTTGTGTTTTGTTTATCCCTCAGTTGTTCAGTTTCTCTGTTTTTTAGCAGTTGTTTTTGTTCTCTTTGTTGTGTGCAAAAGCAAAAACTGCCACCAGAATCCTTAAACTGCTTACGATTCCCATCCCCAGGGAAAACTAATATGATCGTATATTCAGCTGCTCACAGTGGACATTTCTTATTGAGTGCAGGTGCTTATTATAGACCGCTGCGGAAAACTAGAGCAACTCCTAACAGAGCTGCGTCTTACATTACAAACCTTAGGGACAAATGAGCTGACCCCTCTCTTTCTCTGTGTGTGTTGAGTGAAATCGCCTCTGTCCTTGAAAAAGGCCTGAAGTGGAAACACAACAGTCTCTCAGTCAGAAACATCTCAGATGGCTTATATGACTCTGCTCTTCTTATCTCTTCCTCTTTGAAAGAGTTTGCTCTGACCTGTGCTCCTCTTCATGTTAAGGATGCTGTCACCATCTGCACGTTGGGCATCGGCACAGCATTCGGGGAGTCTATTCTGGACAACACGCCGCGGCACGCCACCATTGTCACCCGAGAGTTCAGTGAACTACTGCGGATTGAGCAGAAGGACTTTAGGACCCTGTGGGAGGTATGATATTTCTTTTAGAATATACTAAGTATATACCAATGACACTGAAATAAGTAATCATGTTTGAATCATGTGGAATTATCTACCAAAAATTTTAATTATTAACACTTTCATATTACCACCATTATAAAAAGAAGTACACTTTAGCATATTTTAAGAAGAGTATGTATTATGGAAATAATACATTTTAAAAGAATATATTAAGTGCTTATATTACACTACCAGTCAAATGTTTTTGAACAGTAAGACTTTTAATGTTTTTTTAAAGAAGTCTCTTCTGCTCACCAAGCCTGCATCTATTTGATCCAAAGTACAGCAAAAACAGTAATATTGTGAAATATTATTACAGTTTAATATAATGGTTTTCTATTTTAATATATTTTAAAACATAATTTATTCCTGTGATCAAAGCTGAATTTTCAGCATCATTACTCCAGTCTTCAGTGTCACATGATCCTTCAGAAATCATTCGAATATGCTGATTTGCTGCTCAAGAAATTAATAATGAATAATAAAAATTATATTATTATTATCATTTTTATTATCGATATTTAAAACAGTAGAGTGCATTTGTTTCAGGATTCTTTGATGAATAGAAAGATCCAAAGATCAGCATTTATCTGAAATAAAAAGCTTTTTTTTTTAACATTATACTCTATACCATTCAAAAGCTTGAAGTCAGCATTTTTTATTTTTTTATTATTTTTTATGGGGATTATAGAAATTAATACTTTTATTTAGCAAGGATGCTTTAAATTGATCAAAAGTGATGAGTAATGATAAAAACATTTATATAAATGCTGATAAATGCTGTTTTTCTGAACTTTCTGTCTGTCAAAGAAACCTGAAAATATTCTACTCAGCTGTTTTCAACATAATAATAATAATAATAATAGCAGCAAATCAGAATATTAGAATGATTTTAAATGATCACGTGGAGCAACTATGCCAAAAATTCAGCTTAATAAATTTAATTTTAAAATATATCCATGCAGGCTTCGTAAGCAGAAGAGACTTTTTTAAAAAACATTAAAAAACTTTTGACTAGTAGTGTATATTAATGTGCTTAACTTATTTTAAATGCCATTAGATGAAATTACCATTGGTTTTGTGTTTTGTGTTCAGCATTTTGACCTTTTCCATATATTCATCAAATATTTTTGTAATTACACATTTGTAAAGATGAAGTTACAATGTACTTTCAAATAATACACTACACTAAAACTATAATCAATTACTTCATGTACTTAAACGTAAAACGTTTAATTTGACTTAATTTGATTACTTGATTACTTGAAGTGACTTAAGTGTGTTTAGAAACAGTCATAAACATGCACTTTCTTGAAATGTACTTCAATGGCTTTTTATTTCATTAAAAATGTTATTGTTTGTAAAAAGTGAAAATGTGACGTGCACATTCAGTACAGTTAAGCACACTTTTTCCATAAGGGCCGCCAAATAAAAACAAGAATAAGTCCATGTAAATTGACATTCCTAAGCTGTTTTGCATTTGTAATGTGATTTTTGAGTGAAAAGTAGACTGAGACTTAATTTTTATCGATCTGGAATTAGATCCAGAAAAGCGGATGTTGCACACTAAAACGATGAAGGGAGTTTGAAGTGAAGAGGTTAAGAAAATAGGATGTCATTGTCATGTCAGATATTTCACGTAAGACAATACTGTACACTGTGACAACTAAGTGTTCCACTCTTAATTGCCAGGCTGCCACAACTTTTGCAAAATAAAAAAGAAAATTATTTTAGCTGCTTTATCATCTTCAGCCAGCAGGAGGCAGTGGAGGTGTAAGAAATGTTCTGTTCTCTAGTCTCAAAATTTTCAAGTCATCCTCTAGTGCACCGATTCTCAACCGGGGCCAGAAGTCAGGAGCCACTAGGAGTCATCAGCACACTTCCAAATGTGGTTTAAAACATCCTTAAAATAAGCTAAAACCTCTAAAAATGAAGATGTCTTATTCTGTCCTCACAAACCATTGGGAAAGACATGTAAGCAAGCCATAAAGAACTCTGAAAAACATTTAGTTCTTAAACCTTCCAAAATTATCGGATGTAGTTATTTTAATTTTACTTAACATGAATTTACTTAAGTGTTTTATTACACTCTCCTCATTCCTGTAAATAGGTAGATTTATCCTTACAGCAGAAGTACCTAAATATTTTAGTCTGCATGGCTTTGAATGTTGAACGCCTGTAAATATCATGGATAATAGATGGCCTTGGAGTCAAAAAGGATGAGAAACACAGCTTTAGTGTGACACTATAAATACATATTTTCTGTCTCCTTTATGTGCAGAGATGGGGGATTTTAGGCATGTTGCACTCACTTCCCTGCACTCATACTGAAGGAGTTTTCTATCACTTATTTCTTCAAAAACTCAACAGACGAAAAAGGTTTTTTGTCCTTATTGGCAGAAAAGACAGCAGTGCTTCTGCTCTTCAGGGCCGTGAGTTTATTTCTATCTTAGTCTTTCATTCTCTCGTTTTGTTCTTTCTGGCCCGTGGGCAATCAGAAATTCTGGGCCTGATGGGAAGCTTTTACTAGAGCAGGTCAGAGAAGGACAAAGCAGCCTGGAGTTACACCAGAATGAGAGGAAGACAGGGAAAACAGGAGAGAGAAGCAAAAATAGAGGAAAGGAAGGAGAAGGCTAAGGAAAGATATCAAGACAGAGACACAGAGTTTCCCCTGAGAGGGGTTGTCCCTCCACTGAGTGTGTGCGTGTGAAAGAGAAGCACACGCTGGGGAACTGAGAAGACCAGCAGAAGTTCTCTGTTGTAACTGATATAACTAAGGTGATGTCTTATCATTTATGTTTCTAGCTGGATGCATTTATATCTAGTGCGTTTTTTTTTTTCTCTGACTGTTATGGCTGTTTTGATGTGGTGATTAGTGCTTATTGTAGAATTACAGAGCAAGTCAGTGTGGTGAAAAGATTGTTTATCTGAAAGACCGAATATGAACGTGTCTTTGGTCAGTCCATTTGTGTTTGAGACTATTCTGCTCTGTATTGAGATTTTTGCAGCAGTGTACCTTTAAAAACAACAGTGCTGAATGAAACAAAATCAAATGTGGTAATGCGGTTTGAATAGTTACAGTTGCATATTCTTGTCTAATTTAGCTGAGGAGCAGATCAGTGATGTTCAGTTCTGTCTGAATGTCTCTGCTGGAGTGAAGCGTCATAGTGTTGTGTGTAATGTGTAGAGAGATCAATTTATGGACAGGCTCCAGATTCCTTTGAGATTCGTATAGCTATGTTACCACTATCATAATGACACCATTATGAAAACATACAGACACATACTTTAAGGCCTTTAAGATAATATTAAAGAAACAGAAGTTCACTTCCAAAACAAAAATGTACAGATAATTTACTCACCCCCTTGTCAGCCAAGATGTTCATGTCTTTCTTTCTTCAGTCGAAAAGAAATTCAGTTTTTTAAGGAAAACATTTCAGGATTTTCCTCCATATAGTGGACTTTTATGGTGCCCGCAAGTTTGAACTCCCAAAATGTAGTTTAAATGCAGCTTCAAAGGGCTCTGAACGATCCCAGCTGAGGAAGTAGGGTCTCATCTAACAACGAATTTGTATAAAAATTGACAATTTATATACTTCTTAACCTCAAATGCTCATCTTGTCTAGCTCTGCGTGAACTCTGTGTATTCTGGGATAAGACAGTTAGGATATATGTTGAAAAACTCTCATCTCATTTTCTCCTCCTACTTTAAAATCGTCCTACATTGCTGCAGAAGTACCGACCCAGTGTTTACAATGTGAACACGCAAATAAGATCAAACACCCTTAACAAAAAAGGTAAAACAGCGATGTAGGACAATTTTGAAAATGAAGTGGGAGATTGTCCTGAACCGGAATACACAGAGTTCACACAGAGCTAGACAAGACAAGCATTTGAGGTTAAAAAGTATATAAATTGTCAATTTTTTTTTAGAAAATGACAGATTGTTTTGCTAGATAAGACCCTTCTTCCTTGGCTGGGATCGTTTAGAGCCCTTTGAAGCTGCATTTAAACTGCATTTTGGAAGTTGCAGTTTACCTCAAAAAACATCATTTCTTCACGACTGAAGAAAGAAAGACATGAACATCTTGGATGGCAAGGGGGTGGGTAAATTATCTGTAAATTCTGTTCTGGAAGTGAACTTTTTCTTTAATTGTAATTACAGATGTTTAAATACATGGCATATAGGGCTGAGTAGAATTACATTGAAATCAGGGACATTTGCTCTGAGGAGGCAAGGGAGGCGGAGAGCCATTGTCCAACAACGACACCAGCAGGTAAAGTTACAGTGGGAGTCCACGTCTTTCTTGTCTCCCCTGAACTCATTGAGTTTTAACAGAATCCCTAAAGTGTTTGGTGAGTTAATGGAGGGTAACTGAGAATGAATGGAGGAAAATTACATGACAGGAGGCAACGCCTCCATCGTGATATGATTGGATGAGACTGGTTATGTTCGGCTGTGATTGGTTCATGCGATAAATCCCGCCTTGTGTTGATGCTCGTTCCGCTTCGTGAATCAGTCTGAATATACAATATAATGCAGTTAATGGGAAGACTAATTTTAAAAAGTAAGTGTAGCTGCCCTTTGGCATCCATATAGGAGACACAGAGAGTTTCTGACGGGTGCTTCTTTCTTTATTTCGCTCGTGAAGAGCGCCATTGAGCTTTAGTTTGCGTAGCATCATGAAACTACACAAAGGAACAACAAAACCAATAAATACACATATATAGAAAAATACGATAGATAAAGTTCACATTTACAGAGAAACAGATGTAAAATAAATGATAAAGTGAATAAAGACAATATGAAACGACTATATAACAAGCTGAGCTCACTGATTAACATATACGTACAAACGAGCTCATATGACTCTGAAACAAACTGCAAAACTGCAAACTGTGTAAAGTGACGCAACCATATTGCGGTCATTTACAGTAAGTAAACAACTCACACACTTAGATATTAACACTTTGTTACATCAAAATAAGACTTAAAATGGCATGAAAACATGATCTGCAGGAGTTTTTAGTGAGCTTGGTGACATTTAAAGTAAATCTCTGTATTTGTGACCAATATTTACTGAGCACTGATGACTGATGATCCGAATATTCAAAAATAGTTAAAAGTAACTATTGAAAATAAAACCTGAACTTAACTTCACAAATAAAATATATTGTTTAAATTGTTACTGCCTTTTATTATTTTGGAATAAATGTAAAATGCTTAAAAACACTAACTTGATGAGATTTATACTTAGCTTTAATAAACAGAATATTGATAATTGTTAATTCTAAAAACATAAAATAGTTTTTCAGTTGTTGTTGTCTTTTTCTGATAGTGTAAGTAATATTTATTTCACCAAGAAAATGTGACTGGGACATTAATTTACATTTGATTAAAAAAAAAATACTTTGAAGACTTTGCCTCCCTATTTCAGAACACCACCGCATACCACTGATTAAAATATATATTTACATTACCATAAATGCTTGTGAGTGCATTAAGCAGTACACCATTTCTTAAAGGCAATCAAATTATGAAATTACATATAGAGATTAGTACTTAAGTGTTTCAACATTCAGTTCACAGTTAAGTGCATATTTTTAACTATACTATTTCCGTAATAAGCACTCTTGTTAAAATATGCTAGAGCACTTCTTTTCCACAAGGGTAACACAGACTTACCAGACTAGTTTATACTGTTGTTAATCATTAAAGCTGCTGAATACTGAATAGGTGTTGATATGTAAATATGGGTGGTCATATGGTAATAAGCTTATGGCTGTGATAACACAAGCTGTTTTTGCAGTTTGGTTTTCTAATAATCTGGGTGGACTGCGCTGCAAAAGGTGTTTTCATTGTGAATGACAGAGTATGACAAGATTAAACACAAACATTGTATTACAAAATAACAAGAAAATCTCTCTGTCCAAGATTTGATCACTTCAAGATTCAGTCTATTTGTGAACCGGGCATTGCTGCCAGCTCCAGTATAGTAATGTATTTCCAACTAAAATGGAATATTATTGGGGAATATTGGAGTGGAATATTATTGGGGGGGGTTGGGGCCTCCTCTTCATCTCTCACTCATAGCAAACTAGTGGTTGGAGGGGCGTGCAAAGATATTCTGTCCAACCCATCAAACTGACGTCATCAGAGAAGGAATGCCATTCCAGAATGTACAGTTTATTTAAGGACCAATTCTCACTATTAACTAGCATGCATATTACTAGCATATTGACTGTTTATTACTACTTATTTATGCCTTATTCGGCATGATCATATTCTGAATCCCTTACATAATACCTAAACTTAACAAATACCTTACTAACGATTAATAAGCAGCAAATGAGGAGTTTGAGGCAAAAGTCGTAGTTACTAGTCAGTTAATTCTATGGATTAATGTACAAGGATTAATAATTCACCTCAAGACTAGCAATGTGCATTAACAAAGTAGATAGTGCTTTCTTGATTGATTTCTTGCAGACTTTAAGTTGTTTTATAGTTGTGTAGAATCAGCTTACCTTAACCAAAATAGCAAATGACAGCTCAGCTTTCCGTTTTACAATTATAGACCTTATTCACATCTCTGCTGGGAAAGAGAGGTGTGTTTGTATATGGGTTTGTGTGTGTTGTTGTGAAATGCTGGGTCACTGGGTGGGTTGCACAGAGCGCTGACTAACAGGAAACCAGAGAGACGCTGAGTGTCTGTGTGTTTAGGGGGATTTTGGGATGGGCAGGATGACCATGTTCCTATCCCACCCGCACCAGCCTACACACAACTATTATAACCACATATACGCAAACATATGAGGAAAAAAAAGGTTATGGAATGCGTCTTTGTGCTTTTGAAGTATTTGAAATCATCATCTGTACTTGTGACTAGCATGCTGCATTATCATTACATCTATATTGAACTTAATCTGAATGTGAAATAGATACAGTTGAGGTCAAACATACACCTGGCAAAATCTGCAAAATGTTAATCATTTTACCAAAATAAAAAGGATCATATAAAATGCATGTTATTTTTTGTTTAGTACTGACCTGAATAAGATATTAACGTCACATTAAAGACAATTACAAATAGTCCACAAGAGAAAATAACAGTTTTTATAAGAATGACCCTGCTCAAAAGTTTCTATACACTTGATTCTTAATACTTTGTTGTTACCTGAATGATCCACAGCTGTGTTTGTTTGTTTAGTGATAGCTGTTCATGAGTCCCTTGTTTGTCCTGAACAGTTAAACTGTCCACTGTTCTTCAGAAAAGTTCTTCAGGTCCCACAAATTCTTTGGTTTTTCAACATTTTTGTGTATTTGAACCCTTTCCAACAATGACTGTGTGATTGTGAGATCCATCTTTTCACACTGAGGACAACTGAGGGACTCATATGCAACTATTACAGAAGGTTCAAATGCTCACCGATGCTTTGGAAGGAAAAACAATGCATTAAAAGCCAGAGATGAAAACTTTTGAACAGATTGAAGATTTAAACATTTGAACCTTCTGTAATAGTTGCATATGAGTCTCTCAGTTGTCCTCGATGTAAAAAATGGACCTCCAAATCATACAATCATAGTTGGAAAGAGTTCAAATACACAAAAAAGCTGAAAAACCAAAGAATTTGTGTGACCTGAAGGACAACTATCACTAAACAAAAAAAAACACAGCTGTGGATCATTCAGTTAACAACACAGTATTAAGAATCAAGTGTATGTAAACTTTTGAGCAGGGTAATTTTTTATAAATTCAGCTATTAGTTTCTCTTATGGACTATATGTAAACACTTTTATCTGAAATATATAGGTTAGTACAAAATAAAAAATAACATGCATTTTGTACGATCCCTGTTATTTTGGTAACATTTGTTTAACATTTTGCAGATTCTGCAAGGTGTATGTAAACATCTGACCCCAACCGTATGTATTAGTCATAAACTGGTATGGCAAAAGAAACAGGGATTTGGCTGCTAGAAGAGTCATGATTGGAGTGTTTTGGTAACCAAATCCATGTTTTCTTTGCCATGTAAGTTCAACAGTAGCACTTAAATGTATAAAAAATAAACCAAAAATGAAACATGATGATTATCATTTCTTTATGATTATCATTAATTACCAACATAACAAAGTTATAAATAGTACCTGTTTTTCTGTTTTGGCTGCTTATTGGCATTTAGAGGAAACTATATTCATATAGATAAAAGACAGCTTTGGCAGAAAGCAGCAGCACCTGTAAGTAACTCATTTCTATTTCAAAGCCCAAAGCTCTGTGCTGGGTAATTGTGATGTTTGCTTGAATGACAGTTGTCTCTTTTGAAGCAGCATGTCTCTGTGCCTTTATAGAGGGACAGCTGGCCTTTAATCTGAGACAAACACAGATCCTATCACAGCGCAGAGCTCTGCCTGTCTCTGAATTAAACCCCAGTGCAGACACAGCACGTCCAGAGGAACTGCCAGATTCAATGGCTTTGCTGCTCCACTCTTTCTATGCAAGGTCTTTGACTGGTTGGAGGTGGGTTATTTTAAGCCAAAATATCCTCCCAGATCAAGCAGTTTGTGCATCAGCATTTTGTTATCAGTTGACATTGTTGAAAGTGTCTGGAAGGGCCGCTAATGTGACCCAGGATTGGTGAAGAAAAACATTTTACAGAAATACAATAAAATTAAATCCAGGAATTAGGTTAATGCATTGGGTGGCATTAAATAAAAATGAACAGTACTTTTATAGCTTGGTTTTTATCTAGGTTAATCTTAATTTGTAGAGAGTTTGAGTTAGAGACTCCAAATTTGCTGTGGATAATGTTAAGACTGTTCTATATCTGTGTGCCAAATTTCATAACTTTCCCTCAAGCGGTTCCATGGGCTATCATAGACTTCCATAGCTGATGAAGAAACAACTTGTGAACGGCCCGGTAATGAATGTCCAGGATGAATAACTCACTGCGTCACGAACGCTCCATTTGTCCAGTCCTTTGATGATCTGTGATGGAGAGCAGGTGTGTCTGATTCCACGTCTCATCAGCGCACATGGCCAGGCTATTGCCGTCGTCCAGAGCAACGCTAACAGGTGGTCAGATGACTTGCCATAAGAGCAAACATCTCCTCTTACTGTAATGATGCTGCTGAAAGTTCAGCCTCAGTGTGAAAGAGCATCTCTGTGTCTCACATTCAGTCTTATCATCATCACGGTTCTGCTGAAGACTGAATGCAGACCACCAAACACATGATGACGTGATACAGGCATATCGTAGTGGTTTGTTTTACAGAGTGATAAATGCCAGGTCAGTGCTTGTGGGAAAGAAGTGCACTTAATTGTACTGTTTGTGCACTTAAAAATGTGTTTACTGCAAATCGTAGTATATATATATTTTTTAAAAAAGGGCAACAATTTACAATAAGGTTACATTAGTTAATGTTAGCTAATGTATTAACATGAACAATGTTTTACAGTACTTTTTGATCTTCGTTAATGTTAGTTAATAAAAACAGTTGTTTGTTAGTTCATGTTAGTTTACAGTGCATAACTAATGTCAGCAAATACAGCTTTTGATTTTAATAATGCATTAGTTGAAATTAACATTAATTAAGATTAATAAATGCTGTAGAATTATTGTTCATTCTTAGTTCATGTTAACTCAAGTAGTTACCTAATGGTAACTAATGAGCCATATTGTAAATTATGTTACCAAAAAATACTTGAATATAATATAATATCAGTGCAATAAAAGGATACTTTCACAACTGTTTTAACACACTTTTGAAAAGTCCCTTTTGTAATCATGTCTAATTAAAGGTTTTACTTTAAAGTACATTTTAAATAATTGTTTTAACAATCTTCTGTCATGATTTAAAGACATACACTTATTTTGATGTGTTGACTAACATACTAAAACACTGTAAACTACTTAATTATAGTTTTAACTACAGTGATATACTTAACTGCAGCTTCATCAAATGTGTAATTACACATATATTTAAATACACAACAAACAAGTTTAATTAAAAATGACATTAAAGTATGTTTTAGTTTACCATAAATGCTTGTCATACATTAGTAGTACTTTAACCATAATTCATAGACAATAGAAGTGATTATGAAATTACATATAAAGATGTACTTAAGATGTTCATGTCTTTATATATTTATATTATATTTTTTATATAATAATATATTGATATTTAAAGGGGTCATCGGATGCAAAGTTCACTTAAACATGTTGTTTGAACGTTAATGTGTGTTGGCAGTGTATGTACAAATCTACCCTATAATGATAAAAAGCAGTGTTTTTTAATTAATCTGTAAAAATAATATCCCCTTTTTCAAATCGAGCCGTTCTCAGATGCCTGTTGTTGTGGCGTCACACCCACAGAGGCCGCTCCCACGATAGTTGATTGACATGAGCTCTTACCTCAGACCTGCCTTAAATCAGCTGTAACAGTCCGCCCTCTATTGTTTCAATGCCAGAGCAGGGATGTAAGTTAGACAAGAATATCTCCAATTGAGGTGTTGTGTTGCTGGATGTAATAATGAACATAGTGGTCGTCATTTACTTCCGACATCTGAGCTGCTGAAGATGCAGTGGATTACGTTTGTTTATGAAGGGAATGCGCCTCCCGATCTACATACATCCGTCTATGTTCGCACAAATCATTCGTGATCCAGCTTCACTTACAGCACAAGTGAATATAAGTGCAATCTGCAATCACCTTTCCTAATAACATGCTAGTTAGCAAGTTTCGTGGCTAAACACGGCTAAATGTGGCTATAGTAAACACGCTCCTCACTCCACAGAGAGAAGAGAGGGGCGGGGCAAGCAGAGCTCAATTGCATTTAAAGAAGTGATCCATCAGAATGGGTTGATTTTTGCAGACGTGATTTTGGCAAGGTAAAAAGGGTGTTGTTTTACATTACCATTGAGAATTTTGACCTAAAGTATATTACAGACTTTTCATTATGACCCTAAGGAATAATATCAACTTGTGGAAAATGGGTATCCGATGACCCCTTTAATATATTTTCTGTCCAATTTTATTGTGTTATTTTCAGTAAAAGTGTGGTTATTTTATTGGCTTGTGTTTTAAATTTAGTATTATTTAAATTATTGAGTTAAATAAAAAAGTCGTACAAAATTACTTTATATTATTTAAATAAATTATTATTTTATTATTTTAAGTAAATAATTATTACAAAGCATTTTCATTTTCGGTTTTAACATACAATTGATTGAATGAAAGCATTATATTTAGTTCACTTAGGTATATTATTTCTGTAATAAGAACGGTTTTTAAAAGTATACTAAAGTGGACTTCATTTTCATAAGAAAGTGCAAGTCACATTTGTTATGGGGAGAGCGGGGTGATTCGAGCCTGTGGGGAAGTTGAGCCACGCCTTGTTTCTAGGCAACCTTAAACACAATTGCAGAGTTATCCATTTTACTCGCCCTGTTTTTTGCTGTTCAAAGTGATATTTGTTTATGTTCAAGCACTCATGCTTCTTGTGTCTAAACAATTACAGACAAAAAAATGTCACATGTATTTGTGCTCTGGGAATTTATAATATGAGGCTATACTATGTTCTTTGTTTTGAATATTTTAAATAAGGCCTTGTTAACGAAAATTGGCCCTTTTTATGAAATTGTATTTCCCTGCAACATTTATAAATGGGATGTTGTTGAGTACTGTTAGCCCAGTTCTGTAAGGCCTGTTTTTTTTTTTTTTTTAATTCTTCGAATTTGAACTGTATTTTGCTCTGAAATTAAAGGAAAAAAAAGCCTTAAAAGTTGTGAACTGTGCCTTTAAATAGTCAAAGTGAAACTGCCTAACCCAGCGTCTTGAGCCAGAAGTGTGGCAACACCCTGAATTGGATGGTCAGTCCATCACATGGCTCACACACAGATTGTAAGAAGTATTTTTTATTGCAATTCTCTTCCTTTCATATAGCATGAGGTAAAAATGTTCAGTTTTACTTCAGCATAATCAATGACACAGTTTAACTCCATGTGGCTCAACTTAGCCTCTCCCCAGGCTCAATTTCCCCCAGCATTGGGGGCAAGTTGAGCCAAGAGACCACTTTTATTTTTGGAAAGCCATATTTTAAAAGCATCTTATTTTAGATTCAAAGTGATTATTCCCAAGCATGTACCACATCCTGAAATTATTATATTTAAGTTGGACCCATTACTCTCATATGCTCATCTTAAACTCACCGTAAAAGTAAAAATTGGCTCAACTCACCCCGCTCTTCCTCTATATAATAAATAGCTTATAAAATACAGATGTATTGTGAAAGTTGGTGTTGTTTTGCTTATATAAAATGTCATGTTTCAAACAAATGTATTCTTCTCAAATCAGTGTAATAAATAGGTTCTCACTGTGTTAACTTAAGGTGTGTCGGCATGCCTCACTATGTTTTTCTTTTTTTCTTTTTTTTTTTTTTTTCTCAGGACAATGGAAATATTTAAAAGCTTTTTTGTAGTCAAGAACTGTGTGGTGATATAGACTAGATACAGACTCAAAAATAGACTTACCCCGAGAAATTTTCACTGGAGAAAAGTGAGACAACTAGCCCCAGTCTCCCCTGTATAAATGTTTGCTTATAGGTTTTCCACTACTGGATTTATTTAGATTTTTAGTTGATATTGAGGTGATTTTTAAAGGCTTTGACTGAATATTTTTCTGAATGAGCCAGTGTCTCATATATTATGCATCAGTACAGATGGTAGAGTACTCTCACTTTATGTTTGTGTCCATCTTCTTGAAAATACTAAATTATTAAGCGAAGTCCTGTTACCTTTAACACACCCGAACAAACAAACACAATTTTAATCGCGTTAGGCTGTGAATATGCTTGTTTTTAAGTGATAAACTTTATTCGTACGTAGGTTCATCTTAAACAATACATTTTTATAGTAAATTCTAATTATTATGAATAGACCTTCAACCCCTTTAAACAAAAATATGTTTTTACACACATGTGTTTGTGTGTATGTGTGCATGTGCAGTCAGTAGTCATCAGACCATGATGATTGGAGTACTCAAATCGCCTAGCAACCACTCCGCTCTCAGAGGGAGGGGGGGTCAGCAGCCCGTTCAGCCCTATACACACGCTCACTACATCAGCACTCTCTTCTGCCTGCCGCTCGGACCACACACTCACACACCACAGCATGCTTGAGCTGTCGTATAGAGCTCTCCGAATCAGACACTAATAGCTAAAGTGAGAAAAGAAAGAGTCGCACTGACTGCTTCAGTCTGTCACTCATGGGTCTCTCACTACTGTAGGTAAGTGTCTGAGCGCTCACTTCATCTGCTTTGCTTTATTTGTGGTTTGTATTCTGTGACTCTGGTCGCCGTGTGAATGTGTGCTTGAGTTTTCTGTTTTTATCTCAGGATGCAATATGTAACTTTCTGGACTTGTAGATTTAGGACTGCATGCATGTGCATGTGTGGAGATGTGTGTGAAACTGAGGTTTGAAGTGTGCGTTTGCTTTTAATGAGGTGAGGTCTTGTGAGAGGAGAATAGGTTATGCTGAGAATGTCTGGATGTGAATTATGTAATGAATGTGTTCAGCGAAAAAAGTGCAGTGAAGCGCAATTATGAGATGCTTTTGTATGTCAAGCATGAAAGAGAGACATTTTTACACAGTTCTCTCAGAGTACTGTCTATACTGTAAAAAAAAAATGTAGGAAAACAGAAAAGCTACTGATAATTTTCTGACAGGATATTATGCATTAAGTTTCCTTTAACCCTAAAACAACACAATTCCAACGGACATAAATGTTCTAAGAACATTTTGGTAACATGCTCATTATGAAACTGTTATTTTTGAATGTTCTCTAAATGTTTTTAAAATCATTTTGTCATTTTATTATTTATCAAACTTCATGGGAACATTTCACTTTTTTTCACTTTCACCTTTATTTATATAGCGCTTTAACAATACAGATGGTGTCAAAACAGCTTTACAGTATTAAATAAGAAATAGTGTGTCAATAATGCAAAAGAACAAGAGTAAACACTCAATTTTCAGTTAAAGGCAGTTCATCATTAAATTCAGTGATGTCATCATCCAGCTCAGTTCAAAAAGTATACAACATCATACAATAGTATACAATATCAATATATTTTGTGCAGCTGTTTTGGGAATGCAATTAAAGAGCAGATTAATTTGAATTAACATACTATTAATGTTACTGGAAGAATTTGTTCATAACTTTGAAAGAACCTTGCCAGAACATTATCCACAGTTCTGAAAAAGTTCACTGTCAGCTAGGATGCAATGCATAATTCGAAACATGGTTAAAACACCTGTGAAAAATCATTACAAATGATTCCTTACAGAAGATTCTCAGTACACTGGACCTTAGTTTTACTGACCTTTCTTAGAGTGTATAATTTAATGTTTATGGGATTTCTGTCTTAATATGGCAAGTGCCCCTACAAAAATTACTGTGCCAAACCTCTGTGGGAAATTCTAGTGAACTTTATGACAAAATTGCCAAAATGGGCTTTGCAGCTGTAGCAGTGTCAGTTGTGCATTCGTAATTCCATTGTGCACTACAAATCTGCATATGTTTAAATAAACTTGCAAGATTTGAAATCAGTCAAGCGATATGCCAGACAGACAGTTTCTACTTTATCCTGCAGATTCAAGACAGTACCTTTAGATTCAAATCACCTAAATGTTTACTGCCAGTTCACCTCCATTGCCAAGATTGGTAATCTTCTGACAAATCTGCTGCAAATTCATTGCAAGTTTGTCGCAAATAGTTTTTGCAATGATGTTAGCTCAGATGAAGCACTCATTTTGGACGTGTTTGATTCTATACTATACTAGACAATATTAATTTCATGAAATGCTTAATTCTACTTCGTCATTATCAGGCTTATTCATATTCAGATATGGCAGTATATACTGCAGTACGGTGCAGAGCTTCAGCCAATTTAATTCTCTATGAAACTTTTGTTTAATAACAAAAAAATTATAATTCTAAATGAAATACACTACCAGTCAAAAGTTTTGCAACAGTAAGATTTTTAATGTTTTTAAAGAAGTATCTTCTGCTCACCAAGCCTGCATTTATTTGATCGAAAGTACAGCAAAAATATTTAAAATAATAAAATATTTAAAATAACTGTTTTCTATTTGAATATATTTTAAAATGTAATTTATGCCTGTGATTTCTAAGCAATTTTTAGCATCATGAAAACTCCAGTGTCACATGATCCTTCAGAAATCATTCTAATATTCTGATTTGCTGCTCAAAACCATTTATTACTATTATGTTGAAAACAGCTGAATATATATTTTTTGGTATAGTGTATAATGTTATGGAAGCATTTTATTTCAGATAAATACTGATCTTTGGATCTTTCTATTTAAGAATCCTTAAAAAAATAAAAAAATAAATAAAAAAAATAAACTTTAATTTAAATATTAATAACAACAACAACAACAACAATAATACATGTTAATAAATAAATGTTAATAAATAAATAAATCAGCATATTAGAATGATTTCTGAATGATCATGTGACACTGAAGACTGGAGTAATGATGCTGAAAATTCAGCTTTGATAACAGGAATAAATTACATTTTAAAATATATTTAAAAAAAATTGTAGAAAACAAAAAAGAAAAGCAGTTATTTTAAATAATAAAAATAGTTCAGCACAGTTATTTTGGAGTTCTGTTTAGCATTGAAATTTAGCATAAATAAAATAAAATAAAAAATACATCTATCAAAATTCAGCTAAAAATCATCAAATTCATTGGAGCAAAACCTTCAACCAAGCATTTATATAGGGTGGACTGTATACTCCAGTGAATATTTATCAGGGTATATCTATTTCTGAAAGTCAGTTTCAATATTGACACAAACGCAAGCATTCAATGCCTGCATTTTGTTATTTCATTAAGTCACATTTTGACAGCTTTCAGACTTTTGCAGTAACTAAGTTTCACACACTGTGTGGATGTGTGACTGTAGACCATTATTCCAGCACATTTGCTCCAGATCGTTCAGGTTTGGGTGACACCTGTGCACTGCCGTTTTGAAATAATGCCAGATATTCAGGTTAGCCATCACAGGACATTCACCTGTCTGTTTTTGAGCCAGTCCAGTGTTAATTAGCCTTCCGTTTTAAATCACTGGAAGGATTTGATCCCAGATTCGGTTCAAGATTCTTTTGCGTGTTTCCCTGTATCTGTGTAGTTTGAGCTGATGAAGAGCATCCGTACAGCGCTCAGCTTCAACGTAGGTGTGTGGATGTGGGCACGGTTAGATTTGTTCCACACTTACAGCTTTGAAGTTTGCTCGTCCACACAGCTCTATTTGCTCTCATCTGACACAGCATCTGACCACATATCTGAGTTGTGTCATTATTAAGCTTTTTTGCCCCAGACATGGATCTTTCTAAGTAATAACATCTATCTTCTGGTTGATTGATGTATATTTCTCAGCTTTGCTGGTGACTCTTTGAGGTCCCTGTATAGTTGATGTGGCTTTCATCTCCTAACAAATGTACCTTCTTCCAAATTGAGGCGTTAGTTTCACTTTGTATCTATGTACTGTCCTGTAGATTAATGATCAGTAACTATGGGGTTTATAAAGAAAATGCAATAGTTTTTTAAAATTATGATAATAAATTACATTTAACATGAAAATGATTAATTTTAGGTTTTGTTGGTTGGAAAAAAAAAATCAAAGAGGTAGGCTGCTGAATACTATTCAGTATATTGTTATTTTCCAGCAAGCAGTTAATCATAGACACTGTTTGTTAATGGTCAGATGCCCCGCTGATGCTGCAAACACTCCTTCATCTTTACAGTCAAAAAACCTCCAAAGTCAAACTCTAATTATCTCAGACTAGCCTGCATGAAGCGGGATACTGTTGTCATGGCAATGGACACCCTTATTAGTTCTGTATATTATTGTCAGGGTGGCATAGATCTCACAGATGGTCTTTTATAAACTTTTTCATGTCTTTTTTGCATAACAGTTGAGCAGACCACCTCCACAATGGATAATTTCAGCTTTCATTTCCTGTTGATATATTGGGTTTCTGCATTAATACAGATGTAATCGAGTTTATAGTAAAAGCACTAATGAGGAGATTATGAAATGTGAGGTTTTATTATCCTCCAAAAAATAACTTCAGTATTTCTATGTGAGTAAAGAATAGGCTCCATGAAAGAACTGAATCAATGTAAGAGACCTATAGCAAGAAATGTCTCAGGTTACATATTTAACCATGGTTCCCTGAGAAGGGAATGAGACAATGCATCCTCTAGGGGTCGCTATGGGGAATGCCTTCTTCATGACCCGTGTCTGAAGCCTGCATTCAAAACGACAATAACATTGGCCAGTGACAGCCTATGATGTCACTTCCGGCGCAACTCGTTGCCGCCGTTGTGACCACAGTATAAAACGGCGCCGGTAGAACACATCATCCGCTTCTTTGTCTGAAGCTTACGTCCAACCTAGGCTAGCCCTCCCAGGGAGGGGAGCCTTCTCAGGGCAACCAACAGTGGTGCTAAACCCCACAGGTCAAATATTTTAAGAGCTACTGCTCCTCAAAGCCAGCTCAGGAAGGGTTTCCGCCGAAACACCTCTCACTCAAAACCTCCGGAACAACAGTGAGCTCTAGCCGAGTCCTCAAAGTGGGAATTCACTGTTTAACCGTGAGGGCAGAGTTGAATTAGAAAGTGAAGCTACTCTGTGCTTCAGCGATAGAAACTCTGACAGGGCTAAATCTAGCTCCCATGAAGCCCCTCAGGGCAGGACATGGCCTGAGCAATGCCATCAGGGTGTGAGGGAGCACCCCGTTCTGGAGGTTACCTGAATAGATAGGGTTGCAGTGATATAACGGGGACCCAGCGACCAAGGAGGCTACCTCCGTAGCACCTAGCAATGAGCATGAGGCCAGAACAGGGCTTTCATCAAGACCAGAATCATTTAGAGGAGACATCCACCACCATCAAGCGGCAACCGGGGACCAACAGGGAGGTACTGGCAGAGGACCTAACCCTGAAACATAGGAAGAACACACAAAACCAACAAGCAATTTACCAGTTTCATAGTAAGAAAAGGATCGTACTCAATCACCATGGCTCCCCTGCATGGTATATATTCACAAATGCACTGGTAAAACTTGTTCGATGACTGTGTCCGGACCATCAGTCAGGCAGTTCTATGCGTCATTGAACATAACCAAGAACATCATAGGGTCCAGTAGAGAGACTGCAGTACGAGCACAGGAAGTTCCACCTAACCTCAGTCAGGTGGGGAGATAGTAAATACAGGGGAATTAGGGAGGGAAGGTGAGGGCAGATGCACAAACCCTAGAGGGAGGTGAGCAGATGTTTCAGTCCTTACTCTGGTCTGGATGAGAGCATTGGGAATGCCTCATCTGGATCACCTCCCTCAGACCTTGCCGACCTCCCTTTGGCTCGTGCCATCTCCTGGAGCCACCCGCAGGTGGAGGAGGAGCCTTCTAACCTTCTGTGCACGTCTCCTATTCTCGGACCAGAACGGGCCAGGATCCCTCTTTTGTTTGGGCTTAGACCTTTATCCTTCAAGGGATGAAGGTTTTAAAGGCAGCAGAATGCACCTTCACCTCCCTGAACTTCTTGATCACAGTCTCAACGGAAGTACCGAAAAGCTCAGAGGTCGAAACCGGCGCATCGAGGAGAAAGCCTCTCTCTTTCCTCCCGATGTCGGCCAGGTTTACCCACAGATGCCTCTTCGTAACCACCATGGCTGCCATTGTAGCAGCCTGCTTGGTGCCATGGAGAGCTAAATCTGTGGTGCGACGCAGTTCCGCTACCTCATCAGATGGCAGGGAGGGAGCCTTAAGGGAGGACGTTTCACCCATAGAGAGATAGCTAGCAAGCATCCTCTCCTAGCCACTTTTGCGTATCCCCTCAATATTACTATAACTAGAATGCTGGGACCTGCAGTATAAATGCAAGATGAAAATGGCTTATTCCATGCCTTCTCAACCTCCGTATGAAGATTGGGAAGGAATGGAATGTTCACTTGAGCTGGAGGACTATGATCAGAAAGGTAACGCTTATCGAGACAACCCCATGGCGCCACCTTCTTAGCCCGCGTCCACGGCAGGTCCAACTTTGCCGTGGCGCGTTCCATAACCTCCAACGGCTCATTATACGAAGGGCAGAAGGATTGAGAGGCTGTTGAACGGTAGTTCTGCTGCCTTTAAAACCTTCATCCCTTCAGCAGAGCACTGGCTGCCGGATCAGACGATGTCAGAGAAATCGCATCGTCATCTAGTGGCTCGCTCTCACCCCTGACTGACAAGCGTGAAAGGGAAAGCCCCTTATCCAACTCATCAGCCAGGTCCACCTGTTATCCCCACAACCTCAGTTTCCTCCATGCCTCAGCAGCGGCAGGACCTGAACCGCGGGGAGCAGATGGCTGCCCCTCCTTCCTTGAAAAGAGGGACAAATGAGAGCATGGCTTCTTCATGGAAAGACGCTCAAACTGCCCCCTCGAGGACATCGCCTGCGTGCTCTCCACCCAAACACATGACGTAAAGATTGTGTGTGTCATCAGGTGTCAAATAACGATGACATGGATCCACAAACTTCTTAAACACCTTGCTGGTGCTCGCTATAATGAGGTAAGAAAGATAAGGCTTACCAGAGATGCATGGCTTTAAACAAAACAGTCCCTGAAGATGAAGAACAGGATGATGTGTTCTACCACTGCTCTTTTATACTGTGGTTGTGCCGGTAGTGACACGCCGGCGGCGATGAGTTGCGTTATTGTCGTTTTGAATGCAGGCTTCAGACACGGGTCACGGAGAAGGCCTTCCCCATAGCGACCCCTAGAGGACGTAGTTCGATGTTCCTTTGAAAGGGAATGCCACTTCCCAAAAAAAGACAAATCATAAAAGTTCCTCGTAAACTTCATGAGATGTAATTTGAAGATGAAACTGGAAACTTAAAGATCCCATTAAATCAAAATGAGAGATTTGTAGCTTTTAAACTTGAGGACAACTGAGGGATTCATATGCAACTATTACAGAAGGTTCAGAGGCTCACTGATGCTCCAGAAAGAAACACAATGCATTAAGAGCTGGGGGTGAAAACTTTTTTAATTTGAAGATCAGGGTAAATTTCACTTATTCTGTCTTCTGGGAAACTTGTAAGTATCTTCTGTATCTTACTGCTTCTGAAGGGCAGTACTAAATGAAATATATATATATATATATATATATATATATATATTTAGGCAAAATCTGAGTCCTGAGTCCCTCAGTTGTCCTCAGTGTGAAAAGATGGATCTCAAAATCATACAATCATACAATCACATAGGAATAGGTACAAATACACAGAAATGCTAACAAACCAAAGAATTTGTGGGACCTGAAGGATTTTTCTGAAAAACAGCAGGCAGTTTACTAAACAAAACTAAACAAAAAAACAAACAAAAAAAACAAAACACAGCCATTGATCATTCAGGTAACAACACAGTATTAGCAATCAAGTGTATGTAAACTTTTGAACAGGGTAATTTTTATAATTCAACTATTATTTTCTCTTGTAAATGTCAATGTCTTTTATATGAAATATCTTATTCAGGTCAGTCATAAATAAAAAAATAACATGCATTTTGGTAAAATAATTAACATTTTGCAGATTCTGCAAGGTGTATGTACACTTTTGACTTCAACTGTATTTGAAATCTAATCTAATTTGAAATTTAATCAATTTAATACATCCTTGCTGAATAAAACTATTAATTTATTAAAAAACAAAAACAAACAAACAAACAAACAAACAAAAAAACATGTTTTTCTGACCCCAATATAATTTAAAAAAAAAAACTATCATGATATATTTCTTGGTTATATATTGAATGTCACAGAAATATTTATATTTTTTAATCTAAATCACTAGCTCTATTTTTGATCTGTTTTGACTGATCTGGATAGTTTAATATTATGTTTGTTTTCTGTCTGTTCAGAGATGTGATTCTCAGAGGTGATTCTTGTGTGAGTGTAGAGGTGGGTTATGTAAGAGTTTGAGATATTCACACACCCTGAGCATGAGCGCTTCATTACTCATTACTCATTACTCTACTTGAGTTGGATGCCTGCATCGTAACGAAACAAATCCTGCCACATTCAATATCAGTCTATATAGCACACGTGTACATATCTGTATATCAGCTGTGTGTTTGTGCTTGTGTTTATTTTGTCTTATCATTGTATGTTTGAGTGAGTGGCCATGTGTGGGTGATATTTATTTACTGAATTTCACATACAGTGCTTCATTGTCTTCTTCTAGCTTTGTGTGTGTGTGTATTATTTTGTATGTGTATTGATAGTCTAGGTCTTCCCGCTATTGGAAACTCAATTTGAATTGAACTCATTATTGTCTTGGGTATCAGTCTGCTCTTTTAAATTGACAGCACTGCACAGCCACACTGATCTAATTATAAGGATTTTTGTTTTTTATTTAGTGCTGTAGAAACACTGTATAAATATGTGATTTTGTGTGTGCTGTTTGCGTGTTTGTGCATCTGACTGTGTAATTGTATATCAGCCTCCTCTAAGCACCTCTGGGCTGTCTTGTCTCTTTCAATCACAGCACCCCACTAAAGCCCCAGGGTATGATGGGTAATTTGTCATGTTCTGTTGCTGTTTGTACATAATTTAGATCATTAGAGTGTAGTGTATAGCATAAACGCTTCATCTAGTAAGCATATATGCAGGGTTAACTAAAACTAAAAGCATTATACAGTAACACTTTTTTTTGTTACTTGAAATAAAATACTGCGTACTATACTATACGTTCATGTATATAAACTATTAATGTTAATGTAAAGATACGTTCTTCAAGAACTCGTCCTTTGAATGTCTTACTTATAGCTGAAAGTGCATGACAAGACACTCTAATTACCTTTAACACCCGCCTCATAAAGAACTTAACACATGTGAAGATCCTGACTACTTTAAAGAGATTCCCTTCAAAAAAAAAAAAATCACCATGGAAACTGCTAAAGTCATGTTCAGTCCTAAAAGACATTTTAATGATACCTTTAATGTGGTAGTATGCGGCGCAATGGTAACACATGTTGGAGTGCTGCCAACAAGTCTTTGGCTCTGACCTAAAAAACAGTCTGTTGTGGTTTTGAAGTGTATGTACTTGCTGGAATTGTAACCTTTGACTCTGTGCTGGCGCCTGTGTACTTCAGCACACCTACGCACAATCTGTGTCTGCAGAAAACACTGTGGAGTTTTACAGCCATTCACAATTCCACACATCTCTCACCCCTTGTGTATTTGTAATGCCAAATATTTTGAATAATTTGATATGTGTATAGTACTCTTAGTTCCATTTTACCAGGTTTAAAGTACAGTATGGATAATTCATCATATACAGTTGAGGTCAAAAGCTTACATACACCTTGCTGAATCTGGAAGATGTTATCAAAATAAGAGGGATCATACAAAATGCATGTTATTTTTTATGTAGTACTGACCTGAATAAGATATTTCCCATAAAACACATTTACATATAGTCCAAAAGATAAAATAATAGTTGAATTTATAAAAATGTCCACATTCAAAAGTTTATGTACACCTGATTCTTAATACTGTGTTATTTAGTGTTGTGTTATTTAATGATGTTTATTCATGAGTCCCTTGTTTGTCTTGAACAGTTAAACTGTTCTTCAGAAAAATCCTTCAGGTCCCACAAGTTCTTTGGTTTTTAAGCATTTTTGTGTATTTGAACCCTTTACAATGCCTGTATGCTTTTTGAGATCCACCTTTTCACACTGAGGACAACTGAGGGACTCACATGCAACTATTACAGAAGGTTCTCAAATGCTCACTGATGTTTCAGAAGGAAACATGATGCATTAAGTGCATTATTGCATTATTGGGTGAAAACTTATGAAAACTTAATGTTATTTTATCTTCTGGGAAACATCTTCTGTAGCTTCTGAAGGGCAGTACTAATTGAAACAAATATGATATTTAGGCAAAATAAGAAAAAAAATATACACAACTTCATTCATTTCAAAAGTTTACACCCTTGGCTCTTAATGCATTGTTTTTCTTTCTGGAGCATCAGTGAGCATTTGAATCGTCTGTAATAGTTCTAATAGTGTAATTACTTCTGTAATATGAGTCCCTCAGTTGTCCTCAGTGTGAAAAGATGGATCTCAAAATCATCCAGTCATTGTTGGATGGGGTTCAAATACATAAAAATGCTGAAAAAATAAAGAATTTGTGGGACCTGAAAGATTTTTCTGAAGATCAATGAACTGTTTAACTGTTTAGGACAAACAATGAACAACTAAAAAAAAACAAACAAACAAACAAACAAAAAAAAAAAACAGCTATGGATCATTCAGGTAATAACACAGTATTAAGAATAACTTTTGAACAGGGTCATTTTTATAAATTCAGCTGTTTTGATCTCTTGTGGACTATGTAATCATCTTTTATATGAAATATCTCATTCAAGTCAGTACTAAATAAAAATTAACATGCATTCTGTATGATCCTTCTTATTTTGGTAACATAATTAACATTTTGCAAGGTGTATGTAAACTTTTGACTTCAACTGAATTCCATAAAAATTGTGAATAAGAAATGGGGTCTGTTAACACGGCTGCTTTCACATAACTATTCAAAAGCTCATTTTGATGATCAGTGGAATAATGAGCTTTACACGCTAACTGTCTTTATCATCATTAAATATAACTCTTGCATATAACTGTCCTCAGGAGAGCTTTGTGCTGTTCGACTGATTACCATACAAAGAAAAATCATTACAAATACAATAGAAACATGACAGAGGCAAAGTCATTTCCAATTAGCACTCTGCACTGAACTGTCAGATGTACTAGAGCTGTAAAATGTGAGCGGTTCCTTTCTATAGATGAAGAAATGCCTTTTAGATGACTGGAAAATACATTTATTTTAACGCTAGAGTCATTTCACATTGTTATCACTTATGAAAAGTTAAGTGCAAACTGAATGTAATGTTTTCACACAAGTAACTGCATGTTAGTTGCAATTAAATGAAAATGTATTATTGTTTATATTTGTTTAATGCACTTGGATTGGATTTTAGAGTACTTTTCGACCCACTTAAGTAGGACTTAAGTACACATTTACTTCTTCTTTTTCGAAAAGAAATTAAGGTTTTTGTGGAAAACATCTCAGGATTTTTTCTCCGTAGTGGACTTAAATGGTAGCCAGCGGGTTGAAGGTCCAAATTGCTCTACATGATCCCAGCTGAGGAATAAGGGTCTTATCTAGTGAATCAATCCATGTGTTAAAACTATTTTAAAAATGTGTAGATTGAATGTAATGTATGTAAGTTTCTGTCAAATGTGTAAATGTAAAAAAACAGTTTGTGCAGTGATGTTCTGAAATGAGGAGGCAAAGTCCTCACATTTTTAAAGTGTTTCTTTTTTCAGAACTTACTTTTGAATCATCAGAACTCAGTAAACACTGGTCACAGTGATTGCTTACAAAAAACAACAACAACAACAACAACATCAACAAAAAAAAACTATACAGATCATGTTTTCAGGCCATTTGATGTTTGATTTTGACTTGAAAAAGTGGCGATATATTTGCGAATGCGGAATGCGCAAAAACACAAGAGGCAGTTGCTGATGATCGTGAAAGCGTGCAGTGGCTTTCTTATGCACGCCGCTGTTTTAGCGGTTTCACTTTCGCTTTTGAAATCAATCACGTTTAGCAAGGAGGGGAGAGGATGGACGGGGGGCACGGCCCGCAAATGCTGGTCGCACTTTGGTGCGAAATCTGTCCTGCTTGACGTAGATGTGAAGTAATCTGTTTAACGCGTTTACATGGCAGAATTTTAATTTTGTTCGTTTATAGAAAGGTTTATCCCACCCCTCTCAAACCGATTACAATTTCATTCAGTTTGAGCATTTTTATTCCGACTGAGGTGTTTATATGGAGCATCTTCATTCGGATTGGACTTTTAAACTGATTACAATGCTCCATGTAAATGCCAATGAATATAATATAACTGCAGTAGCTTATTACATGATCTTATAAAACTTTTAGCTTCACGTTTTACTAGTTAAATCCAATAAATGTATAAATAATCAATTAACAAGAAAAACTCTGTACCTTACTGTTTTTGTTATATCTGTTAAGTAATCCATGAAAACTTGCATAATGTAATTGCATACCTTTATTTACAGGTATAGAAAAATATCAATGAAATTTACAAAAATATATGTAAATAAACTCTTACAAACAATTGTAAAATCAAATCATAGTTGTGCACAGACTTATAGAACATTTAGTAAAACTCCTAAAAAGCCTTAATAGACATTTACAGCACAAACACTATGATGAAATAAAGCAAGGGTGTTCCTGACGGCACACAGACGATGGCACTGTACTAATCTTCCACTCCAAGTTGTTAACCACTGTTAATGGATCATTCAGGTAGAGTTACGAACTTGAGTCATTCAGACTGGCTTTGTGAATGTTCATTGAAAAGATCTGACTCATGGAAGAAAGAAAGTCATATGGGTTTGAAACATGAGGCTGAATAAACAATAACAGAAATTTCATTTCTGAGTGAACTATTCCATTTTGGGGCCTATCAGATGCACACTCACTCTCTGACTGCTGCATTCAATGTTGTCATTTATCGACAGACATAATGACATATTAGGTTCAGTTTGTGTGATTTATGGGGTGCATCAGTCAGAGATAATGACTTGTCCTCTCTCAGAGAGACGTCCACTCCCCAGAGAGCCAGAAACTCACATCTGAGCCACAGAAAGGCCACATTAACTGTCCCAGGTGTCCTGGTTAATGGCTCAGACCGCCTCTATGTCATTAGTCACTGAGCTTCATTTATTGACACCTCCCGTTACTAAAACTTTCAGCTTTGAGAGTAATAAAATCAGCTTATTCTGTCATGTCCAGTCTATATAATGATATTTATCAACTCAATAGCTGCTGTGCTGTACTGCATGTTCTCAATTCGGAATCCTTTATAAAGAGACAGTGATGTATAAGGTCTAAGTTCTGTATTAGGTTTAATAGATCAAAACAGATATTAATTAAATGTATTGACGTATTGAATAGGGTCTTTGGGGATGTACGAAAGCTCTGCATGTGGTGGGGTCTGAAATCCATTATGGACAAGCAGGGACAAGCTGGACATTCTGCTCTTTTGCCAAACACTAAATGGGCACTAATCTCTCTCGCGTCTCTATAATTAGCAGATGCTTTTGTCCAAAGCAACATAAAGTATACTAGTGCTCTCCTCCAGAGAAATCCAAGGTTAAGTGCCTTGTCCAACAGTCCTATCTGTCCGTCTGTCCATCTCTCTGTCTAGAATTTGATGTCAGTTATAGATGTTAATGGAAATGTAACTTTGACTGTGTGCTCTCTTATTTTCATCATGTTTTTCTGCAACATATAAAATGAATGAAAAAAAACAAAACAAAACTTTTAAGTACACTTTAATGGCCTTTTTTTTAAATAAATACACTTACATGATACAAATACATTTCACATAGGTGCACTTTTTTATAGTGCATGTTGTAATAAAGTAAAATGTTTTACTTTAAAGTACATTTTAAAGCATTTTTTTTTAATATTACAGTTAAATGTACTAAATTGCAACTCCATCATTTGAAATGTGTAATTACAGATATCCTACTTAAATACATTTTCAACAGATATTTGTTTTTGTGGGGTTTTTTTGTTTTTGTTTTTGTTTTTAGTTCAGTCAACTCAAAAAAGTGTAGTCACCTTGAAATGTTAAGTTGTTCCATGTGTGACAACGCAAATATTTGAGTTGATTCAACTTAAAATGTTAAGGCAGCTGGGTAACAAACCCCAATTTTTTCAAACATTTTTGTTTAGTCAACTCATATATCTAAGTTGTCACTTAGTACAACTTAACATTTTAAGTTGACTAAACCTATTTGAGTTGACTGAACTTAAAATTTTAAGGTAGTAGGGTAACAAATGATTTTAAGTTGACTCAGTTTTTTTTTTCCAGTGTATCCATAGCTCAAAGACAATAGAAGTAGTTATCAAATTACACAAAAATGTACTTAAGTTCTATTCAAGTACATCAAAAATTATACTGCACTTAACCCCTTAAGGGTCACTGGCCCAGTGGCGCTCTTTTTTTCGTTGTCATTTTTCTCGATCACATATTTTAGTAATCATCATAAATTATGTATCATTTGAAAGCTTAAAACCCAGAATTCATACTGTGAAAACCATTTTTAAAGCAGACATTGTTTTACCATGGAAATACTTTAAAATCTTTTAGTGGTCTCCTCCCCTTAGTGGGTGGAGTCAAGTGTCATATTACAAAATGTATTAAGGTCTTTTAGAATAAACATTTTTTATAATCCTGGCAAAATACATATTGTCAGAAATGTCTGAGTCTCAAGATTCCATATTCGATGGTTATAGATATTTGTAAAAAAATGCATTTAAAAAAATCATTGGAGTTTTGATGGCACCCGGTGGCTGTTTGTAGTACAACGCCCTAAATAAAATCTCACAGGAACCTTAAATATTTTTCATTTTAACTTATTTACACATAAGGCCTTAATTTTATAGCAGTTTTGGATTCAAAAATATTTTGTAAAATATTTATTTTACACAAAATAAAAAATAAAAAAAATGGTACAGTGCATTTTCTTTACAGTAAATTTAAACGTATATAACTTTTTGATATTTTAATATTTTGAAAAAGATCCGGAATCTGCAGATTGTCTTCTTAAAACCATAGGTCTGTATTCCAAAGCATTTATGAATGATAACAATTTAAGTTTGGATAGTGCATTTTAATGTCTATCTTCAAAAATGGGGGGTTAAATGGTTAATATACATTTAAAAAATAATACATTTAAATTTCATTTCATTTAACATGTGATTAAGTGTCCAAAAGTTCATTTAGTTTACATTCATTTAAGTATATTCTTTTAAACTGTATTATTTCTGTAATAATTACTCTTTTTAAAAGTATGCTAAAGTCTACTATCTTTACCATTGTGAAGTTTATATTTTTATATTAAAGCATGTATGATGAAGGTATAAAAATGAATTGCGTATAGTGGGAAAGACTACTGGTATATGTGATAGGTGGAACATGCATAGTATTTGAAATGTTGGAAGTGTGTGCATATCATAAGCTGTGTGTCAGTAATGTGCATATGTGTGTGACCTGTGTGTGCCATCTGATCTTTGATTCAGAAATATTGATTTAATCCAGCGTAATCCCTTCTGATCTGCAGTCAGACCTGATTAAAGAGATTACAGACGGCACTCCAAACTCTTCCTCTGAAACTGTTTTTCTTATTTATGCTCAGATGAGTCTATCGTCCTGAGGTGCAACTCTACAGCTAAACTAGATTTTAGGCGGCAATGGCGAGAAATATCATTGGATGTTTAGGCACTAAAGAGAAAAACGTTGAGAGGAAGCAGACTCAGCTGGGGGATGAGGTTTATGGTGTTTTTCATGTGTGTATTATGTGTACCATTACTCAAAGCTCATGCTGTTAGTGATGTCTCCTATAGCTTTTACATCACTGAGCAAATGTGTGTGTTTGTGCGTGCATGCTTGCATATATTATTCATATATGACTAACTCTTTTATCCGTGAGAAATGTTGCTCACAACCCATTCACCTCCACATTCTGATGTATTTTCGAGTGAAACGAGATGTTCAACCAAAAAAGTAGGACAGGACTTGATTTTATTCATCAGGAGATGATTGGATCATTAAAAATGTCTCTACATAGCAAGTGATTAGCAGAGAAGGGTTGAAAAAGTTGCATTTGTGATGCAAGATGAAAAGGAAAGTTTTGATGAAAAATAAGACATGCAATTTTTTTTGGGAATGACTGATGCAGCTTGCACGAAAAGACCAGGAATAAGTAATTAAGGTCATGTTGACATTATTTTATTTATCTATTTTAAGTAATTTATTATTTTCTTAGTTTCTTTCCATTGTTCTTGTGCCACCTCTTGTATGTGACTGGATTTTTGTGTGTTTCAGAATTATCGTCAGTGTATGGCTGGTCTGCTGGTCCCTCCCTATGGTGTTATGGAGAGCGGCCCAAATGCTGACAGTAAGTACAAACTTGTTTTTCTTCACTCAGCGAAGATAATCCTGTTGTACTGTTTTGATCCTCACATGTATGACTTTCATTTTTCTGTGGAGCACAGAAGATAAGTTTTACAGAATTTCCAAACTCCTTTTTTTCATGAAACTAAAGCATACTACTTTGTATATGATACTTTCAGTGTGATTTTGGCTTGATTTTTACAGACCCAAAAATCACATTGGAAGTAGTGCAATGTACATGCTTGTTAAAAATCCTCTGATGTCATATTATAGCTTTTTGTTGGGGAAAAATACCAAAACATGTCATCATTTAAAAGTTTGTTGTTGGTAAGATTTTTTTTCATGAATTCATTTCTTTTACTCTCACCAAACATGCATTTATTTGATCATAAATACAGGTAAAACAGTAACATTGTGAAATATTATTAGGATGTTTTCTGTTGTTATATAGGCTGAATGTAACTTATTCCTGTAATCAAAGCTGAATTTTCAGCATCATTACTCCAGTCTTCAGTGTCACATGATCCTTCAGAAATCATTCTAAAATGCTGATTTGCTATTCAAGAAATATTTCTGATTATCAAGGCTGAAAACAGTTATGCTACATAGTATTTTTGTTGATAAATTTTCAGTATTTGATGAATGGAAAGTTTAAAAGAACACCTTTTATTTGAAATAAAGTGCCCATATTATGGATTATGAAAGGTTCATATTTTGGTTTTGGGAGTCCCCAACAACAGGTTGACATGCATGCAAGGTCAAAAAACATGTTCATTGTCTTATAATATGAATTTATTTTTACCCTTTTTGCTTAATTACTCCGAAACGATTTGCTCAAAGAATCATTTATCCAAACCCCTCCTTTGATTGACGCTAATCTGCAGTGATTGGTCCGATACTGGATGCAGTGCATTTCGGAAACAGAACACCCTTCACCATTACTCTAACGCACAGCTCGGTGGTAAACACCCAAACAGCCATGGTATATGCGTTAGCCCAAAGCAGAAAAGTATTGATAAAGCATTGCAGGTGTACACCAACGTATTGCTCTATTCTTTATCAGAACTCCAAGTAATAACAATTCACTATTCAACAACACATTTCTAGACAATTGTGTGCAAACAGATATTGCTGTTAGCCGGTTAGCCAGAGACCTACAAGCTGCGCTAAGTGACTACAACACACAACTAAATAAGTATTTTGTAAGGATTACTCCACTTTCAGAATATACATTTCCTGATAATTTACTCACCCCCATGTCATCTGAGATGTTCATGTCTTTATTTCTTCAGCCACAAAGAATTCAAGTTTTTTGAGGAAAGCTGGTGGTGCTTAACTGATTGAAGGTTAGAAATGCAGCTTCAAGGGGCTCTAAATGATCCCAGCCGAGGAATAAGGGTCTTATCTAGCGAAACGATCCGTTGTTTTCTTAAAACAATTAATATTTATACACTTTTTAACCACAAATGCTTTTCTTGTCTAGCTCTGCGATGTGCATTCGTACTCTGTGCACTCTGGTTCAAGAAAGTTAGGGTATTTCAAAAAACTCCCATCTCATTCTCTTGCTGTTGGCGTCAACTTGAAACAGCTTAAGATTCATTTTAAAAATGACTCGTTCTCTTTCAAGCAATCACTCAGTATCTCACTATAGGAAAGCCCCTAGGTGTGATAGACTAAAGAAGCACCAATTACACCATGTCTGTCCAAAGGATGGACCAATCACAGCTCGTACAAGGAGCCCACCCCTCTCCCTATATATAGCTGTGATCCCCAAAACGGCATTCTTGTTCTCTTTCGGGAGAAGACTTTCCTTCAGCACCTAGGCTGGGCTGCTTTAAGTTAATAAATGTACCGTCAAGGTTGACATTGCTAAAAGCAGTACGGTCAAGCTGAAATAATCTGTTGTGGATTCTCTGCTCATTACGGAGCTCATTTACAAAGAGAAAATCTGTTGTGGGTTCTCTGCTCGTTACTGAGCTTCTTTGCTAGCTATTAGCATTGTCCTAGCTAATGCGTTTAGGCGAGCTGGATTATCTGACTTACCATGTCAGTGTCCAAGGTTGCTGCAGAGAAAGGGAAGGAGACCCCGTCACGCTCATGCCCGGCAGCGTGTGGTTTCATGATCTCAGGGCGGGATTTGCGCCCGATGTGTATCGCATGCATGGGTGTCAAGCATGCCCAGGCTGCATTGGCAGATACGGAAAGCTGCGAGCACTGTCATGTAATGCCGGCCAGGGTTCTAGAACGGCGGCTTCAGGTGGCTGCATCTTCCAACGATGATCCGGTTCTCTCCGCTGTTCCTTCTTCAGCAAAAGGTGCTCAACCCTCTCCCCTGTGGGATACTCCTTCATGGGGGGATATTATGAATTTGGAGTCCCCTGAGTTTACACTGCTTTTCAACCAGCAACTGCTGGCAGAGGGCGATGAGATCGAAGGAGATAAAGAGGAAGACAAGGAGATGTTAGCTCGCCTTTTTCGAGAGGAGCCGGATGATGAGAAGAATTATGCTATCCTGTCTGCAGTCCAAGCATCCAGGCCAGTGAGCGCGTAAAGTGGCGATACGGCGTCGGTGGTGGGGGATTGCGACTTAGTTGAGGTCTGTAAGCGTGCAGCAGCTAAGCTTGACATCCCTTGGCCTGTAACTCCCAGGGATCCGTGAGTTAAACGGGATATCTATGATGGGAAAATGCTCCCCTGGCGAAACAACTGCTCCCTGCTTTGCCGGCGTGCATAGCAGAGATGAAGCACTCATGGGATAAACCTTTTTCCCATTGCGTGCCTGTCAAGGGCTACTCATCTCTCGATGTGAGTGAAATGGAGGGGCTTGGACTTTCTAACTCTCCCATGGTCGAGCAGTCTGTGGCCCAACACGTGCATCCGAACAGGCGGACCACTCTCTCATCGGCCATCCTCTTCCTCCCTGGGAAAATGGAACGCTTTACCACTTCCATGTACCAAAAAATGTATAAATCTTTGGTGCTAGCGGTGAGGGCACTAAACGTCACTTCATTGTTGATGGCCTATCAAGTCGAGTTACTGGAGGAGCTGGACACGCAGCTCGACGCCAGTAATCCAAACCTGACTGTTCAGGAAGCGATCTGCAACATCACAGATCTCAGTCTGCGCACCTCACGTGGTGAGAATTACTGGCTGTTCATCAGTGGAGAAACCCCTGTGTATTCTGGACAGGAGTCTTGATGGCGAGCGTGTCTCTGAGAAAAGTAGTGACATCAGACTTATCCCTGACGGGATGGGGAGCTGTTTTTCAGGGCAGATCGGTAAACAGTCGTTGGACGCCTCAGTTTCCCAGACTTCACATAAACATACTAGAGTCTTTCTAGCCCTGAAGCATTTTCGCCCATTCTTGGAGGGTTTTCATGTTCTAGTCAGGACAGACATCACAACGGTGGTGGCATATATCATTCGCCAAGGGGGAGCGCGTTCCTTGCAACTGCACAATCTAGCGTGCAAGCTGATTGTCTGGAGTGCCGCGCATTTCAGTTCGCTGCGCGTAACGCACGTCCTGGAAGTCCTGAATGTTGGAGCAGATCTCTTGTTGAGGGGCAACCCATTATACGGAGAATAGGTACTCCACCCGCAGGTGGTGAATCAAATCTGGGAAATTTACGGCAGGGCTGCCGTAGATCTATTCGCCTTGTGGGCAAATGCAAAATGTCCCCTGTATTTCTCTCTCAGAGAAGAAAATGCACCCTTGGGTGTGGATGCGCTGGCACACCCATGGCCGAACGTGTTGCTATATGCATTCCCACCGCTGAGTCTAATTTCTCCCACCCTAGAAAGAGTAAGAGAAAATGGATTATCTTGCCTTCTGATAGCCCCTCTGTGGCTGGCAGAAACTGTCCAGCTCCTTTGGGGAGAGCCCTGGCAGCTCCCGTTGTGTTGGGACCTGCTGTCCAAAGCAGGGGGGCAAATTTTTCAACGCCATCCAAAACAAATCAATCTTTGGGTCTGGCCCATGAAGGGTTGAATGTAAATGCATTTGGGCTTCCCCAAGAGGTTATAAATGCTATACAGAGTGCTCCATCAATGTGCTCGCTGTATGATCTGAAATGGCTGGTCTAGTGCATTATGAGGACTAGTGCACTCGTAAGGGAGTTATTTCTTTACAGTGTGCAGTGAGTGAGGTTCTCTGTTTTTTGCAAAGCTTACTGAACAATGGGAGAGCGTTCTCTACCATTAAAGTTTACCTGTCTGCAATTTCGGCTTGTCACATAGGTTTCAAAGGAGTTTCAGTTGGCCGACACCCTCTTATATGCCGTTTTATGAAAGGGGTGAGGCGCTTGAGACCAGTGTCGAAGCGACTGGTCCCATCATGGGATTTGTCTATGGTCTTGAATGCTTTAACTCAGGCCCCGTTTTAACCTCTGGAGAGTGTTCATATTAAGCTCCTATCGTTGAAAATAGTCTTACTACTTGCTTTAGCCTCAGCTAAGCGAGTCGGGGAGTTACATGCCTTGTCGGTTCATCAAGCATGTCTAAATTTTAGTCCGGATGACAGCAAAGTTACGCTGCTGCCAAACCCAGCTTTCTTTCCCAAAGTCAGTGATTCAGCTTATAACTGCTCTGCTTTGGAGTTACGTGCTTTCTACCCTCCTCCATTTTCTTCCTCAGAGGAGAGGAAATTGCACACTTTGTGTCCTGTACAAGTGTTACGCTATTATGTAAACAAGACACGATCGTTCATAAAAAAATATCAATTATTTGTTTCATGGGCCACTCATTGTAAGGGTAAGCTGATCTCCTCACTGAGCGCCTCTCCCTTTGGATGGTGAAGGCGATTGAACTAGCCTATACATCTATGGGTCTTTGTTCCCCAGAGTGCCTTAGTTGGCTCGATGGAGAACTAAAGGCTGTCTAAAGGTTTCTTTTTCGAGTCTGTTCGGCAGCTTCGGAAAGCATGTATTGCGGGAGTTGGCTATATCATTCCCATAGTGAGATACCGAGCGATTGTTTGAAAGAGAACGTTAGGTTACTTCCATAACCCCGGTTCTCTGAGAACAAAGCGAGGTAAATCACCAAGCTTCCCTTCTCACATAACACGGGAGAAGAGCGTGTTTAGAATGCCGTTTTTGGGGATCACAGCTGTATATATAGGGAGAGGGGTGGGCTCCTTGTACGAGCTGTGATTGGTCCATCCTTTGGACAGACATGGTGTAATTGGTGCTTCCTTAGTCTATCACACCTAGGGGCTTTCCTATAGTGAGATACCTTGCACTATTCTCAGAGAACCGGGGTTACACAAGTAACCTAACGTTTTCATGACTCGTAATCTAAACTTTATACACAGAACACTTTTAGATTTAAAACTTTGCAGGATGTGTTCATTCACTTAGAGTTGTGTTACACACGGCATGAAAGGTATTTTTCAAAAATCCATAATAGGGGCACTTTAAATTGTAGTGTTCGTCATTGTTCCCTTCTGTTGTAACTCTTATTCTTAATTTGTGCTTCCACATAATCAAATTTTGGCACTTTGTGATAAGTCCTTAGTAAGAAGAGGGGTTTTTTTTGTCAAAAAGGTGCTGTATAAAATAATTTCTACCTGATCTCATGACGAAAACGTACCTGTGGGAATATTTTTTGCAAGACGTGAAATACATGCCAATAAGTACATATTACTGCAGTTTCCAACAGAAATGAAGAGGCAGTAAAACAGCAAGCACTTGTAATCGTTTTCGTACACAGTTATGATTACAGCTACAGATACACTCTAAAGAACCTTGAACATCCATCAAACCTTTCCAATGCAGAAAAGGTTTTTTTATAGTTGAAAAAGGTTCTTTAGATTTTTAAAATGTTCTTTAAAATGGTTCTTTTAAGAACTGTTCACTGAAAGGTTCTTTGGGGAAGCAAAATGGTTCTTCTATGGCATCACCGCAAAAAACACCCTTTTGGAACCTTTATTTTTAAGAGTGTACAGAATCCTTGGGTACAAATCTTGTGAAAAACATGACACACGATGAAAGAGCTGAAAGATGAGAGATTGAAAAACAAACTAAAACAGCATGCTTGCGATTGCGCTTTTAGGTCATATCTGCTTTTGTTCATACTGTTGATAGGTTTAGGTGTAGTGCAGATGGTATGTTATTTTAAAACGTCACGGAGCATTAGAGTTATAGCGCCACTCAACAGATATTTCAAGTCAGAACAGCGGTGACACGTACAAAACCAACGTCACATGAAACTTTTTTTTTTCTCTGAGATTTCTATGTTGATGTGCATACATCAGTAAGTATCTGATGCTCTTTATGTATATATGAAGAGGGATGTGTTGTTGTCCAGGGCTGGAGCTATTGTTCCTGCAGGAGAAAGCTTTTGTGGTGTGTGTAATGATTGGTGCTGCTCCCCGCAGCCCCTCAGGACCCATTACTGAAGATTACACACATCCTGCAGCCCCATGATGACTTTACAAACTGTATTTAATCTTCTTACTTAACTAACTTAACTATCACTTCTGCTGAATCTGCTGGTCTTCAATGCATTTACTCTTGTCTTGACTAAATGATGATGCTTAATTATAGATTTGACCTTTTGTCCATTGTCATACTATTTTCGTTCTTTTTCAGAAATGCCTGACAAAGAGAATCTGAGCAACAGTTCACCCGGATCATCGTCAAAACACTTAAATAAGGTTTGTTTTGACCAAAAAATACAAGCTTTTGTCTTTGAAATATTCCATCTCTGCCGTCAGGCCACATGTTCACTCTTCTGTCCAAAATCATGACCATCTGTGACAGTCTCTGTCATGTCTTTGTTTACGCAGCCTCATGTCATTCTAAAAGTATATAATTTTCATTCTTCTTTAAAACACAAACGTTTAGCAAAATATCTTGAGTCGACAGAGTTTATTTTTGAACTGTTCCTAATTCAGTAATAGACATTAATCAGGTTAGACGCCATATTGAATTTTAACACTGAAACAAGTTCTCTGAAGCTTCAGGCTTGACACCAGGAGGCAAAACTAATAATGAACAACTCCAGCTACTCTTTTGTAAATGAACAATGGCCAAACATGTTTACAAAAAATGAATTTCTCTTAGTCTGTTCATCAGAAGTTCCTTGAGGTCCATCTTGACTCACCTAATAAGCAGACTCATTTGACTCTTGCTGTTCCTCCTGTTTGCGTCAGTTCTGGTATAACATCCTTCCTTTCCACCATCTCCTCAACAGAACAAGAATACATTTGTTTGAAATGTAAAATGACCTGGGCAGGTCTGGCATCCTCTCGTTCTCACTTCTGTGTATGTGCTGAATTCCTTTTCCTCTGACCTCTCGGGTCATTTCCCGTCCACTGCTTAGACAACCAGCGTGTCTGTCATTTTTACCGTCACAAGTGCTTTGTTTTTCCTTTTTCGTTTTTCATTCTCTGAAGATGCATCCAAATAGGCAGACAATCAATATCGGCCACAGCAGAGTCTGTGTGATTTGCATAATGGTGTTGTTTTATTCACTTAAGTCTGTTTGTGGCTTTGGTTAACAGAAGGCAGAATTTGTCTCAAAGGATGTACAGAATCGTTATGTAATGTTTGAATACACTTCCTTCAAGTGTGTAAATCATGCTGTAAGATGCTGAAGAGCTCAGCTGATGTGCTTAAATTGATTTGAACTTGGATGAGTTCACTGTTAATACTGCTCACAGTCTGTTCTGTGTGAGTTAAGCTCTGCATTAGAGTAGCTTGGCTGGATTGCAGACAGAATCTGTTTGTTTGGAGCAAAAACAAATTTGAGATATTTTTACTTCTTAGTTTCAGTTAATGGTCATTTTGACCTGGGAAAAAATTCTGAGTTCTGAAAGTATGTTTTAATTATATATTCATACATATATATATATATATATATATATATATATGGGTTGTTTACGTCACATGGCATTTTCACTGTCCCACAAGATAAAAAATGAATATAATTAATATTTTCGTTATTTATTAATGCTGTAAATCATTAAAAATGTCTTTGTCATACATGAAACTCTTGTTATAAAAGCTGCAGTGGTATTTGATTTTTTTCACTTTTGAGCCAAATGTCAAAATTGTCCTGTGGTGTCACTGTCTCAAGCGTGGTTCAGTAAATTGAGAATTGAGGGAGAGAAATTACTAGAAGAGAGAGGACATGGAAATATAGACAGAAAATAAACAGGGATCCACCAGAAGGGAGTAGATCCTAAGAGAAAGATGCAGAAAGTAAATAGAATCAAAAAGAGTAGCTATATATTTAAAAAAAATCATTCACATCTTAATGAATATAGTTTCAATTATATATCAATAATATATAGCTGTATCATAAATATTAATCATATTTAGTTGTGCAGCACATGCAGCAGGGGGGCTAAAAGAGTTTCATTAACATACTGATTGACTACAAGATTGAATTTTGTTGCTGAAAATTATTATTATTACTTATAAAAAAAAAACATATTGATATTTCTTTCTCATTTGACATGTTCAAAATTAAATAGAAATACTTTAATAACTTCCATTTTTGTCCGTTAGTGTGACATAATGTCATATGGTGTGACGTAATGTCCTGTGGTGTGACACACATAAAAAAAAAAAACACTGATTTGTTTTTTTTTTATATATAATTTGTTTTTTTTTTTTTTTAGGGGAGAAATATCACATCTTAAAATGGTATAATTTTCATCAGTTTTGAACAGATGACAGCAAAGTTTGTCTTGTTGTCAAAGTTTGTCTTGAAATTTGCCAAGAAGTCATGGGGAAAAAATAATGTTAATTATAATTTCATATTAAATAAATAACACTGTATGAAATTAAGTGTCTAACAATAAAGATAAATCTCTCTCATGCTATTTATATATTATTAAGAGTTTTATTATTAAGAATTTTTTTTTTTTCTTAATTTTTGCTATGTCACACCATAGGACAAATTTATGGTGCAGTTTAGTAAAATGTAAAAACAATGAAAGAATGGACAAAGTTAGGAAGCTTTTATATTTTCTCAAAGATCAGACTTCTCACTACATAAATATATGCATTTCTTCAAAAATGGTCTTTTACAAAAACAAAACAAAACATTTTTACTGGCTATTTTTCAACTACCAATACACACACACACACAATGTTTTTTTTTTTTTTGTTGTTGTTTTTTTTAAATGTAATGTGATATTTTTTGTTGGCAGAAATTCACCTAAGAGTCATAGATCACAGAAGCCCATTGGCTGATTGACTGAAGCAGTGTGAAGTGTGTGTCTAGTAATAATCACTGTGGAGTTTGATTATGGGTCGTGTGTTGTTGTAGATGTGCAGCCTGGGTGAGGATGGTCATGAATAATGTAAACAGTTTGGTTAAAAATGCAGCACGCTGGCCCTGGGCCAGCATCAGGAGGGAGAGCAGTGCCCCAGACGTGCCTTCTGCTCGAAGCGCTGAGAAACACTGCAGTATGACACGATGACATGAATTATTATGTAATATGAAAAGAGAATAGCTGGACATCAACAGAATGTGATGACATTTGTTCTGATATTAAAGCACATGACTTAAAGCTAGTAGGTTTGTTTTGACAAATTGACACTTTCAAGTCCTGGAGTTGAAGTTGAAGTTCAAGTAAATCAAAGAATGTTTGCAACCAGATTTTACTTACCAAAAACACAGTAATTAAATAAATATAGTAATGAAATCATAAAGGTATAAAGATTCAACTAAATGAGTGAATGAATTTTATGTAATGTTTTAATGTTATGTCATTTTTTATACAGAGGGTGACATTTAATTATTGAATCTCCTGCATCAACTGTCATTCAGAACTAGTTTTATGTGAGTCATGCTATTGTAAATTCTTTTTGGAAAAGTCATGCCTCAGGAAAAGAGATGTTATGATATTGCTCACTATGCATTTTACCATCTATATGGAGTCAGTCTGACTGAATATTTCACAGAACTCAGGCATTTATTATTGAAGAGTTTTACAGATTACTCTGTCAGCCAAAAACAATGCACAATAAAACTGTCTGCCAGTATTTCACTGTGTTGTATAAAGGTTAACAAAACACTGAAGAACAAATCTAATGGTCCCGCATCCACCTTATCTCCATCCTTTTGTTTTCCAGAAATCATTCATTCAAAGTCCCACCAAACTTCACCCCAAATCCATTACTCAGGTATTACAACCATCGTTATCACTCTGACACCCGTCAATCACAGTGTTGAGTTCCCCTTCAGTCGTTTCACTACGACGTTACATATGGGAACTCGCCTGAGAGACCAATCATCTCTGAGCCTTATTCAAAAGGCCAATGAACATTCATGAACATTGGCGAGTGGTATTTGCATGCCGAGCCACTCCCCCGTACATACGGGTATATAAGATGGGGGCGTGCAACCACTCATTCAGATTTTCGCTTCGGAGCCTCGTCTCGAGCCTGAAAAAAAAAAAGAGTTCCTGTGAGTTCCTGCTCTCTCTCCGCTGGCGTGCTGCCAACACTAAAAGAGCTTAATCTAAAAGAGCGTTTGGCAGCCGCCAGCGAGATCCTGCGGGCTGCCGTTATCACGGCAACAAGAAGCCTTTGCAAACCAGCGAGCCTCCCGTTTGAGTGCACAGTTGTGCCGCGGTCCTCCCTGGGCAAACCGGGATCTAAAAGAGCAAATTTCTCACGGCTGTCGAGGACATTTTTCCCGGGATGTCTCTCCGGCCGTGCGCTTCTGGGTGCGGTAGTTTCCTCGCCTCGCTGGACGGACATGATCGCTGCCTCACGTGCCTGGGCCGAGAGCACGCTGAGACAGCGTTCACGGATGGTTCGTGCGTTCATTGCGAACGCATGACCATGGCCGCGTTAAAGTCCCGCCACTCGTTCGCAAGTAGGCTCCCCTCGTTGTCTTCCCGCGGCAAGTCGTTGAGCCGTCAAGGTTTTTCGGTGGCCGCGGCGAGGCACTTGGGGGACATACAGGTGACTATGCAGAATGCTCCGCCGGCCAGTAAAGCCCCGCGGACTTCTGCATCACCGCGCGGTCCCGTCGAGTGTCCAAAGCAGTTCGCTTCCCCGCACGCCGGCCGAGTGTCTCCTTTGGTGCTCAACAGGAGGTTGAGATGTCTGCTACAGCATCAGAGGGAGAGTCGGAAGATGAAGCGGACGTCTCGGCGGGTCGGCGCCCCTCTGGGGTCGCTGCCCCGTCTGAGGCGGACGCCGAAATTTCGGCTATGCTCCTCCGAGCTGCCAGGGGGATCGGTCTGGAGGTGCCCAAAACATCTCCGGCCGATCCTTCAAGGCTGGACGATTGGTTTCTGGGGAGGTCACCCACGGCACCGCCGTGCTCCCCCCCCAGTACCTTTCTTCCCGGAGGTGCACGAGGAGCTGGTGAGGACGTGGCGGGCCCCGTTTTCGTCTCGCTCCAGCTCCTCTCCCCAGCCAGGGGTTATGTGGCGGTCACTCAGGTTGAGCGCGCGGTCGCGGTGCATCTATGCATCTATGGCATCTATGCTGCCACCTGGCGGGATCAGCCCCATCTCCCCTCCAGGGCATGTGAGCTTTCGTCCGCTCTCGCGGGCAGGGCTTGCCACGCCGCTGGACAGGCTGCCACTGCCCTGCACGCCATGGCGACCTTGCAGGTCTACCAAGCCCAGGCGTTAAAACATCTGCACGAGGGTGGCCCTGACCAAGGGGCTATGCAGGAATTCCGTGCCGCCACCGACTTCGCTCTCCGGGCGACGAAGGTGATGGCACGTTCCCTTGGCCAGGTGATGTCCACAGTGGTGGTTCAGAAGCGACACTTATGGCTGACCCTGGCTCAGATGGCAGACGTCAACAAAGCTCGCTTTCTCGACGCCCCCATCTCCCAGGGCGGCCTATTCGGCGACACCGTCGAGGACTTTGCCCAGCAGTTCTCGGCGGTCCAGGAGCAGACGGAGGCATTAAAGCATATCTTCCCCCGTCGAGACAGTGCCACCACGTCCGCGGGGCCTCAACCTCCGCCTGCCCGTCGCCGAGGGCGCCCCCCTGCGGCTCCTAAAACACCAGCTCCGTCCCCTGCCGAGCCCAGACTGGCAGCCCGACGTCGAGCTGGCCGCGGGAAAGCGGCGCCGCCGCCTGCTCTTCAGGGACCAGCCAGGAACACCCGCAGCAGAGCTGCGAAGCGTCCCTGACACGGGCAACCCAGAGGTGGAGGGGATTGCTCTTTGGGGGACGACAACAACTACGTCCCCACTCCCGGTGGAGGGCCGGGAGCCGCTGTGTGCGATTTCACAGAAAGAGTCAATTTCCTCACCTCTGGGGTTCCGACCCCGAGTTCCCTTCTTGAGCGACGCCTTGCCTCCTCGGATCCGGACTCGGAGGTCGATATCGCCAGCGCGGGAACCAGGGAAGAAGGTAAGCGCTGCCCAGTGCAGTCAGACTTTTCTCCAGGACGTTTTTCCTTCTGGGATCAGTCCCCTTCCCTTTCCCCCCCCAGGCTGCCCCACCGCGGTCACGTCGGTCAACGTTCCTTTGATTCCCCTGGCGACCAGGCTGGGAGCCTGGCTTCAGCTTCCCAGCCCCTCGCAGTGGTTGATTCGGACGGTACGTCTCGGCTATGCGATTCAGTTCGCCAGGCGTCCGCCCAGGTACAGAGGCGTCCTTTCCACTTCTGTCCACTCGGACACACATGCCGCTGTCCTGCGTGCGGAGGTTGCAGTCCTACTGGCGAAGGATGCAATCGAGCCTGTCCCTCCAGCCGAGATGAAGTCAGGGTTCTACAGTCCCTACTTCATCGTGCCCAAAAAGAGCGGTGGGTTAAGACCCATCCTGGACCTTCGAGCTCTGAATCGGTCCCTTCTCAGGCTGCCGTTCAAAATGCTCACGACGAAGCGCATGCTAACATGCATTCGTCACCAGGATTGGATTGCAGCCATCGACCTGAAGGACGCGTACTTTCACGTCTTGATTCTACCTCGACACAGACCCTTCCTACGGTTTGCTTTCGAGGGTCGAGCGTATCAGTACAAAGTGCTTCCATTTGGCCTGTCCCTCTCTCCCCGTGTCTTTACGAAAGTCGCGGAAGCTGCCTTATCCCCCCTCTGGCGGATGGGCATTCGCATTCTCAACTATCTCGACGACTGGCTTCTCATAGCTCACTCGCGAGATGTGTTGTGCGAACACAGGGACCTGGTGCTCTGGCACCTCAGCCATCTGGGCCTTCAGGTCAACCGGGAGAAGAGCAAACTCTCCCCAGTGCAGAGGATCTCTTTTCTCGGCGTGGAGCTGGACTCGGTCAACATGACAGCCCGCCTCACCAACGAGCGCGCGCAGTCAGTGCTGAATTGTCTGAACTTATTCAGACACAAGACAGCGGTTCCTCTCAAAACATTTCAGAGGCTCCTGGGGCATATGGCAGCTGCGGCCATGGTGACGCCGCTGGGCTTGCTTCATATGAGACCGCTTCAGCACTGGTTATACGACCGAGTCCCGAGATGGACATGGCACTGTGGCACACTTCGGATTGGCGTTTCCCTGCAGTGTCGCCGCCTGTTCAGCCCGTGGTCAGACCCGGCCTTTCTTCAGGCCGGAGTCCCTCTGGGACAAGTCTCCAGGCATCTTGTGGTTTACACGGATGCCTCCTCCATGGGTTGGGGTGCTGTATGCAACGGGCAAGCAGCTTCGGGCTCCTGGACAGGACCTCGACTGCAATGGTATATCAATTGCCTAGAGTTGTTGGCTGTGCTTCTTGCGCTGCATCGCTTCCGACCGATGCTGCGCCACAAGCACGTGCTTGTTCGCACCGACAGCACTGCGACTGTAGCCTATATCAACCACCGGGGTGGTCTTCGTTCCCGTCGCATGTCACAACTCGCCCGCCATCTGCTCCTCTGGAGTCAGACGTGGCTGAAATCGCTACGTGCCTTTCACATTCCAGGAGAACTCAACCGTGCAGCCGACCAGCTCTCACGGCAGTCCACCCATCCTGGAGAATGGCGACTCCACCCCCAGGTAGTCCAGCTGATTTGGAGCAATTTCGGCAAAGCCCAGATAGATCTGGTCGCTTCCCCCGAATCCTCCCACTGCCAGCTGTTTTACTCCCTCGGCAGGGACGCGCTGGCACACAGCTGGCCTCTGGGGCCCAAGTACGCCTTTCCCTCAGTGAGCCTCCTTGCACAGACACTGTGCAAGATCAGGGAGGACGAGGAGCAGGTTCTGCTGGTTGCGCCATACTGGCCCACCCGGAACTGGTTTCCAGACCTCATTTCCCTTGCGGCAGCCCCTCCCTGGAAGATCCCCTTGAGGAGAGACCTTCTTTCTCAGGGGATGGGCACAATTTGGCACCCGCGTCCCGACCTATGGAACCTGCACGTCTGGCTCCTGGACGGGACGCGTCAGACCTCTCCGGCCTTCCACAGGCCGTGATAGATACTATCACTCAGTCTAGAGCTCCCTCTACAAGGCAGGCCTATGCACTGAGATGGGGTCTGTTCATTGACTGGTGCTCCTCTCGTAGAGAGGACCCACAGAGATGTCCGATTGTAGTAGTGGTTTCCTTCCTGCAGGAGAAGTTGGAGCGCAGGCTGTCCCCTTCGACTCTCAAAGTGTACGTTGCTGCCATCGCAGCGTATCACGATGCAGTGGATGGAGCATCCCTTGGTAAGCACCAACTGGTCGTGAGGTTCCTTAGAGGTGCGAGAAGGGTTAATCCCCCTAGACCGCACCTCGTACCCTCTTGGGATCTCGCCGTCACCCTCCAGGGTCTACGGCAGGCCCCATTTGAGCCACTCGCGTCAGTAGAGCTGAAATATCTGTCTCTTAAGACAGCGCTCCTGACCGCGCTGGCCTCCATCAAGAGGGTAGGGGACCTACAAGCCTTCTCTGTCGACGAAGCGTGCCTGGAATTCGGGCCCGGCGATTCTCACGTCATCCTGAGACCCCGGCCCGGTTATGTGCCCAAGGTTCCCACCACGCCTTTCCGCGATCAGGTGGTGAACCTGCAAGCTCTGCCCCTGGAGGAGGCAGACCCAGGCCTCTGCGCTGCTGTGTCCAGTCGCGCCTGCGTATATATGTGGACCGCACTCGGCACTTCAGACGCACCGAGCAGCTCTTTGTCTGCTTTGGAGGTCAGCAGAAAGGGAATGCTGTCTCCAAACAGAGGTTGGCCCATTGGGTGGTAGATGCCATCTCCCTGTCATATCAAAACCAGGGAGAGCCATGCCCCTTAGGTGTTCGTGCCCACTCCACAAGGAGTGTTGCCTCATCCTATGCGTTGGCTCATGGCGCCTCACTAGCAGATATCTGTAGAGCTGCGGGCTGGGCGACACCTAATACCTTCGCTAGGTTCTACAACCTTCGCGTTGAGGCCGTGTCCTCCCGTGTCTTAACATAGACATCAGGTAAGCGGGAGACTGGCTGGTGTCGGCTTGCTGTGCCACTCCTAATGGATCCGTGCGCTATATCCCTCAGTTGTTCCCTCCGGTGAACCTTGGGTCCTCCATGCCCCGCAGTCAGGCCTAGCTGCGGAGTAGTGCCTGACTGTGCTCCGGCTGGGTCTCCTTCGCCCAGCAGGTTGTGGCAACATGTCTCAGTATTTTTCCAAGGTCAGCTAGAAGGCCGCTGTTTCCCTCATATATCTCTACAAGTTATAGATATATTGAATTATTTTTATTCCACATGTAGACATCTCATGTGCTTCGCCCCCCCAACTTCTGCTTCAGTAACAACTGGCATCCCTGTGGGGTCCCCTATTGGCCCTCAGGGCGTTGGGAAGGTTACGTTCATATCCATCTGCTGACACGTCCGCCTGTCAGCACGTGGGTCTGTGCGTAACGCGGCGTCAGGGTCGTGGCCTGTTCCATGGGTCTGTTCCCATATGTAACGTCGTAGTGAAACGACTGAAGGGGAACGTCTAGGTTACGTACGTAACCCTCGTTCCCTGAAGGAGGGAACGGAGACGTTACATCCCCTGCCACGACCCTACGTCGCGCTGACGCCGGGTTGCTACTCGGCTCCTCAGCGAAAACCTGAATGAGTGGTTGCACGTCGCCATCTTATATACCCGTATGTACGGGGGAGTGGCTCGGCATGCAAATACCACTCGTCAATGTTCATGAATGTTCATTGGCCTTTTGAATAAGGCTCAGAGATGATTGGTCTCTCAGGCGAGTTCCCATATGTAACGTCTCCGTTCCCTCCTTCAGGGAACGAGGGTTACGTACGTAACCTAGACGTTGTTTGATGTAATACATTATATATTATGTGTAGATTAGTTTATGTCTTCATGTCTGTCTCTCTCTTTTTCTTCGTGTTTGTGTCAGGTGCCGTCAGAAAAGATCCTACGGGCAGGTATGGTGTTACGAAACACCATCTTGTCCCGAACACCTCAAATGATCAGAGACAGGAAGTACCACCTTAAAACATACAGGTAAGTGTAGCCTTAGGGTTTTAATGTATTGCACTTAATAATAATGTCTAATTAAACTCATTAAAGACTGCTTCATTAAATTTGGGTCTTGTTTTGAGTGCTTTAATCGATTATCTGTATTCGGTATGTGTGTGTGTTGTAGGCAGTGCTGTATGGGCACGGAGCTTGTTGATTGGCTGATGCAGCACACTTCCTGTGTCCACTCTCGTGTTCAGGCTGTAGGGATGTGGCAGGTGCTGCTGGAGGAGGGCGTCCTAAACCATGGTGAGCGTGTCATACTAATACACTATCACTCAAAAGGTTTTTTTGTTTGCTTGTTTAAAGAAATTAATATTTTAATACAGCAAAAACACATTAAACTCAGTCAAAAGTTACAGATGTTTATGTTACAAAAAAAAAAATCAAATAAATGTTCTTTTAAGCATTATTTTTTCAAGAAACACGGTTTCCACAAAAATATTATGTTTATTAAAATATTAAAATATTGTTTTCATTGTTAATGAAAGCAGCAGATCAGAAGTTCAGAATGATTTCTAATATGACAATATTACTATTTTTACTTTTTTATAAACTAACTTCAGCCTGAGTTAAGCATAAGAGACTTCAAAAAAGATTAAAAATCTTACCAACCCCAAACTTTTGAAGAGTAGTGCACATGTGTAATCACCCATTACATGCAGGTCAGTCGTTGAATAAGGCAGTATATCACAGCACTTTGCAACATCAGTTATTGAACTGATTTAAAACAATATTTAACTGAACTGATCTGAATAATGACACTGTTGCCTTCTGTAGAGCTGCTTTACAGCAGAAATGTAAGTATTTTTATAACTGATGAATTACAATGGACATTGACATGAACAATAATACTGTTATATTCCCTTTTTATAGATGAAAAACTGCTTTGAAACTGTATTGTGTAAAGCACTGTATAAATAAATGTGACTTGACAACACAGCATGAACACAGTTTGACCTTATTGCAGGTGATCATTTCTATGGAAACCTGTTTCCACAACTGAATAAAAAAGGTAGTTGCAACTTTTTATCTCACAATTCTGACTTTTTCTCACAGTTGCCAATTTGCATCTCACAATTCAGATTTTTTTTCAGAGAACTGTGTGATGCAAACTTCAAACTTTTTTCTCAGAATTGTGAGATATAAAACTGTGAGTTATAAAGTCATATGTGTGAGATATAAACTTGCAATTCTGAGAAATATCATTGCTTGATATAAACTCAGAATTGGCAGTTATAAAGTCAGAATTGCAGGACATAAACTCGCAATTCTGACTTTATTTCTCAGAATTGTGAGATATAAATTGTAAGATATAAACTTGTAATTCTGAAAAATAAAGTCATAATTGCCTCATAAAAACTTGCAATTGCATGTTATAAAGTCAGAATTGTGAGATATACACTAAAAATTGTGTTAGAAAGTCTGAATTGAGACATAAACTCACAATTCTGACATTTTTTATCAGAATTGTGAGTTTTTATCTTGCAATTCTAACTTTATAACATGCAATAGAGAGTTCTGAGAACATAGTCTTTTGTCCCCCTTCAAAACTGGACTTGCAATTTTATATCTCACAAGTTTATATCTCACAATTCTGAAAAAAAGTCAGAATTGTGAGGAAAAAAAATGTGTGACTATATAACTAAAAATCCTAAGTATATCTCACAATTCTGAGAAAAAGTCAGAACTGCGAGTATATAACTTGCAATTATACATTTTTAACACACAATTGTGAGTTTTTATCACGCAATTCTCAGAAAAAATGTCAGAATTCCTAGTTTTTATTTTTTAGAGTTGCATGTTTATAACTCGCAATTCTGACTTTATAACGCAATTCTGTGAAATAACTGAAATTACAGAACTGTGAGACCTTTTTTTTCGTGACAGAAATGGGCTTCCATACATTTCTCCTTGTACTCTCAGAAAAAAACAGGTACAAAAGCTGTCACCTGGGCAGTACCCTGTCAAAAGGTACAACCTTGTACCTTATTTGCCCCTAAAGAGTGCATATTAACGGTACATATTAGTACCTAAGCGGTACAAACCTTTTGAAAAGGTACTGCCTCAGCGACAGCTTTGTACCATTTCTTTTTGGAAGTATAGAATGAGCCAAACAAGAGCCTTGGTTTACACCAGGGGTGCCCAACCCTGTTTCTGGAGATCTACCTACCTGCAGACTTTAGATCCAGCACTGCTCCAACACAGTTGTCTGTAATTATCAAGTGCTACCTAAGAGATTAATTAGCTTGGTTCAGGTGTGTTTGATTAGGGTTGGAGCTAAACTTTGTAGGATGGTGGGTCTCCAGGAACAGGGTTGAGCACCCCTGATTTACACTAAAGCTGTGATATGGTCACATCTTTCTGTGCTGTATGGTTGGTCTTCATTACCGGTTTGTTGTGTGTTTGACTGCAGTGGATCAGGAGCTGAGTTTCCAAGATAAGTATCTGTTTTATCGCTTCCTGGACGATGAGACAGAGGACGCACCCCTCCCCACTGAGGAAGAGAAGAAAGAGAGTGATGAAGAACTACAAGACACCCTCCTGCTCCTCTCTCAGATCGGACCTGATGCCCATCTGCGAATGATCCTGAGTAAACAGTACGTTCCTCCTCAGAAGCATCAGCGCCTGTTAATATGAGTCATTACGTCCCCCAGAGGACTCTTGGGTTATTAAGAGAAGTGCCTCAGAGTGATCTGATCTGTAGCTGCTACTGTTTGGCTGCTTTCCTACGAACTTTCCCACAATTCTGATAGTCTGAAAGTCTCCAAAGGCAGATTAGACTTTTATATGTATGCTGTAACTGAAAGAGAGACCTTTTAAAAGTCCTGGGAGATGTAATATCTGCTCCAGGACAAAACTTTTTAAAATGTCAGAATAAGTTTCAAAGTCATCACTGCCGATGACATCATTGTCCTGTTCTCTGCAGGCCTGGCCAGAGGACAGTAGATGACCTGGAGATCATTTATGAGGAGCTGCTGCATATTAAAGCCTTATCACATCTGTCCACCACTGTAAGTGCACATTATATGAAATGATACTGTTCATCTTCATTTAAGACAAAAAATCAGCATAAAAGAAGTCCTTACCACCCATACTCTTGTGAATAAAAGGGAGTGTGTTCATTTGTAGTGTACTTTAAAACCTGAAAATATATTTTAAAAAACATACTTGCAAATAATATGTGACCCTGGACCACAAAACCAGTCTTAAGTCACTGGGGTATATTTGTAGCAATAGCCCAAAATACATTAAATGGGTCAGAATTATTGATTTTTCTGTCTAAAACACATGTTAAGCACATGTAATTTTAACTGTAGTTTGTTATTCAGTATTACATTTAACATTAAGCACTGACGGGAAGGGGAAAATTCTGTGTGTGATTGTGCGCAAATTAAAGAACACAGGCGCAGCCATAATAACCAACGTAATCTACCAAGAGCACTGCAAATTACCGCCTGCTTTAAGACATGCTTTTTTTGGGCATTAAATAATGGGACAAATACCAGTAATTTGACCAGCACAAATGTTAGTAAATTGCATTGCGTGATCAGGCGCAAAAATAACTGTCCACACCTTTTCAGCATGAATTCACAATTAACATGCATTCAACTGTCAAAAAAACAATACATTCAGTTTGCACATATTTCCACAAGTGCACACTATATTACAAGTTTTTGGAAGTCATAAAATAGCTTGTGTGAAAAAACAGGCAAGGATTTAAGTCATTATGCACTGAAAAACTTTTGACTTCCACTTTGAGATATATGTGAGAACAAGCATTATTATTATTCACTTCCAGAACAAAAATTTACAGATAATTTACTCACCCCCTTGTCATTCAAGATGTTCATGTCTTTCTCTCTTCAGTCGTTAAGAAATTGTTTTTTTTGAGGAAAACATTTCAGGATTTTTCTCCATATAGTGGACTTCAATGGTGCCCGTGAGTTTGAATTTCCAAAATGTAGTTTAAATGCAGCTTCAAAGGGCTCTAAACAATCCCAGCCGAGGAAGAAGGGTCTTATCTAGTGAAACGATTGGTTATTTTCGAGAAAAAAAAAAAAAGAAGACATTTTATATACTTGTTAACCTATAGCTCTGGGTGAACTCTGTGTATTCCGGTTCATGACAGTTAGGGTAGGTTCAAAATTGTCCTACATCACTGTTTTACCTTTTTTTTTTTTGTAACTGGTGTTTGATCTTCTTTGCACGTTCACTTTGTAAACACTGTGTTGGTACTTCTGCAGCGATGTAGGATGATTTTGAAGTTGGAGGAGAAAATGAGATGGGAGTTTTTCAACCTCCCCTAAATGTCTTGAACCGAAGTTCACGCAGAGCTAAACAAAACAAGCATTTGAGGTTAAAAACTCAGGGGCACCATAAAAGTCCACTATATGGAGAAGAATCCTGAAATGTTTTCCTCAAAAAACATAATTTCTTTATGACTGAAGAAAGAAGGACATGAACATCTTGGATGACAAGAGGGTGAGTAAATTATCTGTAAATTTTGTTCTGGAAGTGAACTTGCCATTGCGGGTCTTGACACAACAAAACTGAATGCACATTAATGAAATTTTCAGTAAATACTAAGGGTGTAATGATAAATCGATTTGTGGATTGATACTACGAATTTCCGAATGCATCGTGATGGCTCACTAGGTTAGTTTTTAACCTCACACTCAAATGCTCATGAAGAGTAAGTGGTTAAATGTACTTGCACTTCAGCTTTTATGCTTTAATGACGTGAGATTAATGTAAACACAGCCAAGTCAAGTCAAGTCAAGTCACCTTTATTTATATACCGCCTTTAACAATACAGAATTGTGACAAGGCGGCTGTACAGTATTAAATAGGAAACAGTACATCAACAATGCCAAAGGCAACAGTAAACACTCACTTTTTAGGTAAAGGTAGTTAATCAAAAACAATAAAATAAAATGCAATATTGTGTTAAGAGAAAGTGTCCCCAACTAAGCAAGCCAGAGGCGACAGCGGCAAGGAACCAAAACTCCATCGGTGACAAATGGAGAAAAAAACCTTGGGAGAAACCAGGCTCAGTCGGGGGGCCAGTTCTCCTCTGGCCAAAGTTCCCGTGGTCTTGTGCCGACAGCAGTCTAGGTGATGTGGTCTTCACTGTGGATCCGTCTCTGGGGCTCATCTAGTTGATGTGGACTCCGCTGACATTCAGGGCTGTAGAGGTCATCTCTAGGTGCTGATCCACCATCTGGGCTGGGTTCGGACTGGGTCCGGGGGACTGCAGTGACCATCTGATCTGGATACGGACTGGATCTGGTGATTAATGTGACCTCGGAATAAGAGAGAAACAGACTAATATTAGCGTAGATGCCATTCTTCTGACGATGCACTGAGTACATCAGGTGTTATGGGAAGTGTTCCCGGTTCCGGTTGACCTAATTAGTGCAGCCTAACAATCCTTTAACAGATTTGAATTATAAGAATATGTTGATTTGTTATGTGTAAGCAAGGTTAAAGAGATGGGTCTTTAATCTAGATTTAAACTGACAGAGTGTGTCTGCGTCCCGAACAGTGTTGGGTAGATTGTTCCAGAGTTTGGGCGCTAGATAAGAGAATGATCTTCCGCCCGCGGTTGATTTTGATATTCTCGGTATTATCAAATTGCCAGAGTTTTGAGAACGCAGCGGACGTGAGGGACTATAATGTGATAGAAGCTCGCTCAGGTACTGAGGAGCTAAACCATTCAGGGCTTTGTAAGTAATTAGCAAGATTTTAAAATCTATACGATGTTTAATAGGGAGCCAGTGCAGTGTAGACAGAACCGGGCTAATATGATCATACTTTTTGGTTCTAGTAAGAACTCTAGCTGCTGCATTTTGGACCAGCTGGAGTTTGTTTATTAAGCGAGCAGAACAACCACCCAATAAAGCATTACAGTAATCTAACCGTGAGGTCATAAATGCATGAATTAATGTTTCAGCATTTGACATTGATAGCATAGGTCGTAGTTTAGATATATTTTTGAGATGGAAAAATGCAGTTTTGCAAATACTAGAGATGTGGTTTTCAAAGGAAAGATTTCCATCAAATAGCACACCTAGGTTCCTAACTGATGACGAAGAATTGACAGAACAGCCATCAAGTATTAGACAGTGTTGTAGGTTATTACACGCTGAGGTTTTAGGCCCAATAATTAACACCTCTGTTTTTTCAGAATTTAGCAGTAAGAAATTACTTGTCATCCAATTTTTTAACTCAACTACACAATCCATTAGTTTTTCAAATTGGTACGTTTCGCCTGGCCGCGAAGAAATATAGAGCTGGGTATCATCAGCATAGCAGTGAAAGCTAACACCATATTTCCTGATGATATCACCCAAGGGTAACATGTAAAGCGTAAAGAGTAATGGCCCTAGTACTGAGCCTTGCGGTACTCCATACTGCACTTGTGATCGATATGATACCTCTTCATTTACTGCCACGAATTGATGGCGGTCAGATAGATACGATTTGAACCATGCCAATGCACTACCACTAATGCCAACATAATTCTCAAGTCTATTCAAGAGAATGTTGTGGTCAACAGTATCAAACGCAGCACTAAGATCCAGTAGCACTAACAGAGAGATACAACCACGATCGGATGACAAGAGTAGATCATTTGTAACTCTAATAAGAGCAGTCTCAGTACTATGGTACGGTCTAAAACCTGACTGAAAATCCTCACAGATATCATATTTCTGTAGGAAGGAAGATAACTGTGAGGATACAACCTTTTCTAATATCTTCGACAGAAATGGGAGATTCGAGATAGGTCTGTAATTAGTTAATTCGTTGGAGGCTTAATAGCAGCCAGTTTGAAGGTTTTGGGGACATATCCTAATGACAGTGATGAATTAATAATATTTAGCAGAGGATCTATGAGATCTGGAAGCAAGTCTTTTAGTAGCCTAGATGGAATAGGGTCTAGCATACAAGTTGTTGGTTTAGATGATTTAACAAGTTTATACAATTCTTTCTGACCTATAGTAGAGAATGAGTTGAATTGTTCCCCAGGAGATCTATAGCACACTATCTGATGCGACACTGTAATTGACGGCTGCATAGTGACAATTTTGTCTCTAATTGTATCGATCTTAGAAGTAAAGTAGTTCATGAAGTCATTACTGCTATGCTGATGGGCATAGTCAGTGCCTGTTGGTTCTTTATTTTTTGTTAACTTAGCCACTGTATTGAATAAATACCTAGGGTTATGTTTGTTTTCTTCTAAAAGAGTCGAAAGGTAATCAGATCTGGCCGATTTTAACGCTTTTCTGTACAATAGGGTACATTCCCGCCAAGCAGTACGAAAAACCTCTAATTTTGTTTTCCTCCAGCTGCGCTCCATTTTCCGGGCTGCTCTCTTTAGGGCGCGAGTGTGCTCGTTATACCACGGGGTCGGACTATTTTCCTTAATCTTCCTTAGGCGCAGAGGAGCGACCGTATCTAGAGTCCTGGAAAAGAGAGAGTCAATAGTTTCTGTTACATCATCAAGTTTTTCTGAGCTATTGGACATGCTGAGGAATTCAGATAAGTCAGGAAGATTACTTAGAAAGCAATCTCTTGTAGTAGAAGTGATGGTTCTACCATACTTGTAATAAGGAGTTGAATTTACAGTTTTAGTCATCTGGAGAATACACGAGACTAGATAATGATCAGAGATATCATCACTTTGCTGCAGAATCTCAACGGCATTGACATCAATTCCATGTGACAGTATTAAGTCTAGAGTATGATTTCGACAATGAGTGGGACCTGACACATGTTGTCTAACTCCAATAGAATTTAGAATGTCTGTAAATGCAGCTGCCAGTGCATCATTTTCAATATCAACATGGATGTTAAAGTCACCTACTATTAAGACCTTATCTGTAGCCAACACCAGCTCAGATATAAAATCAGCGAATTCTTTAAGAAAATCTGTATGGTGCCCTGGTGGCCTGTATACAGTAGCAAGTACAAACGTCATAGGGGATTTATCATTAACACTTGTTTCTCTGGATAATGTTATATGAAGCACCATTACTTCAAACGAGTTATACTTGAAATCTGTTCTCTGTGAAACACTAAAAATATTGCTATAAATTGTAGAAACACCTCCCCCTTTACACAGCCCACTGTGTACACTCTTGCAATTCGCTTCAACCTTTTTGAACTACGAATGATTATTATAAGTTCAAGAGGTGTGTGTGTAAGGAACTGGAAGCAAGCAGAATACGGCTTCTCCTTTTGTGTTCCACAGAAGCAAGAAAAAGGTTATATTGGTTTAAAATCACATAGATGTGTTTTAAAAAACACTTTAGGGTGAACTTTTCCTTTAAAGGGGACATCAGACAGGGACAGCGACCCATTTCAGTGCATGTCTCTTTAAATGATAATAAGCTACTGCTCACCCCGCCCCTCTCTTCCATTTTTTGTCTATTCTGTGGCGAATTACCATCAAAAACAAAATTATTCCACTGCGTCATCAGTGGATCTGATGTCGGGATAAAATGAGCTCTTATGTTCACTTTTGCTTCCTGCGTTGCTTACGACACGTTGTCGATACAGCTGCTCGAGTGTGGAGAAAATGGCGGGCAGCATACCCTGTGGGCGGGGCCTGAGAAATATGACGTCATACTGCTCAGAAAATCAAAACATTTGATAATTGAGACTGTTCGTGTTTTTTGGCGATAAAAAAAGAGGTAATAGATATTTATTATTGTAGGCTGGTTGTGTCCACACACTGCTAAGATTTATAATATTTAAATTAATACATTTTTTAATTATATGCAAATACCATGTAAAAGTGAATTTTGCATGTCCCCTTTAATGCATGAAAGATGATTTTAAATACATGTGTATTGTTTAAAATGTTTTATGCTTGGTGACATTTGTTTCGACACTAGTTTTGTATTGTGTTTTCTCCTCAGGTGAAGAGGGAACTAGCCGGTGTTCTGATATTTGAGTCCCACGCCAAAGCAGGCACAGTGTGTAAGTGTCAAAATCGTTATACCGCAAACCTGTTAACTTACAAAATGAAGTCAAACCATTCAGAACTAAACAGCTTTAAACGAGTGCTGAATTTCAGTGTGATAATTTATGATTATTTGTCTAGTATGTGTCTGTGTTCTGCATCAGATGAGTTTGATGTTCACTATCGATCTCTTTTGTTCCTAGTGTTTAATCAAGGGGAGGAGGGCACGTCATGGTACATCATCCTGAAGGGCTCGGTTAACGTGGTGATCTATGGAAAGGTCAGACTAGTAATTCCCTACTAATGCTTCACATTCAGCAGACTAATGAAGCGTTTAATGTGTGATAATGCAGAGCAGCTAATCACACTCAAGCCAATTCTAGTACATGAAGACTGTGCCAGGAAAGAGTGTGTGTGCAAATTGAATTACAGCTGGAATATGTTTTCATAACTGTCTGTGCTCTTTGCTGGTTTGTCTGGCTCTTGGCAGACGGCAGCAGGCTGTTTAGATGTCATGTCTCATTGCAGGGTGTAGTTTGCACGTTACATGAGGGAGATGACTTCGGGAAGCTGGCTCTGGTGAATGACGCACCTCGGGCAGCGTCTATCGTACTGAGAGAGGACAACTGCCACTTCCTGAGAGTGGATAAAGAAGACTTCAACAGAATCCTCAGGGTCAGTGGTCATTATTCACAACAACACAAATACCCTACACTTAGAAAAGTGCTTTGTCATATACCCTACACTGTTGAAAGTGCTAACCTGCACTTGTTACCCTATAAATTTTGATCTGTTGGTGCATTAAGTTCATTTAGTGATGTTAAAAAATTAAATTAAATAATTAAATTAAATTAAATTAAATTAAATTAAATTAAATAGAATATAGTAGAAATATAAAATAAATAAATTACAATATAGTAGAATGTGCTTCATGTGGAGTTTTATAAAATAAATAAAATAAAATAAAATAAAATAAATAATAAAATAAAATTATAATTAAAAAAAAAAACAAATAGAAGAATGTGCTTCATGTGGATGTTGTTAAATCTAAATTAACAAGTTTTATTTAAGATGCAGTGCCTTCATAAGTATTCATACAAGACAAATATAAATTGTACCAGTTTAAGTAGTAGTACAATTGACATACTGTTATAGTATATATTGATATTTAGCTTTTATTTTTAGATCTTCAGTTTTTATTTTTATTTTTATTTTTTTCAAAAAACTAAAAACCTGTAGTTTATATGGTTTTTATATAAATGCCAAATCAACATTTCTAATTGTTGTTTAAGTTTTTCTTCTAATAATTTCCTTTTTAAGCTTTGTTTACCAAAAATCTTAGTTTTAGGTTAACAATAACAACTTATCTACTATTGGTATTTTAGTATCATTGACATACTTTGACGGTTTTTGGTAATAGTTTGAATGGTTTTATTTTTATATTTTCTGTTTTAAAATTTTATAGTTTTAGTTATTTTGCTGTGATTTGTCATTTTAATTATGATGTTATTATTTGTATTTATTTTATTTAGTATTTTTATTTATTTTATTTATTATTTTTTTACAAACCTAAGCTTTTATTAAATAAATTAATAAAATAAAATAAAATAAATACAAATTTGATACTGAAAAGAGTTGATAGTAAAGGCCGACAAGTTTACAGCATACATGTGAACTCCTCTAGTACTGTTTAAAAGCATTCAAGAATGCAATTCACAAAGTGTCTGTCCAGAATCTAGACAAAAAAAAAAAAAGGTTAGTAACATTTTTTTGTCACTACACAATTCCCCTAATTCCATTTTCCCCATAATTACATTATTGCTAGTGAGCTGTTGGCCTAATGACTATTCAATCATCGTCTAATAGTATTCTCTGGCTGCATTCGTGTTGTGTTTGTGTTGTATAATGGTCCGTCCATCAACAGCACAGGAGAATCTCTCTCCCAGAGCTCTGACAATAGAGAGCTGAGCTCAGGAAAGCCGGAGCAGCGTCTAAGCGGAAGCTCAGTCTGACAGTGAGGGTGTGTGTGTGTGTGTGTGTGTGTGTGTGTGTGTGTGTGTGTGGCTGTCTGTGTGTCTTTGGAACACACACAAACAGGATGCTTACTATATAAACAAATATAGTGAGATTTAGAGATTTAATTTAGATTTCACATTCTAGGCTAATTTGTTGCATAATTACACAACATTATGCAGCTGGAAAAAAAAAAAAAAACAATTGGTATTCACTGTATCACTCAGTATGTATGAAGAATGCAAGGACAAAAGTCTTTAACATGGCATAATTTATGATCTTATTAGCAAACTGGGGCTAGCTGTTACACTTTTTCCTTATTTCTCAGTAAGTACATTTATTTTTTACAGTCAGTTTCTATATAAACCTTAAAGTCTTAAAGAAAAATGTACGGTTGATAAAGTACAGCTGCATATGTTAATGCAATGACAGCTTGCCTCTGTCTTTCCTATGCAACAATTAGTCAGTGTACTTTTTAAAAGAAAAGTAAATATTAGCCATTAAGATCACAGGCCTTCAGACAACATAGGTTGAGAACTTCTGCTATAACTTAAGTATTAGTCTCCCTCTACTGGTAGTGTTGATGAATTGCATCAAGACATTACAAAAGTGACATTATGGAAAACATTACTGATAAATACCTTCATTTGATCATTCATAATTTAGCTGTATGAGCTGAACTCTCAGTTCATTGCTGTAATAGTGAGTTTAGTGTGCATTTCTGGTAAACTGCTGATGTCTATCACAACACTATCACAACAGCACTAATCCAGCATGAGCTGAGCACATCACTTTTGTCTGTTGAGTGACCTAACCAGTCATTTTAGATGTTAGTACATTACTTTTGATTTGTTATGATTAAATCTAATTCTGTTTCATTTATGTATGTATATTCAGGATGTGGAGGCAAACACTGTCCGTCTAAAGGAACATGAAGAGGATGTGTTGGTTTTGGAGAAAACTAACAACAGGGGCTCCAGTTCATCTCCTCTCAAGTACATCATTTCTATTCTTCTGTCAGGTTTAACATTAAGAACTGCTGTAGAACCTCAAACTGTATAACATGTACCTGTTCTTCAGGTATACTGTGATGTCAGGAACTCCAGAGAAGATTCTGGAACATCTTCTGGAGACAATGAAACTCGACTCCCAGTTCACAGAGTCAGGTAGTATTCAATTTATGTGAAATATGCAGTTAAATAGTGAAACAGGAAGTGGCTGAATGCAACTTTCTATTTTCAATAGATTTTCTAATTTCAGTTGCTTTCTCACGTTTTGTTCATTATTGATATGAGGTTATTCCATAATTATCTGGAGCCCTGTGTGGGCTGAAATATGAGCAGGGCTAACCATCACAGTCAGTCACATAAGCTTTCAGTAAATAAACAATGAAAAATTTCCCATGCTAATGGAAAATCTGGAAATATTAGGAATTTTTAGAATTTCCCAGGACTGGAAAAGTCATGGAGATGCATATAATAAATATTTATGATAATTATGTATGCTGATCCCTAAAATGTGTTATCATACACATTAGTGTTTAATTTTTCTTTTTCTCTTTCTTTCTTTCTTTCTTTCTTTTTCTTTCTGTGATAGTGAAAACATTTATGTTTTTTTTTCTTTAATTTTGTATTCATCAAAAACTTTTTCAATACTGATAATAAAAAAAAGTTTCTCAAGCAGCAAATCAGCATATTAGTGTGATTTCCGAAGAATCATGTGATGCTAAAGACGGGAGTAATGATGCTGAAAATTCAGCTTTGCATCACAGAAATAAATTACATTTTAACATATATTAAAATCATTATTTTGAATTGTAATTAGATTTCACAATAATGTCACAAAATTATTAAAAATAAAACCTTTTACCAACCTCTTAATTTTGAACAGTAGTATAGATTTTGTCCTTGTGTACAGCATTTGTAAAACTTGCTTGCAATCCTTACCTTAGTAAAAAAGAAATATACTAAAATGTATTTTAAATATGTTTATTGCATACTACAAATACATTTACATATTATGTACCTGCAATTAAACTTTTAGTATATTAAACTGGTATATTTAAAGTCTGCTAAATTGGAACTAATTTTGCACTTAATGCGTTTTAATTGTGCAGAAGTAGTGCTGAAGTCCACCTACAGATATACTTATATATACTTACGTATATTTGATTGTGTTGAAGTGGATCTATTGCATATATACTTCAGGTACACTTGAAATAATATCTGTCTTTAAATGCAAAATATTTAAAGATCATACAATCCTCATCAGCAGTGACATGAAAACATATTTTAGGCTTAATATTAAGAAATATTTGTACACAAGTAGCACTCCAAATAAAGTTTAATTACAATTTTTATATCAGTAAGTCTTGAGTGACATGTCAGTAAATATATTAATAGACTTGAACTATACTTTGTATAACATAAATACATTTTAAATCTATTACTTTTTTACTAGGGTAGTGATGTTCATTTCAGCGAACTGTAGTTTTGCATCATTTATTTTCAATGAATTATTCAAACTGGTGAAAAAAAAAATGGTGTCAATGATTAATTAATTAATCAATGATCAAAATGATTGTGTAAAATTATCCAGTAATCACACACAGTAAACACAACTGGCAATTTCCTGGAAAAATAATGAATAACTTTATTATTAATAAATAAACATTTATTAAAATGTATTTTAAGTACTTTTTTCATGCTAATATACTACAGATGCATTTACATATGTTAGATTTTGCTGTATTTGGTTGACCAATGGTTTGGATGGCTCGCCATATGTATTAGATTTCTCTAATACATAAAATAAGTAAGCTTGATCAAAGTTCAGGGGAAAAGAGTTTATTGAAGAAAGTCGTGTAGCATAGCCGTCTTCTAGATCTTAACCTGTGTAAGGGTCCGAAGCTTCTTCCTAGTTTCTTTCTAAGTTCTCTATAGCTTCTGCATAGCTTCTCCCTAGCTTCTCCCATAGTTCTGTCTTTGAGACAGAACTTTATATCTAAAGACAAATGGCTAGAAACAATACATACTGTCAGGACCCCCTGCTGGGGATCCTGTAATTTACAAGAAGTTCCTGAGGAATGCTATTCCTTTGTTATTCTAAATGTATGGACCATGTGGTTCACACCTTTACAGAGACTCCTGTTCCTGTTGATTGCATCTGGGGCACAGTCACAATGTAAATGCATCTGTCTAAAACTTACACATAATCTTTCACATATTATTTTTTTAGTTACAACTTTTTTAGTTAATTTAGTATACTAAACGGGTATATTTAAAGTCTGCTAAATTAGAACAACTAATTTTGTACTTAATGCACTTTAATTGTGCAGAAGTAGTGCTGAAGTCCAACTAAAGATATATTTAATTATATTGGATTGTGCTAAAGTCGATCCATTGCAAGTATACCGACTTTAAAACACTTTACCAAGCCTCATGTTGCAAATCGTAGCCAATTTGACTAACTTTTGTCTTTCTCTGTCTCCGTAGATCCTGCTTTGGATGACTTTTTGCTTATGCACTGTGTTTTTGTCCCGAACAGTCAGTTGTGTCCACTGCTCATGGCCCAATATCCTTTACAGCTCTACTGAATGATTGGTGAAATATGTTACTGAAGTCTTTGTAGTTCGGTTAATATGGCCAATGTACCATAGTTGTGTCCTTTATAAATACTGTTTAATTCAGTAAATGTGAAGGTCACTAAACCCTCAGATTTTGGCTCTGAAGTCCTTAGCGTTCGTTCACTTATCATGCTCAGCCGTCTCAGGGCAGTGAACAGGAGCGGATGGATTACACTCTCAATAACAAGCGCAGGGTGATTCGTCTGGTGTTACAGTGGGCCGCCATCAACACAGACCACCTGCAGGAGGAGGACAGCTCTTTCAACTTCCTCCAGGTCAGCAGCTTCACCTGACTCAGGTCTGCTCTGATCTGCTCAGCAGTGCTGGCTGATTCAAGCTTAGCCAGTTCAAGAAGCTATTTAATTCACTTTGTAGAGACTTTCTGTGTCCCGCTGGGATTTAGTGTGTGTTTCACTGTCGATCTGAGCGTGTCGTTTGTTGCAGGAGTTTTATGAAACAGTGTGTGAAGATGCCAGACTCATTCCAGCGCTGAAAGACCAGCTGCCCGAACTAGAGAAGATCATCAAACAGAAGTAAAAACATGCTCATACAGATCAGAGATTTTCAACCCTGTTTAGACATATCAAATAAACTAGAAACATCTAATTTTTTTTAGATGGTTCAATTTATTGAACTTTTTAAAAGCATATGTTTTTTTGCTTGGTGTTGTATTTGATACATCAGTTCTCAATGGCTCATATAGTATGAGATAGTGAGAATATATAGTGAGATTATATTTAAGGTATATTCATCTTATATTAAGACTATTATGTAAATCAGTGAGACCTTTTCATATAGCACACTACTTATATAAAATGTATAAAATACCAGATGTCACTCTATATCTGATATGTCTTAATAAGATGATATTTTAATGCTTAGTGTTATGATCAAAGCTCTGTCATTTCTTTATTGTGGGGACAAAACATGTAATGCAATGCAATAGAATGATGATTGAGGGATGAACCAATAAATAGAGGCCTTAGTGTGTTCAAATATAATACAGGGTTTATAGGGTTAAGATATCAGATTGAGAAACCTTTTACTTCTTCATAATCAATTCACTCATAACATTTATTCACAGCTGTGATGATGGCCGGCCCTCTCAGAAAAAGGTGAGGGGAAAATAAAAACAAACCGAGTTTCTGTAGTATTGTCTTCAGTGCTGAATATGTGTCATGTGATAGTCCTTCTCTCTCATTTCAGCACAAAGTCCTGCTGCGTCAGTTCAGCACAGGGAACGACAGACTGCAGAAGAGACAGCCAATCAAAAGCACAGATGAGAGTGAGTCTGTATTTTATTTTATTTTATTTTATTTTATTTTTCATTTAATTTAATTTAATTTAATTTAATTTAATTTAATTTATTTTATTTTATTTTATTTTATTTTATTTTATTTACCAGAGACAGAAAAAGGAAGGCTTAAAAACACACAAAAATATTTAAAAGAGGATAAGTTAAATGTGAATATTTAAATGTGAACCAATGACATTTACAGTTTTGTTGTTTAAAACGTGATTTATCCATGTGTTAATGTGTGTTGTTTTGGTGAAGTCCTCTTTAAGGTGTACTGCAGTGATCATACCTACTCCACAATCCGAGTGCCCGTCGCTGCGTCTGTCAGAGAGGTCATTGCTGCAGTTACCGATAAGCTGGGCTCAGGAGATGATCTTCTGCTCATCCACCTCAACTCAGCCGGAGGTGAAAACACACACACGCACAAACAAACACACACACGCACACAAGCTATTTTTCCATTCTTATCACTGTATTGACAGCCATTTCCTCAGTTTTCATTGGTGTTTGATTAATTGCATGTTGATTAATTCTGTGTTTGCAGAGTCTGCTGATGCACTGACTCTTATCTCTTTGACCTCTGAGCTCTTTGCTGCACCCATCTTGCTTAAGTGTTTCATATTCTGTTTCCCAGTGCTGCTCACACACCTCACAACTCACACATGCAGTTGAGGTCAAAAGTTTACATAGTTTTAATATCCACCATTAGCAGCTATTATAGCTCTGCATAATCTGGGCCTAAATTCATTGTATTATAAACTTAATTGGCAATCAATTGTTGAAGCTATTAAGGTGTGCTGACCCAAAAATCTTTTAAAAACCTGGGCCAAGTTTAAACCAGTAACCAGGGATCACAGCTGGCAAAGGGGCATGTCTGACTTTGACATGCATATATTGGCATTATTATGTAATCAAAATGAAAATTATTATTGCTGGTCTTCAATGATAATGTCAAGTTACTTTAATGTATTTGCAGCAAAGAATGATAAGGATTTATGCTGATATCATCCAAAACCACTTTGCCAGGAGTGTTTCTAAACTTTTGGAGGGCAGTATATATATATATATATATATATGATATTTAGGCAAAATAAGAAAAATGCACACATCTTCATTCTCTTCAGAAGTTTACACCCCCAGCTGGTTGTGCATGTTTTTTTTTTTCTTCTGGAGCATCAGTGAGTGTTTGAACCTTCTGTAATAGTTGCATATGAGTCCCTCAGTTGTCCTCAGGCCCAGTGTCAAGGTGGGGCTTGGGGGGGTTTAGCCCCCCTATGACATCCTGAATCCCCCCTGCAATGATCTGAAGGACCGACCCCTTCACCCCTGGAATGTGATTTTAAACGCGAAAAGCTAAACCAAATGCAATTTCAACCGAGGGGTACCCCTCGGATCTGATTTGTGCCATCTCAGATTCTTTTTGACCCACTTGAGCCCCCCAAAAACTTTTAATTATTTGATGCGGACAATCACCGGTGTATTTAAACTTTCACTACTAAATTCCAATGTGCTTTTGCACCTTGTCTGGTGCTGAGCCAAATAGATAAGCTCAGTGCTTTTAACCTATGTCACACCGATTCATTGTTTTCAACCACATAAAAATAATGTTTCAGTCATTTAAACTAACTGCTAGCAAATAAAAAGACATTTGTTAAATACATACTGATGTTTGTGAGTTTGTTAATGCATTGGTGTGTAAGGAAAGTGGCAATAATCCTTTCAGTTAAAAACTGACGACGTAATTTATTCATACAGAATACCCCAATTCCCCCCCTTAGCCCCCCCGATAATCATACAAGCCCCCCCGGGTTGCGTGTCCTGGCGCCGAGACTGGTTGTCCTTCAGTGTGAAAAGATGGATCTCAAAATCATACACTGTGTGGAAAGAGTTTAAATGCTGAAACAAAAACGCTGAAAAGCCAAAGAATTTGTGGGACCTGAAGGATTTTTCTGAAGAACAGCGGGCAATTTAACTGTTCAGGACAAACAAGGGACTCAAGAACAACTATCACTAAACAAAATAATAGCTGTGGATCATTCAGGTAACAGCACAGTATTATGAATCAAGTGTATGCAAACTTTAGAATGGGATAATTTTTATAAATTCAACTATTATTTTCTCTTCTGTACTATATATAAACCTCTTTTATGTAAAATATCTTATTCAGGTCAGTACTAAATAAACAATAACATGCGTTTTGGTAAAATAATTAACATTTTGCAGATTCTGAAAGGGTGGTGTAAAGTTTTGACCTCAACTGTACACTTGCAGCCACATACAGTAGAAAGTATTTGGACACTATTTTGGGTTAATTTTAAGTCAGCCATATAGTAATTTATACACAATAGTTGAGTTAAATAAAACTACCCGGATGGTTGGGTTAAACACTTAACAATAAGACAACCCAGTCGCTGAGTTTGTCCATATTTCACCCAACACTGGATTGTGTTTAACCCAGCATTTTTAATGTGTATATACATATAAATATATACAGTACAGACACACATATATTTTATGTAAACACAAACTTTTATTTTGGATGGGATTAATCACGATTTTTTGATTTAAGAGCCCCAGTTTTTTTTTTTTTTTTCAATGTATTTTGGTAATTACTTCTAAAGGTTAAAAATGTACTGCCAAATATACTGACAAAATTCAGCCAAAAAACTGAAATACACTTTAACACCACATGAACCTGATGTCAGCTAAAGCTCAATTGGCATTATGGGTGTGTTTGTATATTTGATGTAGTATTTAAAGGCTGAGAAAGTGTTTATTGTTAGTGTGTGTGTTTTGGTTGAGTTTGTTTCTTCGTCAGAACAGATTTGGAGAAATGGAGCATTGCATCACTTGCTCACCATTGAATCCTCTGCAGTGAATGGGTGCCGTCAGAATGAGAGTCCAAACATGATAAACACAGCACAATAATCCACAAGTAACCCACACCACTCCAGTGCATCACTTAATGTCTAATGAAGAGAAAAGCTGCTTGTTTATAAGAAAACAATTCCATCAAGAAGACGTTTTAACTTTACACTGTCGCTTCTGTCCAAAATACCAGTCAGTAATCCATAATAACGCTTTTTCCTGTGAAAAAGTCCATCTCCTGTTGTCCTCTCACATTAAAATCCACCCACATACTGTATAAGTTTAGAACTGTTCACAAATGTTTGCTTTGTAAACAGTGCTTGATCTGTGCATATTTCTCTCCTGATTCAGACAAGATGTCTTTTTCACTGGAGAAAGCAATATTAGGGATAGAGGACTCAGTAAAGCAACAGTTTGATGTTAAAAACATCTTAATGATGGATTTGCTTCTTACATGCAGCTTTTCATTTCACAAGATGTTCACTAAAGGACTGGAGTGGTGTGGATTATTTGTGGATTATTGTGATGTTTTAATCAGCTGTTTGGACTCTCATTCTGACGGCACCCATTCACTGCAGAGGATCTATTGGTGATGTAATGAAGTGATGTAATGCTATACATTTCTTCAAATCTGTTCTGGTAAAGAAACAAACTCATCTACATCTTGAATGACCCAAGGTTGAGGACATTTTCAGTTTTCGGGTGGACTATTCCTTTTAACTTGTTTGCTTTTTGACATGTAAATATAGCAAAAATGCTTAGTTATTTTTAATAAGTAACTTGCCTGTTTAGTCATTTGAGAAGCAGCTGATAACTGACATCTTTAAAAGCAGATTGACTGATGACTGTGTGTTTGTGTTTCCCAGATAAAGAGCTTCTAAAGCCATCAGATGTGTCCATCTTCTCATCACTGAGTATTAATGGCCGTCTGTTTGTCTGCCCGAGGGACCAAATCGACTCTTTGGTGTGTAAGAGCCCACGGAGACTGCATTTAAAACACACACCAGCTGTAAACACACAGGATCAAACATACATTAACTAACCGACCGGTTGATTAACTGATCAATCAATCGACTTGTTCATGTAGACTCCACTGCCCGAGCAGGAAGGGCCGTCTGCAGGCTCCATGTCCACGTTTGAGCTCATGAGCTCTAAAGATCTGGCTCATCAGATGACGCTCTACGACTGGGAGCTCTTCGACTGTGTGCACGAGGTAAAAACAGTACACACAGTTCTGCTTTTGTTTTAAAATTACTCTCACTTAAAGGGATAGTTCACCCAAAAATGAACATTTATGCACCCTCATATCTTTTCAAACCCATGAGACTTTAATCCATCTTCAAAACACAAATGAAGATATTTCGAATGAAACCTAATCATTTTCTGCTTTTAACATTATATTTTATTAACCACCAGTTCCAGTAGAGTTCTAGTAATTGTCTGTGTATTTGTGTTTTAGCATGAGCTGATTTACCACACGTTTGGCCGTCAGCATTTCAAGAAGACCACGGCTAATCTGGATCTGTTCCTGCGGCGATTTAATGAGGTTCAGCTGTGGGTGGTCACAGAAGTTTGTTTGTGTCCCACGCTCAGCAAACGAGTCCAACTGCTCAAGAAGTTCATCAAGATCGCAGCGCAGTGAGTCTTTACCGTAAAAGTGTGACGTGTATGTGTGGGTGATGAATCATTTTGTTCAGTGGTGTGTTAATGATATTAATTCACTGTATGTACACATCTTGTCCCTTGTGAAAAAAGTACACTTTAGCATACTTGTGCATATTATGGAAATTATACACTAAAAGAATATACTTAATTGCAAACTGAATGTAATGTTTTTGAACACCTAATTGCATGTTAATTACAACTAGATACAAAAATGTTATGTTGGCTTGAGAAGTAGATTTAAAAGGGTCCAGTCAGAAGGTTTTAAGTTTGTAGCTATTAAAAATTTAAGCAGTAGTTTTAAAATATTTTTTAAAAAAAAGAAAAACAATACTTACTTTCCCTGGTAACTAGTTAGGGGCCAAGCACCAAAGGTGCGATGGCACCTATTTGTATCCGTTAGCATTCTTTTTCTTCTTCTTCTGCTCTTGAGTCAGCCCATAGAACCGATTGTGAAAAGCGGTTGTGAACGTGTGAAAGTTGTGAAATTTGGCACAGTGATAGAGGTCTCAACATTAACCACAGCAAATTTGGAGTCTCTAACTCAAACTCTGTAGCGCCACCACTTGTCCAAATTTTCATTCATGTTTATGCTAATAACTTTTGAACTGTAAGGCACAGGAGCAAAATTATTTTTCCTCTGATTCCTTGGCTCATGATGAGTCGAGAACAAATGTAAAGTAAGGTTTAGTTTTTTTGCTATTTTTAATTGTTCACAAAACCTACTTTTTTGAACTTGTCCTAGACGGTTTGTCTGATTTTCACCAAAATTGGCTCAGATCATCATCAGACAAAAAAGTTATGGAATTCAAGTTGATTAGTCAAACCGCTTTCGAATAACGCGCAAACGGAAAATTTGATGAAAAGCATGCAAAAATGGATGTGAGGCCATGTCTCCGCAATGGTTCGGTGTGCGTTATATCAAGCATGACCTGAGGCTACCTGCAATGTTTCGGCGCAGTGCCACCTACTGGTCAAAAGATATGAAAAAATTATATTTTTGCTTATAACTTCTCAATGGCCAAAAATCACAAAACTGGTCTCTTTAGATTCGGTGCATCATGCTCAAACCTAAAGAGTCAAACCATACCCAATTTTTTCCATGTCAGCCATTTTGGGCATCACCTATTTGGAATTTTGTCAAAAAATGCTATGTTTTATGAACGCATTGCCGTATCTTTACAAAACTCAATATGTGTCTTTGTCACCATGCCCTGACATTACTCGAAAAGTTTCTCAGATTTTCACCAAAATTGACTCATCTTCAGACAATGTTGACAAAAAGCTATACAGTGTGTGTATATATATATATATATATATATATATATATATATGTAGTGTCCATATACAGTAGGAAACGTTTTTCGTTTAGCGCACCAATGAATTTGCTGGAAAGATGCCAAACTGCATCTGAGGCTGTATCTCTGCAAAGCTTTGATATATTGACGCCAATTTTTTTATGTGCCATTGTCACCTCACACTGAGCACGCCACAATAATTTGGTAACAGTGCCACCTATTGGCCAAGAGTACTAAACCATTCATTAACCATTTATTATGACATTTCTAAAAATGCTAATAACTTTTGATTGCATTCATTAACGTAATGAGTACTAGTCTCAAAATATTCCTTGGGTCATGCCGACAACATACATACCAATTAGGCCACTGTGGGCTGAACTTTATATCTGCCATTCATGTTGAAAGCATACTTTTTCGAACTCCTCCTAGACAACTGGTCCGATTTTCACCAAATTTGACCTGGATCATCTTCAGACCATGCTGGCAAAAATATATGAATTACGTGTTGATATATAAAACAGTATTTGTTTAATGCATCAACAAATTTGCTGGAAAGATGCCAAAGTGCATCTGAGGCTGTATCTCTGCAAAGCTTTGACATATTGACACCAAACTTTGTACCTCCCATTGACACCTCACAATGACCATGCCACAACAATTTGGTGACAGTGCCACCTATTGGTCAAGAGAATTAAAGCATTCAATAATGAATTATTAAATTTTCAAAAATGCTAATTACTTCTGATTGCATTAGCCTATTGTAATGAAACTGGTCTCAAAATATTCCTTGGGTCATGCCGACAACATAGATATCAATTATGCCACAATTGGCTGAACTTCCTGTCCGCCATTTTGATTTATGTTGAACATCAAATTTTTTTTCGAACTCCTCCACAACCGTCGGCCTGATTTTCACCAAAAATGAGTCAGATCTTTGTGCTGACACAAAGTTTTTGTGTCATGGATTTTGTGTCAATAGACAAAACCAAATTTGAGGCATGATGCCAAAATGACTCTGAGGCTGTATCTCTGCAAAGCTTTGACATACTGACACCAAACTTTGTGTATGTCATTGTCACCTCACACTGACCACGCCACATTGATTTGATAACAGCGCCACCTATTGGTCAAAAGTGATAACCCAATAAATCACATTACTAGTGTTTTTTTTTTATGATTTTTCACCCATTTTAATTAAAAGCGTTTTAAAATGTCTTCAATTACTCCTTGCTTCAGTTGCCCAGATGCTTACTGCCTTGCTTGCCTAGTGCTTGGTCCTGTATTGCAGCTATATTTACTTTTATAATGACTCAGTTACTAACTCAGTTACTATTTGTGAGAAGTAACTAGTAACTATAAGTAATTACTTTTTTAAAGTAACATGCCCAACACTGCCAAGTACAGATTGCTCTACTCTAAACCGTGTGTGTTTGCTCTTTCATAAGCTGTAAAGAGTTTAAGAATTTGAACTCATTCTTTGCCATTATCATGGGCCTGGGAAACCCTGCGGTTTGTCGACTCAATCAGACTTGGGAGGTGAGCGTGAACCACACGCATGCACACACACATATAAATAACAGACACTGTCATGACTAACTGTTTAACTCTGATTCTCTGATGTGCTTTCTCGCAGAAACTGCCCAGCAAGTTCAAGAAGTTTTATGGGGAGTTTGAAAACCTGATGGTGAGTTTAACAGTGTAGTTCAACTGCTAGTGATCTAAACATGTCAGCTAACATTAAAACTGCTTAAAGAAGATTTCAGAGATCTGTTTTCTTTCTCATTGCAGGATCCCTCCAGAAATCACAGAGCGTATCGACTTACCATGGCCAAGTTAGAACCACCTATTATTCCCTTCATGCCTTTATTAATTAAAGGTGAGCTTTAAACATGTCAAATGTGTGACACATCAACATGGTCCATAGTAGCATTTTCCACATTTTGAGTAACAGTAAAGTCAGCAAAGCTGTTAAATATCACATGGAAGTATAGGAACTGCTCCAGTGTATTTTATTTTAATTCTAAGATTCATAAAGAAATTCACACAGAGGCACAATATATACTTGTCTGCAAAAATGTTTAACTAATTAATATGTGTGACACACCTAAATGGTCTTAAGTAGTAGCATTCTCCACATTTTTAATATATATTTAAAATTATTTATTATTAATAATAATAATAATAATAATAATTTTAGTTAATAGTTTTAATAATAAATGGTTAAATTTCAGTTCAAATTCAATTCAAAATGTAAATTTATACATAATACTATAATGATTGTATATTTTACAAATTTTAAAAAAATAAATAAAAAGTGTACTTTTTATTTTGTAAGGTTTATTTGAATAATTATTCAAGCAAATATTTATAGCTAATATTCTGATATGTATTAAAATATTATATATAATAAATATTGCATCTATTTACAGTCTTTTTAATAGCATTTTCCACATTTTACATAAATGGATTTATTAATAAAAAACATATTTTATTAATTTATTAATGGTTACATTTCAGTCATGGTCAAAATGTAAATTTCTAAATAATTCTATAATGATTGTGTATTTTTATATTAAAAATAATTTAAAATGTACTTTTTATTTTAATAATTATTTAAATAAGTATGTATAACTAATATTCTAATGTATAATAAAATATGATATATAATACATATTGCATCTGTTTACAGTCTTATTAGTAGCATTTTCCACATTTTAAATTTATTTTAATTCATAAATTGATTTATTAATAAAAACATGTTATTAATTAATGGTTAAATAAATATTCATAACTAATATTCTGATATTAATGAAATATTATATATAATAAGTATCACATCTATTTAAATATATATTTTAATTTAAGACAATAATAATTAATAATCATCATAACAATAATTATTATTTTATTGTTTAAAATGCCATATTAAGTATACAACAAAATTAAATAGCACTTTTATACTTTTAACATAGTGTACATTTAGATATTTATTCATACAATTCACGCAGTACATTATGCACGCAATTAACTGCAATGGAAAACTAATAACAGGTTAGTAACTGCAATATTCTGATGAAATCAAGAGTCAGAGTACTCATTTAATGGAAATCACAACATGTTGTGAACTGTATAGTTTTATAATGACAGAAAGATGCTGATTTTTTTCATTGCTGAAATGTCTAACGTTTATTTTTACACTTCCAGACATGACTTTCACACATGAGGGTAACAAGACGTTTACTGACAGACTGGTGAACTTTGAGAAAATGGTGAGTTTGCAAAGAATCAATCTCACCATCTCTGAGACCATTTTAAATTGGATTTGTTTAATGTTTCTTGTGTGTTTTCCAGAGAATGATTGCAAACACAGTCAGAATCATGAGATACTGCCGAAGTCAGCCATTCAGTAAGACACCAACACCAACAACAACATTACAATCATGTTTGAGTTCATCAAATTCAGCAAAACTCAAAGCCTTTCTCTCTCTTTCATTACTGCAGATCAAGAAGCACCACAGGTGACTGGTAAAAGCCATCAGGACGTGCGGAGCTATGTGCGTCACATTAGCGTGATTGACAACCAGCGTACCCTATCACAGCTGTCCCACAGGCTGGAGCCGCGCCGGACCTGATCCACGCCCATCAGAGCTGCTTTACCTCTGCCAGTCAATAAGCTAGCTGTATATGATCAGAAGCCTTCCTCCGCCGCAGCATATGCACAGTACAGTCAGACGTCAGACATGCCTGGGCACAAGGGCTTTCTGTTTCTTTGGCTGGTTGTGTGAAAGCGTGGCTTCATTTCAGTGTATGGCTCTAGGATGTTCAGACCTGTTTATGACCTTTCGTATATTCTGCCACGGATGACATGTTGCCCTTGCTTTCAGGTTTTATTTGTAACAGACTGACACCTTACGTGATGGTTTAGAGTTTGGATCTTGAGTTTCTTTTAAAGAGTTTGTACAATTTTTGTACAATTTGAAGGAGATTCTGAGCTTGTTGGTTTATGTTGATCTTAAAAATACAGTTAAAAAATTTGGAGTCAGTAAGATTAAGTAATTAATACTCATCAAGGATGCATTAAACTGATCAAAAGTGACAGTAAAGAAAGGTATAATGTTACAAAAGATTTATATTTCAAACAAATGCTGTTCATTTGAATTTTCTATTCATCAAATAATCCTAAAAATGTTTTCAACATTGATGATTTTTAGTACTGTTAAATTGATTAATCGTGATTAATTGCATCCAAAATTAAAGTTTTTGTTCACAGAAAATGTGTGTGTGTGCTGTGTATATTTATATGTATATATAAATATACACGCACACATGTATGTATTTAAGAAATAAATGTAATATATAATTTATATATAATATAAATCATATTCAAATATGAATGCATATATATGTGTAAATATTTCTTATATACATTTGTGTATTTATATACACATACATATACATTTATATATCTACACATGCTTTTATTATGTAAACAAACTTTAGATGATTAATCGTGATTAATCGATTTATGACAGCTTTGATATATATATATATATATATATATAAACACACATATATATTGAGCAGCAAATCAGCATATTAGAGTGATAATAGAAGTATCAAGTATCATGTGAATAATAATTCACAAAATTGCTGTTTCTACTTTATTACTCTATTTTTGATCAAATTAATGCAGCCTTGGTGAGCATAAAATACTTTTTTTTTTAACCTCAAACCTTTTGAATGACTGTATATGAATCATCTCAAAGCACTTCAAATTTCATTTTTGCTTTTTTATTTTTTATTTTTTAATTATGATTTAGTTTTGGACTGGATGTAAATTTTAATAAGATATTTATATTATCTTAAGCATGAAGGGGAAAAAAAACCCTAAATGGTGAAATGAGAACATATGAGCACATTTCAGAAGCCTGTTGGTGGCTTGTCTGCAAACTTTATACCTGTGTGTATTGTGTAAATAAAACTGTCATGAGATGACACATTAATGTCTTTTTTTTACATTCATGATTATATATTGTCCTTTTCGATTTGTTTCAGTTTAGTTTGTATAGTTGATAGCTTAAGAACTGATTTTTTTTTTTAGTAAGCAGGTTTACATGCTTATTATATTCTAAGATTAATACATTAAAAATGTTGTCTTTTTCCACAAACTTTGTATGTATGCAAATTGTATAATATCCAAGTTACACATTACTAGTAATTGTGCAGTTAATTCTCATATTGTATTTTCAGAAAGTTTTGGAATATTTGTCCTCTGCCCAAATTCGTCACTACCGAAACACAGTAATATATAATTTAATAAGAAGGGTTATATTGACCTATGAAGATTTTGCTTACATATTCCTTGTAAATATACTTTTTTTTTTTCTATTTTATTAAAATAGAGGTAAATCAATAACAATTAAAATTTAACAATATTTCAAGTGTGATTTATGAGATTTGTTGTATTATTATTATTATTATTATTATTATTATTTGTTTTCTTTGTAAAAGGCAAAAAGTTGATCAAACTGATGTCAGAGTTAAGGATTCATTAGTTAGAATATACATTGAACCAAACACTATCGTAACATCCTAACATGATAATTCAGTAAACTTCTATTTTTGACAAAACAGCCCGGTCGTGACAGCACATTTTCAGCAATGTTTTGGTAGTGACCACATTGTAGAATTTTAATTTGCACACCAAAACACCACTAAACCATACTAAAATACTACAAATTTGCATAGCTGTACTAAAATTTTCCTTACTTCCCCCTAATAAAGGATGTGTTTGACAGTCACGGTCGTGACAATTTTGTGAAGCTAGCTTAAAGTTGCTAAACAGCACATGGTTCTGAACTGTGGTACACATACAAAAACTAAATGTTATGGAATAACTCTCAAAAAAGTGGTTTCTCATACTCATTTACCTCAAAACGATCTACTCACCATGTAGCTATGAGGGAGAGACACATGAATATTACCTGATCATAAATGTAGGGATGTAGTTAAACAATAACCGTTAGACTAAAACATGCCCTGTTTCGGTAGTGACATAAAAATATTCAATATCTGTTTTTATAACCATATTTTTTTTTATTTTATTTGATTTATTATATTATAAAAAAGTCGTTCTTAAATCAAATCCTTTTTAATAAATGGTGTGCAGGGTTCCTGTGTAATGATCATTTTACACAGTGTTTTGTATTTTGTCCGCTGGGTGTCCCTGTTTCTCTCTCGTTCTGCTGCGTCACTGCGCCGACGTCTGATGTTGCCAGCTCCGATCAGGAAGAAGTTGTTACACGTGAAATCACCGGACCGGACACTGGAAGTATCTGACGCTCGCTGAGTCACAAGTCAAAGCAAGATCTTCTTGACTGTTGTCCATCTCTCCCGGGAAGACTGACAGCAGCGAACAGGAGTGCGGGTACGTGTGTGGGTGTTTGTTTCATGCTGTTAAACTATAATAACACTGTGTGTGTGTGTGTGTGTGTGTGTGTATGTGTGTGTGTGTGTGTGCGCGCGTGCTGCCGGGATGACAGCGTGTTGTGGAACAGGAGCTCATGGATCTTTTGGGATCTGTCTGGACCTGTTCTTGGTCATCCCGCATCACAGGCACAGAAGAGGTTATGATGAAATGCTCGGGAATGATCACTTTTTAAAAATGATTTGTAAATATGCCTAAAAGTTATAGAAATCAAAGCACGCGTGGTTTAACAGCCAGGTTTACGTTTAAGATTTTGCTATAATATAGTGAAGAGTTTATATAGTTGCCCACATTTCATTTAACTGGTGTTTAATAAAGTGTATAATTTATAAAAATACTATGCTAGCATGTGCAGTGATGTTATGGGATGGTACTTTGATATTCAAGGATCTTCAAGCAAGTTCTGCATGTTCTTACATGGTAATTACAATGTAATAATGCGTTTATGATTTGTAAGAGGGGAATAGCCTTGTTACATCACTTTATAGTGTTTCGGTAAACTGAAGAAATTGTATTGATATGGAGTGACAATCATTCTGCTGTTCACTGAATGCTGCATTGTGTGGAGAGCTGAAAGCACAGGCCTTCATTCCTACATAAATAAGAAAAAAAAATTCTGCCACTTTTACTTTCTGTTCCTTATGCGGAGACCATATGCTGAGATGTGAATGGAGGAAAGCTGTTGTCACCCTATTGGTTCATAATTCAGTGAAGAAATACTACTGTGCAATAGAGTGCACATATAAGAATAATCTAAAAAGTGTCTGCTTAAAAATGCATGAATGACATTGCATTCAATAAAAATGATCAAAGCAAAATGTCATTTATTTTGAAGAAAGAAAACACAATCAGACTCACAATTAGAACATTGTCAGATCTGAACTAATACAGCATTTAGGAAACAAATATTGTTTAAAATGCAGACAAATACTATAGCGATTAATGTCATTTGATCATATGCATTTTTAATGTGATTCTCTACACTTGTGGTTCCTACTACCTGCTAGTGTAACTTGAGGAGATGTGACTTCATACATCCACTAAAAATCACCAAAATACCTGCTGATTAAAAAACACAGAGGAAAAATTAGGAAGGGAAGTTAGTGAAGACCCTTGCAAAAAAAGAAGTGTGCTTCATTGTATTGAATGTGCACTTGTAGTGAACTTCAAATCCTAAAAGTTTATTTTAAAAAAGTGGTTGCAGAGAATATGATAATAATGACTTTAAAGGCAACTGTACTTACTGTACATAAAGAAAAACACTTTCATGACTATTTCATAACACACTTGCTGTAAGTACACTTTGTAAAAATGTCAAATTAAAAGTTTCTCTTTAAAGGTAAAATATTAAATAATCTTTTGTTGTGCTTTAAAGAGGTACACTTATTTTGATGTGTTGACTAACATAATAAAACACTAGTAAAGCACTTTATAATAATTTTAACTGTAGTGTGTTATTCAATATTACAGTTAATGTGATATATATTTAAATGTACGAAGTCACATCCTGATTACAGATGTTTAATAACAAGTGTATACATGACATTTCAATAGATAGATATTTCATATTGCATATAAATATGCACTTTAGTTACTTAAAACACTAAATTCAGCTGAATGCATTTAATATAAACTGAAACATTTAAATTTATTTTCAGTTAACATGCGGACAGTTAATTTTCCAAAAACCTTTTTTATATACTTAAAATCACACTTAAGTATATTCTTTTGAATAAGCTATATTAGTCTTGAAACAAGTGCTGTCTTTTTAAAAAATAATATAAAAGTCTACTTCTTTTTCACAAGGAGAGAAAAGCTCCTGCAGCATTTGGTGACACTTGCATTGATATTCTGTATCTAATTCAATGACTTTCCCAATCATTTTAGAGCCGCTGTATTTATAAAGATGTGACCGTGTTACTCTTTAGGTACATGTATCCACTAGAATATCTTTCTTGTATGTGTGTGTGGATGTAAGGCACCAATGAGTCGATGTGCTTCCTGCATTGCTAAATATAACACAAATCGGCCCAAACCGCCCAAGAGCCGTGGCGTCCCTCTGTGAGAATGGAGCTCAAACCCGCTGTGCACCCCAGCAGTCCAGCACAGCCCTCCAGAATCCATAATTACTGCACTGGAAATGAGAAACTAACGAACAATACACCAGCAACAATTTGCTCGGTCTTTCTCAGCTCTGTGTCTGCTTTAACAAGATGCACTTATAATTTGTGAGCATCACAAACCAATGGAGATACTCTCTGTCTGTAACTGATATTTTTACTGAAAAACATATTTGTATAGATTTTTGTTCATTTTGAGTGTTTTGGGTGGTTAAGATGTTACTGTATAGTAACTATGGAGTTGTGGGCAGTCTTGGGGATAACGCATTACAAGTTGCGCAAGTTACATAATCAGATTACTTTTTTCAAGTAACTAGTAAAGTAACATATTACTTTTTAATTTACAAGAAAATTTACAAGTTACTTTTTCAAATAAGTAACTTTCAAATAATTACTTTTTTTTTACCATTTATTGATTGAAAGCTCTCCTGTCCCCATGTTGAGAGAAATCAGGATTAAGATGTTACTTTAGTTCTAGAATAAATGTGAACATGCATTAATTCATATCACTCACAAAAAAAAAAACAGATTCAGTATTCCTCAAAATGAATAAAAACAGTGAAATGCAACTCAGAATATGACACAAACCTGCAATAATTAAATGTTAAATAATACAAATAACCTTTATTGTATTTTAACAATAAATACATACAATTGTATGTATTTAATCCCATTTTATTAACCACTGTTTTTGCTGCTGACCTTCGTTGATCTAATTCAACCATATTTATAAGCAAAAATTACCTAAGATAAACTAACATTTCTTCTTCTTTTTTTATTGCAGAAGAGTGTTGTACTTTCTTCTTCTATGTTCTACTGTACAGATGTGAATTTACTTGTCCTTCAGCTTAAGGCTTATGGTGTAAAAGAGCTTTTATATTTGCCAAAAATAAAACTTTTTATGTTAAAAACAAACAAGCAAGTCCTGCTCAGATTTGAAAAGTAACGCAAAAGTAAAATGCATTACTTTCTGCAGGAGGTAACTAAGTAACATAATTAGTTACTTTTTTGGGAGTAAAGCAATATTGTAATGCATTACTTTTAAAGTAACTTTTCCCATCACTGGTTGACATGTTGTTGTGGAGTTGCTTTTTACAAAGTGCAGTTTTTAAAAGTGTATTTAAGTAAGTTAAGAAACATGAAAGTGAAAAAAATAAGTAAAGTGGCCTTTTAGTTCATTAATATTGTATTGTATGTACAGTTTTTAATAAAAATACACTTTTAAGAAGTACATTGAGTACAGTTAAGTGAACTTTGGTTTCACAGGGGGAGCCTGCTGATATGATCTACATTAGTAGCAGTATTAGTCAGCTGATCCCAGATCAGTATGAGTGTATGGATGAGTTCATGTCATGTGGTCGGGTTGCAGATATGAGGAATTCCCAGTAAAACATTGACAAGGAAGGAGAATATCAGACTCATACATGTGCAGAGAGGCAGAAGGCGGGCATCAACAATAAGGATTGTCCACCAAATGTCTTGCTCTCTGTCATGAACTGAACCTTGTTGTTATGAATTATGCTGATTTAAAGGAATAGTTCACCCAAAAAAATTAAGATCAGTTTTTTCATGGGAATATATTTGGAGAACTGTAGCATTATATCACTTGCTCACCAATGGATTCTCTGCAGTGAATGGGTCTAAACAGCTGATAAAAACATCACAGTAATCCACAAATAATCTACACCACTCCAGTCCATCAATTACCATCTTGTGAAGAGAAAAGATGCATGTTTGTAAGAAAACAAATCCACCAGTGAGATGTTTTTACCTTTAAATCATTGCTTCTAACTGAATATGGGTTGTCTATTCATAATATTGTGCTTTCTCCAGTGCATCATCTGAATCAGGAGAGAAATATGCATAGATTAAGCATCAAATAAAAAAGTCAATAACAGTTTGGACTATTTCAATTATGGATTACCCCTATTTTGGCCAGAAACGACTGTTTAAAGTTAAAACACCTTAAAGTCATCACTTCCAGAACAAAAATTTACAGATAATGTACTCACCCCGTTGTCATCCAAGATGCTCATGCCTTTCTTTCTGCAGTCGTAAAGAAATTATGTTTTTTGAGGAAAACATTTCAGGATTTTTCTCCATACAATGGACTATAATGGTGCTCGTGAGTTTGAACTTCCAAAATGCAGTTTAAATGCAGCTTCAGAGGGCTCTAAACAATCCCAGCCAAGGATGAAGGGCAAAACGATCTGTCATTTTCTAAAAAAAAATAAAAATTTGTATACTTTTTAACCTCAAATTCTCGTCTTGTCTATAGCGCTGTGATGCACATGCGTACTCTGTGTAATCCGGGTCAATACAGTTGAAAAACTCCAATTTTATTTTCTTCTCCAACTTTAAAATCATCCTACGTTGCTGTTTTACCTTTTTTTGGCAAAGGGTGTTTGACCTACTTTGCACATTCACTTTGTAAACACTGGATCGGTACTTGTAGGTACTTGTAGCGATGTAGGACGATTTTGAAGTTGGAGGAGAAAATGAGATGGGAGTTTTTCAACATACCCTAACTGTCTTAAAACAGAATGCACAGAGTACTCATGCGCATGGCAGAGCTAGACAAGACAAGCATTAGAGGTAAAAAAGTATAGACTTTTTTTTTTTTTTGAGAAAATGACTGATCATTTCACTTGATAAGACCCTTCTTCCTCAGCTGGAATCATTTAGAGCCCATTGAAGCTGCATTTAAACTGCATTTTGGAAGTTCAAACTCGTGCACACCATGGAAGTCCACTATATGGAGATAATTCCTAAAATGTTTTCCTCGAAAAACATAATTTCTTTACAACTGAAGAAAGAAAGGCATGAACATCTTAGATGACAACGAGGTGAGTAGATTGTAAATTTTTGTTCTGGAAGTGAACTTCTCCTTTAATGATTAATGTATTTCTTACAAATATGCAGCTTTTCTCTCCACGAGATATTAATTGCTGGACTGGAGTGGTGTGCATTACTTGTGGATTATTGTGATATTTTTATCAGCTGTTTGGACTCTCATTCTGACGGCACCCATTCACTGCAGAGGATCCTTTGGTGAGCAAGTGATGTAATGCTACATTTCAGATGGCCTGAGAGTGAGTACATTTTCCATTTTTGGGTGAACTATTCCTTTAAATATGTAACTGTGTTAAACTTATCCAGCAGGACAGGCATGCAAACTGTTGCAAAAACACATAAACACACACAGCACCAAACATTACATTCACACCAGCCTGTGACACTTGAGCAAAACTTGTTAGTGTAAGTGAGTTGATTCTGTCTGACAGCTCACAGTGTGTGTGTGTGTGTGTTCAGTGGAGTAGAAGTGAGCAGTTCTCTCAGTGGCAGATCAAATCACAACATCTCTCCTCTGAGCAGCCTCGTCCCTCGTTCTCCTCTCATCCTCTTCTCTTTTCTTCGTTCTTCAGGAGAGAAGCGTGTTTCTAAGTGCCATTATGCCATGGCATCTCTGGGCGCCTCCTTTGTGCAAATCAAATTCGATGACATCCTTTTCTACGAGAACTGCGGCGGCGGGAGTTTCGGGAGTGTGTATCGCGCCCGCTGGCTCTCGCAGGACAAAGAGGTGGCGGTGAAAAAGCTTCTGAAGATTGAGAAAGAGGTGGGAGTGAGAGTCGCCCGAGCTTTTCATACACACGCTTTAATTGTCAGTGTGATAATCATTTTAATTGCCTCTCTGTGTGTCGACTCCAGTCCGAGCAGCGCGATTACGCCTCCCCCTGCTCTGCGTAGAGAGACGCACGCTCTCGCAGCGGCTTTTGTGAACTGAAATACATAGACTATGTCTTTAAGAGAAAATTGTCACATAATTAAGTCATATTAGTTTCAGCTGAGTGCAGTGTTTGTCTTTGGGGTGAAGTGTATTTACTTTTAAGTGCTAGATTCATTGTTGTCTTTGTTCTTTGCATAGTGATTTTACAGCGTAATGGCTTTGGTAGCGTTTGGGATTGTACCATTTGCTGAGGAAAAAATGACATTAAAAATATAGTTTGATGGAGGAACTAACGGTCTAAAAAGTTAGTAAAAACACACAAGTATGGCCAGCAGTCAAATAAAAGTTGTATGATTCACTACATATTTGGAGGTCTTCCTCCAAATGAATTTGCTTAAATCTTATATGGTCGTATTTAAGAAATCAGGCTTGATAATGAAAATTGCTCATGTACAGTAGTGTGATATAGTTAGATTGTGAAGCTCATACTCGAAGAGCATGAACGCATTTATTCAGAGGCCCAAAATGAATTTGGTGCATGTGCTTATATTTATATATTGAGATGAAATTCTGATAGTTTGTAATGTAAATTAATTAGATTTTTATGACAGTATAGCAGTGTAACGTAGGGAGGGAAACGAGAGACGTGCGGATCCATACGCAAACCTTTATTATAAGGACGAGACATAGACATGGTCAAAGGCAGGCAGGGTCGGGCAACAGCAGACAGGAGCACAGACAGCAAGAAGAAGAGTAAGACTAAAACAGGCGGGGGTCAGTCCAGCGGCGAACGTTATCCGACAGGGGCTAGGCAGAAGAGTGGTCAGACGAGCGAGGGTTCAAAACGAGACAACGGGAAAACTAGACACGGGGGGAAACTAGGAGATACGCTTAGTACGAATGCAATGGAAAATACAATACAATACAATCCAATACTCGGCCCTGAGTGACAGGAAGACCGGGGTATTTATACAGTCTCTGATTGGACAGGAGGAAGTGCAATGGCTGATGAGGAGTGTAGTCCGGGGTGTAGTGTGGCAGTCCGTGCGTGACAAAACGCAAGAGCGACATCTGGTGGTGAGCGGTCCGCAGCTCACCGACCAGATCATGACATAGCCCCCCCCCAAAGAGCGGCTTCCAGACGCTCCAACAGAACAACAGTCCATGGGAGTGGTGGGGAGGGAGCGAGACAGGGTGAGGGTTGGGGGGCCAGGCCCCTGCGGAGGACCCGGTGATTGAGGCAGGACCGGCAGAGCGGGAGCCCTCCAGGGCGGAGCCGGAGGCGGAGCAGGCAATGCAAGAGCCCTCCAGGACTGAGCCGGTGGAGCCCTCCAGGGCGGAGCAGATGGTGCTAGAGCCCTCCAGGGCGGAGCCGAAGGCAGAGCAGACGACGCTAGAGCCCTCCAGGGCAGAGCCGGTGGAGCCCTCCAGGGCGGAGCCTGAGGCGGAACAGGCGGCGCTAGAGCCCACCAGGGCGGAGCCGGAGGCTGAGCAGGCAGTGCAAGAGCCCTCCAGGGTGGAGCCAGAGGCAGGGCAGGCGACGCTAGAGCCCTCCAGGGCGGAGCCGGAGGCCGAACAGGTGGCACTAGAGCCCTCCAGGGTGGAGCCGGAGGCGGAGTAGGAGGCGCAGCAGCCCTGCGGGGCGCAACAGGAATCTGCATCACGCTCTGGGACCTGGGGAGAGCAGGGACAGAGGAGGCAGACAGAATAGAGGGAGAAGCCGCAGCAGCCCTCCGGGGCGGAACAGGAGGCGGAGCAGCCCTCCGGGGCGGAACAGGAGGCGGAGCAGCCCTCCGGGGCGGAACAGGAGGCGGAGCAGCCCTCCGGGGCGGAACAGGAGGCGGAGCAGCCCTCCGGGGCGGAACAGGAGGCGGAGCAGCCCTCCGGGGCGGAACAGGAGGCTGCGTCATTGACTGGGACCTGGGGAGAACAGTGACAGAGGATGCAGACAGGAAAAAGGGAGAAGCAGAGAGTTTGGTGGTTAACGCCCCCTCCGTAAGAGGTTCTACGGCCGGCGCCGACACCTCTGGAGGCATTGGCGCAGCTTCTCCGGCGGGGAAGGCCTCTGAAGCAGACTTGAGACCATACGGGACCTCTGAAGAAAGCCTGTGATCAAATGGGAGCTCTGCAGCAGGCTTGTGATCAGGTGAGAGCTCTGGTGCAGGCTTGTGATCAGGTGAAAGCTCTGGTGCAGGCTTGTGATCAGACGAGAGCTCTGGTGCAGGCTTGTGATCAGACGAGAGCTCTGGTGCAGGCTTGTGATCAGACGAGAGCTCTGGTGCAGGCTTGTGATCAGACGAGAGCTCTGGTGCAGGCTTGTGATCAGACGAGAGCTCTGGTGCAGGCTTGTGATCAGACGAGAGCTCTGGTGCTGACCTGGGAACAGGCGTGTCCTCAGGAGCACAGTGGGCCGCCCACACACACCACATGGCCACTGCCACTAAGGGAAGAGCAGCAGCGATGACGTCACTTGGCTTGTGGGGATCTGCTGTAACGTGGCTTGACTCAGGAACAACATGGCTTGATTCGTGGGGCACAGCTGTGACTGGGCTTGACTCGTGGAGCACAGCTGTGACTGGGCTTGACTCGGGGAGAACGACAGCTGTATCTTGGCTTGACTCAAGGAGAACGGCAGCTGTGCTTTGACCTGACTCAGTTGCTTGACCGGACTTGGAAGCTTGACTTGACCCTGGGGTGGCAGCCGCGACGTGAAGGAGCGCCACTTTAGCTGCCCATACGGCCCTTAGGGGTGAGTCCAGCACGTGGGCCATCATAAGCCGTGGTCTTGGGATGTCAGGAGAGACGTGACCGGACTCAAGAACCACGGCTGCAACTTTGCTTGACTCAGGAACAGCCGCTGTTATGTGACTTGACTCAGAAACCGCTTCAGGAAGTGCGGCCATGATGGGTGCAGATTCGGGTGCAAAAGACATGACGTGAACAGGCTGTGGCTTGGCTGACGAGGCGTTAGCAGGCTTTGACGTAGCGCCCATCTTGTGCAGTGGCTCTGGCGTGGCAGCCATCTTGTGCAGTGGCTCTGGCGTGGCAGCCATCTTGTGCAGTGGCTCTGGCGTGGCAGCCATCTTGTGCAGTGGCTCTGGCGTGGCAGCCATCTTGTGCAGTGGCTCTGGCGTGGCAGCCATCTTGTGCTGTGGCTCTGGCTCAGGATTGATGGCTGTAATTTGACTTGAGACAGAAGCGACAACTGTAACTTGACTTGACATAGTATCAACAGCTCTGACTTGACTTGACACAGGAAACACAGTTTTAATTTCACTTGCCTTAGAAAGAGCAGCGCTGACTTGACTTGGTGCAGGAAACACAGCTCCAGCGTGACTTGGCTCTGGCATGGCAGCTGTGACGTGACGGAGCTCTGTTTTCGCCGCCATTGCTCGAGCGCGCTCCGACACGGCCGCCATCTCACGAGCGATCCAGGCGGCAAATGTGTCCGTGGCTTCGCGCTCCGGCGCGGCCACCATTCCGTCAGCGGGATGCGTGGCCGCCATTACCGCGTTGTCGCGTTCCTCCTCCGCGACACCCACAGTAAACGGCGATCCCACACACAACAAAACATAATCCAGAAAATGCTCAAGGGAAGAACGCGGAGCCTCACGACGGAGCCGTGAGTTGAGCGGCTGATTCATGCCCTCGTGAAACAGATCTATTAAAACACAGTCTGGGAGATCGGAGTAATGGGCAATGTCCAGAAATTCTTGGATGTAGCCCTCGAGCGTTCGTGTGCCCTGCTCGAGGGCTAACAACAGTTTTGTGGTGTTCATACCTGAATGTCCGAGGGAAAAGCTGCTGGATCCTGTTGAGGCCGAGGATTCTGTAACGTAGGGAGGGAAACGAGAGACGTGCGGATCCATACGCAAACCTTTATTATAAGGACGAGACATAGACATGGTCAAAGGCAGGCAGGGTCGGGCAACAGCAGACAGGAACACAGACAGCAAGAAGAAGAGTAAGACTAAAACAGGCGGGGGTCAGTCCAGCGGCGAACGTTATCCGACAGGGGCTAGGCAGAAGAGTGGTCAGACGAGCGAGGGTTCAAAACGAGACAACGGGAAAACTAGACACGGGGGGAAACTAGGAGATACGCTTAGTACGAATGCAATGGAAAATACAATACAATACAATCCAATACTCGGCGAGGAGTGACAGGAAGACCGGGGTATTTATACAGTCTCTGATTGGACAGGAGGAAGTGCAATGGCTGATGGGGAGTGTAGTCCGGGGTGTAGTGTGGCAGTCCGTGCGTGACAAAACGCAAGAGCGACATCTGGTGGTGAGCGGTCCGCAGCTCACCGACCAGATCATGACAAGCAGACTTCGAACCATGTACTACATACATAAAATGCATATAAATATCATTTGTCAGTCTGTCTCTCAAAAATGTGTCATAATAAGGTGATATTTGCTTAGTTTTATGATTAAAGCTCTGTAGTTTTTACTGTGGGGACAAAACATACAATGCAATATCTTGATGATGAGAGATGACACAGTAGGCTTTATAGGTTTAAATTGTTATGCTGACATCGTCATTTGCAATGAAACATTTTGTGGTAAATTAGGAAAGAAAACATTTGTTGAATCTGTAAAATGAATCTGTTTTGAATCTGTATGATGAATATTTTCTTTTTTTGATGTTGTTGTATTCTTTGTATTGTCTGTATTTCCAGGCAGAGATTTTAAGTGTTCTCAGTCATCGAAACATTATCCAGTTTTATGGAGCAATTCTGGAAGCGCCCAACTATGGAATAGTTACAGGTCAGTCAAACATGACTCATCACTCTGAACTGCAGCATTTATTGTTTGCAAGGCAGGGCTCGAGTGATATTCCACAAACATTCTTTCTTTATTATTCTCCACTTATCCATCTTAAGCAATTAATTCAGCTGGAATGATTAACATACAGTTTCCATGGAGACTTTGTTTCATAGATAATTATATACTTAAAAGTAGGGATGCTCATTTTAACCGGTTAACCTTTAACCAACAGAAAGAATTGTGACAGATTAATACAATCAGTTAAACTGTTCATTTATTTATTAATTAATTAATTAATTAATTTTTTCAGCAATTTATCAAAATATTTTAAAATGTATACAGCTTAAATAAAATAAAATAAAATTGCATTTTTGAGATTAAAAAAGATCAGTGTGTGTTGGCGAGGAACGATAGAAACGAGGAATAGCGAACACAGTATTTAATATAATCCAAACACAGGGTACATCCACAATGCCAAACAGCAGGAAACACACAAACATAATGAGTAGACTCGACCGAGACTAACTGACCAGACTGGGGCTTAAAAACACAGGATAACGAGGGACAGACAGGTGTTGGGAATCAACAAGTAATCCAACTAAACAAGAACAGGAAACATGACCATAAAAGGAATCAGGAACAAAGACAGGGGTAAAACATGAAACATAGGTCCAAAACACTGACAAAATCGTGTAGGCCTATAAGTCGCATTTTATTAAGTATACAGTATACAAACATTGGTATACTTTATTTTTTAAGATAATTTTGTTGTTGTTGTTGTTGTTGTTTTCCAAGGCATTGTTAGATGCCAGTGTTTCCTGTCATATTTATGCAAACTTTTGATTTCAAAACCAGTATCATAGCTATTAAACTATTTCTTGTTATGGTTTCAAATCTGTATTTAACCTCAAAATAATAAGTAAATTAAAGTAAATAAGAGATGTTAAGTCTGAATTTGTGGTGGCTATGCTTTAAATTAAATTATTACATGGCTCTGTGGAATGCTTGATTCTGATTGGTCAGTCATCACATTCCAAGGTATGTTATTCCCCAATAACAACTGGTAGAAGCTAATAAATCAGACTCATCCAGGCAACTTAAGTCGGCACTATACACTTGATAGTTTTTCTTGGTGGAAGCTTTGCGTTTGGTTAGCTAATAAAATACTAAACTCAATTCAATATTATGTGTATAATTTCTTAATTCTGTCAACTTTCTACTTGCTAGCAGCTGATTTTTTCATGAAAGCTTTGCGTTCAGATATTTCAACTCATACCAGTGTTTCGTGTCTAATTTTTTACTTTTGTGGGAAGCAGCTGTGTAATAAGTGAGATAATGTACATCCAGCCAGTTGTTATCGCAAAATAAAGATGTATATTATCCCTTACTTATTATAATTGTAATTCAAGTGATAAAGGATTTTTTAAGTCTGACAATAAAAGTGTTGAGTGCTACTGTAAGGTTAACTCTGCTTGGTTCAAATGTTTCAAAGTAATTAACAGTTGCAAATATGAGAAATTTTAAAAAGTAATCAAAAAGTAATCAAATGTAATAAGTTACATTTCTCTATATTACATAATATCCATTGCTGTCTCCCTCTAATGATTTGTTTTTGCCTAAATCTTTTTGCTGACATGCAAGCACTGGTACTTTCTTCAGGAAATGCAAATGTCTCAGTCTCAGAACCAGTTTTGTTTGCTTTTTGGATTATAATAAGCAAATAACAGTAATAAACAAACATCCTCAGTTTATTTTCCTTTAACATATCTGGGATTACTGGCCTACATTAGTTAACATGGACTATAATTGAAATACACTTCTGAAGCATTTATTAATCTTAGTTGATGTTGATTTTAGCATTTACCAATACATTTTTAAAACACAAAGTTATATCTATTAATATTATTTAATGGACTTAATGGGCATGAGTTAACAATGAACAGTTAACTAATTATGAACAATGAACATTAACTAATGTTAGCAAGGACTAATAAATACTGTAAATATTGCGTATTGTATCCCAATAACATTCAGCGTAGTTGGTCTTTTTATGGATTTTTAGTTTACTCATCATAGTTTTCTGTTATCCTTTATTCCATTTTCCCACCAGTCTTTAGTCGCTGTGACAATTCTCAAGAACAAGAATAAGTGATGATGTCAGGATGTAATGAGCTACGCTTATATAATGCTGTTCATTCATGGCACTCATGCATGTCAACCTCAAATCTCAGTGACACAGTGTCTGTCATGCTCTGGTTCTGATGTGCTGAGTTGAGTGTGACTCAAATAAAGCTGCAGTGATTGTAAACAATCATAAAGTTGTGTGTAAAGAGTCTTTAGTCTGCAGCACTGAGAGACCGTTGAGTCTCTCTTTATGAAAAGTAAATGTAATAAGAGCATGTTTATGAGCAGGTCAGCTTTGTCATTGAGGTTATTAATTTCCCCTCTGTGTGTGTGTATCTCTGTTTGAACCTGATAATCTGACCATTATATGATGTGTGCTCACAGTGACCTAAACCAAAGCTAAACATACAGTACTGCAGTCATACATTAGTAGGATGTGTCTGTGTTTGAGTAGTTTGCATTCTTTTGGGAACACGTAAGACTACATGGAGTATTTGATTTATTCAGCTTGATTGTATTGACTAAAAATACATTTATAAAGTTACAAAATATTCTGTTTCGAATAGATGCTGTTCTTTTTAAGAAAAAAATCTAATCTCAATAAATTAGAATGTCGTGGAAAAGTTCTGTATTTAACTATTTCTGTAATTCAACTCAAATTGTGAAACTTGTGTATTAAATAAATTCAGTGCACACAGACTGAAGTAGTTTAAGTCTTTGATTCTTTTAATTGTGATGATTTTGGCTCACATTTAACAAAAACCCACCGATTCACTATCTCAACAAATTAGAATATGGTGACATGTCAATCAGCTAATCAACTCAAAACACCTGCTAAGGTTTCCCTAGCCTTCAAACTGGTCTCTCAGTTTGGTTCACTAGGCTACACAATCATAGGGAAGACTGCTGATCTGACAGTTGTCCAGAAGACAATCATTGACACCCTTCACAAGGAGGGTAAGCCACAAACATTCATTGCCAAAGAAGCTGGCTGTTCACAGAGTGCTGTATCCAAGCATGTTAACAGAAGGTTGAGTGGAAGGAAAAAGTGTGGAAGAAAAAGATGCACAACCAACCGAGAGAACCGCAGCTTTGAGAGGCTTGTCAAACAAAATCGATTCAAGAATTTGGGTGAACCAGCACATACAGACGTGTCAAGGAATTTGGCTACAGTTGTCATATTCCTCTTGTTAAGCCACTCCTGAACCACAGACAATGTCGGAAGCGTCTTACCTGGGCTAAGGAGAAGAAGAAATGGACTGTTGCCCAGTGGTCCAAAGTCCTCTTTTCAGATGAGAACAAGTTTTGTATTTCATTTGAAAACCAAGGTCCTAGAGTCTGGAGGAAGGGTGGAGAAGCTCATGGCCCAAGTTGCTTGAAATCCAGTGTTAGGTTTCCACAGTCTGTGATGATTTGGGGTGCAATGTCGTCTGCTGGTGTTGGTCCACTGTGTTTTTTGAAAACCAAAGTCACTGCACCCCTTTAACAAAGAAATTTTAGAGCACTTCATGCTTCCTTCTGCTGACCAGCTTTTTAAAGATACTGATTTCATTTTCCAGCAGGATTTGGCACCTGCCCACACTGCCAAAAGCACCAAAAGTTGGTTAAATGACCATGGTGTTGGTGTGCTTGACTGGCCAGCAAACTCATCAGACCATAGAGAATCTACAGGGTATTGTCAAGAGGAAAATGAGAAACAAGAGACCAAAAAATGCAGATGAGCTGAAGGCCACCGTCAAAGAAACCTGGGCTTCCACACCACCTCAGCAGTGCCACAGACTGATCACCTCCATGCCACGCCGAATTGAGGCAGTAATTAAAGCAAAAGGAGCCCCTACCAAGTATTGAGTACATATACAGTATATATATATACAGGTGGGGTTTTGTTAAATGCGAGGCAAAAATCATCAGAATTAAAAGAACCAAAGACCTAAACTACTTAAGTCTGTGTGTACTGAATTTATTTAATACACGAGTTTCACAGTTTGAGTTGAATTACTGAAATAAATGAACTTTTCCACGACATTCTAATTTATCGAGATGCACCTGTATATTATTAAATATGATTAAATAGTACATATTAAAATTCAAACTCTTTTCCACACAAATATTAAGCAGCACAACATTGATTATAGTAAGATACAAGTTAATCAGCATATATATATATATATATATATATATAGTAGTCAACATTTAAAGTGGGTCACACCTTTCATGAAAGTTGTCCTAAAACCAAAACACAACTTTGATGAACTTTTTGATCCACTTCAAATGTTGACTACTGATAACAAAATTAATGGCAATATGTATTGAGAGAGCTGCATATCTGTTCATTGCAGGAGGAGATAATGATGCCTCTCCCCTGCTGTCAGTAATGTTCATTTATGATGAAATAACTGTAAAATTAGGTGTGTCTGAAAGGGGGTCAAAGTCCATAGCTTAGAGAGCTCTGATATGTTTGTTTTACAGCAAACAGTGGTGTCAGAAATTATTTTAATATGTAATATTTTAACCTTTGACCTATTGATGTCTTTCAACTAGAACTATATGCCATGCAAATATTACAGTTGTGTTTCCTCCTGTGTGCTGTAGATGTGTGGGTTTTTTTGTGTTTGCATATATGTGATTATATATAAAGTTATGTGGGTGTAAGGATTTTCCAGATCATATATGTGATGTCACTGAGCTCAAAAACAGGATGCTGTGATAAACACAGTGTATAACAATTAGTACTTTCTCTGCAAGGACTATAGCACAGTACTTGATGACTAGTAGTACATGATCCGTCACAGCAGTGATATGTAAAAGTACTGCCCATAACAAGATTTACTAGTTTTCATAGAGGTTTTTTGCATTTTAATTTACATTCTGTGTATGTGTGTGTGTGATTTATGTTAGAGTATGCCAGCGGTGGATCTCTTTTTGACTATTTGTCCAGTGCCGAGAGTGAAGACATCAGTATGAAGCAGATTATGACCTGGGCAATGGACATCGCCAAAGGTGTTATATACACTCACACACATAAATCAAAAAAAAAAACTCTCTAACTCCACAGCAAAACAGTGGAAGCCTAGCAGAAATGGTTATACTGTTTTGAAAATATAACTGTAAGGACTAGGGATGTGCATCACTACTATTTTCATTCATGTTTAAACGATTAGTTCACTTCTAGAATAAAAATTTCCTGATAATTTATTCACCCCTATGTCATACAAGATGTTTATGTCTCACTTTTTCAGTCACAAAGAAATGAAAAGTGGACTTCAATGGGGATCAACAGGCTGAAGGTCCAAATTGCAGTTTCAATGCAGCTTCAAAGTGCTTTACACAATCCCAGCCTAAAAACAAGGGTCTTCTGTAGCAAAACAATCGGTCATTTTCTAAAAGAAAATAAAAATGATATACTCTTTGATCACAAATGCTTGTCTTGCACTAGCTCGTTCTCACACATTACGTAGTCACGGTGGAAAGGTCACGTGTGACGTATGCAGAAGTACTGACCCAGTGTTTACAAAGCGAACATGCAAAGAAAGTCAAACGCCCTTTAACACAAAAAGGTAAAACAACGATGTCGGATGATTTTAAAAGACACTGAGATGAGTTTTCGCCCTACCCCAAAGTAAACAGACCTTTCTAACGTGATTATATAATGCAAGAAGTCAAGCTAGTGTAAGATGAGCATTTGTGGTTAAAAAGTACATGAATTTGTATTTTTCTTAGAAAATGATTGATCGCTTCGCTAGATAAAACCCTTATTCCTCAGCTGGGACAGTGTAGAGCTCTTTGAAGCTGCATTAAAACTGCAGTTTGGACCTTCAACACATTGATCCCCATTGAAGTCAACTTTATCGAGAAAAAACCTGGAATGTTTTACTCAAAAACAATTCATTTAAAGGAGAAGTTCCCTTCCAGAACAAAAATTTAAAGATAATGTACTCACCCCCTTATCATCCAAGATGTTCATGTCTTTCTTTCTTCAGTCATAAAGAAATTATTTTTTTTTGAAGAAAACATTTCATGATTTCTCTCCATATAGTGGACTTCAATGGTGCCCGTGAGTTTGAACTTCCAAAATGTAGTTTAAATGCAGCTTCAAAGGGCTCTAAACGATCCCAGCTGAGGAAGCAGAGTTTTATCTAGCGAAACGATCGATTATTTTCTTAAAAAAAATTACAGTGTACCTATTTTTTAACCTTAACCTTTGTTTTTTCAGTTCAATACAGTTAGGGTATATTGAAAAACTTTTCAATATAAAACAGTGTTTTACCTTTTTTTGTAGGACGATTTTAAAGTTGGATGAGAAAATGGGATGCGAGTTTTTCGACCTACCCTAACTGTCTTAAACACAGAGCTTGACAAGATGAACACTGAGGTTAAAAAGTATATATATATTGTACTTATTTTTTTTTTTTTTAGAAAATAACTGATCGTTTCGCTAGATAAGACCCTTCTTCCTCGGCTGGGATCATTTAGAGCCCTTTGAAGCTGCATTTAAACTGCATTTGGAAATTCAAACTCGAAAGCACCATTAAAGTCCAAAGATATGAACATCTTGGATGACAAGGGGGTGCGCACATTATCTGTAAATTTTTGTTCTGGAAGTGAACTACTCGTTTAAGTACAAAAAACCTTAAATAAGTACAAACTCAATATTATAAACAAAATTTGACAAATAAATGTTAGTTAACATGAGTCAGTATATATCAAGGTATTGTTGTTATTGTTGAAAGTGTCTACACAGGACAGGTGGCAAAATCACATTATTTAATGGTACAGGTTTTCTATTCATTAGGATATTGATATAGGATCTGTTGTTCTCAAGTAAGTTTCACTTTTAAAATGATATGAAATTTCATACTGGCATTGTCCCTCATGACCGGTAGAATAACAAGCCTACAAAATAAGCTTAACTGTTGTATGCTAGTTTGATATACGTTTCAGATTTCAAGATTTAGTTGACTAGTTAGCAAATCTCACTTATCCCTAAAAAGGACAAGAACTTAGTGCATTACAAATGTGCAGTTCTGTCATCCTGGTCATGCTGATGTGTTTTTGTGATTTCTATGGGGTTTTTGGTTCTGCTTGGACTGGCAGACCATCTGGAAAGTCACTGTGACCAGCTTAAACCAGTTAAAGCAGGGTGGTAGCATGCTGTAAACATCATTACAGTTTAACTAACTTTAACTTACAGCTGTTTCTCTGACCGGAGTTGACCTGTAAGAGGAAACAAGCTGTTTACATTCATGTATGTGCCTCTTGAAGAAACACTGAGAATTCAATGCATGAATTGCGCTCTGACATTTGCCTTCACATACCCATGTGAAATATGTCGCCGTGTTTGAGTTATAACATTACACATGGTAATATGACGCTGGTGTGATATAATCAGTTACCAATCTTGTCTGTGCAAAGTTATATCTAATCTTTCAAATCTGCAAGAAATGAACCAGTTTGCTTTCAATCTGTTCATAAATCACTGTTTAAGTGGAGCAAGTGACACCAGAGAAGAATTGAAAACATAATGTTTAACCACAAGTTTTATCTGCTAGAAAAGAACATAAGCATGTACAAGCTTCACATTTCTGCAATTAAATGTGGCCTCCATTGTAAGTGCACTACTGTAAACACATTTACTGTGTTTATATACACAGAGAAACATGGGAAGCAACAGATGTGGTTGTTTTAATAATTGCTATTACAAAATCAAACTCCACTCTTTCTCAGTTTGTGTTTGATGCTGTGCTTTCTCATAGGCATGCATTATTTGCACAATGAGGCTCCGTTTACAGTCATTCACAGAGACCTCAAGTCTCGAAATGGTTTGTAACTTTTATTAAATAAAGGCTCTATGTGTGTTTTTGATGCTGTATTTTCTCTAACCCGACCAACTTGTGTTTTCTTTTCAGTTGTGTTGACGGCAGATTCAGTACTCAAAGTATGTGATCATACAATCTGTTCATACAAAATCAAGTACTCTATGTTTTATTAGCTCAGCATGAAAAATCAAAGTCCGTTGATTAATTGGATTCTCCATTCAGATCTGTGATTTTGGAGCATCCAAGTTTCATTCTCACACCACCCACATGTCTCTGGTGGGCACGTTTCCTTGGATGGCCCCTGAAGTTATCCAGAGCTTTCCTGTGTCTGAGACCTGTGATACGTTCTCATATGGAGTGGTGAGTGTGTGAATGTCAACGATAATTCTTCTAGCCCCTGTTGAAAAAAAAAAAACAGCATATGCTGGTTAGGTATGTTTTGAAGCATGGTGGGGTGGTTTGAGCTGGTTTAAGCTGGTCCTGAGGTGGTTATGAGCTCATAACCAGTTTATAACCACCTCAGAACCAGCTTAAAACCATCTAAAACCAGCTTCTATGTTTCAAAACATACCTAACCAGCATGTTTTTTTTTCAACAGGGGCTGCTTGTACTGAAAAAGTTAAAATACCATTTATTTATTTAAAGAATAGGTCATATGGTTTTTCAGAAAATATCTTGTTTGCAGTTTGTAATGTAGCTAACCTTTAATGTAAACAGTCTGCAAAGTTGTTAATCAGAAAAATTCATTATACATCAAGATATTGTCTCTTGATCAACTCAGAATCGCCTTAACGAATCGCTATATTTTTAAATCTTCTTCCTGTTGCCGATATACGTCACTGGGTAACACATTAGCATAATCCCTGCCTCCCCGCCAAATACGAACAGTCTGACTTGCCCACAAACACTTCCGCTAGTTAGTGTTTACATTATGTTGAGAAGACGCCTGGTTTTGCGCCGTTTGTTTTGATTTCATTGCCGAAAGATGATGATGTGAAGAATCAGTGGTTAAAATATTTTTTTTCCACCATACCACAGCAGTGCAATTCGAACATTTTGTTGTGCTCGTCATTTTATTGAGGACTGCTTCTCTAATCTTTGGCTTCTAATCTTATTTATTTGGACTAACAAGCGTCTCCGAACCACGACCTGTGAGTATGATTGATACATTATGTGTACATTTTCAAGTGAGTGCTCAAAATATCTAGTTATTTGTGCTAATATGTGATGTATACCTAGTGCAGCTTTAGGTTTCCAGGTAAACCATGACATTACTGAAATAGTTCAGATAATTCACTGTGAACACTATTTCCTAAGAATGTGTCGATTAGTGTAGACTGTCGTTGTACTAATTAATTTGTTTAATAATAAAGAATGTAACTTAGACATATTTTGGTTTACAAACTGTGTTGTTTTATCAGTTAGTCACGTTAGTGCTCGGCTAACGTATCCACCATTATTGTTTTGTTATGTGTTTACAGTTCAGCAGCTAAACTTTAGCTGTGGGCACAATTCATTTGCATAAGTGTTAAAAAAATGTCATTATTTTAACAACGGATTGGAGCACTATATAATCATTTTATGTAAAGGTGCATCAGTGTTGCCAGATTTTCACAACAAAACCTGCACAGTTGCTACTTAAAAATAGCCCAATTGCATTTCAAAGGGGGTCCCTCCCAAAAAATTGCATTCCGGGGTGTAAAATACATGCTTTTTGACAAGGTTCCCATGGTAAATTGACATTCCAGGGGCTAAATATGACGTTATTTGGGTCTCTTCAACCTGCAGACATCAAAAACAACCACGGACTTGGCAACAACGATGGTAGCGCTCGCTAACTTTCTCACTAACTTGCCAGCTGACCAATCAGAGCAGAGTTGGCTTATGGAAAGGAGGGGTTTATACACATTATGCTCAAAGCTGAATGAACCGTTTCGAAATCATTGACAGATGACTCTATGTATAAATGTATATTCTGAGAAAATAACAATGTTTTCTGACCTTGCATTAAAACTTGTTGTAGGGGACTCCAACAAAATATTACGACACTTTAAAAAACCATATGACCTGCTCTTTAAAATAAAGTGTATGATTTCTGGTTTAAACCAGTTTTGTTTCATTTTGTTTAAAGGAGAGCTCCACTTCCAGAACAATCATTTACAGATAATTTACTCACCCCCTTGTCATTCAAGGTATTTGTGTCTTTCTTTCTTCAGTCGATAAGAGATTATGTTTCTAGAGAAAAAGATTTCAGGAATTGTCTCCATATAGTGGACTTCTATGGTGCCCCCGAGTTTGAACTTCCAAAATGTAGTTTAAATGCAGCCTCAAAGGGCTCTAAACAATCCCAGCCAAAGAAGAAAGGCCTCATCTAGCAAAACGATCGGCCATTTTCGAAACAAATTGACAATTTATATACTTTTTAACCTCAAACGCTCGTCTTTTCTAAGTCTGTGTGTGTGTTTTTTTTTTCTGTTCAATACAGTCAGTTAAGTTAGGGTATGTTGAAAAACTCCCACCTTCCCCAACTTCAAAATCATCCTACATCGCTGCAGAAGTACAGACCCAGTATTTACAAAGTGAACAGGCAAAGAAGATTAAACTCCCTTTACTAAAAAAGGTAAAACAGAGATGTTGGATGATTTTGATGTTGAAGAAAAAAAAACGAAATGGGAGTTTCGACCTACTCTAACTGTACGGATTACACAGACTGTGCTGTCACTGTGATGAGACAAGACGAGCATTTAAGGTTAAAAAGTATATAAATTGTCAATTTGTTTCGAAAATGACAGATCGTTCCACTAGATAGGACCCCTCTTCCTTGACTGGGATCATTTAGAGCTGCATTTAAACTGCATTTTGGAAGTTCAAAATTGGGGGCACCATTGAAGTCCACTATATGGAGAAAAATCCTGAAATATTTTATTATATTATAAACTATTATAAATTAAAGAAAGAAAAGAACATCTTGGATGACAAGGGAGTGAGTAAATTATCTGTAAATTTTTGTTCTTGAAGTGAACTAATCCTTTAAATAGTATTTTTCTTGCTTTAAGGTTTGAACCAAATCATCAGTATCTTTTGAGAAAAACTAATAAATTTGGCTGTTTTCAGTGTGTAGTTGCACTGCATAGTCAGTTGGTTGATGCATTTGGTCTGTTCTCTTTATTATATAAGTGGGTTTCTTTCAGGTCCTGTGGGAGATGTTGACTCGTGAAATTCCCTTCAAAGGTCTTGAGGGGCTGCAGGTAGCCTGGCTGGTGGTGGAGAAGAATGAGGTAAAGGGAGTTTCTGATTGCATGTGACTGATAAAGTAAAGTGTCTGCAGCAGTTTTGAATGTGGTTTATGACATGTTTCATGTGTGTTTTGCAGAGGTTGACAATTCCCAGTAGCTGCCCTGCCAGTTTCGCCTCTCTGATGAGAAGCTGCTGGGTGACGGAACCGAAAGTAAGACAACAAATAAACACTTACCTTTACGAGTCGTCATTAAGACCACAGGCTAAACCACTGGTGCCAAATTCATGAAATGGAAAGCAGCTATAGCCTGCTTGAAAAGTTGTTAAATGTCACTAGATACACTAATTAGTATATTCATGATGCCTTTGTGTCATATACACTCTGCCTAGGATCAGCTTTTTACATTTGTTTGCTTATCTCCTACTCTTTGTGCTCACATACAGTATTAGCAAATCTTGGAAACTGGATATGGTTTGTCTAAGAAGTCGGTAGATTTGTAGTTGCTAAGTTGGCAACACTGCACTAAATCAAACCCAAACACTACCCTTACAACAATTTTTTCCATTTTTTAAAATAAATTTTAAATGAACTCAACCATGTGTCATTCCAAACCTGTATGAATTTCTTTCTTCTGTGAAACGTAAAGAAGATATTTTAAGAAATGAGAAGATTTGTTCATACAATAGAAGTCAATCCATTTTTTCACTGAAGAAAGTAAGTCATTCAGGTTTTGAACGACACCTGAATCAACTCATTTACAGTGTGATTATCCGATGAGATCATATTTAGCAAATACAGTATAAACAGTATGCAAACATACAATAGGCCTTCGATAATTACATTGCAGAGCATCAGCAATATGTTGCAGTATACTAATACAGTAATTATGCAGCGCTTAAGTAGACTGGTATTTACGCCACATTAAAGTGAAATGCATTAATGCATGAATAATAGATAAGACATGCTGTTTGGTCAGGACATTAATAACCGCTGTCTTTATTAATATATGACTGTCTCTTATCCTGACATTTTTAATTCATCCAATCAAAGTTCATGTCAGGGCTTGTTTTTTGCCTCTCAGGTTCGGTCTGTCAGCTCGCAAATCTCTTCTGAACAGTCACACTCATTCTAGTGAGCGTCATAAATTCATGTTTGCTGGCGCTGACATTCGTCTGTCACTCTTAAAGCGCTGCTGTGCCAGAAAGTAGTATCAGAAACACCCTGAATGCAAGTCCAGCTAGAAACTCATATGGATGTTTTTACAGTTCATTAAGTTTATGACAGCTACGAACGTTTAATTGAAAAAGCTGTTAATGTGTCACGACCTACTGGTTGTTTGAACCGTTTCAACCTTACACACCCTTGTGAAAAAGAAGTGCAATTAGTGAATCTTAAAAGTATATTTTAAGTACTTTCAGATATTAATGAGAGATAAAGAAAGATACTTTCATGACTAACACACTTAAGTAGACTTTTATTTTCCCTTTGCAATAATGTCTAATTAAAAATGTTACTTTAAAGTACATTCTAAATCATTGTTTTAATGGTTTTTGTTCTTTTTTTAAAGAAGTAGACTTATTTCGATATTGACCAACAAAATAAAGCACTCGTAAAGCCCTTGATTATAATTTTAACTGTAGTTATCTATTAGGTATTAAATTTAAAGTTAAACTAGTATTAAATTACAACATCATTACAAATGTGTAATTACAAATATGTGTAAATACATGACATACAGATTACAATATAAAAGTAGAAAAGAAAGTAGAAAGTAGAAAGAAATTTTCACTGATGCTCCAGAAGTGTAAACAATGAATTAAGAGCTGGGGGCTGAAAGCTTTTTGAATTTGAAGATCAGGGTAAATTGAACTTATTTTGTCTTCTGGGAAACATGTCAGTATCTTCTGTAGCTTCTGAACGGCAGTACTAAATGAAAAAAATATGATATTTGGGCAAAATAAGAAAAATGTACACATCTCCATTCTGTTCAAAAGTTTTCAGCCCCGACTCTTAATGCATAATTTTTCCTACTGGAGCATCAGTGAGTGTTTGAACCTTCTGTAATAGTTGCATATGAGTCCCTCAGTTGTCCTTGAAAAGATGGTTCCTAAAATCATACTGTTATTGCTGGAAAAGGTTCAAATACACAAAAATGCTGAAAAACCAAAGAATTTGTGGGACCTGAAGGATTTTTCTGAAGAACAGCAGCCAGTTTAACTGATCATGACAGTTAAACTGACTCATAACCAACTATCACTAAACAAAAAACACAGCTATGGATTATTCAGGTAACAACACAGTATTAAGAATCAAGTGTAAGTAAACTTTTGAACAGGGTAATTTTTATAAATTCAGCTATTATTTTCTCTTGTGGACTGTATGTAAACATCTTTTATGTGAAATATGTTATTCAAGTTAGTACTTATTTTGGTCAAATAATTAACATTTTACAGATTCTGCAAGGTGTATGTAAACTTTTGACCTCAGCTGTATATGTTGATAGACTTTTAGAAGGGTGTAGTGTTTTTATTGGAAATGCTGATATCCTAATAAAGATGTTGTGATTGTGTTGTAGGACAGGCCGCTGTTCAAACACATCCTGTCCACGCTGGAGTCCATGTGGAATGACACTCAGTTACCTGACGAGTGCAACACTTTCCTGCACAATAAAGCAGAGTGGAGGTACAGTAACTCACAGATAATTACATGCTGCACAAATAACAATATCAAATGCCTGCCATGCCTTTTTTGGATTACTTCATTGCACAAAAATGCAACTCATTCTGATTTGAACTGAAGTACTGCAAGTTTAAAGAAAATTTTAAAATGGTAATATAATACTATAATATAATGGTGTTATATCAAACTACCATGTGTGTCCCTTCACACATTTTGTGTACTGGTAGGCTAGAAAGTTCTGGGTGTTTGATGCTATATTAAGACTGGATGTGAGCCAGAATACAGGGACAAGAGGTTCCTGTCTCTCCCTAGAGCTAAACAGAGAAACAGACAGGGCGACAGAAACAGCAAAAGAAGAGAAGAGATGTGATGTGTCAAAAGAGGAAATTGAGGACATGTGAATGTGAAATTTCAACAGCATTTATCAGAAAAGAAACGGACAAGGAAATTAATCACATAGGAAGTTTGGAGCTAGAGTGGAGCAGGCAGGGGGTGTGGCTAAACGAGAGGGGCGGATCTGATGGGAGGAGTTTAAGGACTTGAGTTCCAGCTCCTGTCCATTTATAAATATCTCTTGTCTGGAGAGAATGTGAGAATGCTCCCTCTGCTGGTGAAATAACATATTACAAATGAACAAAGACTTCACTACACACCTATAATTAAAAAAAACACAGCTGGATGATTCTGCACTAAACGTTGCGGACCAGCTGAGAAAATGTCTTATTTTTAGTATTTATGCTGTCTAGGGAATAAAGAAAGCATTCAGTTATTATTTTTCCAGGAAATTTCAGAGCTTTGTATGCTGTGACTGATGGCCAACCCCGTGAATTCAGCATACAAATAAAACAGTTACTGCAAAACACTATATAGCCATCTGTTAAAGCATGTGGAAACATATGTTAATGAAAAATACACACCTGTGAGTAACAGTATAGACTCCATGTGTGTCTGAAATGGGACATTTGTTTACAGTTTTAACAAAACGTGTTTTTGTCAGCTGTAATATATTTAAACAGAAAATATTAGCATTTTTGATTTTTCAAAAAGTGTTTTTTTCTGTTTCTCTAGCACTTACGCCACTAAAATTGTCAGTTCAATCCAACAGTTTGAGTGTTCTTATAAAATTTGCCAAAATTGAAAGTAATAAGTAATGTTAAAATGTTACAAAATCATTTTTTATTATCCAAAGTAACAATTATTGTTCAGTTCATGTGTTTTTTCTGATGTTTTTGCCCCACAAAGTATGTTAAATTGTAAATGAACTACAAAAGTGTGACTGTAGCTAAAAATTGAAAGCAAATAAAAAATATCCAAATCCTAAATATAATTATATTTTATGTACATCAATGTATGCCACATCACGCAAAAACTATTTAGGTATGTTCTCATTGCCAAACAAGCTGATCACTTATTGATACGTGTATGAATAGAGGTATTGTGTTGATGAATATGATGGGTTTTGTGTGAGCAGGTGTGAGATTGAGGCGACTCTAGAGCGTCTGAAGCGGCTGGAGAGAGATCTGAGCACCAAAGAACAAGAGCTGAAAGAAAGAGAGAGACGGTTAAAGATGTGGGAGAGAAAACTGATCGAGCAGTCCAACACACCGGTGAGTCTCTGTCTGTCTCTCCTACTGTAGGTCACAGGACTTTGACTCATCGCTTAACGTAAAGTAACTGTTTACTCAAAAGTCAATCTGAATCATTTCGTTCTTCAATCTCATGTTTCCCAGACCTTTAATTTCTTAAGTAGACCATAAAAGGAGATGTTTTGAAGAATATTCCTGCTTTCTAACATTCATGCTCCTTTCCATGCTATGAAGTAACTGACAAGGACTGGCAATCTCCAAAAAAGACAAACCCAATGACAGTACTATAACCCTTGTGAAAAAGAAGTACACTTTTGCATCTACCTTAAAAAAGAGTGCTTTTTATGGAAACAATATAATTTAGAAGAAAATGCTAATGTGCAAACTGTATGTTATATTTTGGACACTTAAAAGGATAGTTCAGCCAAAAATGAAAATGCTGTCATTAATTGCTCACCCTCATATCATACCAAACCCGTAAGATCTTCACTTATCTTCAGAACACAATTTATGATATTTTTGATGAAATCCGAGAGCTTTCTGACTCTCCGTAGACAGCAAGGGAACTACCACGTTTAAGACCCAGAAAGGTAATAGCATGTTAATTACAATAAAAGGAAAATGTTTTTTTTTTTTTTTTTTTAATTTATTTTAAAAACAAACAGCTGAATTTCATAATTCTGTTGTCTTTGAAATATGGTAAAGTACTGCTGAATGTACTGACAAGCATTTATGAAAAAACTAAAATAGGCTTTAATGACATATATTTAAATGTATTTTTGTAGTTTGTAATGATGAAGTTGCAGTTTAGTACATTTAAAATGCATTAGCTTTAAATGTAATATTGAATGACAAACTACAGTTAAAATTACAATTAAGTACTTAACATGTGCATTGGTATGTTAGTCAACACCATCAAAATAAGCAGACTTCTTTAAAGCACAATAAAAGATTATTAAAACTATTATATAAAAAAAAACTACTGTAAGTAAAACTTTAATTTGACATTATTACAAGGTGAATTTACAAATGTACTGAAGTGTTAAGAAACATAGTCATGAAGTACCCTTAAACAGAGCCCTGTTAATATTTAATTCCTGTTATATTCTCTGCATACAGTTGTTTGTCTAAATATATCTTTAAGATTTTGAGTACACTACAAGTGTAAGGCCCTATGAAATCTGTATTATTATTATTATTATTATTATTATTATTATTATTATTATTATTTTATTTTTATTTATTTTTTCAAATTCCATTTTAATTTGTTTGGATTCCATTTTAATCTTTCTAGACTCTGTTTTAATGGTTAAAAATATATTAATAAAAAAGCATATCTAATTAATTGAAATTATGAAACTTACACCATTTAACAGCGATTTATTAAAGTTATTAATAAATTAAGTTATTAATAAATTAAAATGATTCAATTAAACGTTAAATATGTTTTGAAATATGTTTTTTTCCCTTCAAATTCAGTTTTATTTTTACCAAATTCTGTGTTTTCGAATATTTTCTGGATTCCATTTGAATGATTTCATTAAATTTTAATAATCAGAAGCATCTCTAGTTATTTGATTTTATCATTATTTTTTTTTTTAAGTATTACTATTATTATTATTTATTTATTTTTTCGGAAATACTGTGTTGTGTACTTACATTTTTCTGGTAAATAAATTCTGGTAAATAATTTTCTAGTAAATATTCCTTAAAGAGTAATGTTTTAATAATACTTTTATTAGTACTATTACTACTATTATCATATTGGGCCCTATCATGCACCCGGTGCAATGCGGCGCCAGGCGTGACGCAAGTGTTTATTGCTAGTTTCAGCCCGACACAGTTGTTATTTTCACGTCCTGCGCTACGTGGGCGTGCTGTTCTGAAAACGAGGTGAGTTCAGGCACTTTGTAGGTCTAAAGTCAATGGCGCAATATTTTATTTTTTTTATTTATTTATTTTTGTTGTTATTTAAAGAGTGCATTAGTAATATGCGCCTATAGGCAGGTGCATATACACTGTGCTTATTACACACACAGGGACGCGCAACAGCACACAAACATGCCACTGTACACAAACATACATTACAATGTAAAAGATTAGTATTGTGTGCAATAATATAAAAATGCATACATGTCATAATGGATAGTCAGTCACTTTGTTATGCGAGCTGTTTTTTTGGTTTCACTTTCGCTTTCAAAACCGATCACTTTCAGCAAGGAGGGGAGAGGATGGAAAGAGGGTGCAAAGCAACTCATTTCAGGGGGCTCAGCCCCTGAATGCCCCTCTTGGCACCGGCCTTGCTCTCTGGAGAAGCGTTCAGTCTTTGTTCTCGCAAATTCCGCCGTGTAAATAGCGAATCCACCATGGTGCGAGTGCAGCTGGCTCTTAAAGAGAATGGGAGATGAGACTCTGATTGGTTTAATGCACATTATGCCCAAAACACACCCATGACTCATTAAGAGAATAGGGACAACCCATTTAGACCATGCGCCGAGTGTTTATCCAGTCTTTAAAATAGCAAGTGGATTCAGACACGCCCTAAGTGCACCTGCGCCGTCCGATTTAGACCATGTGCTTAGATCGTTACAACAGGGCCCATTAAGTAATATAATACTGTCACAGTTTCTTCAAGTTAAACCAATTTTTGACAGGTTGCTGTGAACCTTTAATTTTCTGTTTGTATATGAAACAGTGATAGATTATCTAAAAAGAAATGGTAAAATGCTCCTGAAGGTTACTGTCAGAGCAGTTCTAGAGATTACATTTATGTGTTCATTCATAGTATTTTTTGAGTCTTAATATTCAGACACTAGCCCATATCATGCATTTATTAAAGTGTACTGACCTATTTTTGATTTATTCGTCCAAAATTGGGCAAATTCTGTGACATTCCACATTATACAGTAAATTCCATTCTTATGAGTGGATTCCATGAATCCATCTGTGTTTTCCGCATTGCGGAAATCATGTGGCCCTACAAGTGCACATTCAATACAATTAAGCACACTTCATTTTCACAAGGGAAAAGTTGTCCATATGACTTGTACATGTAAATTATGACATTTTGAGTGAACTATTACATTACGAAGTCTCTAGCACACATTAAAACAAGCCACTCACATATGTTACCTGCAGCTCAGCTGAGCATCATGGGATGCAGTGTTTGACTGCTTGACTAAACCAGACTACAACTGCAGCAGATCCTGTACATCTATGCATTTGCCAGACGCTTTTATAAAAAGTCACCTATATTGCGTTGAAGCCACATCTGGCAGAAGTATTATTAGCTTGTTTTTATGGGTATTTAGAGTGTTGCAAAAAAGAAAGCACATTCGCTTCAGCTGTGCGCTTTATGCTCATCGCTGGCTTCTGAATCACCGTTCAAATCTTGTTTATGTTACTGATTTCCTTTCCTTCATTTCTTCTTCTTCTCTGTTTGTCCTTTTTTTTCATATTCTCTGTCTATTGTCCTCGTTCTCTCAGTTCTTTCTTCCTCTGGCGGCAGCGTTAAGCTCCGAGTTGTTTTTTGAGTCGAGCGTGGAGGAGGAATTGAGTTCAGGGATGTCGTGTGGTGGAGAGCTGCAAGCCATCATGAGGGAGTTTGATGAGATGTTTCCTCTGGAGTTCCCTTCGGCTCCTCTGGACCCACAGGCCAATCTGAACTCCTCCACGACCTGCTCGCTTAGACAGGAACGCAAGATCCCCATGCCTTTGAGCTTAGCTGCGTTTGACTCATCTGATGACAGTGATTAGGACCTCAGAATTGGGGTGTCTGTTATTTTGGCCTACCACATCCACCTTTTTTTTCCTAGGGAGCCTACTGCGTCTTAGAGCATGGGAGGCACTTCCGGTTTAAGGAAATTATTAAAATAAACTGGTTTTATTCAGGATTGTTTAGGAGTTCCTCACACATTTATATAGAGTGTGTTTGTGCTTTTTGAATAACTTTTGTTCTATCAGGAACAGTTTTTGTTTGCTGGATAAAATATGCTGTTTTTTAGAACAGATTTAAGTGGAAGTAAGTGGTCTATCGTGTGCTGTGGAGGTTTGAGCAGTCACTTTCCTTGATTCCCTGTAAAGGCTGTATTAGGTGAGGCCGCTTGACGCCCACCGGGTCCTTATGGATGTTATTTATGGCAAATGAAGTGGATGTATAGCCACATGCTGAGGAGAGCGAGAGAGAACAGCATGTCAGCGTGGCAAGGACAGCGCACACTTACGAACAACTGACATTTCACTGACATTAAGATTGGCCAATTTGAGCAGTGTGAAGACTGTGAGGAACTCGCACACCATCAGGAAAGAGAGAGAGAGAGAGAAAGAATGAAAAACATGAGCAAGAAAGAGTATTTCAATATTTCATCCAGCAAAGCTGAAATGCATTACATCTGTTCTTCTAATCGGACTTTTCTCTGACAAGAACACCTGAAACCCTGTAAAAGGAAAAGACAGCACTGTTCACTAGATAGATCACTGATACGAATTCACTTAAATACTGGTAATCCCTTGTAAAAAAGAAGGCTTTGATTGTAATGGTTATTACTTAGTACAATATTAATGAAATAAAAGGCCACTTAAGTGTATTTAAAGAGAGTATACCTTCATGACCATGTTTCTTAACATTTAATAAGTGCACTTTGTAATACTGTCAGATGAAAAGTCTTACTTTAAGGGACATTTTTAAATATTGTTTTAATATCTGTTTTTGATGCGTGTTGACTAATGTACTACAGCACATGTAAAGTGCTCAACTGTAGCATGTTGTTTGATATTACATTTAATGTTAATATATTTGAAATCTACTAAAACGCAACTTCATTATTACAGTCATATAATTGCAAATATATTTAAATATATGACGTAAGTTTAAATAGAAATTACATTAAAACTAGATAAAACTATATTTAGTTTACCATAAATGCTTGTCAGTACATTCAGCAGTACAGTTTAACCATATTTCAAAGACAACAGTACTAGATCAAGTAATATGAAATTACACATAAAGATGTACTTAAGTCCAAAAACCCTTGTACATTCAGCTAATTGTATCTTCAAATAATAAAAACATATTTAATTGCAATTATCAATGTCCGAAAACATTACATTCAGTTTGCACTTAAAGGAGAAGTTTCACATATAATGTACTCACCCCCTTGTCATCCAAGATGTTCATGTCTTTCTTTCTTCAGTCGCACAGAAATTTTATTTTTGGAGGAAAACATTTCAGGATTTTTCTCCATATAATGGACTGATATGGTGCCCCGATTTTGAACTTCCAAAGTACAGTTTAAATGCGGCTTCAAACGATCCCAAATGCGGTTGTAAACAATCCCAGCCAAGAAAGAAGGGTCTTATCTAGCAAAACGACCTGTTATTTTCATTAAAAAAAATTAAATTTAAATACTTTTTTATTCTCAAACGCTCGTCTTGCCTTGCTCTCGTTGAGCTCTCGTTGAAGTGTATGTCGAAAAACTCCCATCGTATTTTCTCCCTCAACTTCAGAAATCATTTCAAATCATCCTACATCGCTGCAGAAGTACCGACACAGTCTTTGCAAAGTGAACATGCAAAGAAGATCAAACACCCTTAACAAAAAAGGTAAAACAGTGATATAGGACGATTTTGAAGTTGAGGGAGAACATGAGATGGGAGTTTTTCAACATACACTAACTGTCATGAACCAGAAAAAAACAGTCCAGGCAGAGTAAGACAAGATGAGCGTTTAACATTAAAAAGTATATCAATTGTATTATTTTTATAAAAAATAACCGATCGCTTCACTAGATAAGACCCTTCTTTCTCGGCTGGGATCGTTTGAAGCCACAATTAAACTGTACATTTTGGAAGTTCAAAATCGAGGCACCATATCAGTCCATTATATGGAGAAAAATGCAGAAATGTTTTCCTCAAAAAACATAATTTCTTTATGACTGAAGAAAGAAAGACATGAACATCTTGGAATGTCTTGGAATGTCATCTATGTGAATCTTTATTTTGGAAGTGGACTTCTCCTTTAAGTATATCCGGTTACAGTATATTATTTAATAAGTACTGTTTTTAAAAGTATGTTAATGTGTACTTCTTTTTCACAAGGGATGTTAAAACATATTGTACAGTGAAGGAAATGTTGAACAGGTAAAAGCTATAAAAAGCTAAAAAAAAAAAAAAGTGTGGGTTTGTATATTCATTCTGACTGAATTTGTGCTTATGCTAAGATAATGTTACACACAGCACACAGAATATTGAGTACAATAGTAGATTTGTGATTATACTGAACTGTTTGTATTGGTTCTTATTAAAAAATATTCATAAGCAACATTTCAGTCGTCTCATCCACCATCTTGGATATTTTTTTTTCACTGAGCTCATCACAGTGCATTTTGGTATGACCTGGTCATATTCACATCACTAATCCAAATTAAAAAAGCTTTTGATATTTGGTAAAACATTTTGCATAATGAGCATTAGTTTCTGAAACCATTACACCATTATTATTATTTCCCTCATTCCTCATTATATATTCTTGTGTCAGATATGCTGACTTTATCCCTGCTAAAATGCCTTTTCTCTATGAGAAATCTCTCTCATATAAATGTGAGACTGTAATATCTTCCTGTACTGATGTCTAAAGATTTGATATCCTGAAAACACTCAACACATCTGAATTGTGCCAAAAGAAACCAAAGAACTGTGACTGTCAACGTGTGGTACAATCATTATTATTGACTGAGATCTTGTGCAACAATCTGTCTGTCTGTCAGTCTGATGAAACTGGATTCTGTTCTTATAATTTAGAAGAAAATTTGACATTTTATAGAATCATTTATTGCTTTAAATGGAAAAAATATGATTTAACACATAACCTGGGATACAGTTTCACATCCTTTTAATAATAGTTAATGTAATTCAAAAACAAAACAATAAAAACAAAATGCTAGTATTTTAGTAAAGCTTCAACATTTTCTAATGAAAATAGATGTTGGAAAAAAATAACAAGAGTTATTTTTCAAGTTATTTTGGTAATGGCCTTCATGGGATAATGCATCATAAAGATTATGTACATTGTAATGCCCCTAGTGAAAAATAAATATACTAAAGTGTATTTAAAATGCATTTATTTTGTAAGTACACTACAAATACATTTACATATTATATACTAAATAAAAAAAAAAAACCCTGCAATTGTACTTTTACCATGCTGAACTGGTATATTTAAAGTCTGCTAAACTGTAACAATTAATTTTGTATTTAATGCACTTTAATTGTGCAGAAGTAGTGCTGAGGTCCAACTACTGAAGTATATTTGATTGTGCTAAAGTGGAACTATTGCATGTATACTTTAGATACACTTAAAAATATTTTGCATTTAAAGGCCGATATTATTTAAAGATCATAAAATTCTTATCAATAGTGACATTAAAACATATTTTTGGCTTGATATTAAGTGCAATGAATGTGCGATGTGCATTCTGCACAAGTAGTACTCCAAATAAAGTTTAATTACAATTTTTAAATCAGTAAGTCAGCAAATATGACTTAAACTATACTTAATATAAAATAAATGCATTTTAAATCTATAACTTTTTTACTAGGGGCATTATATCTTTTTATAAATCATTTTAACCAAAGTTAAAATGAATTATAGTATTTTTATAAAAAATAATATATTTTCTATTATTTTATAATTATATTATTTTTTATAAATAATAGTTTGTTTGTCATGTGTTTCACCACAGGTGTATTAGATCAATGAATAGACAAGTATTATAATGTTTTATAACTGTGGTTACATTATTCATGAGATCATACAGTGCATTATAAGGTGCATTAAATGGTATAATTAATGCATTAAAACTACTTTTATAATGCATATTTTTACCCATATGTAAATGAGGGATTACACCAATTTTTATATACTGTATTATGACAGAATCAAAAACTGAATGACTGTGGGTATCCAAACATTCTTGTTCTAAATACTGTTAATTCTGTACTTATCTGTACTTCATAGTAACACCAGCTGACTATTTATGTGAATGTTGTTAGATAGAGGATGACAGTAGGCTGTATGAACATGTGAGATTTTCTGTTCCTCCGTCTGTGTTTCACAGCTTCTACCAAACCTGGCGATCCACTCCTGGACAGAAGAACATGTGGTCAGTAGAATATTTCTCAAGTAATAGAAGTTATTCGATCAGAGTTCATGTTTAGATTTTTGTTCTTTTTTTAACATATTTTGTCTTCACAGCATTTCTGGATGGAGCAGATTTTTCAAGGTGAGACTCTTTATCATATATATATATATATATATAAATGCATTGCTGTTCAGTAAGGTTATTTTTTTTTTTTAAGAAATTAATTATATTACAAATCAGCAAATCAGCATATTACAATGATTTCTGAAGGATCATGAGACACTGAAGACTGGAGTAACGATGCTGAAAATTCAGCTTTTATCACAGGAATAAATTACATTTTAACATACACTACCGTTCAAAAGTTTGGGGTCAGTAAGACTGGTAATAGTCTTTAAAGAAGTCTCTTATGCTCATCAAGGCTGCATTTATTTGATTAAAAATATAGAAAAAAACAGTAATATTGCAAAATGTTTTTACAATATAAAATAATGTTTTTTATTTTAACATACTTTAAAATAGAATTTATTCCTGTGATGAAAAGCTGAATTTTTATCAGCTGTTACTCCAGTCTTAAGTGTCACATGATCCTTCAGAAATCATTCTAATATGTGGATTTATTATTAGAATGATCAATGTTGGATAATATCAACAGTTGTGCTGCCAAATATTTTTTGGAACCTGTGATTTTTTTTTTCAGGATTCTTTCATGAATAACAAGTTTAAAAAGTACAGTGTTTATTCAAAATATAAATATTTTATAACAATGTAAATTATTTATTATTAACTTTTAATAAACTTTTAATTATTAACTTAATACATCCTTGGTGAATAAAAGTATTAATTTCTTAAAAAAAAAAAAAAAAAGAAACAATAAAAATGTACTGACCCCAAACTTTTGAACGGTAGTGTACATTAAAAAACGGTTGACAGTAAATAATTATCTTATTAATTATTTTATATCATTTTAAATAGTAAAGTCCAGAATGATTTATTTGATAGGTATAGCTTTTTAGGTATGAAAATATCATTAGGTTGGTATAAAAAATAGAAATTCATGCAGTCAGTTGAAAGAGTCCCTGCTGTGACAGAAACATAAGTGTGTGTGTGTGCAGGTGATGGAGAGCTGCAGCAGTACGCCAAGGTCTTCAAGCAGAATCACATCACAGGACAGAGACTGCTGCTGCTGTCCGAGACTGACATGAGAGATCTGGGGGTGACGTCTAAAGGACACATCATACATCTAAAGGTACCAGGCTGCTTCCTCTGGGACAATTTTAGGTGCTAGCACTGGTGCTAGTGTGCATTGGCACACAAAAGAGTGATATTTGAAATTGTTAGATTATTGTTTTTAAATAATTAAAGGTATAGTTCACCCCAAAAAAAATCTGACATTATTTACTCACCCTAAAGTTGTTCCAAACCCATCTCAATAAATCTAAAAGAAGATATTTTGAAAAATGTTGGTAACCAAACAAATGACGGTAGCCACTGATTTCTATAGTATTTTTTTTTTTTCATACAATAGAAGTCAGGGGCTGCCATCAACATGAGGGTGAGTAAATGATGACAGAAATTGCATTTTTCGGTGAACTATCCCTTTAAGTGATTTTTGTTATTTATTTTGGCATTGATGATTATTTCGAATGTTATATTGTCTCTGAAAACATGTCAGAAGGAACACTCTAAAGTTTCAGTTAATACTAAATAATCCTATCAGGTTTCTACATGTCTGTAGTAGTGTTGCACGATATACCGGTACTTAAAATGTATCGTGATACCCTGCTTTTACAGTACGATTCCACATTTAACTAGTACTGGTACTTTAAGAATGCGTTTTAATAAGAGCCGTATTTCTGCGTGTCTGTGTTAGTGAAGGGCGCCTCAATATGTGAGTGCATGAACACATGAACATAATCTCTAGAACTGCTCTGAGAGTCACTTCATGCACATTTTACTGTGTTTGTTGCGGAAAAGTATTGTCATATAATAAAGACCCTAAAGGTCTTCACAGCAACCCGTCAAAATAAAAGTTCGGTTTACCTTGACAGTCAGAAATATATTAATATATTACTTAATGTAAAGATAGTACTACTACTACTAATAAAAATATTATTAAAACAATGTTTAAGGAATATTTACCAGAAAAAAATATTTACCAGAATTTGTTTTTACCAGAAAATTGTAAATACACAACACATATTTCTGAAAAAAAAGAGAAATAAATAGCCTATAATAAATAAATTATTCATCAAATCTAATTATCCTTTATAAATTCATTAGACATGCTTTTGATTATTAAAATGTAATGAAATGATTAAAATAGAATCCAGAAAATTAATGCAAAAGAGAGATGAATTTGAGAAAAATAATAAAACGTATTTCATAGGGCCTAAAAAACTTAATTTTTGTTAAACTTTTAATAAAGTGCTGTTAACTTCTGCAAGTTTCATGTTTAATTAATTAATTAGACATGCTTTTTGATGAATATATTTCTTTTTAATGAAACCTTAAAAATAGAGTCTAGGAAAATTAAAATGTAATTTAGAAAAAAATAAAACAGATTTTATAGGGCCCTCTTCTTTATTTCATTTGTGTCTTTGTTTTATTGTAGTTGTTCTTTAGTTTGTTACTTGTATCTAGGTTCTTATTAATAACAAAGATAAAATAACAAAAAATGACTATGTCATGATATAAATTGTTGTTGTGAAATAAAATTACTATATTATGAAATAAAATTTGGCTTTATCCTTTAAGCTAACTTACCAATATATCAAAGATCTCTACCTGTAGACTCGGTAGTTATTCACCATAATCCTTATTATTATTTTATTATTCAATTACTTTTCCTGTTGTTCTATGTTATTTAATTTTTTTTTTTCGTAGTATCGGTTCAGTAGTAGTATTGTGGTATTTTAGTCAGGTATCGTATTGAAGTCAAAATTTTGGTATCATGACAACACTAGTCTGTAGATTATTGTCCAAATGTCAGAAATGTATTTTTTAAATGGAACATGCTTCTCCGAATTAAGGTGCATGGTAAAATCATCAATTTAACGGAGTTTTAAAATAAATAAAGTTTCAGTGCAAACTCATATGAACAATATGAAGACCAAATGATCTGAGGAATGCCACGGTCATGTTGGAGCATGATAGTATATTTTAACAGTCGACTGATTTGTGTCTTGGAATTCTTTTTATTGCCAGCCAAAATATCTGTGACAGCGTTTATATTTAAATGAAACTCCATTGTGTCATGTCGCTAAGCTTTGAAAGAGCAACCTCTGAGAACCAATTTTTCTTCCTCTGGGATACGCTGAGAACTGACATCACACGCCTGGTCCTGTAAGGCATTCGTCTGCGTGCTCCATAGAGAGCCTGATTTGTTGAATGAATTACTCTAGATGTATATGACATATGCCAGAGCACGAATTATATGTTCATAAGTGATACACAATGGTATTAATTGTTGTTTTGCTGCTGAAAGTCCATTAACAGGTAATAATTACATTACATTCACACACAGCTGGTCATTGGCTGATTGTCAGTGCGCTGCATAAATCCCTCTCGTTATGTTTTAAACATTATGTCAAATCTTTCTTTTTCAGACCGAAATTGAGAAACTTACCCACGACTACCTGAACCTGTTCCACTTTCCGCCGTTGATCAAGGCATGTGGTTTTTGTGGTTTCATGGCTTTCCAGATCATCTTTTACATCACAGTTGACCTGAATTCGCATTTGAATAAACTCTACCGTTGCTTTAGCTGAATCTTTCCTCATCCGTCACGGTCACAGCTAATGTATTTACCTGTACATCCTCTCTCAGGATGGTTTGGCCACGGAGGAAGCAGAGGAGGAGTGGAGGAAGACTGTAAATCTGGAGTTGGTGTTTGGATATCACTGGAAAGCAGGCACAGGCCAAACGGTAAATGTTACCACTGCATATCATGTGTTTCATAGTTACTGATTAGTCTATGATACAAAACTCAATCCACGCAATCTTTGATTTTATTCTGTTGCTTACAAGTTGCTGTTATGCAGTTGAATGTTTTGAGTGGTTGTCATGGTTTTTGTGGGTGTTACAAGGTGGTTGCTAGGTGAAAATCATATGTGGACCAATGACGTAATGTTTAGTTTTTGGAATATGGGTACATTACTTACAAATTACGAAGCAGTCCGTTATTGATTCCAAACTGCATGACAAAAGTTGCATTACACATTTAGGTAATATGTTCAGACTACTTTTAGACTACTTTTAAAATGACTTTTGACCTAAATCGTTTATCATGTTGTTTTAAATAGCATAATATTGTACCATATTCATATTGCACTGCAAATTTATATATATATATATATATATTGCATTCGTTTTAACTAACAACATAAACTGAATTAAGCATTACATTATGTCAAGGTTTTGCAAACTGGGGTTTGTGAAGGAAAACCTTCTGTTTGTGAGTTTAATGAAAAGCTAATGATTAATTAACCCTTTAACTGTCACCGTCCACCCAGTGGGACACCTAAGTTTACTTCACCATATTACAAATAAATCCTAATCTAATCATGACAAACTATACATTGTTGGAAAGGTCTAAGACTCCTAAATAGATATTTTACCATATCTTTGTGTTAGAAATTAAGTAGGAAAAGATTAATATATGTCAAGAGTACAACTTAAAAATATATATACATCATTTTAAAAGCATTTTAAAATCAGACATTGCATTACCACAGACAATGTACACTAAAATCATATTACAAAATGTTTTCATTCATGAATTATAAAAAATAAAGTCTAGATCTAAAGTCTAGTGCATTTTTATGTTCAAAAATGGGAGTCACAGTTAAAGGTTTAAGCCATAAAAAAATCTGAAGTTAAAGTAATTTATTGTAAAATAACATCAATCAAAACAAAATACTTACAAAAAAAATGAAATATTTTATTTGTTTACCTGCATGTCATGTAGGCATTTTAAAAAGGAAAATTTGAAAGATGGAAAAAAATTTGGGAGAATCAATAAATTGTGAATAATTTATTGCTATTGTGTGAATAATATTTAATCATGTAATCAATAAAAAGTAACTTGTCTGATTACAAGTATTTTAACATTAAAAAAAAAAAAATCTAATTACAAGTACTTAATTTGTAATCAGTTTATGTATACAGAGAGAGAGAGAGAGAGAGAGAGATTTTTTTTAGATTTTAATATTTTATAACTGTTAGAATTCGGTTATAACTATTTTAGAACATACACTTGGCACAATTGATTCACTGCTTTTTAACGCCTGAAAAAAAAATACATTTTTCTATTTTTAAAAATTTCAAATTTCACAAGTCTAATCATAGTCATTTGGTCCAACCAGCATGCAGAGGTATGCAAAAAATGTATGATATCATAGAGAGGACCCATGCAGACCAAGACGACTGAATGTCAAGGACAGTAAGTTGAATACAACATTATGCAACATTAGTTCAGGTTGTAAAATGTCATGCGGTGCAACTCCCCCAAAACTTAGTTATGTTTCTGAATTAAAAAAAAAAATTAAAAAAAAATTGGACCATGTAAAAACTAATAAATATATAACTAGATATGTATATTTAAAAACTTTTGGAAAATTAATCATTAAGATGAGCACAAATAACTTGCTTTCAAGAAAACTGATGTTTACCTCAGGTTTTAAATTGGAAACGGAACCAAGATGATTACATTTCCAAAGGAATATAAGATTTTCGCTTGTCATTGATCTGAACACTTAAAAAAAGTAATTGCATTTTTCGTGGTTCTCTTTAATGTACGTAAAGCCTAAGTTTTCTTTGTTATTTGCTGTCATTATTTTTGCATCACGGCCTGCGTATCATGGGCTGTGTTAACAGGGGGCTTTTGTCGGGGATGTGATGTCTTGTCATAACTGAGATGTTTTGTCGCAATTGCGGCGCTCCTTGATTTGAAGTTGTCTTCCTCAAGTAAAAGATGCCTGTTATCGGCCTCCTCCGAAGACTGACCACTGTTTCGCTAAAGGCATTTTCGGTTCCCAAGCCTCTTGTTTTTGTTCCTCTTTCTCGTTCACTTAAAAAAGGCCGCGAGAGATAAATAATTTTTCATCCAAGACGAGGCGTAGCATCCACCCCCTCTTGCCGGCGAGCCTTTGTTTGGGCCCCTGACACAGGAGAGCGACTGCGTCTTCACTTGCCGTTTGAATTTAATCAAAAATTTAGCCAGAAGTCATTTTCTTTTTAAAAGGCAAATGTTATTTAATCTTTCAGCTGTTCATTGTCCCATCATAAATAGTCCCCTTTCAACGCGTGCGGCGGGGCTGAAGCGGGGCCGCTAATTGCCTCCTATTTCTCCTGACATGTGGTGGTTTGGTTGGGAGGAAGCTCAGCGGGAAGAAGGAAACAGGAGTCTGAGAAAATGAGAGCTAATTATTTTCCCCTGCCTGGTGTCAGCCTCCGTGTCAGCCTTGTTTTTACAAACTGCAAGGTTTTTTGCACTAAATAAAACAAACCCGCTCTGCTCAAGCTTTTTTTTTCCGCCTTTTTCGCTCGCTCGCTCTCCGTCTCCCTCTCTCTCTCTCTCTTTCCTGGCGGTGTCGTGGTACCAGCTGCACTTCTCAAAGCCTAAATGAGACCCTGCGATTGTGCTTTGCCCATCTGACAGCACAGAGTGTTTCTGTTAATGAGGATATCAGGGCTTAGTCGCCGGAAAGGTGCTGAATTATGTATGAGGTGTCATTAGACGCTTACCACGCTGGCCGTCATTACCGCACATTGTTTCTGCCGCTGCTATTAGGCAGGGCTAACGTTTGGCAAACGCTTGGTCAGCGCTCGGCCGACGCGTTACTGGATGCCTTTAAGCGCCGTCCAAAACAAACAGGCGCGCGTTCGCCTTTTGCGCGCTTCCTCGCCTCTCGCGCGAACGAGAGCGCTCGAGATGCTGCGTAAGTGTGAACGGCCACGTGCTTTAAGCTGCTACCTTTGACCTCGGCGCCGGGCTGGCAGATTGGACGGATCATTACCGCTCTGCCCAGCGCGCTCGGCTCAGCCGTGTCTAGCGTGGCCTCTCGGTAAGGGGCCTCATCTCCATTGCTAATGTGAATGAGAATGGATGTTAAGGTCTCTCGCTCTTGTTATGCCTGAGAAACGAACACGGTCGCTTCTCTGCACTCTGATCTCTTGTAGCTTCAGTCTTCACATCGTTCTGTCTCAGAAACACGCTTGTGTGTGTGGATGAATACTCTGCCGTCGACATTCAAACATTCTCACGCTTGGCTTCCTCCGGGATATGTTTGCTTTTACACGCCACAATTCGATGTCTCATGGATTTACAACAGAGCAAAGTTCAACATTGTTTGTAACTCCAAAAGCTGCTGTTAAAGGATTAGTTCACTTCCACAATAAAAATTTCCTCACCACCATGTCATCCTAGATGTTCATGTCTTTCTTTTTTCCATTGAAAAGAAATGGAAAACATTCCAGGATTTTTCTCCATATAGTAGACTTCCACGGGTTGAAGGTCCGAACTGCAGTTTCAAAGGGCTCTACATGATCCCAGCCGAGGAATAAGGGTCTTATCTAGCAAAACGATTGGTCATTTTCTAAAAAAGATAAAAAATTTAACCACAAATGCTCATCTTGCACTAGCTTGATTTCACAGATTACGTAATCATGTCGGCAAGGTCAAGCGTGATGTAGGTGGAAGTACCGACCCAGTGTTTACAAAGCGAACGTGCAAAGATCAAGTCAAATACCCTTTACAAAAAAGGTAAAACATTTCTTAATTTCAGTCGATACAATACAATTCCAATTTAGATATGAACAATATTTTAAAAAAGCCTCAGAAAAACTGCCAAGAATGCTCCTAAAAAATGATCCTTCTATAAAACTATATATTTTACAGAGAAAAAATGGCACAAATAAATTAATGTTCACCTTTAACTTCAAACTCTAACATAGGCTGATCATTCTTATAGATTGAAACAAAGGATAAAGAAAATGAAAAGTGCTCAGAAACAGAAAAAATGTGAGCAACAACAAAAACATGTTGCTGGAGATGGGCTTATTGAAAAGCCAGCAGGAGGCGCTTTTGGAGCAGTAGAAACAGTGGCTTCCTCAGTAATGGCTGTACACATAAAAAGTATATTGCAATATATATTAATATTTAATTATTGTCTAGCCCTACACCAAACCATCATAAAAGAACTAGCAGCGATGAAAAGCTGACTATGTTTGCGGTGTATTATGCCAAAAGTCTGTGCCAAAAAAGCTGTGCCTGAACACTGCAAACACAACAGCCCAGTGTTTTCCAACCCTGTTCCACATTTTTCCCCAACCCAGCACACATTTTGGATGTCTCCCTTATCTGGCCAATATATCACTGGTCCTGGAGTCTCTACTAATGAGCTGATGAATTGATTCAGGTGTGTTTGATTAGGAAAAGTTGGAAAATGTGTAGTGTTGGTGTGCCTCAATAAACAGGGTTGTGAAACACTGCTACAGCCAGTGGGCAACTAACATGTAACTCTCCACACCAGCAGGTGGCAGTAGTCTGTATATGTCAGTCAAAAGGAAACCAGAACTAGAACTGCTGATATTCAAACTGTAAACAAAGAAATGCATGGTTACCACTTTTACACCAATCTTGCTCACTACAGACAATATCTGTATTAGGAATTAGTGTTGGGCCGAATCCACCTTGTCGAGTCCTATAAATAACAACCTTATCCAACCGTTTTTCCTGTTCCGTGTCAGTCTTTGACGTGTTCACCAGAGTACCATGACGCATGCATGTGGAGCTGCTGACGCAGGAGCCGGCGATGTTTTCTTTGCGCACAAAAAATATTCTCATATCTTCATAACATTACGGTTGAACCACCGTTGTCACTGTTGTCTATTTTAGTCCTTGAACGTGGTAGTACCATTGGTGCCTATGCAGGGTCAGAAAGCTCTAAATTTCATCAAAAATATATTTATTTGTGTTATGAAGATGAACAAAAGTCTTGCAGGTTTGGAATGACATGAGGGTGAGTAATTAATGACAGAATTTTCATTTTTGGGTGAGCTATGCCTTTAAACCACCCTGGCACACCCTGGCAACCACCCAGAATTCCTGAGGAGCTGTACAGCAGCATGCTACACACTCAGAATAGGTGTCTTCTGCACAGGCAAGCCTCACTTACATTGAATGACACGTCATATCATGAAACTTATAGATTGAGATGAGAGATTTGCTATTCATGACTGCATTTATGATTTTTAGCAAAAGATTGTGTCAAAAGTTCCTGAAAAATCCTATAGACTTACACTGGAAGAGGAATCCAGAAGACCTGAATATCATAGAGATGACTTGAGAATAGCCAAAACACCCTAGAAACCATGTAGCAATGCACTGAAAACACTCAGAATACCTTAGCAACATCCTGGCAATCACCCAAACACTTTGTATGGGGAAGAACATTAAGATATTACTTTGATTTTAAAGTTTTGACAATGAAATGTGAAAATCTATTTATATTAAAGTGTCTGTGCTTTGCAAAAAGAGCCAATAAAGCTCAAGTGTGATTTTAATACCAATTATCGTCCTCTAGGTTGTGCTGTTGGGTTATATCACCCTCAAATAGCTCAAATCATACAGATCTACATTTCTGTTTGTTGAACACATGCATCATGTTTGTGCCCACATTTACCTACATAAGATGCTTCACTTTAACCTCATCCTGCCAACTGTTGTCTCATCCGTATCTGTCTTTCTGACCTCCGCAGGACTGCAAATGGAAAATGTACATGGAGCTTGATGGAGATGAGGTGGCAATCGCATATATCAGAGACGTGACCTTTAATGCCAACAGACCAGATGTAGATGTATTAAAGATGACCAAGGTGGGAAATGTCATATAACACTGTAAATTACGTCTCCATTATGTTTGTGCTGTGTTTTGAGGAGTGCAGGAGACTGAGGTCATAGAGCTGAGATGATTGTGTCATTATGCTCACAACAACCAACACAAGTTTTTAAGTGTGTTATGAGTAGAAAGAAGACCTGATGCATGTCATGATGCTGTCATGCCTTAGATTGATGTGCTTTACTGTTTGTCTTAAAATCTAAATTACTCCTCAGCCTCCGTTTGTGATGGATAAATGGATCGTCGGAATATCTGGCACACAAACAGTTGACTGCATAGTAAACTATGAGGTAAGTACCAGACAAAAGTCTAGAACACAGTACAGTCAACATGAACTAGCGCTTTATTTTACAGTATTGTTCTGTTCTAAAGAAATTACAAGGTACTAACCCTGAATTCAACCCCAAACATAATCTAAAAACTAAAACCAAAACCTAATCTATGATAAGCCCATGTAGTTACTTTATATTACTTAGTACTTACTTAGTACTTTCACACTGTAAGTGCAATGCATATTCTGTAACATAAAGAGCAACCAATTCTGAAGTGTGCAATTTTTCCATGAGAAACTGCTTATTCTGTAAGAAAATAAAATGTAATACAAGACTTGATTTTGATCATTGGTTTAAAAAATGAATAGTTTTGGTGACAACAATTGAAAAAGATGTACTATTTAGCGTACTGTAAAAAGAGCACATCACAAAAATAATGTACTTTAATAATTACACTGCTGTTCAAAATTTTGGGATCAGTAAGATTTGTAACGATTTTTTAAAGAAGTCTCTAATGCTGCATTTATTTGATCAAAAATACAGAAAAAATAGTAATACTGTGAAATATTATTGAAATTTAAAATATGGTTTTCTTTTTTAATATACTTTAAAATCTAAAAAGCTGAATTTTCAGTATCATTACCCCAGTCTTTATTGTCACATGATCCTTCAGAAATCATTCTAATATGCTGATTTATTAGTATTATTACTGTTACTTTTTTAGGATTCTTTCATGAATAAAAAGTTATAAAGAACAGCATTTATTTAAAAATTATTTAAAACAGAAATCTTTTGTAACAATATACACCACTGTTTAAAACTTTGGGGTCAGTATTTTTTTCCTTTATTTTCTTTTTTTTTTTTTTCCAAGAAATTAATACTTTTATTCAACAAGGATGTGTTAAATTGATAAACATTGATAGACATATTGTTAGAAATTATTTAGATTTTGAACAAATGCAGTTTTTTTTTTTTACTTTTTATTTATTAATAAAATGTATTCATCAATAAAAAAAGTATCATAGTTTCCCAAAAAATTAATCAGCGTAACGGTTTCCAACATTGATAATAAATCAGCATGTTAGAATGATTTCTGAAGGATCATGTGACACTTAATGAAGCTAAAAAAAATTCAGCTTTACATCACAGGAATAAATTATGTTTTAAAGTACATTAAAATAGAAAACCTGTATTTTAAATTACAACAATATTGCACAATATTACAGTTTTTTTTCTGTATTTATATCAGGTAAATGCAGCTTTGATGAGCATAAGAGACTTTTAAAAAAAACATCTTACTGATCCCAAACGTTTGAACAACAGAGTATATGTAAGTGAATGTTTTCAGACAATTTGTGCATGTTAATTGCAATTTAAAAAAAAAGATTATATTAATTCCACAATAATTTGTCTTTGAAATATGGTGTACTGCTGAATGTACTGCCACATTTATGGTAAACTATTACTATTTTCTATTAAATCTTATATGTCATGTATTTAAATACATGTATGATGATGTTGCAATTTAGTACATTTAAATATATTATGAAACTGACTCTAAGTAAACTCAAGTGGCTTATTTTTCTTTTAATATTAGTATGTACAATTTTAAACTATATAATTTTAAGTTTCAAAGTACATTACAGGTGCACATTCAATACAATAAGCATACTTTTTTTTCACAAGGGTAGGAATGCATGTTAAGAAAGTAAATATATAAAAGTAATTTTAACTTAATGTTAAATACACAAAGTTACACTCTTAAATGTTAAACTTAAATGTTTAACCCAATCTTCTGGGTAGTAACCCAGCCGCTGGGTCAAAACAAACCATATTTTGTAGTCTGTCCATATTTTACCCAGCGCTGAGTTGTATTTAACCCAGCAGTTTTTAGAGTATAACATTTTACATTTTAAAGAGTAAATAATATTGCTCTTAATAAAAGTCTTTATGTGCAATTTTCTAAATAGTGTAAACTTCATAGAGTATATTTGCAAAATATATGCAATATTTTCAAATGTGCCATTAAGGTCATAAGGGGACATGTTTCAACGGGTGCCTTGTTTCCTCCAGGGTAACGTGAGATCTCCTAAGTGCACGAGACACGAGCACAGAGTTCAGTGGAGTCCAGACAGTGGGAGGGACGTGATCAGACCTGTAGAGCTGGTCATTGAGACGGCGCCAAGCATCAGGGAAGGTCATAGCAGAAGCAGGTCCAACTCAGGTAATACAATACTGACTGGTAGAGAGCTTGTTTGGGGTCACATTCAAATTAATTATATAGACCTTTCTTTTATAAGGCTATATATATAAACTAACTAGTTCTTTCTGAGTGATACCTTAATGTGGGCAATATTTGCAATCATGTTACTAATTTTGTATGCTTTTATTGATTTATTTAATTTAATGTTATTTATTACATTTTACTAATTTTTGGCTGTTGTAGTTGGAAATAAAAATACTAATAGCAATTACAAAATTACAAACAATTGGATATTAAGGTTGCAAACCCCACATGAAATGAACAAAAATAAACCAGCTGAAATGATATTTAGTTTGACCTTCTGAGATGAAATGCCTCAGTTTGTCATTCTGCTATTCTGTTTCTCGATCAGGTGTTGATCCTAGATGGATTTACAGCCTGAGAATGAAGCAGTGGAGAGAGCACACTGCCCAAGAGTCCACAGGCAAGATGACTCTCCCTCAGTTCCTGTCTGTCATCGGGAACCAATCGTCGTACGCCGCTGCGGTCAGGAGATCGCCCAATCGCAGCCCTCTCACTCCATGGACAGACTCGCGGAGTTCCTCTCCCACCCTTTCCGCCAAACTCTCCACCATTCATCTGGGGTCAAAGGGCAGCAGCCCATCCAGCACGACATCCGAGAGCACCTCGGAGCGAGAGCGGCCCCCTAGTGCCGGAGCTAAACACAACAACTACAGCTACAACTACAACAGAAAAACATACAGCGACCACACGCTAAAAATCACTGGAGGTGGAAGAGGAGAAGGAGAATCCAGAAGGTTCAATCAGATGTCACAGAGAGGATCCAGAGGCTTCCAACATGCTGGACGGCCACGACACAACTCTTACTCCTCAACGCCTTCTCACCATCAACGCCCCATACCGGGAATGGCATTAGTCACCGAAGGGGTGAAGCAGAAAGGGGCGTCTCAAGAGCCCGGGTCTGCTGATGGGGACTGGATTAAAGTTGAAAGAAAGAAATCTAATAAACAAGAACATAAGCATCAGGACGTCAGGCAGGGCAGAGGCCGGCCGCGCAGAGGAGGGAGAGGCGGAGGGCGTGGACGAAGTTGAGCGTTCATAAAGAAGGGGTTGATAATGAATCACGTTTGATCCACTGTAAGGGCTGGAAAGCTGGTTCATAAGCAAAGCACTTAACCCTAGCTGTTCCTAGGGGATTGAATAAAAGCATCTGTATTGACACTGATAAAGGGTAAAAGTTCACAATGAAATGGATATACTGATCTTAAATGTCATAAATTATGCATTTTCTCTACTCTTTCGTAGTTGATATTCCCTTACGGGTTTAAACTTGAATTAGCCTCTCTGATTTTGTGTTGTTTCTTTTTAAAGAGTTTCTTATGTATTTGAACTATGCTATAAATACTTGTGGGGATAATAACTGAGGACTTTTTCTATTAAACTATTTCAAATGTGGTTTTATTGTTATATTTTATTATGGAAGATTATTTCATTTATATGATATTACATGTTTATTTATTATATGGGTGGAATTTTAAACGTTTGTCAATTTATAAGATATTAATAAAACTTAAACTTTAAAAGAACTCACTGCTTGTTTTATTCAGTAAGTATTTCGCGCGGTTTGTGTGTCCTCATGCAAATTGGCTCTGAGGTTTGGCGCCACAGCTGAAGATCCTGCAAGGGCCTGTAAAGCCATATAGACGTTATTTTACTCACCTTTATTAAAATAAGCTCGAACTTGTGTTACAGTTATAACAATACGTGTATACAAAAATCATAATTAGATGGATAATTTAGTTCTTAAATCTACAACCTATTACTTTATTAGTTTGACGGAGCTTCCAGGACTCTCGTGTGGCGCGGAAGAGAGTCACGCCTCTTCAAGAATTACCCGCCAACTACCAGACTAAACTCAGCTGCACAGGACCGCGGCACACATTCACAGTGGACTCAGGCATATTATAAGCTTACACACCCCCCTCAAATAACAGCCAACGTGACACAATGCGCTCCAAGGTAATGTACAGTAAAATATAACAGCTTTTGTTTTCTATCTTTGTGTACTCAAAAGTAACTTGCAGCTGCTATTGCACATGTGTGTTTGCTTTTTGTGAATGAATGAATGAATGAATGAGTGTTTCCGTGGCGTGTGTAATGTGCGTTTAAACGCTATAAAACAGTTAAATTATCAGTTCGAACGATTTAGAACGATTGGTGACGTTATTTCTTTGTTTTTGACGTAAATAAATGTATAGTGCGTCATTTGGGACGCAGTTTATCTTTGTTTTTCAATTGTTTGCTGGTTTAGTAAACGTGTATGCTAGTGTTTAGTGGGGGCAGGGGACGGACCAAACTTTAGAAAAACATGTAAACAATGTTTGTAAAGTAAAAATAATCAATATTATGAAAAGAAAGTTCAAATCTAAGTTCTCAACTGTAAACAAACGACTTATGTTATTTCAAAACTAAATTAGCTGAATTACCCAGTTGTAAAGTGGTTAAATGTTTCTGCCTAGTATTCATGGCCTCCAGACATAGAAGGCGTTTAATTGGCTTGGCTTCACTTTTACTTCTCATCTGTCCTTCTATTAACTTATTTAATTAATTTTTTTTAATCTAATTAAGATTTACAGTGTTTAAATTGCCATTATTTGCTGCGTAAAAGGACATTAGAAAATAAACAAGGTCTAATATTGTTTCCAGGTCTAATGTCTGAAACTGATTTCTACTACAAACTGGAGATGATCTGTGTATGTTTTATTTTATGCTGGACTCTTTATTAATGGTTTGAATGTTGTTGTACAGAGACAGCAGGCGTCTCCACCCTCCACCAGAATGAGCCTTCGCAGTTACAGGAGTGCTGCTGTGGTCCCAATGGAAACCTCCTCCTCCTCCTCTTCCTCCGATGACAGCTGTGACAGTTTTGGATCTGATGGTTTTGGAAACTCGGTATGAACTCTTCCATACATAAAACTGATCTTATAGATGGCCAGATGATCCAAGACCATTCTCTATACATCCTTCTGTAAGTCTTTTGATGATAAGTATGTTTTGGTTTGGTTTTTTGTCTTGTAGAAGAGACCATTGAGACAGACGAGACGATCGGCTCCGATAGAGAAAGTGTTTAACGTTTTACCTGTAACTGAGGAAGAGGATGCGTGCAGCGGTTTTGAGAACGATCTGAACGACGACATGACTGAAATGGTTTGTAACCACAGGAAATGCTTCAGTTTTGGGTTGTTGCTTTATCATATGGCTTTTGATAGTTGGAGGAATATGTTCAATTAATCCACTGTTTTTTTTTTTTTTTTCCTTACAGAAAATGGAATCTGATTCTGAAGCCTGTTCACCTCCCAGGAAAACTCGCAAATCATTCACACTCAGAGTAGCCATGAAGTTCCCGAACAAACGAGCCAGTCCATCAAAACCAGTGTCGCCTGAGTCCAAGTCCAAACCCAAACCCAAACCTAAACCTGACCCTAAACCTGAAACCAAAGACCCCGAATCTGACTCTGAGGCTGATAACTTCATGCTGAAGAGAGCGCTGAACATCAAAGAGAACAAAGCTATGGTGAGGAAGTCAACTACTTCATGCCCGCATTGTTTTTTTTTTTTTTTTTGTTGCCAGCCCTAAATATTAGTATGAATTTTATTATTTTTTTATTTACTTTTAAGTATGAATCTAGTTGTAACAATTGTGATCTCTTCTTTGTAGCTTGCTAAACTAATGGCTGAGCTGGATAAGGTTCCTGGACTCATTCCCAGGAAGGCTGCTTTATCACCGGGCAATACGGTAAGACTTTAGAGTGCTGCTACTTTAAATATCATATGATTATTATTAATTTGTTAGAACATTGACCGAGTAAGTTTTAGTCTAATAAAATATTAATTGCATTACATTACCAATGAGCAATACAGTGTTATTAATTTAGTTTATGATTTTGTTGCTTCACATTACATTGTAATCTATCCACGTGCAGCCTCGTCGTGTTCCACGTCGCTCTTTGGACCCCAGTGCTGCTCGCCGGAGAAATCCAGAGCGGACGACACGTCCTCACACTCGTTCACGCTCACTGGTGGACGGACCACCCTCCCCCCCTCCAGAGGATGAACACGAGGACAAATACAGCCTGGTCCGCAGAAATAGAGATGACGATGATGAAGAGGAGGTGTGTTTCTGCCCTTAATATAAAGTTGTTCTTTTTTTTTTTCGCTTCCCTCCCATATGTGTACATTAACAGTTTTTGAACGGTATTTTTTTTTTTTAAAGAAATCTCTTCTGCTCACCAAGCCTGCATTTATTTAGTTTAAAGTACAGCAAAAACTGTACAATTCTGAATTATTTTTACTATTTAGAATAAGTTTTCTATTTTAATGTTTTAAAATGTAATTTGTTTAATTTTTATTTATTTATTTTTTACAAAAAGCTGAATTTTTAGCATCATTACTCCAGTCACATGATCCTTCAGAAATTATTCTGATATTGATTTGCTGCCCAAAAACTATTATTACTATTATTTTGATCAATTTAAAGCATCTTTGCTAAATATGAATTTCCCATAAATAAAAATTATACTGATGCCAAGCTTTTGAATTGTAAAATGTTACAAAAGCTTTTTTATTTCAGATAAATGCTGATCTTTATAAAAAAAGGTTCTCCAACTGTTTTAAATATTGATAATAATAAAATGTTTCTTGAACAACAAATCAGCATATTATAATGATTTCTGAAGAATCATGTGACACTGAAAACTAGAGCAATGATGCAAAAAGTTTAAGATTTGATTACAAGAATAAATTACATTTTAAAATGTTTTAGGGAAAGGAAAGCAGTTATTTTAAATGGTAACAATATTTCAATGTTTTTGTGGTATTATGGATCAAATAAATGCAGGCTTAGTGAGCAGAAGAGACTTCTTTAAAAAAAAAAAAAAAAAGTCTTATTAAAAACGTTGTAGTGACTGGTAGTGTATATGTGCTGAAATTATACACTGCAGTTTAAAAGTTTTGTGTTGGTAGGAGAGGGTAAAATATTGCAATAAAACATTTTGAGATGTAATGTTTACTTTTTGAAATGTAATTTATTCCTGTGATCAAAGCAGAATTTTCAGCAGCATTACTCCAGTCTTCAGTGTCACGTAATCCTTCAGAAATCATTCTGATATGCTGATTTGCCACCATTTATTACCAATGTTGAAAACTGGGGGGGAAAAAAAAAAAAAGCTGTTTTTTTTTTTTTTTATTATTATTAGTAGTAGTAGTAGTATTTTTCAACTTTTATAATTGTATTGACTGTCACTTTTGATACATTTTTAATGTGTACTTTATGAAAAGTGTTAATTTCTTTCTGTGTGTGAGCAGAAGGAGCCACGTCGGCGCAGTTATAACAGCACTCTGACGATTCCTCATGTCGTGAGGCCTGTGGAGGAAATCACCGATGCTGAACTGGACAACATCTGTGTTAACGTCAGAGAGAAGATTTACAACCGGGCCACTGTAAGTCTCCTTCAGCATCTAACCTAGAGCTCCTCTGATCCTTTTAGCATCACAACACCTGTTTGCTAGCCAAGCCTTCATTTCTCAACTTGTTTGAAGTGCTGTAGCCTCTTCATGAGCGTGTGGGTTGTGCTTTCGTCCATCAGGGTTCCACCTGCCATCAGTGTCGACAAAAAACAACTGACACCAAGACCAACTGCCGCAACCCAGAATGCGTGGGTGTTCGCGGACAGTTCTGTGGGCCTTGTCTCAAGAACCGTTACGGAGAGGAGGTCCGTGATGCCCTCCTGAACCCGGTTAGTGATGTTTTCCAGTCAGACTTCCAGTCAGTCTTTATGCTTTGTGAAAGGTATTTTTCTAAATGAGGTGTTTTCTTGTAGGAGTGGCTTTGCCCCCCGTGCCGGGGCATCTGTAACTGCAGTTTCTGCCGTGCCAGAGAGGGTCGCTGTGCTACAGGTGTGCTCGTGTACCTGGCCAAGTACCACGGCTATGACAATGTCCACGCTTATCTGAAAAGGTAATGGGTTTTTGTAGTTGAAACACTAAATAGGCAGCACACACATTTTTGAAACAGCTACATATCTACACCGCATTTTAGCGCATCATAGCTGTTGTGTATGTACACTACTCACTAAGTTTTGGGACGGAACTGTTGTGTCAGTCACTTTGCGGCTTTCAGGTGAATCTATGAATGTTTAATCGTGACCTCTGACCTCTCTCCACAGTTTAAAGAAGGAACTGGAGGAGAGTGAATAAACTGGTTGCCATATTCTTCTCAAGACCAATTATAACTGACATCACCCTCAAGTGTCTTAATTGTTGAGCTTCCTTTGAGCTGCTGCAGGTTCAGATTGAGTAGACAGTTACGAGTTGTCTACATGAAATTCTTAAGTTTGCATTGTTTTAAATGTATAATTTTTTTTTTTTTTTTCTTTTCTTTTTCCCAATGGGGGTGTTTTTATCTCTGTACTGTACTGGTAACTTTGAGAACTGTTGGCTGCAATACTTGTTCTCTTTACTGTTTTTACCATGAATTTTCCTATCCTGTATGTTCTTTAGACGCTGTTCTAACTGCGCAAGTACTACTGTAGTACTTGAATAAAATTTGTGCTTTAAGTTCTGTTGTCTTTATGGTGAATGGAGGGGAAAATATTGTTTATGTAGGTTTTGTTTTAATTTTTTTTTTTTTTTTTTTTTTAATTATACCTATCCTGCAAGTTGTGATTTGATGGTGTTTTCCATTACTTTCTCAATACATATAAAGATATGAGCAATCTAAACTGTTTTATTATACAATAGCTAAATTAAGTATTTTTATAGTAAACCTTTTTCTAGTCATGCCAAGCTCTATTTTATTGGGCAGAAACATTAAAATCCTTATCTTCATCCAGTGTGTGTGTGTGTGTATATATATATATATATATATATATATATATATATATATATATATATATATATTATATATATATACTATATATATATATATATATAATTTTTTTTACAAAAATGGCTTCAAACATGTTGGTTAAATGATGCTAACTTAATCTTGATTTTACAAGTTTGAGTTTTTAAAAAAAAATTTATATATATATATAATGAAAGTTGTTACTTTAATAAATTGCTACTTTAGATTTTTCAAGAATTTGGTTTTGATTACTTTTTTTTTTTTAAATAGTGAAATTCACAGAATGGTTGTACCACTTGATATTTCTCGCTTTATAAAAATGTCTTCATAGACAGTGTACGGAAGGCCCTGAATAAATGTTTGCCACTGAATAAAAAAGGCTTTTTATCTTGCAATTCTTTTTTTTTTTCTCTTTGGATTTTCATAATACAAACTCACAATTCTGACTTCTTTTTCTCCAAACTGAGTTATAATTGTGAGAAATAGTTTAAAAACCTACTGGTGACACTTCTTCTCAGAATTGCAAGTTTACATCTCACAATCTGACTTTAAAACACACAATTGGGAACATATTAGTCTTTTTTTTTTCCCCTCAAAGTTTCCCTTAACAATAATAATATTAAAAAAGTCAGAACTGTGAGTTTATATCTTGCAATTCTGAAAGAAAAAGTCAGAATTGTGAGATGGAAAAAGTTGTAATAACTTATTTTTTATTCAGTAGCAGAAATGGGTTTCCATACAGTGACACAAACATGAGTATCAGGAGTTTGAGTTCCCATATTTACCATATTAATGGAGAACCTCCTCTTACATCTACCGTCAGAACAGCCCCTGCCAAACATTTCACATTACAGCATTGAGTCCGCCTCGACATCTATTTCAGCAGAAATTCAATCAGAAAGGAATATTGCGTTGATTTGAACATGCTCTTAGCTCTTGCCCCTCTGTGCCCCTGTGGGTTAAGAGGGCATAAGGAGGGGGATGTTGGGGGGGCTATTACCACGACCCCCCCAACCGGAGCCCTGCAGAGGAGAGCAGAGCGCTGTGATATACTGCAGTCTGCTCGTATCCCTCATTAGAGAGCTGCCACTAATGGTGTGGAAATAATTAGCAGACTCTAATGGGAAATCTTATACCTGTGAATCATTTTTCCCTGTTAAAGCTCTTTCACAACCCTCAGCTCACTCGTTCCTTGCTTTTTTCCAAAAGTTTACATAAACCTTGCAGAATCTACAAAATGTTAATTATTTTACCAAAATAAGAGGGATTATACAAAATGTATATTATTTTTTATTTAGTACTGACATGAATAAGATATTTCACTTAGTTGATGCCCCCATTCAAAAGTTTATGTACACTCCATTCTTAATACTGTAATGTACCTAAATGATCCACAGCTGTTTTTTGGTTGGTATGTTTGTTTTGTTTTGTTTAGTGACAGTTGTTCATGAGTCCCTTGTTTGTCCTGAACAGTTGAACTGCCCGCTGTTCTTCAGATAAGTCAAATTTACCCTGATCTTCTTTGAGTTTTGGCGAGGTTCCCCTGCGGACATGAAAAACAACGCGTGGCAACATGTTAAAGTAGCCATTTTCCGCGGGAAAACGGCGGACTTGGCAACACTGATGAGTCCCTCACATGCATGCCTCTTATTTTGGTAATAATTAACATTTTGTAGATTCTGCAAGGTGAATGTAAACCTTTGAGTTCAACTGTATGTTCGTTTTACAAATTCAGTTCTGAGAGAAGCGTTAATTTTCTTGATTTTTTCTAGCATTACTACGCACCAAAGGACCACTGAGATCAAAAGGTACACAAAAGCAGAATGAATTAACATTGAAAATACAAGAACGGCAAAAAAGTAAAGAAATGGACATCCATTTAGTATGTTCACATCGGAAAAACAGTACGTGACATAAACGTAGGCTAACTATATTTTCTTAACGTTACCTCTAAAAATGATCTAAAAATTATCTTTTTGTTTCAGTAGGTGCCACTTCATCCAACGTTGTTTGTTCTCAGCATCTGTTTGTTTTACTTACTAGTGATGGGTCGTTCTTGAACGATTCGTTCATTTTACATGAATAATATGACTCGGGAAGAACGTCGTCTAGCGTAGTGATTCGTTCAGTCGCGCATGCGCAACATCCTATTAGGTTCTGTGCTGGAATTAGTTCACCTGTTTCAGATCTTCGGGTTTTTCGAGTCGTTCGTTCATTTTATAGGGCGTTCACGTGATGAACGAACGACTCAAACCCGAAGACTCGAGAGATGAACTAATCAATTCTCTTTCCAGCTGCATTGGTTAAGTTTATGGGGCTGTCACATGATAAACGAACGGGTCAAACCCGAGATAAGAGATCAGATAAGAGGTGAGGTGAGCTAATCATAAACTAAAGACCCAGGTAAACAATGAATTAATGTTTTCTGTTTCTTATAGCATTATAGTTTTGTCTTGTTTGTAGTGTGATCAACGTTTGTGTAAGCAGTAGATGTGTTAGGGAGGTAACACGTAATATCTTTATTATATTTTGCTAAAATGAACGAAATGACTCGAAAAAAGATTCGATCATTTTGCTGAACGAGACTCAAAGGTCCGAGTCGGTGAAATGATCCGAACTTCCCCTCACTATCACTTTCTAAATCTGATCGGCAAATGATTCAGTGAACGGCCCGAATCAATGTGAATCGGTTCACACCGTTTGGGAAACCCGATCGGCCAATTCACTCAAAAGAAAGAACCGATTCAAAAGAAGGACTGATTCAATGATTCAATGATCGGCATCGGCACACGTGACATAACTGCTAATTATTCTCAGAGAAAATGTTTCTCAGGTCATTCGGAGCCCATAAAAGTTTCCACAAAGTTTTCAGGTTTTTCCATTCACTTTATTTTCTGATCATACTGAAGGCTTTCACAGAGGTATCACAGTTTTTACAGTAGTAGCTGTATAACTATGGTATTTTGGCAGGAACTACTGATGATTTGTACAAGAGGGGTGACATGACATGTCAGTGCTGGTCTCTTTTGTCAGTGCAGACTATGTTTCATGCCTATTTTTCCCAGAATGCTCCATTTTTTAATTCTGAGAGTAAATCTTTTCGGATCTGCAGGAAACAAACGCTTCAAAAGTATTTATTTGCATAATAAAGATGCACTCGAAAATACTGGTATTAAATACCAATGATCATCCACTTTAGGGTGATGAATATTTAGGGAAATAATTGTTTACGACGCTCGAGCGTCGAGCTGATCTGGTAATCAGGCTATGAAATACAATATTTATTCATTAGAGCGAACTTAATGAGGCCTCGCGGCGCTAATTATGAAAAGCAGCGTAGCGCTAAATGAGCGCGAGAGAGAAGGCGCGTGCGAGGGAGCGCGAGCGCGCGCGCTTTTCTTACCTGTTTCCCGCGCTGCAGGGTCAGTGGGCATCACGGAGCTCTGTGTGATTATACGCGATGGCCCCATAAACACTGCGGCATTGCAGCGCAGCCTGGCAGAGGCACGAGTGGTCGTGACTGCCGTTGTATCCGTGATTAATAATTATGTGGAATATTGAGTATTTATTATGGGCCCCTTTCATTGCGCATTGTTCAGACGTGCGCTTCTGTTTGCCTGTTGAGAAGAGAGACCAGAAGAGCAAATTGCTCACACAATCTCCCGCAGTTAAACATTGATTGAAAGAGCAGGAGGAAGAGAAAGGGTGAAATTAGATTTCTAGCTACTTTATAGCAGTATAGGAGAATACAGAGTATAATAAGATATAATATTTCTCTTTAATAAAGAGATTAAAGAATTTTAATGCACTGAAATCTATTAGGATGCATCTTATGATCCTTTAGATTTCACACCGACAGTGAATGCCTGCATACTGTCTACTATTCACAGAACACTGCCTACTTAAAATACTAATACTGCTATTATTAATATAATAATAATAATAAACAGCTTGTCTTGATAAATGTAAACATTTATGTGAAATAGCAAGCATAATATTATTACTATTTATGCAGTATTTAGTATGTTCACTGTGCACAGTTTGCATAAAGTGTGCAATGTGGAAAATCCCATGATGCAGTGCACTTAACTTTCCATTTGCAATGTGACTATGAACACTATAAACAATTGACTACAGTCATGACTTTTAACCTGTATTTTAACTTTAAATCAACAATTTAAAGATGTTTGCCCAAAAAATGTGACAACCATGTATCGGTAACAGAAATGTTTGTCCTTGCATAATGCATATTATTTCATTTTAACAATAATAACACTACTACTACAACTATTATTATTATTATTATTATTATTTTAAATAGCAAGCAGCATGTACTCTAAAATGTCTTAAGTAGCAGGAGTATATTTGTAGCAATAGCAAAAAATACATTGTGTGGGTCAAAATTATCGATTTTACTTTTATGCCAAAATCATTAGGCTATTAAGTAAAGATCATGTTCCATGTAAATTTCCTACCCTAAATATATCAAAACTTAATTTTTGATCAGTAATATGCATTGCTAATTTCATCTGGACAACTTTTCTCACAATTTTCTCAGTGTTTTGATTTTTTTGTACCCTCAGATTTCAGATTTTTTATTTATTTATTTATTTATTATTATTATTATTATTATTATTATTATTATTATTATTTTGATGTATAAATCTCAATTAAAAAAAAAAAAATACGTTTATGACTGGTTTTGTGGTCCAGGGTCACAAATAGCAAGTAGTTCATTCTGAAGTATTAGTCTATTCTGAGTCAAGAAAAATAAGGTAAAAATCATGACTGATATTACTTCAGGTTCATTTGTCACATTGGAAATGGAACGTGACATGCATTTTTGGAAATTCTGTTCCATAAAGTGTCCTCTAATATTGAGCATTTTAGCAAATGCATTAAGTCATTTGACATGCATACAGAATATATGCATACTATGCACAATGTGCATAATGGATACTGCAGTAACAGTAAGAGCACTGTAGCAGAGCAGGTCACAGCTCTCTAGACTGGACTGTGAGCTGATCGTCTGCAGTGAGTCTGAGGATGCTGGGATTGTATGACAAGTCCCCATCAGCGCTAGTCCAGCTCTGCGTGCTGATGCTAACAGCAGTTCATGTCAGAGACGTTATCAGGGAGAGACGCCCGACTGCAGTGGTTCCATCTCACAGGAAATTGCTAACTCACCCTAACAAAAGAAAGCACAAGTGCACTCACAGTGCAGTCCTCAGAGCAAGCCAGATAAGATGACATTATAAATAGTGAATTTCCAGAGAAGGGGGTTGTGGGGGCTGAACTTCTCAATTCTCTCTCTCTCTCTTTCTCTCACTCTCTCTATACCGGTGGCATTAAGGCTGTTTGAGAGACTTTGAAAAGCTATTTGAAAGAGTGCCTTATGCCTTCAATAGAATCACAAGAGTATGATAATATATAGATTTAGAAATAAAGATTTGAAGAAAAAAAAGTGCATAATCTTATTTACAGCCAGTCTAAAATGTTAAACACAGTTATATACGGAGCATTACTCAATCATATAGTGCTAAAACATTGTATTACTGACTACAACTTCTAGATAAATAGAAATAAATATACAGAGAGAGCATTTGTGTAAGATTCATCTCAAGTTTGATTAAATTCTGAAGGGTCTGTGTGAGGAGGCGCAGTGCAGTGTTGCTCCTGAAGGGGGAGCTCTGATACAGGACACTTTCTGAACCACAGTCTTCACACCTGTGTCAAACAGAGCTGGACTAGCTGGACGTTTAAACTCTTAAATTAGGGCCTTATATTTGTAGCCTAAAATTATATCATCAACCAGGAGAGCTTCGGCCACCAAAGGGGAAATGATATTTCAGGCTAGACAGCTTGCTGGTCAATGAAAACCCACAATGGTGAACCTTTAGTTAGATTATTAAAACAAAAAACAAGACAAAACTTTTAATATAGGCATATTATAAAACATACTTATATATATATATAAACAGTGTTAAGTGTGTGTATATATATATATATATATATATATATATAAATGAGTATAACACATTTATTTGATGCCTTGTTTTCTGAGAAACTGAACAAAAAAAGAAATGGATCTTGATTTAACATTCAAGTACTTAAGTTTTTTTTGCAGGTACAGTAATAGTTATGGTTATTTTCCATATATTTCTATATTCTATTGGTTGGGAACAAAGGTATTCAAGCCTTAGGCCTTTTTTTGTTTTGTTTTGTTTAGTTTTGTTTTTTTGGGGATGAATTAAAAAGTTGGAAATTGTATTTTTAATACTTTAAAGTGTCACTAATACAGCTCCTTTTGTAATACATTGTATAAATATGCAATGTATTATATATTTATATTCATATTATTCCCTTTAATTTATTCCCTAAAGGTTCTTTACTTGGTCATATATAGAGAGAGAGTTTATTTGCAAAAAAAAGACAACTTCTTGTTTTTTTTTTTTATTTTTTTCAAAAATCATGTTTTTATTATGTTATCATGTTTTTATTGTGTTAGTTAGCTGTATTTTATTTAGTTATTTTTACTTAATCAAAATAATTCAACTGCAGTTTGATTAATTAATTGGAATAAAATGATTTTTGAAAAACAAAAAACAAACAAGTTATCTGTTTTTGCAAATTAACTCTTCATATATATATATATATATATATATATATAATTCAGAGTATTTTAAACAAGAATGTCATATGCAGAATATAAGACAAAGCACACTTATGGAGTTGTGAATGTCAGCTCCTCAATTACATAAAATATCATCATCAGCTTCACAGTAATTAAACTTAGTAAGTAATGATGATTATTATTAATCAATCTGATGTGCTACTGTGCTGTGCTACTGATCTGTGTTATAAGAAAAAGAAGCTTTTTAGATTCCAGATTAGGTGAAACAAGATTAAAACAGTAAAGTTAACCTTCTGAACACCTAACAAAACAAACTGAAAGGCTCTTGCGAATAGTTAATATTTCTTCTGTTTTATTTGTGCATATACAGCAGTGGCTGTGCTGGACACTGTGGAGTTATACAGGAGTGTAATGTCTGACTGTAAGAGAGAGCGAGTGCAATGGCCGGGTTTTATTGAGCTCATCCGTTACTCTCTGAGCTGTGATGTGAGGCACTCGTAAGCTTCATTAGTTTTTACCTCATTAATCTGCTCTCTCATAACCTGTAACACACAATTCACCTCAGTTCATTACACCACACAGCCCGCGCCAGAGGCCTCCATTCATATAAAAATATACTATTTGATAAGGATTGTTTGAAAACAAACAAGTAGACATTTCATTCATTTAATTCTCAGTTATGCAGTTATAAGTGTTCAATGAGATATTGTAAACAAGTTTTGGCATTTCTTATGCACTCTCTCAACTAAAACAAACAAGACATTCACTTTTAGAAAATAATATATAATTGCATTATATATTCATTTATTTAATTAAATATTACATTGGGTGATGGTCTTTTTATTAATATTTTGTATCCCATCCAGACAGAATAATACATATTTCTTTTCTTCGTAAATTAAAAAAAATATATATATATTAGTTTTCTTTAGAAACTTTTAAAACTTTTTTCAGCTGTTTATTTATCCATCCATTTATTATCCATCCACAACCTGATTTTATTTCCAACTAAAATTGTATTAAAAATAATGGTTCTTTTTCTTTTTAGTGAAAGCGGTACATATAACAGATATTGCATATATAAGCGCGTAATGTATGTTTAGTGTCTTCTCTTTTTAATGGATCATTTGTTTAATATCAAACTAACCTCAAAATATCAATGTGTCATTAAAAATGTGTGTGTGTTTAGGTGTCAACAATGTCCTCACATTTAGATGAAGCACAGGCAGGTGACCACAGCTTTTTTACATTATGTCCATTACTTTATGAAGTTTGTGGAAAGATCCTGTCCAATGTAATACAGAAAGTCCAACACCTGTCACATAATATAACAAAACTGTGTTTAGCAGATGCTTGACTCCCATATTGTACATTGTCTTCTGAAGTGAAACCGTTTTTATCTGTTCTTACAAATGTATCCTGATGAATCAAGCCCATTAAATGTGACCTAACACTCAAGCAGGGACAGTAATACTAATTCGTATTAAATCAAATGAAGGAACGAATGTTCGGCAATTAATCTAATGATTTCATTGCCCTTCAATATTCCTTGTTTGATTCAGTCTGAACTATTGCAGTGAAGCGAATGTGCTCATTATAGCAGCTTTCCTCAATTTACAGACATTTTGACTGAAAGAATCAATCTACGTATGTATCTGTTGTATATTCAACACACACAGAAACAGTTTTGTTGTTATAACCTGATGTATAGAGGTTGTTTTAGTGACCTGAAATAATATCTATCGATCCAGTTCTCAGATATATTTTAAATGATGTAAGTTTGATTAATATAAAACACACGTGAGTATTCTAACTGAACGTAACCAGCGCTTCTGCTTTGAGAGCACAAGTTGGTTTCTGTAAAACAGGGCCGCAGCGTGTTGACTGAACGTCTGAACGGCATTCTCCCAAAATCCCACAAGTAATGCATTGTTTAAAAACCCCTAATATATCCCAGAGCTAAAATAATTTAAATAATACATTAAAAATTGTCACAGGGAAAAAAATGTAATTGCAAAATATCAAATTACACCCTGGAGCTTGATTCTTTAACCAAACATGCTCTGGCTGGTTAGGTTCTGTCACAGAGGACCAGGCTGCCACGCACACATTAATTTCTCCTCTCTCAGAGGCAAGAAAACAATTAGGTGTCTGGAAACGCATTTCACCATCAGCCACTTGACACAGTTTTGGACTTATCACAGGGGCAACTGTCTGCGGAAGGGCGAGAGACAAAGTCATTACAGTCAGACTTCTAGGAAAAGCTCACGATTTGAAAAACATTTCAATTAGGAGCGATGCTAAATAGAGTAATGCGGTGACTTTCAACCGGTGGATCGTGACCCAGGTCTGTTCTGACAGCAAAACAATGCAAATAACCACATGCAAACAAACCACATAATCATTCATAGCTATATAGGATAGCAAAATAATTCAAGTTAATTTTGGAAAGAAGGAGAAAATGCTTCCAGTATATTTTACATTTGAAGGCCAATTCAGTCAGTCTGCAGTATCACACTGTAATTAATCACATTGTAAGATTAACATTTATTGTTGAAATTACAATAAAAGTTGCAATTGTAAGATAAAGTTACAAATCTTTTTTTTTTTTCTTCTTTTTTTTTTGACTGAGGCAGAAGCAGGCATCTATCCCTATGTAACATATTGCAGAAAAAATAACTGGTTTAAAATGCAAGATATGACCACACTGCAATTAATGTGGGATATGAAGTCGCACTGCAAAATTGATATTTATTGTTGCAATTATGATACATTTTGGAGTTGCAACATATAAAGAAACAGGCTTCCATCCCTGTGCAGTTTGCAAATAGCAGAAAAAAGCTGCATTACAAGAAAAAAATAGTAAAGTAATGCATTCATTTTAAAATTTACAAGAAAATATCTGTTACTTTTTCAAATAAGTAACACCAGGTACTTTTTTTCCCGTATTTATTGATTGAAAGCTCTCCTGTCCCCATGATGAGAGAAACTGAGTGTAAGATGTTACTTATTTATATTAATATTTATACTTATTTATTCTAGAATAAATGTGAAAATGGATTAATTCATCTCACAAAAAAAAGATTGAGTATTCTTCAAAATAAATACCAACACTGAAAAGAAGCTCAGACTGTGATGCAATAATTAAATGTTAGATAATGCAAATATCCTTTATGTATTTAATCCCATTTTTTAACTTGTGTCTTTGCTGCTGACCTTCAATGATCCAGTTCAACCATACTAATAAGCAAAAATTACTCAAGATAAATTAACATTTGTTTTGTTTGTTTTTTTTTTTTGCAGAAGAATGTTGAACTTTCTTCTTCTGTGTTCTGCTGTACAGATGTGAATTTACTTTGCCGTCAGCCTAGGGCTTTTGGTGTGAAAGGGCTTTTACATGTAAAAAATAGAACATTTATATTAAAAACAAACAACCAAGCCCTGCCCAGATTTAAAACGTAATGCAAAAGTAACGTAGTGCATTACTTTCCATAAAAACAAACTAACGTAATTAATTACTTTTTTAGGGAGAAACGCAATATTGTAATGCATTACTTTTAAAAGTAACTTTCCCCAACACTGAACGTTACTTTTAAAAGTAATGCATTACAATATTGAGTTACTCCCTAAAAAAGTAACTAATTGTGTTACTTAGTTACTTTTTATGGAAAGTAATGCATTTCTTTACTTTTGCGTTACTTTTTAAATCTGGGCAGGGCTTGTTTATTTTTTAATATAAAAAGTTTTTATATTTGTCTATTTTTGGCAAATGTAAAAGCCTTTTCACACCAAAAGCCTCAGGCTTTGAGAAAAGTAAATTCACGTCTGTACAGTAGTTCAGCAATAAAAAAAAATGAAAACAAATGTTAGATTATCTTAAGTAATTTTGGTTATTAGTATGGTTGAATTGGATCATCGAAGGTTGGCAACAAAGACACTGGTTAATAAAATGGTATTAAATGCATAAAGGATATTTGTATTATTTAACATATTTAATTATTGCAGGATTGCATCATATTCTGAGTTGAATATCACTGCTTTTTATTCATTTTGAGGAATAATGAATCTGAACTGAGATGAATTAATGCATGTTCACATTAGTAAATGTTAATAATAATACAAATGTTTATATTTGACCACTGTTATACAATGTTGCCTGGAGGCAACAAACTTAAAAAAATAAATTTCAATAAATTTTAAAAATAACGAAAATGTTTATTGAAATTGTTATAGTGTCCAATTTTAAGCACAAAAACATCACAAATATTTTTTTTTCTGCATTGATGTCATATTGAGTTTCTATGGAGGGTTAAAAGTTGAAAGTCTGAGTGTGTGAAAGTGAAGAATTAGCACTGTAGCTTCTAAGTTTTTATATAATGTATTCATGCTTAGTTTATAGCACAATTATAATTAAATATTATTAAAAAGTAACTTGTTATGATGTTACTTGTAATGAGTTACCCCCAACATTGAAAATCACATTTTGATATATAAAGCATGACAAACAAAATTGCAATTGTGGAATATGAAGTCACATTGCAGTATTGATATTTATCATTGCAATTATGATAAATTAAAATAAATTGTCAGACATAAAGAGGCAGAAACTTCCATCCCTATGCAGTTCACAAACTGAGAAAATAAATAAATGCAAGTTATAATTTCACGTTATGAGATGTAAAACTGCAATTATGAAAAACAAAATCACAATTGCGGGACATGAAGTCATACTGCAAGATCGATATTTATATCCTGATAAATGTTGCAAATGTTAGGGATAAAGTTACAAATCCTTCCTTATTCCTTATTTATACTGAGGTGGAAATAGACTTCCATTTCTATGCAGTTCTTGGCAATTCAATCTTTGATATCAAGCACATTTTTGTTTACTTTATGACAAGCAGTTTTGGTGCTGTGTTGAGTTACTACATGATGTCAATGTAAAATCTTGGCACTGAGGCAAAACCAGTTAAGATGCACTGGTCTAAGACTTCTATTGTTCACTTTGTAGATGTCAAGTGTGTGTGTGTGTGTGTGTGTGTGTGATCTCTCCTGATCCCCACCTGTGTTCTCTCATTCAGCTCTCGGCACCTTTCAAAACAAGGTAAGGCTAGTAGTGTTGCTGCGTTAGGATGATCAAACAGAGCGCTATCACGTGTGTGTGTGGTGACAAGGGCAGTGCGTGCAGATATTCTTTAATTGTGGCAGGCCTTACTGCCCCTGCCTGTCAATCACAGCGCTTTGAATTGCACGAAATTTGCTCCATTCCTTCAGTTAAATGATGTATCCAATTAAAAGCGTTAGAATTCATGATCTTCACTCAAGGTTAAATGAAGGCACTCGCTGCTGTCACCGAGGGTGATTAAACGCTGCCTACATTAGCCACAGTCGGCACAAAAAATTCAAATTTGGCTCTAAAGCTTGAATCTTTATTCATTATCAAACACACTCGCAGTATAAATGCGTCACACTTTTCCTCCTAATCACCAAGTTCATTCGGAAACTGCCCACTGTTTCCACACTGAAAAGGATGTGATCTTTAAATTGCGCCACACACACACACACGTGCGGACACTAGCGTAGATGTTCAAAGGCCCGTCGTGGGGAAGATAAGGCAGGTTTGTCGCACCAGCTCAGATCAAACCCCTGCACATTTAAAAGGGAACTTTGAATTAGTCTAACAGGATGAGGTTGTATTATCATGAGGTGTTTTGGTAAACATGACCATGTGTGAGGTCTCACTCTTATTTCATTTTAGTAATTAAAAAAATAGTTAACTTCTTGCGATTGTTGAAAACACAGTAGTTAAAACAGTAAAGCATGGTGCTGGCAATGCCAACGTAATGGGTTTGATACCCAAGTAATATATGAACTGATAAAATGTGTACTTTGAATAAAAATGTAAGTCTTTTTGGATAAAAGCATCTGTCAAATGCATAAATAAAAATGTAAGAAAATCAAGGTTGAAAAAAAAAAGTCAGTAGTTTCAGACTAACTGCTGCTTATGAACATGGACCCTATTTAATTCACACTTTTGGATTTCATGTGCAAAACAAAATAAAATAAAATAAAATAATATGCAAGAAAGTCACATTGTGAGATAAAAACCCATTTTGACACATAAAGCCAACTATAAGAAACTAAATCGCAATTGTGCAATATGAAGTTACATTGCAATATTGATATTTATCATTGCAGTTATGATCAATTTTGCAATTGCAAGATATAATGAGGCAAAAACAGGCTTCCATCCCTAGTTTGCAAACTGAGGAAAAATAAATATTGCAAGATATAATTTCCTCATTGTAGGATATAAAGCTGCAATTATGAGAATCGAAATCGCAATTGCAGGACATGAAGTCGTATTGCATAAATATAATTGCAAGAAAATCAAGGTTGAAAAAACAGTCAAAGTAGTTTTAACTGTTGTTTATGAACATGGACCCTATTTAATTCATGCTTTTGGATTTCATGTGCAAAATAAAATTAAATTAATAACTAAATTAGTTATTAAAGACTAAATCTTGTGAAATAGAAGTACACTTCAGCTTACTTTTAAAAAGAGTAGTTAGTATAGAAAGAATATACAATATATACATAAAATTTGAAAGCAAGTGCAAACTGAACATAAAGTTTTTGGGCACTAAACTGCATGTTTGTTACAAAAAATGAAATGTATACAATTTTATTTAAATACAGTTAGTTACTTAAAAGTACCTTTTTTAACCCACTACAGTAGGACTCAAGTACATCATTAATTTCATAATTCAGTTGTTAGAATATGTTTAAATTGTACCGCCAAATGTTAAACTAAAATCTATTCTAACATAATTTTAGTAAACTATTTGTAATTACACATTTGTAATAATGAAGTTGCAGTATCATTTAAAATGTATTACATCTAAATATAATATTGAATAAAACGCTAAATTATAATCAAATACTTTATGTATGCTTTAGTATGTTAGCCAGCACATCAAAATAAGTGTGCTTTAGAGCATGAAAAGACTTTAATTAGACAGTATTACAAAGTGCACTGTTTCAAAAAGTGTGTTAAGAAACATTATATATGATCAAAATGCAGTTTTTTAAGAACATACTTTTAAGATTTGAAGCACACAACAAATGCACATCAAAACACTAACGGCAGCTAGTGTTAATATAATAAAGGTTAATGACAAATATGATTTGAAAATAAAAATGGCATAACCACTGAGATACGATGAGACACCTGGGATACGTTTTCCACTTTACAATCAACTGCAAAAGCCACAGAGACGCACAGGTCTTATGTATGGAACGCCCACGTTTCACTAGTCAATCAATTCCTGATGGATCAAATCAAGTCCTGCTTTACATTTCAATTATTCGCTCTTGAATATGTCACATTATAATGGTAAATCTGTGATTAGAGATCTTTGTTCATATTTGGGATGCGCTGAAATCCGTAAAAAAGGTAAAGAACGGATGAGAAGAGCCCTGTCCTCACTCACCTTCTGCAGAAATAAAGGCATGATTAGCTTCATTTCAACAGCCCACACAAACCCTTAGAATCCAGTGTGTGAATTACCTGTCAAAGAGTCTGGGAGTTTCACAAAAGTACAAAACATTCAGTGGACTAGAAAATGACAAAAATGAGGCATAGCGTGCTGTGACGTGCATTAATTTGCTGTGCTAAGATAGATTGTGGCTGGGGGTGTTTATATGCATGCGTGTGCTGGGATATGTTTTGTGTTGAGGGGTGATAAATGCGACAGACTCCGGGAGGACAGCAGTGAATTATGACCTCATGATAAAACACAAATCAGCCAGTCCACACCACACCACTTTCCTCCAAACTTTCCAATTTAGCACTTTTAATTAGCCCTTGAAGACTATATTTTTGTCATCTACAATAACGTCTAGGTTACGTACGTAACCCTCGTTCCCTGAAGGAGGGAACAGAGACGTTACATATGGGAACTCGCTTGAGAGTCCAATCATCTCCAAGCCTTATTCAAAAGGCCAATGAACATTCATGAACATTGGCGAGTGGTATTTGCATGCCGAGCCACTCCCCCGTACATACGGGTATATAAGATGGCGGCGTGCAACCACTCATTCAGGCTTTTGCTGAGGAGCCGAGCTGCAGCCCGGCGTCAGCGCGACGTCAGGTCGTGGCAGGGGATGTAACGTCTCCGTTCCCTCCTTCAGGGAACGAGGGTTACGTACGTAACCTAGACGTTCCCCTTCAGTCGTTTCACTACGACGTTACATATGGGAACAGACCCATGGAACAGGCCACGAACCAGACGTCGCGTTACGCAACACACCGCGTGCCGACAGGCGGACGTGTCAGCAGACGGATATGAGCGTAACCTTCCCAACGCCCTGGGGGCCAATAGGGGGCCCCACAGGGATGCCAGTTGTACTGAAGCAGGAGTTGGGGGGGCGGAGCACATGAAATCTCTACATGTGGAACACAAGAAATTCAATATATCCATAGATTTTAGGGATATATGAGGGAAACATCGGCCTTCTGGCTGACCGTGGAAAAATACTGAAACATGTTGCCACAACCTGCTGGGCGAAGGAGACCCAACCGGAGCACAGACAAGCACTACTCCGCACTAGGCCTGACTGCGGGGCATGGAGGACCCAGGTTCGCCGGAGGGAACAACTGAGGGAAATAGCGCACGGATCCATTAGGAATGGCGCAGCAAGCCGACACCAGCCGGACTCCCGCTCGCCTGTGATGTCTATGTTAAGACACGGGAGGATACGGCCTCTACGCGAAGGTTGTAGAACCTGGCGAAGGTATTAGGTGTCGCCCAACCCGCAGCTCTACAGATATCTGCTAGTGAGGCGCCATGAGCCAACGCATAGGATGAGGCAACACTCCGTGTGGAGTGGGCACGAACACCTAAGGGGCATGGCTCTCCCTGGTTTTGGTACGACAGGGAGATGGCATCTACCACCCAATGGGCCAACCTCTGTTTGGAGACAGCATTCCCTTTCTGCTGACCTCCAAAGCAGACGAAGAGCTGCTCGGTGCGTCTGAAGTGCCGAGTGCGGTCCACGTATATACGCAGAGCGCGAACTGGACACAGCAGCGCAGAGGCTGGGTCTGCCTCCTCCAGGGGCAGAGCTTGCAGGTTCACCACCTGATCGCGGAAAGGCGTGGTGGGAACCTTGGGCACATAACCGGACCGGGGTCTCAGGATGACGTGAGAATCGCCGGGCCCGAATTCTAGGCACGCTTCGTCGACAGAGAAAGCTTGTAGGTCCGTACCCTCTTGATGGAGGCCAGTGCAGTCAGGAGCGCTGTCTTAAGTGACAGATATTTTAGCTCAACCGATGCAAGTGGCTCAAATGGGGCCGCCCGCAGGCCCTGGAGGGCGACGGAGAGGTCCCAAGAGGGTATGGGGTGCGGCCTGAGGGGATTAACCCTTCTTGCACCCCTCAGGAACCTCACGATGAGTTGGTGCTTACCTAGGGATGTTCCATCCACTGCATCGTGGTACGCTGCAATGGCAGCAACGTACACTTTGAGAGTTGAAGGGGACAGCCTGCGCTCCAACTTTTCCTGCAGGAAGGAAAGCACTACTGCAATCGTACATCTCTGTGGGTCCTCCCCGCGAGAGGAACACCAGTCGACGAACAGACCCCATCTCAGCGCATAAGCCTGCCTTGTGGAGGGGGCTCTGGACTGAGTGATAGTTTCTATCACGGCCTGTGGAAGGCCGGAGAGGTCTGACGCGTCCCGTCCAGGAACCAGACGTGCAGGTTCCACAGGTCGGGGCGCGGGTGCCAAATTGCGCCCATCCCCTGAGAAAGAAGGTCTCTCCTCAAGGGGATTTTCCAGGAGGGGCTGCCGCGAGGGAAATGAGTTCTGGAAACCAGGTCCGGGTGGGCCAGTATGGCGCAACCAGCAGAACCTGCTCCTCGTCCTCCCTGATCTTGCACAGTGTCTGTGCAAGGAGGCTCACTGGGGGAAAGGCGTACTTGGGCCCCGGAGGCCAGCTGTGTGCCAGTGCGTCCCTGCCGAGGCTGTTGGGAGCCTCGTTGAGGGAGTAGAACCGCTGGCAGTGGGAGGATTCGGGGGAGCAAACAGATCTATCTGGGCCTCCCCGAAATGGCTCCAAATCAGCTGGACTGTCTCGGGGTGGAGTCGCCATTCTCCAGGATGGGTGGACTGCCGTGAGAGCTGGGGCTGCACGGTTGAGTTCTCCTGGAATGTGAACGGCACGTAGCGATTTCAGCCACGTTTGACTCCATAGGAGCAGATGGCGGGCGAGTTGTGACATGCGACGGGAGCGTAGACCACCCTGACGGTTGATGTAGGCTACAGTCGCTGTGCTGTCGGTGCAAACAAGCACGTGCTTGTGACGCAACGTCGGTCGGAAGTGACGAAGGGCCAGAAGCACAGCCAACAACTCTAGGCAATTGATATGCCATTGCAGTTGAGGTCCTGTCCAGGAGCCCGATGCTGCTTGCCCGTTGCATACAGCACCCCAACCCGTGGAAGAGGCATCCGTGTATACCACAAGATGCCTGGAGACTTGTCCCAGGGGGACTCCGGCCTGAAGGAAGGCCGGGTCTGACCACGGGCTGAACAGGCGGCGACACTGCGGGGAAACGCCAATCCGGAGTGTGCCACGGTGCCATGCCCATCTCGGGACTCGATCGTGTAACCAGCGCTGAAGCGGTCTCATATGAAGCAGGCCGAGCGGCGTCACTGCGGCTGCGGCTGCCATATGCCCCAGGAGCCTCTGAAATGTTTTGAGAGGGACCGCTGTTTTGTGTCTGAATGACTCCAAACACTTCAGCACTGACTGCGCGCGCTCGTTGGTGAGGCGGGCTGTCATACTGACCGAGTCCAGCTCCACACCGAGAAAAGAGATCCTCTGCACTGGGGAGAGTTTGCTCTTCTCTCGGTTGACCTGAAGGCCCAGATGGCTGAGGTGCCGGAGCACCAAGTCCCTCTGTTCGCACAACAGATCTCGCGAGTGAGCTATGAGAAGCCAGTCGTTGAGATAGTTGAGGATGCGAATGCCCGTCTGCCAAAGAGGGGACAGGGCAGCCTCCGCGACTTTCGTAAAGACGCGGGGAGAGAGGGAGAGGCCAAATGGAAGCACTTTGTACTGATACGCTCGACCCTCGAAAGCAAACCGTAGGAAGGGTCTGTGTCGAGGCAGGACCGAGACGTGAAAGTACGCGTCCTTCAGGTCGATGGCTGCAACCCAATCCTGGGGACGAATGCATGTTAGGATGCGCTTCGTCGTGAGCATCTTGAACGGCAGCCTGAGAAGGGACCGATTCAGAGCTAGAAGATCCAGGATGGGTCTTAACCCACCGCTCTTTTTGGGCACGATGAAGTAAGGACTGTAAAACCCTGACTTCATCTCGGCTGGAGGGACAGGCTCGATTGCGTCCTTCGCCAGTAGGACTGCAACCCCCGCACGAAGCACAGCAGCATGTGTGTCCGAATGGACAGAAGTGGAAAGGACGCCTCTGTACCTGGGCGGACGCCTGGCGAACTGAATCGCATAGCCGAGACGTACCGTCCGAATCAACCACCGCGAGGGGCTGGGAAGCTGAAGCCAGGCTCCCAGCCTGGTCGCCAGGGGTATCAAAGGGACGTTGACCGACGTGACCGCAGTGGGGCAGCCTGGGGGGGGGAAGGGGAAGGGACTGATCCCAGAAGGAAGAACGTCCTGGAGAAAAGTCAGACTGCACTGGGCAGCGCTTACCTTCTTCCCTGGTTCCCGCGCTGGCGACATCAGGCTCCGAGTCCGAATCCGAGGAGACACTTCTTGGGCGCTGCTCAAAGATGGAACTCGGGGCCTGAACCCCGGAGGTGAGAGAATTGACTCTTTCTGTGACAGCTCCCGGCCCTCCACCGGGAGTGGGGACGTTGATGTTGTTATCCCCCAAAGAGCGATTCCCTCCACCTCCAGGTTGCCCGTGTCAGGGACGCTTCGCAGATCTTTTGCGGGTGACCGGCCCCTGAGACGCGGGCGGCGCCGCTCTCCCACGGCCAGCTCGACGTCGGGCTGCCAATCTGGTGTCATGTACCTTAGCAGGGGACGGAGCTGGTTGTTTGGAAGCCGCGGGAGGGCGCCCTCGGCGACGAGCAGGCGGAGGTTGGGGCCCTGCGGACGTGGTTGGAATGTCGCGGCGGGGCAGGATGTGTTTAATCGCCTCCGTCTGCTTTTGAACCGCCGAGAACTGCTGGGCAAAGTCCTCGACGGTGTCGCCGAATAGGCCGCCCTGGGAGATAGGAGCGTCGAGAAACCGTGATTTGTCGACATCTGCCATCTGGGCCAGGGTCAGCCATAGATGTCGCTCCTGGACCACTATGGTGGACATCAACTGACCAAGGGAACGCGCCGTCACCTTCGTAGTCAGTGGCGGCGCGGAGTTCCTCCATTGCACCCTGGTCAGAACCCCTCTCGTGCAGATGTTTCAACACCTTGGCCTGGGACACCTGTAAGGTGGCCATGGCGTGCAAGGCGGTGGCAGCCTGTCCAGCGGCGCGGTAAGTCCGGCCCGCGAGAGCGGACGAGAACTCACACGCCCTGGAGGGGAGATGGGGCCGATCCCGCCAGGTGGCAGCGCCGGGCGGGCATAAATGCACCGCGACAGCGCGCTCGACCTGAGGGACCGCCTCATAACCCCGGGTTGCACCGCCGTCGAGAGAGGCGAGGGGAGAGGAGCTGGGACGTGGACGAGAAGAGTGCGGGGCTCGCCAAGTCCTCACCAGCTCCTCATGCACCTCCGGGAAGAAAGGCACTGGGGGAGAGCGCGGCGGTGCCGCGGGAGCCCTCCCCAGAAACCAATCATCCAGCCTAGAGGGATCGGCCGGAGGTGTTTTGGGCACCTCCAGACCGATCTCCTTGGCGGCTCGGAGGAGCATAGCCGACAGTTCAGCATCCGTCTCAGACGGGGCGGCAACCGCAGAGGGGTACCGACCCGCCGAGTCGTCAGCCTCATCGTCAGACTCTCCCTCTGATGCTGCAGCAGACATCTCGATCTCCTGGGGAGCGCCAAAGGAGATACCCAGCCCGCTGTACGGGGAGGTATACTGCTCTGGCAGCTCAACGGGACTGCGCGGTGACGCAGAAGTCCGCGGGGCTTTGGGGGCCGACGGAACATTCTGCACAGTCACCTGAATGTCCCCCAAGTGCCTCATCGCGGCTTTTATTTATTTATTTTTTTATTTATTTATTTTTTTACCGCGGGAAGACAACAAGGGGTGCCTACTCATGAATGAGCGGCGGGACTTTAACGCAGCCATGGACATACGTTCGCAATGAACGCACGTACCATCCGTGAACGCTGCCTCAGCGTGCTCTCGGCCCAGGCACGTGAGACAGCGATCATGTCCGTCCCAAAGAGGCGAGGAAACTACCGCACCCGGAAGCGCACGGCCGGAGATACATACCGGGAAGATGTCCTCGACAGCCGCGAGAAATTCACTCTTTTGAAATCCCGGTCCGCCCAGGGAGAAACCGCGGCACAACTGTGCTCTCAAACGGGCGGGGCTCGCTGGAGTGCGGGAGGCTTGAATGCCGTGAAAACGGCAGCCCGCAGGATTAGGCTGGCGGCTGCCGAACGCTCTTTTAGATGAAGCTCTTTTAGTAGCTCGGCAGCACGCCAGCAGAGAGAGTGTGAACTCAGGAACTCTTTTTTTTTTTTTTTTTAAATGGCTCAGAAGACGAGGCTCCAAAAGCAAAAGTCTGAATGAGTGGTTGCACGCCGCCATCTTATATAATCACTGACACTTTACGCGCTAGAAAAAAGGAGAGAGAAAACAAGAACGGTTTACATTCCCTTGTGAATAAAGAAGTGTGCTTTATATTGAACGTGCCCTTGTTGTGTACTCATAATCTTAAGTATTTTTTAAAAACTGTACTTTCGCCCATGAACTAATAAGTTGACACACTATATCCAATGACTCTGGTTAATTTGTGAACTTTATTAGATACTTTTTTTTTTGTTATAAGTGAACAATATACCCATTACAGTTTCATTTTTGAGTGGTATGATTCTTTGATGTTAGTTGCTATTACTTTGGATTGATATTTATTTTGTGTGTAACTGGTGAGTGGAGTGATCCTGGGTTGAAATGTTAACTTACATATTTTAAATTCTATTTGGTAGATTTAAAAATAGTCATCGGATGCCTATTTTCCACAAGTTGATATGACTCTTTAGGTTCTTAATGAAATGTCTATAATATATTTTGGTTAAAATTTCTCAGTGGTAGAGTAAAACAACACCCTTTTTACCTTGTCAAAATCAGCTCAGTTCACAGCGAGCCGTTTTGGTGCATATCCCTTTAAATGATAATGAGCTCTGCTCACCCCGCCCCTCTCTTCCGTGGGCTGATGAGCCGTTCTCTGAGAGACTGTAAACTTTAGCCGCATTTAGCCACGAAACTTGCTAACTCGCACATTATTAGTAAACCCTTATAATCACTTTTTCTGTAGGTGCACTTGGATCAGGAATGATTTGTGTGAACATAGACACATTTCGGTAGATCGGGGGGCACGTTCCTTTCAAAAACGTAATCCTCTGTGTCTTCAGCAGCTTAGGTGTCAGGAGTAAAAGACGACTGCTATGTTCATTATTACTTCCAACAACAAAACACCTCAATTCGTTTAGGAGGCATTCTTGTCTACCCCTGCTCAAGTGTCGAAACAATGGCGGACTGTTCACAGCTCTCTCAGGGCGGGTCTGTGCTAAAAGGTCCGTGTCAATAAATAGTCGTGGGAGGGGCCTGTGGATTTGCATCATTATAGGGTGGATGTGTACACACACTGCCAACACAATTATGTTTAAACAATATGTAAAAGTAAATTTTTCCATCCGATGACCCCTTTAATTCTGCTTGGTGCCCGAATTGGTATATTTAAAGAGAGTACATTTTTATGACTATGTTTCTACACTTAAGTACACTTTAAAAAATGAACTTTGCAATAACTTTAAAATAAAAGTTTTACTTTGATGTACATTGTATATCATGTTTTAATAATGTTTAAAAATACAGTTGTTTTGATGTGTTGACTATCATACTAAAGCATTTTGTAATTTTAACTGTAGATGGATATTTGATATTACATTAAAGATAATGTATTTTAAATGTAGAATCTGGAATTTCATCATAAAAGATGTATAATAACAAATATTAAAACAAACAAACAAAAAAACGAAGTTTCAAATGAAGTGACATTAAAGTATATTTTAGTACGTTAAATGCAAAAACAATGGAAGTAATTATGAAATTGCTTTTAAAGATGTACCTAAGTGCTTAATCAAGATTAAAAAATGACTCCAAAGTTCAACTAATGCATTTAATGTTAAACTATAACACATTCTCAAGTAATTACATAATCAATTAACATTCAATTAATTGTGCTAAAACATTACATTTTTAGTTTTAAGTATTATTTTTTTTACAATAGTATTATATATTATTTATATTTTAGGTGTTCTGTTTATATAAGTATTTTATTTCTGTAGCAAATACTGCTTTTACAAGTATGCTGAAGTGTATTTCTTTCTTTTTTTTCTGACCATCATGTGATTATTGAAATGGACCACAAAACCAGTCATAAGTAGCACGGGTATATTTGTAGCAATAGCCAATAATACACTGTATGGGTCAAAATTATCGATTTTTCTTTTATCCCAAAAATCTTTAGGATATTAAGTAAAGATCATGTTCCATGAAGATATTTTGTACATTTCCTACCATAAATATATCAAAACTTAATTTTTGATTAGTAATATGCATTGCCAAGAACTTAATTTGGACAACTTTTAAGGCGATTTTCTCAATATTTAGATTTTTTGCACCCTCAGATTCCAGATTTAGTTGTATCTCAGCCAAATATTGTCCTAACAAACCATACATCAATGGAAAGCTGTTTATTCAGCTTTCAGATGATGTATAGATCTCAATAAAAAAAAGACCCTTATGACTGCTTTTGTGGTCCAAAGTCACAAATGTTATTGAAATACAAAAGGAAATGTCAGAAGAATGTCCAAGCTGCTCTTTTTCCATACAGTAGCATGAAAGTATTATAAAACCATTATAAAACCTGCTCACATGCCTTATGAAGCAATATAACTTCGTTTGATGAAAAGACAACATTTAAGTCATAATTGGTTGAAAATCTTCCTCTGTGCGGCATCTCTCAAATCTCATTTGCACTCATGTATATTCAAGTATAGACATTCAGATACATTTTGTCAAGATGAATTGACGTTTAACCATTAAGGCAGTTACAGTCTGTTAATTATTTTATTTTTAAAAACCAGAACATATTTTTGTGGTGAATATGAAGGAAATGGACTATTACAATCACTTATTCTTCCTCTCACTGCTACAAAGCAGCTCACATCTCCAGTCAGTTAGAGCAGCTTTGATCATTTTACTGGCTGACAGAGTGTCTTTCCCACTCAAGGGTGCAACATTTATAAATAACATTTTGGATAACAGGAACACGACACTGATGGCAGCTAAACAGCGAGTGTTTACCCAGAGAGCATCACCCAGAGGAGCAGAGCTCAGAGCCGAAGCAGCAGTGGGTCTCATTTAAACAAGCCTGAGACAGCAAGCAAATAAATAAGGCCTGCAGCTCTCCTGCCCTTTAATGTATTCAATTAAACCAGTCCCTCTGGAGACAAGACACACACACACACACGCACACTGCTGTGGGGGAACATGATGAGGATCTGAATGCTCTCAATACACTCCATCTTAAATCCTCATTGGAAATTTCTCTCAACAGGTTTCTCCTAATTAACCCTCCCAAAAGGTGATGCACTCTCGCGCTGACGGGGAAAAAATATCAAATTCAAACACATTGAATGAAAGTTTGAGGAAATGGCAGGGCGCGGAACGACGGAGAGCTGTTTACAAAGACATTGTGGCGGTCTTGCGGAGGTTTCATTCATCTGGTTGGAAGGCAGGCAGGTAAAGTGTATGAAAGAACAGGTATACAATAGTCCCTGTGCATGAGAAAAAAACATAATTACACAGCTGGATGTGACATCGCTTCAAATGTCACGGAACTACAACTTCGCTCGAGGATGGCATAAAAGATAAAAGACAAACGTATAAACTTCACGCCGATGTTTCTGGCCCCCCGATGTCAGTCTCTCGGAAAAGCGAATAAAATAATACAAATCTTACAGTCAGAAGCGGCAGGTGAACTCAGACATGAGATGGCTGGTGCAATTACGAGAAATATGTCTGTGACAGAATTAATCTAGTGTCCCTTTGTACTTCCAGCTAATTTTCCATGCAGCCCCATTGTGTTTCAAAACCCCACTGAATTTGTATCTATTAAAATGAATCTCTTATTACGGTGCCTACATGCCTCTCCTCTGCCCTCACATTTTTTTCCATAACAAATCAACTTAATCAAGCTCATTAACTGTCATTATTAGACATTTATTGTTATCTTTCCATGAGCTCTCTTGACAGGCGGTCCCCTCCCACACACGTCCCCGCAACACTGCGGGCACCACTGGGCCCCGACACACACACACGCACACACACGCACAAACACTCTTGTCTTCTTTGTCTTGCGCTAAAACACACACGCAGCCATTTTACCTTCAGGTAGCTGCATCACACCATCATCTCAGTTGATAAAAATGATAAATATGACAAAAGAAAACTTTCAGAGCTCAGAAGAGTTAAAGTGATAGTTCACCCGAAAATTAAAATTCTGTCATCATTTATTCACCCTCATGTTGTTCCAAACCTGTATGAGTTTAGTTCTTCTGTTGACGGTTGCTGTTGACTTCCATATAATGTAAAAAATAATGCTTGGAAGTCAATGGCTACCAGCAATTGTTTGGTTCCCCACATTCTTGAAAATATCTTCTTATGTGTTCAGCAGAAGAAACTCACATAGGTTTGGAACAACATAAATGATGACATAATGATATTTTTTGGGTTAATTATTTCTTTAATGGAGTACTTAGTCATGCATTTGGCAGATGCTTTTTTCAAAAGCAGTGTTATAACATTGTGCATTTCCTGCCAATCAACATTGGCATTTCTAGCGTCATGCTCTACTGTTTGAATTACAAGAATGCATTAGCCAAGTATTCATGAATACTCCTAAAACTCCTCAGATCTTTCAGTCTTGAAAGAATTAATGAGAACTGTTTGAGTTCATACTGAGATCTCTGACTTGATCATTTGACAGATACTTTTTTATCTCTTGTGCAAATGATGTGCGCTCAAATAATCTATGCTAGGTATGTTGATCATTTAAGTGCAAAATTTACCTCAAATGTTTTTGTTTTGCCATTTACTCTTCAGGTTCAGGTTTCCTAATGGAGTTCTTTATTTGACTCAGGTATTTCTCCTAAAAATTGGAAATACGTGCCTCTATATACGGTTATGCAAAACTGAAACAAACAAACAAACAAACAAACAAACAAAAAAATGTACATATATGCACTACTATATTAATTACTGCAGTTTTCAGTTGAAATGAACACTAGAGACAGTAAAAATCCGACAAACTTTTATTCCTTTTTACACAAAGTATGATTTACGCACAGAGATTAGATTAATATAACCTAATTTTCACACAGTTACTTGCAGAATATTATGTTATGGATTCAAAATAATTGTAAAACTGATACTTTTGAATGTTGTCGTCACATATACAGCTTCATATCCATGAGATTTTCACTAAAATCATTGTATGAATTTGTACAAATTAGCCACCTCGTAAAATATGTACAAATTGCCATGAGATCAGGCTGGGTTTGCTCGGTAGCTCACGTGATATGACGTTGCAGTTGAGTGATGAAAAGCTCCGGTACAAATACCGTGAAACTGTGTTTCGACAAAACAACTCAAATCCACATAGGGAAGTTAAAATAGCACGGCTGCATCTATAAATGTGTTTTTATATCATTTTTGCATCACTTTTTATATCACATTTTTTTAGGGTTAGGTTTGGTGTAGAGGATATTTTCAACACGATATTAAACTTAAACTGTAGCGACACTCCCTAGATATTTCAATTCTGATCGGCTGCAGCGTAATAAAAAAAATGCAGCAATACCTGCCTTCAATATGTGTAATTTAGCGCCACTCTCTGGACATTTCACTTTGAAACTGCCGCAAAGCGTGCAGTAAGGTACTTACGTTGTTGCAGAAATGTATGTAGAGGCATGTATTTCCAATTGGTTGGCTGTTTTTACCTCATATTGAAATATTGCAGACTTTGGTATCTTGGTAAATCGGAGAATATTTCAAAACATTGAGATCTCTTTTGAAATTATAGAGCAGGCACATATAAGATTACTTTTATTTCAGAACATAAATCTGAGGAGAGAATACTTGAGAAAAAAAGCCTTAGATGGTTCTCTGTTTTATTTCATTGCTCTCTGTACAGGATAAACACTCACAAATTTGTGATTTTCTGGAAACTTTTTTATCTTTCAGCAACACATTCATATTCTTATAAGCTGAGGATGTGATTCAGCGCCAGAGTTACAGAGAAGTTGTTGAAGTTAGTTTACTGTATACACATGTTATCAAGGACTGTGAATTCTTCTTCCTGACAGATGACAGCTTCCTTCCTCTCTCTCCCACACACTTGCTCATCCAGAGCCCTGAGCAGCCTGCTAATTAGAGTCATCTCTACTGTTGTGAGCTATTTAGTGTGACTGATTATTGCTGACACCACTAACATCTACCAAACCAAGATACCAGAGTTACATAGAATGCATGTGAGTGTGTGAAAAAAGAATTTTACTTTGATTTAAAATTAAGATGCAGCATAAAGATCCAAACAAGATGTACCTACAGTCAGTCTATTTTAAGATCTTGAAATCAAACAGAGGTCTCATATGCTTCAGTTGTGCTGCTTAATATAATTATTATTATTATTTGATGAGTAAAGTTCTAAAGAAAAGCATTTTTAAAAGATTTTTTGTAACAATATACACGTCTTTTCATGCTGTTACATTTGATCAATTTAATGTATCACTGCTGAATAAAAGTATTCATTTCTTAAAAAAAATACCAACCTCAACCTGTTGAACTGTATTGTAAATGTGAGAAAACAACCAAATATCTCAACTGTTTGTCCAATACAGCCAATACAAAGTAAATTTTGCATTTTCAGATGCAAAACAATCCAAGCCTCATTTCTGTCAAATTTAATTACATTGATATTACACTGATAGGTCAAACTATATTTTAAGGTCTGATTCTCACTATTAACAAACCATTAACTACAACTCTTGCCTTAACTAACTCCTAATTTGCTGCCTATCAATAGTTAGTAAGGTAGTTGTTAAAGGAGAAGTTCACTTCCAGAACAGCAATTTACAGATAATGTACTCACCCCCTTGTCATCCAAGATGTTCATGTCTTTCTTTCTTCAGTCGTAAAGAAATTGTGTTTTTTGAGGAAAACATTTCAGGATTTTTCTCCATATAATGGACTGATATGGTGCCTCGAGTTTGAACTGCAGTTTAAATGCAGCTTCAAACGATCCCAAATGTGGTTATAAATGATCCCAGCCAAGGAAGAGTCTTATCTAGCGAAACGATTGGTTATTTTCATAAAAATAATACAATTTATATACTTTTTAATATCAAATGCTCATCTTGCCTTGCTCTTCCTGAACTCTGTGTATTCAGGACAGTTAGGGTATGTCGAAAAACTCTCATCCCATGTTTTCCCTCAACTTTAAAATCGTCCTATATCACTGTTTTACCTTTTTTATTAAGGGTGTTTGATCTTCTTTGCATGTTCACTTTGGGTCGGTGCTTCTGCAGCGATGTAGAATGATTTGGAAATGATTTTTGAAGTTGAGGGAGAAAATACAATCATTTTTGGACATACCCTAACTGTCTTGAACCAGAATACACAGAGTTCAGGGAGAGTAAGACAAGACGAGCATTTGAGATTAAAAAGTATTTAAATTGTATTTTTTAAATGTAAATAACTGATTGTTTCGCTAGATAAGACCCTTCTTCCTTGGCTGGGATCATTTACAACCGCATTTGGGATCGTTTGAAGCCGCATTTAAACTGCTTTTTGGAAGTTCAAAATCAGGGCACCACATCAGTCCATTATATGGAGAAAAATCCTGAAATGTTTTCCTCAAAAAACATAATTTGTTTACCACTGAAGAGAGAAAGACATGAACATCTTGGATGACAAGGTGGTGAGTAGGCCTGTCGCGATTATTAAATAACCGTCTGATCGTGGTTAATTCATCTAACCGTGGTCAATTCAGACAACCGCGATTACTGCGCATGGAGGCATTGTGTTTTGTTTATGTTTGTTCGTGCTGCTTCACAGAGTACGTGCTGTCTGTGTTGCCATGATCACTCATTACAAGTGCTTCTTGGGCTTGTTATAAAAATAAGGAAAAGCCTAAAACAGGCCTGATGCCCGGCCGCGTCTGAACTATGGCGTGAAAATTGGCCCGAAGCCCGGTCCTATTTCTGTAAGGGCGGTTGTCAGTCACTAACGTTACCTGTATTTTTCAGAAGGTAATGCGGTTGTCGAATGCGGTTGTCACCCCCGTATTTTACTGAATTATGTGTACAGGCACAGCAATTTTATTGTTCATGATTCTCATAAGATATTTTGCCCTAATCGCAGTCCTTTTTAACAATTCATTGAAGAAAGTGGATAAAAAAATGTATGTCAAAGCCATAAACAGACAATTAAGCGCCATAATCGTCAATGCCCTAAACCAGACAATTAATGGACATAATCGCAATTATTTCTTAGACAATTAATCGTCAGCCAAATTTCATAATTGTGACAGCCCTAGTGGTGAGTACGTTATATGTTAATCTTTGTTTTGGAAGTGGACTTCTCCTGGAAGTTATGGTATTGGGTAGGATTATGGATGTAGAATATGTGCTTTATAAGTACTAATAAACAGCCAATATGTTAATAATAGGCATGCTAATAAGCAACTAATTAATATTGAGAATTGGTGACAAATTACATTACTTTGCAGCCATTTTAAAATGAAATGTGACGCTCCAAGCATGCACAGATGAGCATAAATGTGGCAGTGTTATAGTGAGTGGCACTACAAGGTTAATCGGAATTGAAAATAGCATTACACTTACACTAAACCCTAAACTAAGCCTAACTAATAGTATTAACAAAAGCAAATGTGAGATACAAATGCATTTGTTGAAACAACCATGCATTTTGTTTGATTTTACAAGCCATTGAGCTCTTTTATCATGAACTGTCTTTCAGAGGACTCAAGTACCGGGTGAGCTACTGAACAAGTTTACTGCGTCACAAAAGCAGATTATGTGAAGAAAACATCAAAATGTATTTATTTATAAGTCATCTTAAATGTGTTTTGAGGTCCTGACATACCATTGTGCAGAGAAAAAAAATATGCCTTCATTAATCAATAATTTACCCCTCGAATGATAATTAATAGTGTTCAGTTCAGCTGGAAACTTCAGTGAGTTGTATGTATAGGTACGTTTCTGCAGTTTTGCAGAAATGTAGGTAAAGACAAATCAAAAGTTAGAATTCAGCATTTCTTCCTTTTACATAAAAGCAGAGCATTAAAGTTAACTTTTCATCAAATGATAAGCATATATGATAGAGACTGATAAATAGCAGTTCCCTGAAAACCTGAAATGAACACATTTTTAAACAGACTTAATTGCATCGCATTAAGCAGTTTCTTGAAAAGTGTGCATAATTGCATTACAGTCTGGAAGGTAGAGGTATGCAGAAGACAGTCTTTGCAGTTTTGAAAAAAAAAAAGAGAAAAAACCCTATGGATAGAGGTTGAGAAATATGCAAATGAGAAAGATATTTGTTCGTCGTTAATGAGGCACACGAGCAAAACCAGAACGACAGAGTTTCAAACTTAAGCGCACAACAACAGACAGGTTTAACCCCTGCTAATCTTACACGTCCGCGACACACACAAATCCACCATTAATCTGTCCGCGCGTCATTAAATTTACACGTTTAGTCACGCAGGACGTTTGTGTTTCTTTGAACCGTTTGTTACTTTGTACTGATTTCAAATGCCAAAGCAAATGCTAAGGACAAAAAGCATGTGACTCCAGCATTCAAATGCTAGAGACAAATATCAAGTCATTCCAGAAACATTTTAAGGAAACACTTAAATAAAAGGCTTCCCCTGATAAAGAAAACTTAATATTACAGGTTTGGAAACAACCGTCTCGGAGTTGGATATTTATTTTCTTAAATATAATCCGGCATGTTCCCAAATCTCTCCAACACAGTTTCGAGAGACAAACTTTGCGGTAAACACGGCGGCTGATTATATCCCAGCAGTTCTCTCGCCTACAATCAGGAGAAAAATACACCGGCAGGAAAAGTGACACAGAAATTGTAGGATTTTTGTCAAAAAGTCTATTTACAAATCAGTTCAATAGAGAGTGTGTACGAGAACACCAGCCATTTCCTTCCCAGCAAGACTCGCTACATTACACGAGCTCATTTTCATCTCTCCGTTTCAGACTTTAATCAGACTTTAACTGCCGCAATATGAAAGTGTCTTAAACAAAGGGCTCTGCTCTCTACAATAACACTTAAAAAGGCCCTTTGTGTGGCTTTTTCCCCCTGCGAACAATAGCAAATTATATCGGGGTAAGAAATCTTTTATAATGAATCACACATTTGCTGATTGCAAATAATTGCGTTAGGCGTGCGATATTGGCGGGGTCGTAGAGGTGACTGTGCTTCGAGTAATGTGAGGATTTGATCTCTGGCCCTCGCTGATGAGGTCTATTCACAGCACCGCTGACCTGCGCTCCCCCCCTCTCTCACCGCCACTTCACTATGATGAGGAGAGTGTTGGTTAAAGTTTGGAGCGAGGTGCGATTAGAACAGAAGGCCCTCTCAACCCGTCGCCCCCACCCGTCCGCCCCCGCGCTCTCCTGAGCCGTACCTGCTCACGTTTCTCTCTGACCTCGCGGCGAAACCGAGAACGTGCACGGGACAAAGCGGCGCTCAATTACCTGTTCAAACAAACGTGGCACAGGTTAACCAGCGATAAAGCGATAGACAATACAAAAGCTGCTTAATGTGACTTCATTAATAAAACAGCGCTGTGCAGAAAAACAATCTGTTTTTAAAAAAGAGTGGCTATTGGAAAACAAAGTTAAAAGTGACTGCTCTTCCAAAAGCAGACCCTCCTTTAACTTAATGATTCAGAATATTTTACATTAAGACAGCATGGTGCTAAGATATGTGGCAGACGAAAAAACTAGGTTGAATACTGGGTAAAAATTAACTGGCATCACTGCTAGTGTGAAAAAAAAAGTACTAAATTAAATGAATATGTAGTATTACATTTACATTAAATGCAGTGTGTTCATCTTTACAGTGACTAATTTGAACTTGTATAGGTCATGAATGTAACTATTTGTGACCCTGGATCACAAAACCAGTCATAAGGGTCAATTTTTGGAAGTTGAGATTTATACATCATGTGAAAGTTTTCCATTAATGTATGGCTTGTTAGAATAGGACAATATTTGTCCGAAATACAACAGTTTGAATATCTGGAATCTGAGGGTGCAAAAAAATCTAAATACTGAGAAAATCGCCTTTAAAGTTGTCAAAATGAAGTTCTTAGCAATGCATATTACTAATCAAAAATTAAGTTTTGATATATTTATGGTAGAAAATTTATAAAATATCTTCATGGAACATGATCTTTAGTTAATATCCTAATGATTTTTGACATAAAAGAAAATTTGATCATTTTGACCCATACAGTGTATTTTTGGCTATTGCTACAAATATACTTAAGACGGGTCACATTTGTAACTACACATTCATAATGATGAAGTTACAATTTAGTACATTTAAAATATATAAACTCTAAATGTAATATTGGATAGCAAGAACTTGTGCTTTAGTCTGTGAAAACTGTACTTCTAAAACATAATTGAAAATGTACTTTAAAGTAAAACTTTTAATTTGACATTATTACAAACCACACTTTTTAACTATTTTTAAGTGTACTTTGTTTTAAGAAACATACTCTTGAAAGTGTACTCTCTTAAGTTCACTTAAGAGGCCTTTTATTTAATTTATGTAATCTTAAAGTACAGTTTTTTAAGCACGCTACAACTCCAATTAAGTGCCTTCTTTAACACAAGACACAACCAGTCAAAAATGGCCTGCGTTTTATCATCATATGTTTTTCAAAATGCTGTGGTGAAAGGAAATAGCTTGGACAGTTATCAGTATGTCAATGTTTTAGGTTTGTTTAGAAGTTTTTAGACTGTAAAAATCATTGTTTTTTTCAGAATAATAATAATAATTTGAATTGAACTGCAAATGCAGGGCAAATTTTGTATTAAAATTCCTGATTTCCTTTACTTATGTCTCATAACATAAAATTCAAGTGCTTCTGATCTGATCACATAAAAAAGAGAGAGAACTGAAGTTGTTGTTCATTGAAACTCGACTTACTGTACAACCACTTACAAATGCTATTTCAAAACAGACTCAGAGTGTTTCAATCAGTCAGAAATCATATGAGAGCTTGTAGCATTCAACATCATCAACGACAAATCTGCACATTTTAAGATGGCAAATATTCAGATTATGAATGACATAAATTGGGATTTGTGTGCCTCTGTTAGGGGGAAGACTTTCAAGAGAAAATGACAAAAATTTCATTGTGTTCCTCATTCAAAGCTATCATGTGGCCTCAGAATACGAACAGAATGGAACTTTTATCATACTTTTATGGTGATTTTGTCATTTTTGGATCATGACAGTAAATATCAGTGTCCAATTTTGTTTGCATGGAAAAGAACAGCACACCTTTATGTATGAAAGACATATAATCAGAAAGAAGCAATGACAAAATGTCCATTTTAACCCTAAAGTTTTAGTCTTTGAAATGTAATGAAATCCTCCTTTTTTGAGAGAGACAGAGTGTTCTGGAAGGTGTAATCTAGGAATTTTTAGTTTAATGTGTGTATTTTTTTCCAAAAACATTTTAATAGCTTGGTCTCTGAATAATCAGGTCAGTTATATATTAACCTGATTTGCAATCTTGAATTGTACAAAACCAGCAGCACAGAACACATTCTACTATGTACCGCCTCACCTCCCAAAAAGAAACAAAATAAATCAATACAATAAATGATTACATTGTGACATGCTCCTTTTGGATTTGGATTGTTTTGTAAGACAAAACACCATTCAGATGCATTACACTGCATGATTGCCATTTACACACAAGGTAAACCTGAAGCTCTCCTCTGATAACCGGCGAACAAACGTGTGTGAATAAGCTCTGAAAAACTCTGATTTAACTCTCCTCTCCGCGTTTTCACGTGCCATTGTTTCCTCGTGTGCAAATGCCACAGAATTCAGCGCAATATGACAAACACTGCGGTGTGTGTCAGCGGCTGTCTGACCCTGTCATTTGGCAACCCTCAGATATGAAGTTTTAGGCTGGCAACAGATGAACATTGCTTATTTACAGCGCTCCCAACATAATAAATACAAACAAACATAATCGAGTCATTGAGCACATTGTTCTCCGTCTGAAAGGAAATATCCTGGGAAATCCTCAAAGGGACAAAACATAAATTTGAAATGAATTCCTCTTTAATTACTTCAGGGTATCCTGAAATTCTCTCATGGAATTTGCCATAAATGTTGTGGTACAACCACGGGATCTTTTAAAGAGAGAAAAAAAGAAACAACAGGGAGGATCAACACCACTGGGAGCCCATCACACACACACACACACACACACACACACACACAGAGGCTGACAGTGTGCCCACATACTCACCACTACAGCTCTCACCACTTCCTCCATTACAGAAATGTTTTTGAAATATTTATGAAAACCAAACAGCACATTTACATTTCATTGGATCTCTAAAGGTTCTATAGTTTCCTGCGTGAGCCTGTGATGCCAACAGTTATTTACTAGGAATAGATTTTATACTGCGATGTTTTTGAGTGACAGCCACTATAAAGTTTAATTAATCTTTAGTTGAATTAACCTTTAATTTATCTTAAACAAAACTTTTGGACACTTTATTACATGTTATTTACAATAAATGAAAATGTATTAGCCTATAGTTTAAATTTGTATTAAATGCAATTAGTTAAAGTTACAAGTGCATTTATACCAACTTTAGGAGGATTTAAATACTAAGTATATTTATATATAATTTCCTAATTACTTATTTTGTCTTTGAAATATGGATAAACTGTGGCCTACTGTTGAATGTACTGACAAACATTTATGGTAAACTAAAATATACTTTAATATAATTTCTATTGAAAACTGTACGTCGTGGAATTGAAATGTAGTTGTAATTACACATTTGTAATGAAGAATTTGCAATTTACTTGTAAATATATTAACTTTATATGCAATTCATTCATTATAAGCAAATACTTTACATGTGCTTTAGTATGTTAGTCAGCACATCAATTGTACTTAATTTATTACAAATAAATTTACACAAATTACACATAATTGTACTTCTTTAAAGTATGAGAACAAATTACATATGATTTACATTGTTACATATAACAATGAATTAAAATGTGCTTTGGCATCAATACAAAGTGCACTTTTAAGAAAGTATGTTAAGAAACAAGAAAGTGTCATGAAAAGAGTCATGAAAGTGTCTCTTTTTAACTACACTTAAAGGGGTCCTATATGCTTTTTCACTTTTTGAATTTTAGTCAGTGTGTGGTGTGTATGTTTGGGCATAAAGAGATCTACAATGTTACAAATCTCAAAGTCCACTCCAAAGGGAGATATTTCGTTTTTTAAAAATCTCTTTTCAAGAACTAACGGTTCCTTTAGACTACAGAGTTTGTTTTCCAGATGTTATGATGTCACAACGTGGCCCATTAGAATATTATTAAAATAAATCTTGCCTACAAAATTTCGAATGGTTGGGGGGTGTAAGGACGTGGTGGGGGATTAGCCTAAATTCAGCGATGCAGCGCGGAGAGCCACTTCTGGGACGCTTCAACAAGCGGCAGCTGGTATAAACACAAGCATTGACTAGAGTGGCCGCGTCAGGTCAGTAACGCACTACAGACGTGTGCAGTATAAAGGGCCGAAACACATGCCGAGACATGGTTGGTGTAAATACAAGCATTGACTAGAGTGGCCGCGATCTGCTCCGGTGGCCGTGTCGGAGCCGCGCTGCAGACGTGTACAGTGTAGATAACTTCACTTATAATGTGTGTGTTTTTAAAAATGCATAAACTTGCACTAGACTAGGCTAGGCTAATCAGTGATGATGTTCTTTGATAATGTTAATGTTATATAATGCTTATTTTCTGTAGCTGTTTTTTGAATAACTAAGAAAATGTGAACATTATAATTAGTAACTTACAATGTTTCAATTCAATTGTTGTCATGGAAAATACAAATGAAGTCATATTAAAAACATCAGGCTGCTTTTAGCCGTATGCTGGAGCTGGTTTGAGGCAATATGTAAATTAATAAATTAGCATGATAATATCATGTATCGGCGATCTCGCAGGCTGACGATAGGACCCAACACTGCTGTAGCGTCAACTATACCTTAATATATCCTTAATTATAATGGAGCAGACGGAACTTGCTGCTTTGGCAAGGGCGTGGCAGTACTGAAACACCATCTAAGCTGTTCGCTAATCATAACACACTGGGACAGCTAACCAATCACAACACATTTCGTTTTTCAGAAGGCGGGCCTTCATCAAACCCAGAACTAATCAAGCCATTTGTGCCATGGGGAGAAAGGTATTGTAATAATGTAAAATATGTGAAAAAAATGCATTTTTTGTACCACCAAGCATGAAAGCATGTTCTAGTACTCTTTTAAAAAGTCCAAAAGAAAATCAAGACTTTGTAAAAGAGCATAATAGGACTCCTTTAACAATAAGTAATATTGTACAAACTGCTGTTCCTGCTTTGAGAAGACGTGTTATTGATTTTTAATGACAGTTAAGAAAGTTCACCTTAAAGGGTTACTTTTACCCAAAAATTTTAATTCTGTCAGTAATTACTCACACTCATGTTGTTCTTCATTCATCTTCAGAACACAAACAGTATTCTCATAGCTTCATAACATTATGGTTGACCGACTGATGTCACATGGACTATTTTTACATTGTCCTTACTACCTTTCTGGGCCTTGAACATGGTAGTTGCATTGCTGTCTATGCAGGGTCAGAAAGCTCTCAGATGTGATAAAAAAATCTCTTCATTTGTTTCCTGAAGATGAACAAAGGTCTTGCGGGTTTGGAACGACATGAGGGTGAGTAATTGACGACAAAATCTTCATTTTTGGGTGAACTTACCCTGTAATAAATAAAATAATCCATCAACAATGTCTATAGTCTTTATCTGTGTGGAAACACCACGTTTCCAGAGCCTGCCATCATGATCCATAATGTGAATCCATAATTAGGAAACTATTAGCTATCAGGATCTACATGACCTTTGACCTCACCGTCATTGAAACTGGCCCAATGAAGAAAAATCAAAAAGTCATTTGACTGGTTCAAATAAGTGTATATCATAAAATGACTTATTGGTCATTGATTTTAATAATGTGTTGGAAAATTCATTCCAGAAATCAATTATCTACCACAGAAGAACGGGCAAATGTATTAAAATAAATCTGTACTGAAACAGAAAATCTGTTGTTTCAATTCTACTTTATTTTACAATTTTTTTAAAATTGTGTTTATATATCTGTATATGTACATTATTTCCAAAATTTTACCATGCCAATAAAGCTTCTTGAATCTTGATTTAGACAAAGAAGGAAAGCAGGGCAAAGGCTCACGACCTTTCACCTGCTCCATCCAGAAAATGATTCAAGCTAAATCAGTTTGGATACACAGTCTATTTCCACTTCTCTTCTAATAATTTCCACGTTTTCTGAGAGCACCCAGTGCACAGCAGTGACGATGACTCTATCAGCCCGAACAGTCCCGTCTGAAGAGATCTGGCTCCAGAGGCCTGTGTAAATGAGTGACAGCAGACAGGGCTAAGACTCTGAGTGCACGCACTATTACCGGCACCCCGGGCCACGAGCGAGAAAAAAGCAACAGCAACAAGCGTAATCTTCGAGCAACCAAGCGATTATCAGCTTGAAATGCAATTTTATGCATTATAACTCCCTTCTCCTCAAATGGTTTTCAGAGCAAAAAGGCCCCTGACATGTGATTACCAGTCAACGAAACAGTCCTCTCTCCTCCCCGTCGGTCGCATGTATTTCCCCACGCGGCCGGGTCCTGCAGGTTCCCCCCTCGGCCCTGTCACCGCAGACGTGACGGAGGGGACGACGGGTGCCCAGGAGCTAAATCCAGGCTGCGGGGTGATGTTCTTTGATTTTTAACCATTACAGAGTTTTCATAGAGCTGCAGTCAATTTATTTTATTTATTCTAATGAGCAGCATTAGTGGTAACGTGGTTAGCGGTGCTCGGGCTCATCGGGTCGTTAATCACACTCTGCAGACACTCGCAAATCAACTTCTAACAGCAAGCACTGAATCAAGCTCAATGGAGCATGCACTCCTTCACAATTTATGATCTTTCAAATTGCATCTTTTCAACCATTAAATTGCAAGATACCATAAATTTTTATCTCCTCTACTTTAGTCCCGGCATTCATTCTGTCCTGCGAACAGCAGAATAGTAGTAAATTCAGGGTAGTTAGAAAGAATTTAAGCTCTGTCTCCTGAAAGGAAATCCAAGCGTAGGGCGAAGGCTGTTAATTTGCCATTGAGGACAAATACCAGGAGTGATAAAGTTTAAAAGCCCAACAGGGAGCTAAATTTAGTCCTGGTAGGCAGCAGTTCTCCACAACCTTGGGTCCACTTCCTGTCTGTGATATTTCAGGTCTTGTTAGATACCATCTGTCAGATTTGACACTCATCTACAGTTACAGAAATGTCTATTTCACAAGAGCAGGCCACAAATTTTCTTCAGGACGTATCATTAGAAAACAGGGGATTATGTAGATGAGTGGTTTTATTCTGATAGGGTCACGGACAACAGAGAGAAACAATAATAAGGTGTGACCGTATAGATGCTGACAGATTTTTTTTGTCATCCAATCATGCGAGTTGTAAATGCCTATAGAGACCCAGGAAAATTATGTTTTGGCAAAACTGTCCCACAAATTCTTTGGTTTTTCAGCATTTCTGTGTATTTGAACCCTTTCCAGCAATGACTGTATGATTTTGAGATCCATCTTTTCACACTGAGGACAACTGAGGGACTCATATGCAACTATTACAGAAGGTTCAAACACTCACTGATGCTCCAGAAGGACAAACTATGGATTAATAGCAGGGAGGGGATGAAAACTTTTTGAATTTGAAGATCAGGGTAAATTATTTTGTCTTCAGGGAAACATGTAAGTATCTGAAGGGCAGTACTAAATGAAAAAAAGAAAAGAAAAGATATTTAGGCAAAATAAGAAAAATGTACATATCTTCATTCTGTTCAAAAGTTTACACCCCTGGCTCTTAATGCACAGAATTTGTGGGACCTGAAGGATTTTTCTAAACAACAGCAGGCAGTTCAGCTGTTCAGGACAAACAAGGGACTCATGAACAACTATTACTAAACAAACAAAAAACAGCTGTGCATCATTCGGGTAACAACACAGTATTATGAATCAAGTGTATGTAAACTTTTGAACAGGGTCATTTTTATAAATTCAGCTATTATTTTCTGTTGTTGACTATGTAAATGTCTTTCATGTGAAATATTTTATTCAGGTCAGTCATGTTCTTAGAGGTATAATAGACCTCTATTTTATTTATTTATTTTTTTTTAATGTGTGTACATTGCATGGTAGAATAATACTAATACATAATGTATATATATCAAATATACAGCAACATAATGACAAATTAGTGATTTATGTTTTGATTGCAAAAATATTTTGTCTCAGTGCATTTGACTGGTCTATTTACAGAAATTAACCAGCAGGGAATAACCACACCATGCTAATCAGCCAACCCTTGACTCTGTGGTCAAGAAAGTGAAAAAAGTGGTATCTACAAATGGTAAAAAAAACAAAAAACAAAAACAACAACTGCTAAGACAATACCAGACAAGAAACTGATGGGAATGAAGGCATATACAGTGCCTATAGAAAATCATACCCTTCATGATCAAATCTTTACCTTTTATCACATTACACCCTGGAAAATAAAATAAATTTAAGTCTAACTTTTTTGAGATACATTATTACCCTCATCATTAAAGTAAAAATATAATTTAAAAAAATTATGGAGAATTATTAAAAATTAATCAGTGAAGTGCCTGGTTTGGTTAAGTGATCGGCCCCTTAAAGAATATCATTATAAATTTGCTCAGGTGCAAGTGAACAACTTCCAGAATAAACACCAGGCTAATTACCCCACCTAACATCAATAGTAGTGGTGTTGATTACTTCAGAATAAAACGAGCTGTCTCCTGAAGATTCCACTGTTAGTATCGCATGGTACAGCAAAGAATTCACCATGGTTGGGAAAGTGCTTTCAAAAGACCTCTGGGATGAAGTTGTAGAAAGGCACAAGTTAGGAGAAGGCTACAAAAACATTTCAAAGGTTTTAGCTATGCCTCGGAGTACTGTTCAGAGCATCATTAAGAAGTGGAAAGTGTATGGCACTACCAGCACATTGCCTAGATCAGGCCGTCCATCCAAAGTGGATGACAGAGCCAGGAGGACATTGATAAGAGAAGCTACCAGTAGGCCAAAGGCAACTTTAAAGGACTTACAAGGCTTTATGGCTGGGTCTGGTCAGTCTGTGCATGTGACAAATCTCCCAAGCTTTACACAAAGCTGGCCTGTATGGCAGGGTGGCACGAAAAAAGCCTTTCCTAAAAAAAGAGTCACACTCAGTCTTATTTGCGCTATGCAAAAACACATTTGGAAGAGTCTGATACCTTCTGGCAAAAGGTGCTATGGTCTGATGAGACGAAATTGACCTTTTTGGACTGAACCCAGTGCTCACCCAAAACACACTATACCTGCTGTGAAGCATGGTGGTGGCAGCATTATGGTGTGGGGGTGTTACTCTTCAGCTGGGACTGGGCGATTGGTCAGGATTGAAGGGAAAATGGTTGCCGCCAAATACATCCAAATTCTTGAGGAAATCTGCGTCCCTCTGCTAGACAGATGAAGATCAGGTCATTCACCTTCCAACATGACAATGACCCTAAACATACTGCCAAAACAACAATGAAATGGCTTAAGGATAAGAAAGTGAATGTCCTTGAGTGGCCAAGTCAGAGCCCTGACTTAAATCCAACTGAAAATCTGTGGATGGATTTGAAGAGAGCAGTTCATTGCTGCTCACCACAGAATTTGACTGAACTTGAACAATTCTGCAGGGAAGAATAGGCAAATATTCCTCAATCAAGGTGTGTAAAGCTAATACAGACATCCCCAAAGAGACTGATAGATGTATTTAAAACAAAAGGTGGCTGTATGAAGTATTAAATCAAGGGACTGATGACTCTTCCAACCCTGTTATTCTAGTTAATAGCAAATAAGGAAATATACAAGGAAATAAGGAAATATACAAGGGACAGGTGAACATAATAAATCAACCAATGAGAAGTTGTAATGATACAGGGAAACAATACTCAGCAAGAGACAATGGCAACAAGAGGGCTATAAATACTAAACAATACAGGTCACATGACACAATACAACCAAGGAGAACCAAGATACATGACTAGAACAACCAATCAAAACATGACACATAGAACAAAGGAACCAATAGGAGGATGACATGAGGGCAAAGGAACCACATGACCAGACAGGAACCATGAATATGACAAAATAATGAAGAGACATGGAACCCAAAACTCAAAAATGTTACTGTAGTCTCAGCTTCAGACTCCCAGCAGACCATAGGTTGAATGTCTGATGCATATGGCACACAAAATTGGAAACACTTCAGGAGTTTCAAAGTCATCACCCCTCAAGTAAGAAAAAAACCATTGTGTTTACAACTGTGACAATGAGCACTTATCAGAATCAATTAAACTGGATTTTCAAAAGTATGTGAAACATGTAAAGTTTGCGACATATTGAATTTGAAATATGTCCAAGAATTTTAGACACCAGTCTGTTATTATGGGGACATTTCCCTAAACATGACATGGCACAAAACGAAAAGTGATTGGTTTCTTTACCTGTCAGTCATATGGCCATTCAAAGCGGCCAAGGTTCCCAGACCTTCTGAAGTTCTGGCTACTTAACTATGAGTAACTATGACAGCTAAGGAGAGATGAAACTTGGACCCAAGGAAACTGACTTAATTAGCAACATAAATGTCCTCAAAACCTTATTTTGTTATTGACATTTGACAAAATCAGTGGTTTAAAATACGTTTTTGTTTTCAGGAAACACTGATATTTAGGGGAAAAGGAAGTTGAGTTAAGTAGATGTTAAAATCAAAGTAAGTTAAGCTTCCTAATTAATGCTCGCAATTAAAAACAAAATCTAAACGAACAGCGATTCACCGCTTAGCTCCTGCGTGAACCAACACAGCCAAGAAGTTGCTTCTCAGCTCACAAAGTTGGGCAAACTACCTTCTAACTCTTGAGACTCCCATTCTACACGATGGCGTTCGAGAGGCCATTGAATGTAACCTGACGAAGGTGGAAAACAAGCTACTTACCCGCACCATACTGTTCTGAGGAATTGGCATAATTGTTTCAGATTACATCTCCTGTGGCAGAGAGCAGTAAGGAACACACTTGTCAAACAATATGGTCAGATTAGCTGTTTCTGATTGGGTGCGTGTTGAAGCGATCTCCCTCATTACACACCTAAGAAAAGAAACAAAAGATCGCTTTAAAGTGACTTAATTATCCACATAAAGAACAGAGTGACAAAGCCAGTAGCTGGGCTCCAAGTGAAGGGTTAACCCTTTCACTCCATGCAAAACTCTTTAGCCCACTTCACGGTGCAGGAATCAAGCCAAGCGACTGCAGGGAGCCGAGCATGAGCAAATCCGTACACGGCTGATTGCTACAAGAGTGGCAGTCTATAATGTGTAAGAGCGGAAACGGAGCAGTTAGAGGACATTTACAGACACTTCTCTGCAAGTTAACATGCACGTACTACAGGTAAGAAGTGTTGACTATAAAAGTCGTGGTGACTGTAAAAGTCACTATGGAAGCCCGTTTCTGCCATTCAAAAAAGCTAATTGTGAGTTTTTATCTCGCAAGACATTTTTCTTTTTCTGACTTTTCTCAGAATTGTGTGATATAAACTCTCAACTCTGACTTTTTTTTCTCACAATTCTGACTTTTTCTTGCAATTGCAAGTTTATATCTCACAATTCAGACTTTTTTTCTCAGCATTCTGGCATTAACTAGCAATTCTGACTTTTTTCTCGCAATTATAGGTTTATATCTCGCATATCTGACTTTTTCTTGCAATTACAATGTAATATTTCATAATTCTGTCTTTTGTTTCTCACAATTGCATGATATTAATTTGCAGTTCTGACTTTTTCTTGTACTTACAAATTTATATCTCACAATCGTGACTTTTGTAAACTTAAAACACTTTTTTTCTGCAATTCTGACTTTTCTCACAATTGCAGGTTTATAACTCGCAATTCTGACTTTTTCTTTGAATTACAAATTTGTCTCACAATTCTGTCGTTTTGTTTTTCACAATTACGTGATATAAACTTGCAATTTGGACTTTTTTCTAGTTCTGACCTTTTCTTGCAATTACATGTTTATATCTCGCAATTCTGACTTTTTGTTTCTCACAATTGCGTGATATAAACTTGCAGTTCTGGCTTTTTCTTCAATTACAAGTTTATATCTCACAATTCTGACTTTTTCCCTCAGAATTGTGTGATATAAACTTTTAATAAACTTGATATAAACAATTTGGACTTTTTTTCTAGTTCTGACCTTTTCTTGCAATTACAAGTTCATATATCGCAATTCTGCCTTTTTTCTTGTGATTACAAGTTTATATTTCACAATTCTGTTTTTGTTTTTGTTTCTCACAATTGCATGATATAAACTTGCAGTTCTGGCCTTTTCTTTTCTCAGAATTGATATAAACTCAAAATTCTGACATTTTCTTGCAATTCAGACTTTTTCTCACAATTACAGGCTTATAACTCGCAGTTCTGACTTTTTTGGAATGACAAGTTTATATCTTGCAAAGTTTATGTCTTGCAATTACTCAGAACTGTGTGATATAAACTCACAAATTCTGATGTTTTTCTTGCAATTGTGACTTCCTTTCTTGGAATTGCATGACAAACTCACAATTCTGCCTTTTTTTTTTCTTGCAATTGGAAGTTTATATCTTGCAATTCAGACTTTTTCTTGCTATTACAAGTTTATATCTTGGAATTCTGATGTTTTCTTGCAAATGTGATTTTTTTTCTTAGAATTGCGTGAAATAAACGTACAATTCTGACTTTTTTTCTTGCAATTACATGTTTATATCTTGGATCTTTGTATCTTATATCTTGTTTTTCTTGCAACTCTTTTCTCAGAATTGCAACTTCTTTTCTCAGAATTGCGTGATATAAATTCTAAATTCTCACGTTTTTCTCACAATTCTGACTTTTTCTTGCAATTACAAGTTAATATCTCGCAATTCTGATTTTTTCCCCCTCATAACTGCATGATTTAAACTCGCATTTCTGACTTTTTTCTTGCAATGCTGACTTTTATTATATTAAAATAATATTTTTTTAGTTTATATCTTAAAATTCTGACTTCGTAACTTGCAATTGCAAGTCAGAATAGCATGTTTGTATCACACAATTCTGAGAAAAAATAGATTGTGATATAAAAAGCTGAAATCACCTTTTTATTTTGATTTAGTGGTGAAATAAATGTTTATTGGGGAACAAATTCTTGTATAGATAATGTAGTCCATCTAGAGCAGATGTTTCTGGATATGGATTAAGTGATTTAGGCACAGGTTAAATGCCTTCACTGAAGTGCTTTTAGAGCAACTAATAAAGATCCAGAACGCTCTCATTGTAAAGGTCCATCAAATGTCACGCATGTTATGCTAGCAAAATTGCATTTCAGACTGTTCAGAGACAGACGAGGACTATTTTAACATAAAATGCAAAGCAATCATATGATAGCGTCACTGTAAATGAATACCTGTGTATGGAGTTCATATTAACTTGTCAACTGTTCCCGGAAGTCCGAGAAATACAATTTACAGAAGAGCACAAGTGCTGCCGGCAACGTTATTACTGCAGGAAACGCAAAGACGCAAAGTGTCTCCAAGAATATGGTGACTTACTAAATCATGACTGAAAGTGAAAGAAAAGGTAAGAGTGCCAGGACCTGGGTAATTGCCATCAACGACTTTAAAAGAAAAGTCTTTTTCCTGCATACATAAGATCACCTTCTCATCATCGAACAATCTTAATTAAGATTGTTAATTAAGATTGAAAATAACAAGTATAGTGAAATAAGTACTTTTTGTGTTATACTTAGACACAAAAAATGCGCCATGTTTTCAACATTTTAAGTTGAGTTTTGCCTCAATTAACTCCTAATTTGTATATAGATTTTGCTAAAATATTTAGCCATATTTTACTAATTATGTAAAAGTATCAGAAGCATTTGAGTATGGTAGAAAACACTTGAGGAGCAGGAGCCATACACTTGTGCAGTGGATACAGTCTTCTGGGACGGCACTAAAATCAGCCATAACCTACACACACAAATACCTACATATGGACGGCTACACTGTGTGTGTGTTTGTGGACATATGGACACTATGCAGTGTTTTCCCAATGAGGGATGGTGGAATTTGCATGGTAAATTGTAAGTGGCAAAACAAATAATAACGAAAGGCATAAAATCCCACAAACACTGAATTGATCAGACAATTACAAACCATCTGGCTTGTTAAACCCAATCTGCTGGCCAAGTCCTCACACCAGCTCAATCTGCAGTTACTGACGCAAGACATCGCTGCATCTGGGGAACAACTACACACAGGTGAGTGAGGATGTGAATGGGGTGTGCCAAGACACGCACACACACACACACACACGTGTACATGGGTAGGGAAAAGACAGATACTCAGTAAAACTCCAAGAGAGAACAGACAAATGCTGACAGTTTTTATCCACTGCATTGGAATGTGTGGACAAATGGTCAGCTGTTATGAAATTCAGTGGATTTACACTCATTAATGGTGTTTAGGTTTGTGTAAATAATAATATTTAATGCATCAGATCACAACATACTGTGGTGACTCAGATCTGAAGTACATACTGATTGTCCAGCTCAGAGCCAATCAGGCTAATCATGACAACATTAATTATACATGTTTACCACATGTGAAATGAATATAAATACACAGCTATAAAGGAAAGTAATGCTTTGATGGTTCAGTTAAACTGCCCACGGTTTTAACCCTTACAGACAGGAATGCAAATACACTTTATTTCATCATATTATATCACTTTCTCTAGTTTACTGCATATTGCACCATAGACCTCGTACTAAATAACCAATGCTATTTAAAAACATGTTTCAAGTGAACAGCATGCAACACTAAAGGTTTCAAACTTTGCACATGAAATCGCTACACTGTTAAGTTCAGTCATCAAATAATTATGGTTATTTTAATCAAATTATGTGTGGTAGCTTTCACAGTCCAATCAAATAATGAGTTAGGAAAGGGATGTTAAAAATCATGGCAGATATTACATCCAGTTCATTCATCACAATAGAAATTCAAGTTGTGAAGGTAAAGCTGAGCATGTAGCTTTTTTTTTTTTTTTTAAAGAGACATGAATTATGTATGTTGAATTGTATAATGTGTTATTATTTATTATTATTAAAAACAAATAGTAAAAGAACTGAAAATACTAAATAATAGTAATGCTTTCTTCACTGTGGAGGTCAAGTTAAGTGCATTGCATTGTGGGATACACAGTAAGTCACAAGTATTCCATGCATAAAATTTGCATATAATATCATAAAAGTTGTAATAGTCTTTTGTTGTTATAAAGAAGTGTACTTATCTTGATGTTGACTAACATACTTGCATATTATTTTTGGATGCTATTCAATATTGCATTTAAAATGTACAAGTTTTATATATATATATATATATATATATATATATATATATTAAACTTATATATTATGTATTTAGAAATATATCTAATGATACATTTTTAATGCTGTCAAACGATTAATTAATTAGTGTATACTGTGTATATTTGTATATATGTATATATAAATACAAACACATGCATGTATTTAAAAAAAAGTTGTTAATATATTAAAAATATATAACATAAAATATAAGAATATAAATACACTGTAAAAAATAAAAAACAATTTATTGAGTCAGCTTAAAATAATTTGTTACCCTGCTCCCTTAAAATTTTAAGTTCAGTCAACTAAAATAAGTTTATTCAACTTGAAATGTTAAGTTGTACAGTTAGTAACAACTTAGATATTTGTGTTTGCTAAACTTAACAGATGGGTAAGTAACCCAGCTGCCTTAAAATGTTAAGTTGATTCAACTTAAATATCTAAGTTGTCACTTAGTATAATTTAACATTTCAAGTTGAATAAACTTTTTTTGAGTTGACTGAACTTAAAATTTTAAGGAAGCCAGGTCACAAATTATTTTACGTTGACTCAACAAATTGTTTTTTACAGTGTACATAAATGTAGATACATGTAAATATTTTCAAAATATATACTGTATGTGTGTGTATTTATATAGTCAACATTTGAAGTGGATCAAAAAAGTTTATCAAAGTTGTCCTAAGACAAGAATGGGTATTGTTTTTTGTTTTAGGACAACTTTGATGAAATGTTTTGATCCACTTCAAATGTTGACTACTGTATACATAATAAATATAACACAGTATACACACATACATTATGTAAACAAAAACTTTTATTTTGGATGCGATTAATCGTTTGACAGCACTAATATATAGTTCTACCAAAGTGGGTTAAAGTTCTGCTAATTGCATTAATTATAAATTTAAACTTTTATACATGTTTGGTAACACTTTATTTTACGGTGTCTGTTACATACGTTACATTTACGTACTACAGTAATAACAATAAATTATGCATAATTACATGCAACTAACCCTAAACCAAACCCTCATCCTAACACCAACCCTATAGTTAGTACATGTAGTTAATTAATGTTACTCAATACTTTAAGATATAATTACACTGTAATAAGGACACCGTAAAATAAAGTGTAACCACGTTTTCAATTAATTGTAATTAACATGCAATTAAGAGTCTGAAAACATTACATTGTTTGCACTTTTATTTATTTTTATTAAATAAATAAATAAATAATTTCTGTAATAAGTACTCTTTTTAGAAGTATGCCAAAGTATACTTCTTTTTTTACAAGGGTAATAAAAAGTATGCATACTATGAACAGTATATATTCTCATACTGTTTTAACAAATGATAAATTCTAGGTGGAATACCATTCCAAACATACAGCACTCAATGTTTCAATGGCAAAAGGATGAAAAGACAAAAATAAGCCACGTAATGACTGACATCTTCAGATAGATGATGACACCTGGAATGCCTATAAAGATCCTTCAGATATTTTCTATTCATAAAGGACAGAGGGGAAGAAAGACAGAAGAGCATGAGAACAAAATTGCAGCAGCCACATTTAAGTGTTAAACGAACAGTGATCTGAATAGCAAGTGTTGTGTGTGTGTGGGCAGCTGTGGCGTTGTAATAGGTGGTGTAATTGTATGATGACAGTGTGTCTGTGTGTTCGCTGCTCTCCTGGGTATTGTGATCATCTTTGACAGGTGATGCTGCTCCTCCGGGAAACAGCTTCATCTTAGAGATGTGCTTATTTTTCCATATAAACACACACACACAAGCTCCGTCACCAACTGAGCAATGCATTCTCACATGTACACAATAGAGATTTCAAGCAGTGTGAGCAGAACTGCACAAGAGAGACGCTAATGCAAACATGCTGTCAGAGGGGGACGCCACATGCGCAAAATGCATCTTTCACAATGTCTTTATCTCAGTGTACATCATTGCTCCAAAGTACTATTCATTTCTTTCCACGAAAAACCTTTAATGAGGAAAAATTACTGAGTACACCTACACAAGGGTGTAATTAGCCATTTTGCCACTGACCTTCAACTTCATAACATTCAACCCCAAACATTTAACATAACAGGGTTGAATAGCTGTTGAAAAAAAAAGAGAAAGAGAAATGTCATTATTTTTTCAGCAATGTTTATTACAAGCACACTGAATCTGAGTGCTACTGATTGATTCAATAGCACGATGCACTTTTTTGTCTGCATCTAGTAATTTATCACAGAAATAAAAACACTGAAAATGCAATTCATACAATGACTTGAATACACCTCCAAATGAGCATGCTTTCATTTCTGAATAAAAATGTATTTTAATATTTTTCAGGGCATGATGCCAAAGATATCAGAGAAATACAGCAAAATAAAAGTACAGACAAACACCAGCCTAATTTAAAAAATCATACATTTATTTTTTATTATTATTTTTTTTTTTTTTTAAAAAGTAACTTTTGTGGAATATTTATTCAGAAAGTCAGTGAAAAGTGCATTTGAACAAAAAACAAAAAACAAAAAACAATAAGACTTGATGGCTAATCGAAGATAGAAAATGTCATGTGGTGTGACTTTCCAAAAACGTGATTAAATATCAAAAGTTTAGGGTTAGCAAGACTTTAAAATAAATAACGAAATAACTGGTGTAATGCATCACAGGAATAAATTACATTTTAACAATTAGTCAATTAAAAAAAAAAAAAACATCTGTTTTAAACTTAAATATTATTTCACAGTATTGTTTTTACTGTAATTGTTTATCAAATAAATGCAGCTCTGTTGATCCTTCCAAAAACTTAAAAAGTCTCACCAACCCCAAACTTTTAAACAGCAGCATACATTTAAATGTATTTATTTTTATTTCTTTATTTTTTAAAAGATGTAAGGGAAATATGCTATTATACACACTACCAGTCAAAAGCTTTTGAACTGTAAGATTTTTAATGTATTTTAAGAAGTACTTTGATCCAAAGTACACCAAAAACAGGAACATTTTGAAATATTTTTACTATTTAAAATAACTGTTTTCTATATTCTGATATATTTTTAAAAAATGTAAATTATTCCTGTGATCAAAGCTAATTTTTCAGCATCATTACTCCAGTCTTGAGAATATGATCCTTCAGAAATCATTCTAATATGCTGATTTGCTGTTCAAGAAACATTTATTATTATTATTTTTATCAATATTTAAAACAGTTGAGTTCACATTTTTTCAGGATCCTTTGATGAACAGAAAGATCTGAAGAGCAGCATTTATCGGAAATAAAAAGCTTTTATAACATTATACACTATACCACTCAAAAGTTTGGAGACGGTACAATTTAATATATATATATTTTTTTGGAAAATAAATGATAGAAATTAATACTCTTATTTAGCAAGGATGCTTTAAATTGCTCAAAAGTGATGACAAAGGCATTTATAATGAAAATAATAATAAATAATATAATAAAATAAATGCTGTTCTAATGAACTTTCTATTCATCAATGAAACCTAAAAAAAATAAATAAATCTACTCAGCTGTTTGCAACATAATAATAATAAATGTTTTCAAGCAGCATATCAGAATATTAGAATGATTTCTGAAGCATCATGTGACTGGAGTAATGATGCTAAAAAAATCAACTTTGAAATCCAGGAATAAATGACATTTTAAAATATATTCAAATAGAAAACAGTTATTTTAAATAGTAAAAATGTTTTTGCTGTACTTTGGATCAAATAAATGCAGGCTTGGTGAGTAGAACTTAAAAAAAAAAAAAAAAAAATCTTACTGTTCAAAAACTTTTGACTAGTAGTGTAGTTACACCATATATCAATAAACTAAAGCCTTTCCTAAAATGGTATAAAAGTATTTCAATACCATATGAATCCAACATATGATCAAATAACCTTATTAGATCTGCATTACAATGCACTGTATCACTCACAAACAGTCCTGCTTTATAAATTTGATCTGCTATATACAAAAAGCAAACATCGGCATGAATAAACAAACTGGCCGTTGTTCGGCCTCTCACTTTGCTTGAGGATAACCATTGTGTGCTTTTCTCACAGCTCTGCAAAAACGACAGTATGGCAGAGTCATAAAACATGCCGTTTGCCTGAATACCTGCAGCACGACATCCACTCCCATATCTGTGTATTACCACAGAAAGACTTTAAATGCTTTCTGCGCTCACGCGACAGGACACAATGCTACAAAACGACAGAGAGGCCCGAATCTGATCGGATCTATTGAGAGCCGTTATTGAGAAGTGTCTGAGGAGGTGCTAATGCATATTTATGGGGACGGGAGGATTTGCAAGTGAATACAAAGGTGTGTGGATTAGAGGAGGAGGCCTGTACGCCAGTGTCCTGCTGTGGCTCTGCGCTTTATCTGATCTCTCTCTGGGAGAGACACACACTACGGCCTTATCTTTACCCACACTCTCAGAGTTTACAATTTCTCGCTTCACTGGAGCTTGAGCAGGGCTTGTTAGAGCAACAAAGAGAGAGAGGGAGAGAAAGAGGTCTACGGTGAGCACAAAGCGGCACTCATCTCTCTGGACAGAGCGTTTCCGTTCCTGATAACGGCGAGCTCGCGTAGCGGCAGAATACGCCGAAATACTGACAGATCTCACCGACTAAACTGACCCGCTGGCTAATGATAGCAGCCGAGCAGCTCCACAATGCCTGGAGACGGGTATGGGAGTATGGGATTTAAAAAAATACCATCTTTGCTCACAGGTTTTCGGATTTTGAGTCAGTCATCTAAGCTGTCAATGCCATGTGACTAATCACTCCTGAGCTGAAGGAAATTACATCATGACGCTGACTGGCTGATGGCAACTCATGAAAGCGCACAGTTCCAGACCTTTTGGGAGTGTGGGATCTACGTCACTCCCACTTTTAGAAATGCCCTGCACACTTTTGGGGAAATAACCCCAGTAATTATATTTTTGTTACCATTATGTCATTATGGCTAGTTTTGCTTGGCTGCAGTGCAAAGAAAACCATTGATCGCCATGTAAAACCAAAGCTGATGCCTTGAACTGGGACAAAACCATTTTTTTTTGAGCAGGGTTTACCGGTCTTTGTTTTTTTATTTTAAGGAATCAAATAATTAAGGAATTTAAATTGAAAAAAAAAAAAGGTAAATAATGTTTTAACTTGCATTTATTACCACCACAAAATAAAACAAATAAAAAGAAGTAATTGCAGCTCAGATTTGTGGTAACACTTTAGTATAGGAAACAATTCTCACCATTAATTAGTTGCTTATTAGCATACCTATTATTAACATATCGGCTGTTTATTAGTACTTAAAGCACCTATTTCGCATGACCATATTCTACATCCCTAATCCTATCCAGTCCTAAACTTAACAACTACCTTACTAACTATTAGGAGTTTATTGAGACAAAAGTCATAGTTATTAGTTTGTTAATAGTGAAAATTTGACCTTAAAATAAAGTGTGACCAGGTTTTTCCCCCTGCTTTACAGCACATTTAGATTTGTCTTATATGTGGGCATCACTGATTCTGTTACTTCCCTGTTTACTGTGAAGCTGCTATGAAAGAGTCTTTATTGTATTAGGCACTACATAATTAAAAGTGACTTTTTCCTTGCAGTTGAGTTTATATCTTGAAGTTCTGAGTTCATTTCTTACAAAATTATAAATGCAGAATTGAATAAAGTATGAACAACCAACCAACCAAACAAACAAACAAACAAATAAATAAATAATATTAATTAGTAGTGTTGAGGGTAACAGATTACCTTTTCTAAGTAACTAGTAAAGTAACACATTACTTTTAAATTTACAACGACTTTTTAAATTAAATTAGGTAACAGAAATTGTGACTGAGGTGCAAAAGCAGAGCCACTTCCTTCAGCCTAAAACTTATTAAAGGAGTAGTTCACTTCTAGACCAAAAATTACAGATAATGTCCTCACCCCGTTGTCATCCAAGATGTTTATGCCTTTCTTTATTCAGTCGTAAAGAAGTTATGTTTTTTGAAGAAAACATTTCAGGAATGATCTCCATATAGTGGACTTCAGTGGTGCCCATGAGTTTAAACATCCAAAATGCAGTTTAAATGCAGCTTCAAAGGACTCTAAATGATCCTGAGCAAGAAGAGTCTTATCTAGCGAAACGATTGGTTATTTAAAAAAAAAATAAATAAATAAAAAATGAAAGTGTATATACTTTTTAACCTCAAATGCTCATCTTGTCTAGATCCGCCATGCACATGCGTATTCTGTGTATTTCGGTTTAATACAGTTAGGGTATGTCAAAAAAATTCCCATCTCATTTTCTCCTCCAATTTCAAAATCGTCCTGTATCGCTGCAGAAGTACCTACCCAGTGTTTAGAAAGTGAACATGCAAAGAAGATCAAACACCCTTTACAAAAAAAGGTAAAACAGTGATGTAGGATGATTTTGAAGTTGGAGGAGAAAATGAGACGGGAGTTTTTTGACATACCCTAACTGTATTGAACAGGACTGCACAGAGCAGGCGTGTACATGGCAGAGCTAGACAAGACGAGCATTTGAGGTTAAAAAGTATATATATTTTATTTTTAAAGAAAATGACAGATCGTTTCGTTAGATAAGACCCTTATTCCTCAGCTGGGATCGTTTAGAGCCCTTTGAAGCTGCATTTAAACTGCATTTTGGATGTTTAAACTCAGGGCACCATAGAAGTCCACTATATGGAGATAATTCCTGAAATGTTTTCCTCAAAAAACATAATTTCTTTACGACTGAAGAAAGAAAGACATGAACATCTTGGATTACAAGGGGGTGAGTACATTATCTGTAAATTGTTGTCCTGGAAGTGGACTACTCCTTTAACAGGTCTTTACAGTTGCCAGAAATATCACTTTTGGGGTTTTTGCTATTAATAAACAAATAAGCAAGACCAGCCCAAGTAACAAAAAGTAATGGAAAAGTAATGTAACACATTACTTTCCATAGAGAGTAACGCAATTTGTTACTTTTTATGGAGTAACTCAATTATTGCATTACTTTTAAAAGTATCTTTCCCCAACACTGTTAATTAGTATTAATTATGATATTAAAAAGTTGCACTGACCTTTTTTTATTCTGTAATGGAAATAAGCATCCATTCCAACCCAATCTCACTGCAATTTGTCTTTTACAAGACCTCACCTGTACATATATCGTACAATTTTAGTTCCCCAAATTCAAACAAATGGTCTACCCCCATCCCTAAACCTACCAATCACTGGGGCCTAGACAAATCATACCAAACATATGAGTGAGGTCATATGAATTCGTACAAATCAGCCACCTCGCAAAATACACACAAATTGGTCATGAGATAGCGTTGTCTATTCTAATATGCATAAATGTCTCAAATGTTCTGTCATTATTGTGCGTCATTCTAAGCTATTTCAATTCGAAATGGCAAAATGTCACCAAAAAAAAAAATAAATAAAATAAAAAATAATAAATAAAAAGTAGAATCATAAATATTTAGTAAATATTAGATGTTTAGCTCCTTACATCTTACCTTTCGACTCTTACCTTCACTGTTATAACAGAATTCATTCCCGCCTTCTTTGATTTGCTTGTTCAACTCAATCATTTTAGACCACTGTAACTTTTTAAACCAATTGCTTCAGCAGCCTAATGAATGTCCAGTCAGAGCTGTATTTGTGATCAAGCCCACTTACATGCTTTTCAGCAAATCAGTCAGGATAACAGAGTGTGACCAATATAATATTCATGAGCATGGTTGATATACTTTACAACAAGCCCCTCTACTTTTCACATTGTTGACTTGATATAATTAAAAACATGCTTCTTTGGTCAGAATACAGCACTGTTTTTGAATGGCTGTCAGTGGTTACTTTTTGCCCTCATAACATTTCAGTCTTGACAGCTGGCCTTTGCTAACCAGGTAAACCTTGACCTCTTGATAGCAACATTGTCTTGTGCTCTTGTGTCAGGCCGAGTGTGACCCTCTGGCCAGACCTAAAAGCCTGCTTGAAAAGGTCAGGTCAAAGGTCACATTGGTGCTGAATCAACAGAAGATGCACGGAAAGTAGATACGAAAACAGTAATACCATCTGAGGGGCATTTGATAAATCGTGCTGTAACGGGGACGGGCGGTTCCCTGACCATCTGACATCAGGAGGGGTCTGCCGGTGTCACCGGCTGAAGACGGCGCAGCTGCAGAGGGTTCGAGCGCGCGGCGGAGCTGGCGTTCGTGAGGTAGGCAGAAATGTAGGAGGCTGTCTAAGATTGAGACATTCTCCCACTGTGAGTAAATAGTGACTGGGCCAATTTCATCAGACACAGAAATGCTCCCGGTGACAGCGCCTGCATTGTTTTCCCCCCAACTGCATGCTGCGAAATTCTATTTTCAGTTTTTCTTGCCGCAGTAATTATCTGCATTGTTGGCGAGCATAAAGAGAATAAAGGGCATGAATGTGTCCCGGTCAATCGGATTCTGTCAGTTCAGGCTGAATTGGGTACACACATGCGCGGCGCTTGCCAGATCGTAATAACGAAGCTGTTTGCATGGAACGATTTCCCCTACGCAGCTCATCAGCGACAGAGAGAGTCTGTCAGCGCGCTCACAGACTGACACGGCTTCCGCATCTGTGTCTGTTATTAGCCCGTCTCTTAAGACAAGCTCAATTATCTGACACTGCCCGTAATTTTCACCCCCCTCTCCGGCACAATGTAAAGTTCCTCTGCTTTATTTCTCAAGCTGTTCATTTGGAGGAGAAAAACAAGGAGAGAGACGAGAGTGGGCGGAGGAGAAGACTTGACGAGATAAACTGAGGGAGGGGGAAAAAAACAAGATGAGTCAAAAACTAATTTGATGCTTACTTTACAAGAATAAAGAGTTTCGGAAGACGCTTTATCAAATATATGTGGAGGATATCTGAATGATAACATGATTGATGTGTATCAGATAAAACAATGACTGTGCCGCTCTGATTTCTTTGGGCCGATTTGGATTTAAAATGGGCCGCTAAAATTGATTTTCTTCGGTTTTTGTTGATTATAGGTGAGGAAGCTTTGTGTCATTCTCTTTTTACTTGAAGGTACCTTGATGCTATTCAAGTACTGCAGAATATATCAAAACACTGTTAGGATCTACTGTGTATTTATTTTATTGTGTTTAATTTGTGATTGTTGTACATGGTGCTACAGTTTTCAAACTCTACATAGTACATTTTTTAAAAAGTATTTGTTACAATGAACTAGTGTAAAGGCTAGTGAACTAGTGTAGAGGGACTAAATGGTGGGATAACTTAAAAAAAGAAACTGTTACAGGGCCTAAAATATACTTTATACATGGAAAAATTGTGTCAACCAAAGTGTGTTTTTTATTTATTTATTTTTTTACTATGATATAATGCCATGGTTGGACATGCTAAAAACTCCACTGGCACAATACAGGTCCATATAAATAACTAGTAAAGCAATCTAGTGAATAAAGAAATGTAATAACATGTTAACCAGTTACAGAACCTAAAATATATTGAACCATGGTCAAATTTTGCATTAACTACACTCTAAAAAATGTTGGGTTAAAAACAACCCAGTGCTGGGTAAAATATGGACAAACCTAGCAACTGGTAACCCAACCTTTTGGGTAGTTTTTAAACTATTGTTTAAAAATTACTATATTTCTTGCTTAAAATGAACCCAAAATAGGTTGGAAATTAACATTTATTAATCTGTTCAATAAATTAACATTTATGGAATAAATAATAATTAAATAATAAAATTTTAAAATGCTAATCATTAAATATTCACGTTTTGTTTATTGCTGATGCCTCTAGTAATTATGTGTCTGATTTTTAATTCACTTTTTAATTTAATTTTAATTTTATGTACTGATTTTTAAAACCATTTTGAGTTCATTTTAAGCCAGCCATAGTAATTTTTAAACAATAGTCAAGTTAAATAAAACTTCCTTGTACTACAGTGGTATTACTATGGCATTACCATTAAAATGTCATGTCATAACAAAAATCACACAGAATCATTGTATATTTATCAAAATACCATGGTAACACCATCGTACATGAGCTCAGCTTTTCAAACCTGTTAGACAACAATATCTGCTGTTTATGTCCATTTGTTCTTTAACTGCTTGGAAAAACAACTTTAACTCAAAAATGTTCACCTCCACTCTTGACTTCCAATCGAATCTATGCTTGAAAGGGACAGAACACGAGGCCCAAGCGTAGCCTGACAGCTTCACCTCACCCCAAAGCGACACCTGCTAATGCCTCTCTGCCTGGCTGCTAGTTGCTGTGGGAACCGGCGGAAAGCGGTAATGATGGCAGGTCTAACGCGGTATAAGAGCAGTAACGCGTGTAAGAGAGGGCAATCATCTTGATCCCACTTCTCCCACGGGAACACGCTAATGTGCTAAGGAACGTGTGCTAATGCGCTATAGTCTGTCTGCTGAGCGGCAAGCGACTGTCAACAGTGAAATCTCGCCCATTTAGAGCCCGGCCTAATGTGAGAGATAAGCCGACAACAGCAGGAGGGAGTAGACGGAACATCTCTGAGAAAATAGATTCGGTCGGTCTTGGGGGTTGCGTGTGCTCGAGACGAGGGAATTGTGTGCGAGACGGGCTTTCAGAAGAAAAGTGTTCCTTCATGTAAAACACCTATTCTACCATCCACTTACTCGCTGGCATTTTCAGCGGCGTGCGAGCGCACGCGGACCTTCGTTTGGGGTCAGTCCCTTAAAGAGGCCTATTCAGTAATCACAGGTACTCTCAAGACGCGTGTCTCAAAAGAAAGAGGTGTTTTTCCAAGTTTCCTTGTTCTTTGTGTGTCCTGACGGATGAAATACGACGACCTTGGGAGTCGAATGAATCTGTTTGTGTCTGTCACTCGCCGTCGCAGCGCCACCCAGGTGTATACGCTCGTACCGCGGGCGCAAATAGTATGGAGATTGCTCTGGCCCGCGGGGCAGCGCCGTAGCGGCTGATGGAGTTGCGGGAGCGCCGCGGAGGCCGTGCTGCCGCGCACCCACCTTGTTTTTCTGCCGGCAGATGGACGACTGTAATCAAAGCAAGAAAGACTTCTGTCCAGATTACAGTCTTCAATCAGTCAGCCTGGGAAATGATATGTACATCATTCTCCGTATGGATAGTACTGCCTCTCGCACATTACCTGTGTCAACCTTGCCAAAGACATGATGGACGATATGGAGAGCCATCGGCCACCTGCCATTCTGAAGGGAAGGGGTTAGTTTTCACTTCTCTCAATGAGTTCTCCCGGCAACTGTCACCATGGGGACCCCGTCCTGACCTCCGTCGATTCAGACGCTGACACCATTTAATGTACATTTCCACAAAACGGAGACGATTCTTGGCTGTCTCTTCACCGAAAGAAGCTCGCTCGCTCACTCACTCTCTTTCGGTGAATGGCTATGCTGGCAATTTCTCTGTGAGAGGGCACAGCAAAAATTGAGCTTTCAGAGGGACTAACTGGAAATATGGAAAAAATAACTACATACATGAGCGATGCATGTTAGGATACATACTGATGCTGTGTCTTGAAGTAAACAGAATGCTTCCTTGACTGTTTTAGCCATTAAAAATTTCCATAATCATATTCATGCACATGATCTAACTATCGTCTGAATGTCAATCACAAAAACTAGATTGTTACATTTTGTAAAAACAAATGCAAGTGGTACTTGACCATTTCTTTTTTTTTTTTTTAGCATTTTGTTATGATGTTGGTAGTGCGTTCTGGGATATTTTTTAAGATGTTCTTGGTGGTTGTCTGTGTTGCTATTGGTTTTTAGCATAGAGCATTGCTAGTGTATTCTAAGGATGGTGCTGTTCAGAGGTGCATTTTCCAAAAGCATTGGGTAACACTTTCTATGAAGCCCTTATTCATAATACATTATAATGGTATTTCTAATGGCATTATAATGAATGCATAATGCATTAGAAAAAAAAAACTTATAATATGTTATATCATCTCATGAATAGTCATAACAATTATAATACATTATAATACTTGAGTATTTGAGATTATAACTTTTAAGATTATGATTATTTATAACACACAATGGACAGCATATAAAATCTACTTAATTTATAATTGACTATATCATATTACATTTATTTTTTACATTATATTATGTTTTATTTTGATGGTCCCCCTAGTCTATTAACAATAAGCAATTTTCCAACTACATGTCAACTAATGCTCCTGGAGGCCCCCCAACACTGCATGTTTTCCGTGTCTCCTTAATCAAACACACCTGATTCAGATAATCGGCTCATTAGTAGAGACTCCAAGACCTGAAATGGGTGTGTCAGACAAAGAAGAGATGCAAAATGTGCAGTGTTGGGGGGCTTCCAGGAATGTGGTTAGGAACCACTGCCTTAGAGTATTAGTAGACTTAGGTTAAGATTAGGCTAGGTAGCAGATTCAAATACTTGCATGCAAAGTTACTTATAATCAGTTTGTCTTTTGGGGAACCATCAAAATACAGTGTTAGCATATATTTAGTATACTAATAATAATAATTACTGCTAGCTGACATGCAGAACCATCAAAATAATCAAACTGATAATACAAATGTGTCATATTACACATTCATCTGATCTGATACCTGATCTTATGGCTCTTTGAGAAATATTATTATTATTATTACTTATAAGTGGTCTTTGTATGCTTTAAGTAAAGTGACATGCGTAACATGGCAAGATGTGAGACTTATAATACGTTATAACTATGAGGAGGTAATCATACTCTTAAAAGCTATAACCACAAATAAGTAAAAATTATAATACATTAAAACTGTTCTTATGAATACTCATGAGATGATACAACATACTATAAGGTTTTTTATAATGCATTATGCATTCATTATAATGCCTTAAGAATACCCTTAAAATGTATTATCAATATGGGATTTATAGAAAGTGTTACCAAGCAGGGTCTAAAAACTATGATTGCATGTTCCATTTTTACCAAAATAGTTCAATACTTTGGTGTTTCCTGATCCGTTAGTTCCAATAAACTTTCACAAACAGTAATGCAAACTTATGTGGTTGGAATTACAGCTCTCGACCTGTGGTTAGAAGTGTATTTTCTTCTTAGTATAACATGTAGACTTAAATCAAGGGTGTCCAAACTCGTTCCTGGAGGTCCATTGTCCCGCAGAGTTCAGCAGCTCCAACCAGCTCCAAAACACCTGCCTGGAATCTATGCCTAGTGCATGCCTAGTTAGACCTTGATTAGCTGGTTCAGAAGTCTTCAATTAGGGTTGGAGCTAAACTCTGGGAACTCCAGGACTGATTTTGGACACCCCTGACATAAATAGATCATGTACTTGAGCACAATAAGTGAGATAACGTAGTACAATCTAGACTTAATTCCATACGTATATAAATTTTCTTCTACGCCTTTTAGTTTGTGAAGAGAATTAAAGCGTTGTTTATGAAGAGTGCACGGTAACACTTTAGAATACAATTCCGTCATTAGTGAATAACTACACAGGAACAAATGACTAATGCACTATTAACATTTTAGTAACTACTACTGACTAGGAAGAAACTCTGATTAACGAATCATAAGTAATAGTGCTCAGTTGAAAATGGTAGTTCACTATTAGCTAAACAGTAACTACTATTTTTTTATATCTCCCAAAGAACTACTAAGAACTACTATATACAGGTTCATAATTAATGTGAATGATGCAAAATGTATAATTAATTTTAAAGTAAAAGTTTGGGATTTCATACTATTATAGTTAAGCAACAGGTTACGTCGATTCTCAAGAAATGCACCCCAGAGTGTTTTTTGCACTACAGTGTTGCTAGTGGAATCAGAGGGATTTCTAAAGTGTTTTTGGTCTTTGGAACGGTATTCCTAGACAGTTGCTAAGCTGTTCTGGGTTGCGTTTCCCAAAAGCATTGTTAGCCAACTATAGTCACAAGTTCTGTCACTAGTTTCAATGAACATTCACAAACAGTTTTGCAAACTTATGAGGTTGGAACAATACAGCAACATCTCAAACATCTTAATTAATTAGCAGAAGTTATTACTCCACCATGTGTGTCATGTTGTTAACCCTAAATTGTCGAACCAATGTGGATCAAACAACGGAGATGTGACCGTGTTCAGGATGCAGTAGTGACGATAATGCATCGCACTTTCTTAAGCAGTTACGTCATAGTTCAAGAAATTTACCCAAGATATATTTTTGCCATTTTTTGCCTTTATTATTATAAAACAATATAGAAATGAAAGGAAGCAAAGTGGGAGAGAGAGGGGATGGGATCAAGAAATGTCCAAACTCAGGATAATCGCTGCCCACAAAGATATTGGCGCCAATGCTGGAGTGTTTTTTTTTTTTTTAAATTCTCCACCATATGTGTGTTGATGTCAGTAACGATGGCCCTTTATTGTTGAACTATTGTGGATCAAACAACGGACATACAACCATGTTCAGGAAACAGTCATGACTAGCTAGATAGTTTGTCTAACAATGCATTATACTTCACGCAGCAGGTCATTGAAATGTACCCCAGAGTGTTTTTAGTGATACAGTGTTGCTAGTGTGTTTAGAGGGATTTCTAAGTTGTTCTTGGTCTTTGGAAGTGTATTGCTAGACAGTCGCTTAAGCTGGGTTCACACTAAAAGATTTTTAAAATCTTATAAGATCTTCAAAATGTGAGAGACCACAAACATGAGGACAAAAAATCCTAGATTTAACCATTTTGCTCCTATAGTGTGTGGTGTGCCACAATTTGACAAAGACAGCACACCACACACCAATAGATTTTCAAACAGAGTGCCGACTGTGAGTCCCGACAAAATCTCTCGAGACTTGAGAATAAACATCACACAACATTTCTATAAGAGCTTTATTTAAACGAGACTTGTCTTTACCTTATGTTTATACATATTGCAATCAACTGACAGACAGTATTGTTCGGAAAAAGGTTAATACCTAATCAATATTTACTGTAATTACAAACAAGGTTAAAAAGTATCATTCAAAATTATGCACAGGATTTGCCCAGCAAAATATTATTTGGTAAAAATTTTAATCTGAAATTGATTTTAGTTGCTCCTTTTATGTCAGTTGCCCTAAAACAGTGGTACATTTATTTTGGCATTGCCCTTTTGTAAAACTATTTGGGCAAAATGTCTGTGATTTTGCTATACAAAATATTGATAATCATTTTGTTTTGTTATGGAAATCTGCATTGTATTCTCTGCAGAATAGCAAAGAAAAGCACAGTCACATCTATATAAGCATCAGACACATTATATAAGCCTTGGACTTCCTTTCTCTAGCGCTGAGTATTGCATTGCGTTTAGCACTCTCATTGTGTTAGCAGCTGTACGGAGCCACTTTTGTTTATCCTCAGTTTAGTTCAGTCGTGTTTCTAGTTAGTTTACCCTAGTCTTGTTTTCTACCCTGGTTATATCGTCTTGTCTGCCTTTCGCCTGCCCTGGACTTTTCGCCTGTCATTGATTTAACCTTTTGCCTTTCGTTTTGGACTCTGTTCGCCCCTCGAACGAACTCTAGCCTGTTTATTTGGATTCCCCGTTTGCCTCGTCCCTTGGATTATATTTGCCACTGATCGACCCTCGCCTGCCTTACAGATTACTCTTGTGTCTTGCCCGAATATACCTCTATGCCAATGTTCGACCATTTTTTATGCTTCCATCTTCTGTCAGCTCGCTTTGTGATTGGATATTGTTTTGTTTTAACCTGTTGAATATTTACGATTCACGATTGGGGCTCCTCCGATGTTCTTCGGAGCAGATTTAGTCACTCTTAACACACCTCACACCACAGGAAAATCTAATAAGATAATCTTTAGAACCAGCAAGATAATCAGATATTATCTAGGGTTGTCGGAAGGGGAGAAATTGGCCCAAAATTTATTATTATCTTGTGGTGTGTACCCAGCTTAAGCTGTTCTGGGTTGCGTTTCCCAAAAGAATTGTTAGCCAACAAGATCAACAAGTTCTGTCATTACCAATGATGCTGTGTTTTCCAAAACCACAGTTTCAAGGAAAAACAGTCATGACCAGCTAGTTAGTTTCCACAACAATGTATTGTACTATAGTAGTTAATCAGTGTGTTACATCGTTTTTTTTTTTGTTTTTTTTTTAAATCTGGTATGGTGTGGCTAGTCAGGAAATGGTGTCACATAGATCATAGTCCCATGACTTTTTTGATATGCATGGAGGAATGTATTCGGCAAATGCGTTTCCATTATTCGCATTAACCCTTTTTTGCACAAGTCAAAAACAACCTCAAGTGAGCATAACATTTTTTCGATTCCATCACTCGTTTCTGATGCTATGCTTCAAAATCCCCATTAAAACATGGCTATTGGTAGTCTCTGGATTTTTTTTTATTTTCTATAATCACTTAGAGTTGTAGTAGTACCCTTTTCCTTATCAAGCCACACAATTTGAGATATGAATATCCTATCTTAGTACAAACAGTTACACAACAATGTTTAATATGTAAGTTTAGAGGGTTTGCTGTAATCGTTTCAGCATAAGTAATAGTGATGCTCGCCTTAATGAATACAACTATGAATATTGTAAAAGAAAAAATCCTGATGCTGATGGCATGTGTCCGAATGTATATGCAACAACAAACAGTACACGCTCTTAAAAACAAAGACCCAAGATGGTGGCAAAGTATCGCTTAAACAACTCTTAAACAAACAATGATGACAAAGAATAAACTATTTAAATTTTCCTCCCTGGAAGAGTAGAGACATACAAAACCTGTAATTTCCTCTGAAACAAGAAAGCACCTAATTAGACCCTGTGAATAGAACACACCTCTTGGCCAGAGCAAAACACATCAAGCAATTGCAGCCCGGGGTGTTTGTGTTCTTTCCCCCCTCCTTCCATTTAAAATTCCGCATCTCACAATCTCGCGTCCACCCAAACACCTCAGTTTAATGCAGATTACAAATAATGGCAGGAAACTTTCAGCCAGAGACAATCCAGAGCAAAGCATTCTGGGACTGCAGGGGCATCGTTTGCATAATACCCACCTTACATCAGCTTCCACAGGTTCCCCACCACCTTCAGACACCCGCCCTTAACACACACACTCGCAAACACACACTAACTTGGACCACTCCCATAGAGATTCAATGAGCTATTCTTTCACACACACCCTTGAGCCCTGCTGGCACCATAGAGGGAGGTCACACAATTGTCTCTGCTTGGAAAAAAGAAGGAAAAAAAAAATCACTGACCTACTGCAAAATTGGCCATATTCAGCTGTGGGGGAATATCAGGTTATTGAGTTGGTCCATGCTGAGTCTACTAGCCTGCGGAAAACGATCAGCTTCAGCATACGCCAGTTCTGCAGTTGATCAAGGACACGCGTGTGCCGTGAATGCAGAGAGCTCTCGCTCCCTAAAGACACTTAGAGGAGAAAGCAACTCTCAAACTCTGCTATAGAAGCGGCTTGACTCCGTCATCCAAAGAAAGAGAGCACCACTACATTCAAATAAGACAAACACAATACTGATTTACGACAGCCCTTGTGAAAAGAAGTACATGTTGACATACTGGTAAAAAAAGAGTATTTGTTACATGAATAATATACTTGTTGTTTTTTTTTGACCCACTTATGTAGGACTTAACTACATCACTATTGTCTTCAAAATATGGTTGAAGTTCACTGACAAACGTTTATTTTAAACAAATGTATTACCAAGTCATTTCTTGTATCTATATCTAATTACACATTCAAAATAATGAAGCTGCAATTTAGTACATTTAAAACATTTATCAAATAACACAAACCAGTTAATTATAATCAAGTACAGTTAGTTAATTATAATACAGTACAGGTAATTATAATCAAGTACTTAACATGCTATTTAGTCAACATGTCAAAACATCAAAAACATGTTAGTCATTACATCAAAAATAAGTTTACTAATGTACTAATGTACTTTTAATTTGACATTATTAACTTTTTAAAGGGTACTTATGTGTGTTAAGAAACACAGTCATGAAAGTGAACTCTTTTTAAAGGGATAGTTAACCCAAAAATGAAAAATCTGTCATTAATTACTCACCCTCATGTCATTCCAAACCCATAAGACCTTTGTTCATCTTTGGAACACAAATTAAGATATTTTTGATGAATTTCAAGGGATTTCTGACCCTGCAGAGACAGCAACACTTAAATAAAGTTTCATTCTTCATTAATATATTATCTGCAAATCCAATTTTTCAAAAAAATACTTTAGGATTTGTAGAACACTACAAGTGCACATTCAATACAAGCACACTTTTTTTTCACAAGAAGGGATGATTGATTGTGTCTGTCATTAATAAAGGTTTTTGGTTAGATTCTGATAGAAGACCTTTATGAAAATCATGTTAAAATATGAAATTAAGGTGGGACATTGGGACATTGCCAGACATTTGTGGTTTAGAATATTTGTGATTTATTAATTTCTTAACAATTTTATTGTGTTTTATTCAGTCAGAAGATTTCTGTGAATAGAAAAATACACTTTTACCAACCTTTAACTTATCTACTCACTAAGTACTCATGATAACCAGAAAAACTTCGACCAGTCAGACAAAACCTCATTTTAACAGTTTGTAGTATGGATTAAAGCAATAAAAGTACACCGATTTTATTCCTGTACATCAGTCACAATCAATAGAAAGGAAATAAAATGTTTTATGTAAGTGTTAGCACAACAAAAGACACACAAACAAACAGCTACTTAGCATTGGTAGTCACAAAGTAACCTATTTATATAGATTATTTTACTGAACAGAAATGTGTATACAGTACAAGGTAAATAAAAGAGCTTTGTGTTCCACAAGTTCAAATAAAAACCAGATTATTTGGGTATAACTTTCAGGTCCATCTTCACTATAAGTTCTTTAAACTTTCATTTGGTGTCTTTGGGGACCAATTTGTAATCTGCCCCCCTTGGTTTTTCAAATTTTATTTGTGTATTTATTTTGTAATCTGCCCCTTCATCTACAAAATTCAATCCTCATGACTGATTTTTCTAGTAACTAATCGATAGAAAAGAAATAAAGTGTAAGTGTTAGCAAAATGAAGACACGTCAACAAACCACGATTTGCTACAAATGTCAGAAACAAACTTTTCTATTAATGACAATATTTGCCCATTGGAACTGATTTCCAGGGGCAAATTATTCCTTTGTAAGGGCAATTTTTATTGACTTGATGTATCTGCATTGGTTCCCTGATAGCACACATACATCTTGGAGACGTCTATTTGACGTCTGCATTTACATCTGGAAAACATATTTCTTAGAGTGTTTGTATGTCAAACAGATGTTTTTAAGATGTCTTTAAGATGTTTATGATTTAGAATGTATGTAAAACTGACATCTTATAGACATCTGTCAGAGGTTTGTACACGGCAGATGCTTTCCAGATCTAGTGATCTTTAATAGAGATCTCGCAGACGTACATGTGCTATCTGGGTTATTATTTTATGTCAAGTACTCAAATTTAACTAGTTACTTTAATCAGTCACAAGACTGTTACCTAACAAATGTTTTTTAACATCAATAAAAGCTATCTTTGCACTGCGAAGGTGGAACAAAAGCAGACTGTTTACATGATGCACATGTGTAGGCCTAGATACAGAAGGCTACACAAAACTGCATAAGGTTAATGTAAGTAGCCTAAAAATAAAAACACGATTCATTATTCTTGATTAATGCTCTTGATAATTATTAATGTTGATTAAAATATTTTTTTTTGTTGTTGGGAAGAAAAAAAAAACATATTCTGGCTGCAGACAAAAAGAACCATTTATGTCGCTGTTTACTAACTATGAAATTGGTTATTTCAGTAGCATGACAAACAAAACGGTTATTCAAACTATGAATAAATTACATAAGGAAAGCGAACAAAGAACACTGTAAAATGAGTCTCTTACTTGCATCGTTTCGGCACTTTGTTGTTCATAATGAGAGAATCCGAGAGAATCCGAAAATGCAAATTCATAATTCCGTTAGCAGGCTAAGCGCGCCCACGCGCTGAACGAATCAAAACGCTTCTGATTGGACGTTGCGTTCGTAAGCTCAGCAGAAACGTGTGTGATTGGTTAAAATGCTCAACACTGCCAACAACATGTAAATAGAACGTCAAATGCATTTCACTTTAGTCGTGACGGCTATAATAGATATAACTTAAATCTGCAGGGCCATTTTTGGAGAACATTTTTGTTCATTTTGGTGGCATTGCCCTAATTAGTTTTGATCCTAGTTTCTATTTGCTTGAACAATATTTGCATTAGTTTTCCCCAGAAGAATAAGGCTGTATCCGATAAAAAGTTCGTTTGATTAGCATTTTGAGAAGTTCATGGCTCAAACAGAGCTTGACAATAAACCCATAAAATACCAGTTTCATCCTATTTTCAAGTCAGAATCTTACACATATATACATTATTTTAAGCAGAGATGCTAGTGCTGTTTAACTTTACTTCCCCATATTTATTCGTATAGGTCTATGATATTAGCAATATAAACTATGTGCATCCTGTAATATGGACTTCAACGACAGGTTTTAGATATCACATCGGGATGTTCGTATCTGTGCATACAGCAGGGATTCTCATGGCACACGTGTGAATATACATTAGGCCCGCATATCAACACATTTACCAGAGCTGAGAGACACCATGGGTAGAAACGTATGTGAATAGCACAAAGTGGCTGAATGAAACACAGAGCACATGGCACATGAATGCAGCTCTCAGAACGATTCTTAAGACCCTCCTCGCAAAGTTGTTGCTCTTTCAATCTCATTGAATAGTGGCCATTTTGGGAAATTACTGCCTCATATTTAACCACCTCAAAAGCGACAGAAAGGAAGAGAGAGTGTGCGAGAGAGAAGCAGTTAGACTAAATGGGAGAGACCGAGATGAAACCTCAGGCTTTTTGAAATGTGCTATATCCTGAGGTAAATATAATAAAATAAACCATTTCTACCAACTGTTCTCATTATGGTCCTGTTTCACAGAAGCCCTTTCCCTCAGGAATATCAAATTGTGTCACAAATGCAGCTGAAAAATGCCTTTATGTTATTTCAGTGTGGGCTTTCTGCCAGCCTGCTAAATCTTCAGTTATCTTATTTATATATTTTGCACATGAATTGAAATAAAAAAAAGTGAAAGACTGGGTCCAATTACTCTAATTCGAAGTGAGAGGGCCGGTCCAGGACCAGCACTTCACAGACAGCCATTTGGCACCTCAAACCACAAACAGCTCCACAGATGAAAGAGAATACCTGAAATTACACTCACCCTCACACGTCGCACGCTAAATTGCGACCGCTAAATTCTCCATTGCTTTTACTTTTAAACCTACTGTATTTTGCTACCGTCGATTCCCCTGAGCTCAGACGAACACTGGGAGAAGTCTTGTTTTACCCAAACACAGTATTATAACAGCAGCAACTATACTTCAGCAAAGCTTTTTAGACCACAAGTTTCAAACATATTTTATAAATATATACATGCATGAATAAAATGCAGATTGCTTTCAGAACAGTTTGCAAAATAACTTCAGATTCATTAGCATCTTTGGTGTACATTTGCATATGTGCTCTTTAATCAACAGAACCTGTTAATCATAATTTTAAAGGGAACCCCAGGTATTAAGACTTGTATGGCTTTATATAACGTAAATGATGTCTCACTGATGTGGTAGAAAACCCATGAAAAATTTATGTTATTTAAAAAATGCACATTGGTTTATACATAACTTGGCCTTTATTTCGATGATGTAAAAAGGTTGCACTCTGTGAGCTACTGCTGTTACCCCTGTTGAAAAAAACAGCATATGCTGGTTAGGTATAGGTCTTGATGCTGGTTTTAGTTGGTTTATGCTGGTCCTTTGCTAGTTTATGCTGGTCCTTAGCTGGTCATGTGCTGGTCAAGGACCAGCAAAGAGCCAGCATAAACCAGCTAAGGACCAGCTAAACCAGCATCAAAACCTACCTAACCAGCATATGCTGTTTTTTTTTTTCAACAGGGAACTGTTGCTATTTTTACTACAATACAACTCAAAATAAGCTATTCGGAAAATAAAATACTGATACAATGCCACATTGTGTGGATTTTGGTTGTAATTTTTTCAGTCAAAGGGCAACTAGAGAAGCGATGAAAGTCTTCACTGCTTTGCTAGCAATAAGAAGGGGGAGAAAAGAATGGGAAGATGCCTGTGAACAAATAAAACTTTTTAAAGACCAGCGTCTGTGTTCTGTCCACTTTAGCCCTGATGCCTTTGAGGCTTTTAGCATCTCAGAGCTACTGAAAGAGCTTACAAACGGCAGAGACACGAAATGCTAGATGCCATCCTGCAGCCACTGGAGGAGTTTCTCCACTCAGATTTCTCGATATCTGAGGGTGTTTAGACTCCTTGTGGGGAAAAATCAATGGTACGGCATTTAAGCCCACGCTTATATCCATCACCACCTGTAAAGCTTTTTCAGTAGCTGTGGTCATCTTATTTGCACTTACATCACGATTTGGTCAGTTACCCGAATGTGCGACCATACTGGCGATACTCGAATGTAAACAACAGCATGGACTGCATGGTTAATAGACTATGAATACATAGTCTGCTAATTTATGCTGTCTAAACCACGGAAAAGAAGATGCTAAATATAGAGAAGGACTCAGTGAGCAGAAGAGAGTGTGATATTTTGACAAACTAAAGTTAATAGGTGGTAAAAATACGTACGAGCAGTATTAATTAATATATTAGCCTAATATTTCACCTACCTGACCAGAAATGATAAGCACAAACTCGAATGTTGTCAAGATTCTTGCCATGGAAATCCAGGTTCAGTTTGGCCAACCACAGACGCCTTTTGTTCTTCAAACAGTTTTTTGCACTCTTTTCCTTGATTTGTTATAACTTTTGGCAGTCTATAGTACTCCAAATGTTTTTCCCGGTCTGACCGAAAACATGACAGCCCAAAACACGACAATAATTGGCCATTTTCACCTAATATGAATCTGAGAATATGAGTTTTGTCCGGTTCAGTGGCATTGTTTACATTCAATATGGCCAATTGTTGACTAGTGTTGCAGTTGAAATAGATACATAATAGAAATAAAATCTATCTATCTATCTAGCCATTCATAATGGTAATCCTTACCCTTTTTGCTAATATCCTTAACATTTCTTCTGTTGGTTTCTTTTCTCCCTACTCTTAGTCTGTTTTCTATAGATGTTTTTGGCATTTCTGTCACTGGGTTTGCTCAGCTGGAGTTTAAAAGACAATGAATATTCACTGATATTATTGATTTGACTGCACTGACACTATCGGATGAGAATAAAACTTGATCTGAATTGAGCTGGATAATGATAATAACTTTGCAGCATTGACACTGGTACTGAACGGAAGTGAATCAACATTGAATTGAATTAAGCTGAATATTGACACTATTGTCTTCTGTAGAGCTGACCATAACTGAAATCAGATTTGTTTCCTAACAGATGAATTTTACAACATTAACGCTATTATTTTCATGTTTAGTAGTGTGAAGCTGCTTTGAAAGCTCTGTATAAAGAAATATGATTATATTCATATGATTTATTTGAGGGTCTTTTAGTTCAGTGGTTCCCAATCAAGTTTGTGGAGTCCCCCCAAAACTGCACATTTTCCATGTCTCCATAATCAAACACACCTGATTCAACTCATAAGCACAGACTCAAAGACCTGAAATGGGTGTGTCAGACAAAGAAGATCTGCGAAACATCCAGAAACGTGGTTGGGAACCAGTTTTCGAGCAATTTGAACAGTGAATATGACAATAACAAATTCAAGTACTGAAAAACAATGCCAGCTGGAGAGCTGCACCTACTCTTTTGATTCGCCCTCCCCATCCAGATCCCACAGGAAAACACGGATGCTTTTATCTGTGCGGTCCAGCAGAAAGTGGCCCATCCACACCAGAGCGATTTCACTTATCAGAGCTGTAGCATGGCCGGGGGTCCACGGCGGGCCTCCCATCGATCTCCTCGCACCGCGGCCGCTGCTTTTACAGGAATATATCACTTTCCACTCGCTTTTCCTTCTATCAGAGGAAGCGGACACCACACAAGGTCAGAAAGAAGTCATCCAAACAAAACTCACCTATCAGCTGGACTGCGGATGCTTTTATCTGGCGGTATAAAGGCGAGGGCCCAGACGAGCAGCTCCGCCATGAGGAAGGCCAGTTCGGTGACTCGAGGATTCTGGGTAACCTTCGGCGGCGACTCGGAAAGGTGAGGATGTGATGATTCATAGGCCTTGTTTCAATATGCCCCGCTTCCCACCTGACTTCAGACGCACACGGTGCTATTACAATATTCAGATTACCGTGCACTGGAAATTAATTGGACTAATTAACATACAAGTAAATGATGATACCGTTAACACATTTCATTAACTCAAACTGTCATTTCATGTTCACCGTGCTCTCTGTATTGCATTACAATGAATTGAATTCATTAAATTATGCAAATGAAAGGTGGCAAGCAACGGACGGCTCCATACCAACGTTAATAGACTGTTTTCTCTGAATCTCTGCAACAAATCGCTCCGAATTCAGGAGCATGTGCTTTTTCCTGCTTTGATTTGACAGATAAAAGATTTCAGTGGACACACTTTTGATTATGTGTGGCTGCAACTGTGTAAGTGATGAGACAAAAGCAGTTAGCAATTTAAAGAGCCAGAACTGCAATGGATATTTAACATGAAAAGTCAAGCTGTTCTTATAGTGACTATTTTAAGCATGTTTTGTTACATAATTACCTTAAATGTCATTTTTATTATTTTATAATAATTGAGAGAGTATGTGGAGTATTTGTTTTTGAAAAATGCATTTTAAACACCACAAGGCTATTTAAGGGGAAAGTTCATGAAAAAAATTAAACTTAATTTCATTCCAAACCTGAATGAGTTTATTTCTACACTTGAACACGACAGATGATGTTTTGAAGAATGTGGGTAACTGAACAGTTTCAGTTCCCATTGACTTTATTTTATTTTGCACTGTATTTTCTGTCCATACAGTGGAAGTCAGTGGGAACCGAAACTGTTTAGTTACCCACAATCTTCAAAATAACAAGTCCAAAGTTTACATACACCTTGCAGAATCTGCAAAATGTTAATTATTTTACCAATATAGGAAGGATCATACAAAATCCATGCTATTTATTTTATACTGACCTGAATAAGATATTTCACATAAAAGATGTTTAGATATATTCCACAAGAGAAAATAATAGTTGAATTTATAAAAATGATCCTGTTCAAAAGTTTGCACACACTTGATTCCTAATACGGTGTTGTTACCTGAATGATTCACAGCTGTGTTTTTTTTGTTTTTTTTTTTAGTGACAGCTGTTTGTCCTGAACAATTAAACTGCCTGCTGTTCTTCAGAAAAACCCTTCAGGTCCCACAAAGTCTTTGGTTTTTCAGCATTTTTGTATAGTTGAACCATTTTCAACAATGACTGTATGATTTTGGGATCCATCTTTCACACTAAGGACAACTGAGGGACTCACATGCAACTATTACAGAAGGTTCAAACACTCACTGATGCTCCAGAAGGAAACATGATGCATTAAGATCCGGGGGTGTAAACTTTTGAACAGAATGAAGATGTGTAATTTTTTTTTTGTTTTGTTTTTAATTTTCCCTCAGTTGTCCTCAGCGTGAAAATGGATTTCAAAAGCATACAGTCTTTGTTGGAAAGGGTTCAAATACACAAAAATGCTGAAAAACAAACAAACAAACAAACAAAAAAAACAACAACAACAACAACAACAAAAAACAAAAAAAAAAAACAAAGAATTTGTGGTACCTCAAGGATTTTTCTGAAGAACAGCGGGCAGTTTAACTGTTTAGGACAAACAAGGGACTCATTAACAACTATCACTAAACAACAAACAAACAAACAAAAAACAGCTGTGGATCATTCAGGAAATAACACAATAGAATCAAACTTTTGAACAGGTCATTTTTAGAAATTAAACTATTATTTTTATCTTGTGGACTATATGTTAATGTCTCTTATGTGAAATATCATGTTAAGGTCAGTACTAAATAAAAAATAACATGCATTTTGTGTGATTCCTCCTATTCTGGTAAAACTATTAACATTCTGCAGATTCTGCAAGGTGTATGTAAACTTTTGACTATACACACACACACATATATATATATATATATATATATATATATACATATATAAGGGGTGTACCGATACATGTATTCGTACCGAACCGTCACGGTACGGGCATCTCAGTTCGGTGCATGACGAACATTACAACGAATTCAGGCAATTCACCTTCAATCCAGAAGGGGGCGCCCGCACTAATGTAACTCAGTTTGATAACCGCCGGCAGAAGAACAGCGAATACCAGGAGTTACGCACTTGAAAACAAAGACCACTAGACAGTGATCATGTGCTGATTCTTAACGCGTCTCTCACCGACAAATGAGTATAACGTTACTTTAAAAGCTTGCGCCATCAACTGTCTGCGAAATGGAGCTTTGTGCTCTTGTATCCTACCTTTATCATTCGGCACAAATCCAAATATGACATAATATTTCCATATTTGCGATGCATCCAGATGCTTAACTATTATTTATTAATAAACTTAACTATAAATAGACTTTGTATTTCAGTCGCGTTCTAACGGTGACACAGTGAGGCGGGCGCGCTGATGTTTGGTTCACTGTTTTATTTTGATAAAGTACCAACTGCGTTGTCAAGTTAGCAATGCTAGAAGTCTGCAACTGATATGTTTTGTGTTTTTGTGCGCCGGCGCGATTACTTAAACTTCCCTCATACCAGCAAAATCAACTTATACAAAAAACAAATAGAATGTCGCTTTCTGCCATTTGAGTTTCCTTTGTCACAAAACTGAACTGAAACTCAGCAAATATAGGCTACGTTACGTGTCACACTGTTTTTTCCCTGTCCATCAGTTAACTAAATTAAATGTCTAGTCTTTATTTCATGTATATATGTACTGCAGATTTTATAGCCTATATATGACATTAATATAATATGTAGTATTTTCACATGTAGGTGGAAAAAAAAATTTAATTGATAGTACTGTCTGTTAAAAATAAATGAAAAGAAACTTAGCATAGTAGATTTTTTTTTCTTTCTTTTCGTTGTACCGAAATCGTATCAAACCGTGACCCTCGCACCGAGGTTATACACATATACATATATAAATTTAAACCTAAAAAGACATTGTCAACTATCCAAATCAATTTTCCCACATCTGGAGTTATTGTTTACCTAAAAACAATAGGCAACAGTTAAAACAGACTGTGATCATGAAACGTGATGTGGTTTTAATATATAAGCCCCTCTAAGAGGAAATTGCCGTAAGTGTATTTCTAAATTGAAAATGAAAAAGGCAAGAAGGAGAATTTTGTTCACACTTGAGCAAGTTCAAAAATAAACAACATATTTCATATGCAATTTAAGGGGGTAAAACGGTGGGTGGATGCTGGTCGTGCCCGCTCTTTTTATACATATTTTAACATTGATGTCAGGGATGCTTCTGAAGGCACTTGAGATGAGGAATATATCAGGATTTAGAGGACAGGAAGCGGTCAGAGATTCAGCTGGATGTCCTGCGCTGGTCCTGTTGCTGCAGTGACATCTACTGGACTTCATACACACAAAGGTTACACACACGCACACACCAGTCACATTTCTAGAAATTATAAGTAGTGATGGGTTTTTGAATATGAGAAAATAGAACATTTCAATCATAAAATTTGTAGTATTAATACAAATAGTAAGAGATGGATTGCACAAATGGTTTTGCCTCTTGTTGAAAGAGTGAAGATATAAACATTTGTATTAAGAAAAAAAACTGATTTAAAATTATTTCAAATAAACTAGTGAAGGTCAAATAAAAATGAAAGAAAATTAACTAAAACAGTATAATTCAACGATTTTTTAATCTATTTGATAAAAAATATATATATATATCTCAAAGTGTGATCAAATCTGAATTTTCAGCATCACTACTACAGTTTTTTGTGTCCTGAGTCTTCAGAAATCAGTATGCTGACTGATGCTCAAAAAACATTTCTTATTAAAATTTATATTTTTGATTAATTCTTTGATGAATATTAAGTTAATTTAAAAAAGGAATGCATTGAAACAATGTAACTTTTTTATTTTACCGTCACTAGGAATCAATTTAATTGAAAAATGGTCATAATGGGGGTGGAAAAAGTTTATGGTTTTACTCAACTATCCATTTTTACTTTTGTATGCAAGTATGTGCATCAGTGTTCTGTGAAAATAAGACATCTGACAAGCACAGGGTTATGTTTAGTCATTTTAGTGTGAAATAAACAGCTGCCCTCAAAAGTGGGCATTGTACAATAGTCCGAAGCTTTCTTGGAAAAATGACCAAACAAAAATATAAAAGTGACATGTTAAGATGCTATTTATAATGAACAAAATCAAATTAGACTTCACAAACTAGAAAAAAGCAATTCTGGATCACCGTGACAGAACAACCCTTATCAAATCAGAAAACAAAATAGTGTTTCATTATCTGCCATTAACCCCGCTGGACCTTTTCAATCAAACTCCTGATCGTTACGAACTTGGCTACGGGAGGTATACAAATCCCCAACACAAAAATTGGCAATGGTACTCAAAATCGCTAGATAAAGAGACACGATAATCATGATTAGCTGAAGGAATAAAAACAGATAAGCGCGCGGAGAATAAATTGTACAGTACCACGTGGAAACAAAGCCATACTTGTACATGGACTGACAGCAAATGAGTGCATCCTCCCTGATGACCTGCAGTTCATTCACTCCTTACAAAAAGTTCATTAGCAAACTCCTATGAGGACAATCGCTCTCTGATTTCTCTGATTAAAGGCGTCCGACTCACGGCTACAGTAAGCAAATGAAGAAGAGGGAATTCGAAACCTACATATTGACCGCCGTGAACGCCGCCTACGCCATCACACGGTTAGGCAGTGATGTGACCGCAAAGGTAAAGGGCTCAGACATCGTCCTACCATGCTACATCCCAATAGGCTGTTACTGAAGGTGGCACAGCACTGCCAGATTGACGCCAGAGACGCTCGGAGCTGCTTGTTTGGTCCTGAAACACATAGTACAGATCTGCATATTAATGCTGCAAACCATCAGACATCAGAAATCAAGAGTTTTTCTCTCTCTGTTTTATCAAAGAGTGCGAGTTTGGCAAACTACAAACCGATTCATTTCATACAAATGATTCTCGATGCTGATTACAGTCCAGTTCTTTAAAAAAGTAAAGCCGAAGGGAGTTGTTTCCTTTTTTTTTTTTCTTCTTAGAAAAGCAGTTGTGGACACCACAAATCCAGATTACAATGTATATAAATATCATTTTGCTCAAAAAAGACTTCGCAACAAATTCATATTGAAAGATCTGAAACTCCAAGAGCTTTGAGAATTATGATACATAAAATGCTTTTTAATTACATGATTGTTTCATATTTTTCCCCTTTGCTGGGCCTGGGTTTGCCTACACAAAATAAAATGACATAAAAGAAATCAAATGAGACATGTAAAGACACTATTGGACACCTTCATGACTCCCAACAGCACAATGGCAGGCTTCTCTCCAAAGTTTTACATCTTTCTCCTTATATGGAGAACTGACAGCACGAATATTACTTACGACCTATAATTAAAATGAAGAAACGGCTCACCCACAAATGGAAATTCTGCCATTACTTACTCCCCCACTCCACCAAATCTAGTTCAGAGCGAAGACGCTACATGAAGCTTTGTGTGAGGAACAAGTTATAGGGCTGACGGGATGACTTGCACTCAATAAAAGCTTACGTTTCTGGGACTAGTCCTCGTCCGTTCTGGAGCTCGACAGACGTGGAAGTGTTGTCGTATGCAAAGAAATCAATTTCCCTCAAAGAAACCACACAAGTTTGGAATGCCATTACCGAGGGGGAATAAATAATGTGAGAATTTTCACTTTTAACATCAGCTACCCGTCTGTCACCGCCGTTGCGTTTACACAACACGATTATTCCCATTCCAACGAGCACACACTGAAACAGATGCTTGACACCCATGAAGAACTCAAGCTTTGTACACGACAGCTTATAATACAATATAAGGCATTTCAGTGTTGTATGTGAAAACAAGAAATAATGCTTCCCCCATAAAAAGATGAACAAAACCCCCAATAATTCTATATTTGTAAAATATATATATGTGTGTGTATATATGCATTCACGTAAATATACATATTTACGTAAAGGAGGGTAAATATGTAAAGGTATAAAAGCAAGGTATATGCGTGAGCGTGGAATCGACGTAGTCAAAATTAAGTCTCGGGAGAAGAGGATGTGATGTCGTACAGGAAGAGGCGGAACCTTGGCAGTCTAACAGAATGTTCAGCGGTCCGTCCTCTTCACGCGGCGCCTCCGCCGTCACTCGGCCGCGTCCCCGGCGGACACGGAGACTAACTGCAGAGGAATCTCGGCTGTGGTCAGCTGGTCCTGCGAGCCTGACGTGTTTACGGTAGCGTTGACGGTGGCCAGGCCCTGCATGGTGCCGGGCTGGATGTTGGTGAGGATGAGTGTGGTACCACCCGTCGTGATGATGTTGTCTGAGGACATGGCCCCGCCCACGCTGGTCACCACAGCTCCGCCCCCGCCTTTCTTGTTCTGGTGCGTCTTTATGTGCTTGGCCAGATGATCGCTGCGCATGAACCTCTTCGAACACTCAGAACACACAAACTTCTTCTCTCCTGATAATGGTGAAATAAGGAATGATATTAGAAAAAAGCTCAAATTAAGATACTCTTTTTCTTTAAAAAAAAATAAATAAATAAAATAAATAATAATAATAATAATAATAAAAATAATGTCAAATGTTTGGGGTTGATAAGATTTTGTTTTTTAAATTATTTGTTTTTAATATAGTCTCTTATTTTGATATATTAAAGGCTCAGCAAGACTTTAATAAAGGAGAAGTTCACTTCCAGAACAAAAATTTCCAGATAAATTTACTCAACCCTTGTCATGCAAGATGTTCATGTCTTTCTTTCTTCAGTCTGAGAAAAACATTTCAGGATTTCCCTACATATAATGGACTTCAATGGTGCCCGTGAGTTCGAACTTCCAAAATGCAGTTTAAATGCAGCCTCAAAGGGCTCGAAAGAGTCGAAGGGTCTTATCTAGTGAAAAAATAACAATTTATATTCTTTCTAACCTTAAACATTCGTCTTGTCTAGCTCTGCGTGAATTCTGTGTATTCCGGTTCATGACAGTTAGGGTATGTAGAAAAACTCCCATCTCATTTTTTCCTCCAACTTCAAAATCGTCCTACATCGCTGCTTTACCTTTTTTTTTGTAAAGGGCGTTTGATCTTCTTTGTATGTTCACTTTGTAAAAAATGGGCTGGTACTTCTGCCGCGATGTAGGGCGATTTTGATGTTGGAGGAAAATATGAGATGAGTTTTTCAACATACCCTAACTGTATTGAGCCGGAATACAATTAAAAATCCCCAAAATCTTACTGACTATAAACCTTTGAATTGTAGTGTATGTTTGTGGAGACATCCAGTTATTGCTCAAAAATACAGTGCCCCACACACAATTGTCAGATAAATTATATTTTTTGTTTGACCCCAAATCATTGTTAATATAGATACTGACATCACTCTATGCTGGTAGATACATTATTTATAGACAGACATTTTCAGTAGTATTTGGACCACAAAACCAGTCATAAGGGTCAGTTTTTTTTAAACTGAGGTTTATATGTCATGAAAGATAAATAAATAAGCTTTCCAATGATGCATGGTTTGTTATGGTAGGACAATATTTGGCCAAGATACATCTGGAATCTGAGGGTGCAAAAAATCTAAATATTGAGAAAATTGGCTTTAAAGTTGTCCAAATTAAGTTCTTAGCTATGCATATTACTAATCAAAATTAAGTTTTGATATATTTACAGTAGGAAATTTACTAAATATCTTCATGGAACATGATCCTTACTGAATATTCTAAAGATTTTTGGCATAAAAGAAAAATCTATCATTTTGACCCATACAATGTATTGTTGGCTATTGCTACAAATATACCCGTGCTACTTACGACTTGCTTTGTGGTCCAGAGTCACATATTATAAATTCTCACACAATACCATTTTATTTTTTTAACTGCACTGTTACCTTAGCAACATGTTAACGTCAAACTGTGTTCCAATTTAGTCACTAATGAGACTCTATATGGGTCAGGATGTTGCCCTAGACAGTAGCTGCCTATGTAAGCACTTCGCTAGGTTTATGTAGTCACTATGTGTGTGTGAGAAAGAGTACCGGTGTGTGTTCTCCTGTGCCGCTGTAATTCATCACTGCGCGTGAACCTCTTCCCACAAAACATCCAGGTGCAGACAAAGGGTCTCTCTCCCGAGTGCCAGCGCAGGTGAGCTCTCAAGTGAGACGTCTTCCCGTATACCTTCCCGCAGCCGGCTATATGGCACACGTGCTGTTTCTTCTTGCCCATGTTAGATCCCCTGCAACATATAATTAGAAATGTACAGTCAGAATAGAAATCTATTACACACATCCAGTGATGAAGACGTGTAGTCAAACACACACCGTGGGTTGTCTGTATTACATATGAATATAAACACAGAAATTGTACCGTGTCTCAAAACAAATGTGCTAAAGGCAATGTGCTCTTGGCAGTTTGATCTCACCTCCCGCCTCCCTCTTTGCAGTTGGGGCAGGTGCATGCGACCCTGCGCAGACGTTTGCCCTCCTGGCTCAATCCCTCCATCTCCTCCTCCACTAAACGAACACGAAGGTGAGAGAGGTCATTGGCATTCAGCGTAGAGCTACTGTCCAGAGGCCACTCCTCCGAATCAGGCTCCTCCTTAATCTGAATATCTATAGAGTATAGTATGATCAGCGTTACACTAACAGCACTGCATCATTACGGCTAAACACATCTTCCCTCTGCAATGTCACTCTAAATTATTTTTCTTCACTGCTTCACCTTGTTTACTTTAGAAGGTCACAGTAGGTGCGTTTCCATTACAGATTGGCGAAAAACTTGTGTGATATTTTATAAATGTCGATAAACTGTTGCAAAATGACAACGTTTCCATTAACAGATGATATGCGACTAAAACTTAATTTTATGTATACAAGGTGACCTGTAAATGCGGGAAAAAAAAAAAAAAAAGTTTCCATTGCAGTTTTGCTAAATATTCCTTTTTTGAATTGCCTAAAAAAAAAAACACTTTATGAGAGTGTAAAAGTTTTTTGCGTAATTTAAAGGGTAATGGAAACGCAGCTATTTATAGGGCCATATGATTTCCATGATGCGGAAAACAAGGATGTAATCCAGTCATAAAAATTGATTTAAAAACAGATTCTTTGGAATTTACAGAATTTGGCCAAATTTGGATGAATAAATGTGATGTTTACAGTCCACATGAAGTTCAGCTCTGAACTCATTCAATAAAACTATCATCAGATACACACAGAAACTCATAGATCTTCATTACAAACCACCAAAATAAAACAAAAATAAACTAAAGAAATTGTGACAGAAATATTACTATTGCACAGTAGAATGTACAACAATAATAAACCCGTTTAAAACACTATTTAAGGAATACCACACAGTTTTGTGGTGTTAAAATGTAATTTGATTGCAGCTGAAAAGACTATTGCTTAAGCTGTATTTATTGAATTTAAAACGCATGACAATTTCTGAAAAAAAAAAATTCAAATTTTTTAAATAAAGTTTTAGGAAATTGTTAAATTAAATTTTATGAATTCAACTGATTTGACATCCTTTTTGATTGTTTTAACTTTGATTGAAAAATGAAATTGAACATATAGAATTTGAGGACAAAATTCAAAGAAATTAGCAAAAAATGAAACAGACTTCATAGGGCCCTACAACAAACTAGCATGTTTTTTCCCTATGGAAAAAGCTTACTACAGACATTTTTATCAGTCTTCCTGAAATACCAGCTGCAGTACCTCCGGTGCTGTCTGTGTCCTCGGACTGCTGGAACTGGATGCCTGCCTGGCCCACGGTGTTTACCGTCACCGACTGCAGGTTAGGCATCTGTCCTGAGGTCAGGCTGACCGGTGTACCGCCCTGACCCAGAGACAGTGTCTGCACCGGGGCCAGAGTAATCTGCTGAGTTGGAGCCGTCTGGAGCTGAAGGTTCTGGAGGTTCTGAACTCCTTGGACCTGAATGGACAGATTGGTGGAATATCAAAATAACACACTATGTTTGATAACATTTTTAAACCGCAGCAGGCTTGTTGTGTTAATTTAATTAAAACATTTTTTTTAAAGAGCCCATCTGCATTCCTGCATTTATCCAGACGGTTGAAGTTCTTTTACATGAAAGATGATAATTAAGTAATAATCGTTCTAATTCTATCCACCTTATTCTTTAATGCAAAAGTAAGTATGGGCGATACTTCCGGTTCATTAGCCGCTATAGGGAAATAACAAGAATAACAACATGCAGTAAACAGTAAAACTGTTTGCACTACAAATCAGTTTGTTCATAATTAAGATAATACATTAAAATAATATGGTAAGACACACCAATTTGCAATATCAAGCAGCAAAACAAGCTGTTTTGTACAGCTAAAAATAGCTAGACGTGGATGATACCAGAGGCCAGACCCATAAAATTTACAAATGGTCCATGCCCACTCTTACGGGAAAAATAAGGTGGATGAAAATAAGGACGTCCACACACTACAAATATAACAGTAACACAAAGGAATCACATTGTTGGAATCACTCTAAGAACTTTTTTTTTTTCAGTTGATGAATAATAAAAACACAGAGCCAATTACAATCCATTTGAGTTTAAAGAACTTGCACATTTAAAGCAGCAGACGAAAACACTGCAGTGCACACTTCTAAGAAACAGAACATTATTGTCTAGATTAGGGCTGGACGATATGGCGGTAAAAAAAAATGTCCGCGATAAAATTTTTCATATCACTCGATATCGATAATTATTACAATAAACTTCAAATCATTATTTCTTTTCAGTTTACGGTTTTATATATTTTATACAATTTATATCTTAATAAAAAAAAAAAAAAAGACAATCATCTAAATACATTTAGGCGAGTATAAATGCACAAACACTATAGCTTAATCACAAAAAAAAATTACATATTATATTTTTCCTTTAATACATTCAAAATGAAATACACTTATTTCTGCCACAATACCATGGCACAGCTGTAACGATATTATCTATGTCGTGATATCGAAACAGCAAAACTCTCTCGATATTATTGTGGTCAAATGACGATATAAAATGATAGGTCTTCTGGGGCAAAAGTGTAGTTTTTAAAATATATTTAAACTTCATATTCTAACACAAAATGTCTTTAAAGTTGTGTTTTGGGTCATTATGCTTTGGCACAGTATCTGTCAAACGAATTAAAACCAAAAGCACAATATGGCTTAATCCCTTCATCACGCCTGTTTTCGCTGCGCATTTTAAAGCGAAGCGTGCACTTCATTCAGGCGATCAGCTCATGATCCGGTGTTTTCAGTACCTCACTACAGATCATCTCACTGTGAATGCAGTGAACTTGTTTATTGCATGCACTGTGAGTTTAGCACAAGTTTGGGAGCACAACGGCCACCAGTTGAACTTTATTTTCGTAGCAGATGATTATAGCATTTCACTAGATTTGTAGTGGGAATTTTTTTATGGAAGCCTGTTTTCACTGAAGCTGTATAAAATCTCTACTGCCATTTCCGTCAAAATAAAAGCTTAAAAGTGCAGTATGAATTGCTGGCAGATAGCGGATTAAATGGGTAATGTAACTGCAGTACAAATTTAACATATCTCTTTCAACTGTAGAAATTAGGAAATAAGCATTGTAATTTCCCTACTGTAGTGTAAAGCAAAAATAATATACCTATGAAGAAGTATTTATTTTCATTTATTTCACAGTGCAGTTGTTTTACAATATATGGCTATTATTGCCATTGTTTTATTATTATTATTATTATTATTATTATTTTTATTTTTATTATTATTCTCTAATTTGTTTGGCTTCCTAAAACACCAGTATATCACAAATAAAAAGAGTGCTGAGTCCAAGTTCAGGTACAAGTCAATTCACTGACTTTTTTTCTGACTTAAGTTTTCTTAGTTAAGAACATGGGTTGGAGCTCTTTATTTAGAACTCTTAAAGTGCATTAGATAGAATAATTTAACTTTAAAACGTACACATTTTTCTTTTTCTTATTTTTTTTAACCAATTCTTCATTGTTTTTCGTCTTTTTATATATATATATATATATATATATATATATAGCAATAAATATTGTATCGTGGACTTCATATCGAGATTGAACACATTCAGATTATCATATCGTGAGATTCTGATATTGTTACATCCCTAGTTGGCAGTAAATCCATGGTAAATGATGGCGATTTGTGGATTGAAAAGCCTTCTGATTGTATCGTTGCACACTCTTTTTCTGCTGTTTGTCAGAGCCGTTTCATCTGCCTATAAACTAGTTTAAATCACGTAGTAATTTGTGTTCTTCGCTGAATTCAAGCACTTCACATTGGATCTCACATCATTATTTAGTTAATGGTTTAGTTGTGCATTTGCCCTAGTAAGCACACGGTGCACTACCGTTTGAACTTTGATCCAAGCGGATAAGCGTTTAGCACAGTTCAAATGAGTAGCGCTGTTTTGTTCTATTTTATGGTGCATAAACATTATATCATTGATCGAACTCTTCTTGTTTTATCAACGGAAACTATATCACGGTTATTTTTGTTTTATCGCCCGGCCCTCGTCTGGATTGTAATATATTTACAGTTCTTGTGGACAAGCCTCAAGTCACGGTGTGCCATGTTTAAGCAAAAAGCTATAAGAGGTATCACTTAAATAAAATAATAAATATTCACACAGTAACTAATCACAAAAATATGTTTTCAACATATGCAAATTTCAAAATCAGTAAAATCATACACGATCAAGATCAGTTTTTGTGATGATTCACTGCCTGCTTGTGACCCTAATGGTGGTCACTGGTCATACTGTACATTTGTTTGCAGTCATTTTCATGGTGCAGGAAGTACTACTTTATTATTAGTTTAGTTTATCTGTATCAATGGTTCTTAATTCTCAAATCTAAAACGGTCATTTACAAAACTGTCACAAATGATTTATAACCACATACCTGGAAGGTCTGCCACTGTATCTGTCCTGACGGAGTGACGGTTTGGGCCTGGATGAGGAATGTTCCTGGGTTAATGAGCTGGACGTTTTGCAGAGACTGCTGGGCCTGAGCAGACACCTGACCATCACCCGTCTGCAAGGGCAACTGCTGTAACTGGATCACTTGCTGTCCTCCAGACACCTGCACCGCGCCCTGACTGAGGTAGCCCGACCCGTCTCCCTGCTCTCCCCCGGCAGACTGCGTCAGCACGCCCGTGCCGTCTATCGTGCTGGCCGGCTGCTGCGAGGACGAGGAGGATGCTGAAGATGTGGTAGGCACAAACATGTCTGCGGTTGCATTAGAGTTGAGTGTCTGTTGCTGTTCCCCTGCTTTCTCCGAGCCCTCAGAGTTCTCCATGCTCTGATTGGTCATGATGAGCTGTCCGTCGGCTGTGACGCCGGTGGCGATTGGCTGGGCTCCCGAGAGCCCGAGAGAGTCCAGATCCACGCTGTTTATGGGCACAAAGGTAATGTTACCAGGCAGACCCAGAGGCACGTTAGTGACCACCTGACCCTGACTGCTGAAGGCAGAGCTTCCCAGAGACACCTGCGGGATGTGGTGCACTTGGCCAGACTGGGTCATGAGGTTCTGACTGTTGCTGAGAACGTCGCCGGGCGCCGTGCCCGTGACGCTGATGGTCTGGGTGCCGTCTGGGAGGATCTGGATCTGCCCTGCGGCGTCCTGCGCCATGGAGGCCCCCTCGACGGCAGAGGCAGAGAAACCCAGCTGCCCGTCGGCCGTCTGCACCTGAGGGATGACTTGGTATTGGATGTTAGGCACTGCGCCGCCGGACGCGTCGGTCCCTGACGTGAGTAAGATGGGCTGGTTCTGGAGACTCTGGAGGCTCTGGAGAGGAAGAACATACTGTCCGTTGGACGTGACGATACCCGTGCCGGGGAGATGCAGGACACCCGAGTCATCCTTTACCGCCTCCCACCTTTCAGATGACCCTGTTAACTGCACTGAGAGGTCTGCGTTCTAGGGAGGAAACAGGTTCGGGAAACAGGTTCACAAAAGAAAGAAATATTCAAAGTGAAGCCACAACTGTACAGGTACACGGTTCAGTAACAATGAACAAGTCCTCATCTGTTGCTGTTACTATGGTGACTGATGCAAAACAAGGACCCCATGGACTCTGATGCAAAACATGGATAAACCCATTCTGCATATGAAAATTATTTGCATTTTCGTATATATCACTGTGTGTGTGTGTGTATGTGTATATGTATATATATATATATATATATATATATATATATATATATAAAAAAAATGAAAAGAGGAAAATGTTTCAAGCATGACAAAATAGAGAGAAATTTGTAAATCTTTAAATAATTTTTAATCACTGGATTAAGTCTCTTCTCAGCAGCACAGAGAACAACATTTAGCTTTTGCTGTATTTTTACTATCTTAAATAAACATTTTCAGATAATATTGGAAATTGCACTTTTTCACTTCACTTGTTTTTTTTTAATTGCCAAATGATTAATTGCTTGTGTTCATTTCTAGATTCTCAAAGTCACTCTGGGTAAAAAGTAGTCACCTTCAGACATTCATTGGTCCCAGTCTATTCACTAATCACATAATTCACACAAAAAAATGACATGAGTGGGCTTAAAAGTTTTTTAGAAGAAGGGTTAGGGTAATTACATTTTTCAAGAGTCAAACTTCTTCACTTCTGCTTTGTTTTCAGAGTTGTGTTTGTGAAATAACGAGTACTTGTTACTTCTGGAGAGACCATTAACTGATCATGAAACTCAATCATGTCTTCTGTGATTTCTGTACTGCAGCAAATGCCACTAGTGATGGCTAGATTTAATTTTCTGAAATTAAAATAAAGTTGACAAACTGTAATATATACACAAAACTCATTACTTATTCAAATGCATTAGCTATTGTTTAAAAAAAAAAAGCTTCTGAAAGTAGTATCTTTTGTTCACACTATATATACATACAGTAAAAGTTTTAGGACAGCAAGATTTTTATTTATTTTTTAAGAAGTTTTTTTTCTGTTCACCAAGTCTGAATTTATTTGATTTAAAATACAGCAAAGCAGTAATATTTTAAAATATTTTTCTATTTAAAATAACAGTTTTCTATTTGAATATATTTTAAAATGGTATTTATTCATGTGATCAAAGCTACATTTTCAGCATCATTACTCCAGTCTGAAGTGTCACATGATCCTTCAGAACGTCAGAATTTTTTGATGCTATTATTATTATTATTATTTAATCAATCTGAAATAAAAAGCTTTTTTTGTAACATATATATGTATGTAACATACATATAGCATACACACACACATACACACACATACTATATACACACTTAATTTCTGGGGGAGGGGAGGAGAAATTATAGAAATACTTCTATTTTACTTTTATTTACCAAAGATGCTTTAAATTGATCAAACTTGATGATAAAAACATTTACACTGTCATAAAAGATTTCTCTTTCAGATAAATCTCATTCTTCTGAACTTTCTATTTTTCACAGAAACCTGTAAAAAGCTACTCAGCTGTTTTCAACATATTATTATTATTATTATTATTAATAATAATAATAATAATAATAATAATAAATGTTTTGCAGCAGCAAACCACAATATTAGAACGATTTCTGAAGGATCATGTGACTGGCGTAATAATGTTTTTAAAAAAATCAGCTTTGACCACAGGAATAAATTAGATTTTAAAATATATTTAATTAGAAAACAGTTATTTTAAATAGTAAAAATATTTCAAAATGTTACTGTTTTTGCTGTACTTTGGATCAAACAAATGAAGGCTTGGTCAGCAGAAGAGACTGCTTTAAAAAAAAAAAAAAAACAACATTAAAAATCTTAGTGTCCAAATATATATATATATTTTTTAAATCTTTTAAAATAATTATTTTTTAAATCTGATCCAAATCTTTCAAAACTTACATTGTGTGTGTGTGTGTGTGTGTGTGTGTGTGTGTGTGCGTGCATGTTCCATATACAGCCATCTGAATGACAGACAACATTACGACCGACTCACTGAAATATTTGTACATCTACATCTATAAAATTAAACATGTCACAGTCCATTTTTTTCACTTTTTTTCATGCTGTTCTATATCCACAAATGAACAACTAAACCACAAACTACGATCAGTCAGATACAATGTGTCTTCCTGTCTAGTTCAATGGTTCTTGTAAAGAAATATATATGCTGTACTGTGAACTAAACTACAATTTATATAATTTATTTAGACTAACCTAAAAGGAAGTTCAACCAAATCAGAGCTTCCACATATAATGACCCTTAAGTTTGGGGAGTAAACATTCACTCGTACAAAGTAAACACGGCAGGAACTCACACTTAAACCAAGGTAAGGTCTAATAAAGGTGATATCTGTAGTTGGTGACTTACCACTCCAGCAGCAACATTAGTAGAGTGTGCCCCGTTCTCTGCTCCGGGGGCGGGCGAACCGAGGCCGGTGCAAGTGGCGGCGAGCAGGGCGAGCGGTGAGGGCTGTCCGTCCTGACGATGGGCGGGTTTAATACATGAAAGGGGGTGGCCACACAGGAAGTACCAGTGTTTTAACAGAACAAAGTGAAAACTTCACCAAAGCACATGCATTAGAATAAGAGAGGAGAGGATTTGATCTGATTTACCTGCTCCGCGCCGCCGCCGTCCTGAGCGCTGCTACTGTCCGCCATGACTCCCGCTTTCACTGGCCCTTCAGGCGCTTAAACACACACAAAACAATACAAAACAGCCATTAGAGCCCGTCCATTCTGCACGCTTGTTGCACAGATGGCTTCATCGGTTAGAACAGAAGCGTTTTGTCGTTTTACGGATGACTTGAGCTCTGTATTTATTTCCTCCGCGGATCTTAAACTATCTCAGTTTCACCCGCCTGCTAACATTAGCCTAGCTTAGCATAAACATAGCCTGCACAAAGATTCAAAGCGAACATTCCCATGCTCCTCAAATCCTACGTACCGGTCATTACGTGAGTTCTTTACAGAAGACTGATATCAGCGTTTAATTACACTCCGAGCATGATTATTTTAATCGGTGCCTGCGCTCGCTTTAGTCCAGTTTGTTTTTTTCCTAATTTGATTGACGGCGGGGCTTCCACTTCGCCAACTGCGTCACGAACAGGAAGTCCCGCCCTTCGTCTCTCCTCTGATTGGAGGTTAGGTTGAAGAACTCGCCTTTTGATTGGATGCAGGGGATGTCTGTAATTTTGACCGGGTTGCTTCCTATGTTTCGTTGTCCCTGGACCAAGTTTAGTCCGTGAACATGTAGTTTCCGTCAGTATAGTGAAATGCAGGGGTTGTCTTGTTATTGTATTTTAATGCGTTTACCTAAATACCTGTTTAGTTTATTAGCAAGGAAGCTTTATTCTTATTTTTTCTTAACTTATTTTGCAAGATTACTGCCTCACTTTGCTCACTTGTTTCTATTTAGACAAACAGGGAAACTGATGATACATCATTTTTTTCATGGTCTTGTAATCAGCAATTAAGAGGTTTATGGTTTAATGTAAGAGGCCACTTGAGCTCTGTCAAGTGTTTCTCAAGTAACAGGAGTGATTAATGATATGCAGTAATTTCTGAAGCTCAGAGTGAATGGAGAAGGCAGCAACATCTTTTACAAAGATGTGTCAGAGATGGAGTGAGCCACACGGATTTATGCTCTTCTGTTAAAATATTTTTGGTAGTTTATCCGTCCCAGAACACAGAGTACATGGGGGGAAAAAGAACCTCATCCACTCTTTAAGGAGGCAAAAACATGCATTCAACATGCAATCTGTCAATCACCCACTCTTTTCTTGAAGTGTATGCTATTATATAGCCTAATAACAAATTACAGCTGTAGTATGTAGACTAAATGATACGGAATGCACCATACTCAAAACTGTTCTCAGTCATGCATTTTTTTTTTTTTTTTTTCACAGGCTGTATACAATTATATATACAATTTATGTTTTATTTTGTAGCTAGAATATATACATAACTACAAAATAAAAACAAAACATACAATAATTGTGTTTGTTAGTTATGTAAAAGCATCAGCACTGGGGTTGCACGAGTTAGTGCATTCTTAGGGCTGGGTTGGGGCAGGAAGGGCATCCGGCATAGAACGTGCCAAATCGGCTGTATGGATCAATCCGCTGTGGCGACATCTGATAAAGGGAGCAAGCAGAAGGAGAGTTATTTTAAAGCATCACTACTAATATTGCACTTTTCCCCCCAGCTTTTAATAAAAGCTTATAATCCATAGTAAAGTTTCCTCCAGAAAAGTCCATCCCCTGTTGTCCTCTCACATCAAAATCAACTGACATTTGTTTACAGCTTTTTTGGATTGTTTTGACTTGATTGATCTGTGCATATTCCTCTCCTGATTCAGCTGAGATAACTTTTTCACTGGAGAAAGCAATATTATGGATAGGAAGATATTTTGGTTGGAAGCAAGAGTTTTAAGTTAAAAACACCTTAACGATTAATTTATTTATTACAAACATGCAGCTTCTCACTTCACAAGATGTTCACTGATGGACTGGAGTGGCCTGGATTATTGTGATGTTTTTCTCAGATGTTTGGACTCTCATTCTGATGGGACCCATTCACTGCAGTGGATGCATTGGTGAGCAAGTGATGTACAGTAATGCTACATTTCTCTAAATCTGTTCTGATGAAGAAACAAACACATCTATATCTTGGATATCCTGAGGATGACTACATATTTTTTTAGTAGATTTTCATTCTTAGGTAAACTATTCCATTAAAGGAGAAGTCCACTTCCAGAACAAAAATTTACAGACAATTTACTCACCCCCTTGTCATCCAAGATGTTCATGTCTTTCTTTCTTCAGTCGTAAAGAAATTATGTTTCTTGAGGAAAACATTCTAGAATTTTTCTCCATATAGTGGACTTCAATAATGCCCACGAGTTTAAACTTCCAAAATGCAGTTTAAATGCAGCTTCAAAGCGCTCTAAACGATCCCTGCCGAGGAAGAAGTGTCTTATCTAGTGAAACAATTGGTTATTTTCTAAAAAAAAGTACAATTTCTATACTTTTTAACCTTAAACGCTCATCTTGTCTATTCTCTGTGATGCGCATGAAAACTCTGTGTAATCTGGGTCAATACAGTATGTTGAAAAACTCCCATCTCATTTTCTCCTCCAACTTCAAAATTGTCCTACATTGCTGCAGAAGTACCGACCCAGTGTTTACAAAGTGAACGTGCAAAGAAGATCAAACGCCCTTTACAAAAAAAAAAAAGGTAGAACAGCGATGTAGGGCAATTTTGAAGTTGGAGGAAAAAATGAGATAAGGAGTTTTTCGACCTGGATTACAGAGTTCGCATGCGCATCGCAGAGAAGACTAAGCGATCATTTGAGGTTAAAATGTATATAAATTGTAAATTTTTTTGGAAAATAACCGATCATTTTGCTTGATAAGACCCTTCTTCCTCGGCTGGGATTGTTTAGAGCCATTTGAAGCTGCATTGAAGCTGTACTTTGGAAGTTTAAACTCAAGGGCACCATAAAAGTCCATTATATGGAGGAAAATCCTGAAATGTTTTCCTCAAGAAACATAATTTCTTTACGACGGCAGAAAGACAGACACAAACATCTTGGATAACAAGGGGGTGAGTACATTATCTGTAAATTTTTGTTCTGGAAGTGGATTTCTTTAAATGTAGTACACCATTGCTAGCACATCTTGATAGATACTATTAGTGTTTGTCATGATCGGAGCCATGATTTTTATGAACTCTGAACGGTATCCATAAAGTCTGAACTTTTTTTAACAGGTGACGGCATGACTGAGTTGACCAGTGAAATGAAACCTCCCTGGTTTGAAGGAAAAAAACATGATAAAATTGCTTATACTTAACGATAGGAATTGTAATAAAGAGAAAAGAAAAGTTTGCGTTCCACTATTCTTGTTAGCATCACTGTCTCACAAAAAAAAAAAAAGATAATAACATTTCTAATTTTCCCTAAGTTAGACAACCGATGTACCTATGCCTCCGTGATTCATAGTGCGTCAAGGGAGTTCAACAGCACAGAATGAGGAAATTAACTTAGGAAATTAGACTGTCTGGGGGGCAAATTCGGCAGATTGTTTTGTTATTCACCAGAGAGCATGAGCAGAAAAAACTGGGTGGAAGTTGATCTCACCGAGATCATATAGAAAAAAAGATCACTTTGTATCGTCCTACACGTCTAGAAGGAGAAAAGAGTCTGCGGAGTTTGTTCGCGGCCGCGGTGTTGCTTTTATAAACGCTAAAAGATTAGCACGATTGCATTGAGATAACAGCCCAGAGACATTCTGCACTCTCAGCTGCGTTCCTGATCTAAGACTCTGTTCGCTGCATCGTTTCCACTGTGTCAGCTCCTCCCTGAGAGTGACCAGAGAGCAGCGTTTTCCTTCAACCTTCAATTCAAACTTGGGCCATTACAGCCAGACTACAAAAGCACTTTCCTTGCACTCAGGGGCTCGCACCAGTGAGTGGGGGATATTTCCAATCACTCCGCTGTCAATCTGAGTGTCAGGTAAACACAGGCTGGCAGACAGAGCCTTTAGAAAGGCCCACATCTGTGGCCCTCGCTCTCCTAGCTTACCTTGTGCTGGCTTATCCACAATCTAACGCACAAAGACACCCACACTCAAATGGAAAGGCAAAACGCAGCTGTTGTACAATGGCACCGGTATCTTATCTCATATCTTTAGATTGAAGTACTACACAATAAGTTAATTGCTTTGAGATTTCGTCTGATGTGCGAGAGGATGTGTTTTCAGGCAAGTTGACAAATTGGCTTGCAAACCAGGAACGCAGTCTTGATCGTTGAACAAGCTGAGCTTGGAAGACAGAACACAGGGTTGCATCAGAGTTATTGATTGATTTGGTCCCAGACGGCACGGCAATGACGGGATCTGGGGGAGTTGGTTTGGTTTCGCTTCAAGGCAAATCAAGTGGCGACCAAACATTGCACTCAGTGTTGTCTGACTCATATGTTATTCGACCTTGCGAGGACTCTTAAAAATCATGGTTCTGTATCAGCATCTCTGGTTCCATTAAGAACCTTTAGAATCAATTCCAGTGGAAAAAGCTTCTTTCAATTATCTTCACACTACATTCCAAAAAATAAAGTTTCCAAAAGTGATGCTATGGCAAAGCAATTTTTTGGTTCCCCAAAGCAGCTTTCTTAAAAGAACGGTTCTTAGAAGCACTATTTTTTTCTCACTTTTTAAAATGTTACAGAACTTTTTTTCACTAAAGGTTTCAAATGAGAGTTTTTGCAGTGATGCCACAGAAGAACAGACCTTTCTGTGATCAGTTCTTAAAAGAACTGTTTTTTTTTTTCTTTATGTAAATAGCATTTTAAAGGGGTCATCAGATGCTAAGTTCACTTTTACATGTTGTTTGAACATTAATGTGTGTTGGCAGTGTATGTACAAATCTACCCTATAATGATAAAAATCCATGCAGTGGTTTTTAATTCATCTGTAAAAATAATATCCCCTTTTTCAAATCGAGCCATTCTCAGATGCCTGTCGGTGTGCCGTCACACCCACAGAGGCCGCTCCCACGATAGTTGATTGACATGAGCGTCTTACCTCAGAGATCAGCAGAAACAGTCCGCCCTCTTTGTTTCAATGCTGGAGCAGGGATGTAAGTTAGACAAGAATATCTCCGACTGAGCGATTGAGGTGTTGTGTTGCTGGATGTAATAATGAACATAGTGGTCGTCATTTACTCCGGACATCTGAGCCGCTGAAGATGCAGTAGATTACGTTTGTTTGTGAAGGGAATGCGCCTCGCGATCTACATATATTTGTCTATGTTCGCGCGAATCATTCATGATCCAGCTTCACTTACAGCAGAAGTGAGTATAAGGGTTTTTTAATGAATCTTTGCAATCGCCTTTTGTAATAATGTGTTAGTTAGCAAGTTTAGCGGCTAAACGCGGCTAAAGTAAACAGGCTCGTCACTCCACAGAGAGAAGAGAGGGGCGGGGCGAGCAGAGCTCATTTGCATTTAAAGCAGCCTCAACCAGAATGAGATGATTTTTGCAGAGCTGATTTTGACAAGGTAAAAAGGGTGTTGTTTTACACAACCTTTGAGAATTTTTAACCAAAGTATATTATAGACTTTTCATTAAGACCCTGAAGAATCACATCAACTTGTGGAAAATGGGCATCCGATGACCCCTTTAACAATCCAAAGAACCGTTTTCCACTATAAAGAAGCTTTTGTGCAATGGAAAGGTTCCATGGATTTTTAAGGTTCTTCATGGAACCACCAATGCAAATAAAGAACATTAGTTTTTAAGAGTGTACACTCTTAAAAATAAATGTGCTTTAAAAGGTTCTTCACAGCGATGCCATAGAAGAGACATTTTTGATTCCACAAGGTACCATTAAGTCAAAGGTACTTTAAAAAACCATCTCTTTCTTACCTTTTGTGAAAGGTTCTTCAGATGTTAAATGTTCTTTATGGAACCATTTAGATAAAAAAGGTTTCTCTATGGCATTGTCAAGCACCTTTATTTTTAAGAGTGTATAAAGTTCTTTGGGGAACTTTTAGTTGTTCTTTTGGTTGTAACACATTACTGCGAAAACCCCCTATTCGAAAGCTATATTTTTAAGAGTGTAGTTTAGTTTTTGAGGACGAGGACATGTCAAGCAACACATCTGGTTAGCTTCTACCAAGTGGACGGATGAAAGTGCGGCAAAATATGTTAACAAAACTTGAATTTGAATGTTTCTGTTGTACATGCCTTAATGCATTTCAAAACTTCAAAGCCGAGGACTATAAATCCTGTTATTTATGACCTTTCAGAAATCTGCATGTTTAGTTCAGAGAGAAAAAATCAGTCATTTTCCGTTATTTTGTAAAGCGCAGAGGTGAGACGTGTTCTTCGTCTACTGGGGTGAAAATAGCTGGGCCTGCTTACCGCGTGAATATGAGTTGTTTCTGAAAGCGTCCTATTAACATATTGGCGGAGCGGCTTGCTGGGGCCGATCTACAGTGGAAGGGACCGCGTGGAGAGAGTCTGCCTGGCTGGAGGCTCCCGGTGGCCTGGGTAAATGGAACCTCAATGGGGAAGCTTCAAAATGGCACCACAGGAAAGACTGCGATCGGAATATCAAATGTGTCTCAATGACACATGAGAGAAGGGACCTCCATTCGGACACCACTGAGGTGGAGACAGAGGCTCAGGGGAGAGGGGTTTACTGCGCTAGCAGCTTAGGCTCATGTTTAAAGAAAAATGTGTCCATTAGGGGAAAATGTTGCTCTTTTCAAGTCCTTCCTCTAAACGTGCAGGAAAAAAAACTCCCATAGATGTAGTTATGATGGAAGAGGAAGAATTCATGTGAATTACCCTGCACACATTATGCGCTAACTTCTGTACAATACATCAGTGAACTGAGCTGCTGGTTTCTTTTGAATAAAGTGACGCATACATGCTGGTCATATAGTTGATGAGTTGAATTTGGCTGTATGAGGTACAAATGTATAAAGTGGAAATGTGGTAAGTGAAAACTGCTTTTGCACGACAGAAATCAGCAGCATTAAATTTTTGTGAGTTTGCGTGGTTTGGACGGGAGGAGTTGAAAAATAAGATGGCTTTGTGAATTCATTTAGGAAGGGAAAGTGTTTTATTAATGCACATGATTTGAAATGTAATATTTTGAATAATCTGCACCAATGATAAGACTAGAAAAAATGTATTAAGAATGCATTAAGATTCTGATTTCATGTTGATTAAAAAAATGAACTAAAAACAGTTCGGGTTAAACACGTTTTGGTGATATTTTTAATTATATCTAATGTCAAACTTCCATTCAATTAAAGGCACATTCAGTATTCTTTATAAAAATATTTTAGCTGCATTCGAAACTGCATTCTGTCTGAGTAGGTAGTTCTTTTAAATTAACTATTTCTGTTAAAAAGGTTAAAAAACTATTACGACTGTTAAAAGGGTATGTTCTATATAGTATAAACGTGTGTAAATATTAATCTGGATGTATAAGTATTAATTTGTCATGTTATTGTCATGTGACTTACCAGTGTCCGTCGCATCACTTTACTGCCATTCACACACCCTCTCCTGTGGCCTTAAAGCACAGTAAATGTGGGTAACACTTTAGTAATGGAACAATTCTCACTATTTACTACACTGACCAAAATTATAAATGCAACACTTTTGTTTTTGCCCCCATTTTTCATGAGCTGAACTCAAAGATCTAAGACTTTTTCTATGTACACAAAAGGCCTATTTCTCTCAAAGATTGTTCAAAAATCTGTCTAAATCTGTGTTAGTGAGCAACTTTGAGAGGTGTTCTCTTCACGGATGGATACCGGTTTTCACTGTCCAGGGCAGATGGCAGCGTGCATGGCGTCTTGTGGGTGAGCGGTTTGCTGATGACATTGTGGATTGAGTGACCCATGGTGGCGGTGGGGTTATGGTATGGGCAGGCGTATGCTATGGACAGCGAACACAGGTGCATCTTATTGATGACATTTTGGATGCACAGAGATACCATGACGAGATCCTGAGGCCCATTGTTGTGCCATTCATCCAATTCCTGGAAAATGAAAATTGGACACCCCCAATACAGTATAACTGCACATTTTAGAGTGGCCTTTTATTGTGGCCAGCCCAAAGCACGCCTGTGCAATAATCATGCTGTCTAATCAGCATCTTGATATGCCACACCTGTGAGGTGGATGGATTATCTCAGCAACGGAGAAGTGCTCACTAACACAGATTTAGACAGATTTGTGAACAATATTTGAGAGAAATGGCCTTTTGTGTACACAGAAAAGCCTTAGATCTTTGAGTTCAGCTCATGAAAAATGGGGGCAAAAACAAAAGTGTTGCGTTTATAATTTTGGTCAGTGTAGTTACTTATTAGAATGTCTATTATTAACATATTGGCTGTTTATTAATACCTATAAAGCATCTAAACTCTGTGTATTCTTGCTCAAGACAGTTAGGGTATGTCGAAAAACTCAGATCGTATTTTCTCCCTCAACTTAAAAAATCATTTCAAAATCATCCTACATCACTGCAGAAGTACAGACCCAGTCTTTGCAAAGTGAACATGCAAAGAAGATCAAACACCCTTAACAAAAAAGGTAAAACAGCGATATAGGAAGATTTTGAAGTTGAGGGAGAACATGAGATTGGAGTTTTTCGACATACCCTAACTGTCATGAACTGGAAAAAAACAGAGGTCGGGAAGAGCAAGACCAGATGAGCTTGTTTTAGTTTGATATTAAAAAGTATATAAATTGTATTATTTTTATGAAAATAAAAAATAATCGTTTCACTAGATAAGACCCTTCTTCCTCGGCTGGGATCGTTTACAACCACATTTGGGATCGTTTGAAGCTCGTTATACTTGGTATGTTTCTGTTCACTGTGAAACAGAACGTGTACCAGGAGAGCCAGCTGACAACGTTGATTGTACTCCATGTGTTTTTCTTCTCTAGTCATGTTTGAAATTGCAAGTCTCTGTGAGATCACGTGTCACTGTAAAATTGTTTTTACAGTCAACAAGTGTGTGGTGTCACAGTGTGGTCGAATCATCTAGTGCAAGGATAGGCAATGCCGGTCCTGGAGTGCAGTATCACTAGTAGTCCTGAAGACCTTGATTAACTTGTTCAGGTGTGTTTGATTAGGGTTGGAGCTAAACTCTGCAGGTCATCGGCACTCCAGGACCGATGTTGCCTATAACTGATGTTGTAAGGATTATAAAACTAAAAATCAGTTGAAACTGTCTTCATGTCTGGGGTCTCCGATCGTTTTAAAATTGGTAACGATTTGAAAATCGTCAAGTGCGTGGCCAGCCTAAGACCTTCATTCATCTTCAGAACAGAAATTAAGGTATTTTTGATGAAATCTAAGAGCTATCTGACCCTACAGATACCAACGCAACTACTACATTCAAGTCCCAGAAAGGTAGTAATAACATCATTAAAATAGTTAATGTGACATCAGTGGTTCAACCTTAATTTTAAGAAGCTACAAGAATACTTTTTGTCCTCAAAGAAAACAAAAATAACAACTTTATTCAACAGTTCCTTCTGTTCTGTGTCAGTCTTCGACGCACGTTCAAGACAGTATCACGACGCATGCGTTCAGTGCTGCTGATGCAGGTGAACTATCCCTATATGTTTAGTTTTTTATGTTTAGCGATTGCATTTAGGCTTCAAATTTCTGGCTTCAAAATTTGATTATATTAATGATCTCAACATGTAAGAATCATTAACTTCTGTTGGGCAGCAGATCTTATTTTCTGCAGCAAATGGAAAAATCCTTTTGGGTTTTGTAGACGGAACATCTGTGTTTGCCTACAAAAATGTGTCATCGCTGCAGCACACTATAATAGGAGAATTACTGGGCTAGTCATGTATTGGTCTGGTCATGTGATCTCAATATGTCAGCCACCATGTGGCAACCCGCTGTATATAAAAAAAACATGTTTTTTGGCTACCGACATGACTGGTTTGGTCATCTTACATGAGTGGACATCATTTCTTTAAAGTGCTATTCTTGAGTCAGAGCCAAAGCCTTGCAGGCTTGCATGTCAACATACTGCACAACTGCGACCCGCAACTCACAAGACTTCAGTCAAATGAAAGCAAAAGTGCACCTTTAATTAACTGTCTTATCCAGATTGGCGTCGTTCTTACGCATTGTTTGCACTTCGAATCATCGTGTTAATTTATGTGTTTATTTCTCTCCGTCCCATAATATTTAAAGTTGGAGATTGTTTGTATTTTTCTGAATGTTTTGGGGTTAGTGCTGTGCTGGTATGATTTATAGCAGCAGGATTTAGCCTTTCATGGGTGCAGTCCTTTATTCTGTCTGTCTTGCTTGGTGTGGTGCCATTGTGGTTTTTGCCTCCGGGCGGAGTGGCACCAGCTGATGGATGACTATGACAACATTTGTAGCGCAGACACCAAAAAACCAGCCACTAATCACTCTTTGATATCTTCTAATCCTTCCTCTTCATTTCGCAAATCTGTTACAATTAAATCAAATGAAAGCAGCCCAGAGCAGAGAACACAACTGGAGTCTCTCTGATGTGTACTTTATCCACCAAACTCAATTGAGTTCCCCTCATCGGCTTTACATTCCGGACGTCTTTGCGCAATGACGTGTCGACATGCGAGAGCGGTTTATTATGTTCTGTCTTATGAGCTACATATGCGCTGTTCTAAATAACTTTATTATTGTTCCAGAAATGTTAGTGTCACTGTATGCAAAACAAAACATTGTAGCCAAGCCACAGAAAACAACTTGTCGTTCCTAGCTCATTTAGGTCTGACAAACAGGCCTCAATAATGGGTTTCAGCTTTGGCTAGCGCAAGCAGAACTCAGCCCTGGGAGTGAGAGAAGAAACCCAACCTCTACTTATCTCCCTGTGAACTTCTTAATGGGAGAAACCTCAGTGGCCGCTGAAAAAAATGCTGCAGAAAGACCGATCCAAAAGGATGAAAATGTTACTTGCTCAGCTGACCCATTTTCTCCAGAGCTACCTAGGTTTGCAAATCTAAAATGCGACCGTACGGAACTTCGGGCGCTGCGGCAAGAGCCGAACGAAGATTAAAAAATAAAAAGTGGTCCGGACCCGTCAATCACATACCTAAAATCCTCTTTCGCTACGAGAAAAAAGTAGGGATTATACAATAAATTGCTGAAATCACAAAGAAATATGCGTGTATGTTTTCACGGGATGAAAATCAGGCACGGAAATCAGTATGCATGGTTTCCCGGTGTTCCCGTGGAGCGAGCCAAAATATCCCTCTCTATGACCTACAATCAAAACATGTAAAGTACTACAATTTAAAATATTCTGTCATCTCTCTCTCTTTTTTTTTATCATACACATCGTCTATTCAATCTCGCTCTGAAGTACAGACACAGTAATACAGAAACGGTTTTGTTTTCCCATATCTGAGAGTGCAATTTCAGCCAGGAATACTATACTACACTGCATCAGCAGCTCAGACTTTGTCTCGTAAATATATGAAAGATGACAATTTATGCAGTCTCTCTGTAGAGTGTGTGTGAAAGAGAGTGCTCGGAGCTCAGGGACGATTGTGTGGGGTCTTTTTTCCAGGTTCCTGTGGAGAATGTGATCACACCGTCGAGTCATTACCATTCCATTACACACACATACTGTAGGGGAGAGTGCATGGGGTAAGATGTGCCGGCGTATGCTTAAGTTGTTCTCTAGGTAATTCAAAATGATATAGAGGTAAAAATATATTTCACAATGCTTTTTATCAGTTAAAATTATAAGACACATCTATAACGTATGGCATTAGATCTATACCTTTTGAAAAAGTGGCTCAACTTCCTGGGCCATGCAGGGTAAATCAAACAATTTAGTTTTTAACAGTAAGATCATACTGTATGTGTTATTACAGATAAAACAATAATGTTAGTAGTTTGAACTTGTGCTTATCCCACACTGTTTGCGTTACAGAAACCTCAAATCATGTGGCTTGTTCAGATGTGCTTTTACTTCACTGAACATATGATCTTATGTCTGGAACATAATAAAAACGTGTTGAAATCCATATATGTGACCCTGGACCACAAAACCAGTCTTAAGTCGCTAGGGGTTTATTTGTAGTTATAGCCAAAAATACATTGTATGGGTCAAAATTATTGATTTTTTTTTTTTTTTTATGGCAAAAATCATTAGGATATTAAGTAAAGATCATGTTCCATGAAGATATTTTGTAAAATTCTTACTGTAAATGTATAAAAACTTAATTTTTGATTAGTCATATACATTGTTAAGAACATTATTTGAAGAACTTTAAAAGCAATTTTCTCAATATTTAGATTTTTTTTGCACCCTCAGATTCTAGGTTTTTAAATGGTTGTATCACAGCCAAATATTGTCCTAACAAACCATACATCAATGGAAATCTTATTTGTTCAGCTTTCATATGATGTATAAATCTCAATTTTGAAAAAATGACCCTTATGACTGGTTTTGTGATCCAGGGTCACATATAAAGACTTATATTAAAGGAAAGATAGGAATATCAGAGGCTACTCATACTCACACATTCTTGACTTCCATTACTATATTAATAATATTAATTTTTCAATGTTTATAACCAATGAATCATTAAAAAGTACATTTCAGATTAGTAAAGAAATATGATAAACATTTCAGTTAAGTTTTTCACTGTCACCTTACAATAAAAAGATCCCCAGATCGATTCCTGGCTGGAGGTCTTTCTCTGTGGAGTTTCCTCCTGGTCCAGTTGTGAATTACAAACACTAAATTGTGAAAGTGTGAATGTGAGTCTGTCTGAAAGCTGTGATGGACTGACCATCTCTTCATGGTGTTTTCCAGTCTATTGCCCAAGAAGCTGGAATAGGCTCCAGTATCTGACCCTTGGAGGACGGATTCAGTTCAGCCAAAGTAATCAGCCAAATTTCTGTACAGTGACAAAAAGGAGAATAAAAACAGAATTCCAAAGAACTAATTTGGCCATATATACAGTGTTGAGTAGTTACTGATTACTGAGATTTTGAGTATATTACATTTTAAAATGCCCATAATCAGATTACGGTTACTGTTACATCATTACATCAGTAGTATATTATATATCTATATCTATCTATCTATCTATCTATCTATCTGTATATATATATATATATATATATATATATATATATATTTGCTTTTAACCTTTTTCTCTGTTAAATTTTACTTTCTAAAAATACTGTATTCACAAATGGTGTGTAAATAAAATAAATTTGCAAAGCATGCTTTTGAATTTGAGGGGAAAAGCATCTCTCAAGCAATCAGACCATGTATGAAACAAATAAGTATGCAAGTCACTAAACAATGGTGATGTATAGCAGTGAAACACAATGTCGTCATCATACCAGTGATCTTCAGCAACTCTTCATTCTGGAAGTCTGGACAATAGTATTTGAAACCTTGTATTTTGGTGTGTAATGTCTGTGTAATGTAATTGTTTTCATGATTATTAATGTTTCTGTATATAATGCAGGGATTCACAAACATTTTTGTCAGCCAAACCATGTAAAATAAACCATGTACTTGAAATATCTCTGAGGAACCTAATATTTCAAATAATTTAACAGCACATTCACGTTTACATTTTTCTGATTTTAGTGTTCAAGTGTTTACTTTTATGTTATATTTTCATGATTTAATTCACAAAACCCACTTTGGGTTTTAATTTTTAATGCACTTGATGATGCTGATATAAAAAATGGAATATATTTTCAGTAACACTTTGGTATAGGGAACAATTCTCACTATTAACTAGTTAGCATGCCTATTATTAACATATTGGCTGTTTATCAGATCTTATAAAGCACATATTCTGCATGACCATGTTCTACATCCCTAATGTAACAACTAATAATTAACAACTACCTTACTAACTATTAATAAGCAGCAAATTAGGAGTTTACTGAAGCAAAAGATGTAGTTAATGGTTTGTTAATAGTGAGAACTGTACCTTAAAATAAAGTGTGACCATATTTTCTTTGTCTTTACTTTTTTATATATATATATTAATATGGTATGTTTAATGGTAAGTTTAAAACAAGTTCTAAAAATAGTTAGATTACATTACCTAAAATTAGTAACCTAGATTACGTTACTAACTACATGTAATCTGTAATCAGTACAATTTGCTAGCAATCAACCCAGCTCTGTATAGGCTATATGTGAACCTGGACCACAGCACGGGCCAACAATACATTGTATGGGTCAAAATGATCGATTTTTCTTTTATGCCAAAAATCATTAGGATATTAAGTAAAGATCATGTTCCATTAAGATATTCTGTACATTTTCTACCGTAAATATATCAAAACTTATTTTTTAATTAGTAATGTGCATTGCTAGGAACTTCATTTAGACAACTTTAAAGGCGATTTTCTCAATATTTAGATTTTTTTGCACCCTCAGATTCCAGATTTTCAAAAACACCCTTTCCTAACAAACCATACATCAATGGAAATCTTATTTATTCAGCTTTCAGATGATGTATAAACCTAAATTTTAAAAAATTGACCCTTATGACTGGTTTTGTGGTCCAGGGTCACATATATTGTAAGCATATCGGATGTGAAGTAAATAACGATTTCATTAGGCCAGCTCTTGCTGTTTTTCTATCAAGTTGAACAACCGCTCTATTCGCAGTAATAGCGTCACAACGGTGGCTATTCCTTTTTCCCCACTCAAGCAAAACAAACAGTAAAAGGAAATAAAGGTTAATCCAAGTCTCATTTCAGTCGTGCAGCTCTTCCTGCATGAGATAATCAGGATGGCACACTTTGGTCAAATCCAAATCCCTCCACAGATACAATTATCCCCGTCCCTCGGCCTGCCAGTCGCTCTGTCAGCCCACTCTTTTAATTCTGTAATCAGAGACGAGCAGCCCCCGTATCGCTGTCTCCACACAGCAGCCAGTCAATACAGACATCCCCAAACACACCTCGCCTGATTCCCTCAAATGTTTTATTGAGTGTGGACATCTGGGCTACTGTAAAACACGCATTATCTGAGCTGGGAGGAGAGCAGCACCCTGCTTTGTCCCCGCTGTCAGCTGTGGCAGTGTCGCCGCGTTTGATGGAGATTAATGAAGTATCAGGAGAGTAATACGCTTCTTAGAGCACTCTTACAATCTGGAGGAACGGACCGTCCCCGTCTTAAATAGCAAAGCTGTCAGCGTTGAGAGGACCTTTCGCTCCGGCGCAGAGGTGTACAGGGCTCGCGAGAAGAACGGACACTGATAACGCAGGTGGGGACGGGCCGCTGGCCTCTCGGCAGGTAGCCATCGAAAGCTAATTCCCACTACGCGCCCTCGTTTGAAACAATGCCGAACTTCCGAGAGCAGCGTGAAAGTATTTAATTCGAGATAAAGACGAGGTAGGAAAAGTAGGCATTTGTCAATACGTTAAAACAGACCGTGTTTGCACACTCCGCTCGCGCGCTCACAAAAAAAAAACGTCCATGCGTTATTCATACGGCATCTGAAATCCCAGTGGGCGACTGCACCTCTCCCTCTGTCAATTCCCATTCAGACGTACAGCTAAAATGGAAATAACTCTCTTTCATTTGAGTATTCACACTTCCCGTGGAAACAAAATGACTCACATCAGCTCCTCGTATACGTCGGGCCTGTTTGTTCCCTGTCCGGCCGAACTCAAAATAATTGACTTGAAGTGCAAATACGAACGAGTTTATGCATTCTGCTTCTGAACGGCGCACAATTAATTAGAAGAATCAATGTTCCTTTTAAAAACCCAGGAGACCATTTAATCCGAGCTCAATACCGGCAGACTGGCTGGATGGAGGGGGACACAGAAAAAATCAATGGCTATTTGTGAATCGTGAGTACGTATTAAAGGCGGCCTCGTCTCACTGCTTCATTTGCACTTGAAAGCAGCCATCTGGAGCAGCAGGCTTGGCTTAAGCAGATATGATTACTAATAATGTGATATAGCCGTACACTGGCCTATTCAAACGCCCTATTCCCACTGCTGAAATGAAAAAGAGCTGCTTTCTGCCTTGGGAGAAGTCAGGGACGCACACATGCAGGCACAAACAGGCACAAACAGGCACGTATGCATACATATAAACAGCCTGCGTGCCTCAAACTGGAGTGGGGGGATAAAGAGACGCACCGAGGGGCCTTCAGCAGTTTAGCATCTCTGACAGTCTCCAACTTCCCTGCATGAATGCACGTGTTTACTGAACTACGCTTTAGTTGGCTAAATCTGACACAACCTCCCTTTGGGCTTCTCAGCGGATTCATAAATATAGAAAATAAGATTTCCGATCGCGGTTTGGTCTGCTCTGAAGTTAGATTTACAGTCAAACCAAAATTTATTCAGACACCTTCAAAATTTCTCACATTATCACCGTTTATTTGCTATAAATGGTAATAAAATATGACAAGAACTCAAGAGTTAAACTGTGTCAGAACAAATTTAAACTGTGTCAAAACACTTTAGTAAAGTGTAAACAATTCTCACTATTAATTAGTTGCTTATTAGCATGCCTATTCATAATATATTGCCTATTTACTAGTCCTTATAAAGCACCTACATATAAAGCATTATACATCCTTAATCCTACCCAATACCTAAATTTAACAGCTAACTATTAATAAGCAGCAAATAAGTAGTTCATTAAGGCAAAAGCAATAATTAATGGTTTGTTAATAGCGAGAACTGGACCTTTAAATAAAGTGTGACCAATTCATCTTGATAATGTCCGATAACTATATAGAAAGGTATGTAACAAAACATGGTCAGGTCAAAGTGTCAAATCAAATTAGTTTTTGGTCCCACATTTTTGTTAGTTCACTTTATGAAGATTTTTTTGGGTATATTATTTCACAGTTTAATTTCTTTAGCTATCATCACTTAACAAACTTAAACAATTATATCTGGTGTCTGAATAATTGAACATGGATTACCCTTCATGCAAAAAAATATAATCATTTATTTTCATACTAATATACAAAAAGTGAGTTCACATTCTTATGTTACATGCTTATAATTAAAGTCTATGGCAAAACGTCCTTCTCTCAAAGTTAGCAAGAAATATTGTTCCTGTATCATTAATCAAACTTTGTTCAAATCTGGTCTTTAATAATGTGTTCAACATATTATTTAGGTTCAAGGTTCTTTATCTGTCACATATCATATACATGTGATGTTATGTAGTGAAATGTTTTTTTCCCGATTTCTTAGCCCCACAATACAACAACAAAACAACGAGAAGTTAAGGACATATACAAATATAATAAAAATAATATAACACAGAATATGTATAGAGAGGCTGTATAGTATTGCATGTATTTTGGTGTCATTTTTGTATGTGTGTGTGTGTAAGGCAGAGAGAGAAATAGAGTATAAATAATTTTTCAAAATATACAAAAATATATGTGTACAGATAAAAAATTAATTCGTTATTTATGGAGAATTTGTCAGAAACATTTTAATCAGATGTTCATGCATCTAAACAATACTATTTACTGCAGGTTTCAGACATTCAGAGGACATAAAATATTCTCATAACGTTGCAGAAATTTAAACTTTCCTTTAACATTTTCTCTAATCGAAATTAAGTTGCACTTTAAGGACCAATTAATTATTAATTATCATTATTAACTAGTTGCTTATTAGAATGCCTATTACTAGCATATTAGCTCTTTATTAGTACTTATAAAGCACATATTAATGCCTTATTCTGCATGATCATATTTTAGATCCTTTCATCCTACCCCATACCTAAACTAATTTACTAACTATTAATAAGCAGCAAATAAGGAGTGTGTTCAAGAAAACTCTTAATACACTCTTAAAAGTTAATAGTGAATGTGTTCCATATTCTAAAGTGTTACCTAATGTGTTCTTAAATACTTATCTTTTCACATACTTTTGTTAGCTAGTCGCCCCTTAGATTTCCACGGTAAGTAAATTTCTGTCAACACTCACTGTTAAAATCACCAAATAAATAAATAAATAAATAAAATTGCATTAAAATTTCTGTATTAAAGGTCAATTACAGTTTATTTAACACCTAACATCCTGGACTTACTAGGGATATACAGGATGAATGGAGACAACTAGAGTATATTTAGAGATTACAATGAGGACAACAAACCGTATGTGTCAGATCCCTTGGGCTACAGCTAATAAGGGTTAAAGGGCTGTCTCAATTACACACACATACACACAGGGATTACCGCCTAAGACGCTTTAACTCAATCTCCTTCAGGCTACTGATTAATCTGAGCCACCCTGATAAAATATCACTTAACATCTCTCAGTGTACACATTGATCGCATTTTTTGCAGTTTAAACTGATTTATAAATGCAAAGCAGTTTGTCGTATGACTTTTCCAGTTTTACTAGGCAGGCATTTCATAGTGTAATATTTAAGACGTGACAACATTATTATTCCTATCTTGAACAATTTATTCAGCTGTTTATTTAATGATGTGATTAGCTTGTTTTATGAAATGACTTCTTGCGTAATTAGTTCATCATAATTAAATGATTATAAAGAATTAAAACAAGCCTTTGCATGTTTCTGTTTATAACATGCATATTCTCGTTAATTATGCAGTGGTCAAAATGTATTTGGAAAATTAAATTACACTTTAACTGTCTAGTTGACATTGCAAAAAAAATATAAAATAACTAAACAGAATTTATTTAAAAAGACACGTAGCACAAGCAAATTTTTCATTCAAAACCTTTTTTCAAATTGACATTTGGTGTGTTTAATATAATAAAGCAGCAATATATGTGACCCTGGACCAAAAACCAGTCATAAGTAGCACGGTTATATTTGTAGCAATAGCCAACAGTACATTGTATGGGTCAAAATGATTGAGTTTTCTTTTATGCCAAATATTTTTAGGATATTAGGTAAAGATCATGTTCCATGAAGATATTTTGTAAATTTCTTACCATAAATATATCAAAACGTAATTTCTGATTAGTAATATGCATTGCTAAGAACTTCATTTGGACAACTTTAAGGGTGATTTTCTCAGTATTTCGATTTTTTTTTATTTTTTATTTTTTTGCCACCCTGAGATTTCAGATTTTCAAATAATGGCTCAGAAGATTGAAATTAGTTCTGAGAAAAGCTCATGCAGCATTTGCATCTTATACGCTTTGATGTCCAAAGCAATGGCATTCAGATATTTTATGCATGACTTAATGGCCACTGTAAATAGTGAGCTGTGTGCTTATCTCAGGTTTAATCTGAGGTATTACAGCAGAGAGCTGGGAACTTTGTGTAAGGGTTCGTTCTCACACCCTGCTTCTGTTCTGTTCTTAATAGCTCATTAGTTTAAACAGGTGTTGTGCGGTAGGTGACATACCTGCAGGGCTTACGTTCCCTCAGGGATGGCATTAAACAACCACTCGCACATAACAATGTTATGCGTAAGTATGCAAATCCACAGGATTTCAGCAGAATTTCAACATGGAGAAAACCTTGTTTTCATCTATGGTCTGTAGATGTCAGTGGATCCTTATGCGACTTTTTTTGAAATTAAATAAGTTATGTTATGGGTTGTTCATATGAGCACATTAGTTTCAGAGTGTTTGGAGTGGAATACTAGTTTAGTCCTTACTGAATGTTCCACAGTATATCATGTATATTTTTTACTAATACTAAGTGTTTGAATTATATAATACACCCATCTTTACATTTTAGGAGTGCAAATTAGGTTGCAAGTGGTTTGATCTGAAAGCCTGAAAGTCTCTTGACCATTGCATCTTCACTAACTCTGTCCCCTGATGCAATATCCCTGAAATCCCACCAGAGCACCTCCGCACCCAGCAATCTTCCCAGACCCCCCACCAACCCCTGTGCAGTCTGTGACGTGATGGGCTCAGGAATGCTTTTCCCACCCTTGGGCATTTCCTGCAAACACTGCGATGTGTCACAATGGCATTACCTCAGCCAGTTAAAACAAATGTCTCACTCTTACCAATCAAAGACACACACACGAGATCGACTGCTTCACTTTATGGATTAAAGCTGCAGTGCATCATTGTTTTGATGTTAAAATACTTCCTCTTAACACACTTTACTGTGGAGATGCAACTGTAAGAAAGCCACTGATGGGTTAATTTTGGTGTGGAAACATTGTGGCGCTTTGATTGACCAACTCGACATGGCAACATTGGCTCAACCAATTTGAATTGGGACAACCTGTTTGTCCTACGTTTAAAGCTTTGACAGGTTAGTTCACCCAAACATAAAATTCTCTCATCATTAATTCACCCTTTTGCTGTTTCAGATCCATAAACGTTTTGTTCATCTTTGAGGAACACAATTATTGATGTAACCTTAGAGGTTCCTCCAATGAAAGGCCATGCAATCCAAATTTGATATTTGAAAAAGTATATACAAAATGCTTTGGTGCTACAAAAGTATTCCAAAGTAATCCAAACATCTGTTTTGCCATATTTGTTGTGCCATATGTATGTGAATTTACATAAAAGCCTATATTAAATATATATACAAACATAAAAGTATGAACCTTTTGAAGCATCAAACATTTGGTTACATGGACTTAGAGAGTTTGCACTTTTGTCATAGTTTAGTCGGTTACAACAGCATAGATTGCAGGGTTAATGTACTACTGAACACATTGTTCTGCTAATTTATGCTGTCTAAACCATGGAACAAGTGTGTGGAAGCTGCTAAATCATATAGAGAAGGACTTAGTAAGCAGGAAAAGACGTAGTATTTTGACAAAGTAAAGTTAATAGGTGGTAAAACAAAAAAAAAAAGTAAAAATAAATAGTTGAGAAAACCTAAAAAATAGTAGGGCAACTTGATGCAGTAAGACTTTTGAGTTCCCTCAACAATAGTTTTTTAGTTTTTCTCAGTAAAGATACTCTGTTTAGCCAACAGAAATTAGTTTGTTCATGCAGTGCTGATTGTCTTATATTGCTAATAGAAAAATTCGTTACAACAATTACTGTCGTAGAGGTAATTTATTTTTTTATGTATCAATTTTGTTTATTTACAAATGACAGAGAGTAAATTGTTATAGAAACCTTAATGGATAGCTTAGTCTAATATGTAGACAGTATTGTCTTAGTTTGTAAAACATCTTAAAAGATTAAGATATCCAACAAACAGATATAAGTGTTTAAACAAACCCTAGGTCTGAAAGCTAGACACACAAATCTCAAGAACAGTTGCAATCAACAAATGTTAAAAAGATGAGCTTTTTACATCAGTGCAACAAATAAATAACAATAATGACAAAACAACAACAAAAAGTTTAAATTAAGTCAGAAAACAGCAAAACAGTAATCCTATAACAGTAACTGCATAATTTATTTATGCTGAAATGCATGCTGGGAACTCAACAAAGCCTTAAAGGGGTCATCAGATGCCCATTTTCCACAAGTTAATATGATTCTGTAGGGTCTTAATGAAAAGTCTATAATATACTTTGGTGAAAAATTCTCAATGGTAGTGTAAAACAACACCCTTTTTACCTTGTCAAAATCAGCTCTGCAAAAATCATCTCATTCTGGTCGTGGCTGCTTTAAATGTTAATGAGCTCTGCTCGCCCCGCCCCTCTCTTCTCTCTGTGGAGTGACGAGCCTGTTTACTTTAGCTGCATTTAGCCGCGTTTAGCTGTTAAACTTGCTAACTAGCACATTATTAGTAAAGGCGATCGCAAAGATTCATAAAAAAAAAAACTTACACTCACTTCTGCTGTAAGTGAAGCTGGATCACGAATTTGTGCAAAAATAGACGCATTTATGTAGATCGGGAGGCACATTCCCTTCACAAACAAACGTAATCCACTGCATCTTCAGCAGCTCAGATGTCGGGAGTAAATGACAACCACTACGTTCATTTCTTGTCTAACTTACATCCCTGCTCCGGTATCAAAACATGGAGGTTGAACTGTTACAACTGATCTGAGGTAAGATGCTCATGTCAATCAACTATCGTGGGAGCGGCCTCTGTCGGTGTGACGCAACAATGACAGGCATCTGAGAACGGCTCGATTTGAAAAAGTGAATATTATCTTTACAGATTAATTAAAAAACACTTCATGGATTCTTATCATTACAGGGTAGATTTGTACATACACTGCCAACACACATTAATGTTCAAACAACATGTAAAAGTGAACTTAGCATCCGATGACCCCTTTAACATTTCAACAATATGAAATTCTTTGTTCAGACAACTGTGTTTGACTAGTTGGGACAACATTTGGGGCAATTTTGTTGGTCTGACAAGGCTTTTTTATGTTCAAGAAAATAGCATTTTTTAGTATTTGAGACTCAAAATGTAAACTGGAAAATATGCATTTGGATTTTTTACAGTGTACGAGTGGTATTAATTAAGATATTAGCCTATTATTTTATTTATCTGACTGGAAATGATAAGAACCAACATGAATATTGTCAAGATTTTTCCCCTGGCAGTCCTGGTTCATTTTGGCCAACCACAAATGCCTTCTTTCCTCAACAGTTTTTTGCACTCTTCTCCTTGTTTGGTTATAACTTTTGGTAGTCTATAGGACTCCAAATGTTTTCCCCGGTCCGATCGATTAGTACAGCCAAAAACATGCAGTTCATTGGCATTGTTTACGTTTAGTGCCACCAATATGGCCGATTGGTGACGTGTCATGAAAACACTCTATGGAGGGACAGAAATCTTTCAGGTTTTCAATATATAGCCCAATATATCTTAAGTTGGGTTTCAAAGAGGAACAAAAGTCCTATGCTTTTGGAACAACATGAATTAAATTTTTTAAGTGAACTAATAATTTAATGTTTAAAGCTTTCATGATTAGCCCCACACCGATTGTGCTTCAGACATGAATGATGCCGGCTTATTAAAGACAGATGTGCTGTTACTTTTCTAAATGATCAAACTGACCATTTTCAACTGATGTGTAATATAAAATAGAGGGGAAAAAAATGTATTTTTTGAATTGGACAAGTGAGCAACCACCCAAAACAGCTTGGAACTGCATCTCCGTGTTTTGACAACTGCTCTAGCTGTGCTTAAAAAACACTCTAGTATTGTGCGGTGCGTTTGCATAGGCAAGCACCATTCACATTTCTTCAGAAAAGCTAGTAGATTATTGCAATCCTCTTTGATGCCTAATTACACATTCCAGCTTTAAATCAGTACTATATATATAAAAAAGAACATGAAGCACTTGTAACATGTAAATTATACACATAAGTGAGTGATAGATTGAGCAATGGTGTTAGATTTACAGCTGGAGTCAAGCTTTAACACCCATAAGCCGCATGAGTCCGATTTTAAGACCGGGTCTGAACTCTTTTAACACGATGTCAGCGTGCTTTAACTCGATGCTTTTGTCATTACAAATCCACCATAAAATTCACTTACATGTGGCCAATCTGTCTGTGTGAAAACACAGCGGTTCTCTTAAAAGGTCACAACACATCAGCAGTCACAAAAAAAGATATGCAACCCTTATCCATGCTCCCTTCATCCGTGTAACAGTCCTTATGTTAAGAATTTCACACTTTATTTAACTTGCCTGTTGGTATCAGTGTCAGTGCAGCGCACGAGATGAAGGGATGAAGCACGTATTCTCCTGATAAAAAGAAAGCGAGAAAATCAGTCGGTGAGAGATGACTTTGAGGATCCAGTCAGAGCTGTGGATATGAGTCTATGTAGAGTGGATTTCAGACTGGATTTAGACGTTTTGTCAGCTGAGGGCAGTAATTTCTCCCCCTGTGTAAAAGTAAAGATGTGTGTAGACGTCTGAGCTCTCTGATCACTGGAGGCCGTGCTCATCTGGGCCCTGACATCCTTCCCTCCACCAGCCTCTTTATAACGACCTAGTTTCATCACATCAGATGTAATAAAGCCCGCCTCCGTGTCCTCACGGATTACTCCGGCATACCTGCGGAGAGCTCAGCTCGTGGAAGAGAGAACGGGGCTAGAGACAGAATAAGAGATACTTAGATGTGAGTGTTAGCTCTTCTGTGGGCGTAGTGAGGATTTATGGGTATAAGGCTACAGGTGAAGCATGGGTCTGGCAGATGATTTCATGGAAACTCTTCCCTCGCTATCAACACAGAGCAGCCGGAGAAGACTTCATGGTCAGGTTTACAGGACTGGTTTGGCTAACCTCTGAAACAGGGGTGGCCAAATTTCGTCCTGGAGAGCCACAGTCCTGCAGAGTTTCACTCCAACCCTAATCGAACACACCTGAACAGCATTGGGGGTAGCACATTACAATTAACGTAAGTTAAGTAATCAGACTTTATTCAATTAGCTAGTAATGCATTTCTTTTAAATTTGCAATGAAATATCTGAGGTACTTTTTTAAAATAATAACTTAAATAAAATAAATAACTTAAGTTACTTTGTTTTTCAGTTCATTCACTGTCACCTCACCTGTCCGTGACACAAAAGTAACGTAATGCATTACTTTCCTAAAAAGTAATTAAGGCAGTTAGTTACATTTTAATGGAGCAGGAGTGTCAAACTCAGTTCCTGGAGGTCCACAGCCCTGCACAGTTTAGATTCAACCCTAATTAAACAACACCTGATCCAGCTAATCAAGTCATTTAGGCTTGTTTCAAAACTACATAGTATGTATGTTGGAGCAGAGTTGGAACTGAATTCTGCAGGGCTGCGGCCTGAGGTAATGCAAAATCATAATGCATTACTTTTAAAAGTAACTTCCCCCAACACTACACCTGAACAAGCTAATCAAGGTCTAAGGGTTATTAGAAAGCTACAAGCAGGTGAGTTTTTATCAAGGTTGGAGTCAGCTCTGCAGGGCTGTGGATCAGGGTTGCCAGGTTTTCACAGTGAAACCCATCCAATTGCTACTCAAAACTAGCCCAATAGCCTTTCGGTAGGGGGTCTCCTGGTAAAATTTGCATTCCAGAGGTTAAATATAACAATACTGGGGTCGCTTCAACCCGTGGACATGAAAAACAACCCGTGAGAAAAGTGCTAAAGTAGCCCAATTACACAGGAAAACCACAGACTTGGCAACACTCCTGTGGATCTCTACGACCTAAGTTCAGCACATCGGGCTGTTATGAGAGTGAGATATTTTTAATTTTGAAAATTTTAAAAGAAAATGTGAGTGTTGTTTATATATCAGCTGGCATATAAGATAGCTGTGCAGGAGGGCCAACTTCCAGCAGAGTTTAGATCAGGGGTCTCCAGCTCTGCTCCTGCGGGAGCTACCTTCCTGCAAACTTCAGTTCCAACCTGATCAAAATCAAGTAACCCTGAAGACCTAGATTAACTGGTTCAGGTGTGTTTAATTGGGTGGAGTTGGAGCTGAAACCTGCAGGACAGTAGCTCTCCAAGAACAACCCTAACTGAACACACCTGAACTAAGACAATCACAGTGAATTACTAGAAATGTCCAGGCAGGTTTATTGGGACAAGTTGACGCTAAACTCTGCAGGGCCCTCCAGAACCAGGACTGGACATACCTGAGCTAAACTCTCCACCAGGAGCAGGACTGAACACCCCTGTCATAAAGGGTTCGGTCTTTAGCATCTTTAGCATCTGTGTGGCCACCTCAAGCACCAACCACCATCAGTTCAAGCCCTTATACTTATTTCCACCAAGGGAGTTTGAGTGCTAGTTCAGAGCCAGAGCCTAGTTTCAAATCGGTTCTTCATATTTCGACAACCAAAGCACCAGCTTGGAACCAGGAGAAGTGGTTCGTAAGTAGCACCAAAACATTGCTGGTCTAGAGGTAAGAACTGCTGTGTCAAGGGCTGGGTGGAAGGTTACCCTGACCAACAAGATGAACAGCAACTTTTGACCATCATTCTTAAAATAGCAGCTAAACACAAGCATGTTGGATTCGTCATGTTTGGATGCCGATGTAGGTTCACAAAGCCATGAACATTAATAGCAACGCAATGTCTGCCATTGTTGATATAAGGTCTGTTCGGGATATGTCGGCACTGCGCAGACAAAGTACAGCAGGAACAATTCAAAAGCTTAAAGAGTCGTCTGCTCTCCAATTGCTCTCATGGTGCTTTGGTGTAGTGCGCTGGTTGGTCTGTGTGGCACCGATGTATCCCGAGCAAGCCTAATGTGTTTGTGTTTGCTGCTGCCATGCTAGCATTGCTGGAAAAGATGAGATGTATTCAGTGACGTTAGATCTGGCTCTGTGGTTTTCTAGCATTTGGAAAGGAAAACTGGTTCTCAGAAGGCTTGCCAGTCGAACCAGCTCCAAACCAGCAATAGCACTGGCAATAGCACTGAACTGGCACCCGGTTCATGCAGGTGGAAAAGGAGTTTTAGAGTGAGCCTGGTTGGAATGGTGTCATAACCCGGGTGGGAATGAGTTTTAAGCCTGACAAGTATACATCTGTTTTTATGCATATGCTATGGCACAGTGCATGTAATCATCAGCATAGTATGCGCACACTCATATTTTTCTTACCATGTATGCAGTGTGCGCTCAGGTCACATGTGCAACTTTTTGCACTAATAAGTTATTCCACAAGGTGGCAACAATGACCTGGACTATTGTTCCACATTTGAAAAAAGAAAAAAGTATATATATATATATATATATATGAAATGGAACAACAGCAAACTACATCAGGTGATGCTTAATGTGTGAAAAAGTTACTCTACTCTAATGAGTACAAAACATTTTTATATGTCATAACTTCTGGAGAGAAACAGTGCAGACACTGGACAAGGATGAAATTTTCTAGTGTGTGTGTGTCAAACATTAAATGAAGTGTACTTTGAAAGGCTATGTGTTCAACTGTATGCATACACTAAGCTTTTATGTCAGATCTGTGGTATACTTTGGGTTTTAGAGAGGTGATTGCAGGAGTGTCATAATGGGGGTAAGACGATTCCAAGGGTCCTGATCAAAAAGGGGGCCTGACGTAAACACCCCAGAACACGATTCTGCCGAGGGGGGCCCAGAAACCATTAGAAAGCTACAAGCAGGTGAGTTTTTATCAAGGTTGGAATAAGCTCTGCAGGGCTATGGATCAGGGTTGCTAGGTTTTCACAATAAAACCCATCCAATTCCTATTCAGAACTATCTCAATAGCGTTTTGGTCCAGGGTCCCCTAGTAAAAATTCTGGGGGGTAAAACAGGCGTTTTTTGGCAGTGTTTCCCTGGTAAAAATTGCATTCCAGAGGCTAGATATCACATTATTGGGGTTGCTTCAACCCGTGGGGATGAAAAACAAACTGCGGCAACAGTGTTAAAACAGCCCAGTTCCACAGGACTTGGCAACACTGTTTTGGATCTCCAGGACCGAAGTTGGCCACCCCTGCTCTATCGGGCTGATATGAGAGTGAGGTATTTTTAATTTTCACTTTTTTGTGTGTGTGTCATTACTCCTTTAGAGAAATACTGCAGACACTGGACAAGGATGAAACTTTCTAGTGCTCATGTGTCAAACATCCATGTTCACGTACACTATCAAATGAAGTATACTTTGAAAGGCTATGCATTCGACTGTATGCATACACTAAGCTTTTGTGTCAGATCCGAGGTATACTTTGGGGTTCAGAGGGGTGATTGCAGGGGTGCCATAATGGGGAGAACCTTAAGCCAGCTGGTAAGAGATTGCTGTGTCACTCTCCTTGCCACATGAGGCACATTAACGACTGACGCTGCAGTTTTTAGCACCATTTTTAAGGCTGTGACACGTCAAATAAATGTATGACCTTCACTGAGCATCTGACGGTAGAGTTCTTGAGGTGTGTTGCGCATCGTCTGCACTAGTCGGACCACGGTTTTATAAATTATATGCATGAAGTCTTTATTGCTTTATAAAAGGGATTTGTCTAAATTTACTCACTCTCATTTTGTTCCAAACCTTTTACTTCTGTGGAACATAAAATGTCTCAATGACACAACAGTTGACCCCAATGACTTTTAGAAAATCTAAAGAGGTTTGTTTTACAGATTCCATCCAGTCAGAGCGTATACCTCTTTAATATCCCAAAATCTGGATGGAAATCCAATCATGGGAAGGTTCTTGCATTTGAAGCTCTTTTATATAATCATGTTTGTTGTCTGTATTTGGTTCTTGAGTTGCTATATTGTTTTTTGAGGTTTAAAATGTTCTTAATCTTACTTTATAGGCTCTTCACATTGATATATTGGTTTTAGGGATCTTAAGGGCATAGCTGGTTTTCTAAAGAACGCGAGAATAAAAAGTTGGTTGGGGAAATTAAAACTCTCCTAAGGCATCAGTCTGTATTTTAAGAGCCTTTGACTGCTACGCAGATGTTTTGACGGTAGTGAACCACACAGCGTGTTCCTGTACAAAGTTTTTGTTTACAAAATCGTAACATATTGGTACAATTTATGAAATACCCGCATGTAAACAACTGAAGAAATGGCCGCTTTCAATACAAAAGCAGCAATTACGAGATACATCTGTCTCAATGAATTCAAGTTTTGTGAATCAGACTCTCTAATAAAAAACAATTTATATGCACAGGCTCAGGAACGAAGCTCTGACAGATGAATAAAACAAATGACGTTCCGGCGAAGCATCAATTTGACTTGCGGCTGTCGGTGAGCAACCCTGTTCTACCGCGCACGGCCGCAGAACTGTTGAGCGCTTTTAATTATGTGTGTAATAAGATCGGGGTCAACATATTTCATGCCAGGAAAATGATGTGTATTTAATGGCTCCCATACATTACCTTCCCTGTGTAACATCTCTGACAGAGTGCCTGTAAGTTTGGCTACCATTAATCAGCATCAGGGTTTGTCTGGTTAGAGAGGAACAGATGAGCGTGCGATGTTCTCCGTGTGGGGCATTCTGGGAAGGGGTGGGGGGTCTTGATGCAGAGCAGGCTGATAGATAACATTCACCTCAAGGGTGCCTAATAAAGCATGTTACAGGGCTTAGCAGGGCAGCGTTACAGACTGCAGTTTTTACAGTGTAAGATGTATTGGGTTAATATAGCTACTCACTGGTGCTTACCTGACTAAGTGCCTTTCGTTCAGAAACAAGGCTGCCTGCAATCAGTTATGCGCCCGGCCCGGCTTTGCCTAATGAGCTCACTTTCTTGTTGCTGTTGTTCGGCTTTAAAGTGAACATGAAATTCCATTCACAGCCCATTTTACTTGTGAAACACGATGCACAGACGACTCCAAAAGCCTGAGGCCGCACTGAAAGTCTGGGATTCAGAATCTAATTTAAACCTTGAAAACGGAATGATTTAGAATGATTTAAATTTAAACGTAAAATGAATAAATTACACAATTATTAACTCTTCAAAGCCTGACTTGTGAAATACTAGCAAAACAAACAAATAAACATCATATAAACATCAGCAACTGCATCAAATTGCATATTTCACAAATATGTGACCCTGGACCACAAAACCAGTCATAAGTATCACGGGTATATTTGTAGTAATAGCCAACAATAAATTGCATGGGTCAAAATTATTGATTTTTCTTTTGGATGTTAAGTAAAGATCATGTTCCATGAAGATATTTTGTAAATGTCCTATACTGTAAATATATCAAAACCTAATTTTTGATTAATAATACTTCATTTGGACAACTTTAAAAGTGGTTTTACCAATATTTTGATTTCCTCAGATTCCAGATTTTCAAATAGTTGTATCTCGTCCAAATATTGTTTTATCATAGCAAACCATACATTAATGGAAAGCTTATTTATCCAGCTTTCAAAAATTGACTGGGGCCTGGTTTTGTGGCCCAGGCTCATATATTGTGTATTATTGTGTTTTTTAAATAGCTTTAATAGCTTATACTCAACGAGGGGAAAAGGACCTTAATTTTATTCAAAGCCCAAAACTATGCAATTTGATGTGGATGCTGATGTTTATGTGGCCAAAATGTAAGATGAAATTCTGATAGCTTGTAATGTAAATCACTGAGATTTTCATAACAATATAGCAGACTACTTACATAAATTATCATATTAGTTATCACTCAATATCTATAATGTGTCTTACATTTGAATTATATTTTAAAACGTAATATTTAATGCAGTGATAATTGATAATTTTGGTTCCTCAAAAGCCTGTTGTATCAAATTTGAGATCAACACAGAAGGTGGACATTCTTACAATTATACTAAAAGGCTATTATTTAGTAAAAGAGTATAAACTACCAATCAAATGACAGAAGACAAGTAGTAAATCATGTACAACAGGATTGTCAGCAAATGTTTTGATCATACTGATAATTTAGAGGCCTTAGAAATCCATGTATTAAATATGATACAGTAGGCTTTATAGGGTTAATTACAAGTAAACATTTTAATGACTTGTATTAAATTAAAGAAAATAAATAAATAAATAAATAAATAGTCATCTCAAACTCAAACTTAAACATATATTATTATATATTCCTTTGGGAAATAATTGGGTTGTGAGTCCTGAAGGTAGGCTAAATATTGTCTAAATTATTTGAAGAGTTTATTTGCAAAAACAGATAAAAAAAAAAATGTATATATATATATATATATATATATATATTTAATGATGTTATTGTTTTTGTTGTGTTTTATTGTTAGTTAGCTGTATATATATATATATATATATATATATTTAGTTTTTTATTTACTTATTCAAAGTAGCCTAACTGCAGTTTGACTGAGATTAATTGGAATGCACAATGAAAAAACATGATTTTTGAAAATTGTTTAAAACGGAATTTCAGTTTTTGCGAATAAACACTTCATTTGTCTTTCTTAAGATTGTCCAAAACCCACATAACATAAGGGACATCCGCAGAAAATGGAAAGGCAAAAATTAATTGTTTACAAAAGAGCTGGGAGATATATAAAGAAAACTATTACATTTTTGTGTTTGTGGCCACATTTAAATGCATTATTGTTGTTAAAATCCTGAATAAATATTCTCTATTAAACTCCTATTTACAGATTAACACCGTTTAAATCCTTTGTATTAATACTTATGACCCTCTTCTGACCCGCATCAGACTGTAAGGACAATACAAGGCTCAAGAATTCAACAAGTCGCAGACATCATTACAAACGCCTTTATTCTCTTTAGAAACATCCTGTGGAACAAACGCAAGGCAAATATCTGTATCGATGCAAATCCCCTCATGTTTGCTGATGTGAGCACCACTCTGCGCGCTGAGTGGATCTGAGACGGGGGTGCGGAGGAACAGACCCACCCCCCCCACGCAGACCCACACGCGGCCGCATGAAAAGCCACATCAATTTCAGCACAGACAAGCGCCGTCACACAGATTAGGCAGCCACAATGCAGCGGGCTCTTATCTCCACCCACAGGAGGAGGGCAGCCTGATCTGCGCAGGATGGAAACATTCTCACCACGTAATGGACAAAATCAATTGTTGCCCTCCTCAATCAATGCGACCCCCTCGCTCTCTGCTCCGAGAATCCCGCTGTAATTGAAGTTCTCCGTGCTGTGGGATGGTGGCTTGACCGGGGTGGAGGCCGGTGATATCTGGCCAGGTGCCTGCGGCTCGGAACAGCAGGAGCAGGTAGACTAGACGATGACTCACCTGGATGCTTCTTGTACAGACACACCTGGTTAAACCAAACACATTGGAGCATTATGGGTAGAGAGGCCACTTGTCCATTTAAGTGGACATTGATCATTTCAGAAAGCGTAAAACTGACTATATGGTACTGGATAAACTTTAGATTTGATTATTTTTGCCCCAGACCCAAAATTTTAGTCTTAAACTATGACAATCCTTTATAAAAAAAATAAAAAAATAAATAAAAAAAATAAGATAGATAAATAAAAAAGTTAAACCATTATAATATTTAAATAAACTGTAATTGAAAGTCCAGAATATTACTGAACCATATATACAATAATTTATATCAACAAAATTCATTTTAAATCAGGTTAAATCAGGTAGAAATATCACTTTTACAGTGTAGTTGCAGTGTACTGTTTTGAATTAGCCTTTATTTTTATATTTTTATGTATCATTTTAATTTTTGTTTAATTTTTAATATTTTTGTTATGTGCTTTTATTTATTTATTTTAAATGTTACTATTTAGGTTAAATCTATTCATTTATGTATTTATGTATTTATTAATTCATTCACTCATTTATTTTTTTTTAGTTTTTATTTATTAATTGTAGCGCTTCAACTTATGCTATTCAACTTACGGTTATTTTATTAATTTATATTAATAAAATGTATTTTAAATCAGGTTAAATTAGGTAAAAATACCACTTTTTACAGCGTATTTTATTGATATTTTGAATAAACTATTATTGTTTTTTAAATCTAATTTCAATTTTAGTTTTTTTAGTAATTTTTTCATGTTCTTTTGGTAAATTTGTTTGTTTGTTTGCTTTTATTCTTTTAAGCTATTAGTATTTAGGTTTATATATAAATATTTAAACCTAAATAAAAGCTATATATATTTCCAGTTATTAATTTTAGCTCTTTAACTTAAACTTTGTTCAGTTATTTAAACAATTAACATTTCTTGTTTTTATTTACTTTCATTTTTTATATTTAATATTATATAATATGTTAATACTTTATTTTAATTAACAAAATCCTTACATATTTTAGTTAATAACAATAGCAATAATAACCCTGGTGTGAATAAAAACAAAGGAAATGTATTTAGATATTAATTAAATGTATTATTACATATTATTTTGTTATGTTTTCATTAACATATTATTTTTGAATCATTTCCAATCTAATTGTAATTCTGTCAATATTCATGCAATTTTGAAAAAAAAAAAAAAAATTTAATTGTACGCATTTAATTTCAAAGATTCTATTTTTGAAATTGGCCTCAGGAAGAGTTCCAAAATTCTAAAGGTTAAAATGTTATTTCCACCCCAAAATAAAGGGTGATTTTTCAATGAGATAGAAATTACAGTTGATAAATGAGTGAAAATGTAAAAACTGTGTTTTGATTTATTTTCTAAATGTCCACAGAGCCAAAGTGCTTACATTTGAAAAGAAAAGCACTCACACAATGAAGTCCTCCAGCAAAGACAGCCGGCATTACCTCATCCAGAGACTGATTAAATATATTAAAATAAGAGCAGGATTTCAACTGCGTTATTGCCCTGTGAGAGAGTTTGATTAATTAGCATATTTGCTTTCTCATTTAGAGGCATTGAGAATTCCTCCTAAACATCATTTTCCATGCGCCTAAAAATCCGCTGTCACAATGTCTTTTCTCCGTCGAGAATTTCACAGTGCGAGAACAATGAACCCGAAATGTCTAAGTTATAATTATACCTAAGATGACAGATGACAGTTAAAAACTTAATTTAGAATAAAAATCTCTTTTGACTGAGTTGTGCGCTGGAGAGAGAGAGAGAGGGATCTCTCCTTTAGAATGGTAATTACTCTGCCATTTATTATTCGATCAGCTCACGCAATTAAACGGGTGTGTGGAGGACACAGCTGATAATAAAGTGAAGGGAAAGAGAATGCTAATTAACCTCAGGGATGGCTGCTCCTCGCTCTTCACGTCTGCCGCCATCCTCCCGAGCTCCTCCGCGCTGCGTCTGCTGGTGCCGTGACCCGGTCGGCCGGTCCGAACTTCTGCCTGGTCATCTCCGCTACGGCCTGCAGACGGAGTTACTGACAGACAGGGGGTGTTTTTTATTCACAAGCGACGGTTTTCTTACACTGCAGTTACCAGAACTGTATTACTTCCTTAAACCATACACAAATAGTGTTTATAGACTAGACTCAGCTGAAATATGTCTGTGCAAAAGATCAGATTGCATTGCATGATGTCTGTAGTACAAAATGTAATAGCATGGCTACAATGAATCTTTGGACCACATACATAAAATGAAAAACAGCCATTCTGAGAAAAAGAACATTTAGTCAAGACCTTCTTTGTCAATCACATACTCAACAATCCTTTTAAATGGATGTCTCTGCTTTTACCACGCAGTGGGACACCTGACCCGACGGGATAAATCGGGAGCACCTTTTCAAAATGGTCAGAACAATGTGTGTGTGTGTTTTTAAGGGGAAATGATAAGATTGCATCCATATGCGTTCAGAAGAAGTTCTGGACTTCCTTCAAAGAACCAAACCTGGTTTATGACAGACTGCTGCACACTGATCCTGACATCATTTTAAGAGATTCAGTACAACACTAAACTGCTTTCTAGAAGTACCAGTTAAAGGAATAATTCAGCTTTACACTATAAAGTATCTGATTTGATACGCACATTTCTAAGGCCTCTATATTATCAACATGACCAGTATGAAACCTGTTGTACACAATCTACTACATGCCTTCTCTCGTCTGTTTCATCATTTAAAAAGTAATCAAGTAAAATGCCTTTTAGCATCAGTCTATGATCCTCTTCAGGTTGCTGTGAAATCTTTATAAAGTAAACATCATAGGCGGTGAACCAATTTCAGGGTAAGGCTAAACAGGGTAAGGCATCATAAACTCGTCTTTTAAGGTAAGAACCAGACATGGGTGTCATGTAGGCTAATAAAATATTTTTAATGGGACTGAATTTAACGTGATTACAATTTAATGAAAGACATTAGAAATGTATAATTATAACGTTTCATTTCCATGGTTATTCAAACAGCGAATAAATGATATACAGAAAGCGACATTATCACTATCTTTGATCTATGGCGAGTTTAAGCACTCTCAAAAAACTAATTTATCGTTATAATCACTAAAGCTGTCTGTGAAATGAATGTGTCGTTACTTACATTGTACGTTACATCCGCGATTTGTCGTTTATGATGAGAGAACTCAACAGTACCACGCGCTCAGCAAAGCTGAGTTTCATCGATGACTCATCTGAACGCTTGTGATTGGCCATTGCATTCCTAAGCTCAACAGAGTCATGTGTGATTGGTTAAAATGCGCAACACTGTAAAAACGCCTAAAAGGAATTACTGTGCAACATGAGCAGAACGTAATTTAATGGCGCAATCGACACTTCCTATTTATTTACACTTCGTTAGCAACAGACTTAATAGATTTAATTTGTTCGCACAGGGGCATTTTTGTCCAATTTAGTGCCATTTTTGCCCCAGCTCCCAGCCTTACACACGCTCCGCCTATGGTAAACATTAAGATAATAGGTAACACATATGATATTCACTATCATCTGTGACTTTTGCCTGAATAAACTCCTAATTTGCTGCTTATTAATAGTAGTAGTTAAGTTTAGGTATTGGGTCAGGTTTAGGGATCATTAGGCATATTAATATGTGCCTAATAAGTATTAATAAACAGCCAACATGCTAATAATATGCATGCTAATAAGCAGGTAATTAATAGTGAGAACTGGTCCTTAAATATAAAGTGTAACCAAGTAATGTTTAATGTTAGTAATATTTTCAGGTGAACCCTTAATGGACTAAAGCAACTTGATTTTTTTTTAAAATCCCATTAAAATGTATTAAATATGATCCATCAGGCTTTGGAGGAACATTTATTTGTTCATTTCTCAAACAGCATTGTACTGCACTGCATTATTTGTTTTGCCTCCAACAAGCCTTAAGCATAAAACTAAGCAGCTGCACCAAAATAAATATTTTTTTTTTTTGCTTAGTTTGAGCCTCTTAGGGTGGGAAAAAAAGACAGAGGTATATTTTTCCTCTTGGAATATGATCTCCATTTTCTTCTATATCAAATGAGCCATAAAAACATAAAAATAAATAGTTGGAAGAATGTTCACGCTGCTCTTTTTCATACTATAAAGTCATATAGAGCCCAGGAGCTATCAAGCTCCTAAAGACAAATCACTATAAAAGTTATCAAAGTAGTCCATATGACTCATGTACTGTATCACAAATTTTCCTAAAGCATACGTACGATTTGTGTGAGGGACAGACCAACATTTAAGATGTTATTTACTGATAATCTCTGCACAATCTCATAAAAAAAAGTCTTTATTAATTGATAATCTCCTCAGATTCGATTTAAACATATTGATATCCAAACTTGATGCATCAGGATTAAATACAAGATGTGAGAAACAATAGCTATGTTTCCATCACCCTGTTTTTTTGCGCATTTTGAAGTGTCACATAAGAAACGTGTGATGGAAATGCCGAGTTTTTATTCTCGTTTCAGGTGGATTTTGACTTGTGCGAAAAAGAGTTAATGCAAATAATGGGAGATGGAAATGCGTTTGCCAAATAAATTCCTCCATGTGCATCAAAAAAGACATGACTGCATTCCCAAACAGCAGCATTTTACCTCCAAAAAAGCAGTGACCGCATTTATTGTTTTGTCTCCTCACTCTGAGGGACAAGTAATTTATTATGTATGGAAATTATTATATTCAGTGGCTTCTACTACCTTTCTTAGTGATATTTATTGGCAGTCAAGAAATGACCATTTTGACTCACTGGATAGAAATGGTGCTTATTCGCAAATGTTTTATGTGATATTCCAAGTTAAATTCACAAGTTTGGATGGAAACCCAGGCATATAAGGCTTGGAATTTGGTATATGAATGATATGAGCTAATTTATTTGATATTTGAGTTTTTCTTTGTCAGTTCTGTATGCTTTTATTTAATGGAAAACAGCAGCGTGAACATTCTGCTAAACTGCTTCTTTTCTATTCCACAGAAGAGTGATTTGAAAAGACGTGAGGGTGAGAAAATGACACAATTTTCATTTTTATCTCAACTATTCCCATCAACTAGGCTGCTCTTAGCAGACCATCGTCTGCTCACACCACTGAACCAGAGCGATTTCCATCTGTGTATCGAGTGTGTGTCAGATTGAATGTGGCGGATTGATTAAATAAGACGTTAAAATTCAGCTCGGTTGCATTTGCCGTATAAAGAAGTCTCCTCCAGGTGGACCGCACATCCTTCTGAGAACATGCAATCAGTACGTGTTGTCATTCCAAAGTAATGCTACAGTAGGCCCAAATCCGCTGTTTTTTTATATACCGCACTTCCACCAGAGGCACTTCAGCCCGAGCTGAGAGTCAAAGCCATCATTCGGAGCTAGTGGCCACTTCTGATGGAGAGAAATTTACATTTAGTTGAAAACTTCACACTCGTGAGAGGCGAAGAAAGGAAGAAAAATCCAATCTGCGGTAATAGTAGCTGTAGTTTGGTTTCGCGGCACATTATTTGCATTCCTCAGGTACGGAGCTCTCCTCCAGCGACACAGTAACGATTCACAAATCACTGTCGCCGCGCCAGTCAAGGGCTGCGCTCCGCTCAATAGACCATTGTACCTGCGAGTGTAATTGGTGAAGGCTTGACAGAGCCGCGAGTCGTAACAAAGATCTCTCGCTTTAGGGCTGAGGGATGATTTTCATAATGTTAGCGCTAAATGAGCGCGGAGGTCTCAAGGTCCTGGCACTGAGTGACATGGGCCCAGACGCGCACACACACATGGAAAGAGAAGAGCAAAACACACACGCTCTCACCACGACGCCCCACACACACCACTGTCAATTAAAGAATCTGATACGCTGTCAACGCCACTTTCACCACCAATTTGAGCAACTTTATGACACGGGGATAGCGCAAGTCTACCCAATTATTTGCCCCCGAACAAACAGCTTGACAAATGGTGACGAAACATCAAACAAATTTCTTTTTAGTCGTTTTACAGATTTGTTATTTTGAAAAAGGACTGTTGTTACGGCATAGAATAATTGCTCTTGAATAAGTCATATTTTGTCAGTTCATTTCTGCTGAAGAGGTGTAAAATTGACGTCAGTACATGACATTACGAGACAAAAAAACAGAAAACGTGGTCAAAATGTTGGTGAATGTGTTGCATTGTGAAAAACAGGAATTTTAAGAAGGATTTCTAACTGTTCTTTGTCAAAGCAATACGCAACAATGTATAAATGTCACTTAGATAAGAAAAATATCAAATTTGAAAGTGTGAATAATTATTAAAAGCACACAAAAAGAAATTTTATTTTTATTAGGTTATTTTTATTTATTTAGTTATTACATTAAATTGCTATAAAATGCAAATGGTTTAACATCACATTATGTGTAATTTTACAATAAATCACTGCCAAATTTATGTTTTTTAAGGAAAAGAATGAATTAACAGAATGTACTGTAAAAACTCAATAATTGCTCTTAAATAAGTCATATTTTGTGAATTAATTTCCGTTAAAGGAGTGTAACATTGATGTCAATACAAGACATTATGAGAGAGGAAACAGAAAACATGGTCAAAATGTTGGTGAATAGGTTGCATTATGAAAAATTGTACATTTTGTTATGGATATTTACCTGTTCTTTGTGAAAACAATAAGCAACAATGCATGAATGTCCAAAGTGTGAATAATTTTAAAAAGCACACTCTGAACTGAATTTCATAGGTTATTTTTATGTAGTTAGTTATTACAGAAAATTACTATAAATTAAAAAAATGCTAATTTGTTTATGGTGAAAAATAGTAAATGGTTAAACCTCACATTCTATGTAATTTTACAGTAAAACACTGTCAAATTTATTTATTTATTTATTTGCAAGTAAAAACAATGAATTACTAAATAATGTACTGTAAAACTGTAAAGACCAACCCCAGAAACCCCTAAACATAATCACATATGATTATGTATTATTTAAATTATACATAGATGTACATTTGGGTGTTTTTGTTAAATTTTCTGTTATTTAGTGAATGTTTATTGCATTAGTGTTGTGTGTGTTACCATGATGGTGTTTTGTCTTTAATTGTTTGTCCCTGGGAACTGTATATAATAGTATTAGCCATTTTTTTTTTTATAGACAGGCAACTTATGAACTTGCAATAATTCATCATGTGGTTTCTGTTTTACCACCTGTTTGGTGGTTATCAGTACATAATAAAGCCCAAAGCATATTTTGGTACTAAACTAAATGAAATAAATAGTTATAAGCTGTAATATACAGGCACCAATATGCCATCATGTAACACCTGAAACACTGTCACTGCATGTTTAATGATAAATTGAGGGGAGCTGACTTCATACATCCATTAAAAATCACATGGTTGTCATAGTTTGCTATTTACAAATACTTTTTGGGATCCCTGCATTTACATGACAGATTGATGCAAGTGTAAGTGAGAGCATCATTATAACCCTATATATCTTACTACGGCTATATAATCAAAAGCAAACGCATGTAAATCACAGTCAGCGGGGTCAGCGATGATGGGGGTCAGTGTTTGGGTGAATGTGTGTTCGGGGCGTCCGGTCTCAGTCCTCACATCCCGTACTGCTGAAGATCATTTCTCAGCCCTCTGCTAATAGAAAGATTCAGCACTTTCTTCATCCACTTCCACTCTTTCTCTCTGAATAAATGATGCCTGAAATTTTTATTCTTTTTATAATGGAATTTCAATGGCCTTCACTGCAAATCTAGTGGAAATTTTTGCATATGAAGAGAGAAAAATTAAATGTTAACCACGTTTTAATGTGATTAAGGCTGACAGAGACATTATTTCAGCTAATCACTCAGTGCTGACGAGCTCTAACGGGCCGTTCCGCCGATGAAGGTTTTCATCACACGCCGGTTAGCGTTCAACTGCACTGCTTGCATGTGCTTTTAGTAAAATTGTTTGACGTTAACAGAAACCATAAACATGTCGATGTAATAAATCAATTAACCATGACCTACATTCACGTGCGATGTACATTTAATATTTCATTTGGGATGTATGTTCTCTCTACAGATGAGTGTATACGAACAGCTCAGGTGTCAGAGTCTTTGTCAGATCAGATGAGTTCAAAACACTGCTGTGTGGTCACTGCCGTCACCGAACAGATTTAATGGAGAAATACAGGATGAAAGATCCACATTTACGATCTAAACGGGGTGCATGCCTTGGGCTTGGGCTTAAGCTTTGATCTCCTTAAATGTCTATGAAGAAGAGACGAGGAAAGGAAAGGAAAGGAAAGGAAAGGAAAGGAAAGGAAAGGAAAGGAAAGGACTTTTCTTTGGGAGTGTGTCTGTATTTAGAGGTGGTTTAAACTGTATATCAGGCTTTTAGTGCTGGAGAAGAAAAAGAGAGAGAGAGAGACAGTCATTAAGGCGGACAGATAAAGAGGTTTAGCACTTCGGCTGTACTGGCAGAGCGAGTCAGGAAGTCTCTCTCAGTATTTGGGTGGAATATAATATCTGTCTTTGTACATGTAATGTCTAAAGGTGTGTACTTGTTTAAATACATTTATGAGCATCAAATGTACACACTTATATAGTAAATAATGCGACAAGCGACTAGTGAGGACATTTTACTGGTCCTCACTAGTTGAAAAGGTTTAAAAATGAGCCAAAACATGTTTTGATGTAAGTTTAGGGGTAAGGCTTGAGTTAGCTGATAGGAAACGTCATTAACCTGATAGACAGCTAGTGGAAGTCTATGCAATGTCCTCGCTAAGACATGTGTATGTGTGTGTTTGTGATATATCAGGACACAAATTTGTATAATGACATGGGTATTACATAGGTATTACAAGGAGGAGGTGAATTATGAGGACATTCTGAGTGCCCCCGTGATTCAAAAGGCTTTTAAATCATACAGAATGAGTTTTTTGAGAAAGTAAAAATGCGCACAGTTTCCTGTGAGGACTAGGTTTAGGTGTAGGGAGACAGAAAATACGGTTTATATAGTATAAAAACAATAGAAGTCCATTTGTTCTTATCTCGTCTGTGTAATGCACTTACAGTAACTTGCATTAACTAAAAAATTATGACATTTTGAACTTGTGTATGTGTTTATTTCTAATAATGACTCAATTAAAATAGTAGCATTAGTATTAATATAAATAGAAATATATGCATGGAATATACAGGGAATTTGGAGTGGTGAACTAGTTGTTAGTACTAACCAATTCTCATTCAATTCTCCCAATGATTTCTCTTCTTGTTTGTACTATCTACTAATAAATGTGTTGACAAAAAAATAGATTCATGACATATTCATTCATTACTTATTAGTATTAGTGTTAGTATTAGCATTAGTATATGTATTTATTTTCCCTGTTATGTATGAAAAATGTCATTCATGACATGATCAACAAAACTTTAGTACCATCTTTTCCTGTTTAAATGTCTTTTTTTCTGTTCTTCAGTATGTCAGATCTCTGTGTGTATGCGTGTGTGTGTGGTGGAGAGATGAAGGAAAGAGGGATGAGCTGATGGAGGAGTGAGAGTGGGATGGAGATCACAGCAGGATGTTTTTCATCCTCGCAGCAGTGAACAACTGGAAGGACACGAGCGCAGACGCTGACTGCACCCCGTGGACACACACACACACACACTAGAGGAACTGCAGATGTGCTCCTCCACTCTGAATGTCCTTCTCTTTTACTTCCTGCTTTCCTCTCTCTCTCTCTCTCTCTCTCTCTCTCTTTCAGAGGTGATCATCATTGCTGAGGTTCAGTGATGAACACAGAGGCACAGAGTTGCTGGTCACGCATGACACAGGACACTGAGTTAAAATCTGAGTTTCAATCAGCGTCTCTTTGCATATTTAAAAAGTGGCATACACTCTTAAAAATAAAGGTGCTTTAAAAGGTTCTTCACAGCGATGCCATAGAAGAACCATTTTTGGTTCCACAAAGAACCATTCAGTCAAAGGTTCTTTAAAGAACCATCTCTGTCTTACCTTTTTATAATCTGAAGAACCTTCTTTCGCCACAAAGAATCTTTTGTGAATCAGAAAGGTTCTTTAGATGTTAAAGGTTCTTTATGGAACCATTTAGACAACATGGGTTCTTCTATGGCATCGTGAAGCAACTTTATTTTTAAGAGTGTATGATAAGGCAGAACATTTATTACTTAAAGGAGAAGTTCACTTCCATAACAAAAAAATTACAGATAAATTACCCACTTCCAATGTCCATGCCTTTCTTTCTTCAGTCATAAACGCCCTTTACAAAAATAAGTTAAAACAGTAATGTAGGACAATATATGCAGAGAAATCTGCTATGTGGAGAGAAATCCTAAAATGTTTTCCTCAAAAAACATAATTTCTTTACAACTGAAGAAAGACATGAACATCTTGGATGACAAGGGGGTGCAGTAAATTATCTGTACATTTTTGTTCTGGAAGTGAACTTCTCCTTTAATATTATTATTTAAACACTCCTTAAACTACTTTAAACGCTAGAAACACCTTAGCAACCACCCAGATCACACTAGCAAATGCACAGTAACATGCTAACAAGTACTCAGTATGCACTACCAACACCCTAGAAGAGGGATACTCAAATCTGGCCCACAAGACCCGCCTACCTGCAGAGTTTAGCTCTAAGCCTAATCAAACACACCTGAGCAAGTTAATCATCTTCAGGATCAATAGAAAATCACATGTAGGTGAGTTTGATCAGGGTTGGAGCTAAGCTCTGTAGCCCATTTCCCCTCTAGGGCAAGATTTGAGGAACCCTGCCCTAGAAACACCTTAACAACCACCCAAGACACCATCAATAATAACATTTTAACAATCATTCAATTCACACTACCAGCACCATAGCAATACCTAAAACTGTAAATTCATAAAATCATAAAATTCTAAATAAATGTTTTTAATGTCTGTTTTTTTAAATTGTCTATACACTATAAACACAAAACTACAAAAACTTTGGAAGATTACTTACAAATTGTTGTCCATTTAGCTACTGATTCCAAATTACATGACAAAAACTGTAATATAATTAATTACATTACACATTTGTGACCCTGGACCACAAAACCAGTCATGAGGATCATTTTTTTATTGAGACTTATATCTGAAAGCTAAATATATAAGCTTTCCATTGATGTATGGTTTGTTAGGACATGACAATATTTGGTCGAGATACAACTATTTGAAAATATGGAATCTGAGGGTGCAAAAAATATTAAGAAAATTGCCTTTAAAGTTGTTCAAATGAAGTTCTTAGCAATGCATATAACTAATCAAAAATTAAGTTTTGATAAATTAGCCAGGCTGGGAGACCAGCTAAAATCAGCGACTTCCAGCTTAAACCAGCTAAGACCAGCCAATCAGCCTACTTGTGTAATCTTATGTTTGTACTCATTTATCACATTGTTTTAAACAGGATAATCTTGTACCATATAGATGTAAAAATACAAAAAGAAAGAAAAAATATTTAATTCATTGTTATTAACAACATAAAGTGCATTTAATATTACGTCAAGATTTCTCAGACTGTGGTTCTAAAGGAACGGCAGGGAGTTTGTGAAAAGCTAATTATTAATTAAATCATAAAAATGTAGAATTAAAATGAGTAATGAGTGAAAAGTTTGTCTGCATTAATTTAGTAATTTCTGCATTAAATGTAAATTAAAAAAAAAAAGTGAATTTGTGAATTTTTTTATTGTGTTTGAAAGACAATAGTCTTCCAAAGGCAGTGATAATTCAAATAAAAATGAATGTGCTTATCAGTAATTGATGCAATGTTAAAACGCTGAGTAAACACTTCTTAAAATTGAAATGATTTTTATTAATCCAGTGTTCAAATGTTGTGTGGCCTCTCAGCGTTCTGTGTAATTATATCCACCCGAGTACCCTACAGTGAAATATAAATAAATGAAAAAGTATTTCAAATACATTTATTTCATGCTAAGTATACTTCAAATACATTTACATATTGATGTACTTAATAAAATATACCCTGCAATTGTACTTTTAATATACTAAACTGGTATATATTAAAGTCTGCTAAATTGAAACAAAATTTTGTACTTAATGCACTGTAATTGTGCGGAAGTAGTGCTGAAGTCCAACTAAAGACATACTGAGGTTTAGCACAGACGTCACAGTTACGTCACTTGCAGCTGCGCGCACATAGTGGTTGCAGAAAAACACTGGTAACAAGTGGAGAGAAACGGGAAAAACCCACATAAGGGATAAAATGTATTGTTGTGCCTTTGGATGTCAGAATCGGAATGCAAATCATTTTTATTGAATACTGTCGTCAAAACCGCCATTTGAAGCTAAACGCAGACGTTTAAACAGACTATGATTACTCTACTTTTAAAGCATAAATTTGATTTAAACAACAGGTCTACATAATATTCACATATGCAGTTCATAGAGGACATATTATATTAGCCATACAGTTACAGCATGAAATACTATTTAAAGCTATAACATTTTGCATTAACCTATTTTATTCCACAAAGAGAGAATGGTGAGTTTATTTTTTTTTATTAGAATTGTGAGATATAATCTCGGAATTGCAAGAATTAAGTGGGAATTTTGAAATATAAACTCAAATGTACCTTTTTTATTCTTTTATTCCATGGCTTCCATTGACTGCCACTTAAAAAACTGTCATTTTCTGCAACCTGATAGGCTCCGCCCACAAAAAAATGTCATCACTGTTTGCAAACAGTAAATTGGTCTTTTGCAAATATAGTTCAGGTACACTTTCAATATCTTGCATTTAAAGACCAATATTATTCAAAGATCATACAGTCCTCATCTGTAGTGACATTAAAACACATTTTAGGCTTGATATTAAGAAATGTGCATTGTGCACAAGTAATACTTCAAATAAAGGTTAGTTATAATTTTTATATCAGTAAGTCTTGAGCGATATGTCAGTGAACTATACTTGAAATGAAAATGAAATGAAATAAATGTGTTTTAAATGCATTACTTTTATACTAGGGTAGTGACTGGTATTCAGACTTTCTGAATGTATACAAGCGTTAGGCTAATTTAGAAAAGAAAATTTAAAGATGAAAGAGAAGAATTGGGGATAATTGTTAAATTATGAATCATTTATTGCTATTTTATGAATAATACGTAAGCATGCAATTATTAAAAAAGTAACTGTAGTCTAATATATAGCATTTTAAAATGCAATAGAATCCAATTACTTTATCTAATCTAAGTAGTTTTTTAAAAATCTGATTGTAATCAGTTACTACCCAACTCTGTTCCTTTATGAACAAGATTTCTATCTACACTACAAGTTAACAGAAAGATGTCTGCCATGTAAATTTTAAATCAGTGGCATGAAAATATAGCAGGTAACATTCAGCCTCAAGCATGTGATTCATGGTCATTGGAGAGCAGCTCACAGTTTGCGACAAAAATCATTGGTGAATAAGAATAAAATCAAACACACCCTTCAAGAGGCTGCACTAAATACTGTACTGAGAGAAGCCATGATGTCACTGACTGGCAGCGGAAGAGAGAGAAAGAGAGAGAGAGAGAGAGAGACGGAGTGAAGGAGAGGATGGGGGTGGAGGGTAAAGGAGAGAGAGAGAGAGAGAGAGAGAGAGAGAGAGAGATGGGGGATACGGAGGGGAGAGATCATCAAGATGTGACAATTGTGACAAGAGCCGAGAAAGTGTAGCTGCTCCGAACGTCACGTGAATTTCTCCGTCTCTCTCTTGGCCCGCAGCTGACAGCTTAATGTGAGCCACATGCAATATTTATTCCCATCCACTGTCAGACTGTCTAGCTGTCCACAGGAGTACAAAGAATGTCACTTATTAGAATAAAAGCAGGGGAACCGGCGGTAATCAAGGACATATGTACATCAGCCGTCGCCTGGCCCTCACGAGAGCGCTCACCTCATCTCTCTCTCCTCTCCGGCTCGGGTAACTAGCTCTCAGGAGCCATTTGCGGCTGTACTAAATTCATTTATTTATCTCATTAGTGCCGGCAGGCCGCGGGACGCTCGCTGTGACATGTGTGTTTTGTTATAATGCTTATCACAGAACTAATAAACAACAGCGATCACCACGGCGCTGGGCGTCGCATGCTATCATTAGCCCTAATGAAAACACCTGTAGTTTGGGAAAAAATCGCCCCATCCCGAGCCAAGACAGCAGAGGTGAGACAGAGCGAGATGAGTTTATCTGATGACGGAGCGAGAGAGCGAGCGGGAAGAAGACAGGATGAAGATCTGATGGAGGATGCCTCAACATTAAAGCAGCATGGTTTTGCCTCATTTCTGTGCTTCAAATGGCAGCACAAGTGACACAGCTGCATATATTGTAACAAAATGAAAATCAAGTATTGGAATGTATTTTTTATTAGCATATTTCCAGCAACATGCAAAACATGACATGCTTCCTGGAAAAAAAAATAACAATTTTGGTTTCTAAACATCTACAGAATTTCTGCAATTCCATAGCAGCCAAATCCTTGTGAAAAAGAAGTACACTTCAGCATACTTATTAAGGAAATACAAGTGCACACGGAATGTTTACATACATGCATTACTTGTAGTTATTACAATTATTTTAAATGTAATTACTTGGACTTTAGATTGTGTTTATTTAATTATTTATTTATTTATGGACCCACTTAAGAAGGACTTATTTCATACATAATATTTGATAAAGGACATATTTTAATATCTGTCAAACGATTAATCATGATTAATCGCATACAAAATAAAAGTTTGAGTTTGCCTAATGTGTGTGTACTGTATATATAAATACGGACAAATCAATGTATATATTTAAGGGAAATATGTTATTTATGTACAAGCTATTATTTATATATAATATAAATTATCTAAAAATTATAATAAATACATATACTTGTAAATATTTCTTAAATATATACATGAATGTGTTTGTATTTATATATACATAATAATTACACATAGTACACACACATATGTAATTATACATTTAAGTACTGTGTAATATTAATTAACTACATGTGCTTACTCTAGGGTTACTTTCATGTGATTATGCATAATTAATTGTTATTATAATAGTACTTGTAACATATATAACAATGACACCTTAAAATAAAGTGTTACCCATAGTCCTATTGTTTCTGAAATGTGACCCTGGACCACAAAACCAGTCATAAGGGTCAATTTTGAAATTAAGATTTGTACTTCATCTAAGAGTTGAAAAAAAAAATAGCTTTCCATTGATGTATGGTTTGTTAGGACAGGACAATATTTGACTGAGATACAAGTATTTGAAAATCTGGAATCTGAGGGTAGAAAAAAATCTAAATATTTAAAAAATAGCCTTTAAAGTTGTCCAAATGAAGTTCTTAGCAATGCATATTATTAATCAAATATTAAGTTTTGATACATTTACAGTAGGAAATTTACAAAACACCTTAATGGAAGATGATCTTTACTTAATATCCTAATGATTTTTGGCATAAAAGAAAAATCAATCATTTTGACCCATACAATGTATTTTTGTCTATTGCTACAAATAAACCCGTGCTACTTAAGGCTGGTTTTGGCGTCCAGGGTCACAAATATGGTTAAAGTGTACTGCCAAATGTACCAGTGTCATTTCTATTTTAACTTGTTTGTCGTGTATTTTAATTAGGGATGTCAAACAATTAATCACGATTAATTGCATTCAAAATAAAAGTTTCTGTTCACATACTATATGTGTGTGTACTGTGTATATTTATTATGTATATATAACTACACACACATACATGAATATATTAAGAAAACATATTTCAGATATACATATATAAAATAATTATTTTTATTTATAATCTAAATTATATACAGGTATATATATATATATATATATATATTAATTCATGTTTGTGTATTTATATATACATATTAAATATACATAGTTAACACACACATATAGTATGTAAACATAAACTTTTATTTTGGATGTGATTAATCGGAATTAATGTTTGACAGCCCTAATTTTAATATATATGTAATTACACATTTGTAAGAATGTTGCAATTTAGTACATTTAAAATATACGATAAACGTAATATTGAATAATGCACTACAGTTGAAATCAAGTACTTTAAATGTGTACACATTAAATAAGTGTACTTCTTTAAAGCATGACAAAAGATGAATTTGAAACCTTTAATTTTACATTAATTTTATTATGAAGTGCACTTTTTAAAATTTATGAAAGTGTACAAAATGTTTTACACTTAAGTACACTTAAGTGGCCTTTTATTTTATTAATGTTGCAAGGGTTTTTTAATAAATAGTAAAGATTTGAAGTACACTACTAATGTACATTCAGTACAGTTAAGTGCACTTTTTTTCACAAGGGAAAACTCACACACAAAACATATTTTGATTGGGACAAACCATGTTTATTCTATTCATAAGTAAACCTGGATCATACAACCCTCTCTCACAAGAAAACCTAAATATTTTACATATTTGTACAAATTTGTACAATGTGTAAAACAAGATTGAGACTGCAAAAATTCAAATTTGCCACCAATTTGGCAAAACATAAAATTGTAGTGATTTGTTATTAGACTGTGTTGGATCCAATTGTCTTTTAATTTGTGTAGTTTTGTGTATGGTTTCTGTCCATGCTGGCATTTAGATTTAGCATTGTTTTTCTCCTGCTGTGCATGACTCTGTCAGAAGAGACCTGCAACCTATTTTTCGTGACTCACCAGTTGAGAATCACTGCACTAGCGTTTACACTGTATCAGAGAACACCATGAACCCATTCAACAGAAATGGTGAATCACTAAGAAATGAAAAACCCAAACCTCCATCTTGCCACCAAAAGTTCAGGAATATGTGACTTTGTCATAGACAAATGAGAATTTAGACATGCAAGTTCAGAATTCTCTCTTGATTTCATACTCAGCCCCAGGTCTTCACACACTCTCACGAATCATTCACATTGCTATCCATCAAGCACTCAGTCAGACTGTAAGTGCTCTTAGTGTTGCATTCTGAAATGTGTCAGAACACAATTCATAACGCAATTCCAAGTCTGCATTTTCAGTGGAGGCAAAAAGGGCCACTATAGTGTGCATTAGAGTATACTATCTTCTACAATCAGTTTTCTCTTTCAGGTCAACCACTGTCATAGAGCATTAGTTTGAAGACAATCTTGCTAAGCTAGTCAGTTCAAGTTTTTTAGACAACATATGTATAGCTAGCTGACATTTGTGAGAAAGAACTGTGCTTAATTGTACTGAATGTGCACTTACAGTGTAAAGTATATTTTAGTATAAAAAAATGTACTGCAGCTAATAAAAATTAGTTTATTTTTATTAGCTGCAGTAGCCGCAGTTTTGACTTTATAGCTTGCAGTTGCATGTTTACATCAAAATTTTGAGAAAAAAATCAGAATTTATCTTGCAATTCTGACTTTATTTCTCGCAATTTATAAAGTCAGAATTGTGAGATATAAACTTGCATTTGTGAGAAAAGGTTATTTCGCAATTTTTGTTGCGAGAAGAATTGAGTTTTTATCTCGCAATTGTGACTTTATTTCTGGCAATTTATAAAGTCATAATTGCGAGACATAAACTTGCATTTGCAAGAAAAAATTTTATCCCGCAATTTTTGTTGTGAGAAGAATTGCAAGTTTATGTCTCGCAGTTTTGACTTTATGGCTTGCAATTGCATGTTTATATCAAAATTTTGAGAAAAAAACGTCAGAATTTCAAGTTTTTAATCTCGCAATTCTGACTTTATTTCTGTCAATTTATAAAGTCAGAATTGTGAGATATAAACTTGCATTTGTGAGAAAAGGTTATTTCACAATTTTTGTTGCGAGAATAATTGAGTTTTTATCTCGCAATTCTGACTTTATTTCTGGCAATTTATGGCAAAGTTTTTTATCCCGCAATTCTTGTTTCAAAAAGAATTGAGTTTATATCTCACAGTTCTAACTTTATAACTTGCAACTCTGAGTTTATATGTCACAGTTCAGCGAGATATAAGCTCGCATTTGCAAGAAAAAAAAGTCTGTTTTTATCTTGCTGTTCTTGTTGTGAAATGAATTGTGAGTTTATATCTCACAATTATAAGAAAAAAAGAGAAAATGTTATTGCCAAAGTGACTCAAGAATAAAGCACTGCTTGCAATGCATTGCCCAAGCATTTGATTATGTGTTAGTGTACTTGTGACAATCCTTTGCATGTGGATAAATGCAAAGCAAAGTCTTGCCAAGGTAAACAACTGCAGCAGAATCTCCCTGTAAGCTGAGATTGATTCTGTCCAAGGTACAACTAAGGCTTTTTTGTGAATCCTGCAGTAACGGGGGTGTGTTTGAGTCTCTCAAAGCTGATCAGTATCTGCTGCCTGTGAGCAGGTGAATGCTGCGCTCATCAATGCTGAAATCAATCATACTGGCAGAGTATTTACCTCAACAACACACACAAACACTCCACTGAACATCACCGCTGATAACACAGGTACAAACACCTTGATGGGGACACACACACATACACACACACACGCACATACTTTGTGTCTAGATGCCTTGGTATCATTTTCTATTAAACTTGTAATCTATTATATGCATTATAACATATTAATAACACAGTAATATACACCTTAAACAATAACCCTAAACACACACACACTTGAGAGTCTTTAAGATGACTGTACACAAAAGGACAGCCGTGAACACACACACACACACACACACACACACACACACACACACTCCCACACTCCCACAGCACTTTATTAATGCCATCTGCTTCTGTTTAAACTCAGTGTCAGTCGTCTCATTACTTGATCTCCAGCCACAAGCCCAGCGTTCAGCAGGGACCCGCCGCTCCTCATGGGAACCAGATCGCTTTTTTTCCTTCAGGAGACCACAGTTTCCCAGAGGAGACAGACCCACGGGGTGTCACAGTGTGTGAACCCGCAGACATCTTCCCAACATCTTTCTCATATACAGCTGAAAGCGACTGACGCCACAGGAAACAGCAGTTCCTCGATCATTGCTTGGAGCCAGTGGTTTTGCACTCTATAAAGTCTCTTCTGGTTGGCTGGCGCTTTCAGACTAGTAGCTGCGGACGACAGGAGTTTTGTGTTCTCTGTGTTTTAAACATGTCCTGTGTCACTAAACACTTAAGAGACTTAAGACAGATGTGGATCAAGCTCATATTCATCATCTGGATAGAATTTGGTTTTATTCTACAGACAGAATCCATATTGAAGACATGCCATTTTAATAAAATAATTATATTTAATGTGTATTGTCCCTGATTAAATAAATACATTATTGAATGAATATTCATTTTTTAGGGTATAGTTAGGCTTCGAGTAAAATATTTTTTAAATTAGTGCTGTCAAACCGATTGATCGCGATTAATCACATCAAAAATAAAAGTTTGTGTTTGCATAATAAGTGTGTATGTACTGTGTATATTATCTGTATATATAAAAACACACACATACATGTAAATATTTAAGAAATATATGATTTATATTATGTAAACAAACTTTTACTTTGGATGTGATTAATCATGATTAATCGATTTGACAGCACTAATTTAAATCATATTTAGATCATAAACTCTACCCTAAAATAATAAAAATTCATTCAATAATTTATTTATTTAATCAGGGACAGTACATGTAAATAATTTATAAATCAATGTAAAATGTGCCAATTTTAACACTAATATCCTCATAAATGCTCACAATTTTGATTTGACAACAACCAAATGTTTTACATTTTTTAGAGAGAAACCACTGTGACTTTCATTTTTTACTTTTAATATTTTAATATATTTTATTTTTATTGGAAGTATAATCCAATCAACTAACTAACTGAAACTAACTAATAGTACTATTTGCTATTTATTTATTTTGGCAATTCTGAAAGTCATATTTATTATTTTTAGAATTAAAATAATTAAATAATTACTCGTTTATTTAATGATCAATTTATTTATTTATTTATTTTTATTATTTTTTTTTTCTGGACAAAATTTTAATGATTATTGAAGACAAAAACTACTGCATGAAAACCCGGGGTCGATTATTTTATTTTATTTTATTTTATTTTAAAGATGTCCCTTATGCTAGCCAAGGCTGCATTTATATAATCAAAAATACAGTAAAAACTTTAATATTGTAAAATATTATTGCAATTAATCGTTTTCTATGTGAATATATTTTAAAATGTAATTTATTCCTGTGATCAAAGCTGCATTTTCAGCATCTTTACTCCAGTCTTTAGTGTCACATGATCCTTCAGAAATCATTCTGATATGTTATTATTATTACTAAAAAAACAGTTGTGCTGCCTAATATTAAACGTTTTCAGGAGTCTTCAATGAATAAAAATATTATTTGAAACAGAAATCTTTTGTAACAACATAAAATTCTTTACTGTCACTGTTAATCAGTTAAATGCAAAAAAAAACAAAAAAAAAACAATAGCGTGTATTATATTTTATGAATCTTATTTTTTCCATCTCAGAATGACTAGGGACAATTTCGTCCCCAAACTATAGTTAAGTTCAACCCCCCTTCACACATATTAATGCAGGAGTATTTTATGTGAAGCATCCTGCTAAGATAGTTGCTGCGAGGCATTAGTGCTGTGGCATTCAGTTCGACTGAATGTCCTCTTCCCTGTCTCTTAAAGGTCAACACACCTACTCAAGAGACACCAATTTACCTCTTGAGTACATTAGAAAGCAGCTGCCCGCACTGGAGGTGCTCACATTTACACAGTAAAACTCAGGCCAGACGTCTGCTGCAAATGAAATAACCCCCATTCAGGTATAAAGACAAGATGTCAGCCGCTTATAAAGGTTAAATCTCATAAATAAAGCTCCAGGAATGCTTTTTAATTGATTAACTACTACTGTACGCCACTGTGTGATCAATTGAGTTTGAAGCTTTCAAGAAGAGAGAGATTGACCACTAATACTAATACAAAAAAGGGATTATAAAGATTAGGTCTATGAATTTCTATATGAAATTGTAATTAAAAATTTTCCTTCAAGCATCCCAGGATGCACCTAGTGAGGTTTGTTGAGTCAACGTACGAGTGTTTTGATATGTCACATTTTTTGGGTTTCAACATACTTCCATTTGGGTTATTACACAATTTCTCACTAGTATTAGAAACTAAAATGTCGAGATTGTGCTTACGCATTTGACTGTGGTAATACTATGTTTTCAGATATGTAGCATGACAGAACCATCTTGGTATATACAATATGGTATAAGAATACAGCAGTGATTCATACCACGGTATTTCCATCTGAATTACCGTGGTACCAGTGCAGTACAAGAGAGACAGCATTTCTCATAAAGTCTTCATCAGAGAATACGTCTCACTCATAAAGATGACAAATACGGCCCTCATCATTTTTTACGAGCGGAGATGTGCGCGCAGCAGCAGGGCTGGAGGGAAGAACAGAGGAGCGGAAGAAAGAGAGAGCTGTGTGGTTAAAGTCTCCCCCGAAACATCACTCGTCCTGGCCGTCTTTGATCTTCCTACCGTAATTACATTCACATCCAAACGAGCATCCAGCCTCAGACTTCAAACATGCACATGGACACATTCTCACACACACACAAACATACATTTATAAAGTGCTGAGCTTCAGGAGGACGGTTAGCTGAAATGCTCTAAACATGTTTAGTCAGGTGACCTGGAAATGGACATCATTTAGTAACATCTTTATGAAATGGTTTTGTTATTTAGGTCAGTAATATAACTTAATAGTAATGAATCGACCCGACTATATGTGACCCTGGACCAGTCTTATTTTGCACGGGTATGTTTGTAGCAATAGCCAAAAATACACCGAATGGGTCAAATTTATTGATTTTTCCAAAATTTCCAAAATTCATTAGGATATTAAGTAAAGATCATGTTCCATGAAGATATTTTGTACATTTCCTAGCGTAAATATATCAAAACTTAATTTTTAATTAGTGATATGCATTGCTATGAACTTCATTTGGACAACTTTAAAGGCGATTTTCTCAACATTTAGATTTTTTTGCACCCTCAGATTCTAGATTTTCAAATAGTTGTATATCAACCAAATGCTGTCCTTTCCTAAAAATTCAGCTTTCAGATGATGCATAAATCTCAATTTCGAGAAATTTACACTTATGGTTTTATGGTCCAGGGTCACATATATGCAGCTTAGCTTAAGCTATACTTTTTGAATTTCATCAAGGGTAAAATCATAAATTTATCATAAATAATGTAAAAAGAAAATAAATATTTCAAATTCTAAATGCTGTATAATATACGACCATTCAGAGAGTCTCTTCCATTCACGAAGGCTACATTTATTCAGTTAAAAGTACAGTAAAATTGCAATTTAAAATAATAATTTTCTAATTGAATATATTATAAAATGTAATTTATTTGGTCACATTTTATTTTAAGGTCCAGTTCTCACTATTAACAAACCATTAACTGGCTTTTGCCTCAATAAACTCCTAATCTGATGCTTATTAATACTTTGTAAGGTAGATGTTAAGTTTCGGTATTGGGTAGGATTAGGGATGTAGAATATGGTCATGCAGATTATGTGCTTTATAAGTACTAATAATAGTGTTACTAATAGGCAAGCTAATAAGTAGCTAGTTAATAGTGAGAATTGTTTTCCATACTAAAGGGTTGCCATTTATTTCTGTGCTGGCAAAGAATAAGAAAAAGCAATGTTTTCTGTTAGGAAAAAATCTTAATAATAATGAGTTTTATATAAAAACAATAGAGCTTGAGAAATTTCTGGAGTGAAATGTGATGCATGATAGTCTCATATATATTGGCGAGTGAGAGTGTTTATACTTATCATTGACTGATTTTGACCTTGATATTGAGAGATCAAGAGAACATGAAGGCAGATATCATGCTAAAATCAATAAAATAAATAAATGAGACATACACATATTTGTAAAAATTTAAACTGACACTTATTTCACAAAATATTTATTGAAAATTCACTCAAATATATCTGTAAAAGGCCAATATGATTCATTTATTAAACACAAGCAGAATGAAATTCTGTTTATAAAACAATTTGTGTGCAAAAACATTGGGTGCTCAATGATTAACACAGAAATGTTTTGTATGTATGTTGTGGAACTGACAAAATTGTGGCTGATAAATCAGCTGATATCACTACTTCCTGCTCTGCAGGGTACATGCTTCTATTTAGCAAACAAACCTCAGATTTCACCCTGAGCCTCTCACTGTGACATGACAAAATAAACACTCCTGAAACTCCTCCTGCTCATCAACGAACCGTCCGCCCTCATCCCGCTGTGCTGCAGAGCAGCCCTGGGCTGTGGGATCACATTTACTGTTGTTTTGTCATCAGTAGAGGGGAGATTGTATGAAAATATACAATAGAGACTGTAAGAATTCATATGAATTAGCCTCCAAGTTGCTAAAATGCAAAATAGTTGTGATAAGCAAAATCTATTAGCACATTAGAAAGTACAGGTTATGATTGTCATGAAATACTAGTGTGCATGGAGAGTATGGACTGTATTGCCTACTGTGTTTATAATGGGAAAAGGGTTAAAATTGTGCAGAAAACATTTGCCATTGTGATTAATAAGTGAGTGAAGGAAGGAGATTCCTCCAGTTAATCTGCTCTTTTGCGTACTTCACATTTAGGCAAAATGTAGTATTCTATGCCTACTGAAAATTCACATATTGTGCAAAATACCATATTTTGGAAATATAAGTCGTGTTTTATCATCTGAAATATGCTGCGACTTTTACACTGCATTTAACGTCAAGCATTTAAAACATGCATTTGGATTTGTGCCGAATGAACCCTAGTGAAAAATAAATATACTAAAATGTATTTGAAAAACATTTCTTTCATGCTATACTATACTACAAATACATCTAAATATTTATGTGCTTAATAGATACCCTGCAAGTGTACTTTTGGTATACTAAACTGCTATACTTAAAGTCTGCTCAATTGGAACAACTAATTTTGTACTTAATGCACTTTAATTGTGTGGAATTGTAGTGCTTAGTTCCAACTAAAGATTGTGCTGAAGTGGATCTATTGCAAGTATACGTCAGGTACACTTTAAATATCTTGCATTTAAAGACCAATGTGCATTGGTGGTACACCAAATAAAGTTTAATTCTAATCTTTATATCAGCAAGTCTCAAGCGTTATGTCAGTAAATACGATAATAGATTAATTAATAGACTTGAACTATACTTAGTTTGAAATAAATGTTTTTTTAAATACAATGCAATTGTATTTTAGCTTAGTGTTTATAATAAATGTTGTTTATAATGCACATAACTATAATATAATTGTTTTATACTTATATTTTTCATTTCTGGTCTGCTCTGAATACCGATAAAGCAGGGTGTTTATGCAACACCATTTTCTACTAAAAATGTAAATGTTTTTATGCATTTTGGCCATTCGTTTACATGACAACAGTGCTTTGAGAGCCTAAACTTGCAATTTTTGGAAACAACACCATTATGGTCTACAAAAATGCAAATTTAGGAAAACGGTGCATGCGTATCACATGTTCGTGTAGTGTTTCTTTAAAAAAAAAAAGTGACAGTGCCAACTACTGGCCTGGCATGCAAAATAAAGTGTTTTTAGTCATTTTTGTGGATCTGTGTAAAATCTTTTCCATCTCTTATCCAAAGTGGAGTGAGCAGAATTAAAATACATATTTGTAATGTTTATAAATGTTTCTGTATTTTCTGCTGTTTCTGAATGTATAATGGCCTAATAAATATTGATGACTTTATATATGAATAAGTTCTCTTAACAGTGCAATTTTGACAGAATTTTGCAATGATTTTCCTTGAAAATATTGTATGCATACTTCATACTAATAAAATAATATCAATTGTATGGTACTATGCTATTGTAAACGTATCCCTAGACATTTCAGAGCAAAGTCATAACATAAAGCACCAGCATGATCACCACAGGAATGTTGTGGTTTGTGCTAGACATTTCAAGAATGTTTAATACACTTACAAACATATGAAGAAAAAAAAAACAGCATTACAGCTGGAAGGTCATTAGCAAAACTGACCCAAATGCTTTAGGATGCATTTAAGCTATAAAAACAGAGCTAAACACACAAAAGAGAGAACAAAATGATGAATTGTCATGACTTGACTCATGCTCTCTTTCTCTGTCTTAAAGGCTGAGATTGCAAGTTATCTGGCTGTGTGCTTTGAACACTCCTGCAGCGTGTCATCACGGTGGCCGTGCGGGGGAGACGCGGGACTTCTGGCGACGGCCAAATGGCAGCGTGGCGTCTGAGAGGCAGACTGCAGCCATTAGCAGGCGGAGAGCGGTGTTTATTGTCCAATTAGAGGCAGGCAGATCTACCTGTAATCACCTGCTACAGGTGTGAGCCTCCTTTGGTGCCCCGGCCATGGGAAGCCAGTCATCAGCTGTCAGAGATGAACTCTTTGATCTCCACATTGTTCTAGAGCAAAAAACGCCTGGAGCTTCTCCGGCTCTGAGACGTTACCTTTCCGCTACAAGTGCTCAGCGAGATTTATTGCACTTAGTACACTGTGAGACACACATACAGAGATACAGACACGCCACATGAAGACGTCTTCCTGTCCGTGACGGATGCTCCAGAAGTCATGAGTCACGTGATTTATTCGTTGCTCTCGCAGCGTGTCGTCTGACGGAGACAGAGTTGCGTTCTTCTGCGAGCAGCGTTTGATCAGTCATAAGTAAATCATTTCCTTTAGCTCTCAACACTGCTGTCAGACTGAAAAACAAATATGACAATATAATTTACTAGGGACAGGGTAGTGCTGACATACCAGAAGAGAAAACAAGCATTCCTTGTACAGCATATGTGCTGTGTCTCATTCTGTCTCTCTGTTTCCTATGTCTTGAATCAGTAATATATAGTGCGCTGCAAGGATTATGTATTTTTGTTAGCCAATCTAGAAGTTTGCATCACCCTAGTTTCTTCAACAAAAACCCAACAGGATTTTTCCATTGGCTTTTGGATTATTGCATAATATATGCTTTGTGATCAACAAAGAATGTTGTTCATAATGAAAGAATGAGTTTTGAAGCTTAAAAACTATAAACAAACTACACCACAGTCACCACCATTAAATGATTAGTTCACTTCCAGAATAAAAATGTACTCACCATGTCATCCAAGATGTTCATGTTTTTCTTTCTTCAGTCGAAAAGAAACTAAGGTTTTTGAGGAAAACATTCCAGGATTTTTCTCCATATGGTGGACTTCAATGGGAGCCAACAGGTTGAAGGTCCAAATTGCAGTTTCAATGCAATTTGTCCAGGCCAAGGAATAAGGGTCAAAAAAAAAAAAAAAGTGTATATACTTTTTAACCACAAATGCTCATCTTGCAATAGCTCAACTTCGCGCAATATGTAATTATGTTGGAAAGGTCACGCACGGTTAGTTCTTCGTCTGTGTACTCTGGTCCGATATTGTTGTTTTGTAAAGGGCGTTTGACTTTCTTTGCACATTCGCTTTGTAAACATTGGGGCGGTACTTCCGCCTACATCACATGTGACCTTTCCAACGTGACTACATAATGTGTGAAGTCAAGCTACACTGTAAAAAACAAACAACAACAACAACAAAAAAACACAATTTGTTGAGTCAGCTTAAAATAATTTGTTACCCTGCTGCCTTAAAATTTTAAGTTCAGTCAACTCAAATAAGTTTAGTCAACTTGAAATGTTAAGTTGTACTAAGTGACAACTTAGATATTTGTGTTTGTTAAACTTAAAAGCTGGGTAAGTAACCCAGCTGCCTTAAAATTTTAAGTTGAATCAACTCAAATATCCAAGTTTTCACTTAGTACAACTTAACATTTCAAGTTGAATAAACTTTTTTTGAGTTGACTGAACTTAAAATTTTAAGGCAGCTGGGTAACAAATAATTTTAAGTTGACTCAACGAATAGTTTTTTACAGTGTAGTGCAAGACGAGCATTTGTGGTTAAAAACTAATTTTATTTATACATTTATTTCTTTTAGAAAACAACCAACCATTTCGCTAGATAAGAACATTATTCCTCAGCTGGGATCTTTACTATATCCTGTACTGTTTTCCTCAAAAACCTTAATTTCTTTTTGACTGAAGAAAGAAAGACATGAACATCTTGGATGACATGGGGGTAATTAAATTATCAGGAATTTTTTATTCTGGAAGTGAACTAATCGTTTAAGCTTCCTACAACTCTTTCAGTTTTTATTTAAAAAACTATTTCCCTGAAAGTTTAAGTTCAAATAAGAACATAGAATATAAATATAGAATATAGAACACAATGAGGCTGTAAAGGTATATTAAGTCGATGAGTTTTCCCATTCAGTGTGATGATGTTTGATGCTCCCAACAACCTCTGTAGTCACATTTAGCCACTTGCCTTTTTAAGACAAGTAAAAGCTTATCTCGATCAAATATCTTGATCTTGTGTTGACTACAGACCTTATTTGTGGCATTTAATCAAAAACGCACTTCAGAATGATGGAATGGGAAGTGCTAAAATGCTAACTCGTTTCTTGGTTTTTCGCCTACAAAAACATGTCATCACTATAGCTCTTTATATTGTAAAAATGAGGCTGGGTACTAGCAAGGGTCTAGACCCACTAACTGCTGTCAGTGACTTCTATTAACAAGTTCTAAGGATTATGTGAAATGGTATTTGTTTATTGTGAATCTTGATTCAAAACCACAGTGTCATTATGAAATATGCACTCAACCTGAGAGACTAAAGAAACTGCACAACATTAAGGGAACAATAAGGGAATATGTTGACCAGCTAGTGCTGTGCATTGTGGGAATTTTCAGGTAGCGAGTTTTATTGTGTACTAGAATTTTAACATCCTTAGAAATGGAAGGAAGGATGGTCCTTGGGTCAGTGCACTAAAAGAGGCTGATTAAAGACACAAATATACTTCAAGCTGAATTAAAAAATGGTGTGACCTAATTTCGGACACAATCCCAATTGGTTTCTGTGGTTCAAAACAGCTCGAGAAAACTTTCCAGAAAACGTATGCAGCCCACTTTTAATAGATGGTGTACTCCGGGACTCAGCCTTCTGTTACAGTCCATTTCTTGACTCATTATGTCGAGGTTAGGCACAAGTGAAAACATAAGGACGTTGGAGTGCTAAACTGCAGAATTGGTGTGACCATATCCACATTTTGCAATTAGGATCACACTTAAAGTCTTCCGTTTAGAGAGAAACATAAATTGTGATAATCTTTTTTTCCCTATGACACACACACACACATATATATCTGAGTGAAACTTCTCAAACTATAAGAAAGATGCAGGACGAGACTTGATTTTGTCCACTGGGAATTAATTGGATTGTTTGATGGTTGTCATTTGCTAATAGTTGTGATTGTTTTATGTAAATGACAGGTTTCTGAAGAGTAAGGACTCGATCTTGCAGCACCATTGAAGTACCTTATATTGGAGAACATATATACCAACTTTTGCCAGTAATAACGTCACCACAGAAAAGATATTGCTGCGGCGTTGTAGGAATGTTAATGTTTAAGTAACAATTACAAGGTCACTTTTTTTTAAAATAATGATGTGTATGGAGAAAGTCATCATACAATAAATGTTAAGACTATATTACTAATTTTATAATAAACACTACAATATTCCATAAAAAAGATTGGTCAATGATTTGTAGCTTTGGTTACTTTAAAGACTCAAAGTTGGCCTGTAAGCATAGTCATATCCATGTCTTGAACACTGGACAGAGGGGGTTTTATTACATTTCTGTGAACAGAAAAGCCCATCTGCTTTAATTTGATTTGCTATCTCAATCATTTTGACATTGGTTAGCATGGTTAGACCACTGAGACAAACCGGCCTGCAAATGTAACTTTTTGTGAAATATTGTCATTCAAAATTGTTGGTGGGAAGGATTTGACCTCCTCAGTGTCTGTGGTGGTTACAGCCCTGGGCTTAAAGGTATAGCTCACCCAAAAATGTAAATTGTGGCATTAATTACTCACCCCCATGTCGTTCTAAACCCGTAAGACCTTCGTTCAACCCTGCATAGACAGCTGACACATTCAAGGCCCAGAAAGGTAGACTGACACAGAAGAGAAGAAATTGTTAAATAAAGTTGCTATTTAGTTTTCTTTACACACAGAAAGTATTCTCGTAGCTTCATAACATTCTGGCTGAACCACTTACATCACACGGACTATTTTAAGGATGTCCTTACTACCTTTCTGGGCCTTGAATGTGTCAGTTGTGCTGTCCATGTAGGGTCAGAAAGCTGTTGGATTTCATCAAAAATATCTTAATTTGCGCTCTGAAGATGAACGAAGGTCTTACAGGCTTGGAGCGACATGAGGGCAAGTAATTAATGACAGAATTTTCATTTTCGGCTGAACTATCCCTTTAAGTCACAGCCAGAAAATGCCTAAAAGCTGAAAAATGCTAGCCACTAGCTGAAACAAGCTATGTCCACTGTTTTATAACATCCTATCTAACTTGCCTTCATCTGGTTGGAATTCAAAGGCAGAATAGATACTTCCCCACAATCCTTTGCATGTGGTTCAGCAGTAATTTGAAAAAAACATGGCAATAACTTTCTCCAACTTATTTGTACTGCTACCAAACATTTTAGTCAGTAAATATGTCCTTTGTTAACTCATCTGAAATTGTTCTAGATCATTACATTATGGTGTCTTAAAAGCCTGTCTGCTTGTTTCCTTACGACGAACCTTCGTACATAAAACTCTGTCTGTTTAGTCACTGACTGAGTATGCAGTGAGGCACATGCCTTCGATTTTAGACGCAGCTATATAGACTGTCAGTCTAGGTCTGTAGATCAATCCCTATTTTGGAGCTCTTGTTAGCGGGGCAGGGTTTCACGAGGCCCTGTGGATATATGGTGTGTGTAAACAGGTTCATTTAAATTAACAGACACAGTAAAAAGAAGAATGTCATTTTGCATTAGGTCATCTTTAAAGGAAGTCAGGTTTACTACCACTTATTGGACACAGATGAGCCAATCAGAGGCAGATTTGCCTTCCCATTCAGGTTTGAATGATGCATTATGGGTAATGTTGGCTGTGTAAATGTTTAGAATGGAATACTATTCAATGTATACTATATATACTGACATTTTCTGAAGATGTTGTTTTTATTCAAGTGACATCCAGATATAATTTTATTCATAGTTTGCATAAAATGTGTTTAATAGAGTCAAGCTCTAGTTACATATTGCATATTTTGGCAAATACTGTTGGTTATCTGGTTATTCAGGAATTAATATAGTGTACATACTGAAGAAACTGTAATAGTAGGGTGTCATTCCAAATAATGATCCAACATGTGCACCATCTCCAATCTACCATGCCGTTTTCAGTAATGCATTATGGGTAATATTAGTTATGTATGACTTTTCTTAAATGTTCTGACATGATTTTCTTGGAACGTCTCTCTCACATGTTTCCACTTATGACAAAGTGTTTCAGCAAACAAATAACAGTAACAGTAACTGTGTAACCACACAGTAAATAATGTGGCTCTCCATTTTAATACTGTGACTCTTACATGTCACCTTTTAAATTCTGTAAGTTGTATTTTATGTGGTCAGAAACCTCTGGTGTCTATAAGCGAGGAAATAATTGTTTTACAGTTGTCTATGAGTGCAGCCATTCACAGTGTACTTGACGTTTGGCAGTAAAATCAGTGAAAAAATGAAGTCTCACCCACAAAAATCAGAATTTTAAACAACAAAATGCTTAGCTAATATATTTTGTCAGTCATAACTCAAACACTGGGCTGAAATCAAGCAAATGAAATTAACACAGCATGTTCAAAATATTTTCCCAACACTTAGAACATCTCTACTGAAGGGCATCAGAATCCAGACGAAACCAAAGACTGAAGAAAAACATGATCATGCTCAAACGAGATCATTTGCAATGATTCATTGGTGTTTTCCATATGATATGAATTATTGTGCTGGCTTCCAAGTGCTAGAGTTTTTTGAGTCTTTTCAAGTTTTTGAGTCTCTTTTGCTCTTTGATATTGTATGGAAATGAGACATTTTAATGGGAAATGAGAACCATGTGAGCACACAGCTGTGTTGAGATGCATTGTGGGTGGGGTTTAGTCTGGGTGGGGCGGGGTTTGTTTGGTGCCACTCGAGGGAGGAGACCCTTAACATCATCAGTCTATCTGCAGTGACCTGCAGTAAAACACTGAGTGCACTTCAGCCGCTGATGTTGGAGGTCACTTCCTTTAGCTCAATAAACACACTCATTCAGTCTGGTCTGGGAACAGTGTTGCTTTCAGTCTAATTAGGTGCGCTTACAGCTAACGTGCAGTTAAGTTGCCGGCCGCAGCCTCAGGCTGAGACATTGTTGAAGAGTATTAATGTTAGCAGACAGTTCTGATAGTGAAAGGAAGAATGACTTCATGGTAAACGGTTAAGTTATTTTACACAAATAAACAGCACCAAACATTACATAAATGGATGAACAAAACTGTCACTTCAGTCACACTTTATATTAAGGTCCAATTCTCACTATTAATAAACCATTAACCACAACTTCTGCCTCAGTAACTCCTAATTTGCCGCTTATTAATAGTTAGTAAGGTAGTTGTTAAGTTTAGGGATTAGGGTTGTAGAATATGGTCATGTAGAATAAATGCTTTAGAAGTACTAATAAACAGCCAACATGTATGGAGTCAAAATAGGGCCATATATATCTGCAAAATAAAACAATGTTTTGCAAACAAAAAATATGTTTTGCAAATAAAAAAAAGAGTATTGAGAAAAAAAATTGCTTTTTTGCAAGTAAAAAAAATAATTGCAAAAGAAAAGTTAACCCCTGAGAGAAAAAATAAAGTTTAGCAAAGTAAAACTTCAGCAGCATTGACTTTGCAACACATATTTCCCTTTGCGCCGCTCCTTTAAATCCGCGTTTCAGTCATCCGTGCCTTTGCGACGCAAGCTTTCCTTTGCGCTTCATTTTTCTTTGCGCCTCGCTTTGTGGCACTGATTTGACGTGGGGGAGGGGTCAAGAGGTTGGGGTGTGTACAAGGGACGAAGGCGCGTCCCTCTCGTTAGGTCATCAGCGCGAGCCCCGGATCTCAGGTATGTATTATTGATCGCTTTCTTCTTATTATTATTAGACTCCTATATTATTAATAACAGATACTTCAGACCGTCCCAAATAAGGCTGTCACGATTAACAGACATTATATTGTACATGATTTATGAACAGCTTGTGGGTGAAATAGGTAAAATACTGTTGCACCCGAAAGCTAGAGGGCGCTCTCGTGCGAAATTATTATTAATAATTATTATTAATATACTTTATTATCATGAAAATACCTGAGGAGGTTTTAGGAATATTGATAAAATGATGTCCATATGCATTTCCTATAACTAACCTTATGTGTGTTATTGTCTTCCTCTACTGCACTTATTTTGAGTTTTCGCACGAGAGCGACCTCTAGCTTTCGGGTGCAACAGTATTTTACCTATTTCACCCACAAGCTGTTCATAAATCATGTACAATATAATGTCTGTTAATCGTGACAGCCTTATTTGGGCCGGTCTGAAGTATCTGTTATTAATAATATAGGAGTCTAATAATAATAAGAAGAAAGCGATCAATAATACATACCTGAGATCCGGGGCTCGCGCTGATGACCTAACGAGAGGGACGCGCCTTCGTCCCTTGTACACACCCCAACCTCTTGCCCCCTCCCCCACGTCAAATCAGTGCCACAAAGCGAGGCGCAAAGAAAAATGAAGCGCAAAGGAAAGCTTGCGTCGCAAAGGCACGGATGACTGAAACGCGGATTTAAAGGAGCGGCGCAAAGGGAAATATGTGTTGCAAAGTCAATGCGGCTGAAGTTTTACTTTGCTAAACTTTATTTTTTCTCTCAGGGGTTAACTTTTCTTTTGCAATTATTTTTTTTACTTGCAAAAAAGCAATTTTTTTTCTCAATACTCTTTTTTTATTTGCAAAACATATTTTTTGTTTGCAAAACATTGTTTTATTTTGCAGATATATATGGCCCTATTTTGACTCCATAAACATGTTATTAATAGGCATGCTAACAAGCAACTAGTTAATAGTGAAAATGGTCACTATACTAAAGTATTATCCTTTATACTTTTTTTTATAAAGTAAACACTTAGAAAAATGTCCTGCTCTTTACCATACAATAAGAACTCCAAATGACAAAAAAGCTCAATAAAAAAGTAATGTAACTGTAGTTAAATCAGACTAGCCTCTTTGTTTAATTTTTCTAGTCATACAACAGCTTTGTGTGAGGAACAGTCTGAAACTGAATGGCTCACAGTCATTTCTTATTTTGCATTACTGCTGCAGTTGTAGCTATGTGGCATTCACAATCAGATATGATTAATTTATTCAATATTAATTTCTTTGACTGGAATTATCTGGTAACGGGGGTTACAGATAAAGTTTGTCTGGTGCGCTGCAAACGTGCTTCTTCATTGAAAATAAATCAGCTTTCATTAGTTTACTGATATGATTGGAGTCTTTGCTTCATGTGAGTGCACTTGTGAAAAAGAAGTGTGCTTATTTGTATTGAATGTGCACTTGTAGTGTACTTCAAATCTTATAGTATATATGTAAAAAAAATATTTTAGTATATTAAAAAACACCTTACTTGCAGATAAGGCTACTTAACAGGAATTTAAAGAGAGACACTTTCATTAATGTTTCTTGAGACACTTTCAAAAAGTGTGATTTGTAATAATGTCAAATTACATTTTTTGTGCTTTAAAGTAGTTTTTATTTGTTGACTAACATATTAAAGCAAAAATGAAACGCAACTTTTTCATTACAAATATAGAGTTGAAGTGAAAAGTTTACATACACCTTGCAGAATCTGTGCAGAATTTCATTTCCCATTAAAATTTTATTTGACCAAAATAAGAGGGATCATACAAAATGCATTTTATTTTTCATTTAGTACTGACCTGAATAAAATATTTCACATAAAATACATTTACATATACTCCACAAGAGAAAATAATAGCTGAATTTATAAAAATGACCACATTCAAAAGTTCACAGACTTGATTTTAAATACTGTGCTGTTACCTGAATAATCCACAGCTTTTTTTATTATTATTATTATTTGAAGATCAGGGTAAATTTAACTTATTTCGTCTTATGGGGAACATGGAAGTAGCTTCTGTAGCTTCTGAAGGGCAGTACTAAATGAAAAAAAATATGATACTTCGGCAAAATAAGAAAAATGTACACATCTCCATTCTGTCTAAAAGTTTTCACCCCTGGCTCTTAATGCATCGTTTTTTTCTTCTGAAGCATCAGTGAGTGTTTGAACCTTCTGTAATAGTTGCATATGAGTCTCTCAGTTGTCCTCAATGTGAAAAGATGGATCTCAAAATCATACAGTCATTGTTGTAAAGGGTTCAAATACACAAAAATGCTGGAAAACCAAAGTATTTGTGGGAACTGAAGGATTTTTCTAAAGAACAGCAGGCAGTTTAACTGTTCAGGACAAACAAGGGACTCATGAACAACTATCACTAAACAAAACAAAAACAAAAGAAAAAAAAAACAGCTGTGGATTATTCAGTTAACAAGACAGTATTAAGAATCAAGTGTATGTAAACTTTTGAATGGGGTCATTTTTATAAATTCAACTATTATTTTCTCTTGCTGACTATATGTAAATATCTTTTATGTAAAATATCTTATTCAGGTCAGTATTAAAAAATAGCATGCATTTTGGTCCAATAATTAACATTTTGCAGATTCTGCAAGGTATATGTAAACTTTTTACTTTGATTGTATTTAAATACATCACATACAAGTTTCAATAGAAAAGTATTAAAGTATATTTTACTTTACCACAATTGTTTATCCATATTTCAAAGACAATAGAACTACATATGAAATTACATATGTAGATGTACATCAGTGGGTCAAACACTCTAAAGTTCAACTGAATATGTTTGATACAAATGTAAACTATATTACATTATAGTAATACTTTACAGTGGCATAGTTATACATTGTTACATGTACTTAATAACAGTAAATTATGCATAATTAAGTAACACCGTAAACCTAACCCTAACCCCATAAAAGGTACATGTAGTTAATCAATATTACTCTGTACTCATTACAGTGTAATTACACTGTAACAACATCACCCTAATTATATTCTTTTAAACTGTATTATTTCCGTAACACGTACTCTTTTTAAAAGTATGCTAGAGTTTACTTCTTTTTCACAAGGTTGTAGATGATTGCATGCATTTTTTGTTTTATTATGTGTAAAACTTTTTAATGATGAAAAACGTTGATCTTTGCTGTAGCTCTCAAACCTCATACTTATTCAAACCTGGAGATTCAAGACACGTCTGCCTAGGTTTAATGTCCATGAGAGTGATGAGATTTGAGGATATTGTTAGTGAATAATGACTTGTAAGGGCTAACTTCATGTTTTATGGAAAAGAGCAGCATGAACATCTCAACTTGAGTTCCACACGGGAAAGTCAGTGATGGGGTTTTGAACAACCGAGGATGAGAAAATGATGAAAGAATTGTCATTGCACAATTGCTCTATTGATAAACTTTTAATACATCTTGGTTTTAAGATCAAACATTTGATTGAGTTTCTGAGTCATGTGTTCAAACTTTTGTCCTAGTGATGTGAAGGCCACGCTAAGACATGAAGCTCATCTGACGCACAGCGGGGAGCGCCTATGTAGATTTTAGATCAATATCAACTGACGCAGATGTCATTAATTTTCTCAAAAAAATAGTAGATTAAACATCGCCAGCAAACTCAGCATGCACATTAGGAGCTGATTTGCATAGCAGAAGCTTTGCTCAAACTCAAGATTTTGACTTTAAATGTAGATGAAACACAGAACCTGACGCGGGGAATTAATAATTTTGAGTGGAACATCAAAGGCTCACGTCCTCTCTGCTCCAGTGGGGACAGCAGCGGCCGCGTCTTCCTTCTGCACGTTACGTCCTGTTTGGGATTAGAGACCAATGAAGAAGAAGCCATTAGAGAAGATGAAAAAGAGTTTCAAAACAGCAGGATGCTGGGTAATTATTTCCTAAATGCACGACATCCTGATGTTGCACTGAACAATGTGGCTCCCTTGCAGTGCGCGCGGCACAGGTATGACAGAGATGGCATGCACGCACACACACACACTCTCTCTCACACACACACACACACACACACACACACTCAGACAAACCAGAACATACTCACTCACTCACACTCACACACACACACTTCTTTCAAAATGAAAAGCAGATGCTTGACCGCAGAAACACAGCCTGTGCAAACAACACAAATGCTTGTTACTCTTGTTAAATGTTTACTTATCAGACTACAATGTTGTACTAAAGGATTAGTGTGACAAACTACATTGCTGAGGTTTCAGTGGTTACGCAGTGGGGTAAATGTAGTAAAAGCAGGGTAAAACCTTGTAAGACTAAAACGATTAGTTTAAGTATAGAACAGCAGAGTTTGGCTGCGTCTGGCGGCAACAAAGCTTTGGAAAACAATCATAAAAACAGTATTATGAAAAGTTCCGCTTCTAAACTGTGATCAGATGAAGCAGTTCTAAAATTGCTCATATAGACATTCTTGTGAGTTCAGATGAATTCTGTCTCAAAACAAAACATTCTGTTTTGCGTGTCAAGTGTAAACAGCCTGAAGCTGGACTAATACACCATATTACTTGTCAGAACTTTACTTGTCTTGAGCTACACTTCAAAATAAAGGTGCTTTAAAAGGTTCTTCAGAGCGATGCCATAGAAGAATCATTTTTGGTTCAACAAAGAACCATTCAGTCAAAGATTCTTTAAAGAACCATCTCTTTCTTACCTTTTTATAATCTGAAGAACCTTCTTTAGCCACAAAGAACCTAATGTGACACAGAAAGGTTCTTCAGATGTTAAAGGCTCTTTATGGAACCATTTAGGCAAAAAGGTTCTTCTATGGCATCGTGAAGCAACTTTATTTTTAAGAGTGTATTGCTCATGATTTCGGTTAAGGACCTGCAGGTAAAACAAAGTAAAATTTTAGATATATCATTTGATTCATGATCAAATGAATGGGTGTTAAATTTCAGAAGTGGGATCATCTGATTTTCAGCCTTGTAACAGGACTAGACCACACAGACCCACAAATATCAACAAAGTGTGCACAAACATTGCCTGTTCCTATGTTTTTTTGTTTGTTTGTTTGCCCCTTTAATTGTTAATCTTTAATTGTTTATATATTTTTTATTTTGGTTTCAATTGTATTTGTCATGTTGAGTTTCAAAGAAAATAAGTGTGGGGTGGTGCTCTCAAAATTATTTTGAATAATAAATTCAAATACATTTTTTTAAAATAAATTTGATTATCACAATAACTTCATATACAAATTGTTTTAAAATACAAAAGAATAATAAAAATATTACAACAATTGTGATCTCACATATATTTTATATATTGAATTATATTATATATTGAATATTTTTTTATTTATTAAAAAATATTAGGTTATTATATACGTAACTAAAACCAAAGCCATAAACACTTTGTATGCATCATTAAGCATTTTTGTTACTTATAAAATTATTAAACTAAACGAAAATTTAAAAGAAAATGTTGTAACACTTTACAATAAAGTTCCATTAGTTAATGTATTAGCTAACATAAACGAACGTTGAACAGTACATTTAATACAGTATTTATTAATCTTTGTTAATGTTAGTTAATGTTCATTGTTAATTCATGTTAATTCATAGTTAATTGTTTATTTTGTATTTTGTATATTGTAAAGTTATTTGCTATTTTTGCACATTGTATGTCTTGTATAATTGTATATTGTTCTTTTTATTATGTCTTTTTCGTGTCTGGTCCTGTCACTGTCATTCTATTGCACTGTGGAGCTTCTGTCACTACAACAAATTCCTAGTATGTGTAAACATACATGGCAATAAAGCACATTCTGATTCTGATTCTGATTCACAGTGCATTAACTAATGTTAACAAACACAACTTGTGATTTTTTGTAATTAATACATTAGTAAATGCTAAAATTAATATAAGATTAATTAACATAAGACTTATTCTTAGTTCACATTAGCTAAAGTAGTTAACTAATGTTACCAAAATGTCAACTAGCTGAAAATATTTTCTTTTTATTATTATTATTTTCATTTATTTTAATTTGAAGTACTAAAATAGCTAAAACTAGGTATGGGGAAGAATTAAAGGATCTAAAATATGAAGAATAAGGCATTAATACATGCTTTATAAGTACTAATAAACAGCCAACATGCTAGTAATATGCATACTTTTAAGCAACTAGTGAGAATTGGTACTTAAAGTAAAATGTTATCAACTAAACTAATATACAAGACAAAAACACAGAACAAAATTACTAAAAATAAAAACAAAGAAATATGTAAAACTAAAAACTAATTCAAAATATTAATAAAAACTATAACAGCATCTCAGTGATACTAAATAAAAACGTTCATTAATGACATGTTTGTGTATTTTATCATATTAGTTATGTGGCCATTTGTGACCCTGGACCAGTCATAAGTAGCACGGGTATATTTGAAGCAATAGCCAAAAATACATTGTATGGGTCAAAATTATAAATTTTTCTTTTATGCCAAAAATCATTAGGATATTAAGTAAAGACCATGTTACATGAAGATATTTTGTAAATGTCCTACCATAAATATATCAAAACTAAATTTTTGATTAGTAATATGCATTGCTAAGAATTTAATTTGTACAATTTTAAATGTGATTTTCTGAGTATTTTGATGTTCTTTGCCCCCTCAGATTTCAGATTTTTAAATAGTTGTATCTCAGCCAAATATCAGATCATGTATAAACCTCAAATTGAAAAAACTGACTGGTTTTGTGGTCCAGGGTAACATTTATAAAAGCAGTAATCACCTCAAGGTGTGTTTTTACAATGTGATTTAGTCTGTAGACACCACATGAAGTAAAATCCCCGTAACAGACATCTTCCCATGGCTTATCGCTTCAATAAAGATGTAGAGAGTGTTATGACGCCGTGCTGCAGAAATAAGCAGAACACATTCACTCTGTTCTTGTCAACTTAACCTCCCCTTCATAAAAACATTCAAAAAAAAGACCCCTCCTCCAAGCACTCTTCCCCACACTTCACAATCCCTCGCTCCATTTGAAAGGAGGAGAGGATAGAGAGGCTGCCACTGCCTCAATTACACAAAGACTCAGTGACCCCCAACCGGTTACATTCACTCTGCCCGCGGCTCTCTCCGCAGGAATTCAAAAGACCTTTTAGCCATGCGGACCGAACACGGGCCACCCTTTCCTCCCCTCTCCCTCTCCCTCTCTCTCTCTCTCTCTCTCTCTCTCTCGCTCAGATTAATCATGTGTGAAATGGAGGCTGCTAACTGCCGATGTCACAGGTTGAGTTTGTGCCAGCTTGGGCCCGTCACAGAGCGGTAGCGCTCCGTTAGGCAGGTGTTAATAAAGACTAACGGGTCTGCTGGGGTCAAACATGCTTACATGCATGCACTAACGCACCAGATTACATGCAAACCCTGTGATGCACTCGGCCGGCGCCAGGAAACGCCTTTTGAATCGGCGTTCGACTAGACGTTAAGGAGATCCAGGGTTTTTTTGTTTGCTTTCTTCCTCTCAGTCTCAGATGGGCTGCCGTGACCCACTCTGATCTCCAGTAATTTGACTGTGAATGCAGAGGTTATGTATTGTTCTGTAATTGGAGGTACCGAAATTAGGCCTCGTGAATGCCGTATTATCACACCCAATTCGGTCATTACTGCATCTGATCACGGCTCACTGGAGATAATATCCTCCAACCTCAAATCACACTTCTCCATCATCTCAAACAGGCTACTAAAACATGCACTGAACTGATGAATATAAATATTATATCATGTGCTGTGAATGAAGGGTAAAACAACCTCTGAAGAAGATTCAACAGACGATTTTTCAAATCACTTTTCCCTTCAAAATGTCTTAGCAGAAATAAAAATGAACCAGAGTAAGGGAAGAATCCATGGAAGAACTATTTTTGGTTTCCCAGAGCGTTTCAGTGAAAAGTTCTAAAAAGAACCATTTTCTTTTTAAAAAAGAATATTTTAAAATGCTGAAGAATCATTATCCAGTATAAAGAAGCTTTTGTGCAGTGGAAAGATTCCATGAATGTTGAAGTTCTTCAAGGAACCATAGATGCCATTAAAGCTCATATCATTATATTGAGGGATGTTTATATTGAAATTATATTACGTCATCAAATCTAAGCATAGTTTGAGACATTGACAAAATTCTAGAAGTTACATGTGAGATACTACGATCTTTCTTGCATTGTTGTCTAAGAAAAACAGCTTAGATAATAAATGGATGTAATTTGTCATTTTTCTCTTTCTTATGTGTACATTATGCATATTTATGTTAAACCAGTACAGTTGAAGCAAACTTAAGTTGAGTGGAAAACAGAAAGAGCCAAATTGTATATGAGCTATATGGCCCAATCTGGAGGAAACAGTTTGAAAGATGTTGTTCTTGGTCGCTCTCTGACACCCCCAGAGACGGCAGTCTTCTGAATGTGTCAAATCTCTCTTTCACTCTTTAAGAAATTAATTACCGCTCCTCCTCCTTTCCTCTGCAGCGCTTTTGATAGGGCCTTTTTCTGCGCTATCTAAAGAGGCTCTTCCATAGATTTCACTTGGCACCAAGTGCACACAACATTCGGCAAGAAGTAATGTAGATCATTTTTATTCATTGCCTCAAATTGTCAGCAATTATGTGCGTCAGTGGCCACCTGCTTGTTCTGAATGGCAGCGGGTCTGGCAGAGTGTGTGCGTGTGTGTGTGCGTGTGTGTGAGTGTGAGTGAGAGAGGGAGAGAGAGAGGGGGGATTACACTAACAAGGAGCATACAAGGCCTCCAGTCGCAGGTGAAATGGCCCTTCTTGTTAGGATAATGAGTGGTCAGAGGCTGTGTGTGCCCAGGCTGGAACAGGCTGGTTGAAAAGCAGGATTACCAGCCCCCGCCCCCCCACAACACACACACGCACGCACTCGACAAAACCCCGTACAAACCGGGGTCACGGCAGACGCTGGCCTCAACACGGCTGGCACACGACAGAACAGAGGCGGGCCGCTTTATCCCAGTGTTTAAAAGACTCACACACACACACTGCTGCTTCATTACCCAGCAAATGTTTTCATTTTCTCCTGCAGTCTCACACATGATCTGAAAAAACCAGCCTCATCTGATCAAATTATTTAGATAGATAGAACGATGGATGGACAGATGGACATACAGACAGACAGAAAGACAGACAGATAGATAGACAGATAGATAGATAGATAGATAGATAGATAGATAGATAGATAGATAGATATAGAACGATAGATAAATAGACATACAGACGGGCAGACAGACAGACATAGATAGATAGATAGATAGATAGATAGATAGATAGATAGATAGATAGATAGATAGATAGATAGATAGATAGATAATATAGAATAGATAGATAGATAGATAAATAGAACGATAGATAAATAGATAGATAGATAGACAGATAGACATAGATAGATAGATAGATAGATAGAACGATAGACAGATGGATAGATAGATAGATAGGATAGATAGATAGATAGAACGATAGACAGATAGATAGATAGAACATAGATAGGTAGATAACAGACATACAGACAGGCAGACAGACAGACATAGATAGATAGATAGATAGATAGATAGATAGATAGATAGATAGATAGATAAAGATAGACACAGACTGGCAGATAGACATAGATAGATAGATAGATAGATAGATAGAACGATGGATGGACAGATGGACATACAGACAGACAGACAGACAAATGGACAGAGATAGATAGATAGATAGATAGACAGACAGACATACAGACAGACAGACATAGATAGTTAGATAGATAGATAGATAGATAGACAGATAGACAGATACATGATATAGAAATATAAATGAAAGAATGACAGAACGATGGATGGACAGATGAACAGACAGACAGACAGACAGATAGACAGAGATAGATAGATATGGATTGATGGATGGATGAATGGATGGGCAGACAGACATATAGATAGACATGCATTCCAAACATTTGCAGGATTAATGTCCTGCTTATGGATTGTGGGTCACCCGGAGTATTCAGTCTTTTCCCAGAATGCCAGTGCTATGAATGTAAGCAGCTCTCTGATTTGAGTTTTACTCCAGATGAAAAGCTGCTGCTGGAGAGACTTTCATTAGCGTGGAGCGCTGACCCGGGTTCAGCCGTTGTGTTAGTATCTCTCTGCTAATGATTTCTGCAGCACAAAACCCCCTGACCTGCCAACATTCTCAATTTCCACAGAAAAAGAAGAGAAATGGGCCAGAGAGAGGAGGGGGAGGGGAGCAAGGGATGAGAGGGGAACAAGAAAAGAAAAAACAGAAGAAAGAATACATATATTTTTCAGATTGGAATGGCATGAGAGAGCAGTGATTTGAGGCATGCTGGGAGGGTGGTGCATGCTGGGGCATTGACTGGTTGTAGTTGCACTGACACACATCTAGAGCGTGACACCGTGTGTGTGTGTGTGTGTGTGTGTGTGTGGATGATCTTTCCAATAAACCCTCTCACCCTTCAGACTTATAGATTACATCCTTCACTTCCTTGAAACACATACCTGCAAACAAACACTTACAAGCATACAATTACTACAGTGTCAGATATAGTATAGTGCTGTCTGTGTAAGAGCTGATATACACACACAACACCATCAAAACATTCACTATCACACCTTACTACTAAATAAACAAATACAAAAATGTTAAAATAATGAAATAAAAGCTAATTATGTGTATTTAAAGTGAATACATTTTTATGACTGTTTCTTAACACACTTAAGTACTCATAAAATGTGCATTTTGTAATCATTTAAAATTAAATGTTTACTTTGGAATAGTGCTGTGCAACCGTTAATTGCGATTAATCACATCCAAAATAAAAGTTTTTGCTTACATAATATAAGTATGTTTACTGTGTGTGTGTGTGTGTGTGTGTGTGTGTATGTGTGTGTATACACACACACATACACTATATATTTTGAAAATATTTACATGTATTTACATTAAATTAACTATTTTTTATAATATATAAATATATTTAATATATAAACAGAATATTTTTCTTTAATATATACATGCATGTGTGTGTATTTATATATACATAATAAAAATACACAGTACACACAAATATATTATGTAAACAAAAACTTTTATTTTGGATGCGATTTATCGTGATTAATCATTTGACAGCACTACTTTAAAGTAAACTTTAAATCATTGTTTTAATATATATATATTTTTTAATATTTTAAAGAAGTAGAGTTATTTAGATATATTCACTATACTCAAGCACATCTAAAGTAATTGATTATCATTTTAACAGTAGTTTGTTATTCAACATTATATTTTAAGTTAATATGTTTTAAAAGTAGTAAACTGCAACTATATCTATTGCAAATATATTTAACTACACGACAAGTTTCAATAGAAGTATATTTTAGTTTATCTTAAATACTTGTTAAAAGTAATTATAAAATTGCTTCCTACTTAAGCAGGTCAAAAAGCACTCTGAAAATCAGCTAATTGCATTTAATATCAATTTAAACTATAAAAAAAATTAAAATGTAATTAATATGCAAGTCTCCACAAGCATGTTATTTTAATGCCTCTGTTAAATACTCTATTTTCATTTTTATTTCACATAATGCAAGACCATTGCAAAAAAAAAATAAAAAAAATAACAGGCAGTAATTATCATTAATAATTATTATAAAATTGATTAGGCACTTGAATCATACCTCAATGATGACTTTCATCAAACTTTCATCAAAACTTTAATTACTGCTTCTATTTTTTTTTAAAGTACAGCCTGAGAAAATACTTTTTTTCCTGTTTTTATAAAATGAGGAACACTCTAAACAGCCATAATATATATATATAAAAAAAAAAAATAAACACTTTAGCTGTTGCCCTACTTCATACCACGGTGGGCTCCTTTATACACACGGGGGCAAATGGTGGCGCTGCGTGTTTGTTGCATGTATGTTGGTGTGAAAGTGAAGGCAGTGTAGCGAGTGTAGGGTCCTCTGATCATAATCAGGGTGTATTGTGGAGGGTCGTCCTAGCAGTGATTAGATAATGAATCTCTGAGACACTTAAGGTCTGATTCAGTACAACCATCATTATATGGCAGGGCTGCTAGCCGGCACACAGACAAAAAGCAAAATTGTGATTGGTGCAGAACAAGAACCAATCACTGCCCGTGTTACAGGTCTTCTCAGAGGTAATGAGTCACGAGCCTGACCAGTCACGGCACTCGGAAGAGGTCACATGACCTGGCGTGAAGTTTTTAGTAATTCCATTGAAAGCCTGCATGCTGTGTGAAACCCTAAACAGTAGACTCACCATTACACAACCACACAAACACACACACGCGCCATATACATGCATACACATGCTATGATTTTACAGTTCAAAAAATATGTTTGCATACCAAAAATGTGATCAAGTATTGGTACTTGCAAGCTGAAGACAGTCTATATTCATTAAGCAAGCACTCTTTGTCATTCATAAATCATAGATGTCTGGAGCCCAATCGTCAAGCGGGGGACATGAGTGGCTATGATCGGCATGTGTGTTTTTTGCAATGGCCTGAAGGTATTTTAGCTGACACCTCTCTGGAGCCGGCCGATGACAGCACAGGCCCCGCATGCGATACGTCATGACAATTATTCATACCATCTATCTTACATGTCACCCTAACGATGTCAAACAAGTTTGAGCTAGATAATATTGATGATTCACTTACCTAAACAATGACACAAAACTGATTTTGCTTAGATAATTATAACCCAATTCCCTCAAATTCACAGCAATGCTACCACAAACTGCTCATAAAACCAATCCTATGATTCACAATAATACTCAATAAAACCTTGATTCAAAATAAGATTCTTTTCCAAACCGTTTCATGACTCTGTTATCAAACAAACCATGTTCCAAGTTCCATGATTCCATAAGCAAAACAAAAGCTTTACTTTTATATATTCCATGATTCTATAGATTAATAAAACAAAACAATACAATACAATAATGCTACGCTTTTTAGGAGTCCCATGATTTTATAAAAACGAAAACAAGGTTCCTATTCAAACTGTTTCATGATTCTTTTATCAAACAAAACAAAATGAAAACTTAAATTTGTAGCGGTTCTATAATTCCATATACAAAGCAAAACAAAAGCCTCACTTTCATGTATTCCAAGATTCTATTAACAAAACAAAAGATTCAATTTTAAACAGTTTTATGATTTTGTTACCAAACATAACAGTGAAAGTTTAAATTTTTAGACAACAAAACAAACAAACAAACAAAAAAGCTTTACTTTCTAATATTCCATGATTCAAAAGATTATCAAAACAAACACAAAACAAAAAAAAACAAAAAACAAAAGCTTTACTTTCTAATATTTCACGATTCAACAATTTTTCCAAAACAAAGCAAAACAAAACAAAAGCTTTGCTTTCTAGTATTCCATGATTCAACACATTATCAAAACAAACACAAAACAAGCTAAACAAAACTAAACAAAACAAAACAAAACAAAACAAAAGCTTTACTTTCTAATCTTCCATGATTTAACAATTGATCAAAACCAAACAAAATCAAAACACAAAACAAAAGCTCTTTTCTAATATTCTAAATAAAAGCTTACATTTGTAGCAGTCCCATGATTCCATGTGCAAAACAAAACTAAAGCTTTTACTTCCTAATATTCAATGATTCTATAGGTTATCAATAAAACAAGAATCTGTTTTATATATATATATATATATATATATATAAAAGCATCCTCTTATTCACTTAATTATTTTGATAAAACTTTATAATATTTTGTTTATTGTATTCATTATATAATGTTTAATGGATCTGGAGTACATTCATCTCTGAACAAATATGAAAAATGACATTAAAAAATGATCTATCAAGCATTGTATATGATCTAACAATGTGTCTTAATATTATTAATAAAAGGTTTTATGAAGGCGACTTTGTCCTGTGTCATATGTAAGGTAAAGTCTTGCACTTTGCAGAAAGCTGTCATGACATGTTCTGGTTGTCCTGCTGAAATGAAGTTATCCAATTACTGTGCGGCTAATGAGGCTGTTTTGGTTGCTCTGCTCTCTCTGAGGTACTCCACAGTATAAACAGTTCACTTACCCCACACAGAAAGGGGCTAATCAAGGGAATTATTGTTTTGCTGCTTCAATTTGCCGGCTCCCAGTTCTGCAGTGATTGGGAAGAAAATGTGCTATTGTTCTCTGCGTTAATGCTTGAACTTTAAGAAAAAAATGACACGAGTCGTTCCTGGATGGCCAGAAATTTATAAAAAATATATCTGCTCATTTAAGCACCATTGTATTTTATATATTTAATTTCTCAAGGGAATCTCTCTTTTAATATTTTACTCTTCATTTGACAGGGATTCCTTCAAACCAGTCTCTGCTGGATGCAGAGCAATATAAATATGCAAGATCATGAATGAGAATACTTTTTTTTTTTAATTAAATCATAACTAATTATTTTCAAATTAAATTATAATATTGTTAAGCATAGACAAAACTAATACTAAATATATATAATTAATTTAAAAGCGGGGAAAAAATTACAGGTATAAAACGTGAAATGTAGTCCTGCATCTTGAGCTCTCTAGCATTTTTTTAATATTTACATTTCCCGGTGAGTGAAAGCATGTGTTTGATGTTTGAATAAACACGGATAGCAGAGGACAAGCCGAGGGGAAATCTCCACAATTAGTTCTTTAACAACAGGTTGGGTAAAGTTCTCTGAGAAGACTGCACTTATGAGGGCACGGCGCCACAGCCAGCCGCAAGAAGAACCGTAAAAAAAAGAAGGGGAAAAAAAGAGCTCTGGAGGAGGGAAAGAGGGAGAGCGGCCTCAGAAGTCAAGTCTATCTGGCAATTACCATTTTACTGCTGTTCTTTAGTTACTGTATGTTTGGAGGGGCCATTAGCAGGTGTGCCTGGGCTGTCTGACCCAACAAAAGCCTTCATCTTTAAAAGAACAGCCAAAGTCTCACTGAGAAAAGAGATCTGTAGGGCCACAACACCAGCAAATACAAGTGTTCAGACACACGGACACACAAAGAAATCACATTTGAGATTGTTTAACTGCCTGTGAAGAGATTTAACATTTTTTCACAGAACAGCTGTGCAATTTTTTAAAAAGAACATTTGAATTTAAAGAATTTTAAAAAAAGAATTTTTGCAACAAAGAACTACGGAACAAAAGACAAAAGGTGTCTACATTTCGATATAGAAACAATATGTGATCCTGGACCACAAAACCAGTCATAAGGGTCCATTTTCCAAAATTGAGATTTGTACATCATCTGAAACCCGAATAAATAAGCTTTCCATTAATGTATGGTTTGTTAGGATTGAATATTTGGCTGAGATACAATTATGTGAATATGTGGAATCTGAGGGTGCAAACAAATCCAAATATTGAGAAAATCGCCTTTAAAGTTGTCCAAATGAAGTTCTTAATAATGCACATTACTAATCAAAAATTAAGTTTTGATATATTTATGCTAGGAATGTTACAAAATATCTTCATGGAACATGATCTTTAGTCAATTTCCTAATGATTTTTGGCATAAAAGAAAAATCAATAATTTTGACCCATACAATGTATTTTTGGCTACTGCTACAAATATAACCCAGCGACTTAAGACTGGTTTTGTGGTCCAGGGTCACATATATCTTTATATATTAGATGTATTATCTATATCTACATAGCTGTATTCTATAATGTCTATATTTGTTTATCTATAGATGATCTGTGTTTTTCCATATGTGACACTGGACCACAAAACCAGCCATAAGTGTCAAATTTTCAAAATTGGGATTTATACATCACCTGAAAACTGAATAAGCTTTCCATTAAGATACAAGATACAACTATTTGAAAATCTGGAACCTGAAGGTGCAAAAAAATCTAAATATTGAGAAAATCACCTTTAAATTGTTAAAACGAAGCTCTTACTAATCAAAACTTAAGTTTTGTACTTATATTTATAAATACAATATATATTTACGGTAGGAAATTTACAAAATACTTAATATCCTAATGATTTTTGGCATAAAAGAAAAATCGATAATTTTGACCCATACAGTGTATTTTAGGCTCTTGCTACAAATAAACCCGTGCTGGGTCCAGGGTCACGTATATAGCCTGTAATTTATGGTAAATTCAATGCATAGTGTGCAAATTATTGTAGTTACTCAAAATGTGTCATTTGTCATTATATTCAACAACTGTGTGTATAATTTTTAGTAAGTATTGATTTATAGGTTTTTCTCTATAGTCATTTACATCATTTAGTATCTGTAAATTGTAATACATATGCGTAATTTTAGTTCCTGAAGCTTTGCCCCTACAGATATTTGACTTTTATCTGTGTGTTTTGCACAAGGTGTACTGAAGATGTGCCGTATAGTCTAAAACCTGTGATTTACTGTACATATTGCATTATACATGGGTTTTGTGGTACAAGCTATCATACATTTGCACGTATTACAGATATCTAGTTCAAGGTACATCCATTATTAAGCAGAAAAACATGACGCATTCAGGACAGATTCTGATGCCACGACTGTCTCTTTTGTTGTTGATGGCTGCGAGACCATGTGATCGACATCATTCACTCAAATTACAGTACTCAGCGGCAGTCCGCTTCCTGTGCGTGTTCTCACACGTGAAAAGGGAAGAGCACATCTAGATCACTTGCATTCCTTGGCTCGCTGTTAAGATGTTCTACACAAATGTGCCGCTGCAATTGCCCTGGTATTCAAGACCGTAAAAGCTACTTTACGAGTCTGTCAGAAGAAGAAGCCATTCGCCTCTGTCTACACAACAGCAAAATAATCCGGTTACGCACACAAATATAATGGACTCGCCGCATTTACGGAGCGTAAACAAGACGAGTCCTTGTCTGGCAAAATCGAGGGGACAAGCGGCTAACGTTTGTCGAAAATACCTCATTTGCCGCGGGCCGAAATGTTTGCTCTCTCGCCAAATCTTTTCCGAAATACTTCATTAACATAATATTACAGAGGCCGGGAGCGGCGGTAGATGAGACATTGAGAGGTTTCACTTGACAGGGAAGATAACCTTTCAAACAGGCTCTGAGATTCACGCAGTCAAAGAATAGATATATCAGGACAGTCCCAGATTTCATTAGCTTTGAGAGACAATAATGGTTTTCATTCGTCTTTCACGGGAGCTCTCCGTCTGTCATTTCCCTGGCCCGGTGCGCGTCTGAGAGCGGCTTGATTGAAAGGAACCATCATATGCACATCCGTGTTGTCCCACACCATTCCGAGAGCAAACCGTTTTAGATCCTTAACTATAGCCGCCGCTGTGATTGCTCAGCCACCAGCAATTTCCTAACCAACCACCACCTGAACAATGATGTGTTCAGCCCTCTGCTCTCCAGGCTTTCTGAGGGGAATCATTTCACAGTTTGGAACGAGATCTCCATAGCAACTCCTCTTTGAGGGGTTTAGAATCACCATCCAGTAATTCTATGATCATCAAGCACAGCCATTCCCAACCGTTCTTTTCACAGCGGACACGGGGTGGGTTGGGGGGGGGAGGTTGGATAGGGAGGTTGAGGCTGTTCGGAAATTCTACAGTCTATTTCAGGCAATTCATCCAGCCAGCCTCCATTAGAATTCAAAATATTTCGACCTTCAATCACGGAGCGCGTTATGTGGAACTGCTGCGATCTCCAGTCAAGACGAGCGACCGTTTTAGTCTAATCACCCAGGACGAGGCAAGGCAGAGAGAGACTCCTCAATCGGAGCCTAATCAAAATGCTCGTTTTAAACGCTGACAGTCTCTCAACACGGGCCGCAAACACGCGCCGCCGGATTGAAACCCCCTCCTCTCGCTTGCTCTCTCTCTCTCTCGTCACGCCTGTCTGTAAATGGCGCTCAAAATACAGTAGATTTTCTCATTGACTGCAATCACATAATTCATCGTGGTGACAGAGTGTGTAAATGTTGTAGTGTGTACTGTACATCGGGAGGATTTCTCCTTGATAAATCGTTGTGCTGTGACATCAGTGCGAGACCTGGTGTATGTGTCTGTCTAGTGCCTCAGGCACTTGTGTGCACTTATGCGGAAAAATGGTACAAATGCTCTCCATGCTCCTCGCTATGCCGTAGGAAAAATTAGAGCTGAGAACAGGCCAAGCTGTTCCTCTCGAAAACCTTTAAAACGTTTCAAACGAACAACTCGACTCAAAAATCGCCACCATGATGCAACGGTGTTCTGGGTAGTTGTCAGGGTGTTTTACGCTGAAAAAAAAATGGTGTAGGATCCACTTGTAAATTTCACTAATAATTCAAAACTATTTTTACATTTTGGCAAACTGATTTCAAATTGGTATGAATTTGTAAGAACTCAAACGATGGTGCTTTTTCATGTGTTACATCCCGCCAAGGGTTAGGTTTAAGGGTGGACCTTCACGTTTAGGGCCAGATTTAATAAAAAGGGCAAATTAGTGCGAGGATGCAATCCCATAAAAGTTCTACAGCTGATCCACTGACAATGCACAAATTAAAGAACACTGATGCAGTCAGATCATTTCCATAACTATCAATGCAATCTACTAAGAGCAGCACAAATTAGCGTAAGGTCGCAAACAAGCAGAGCCGATGATAATCAGGCGCGGGAAATCTATTAACAACACGGACGCACAGTGGGTTAAGGCATGGGCTGCATCTGAAATTGCATACTTCCATACTATATAGTGAAAGAGTGAGCAAAAATGCTTTTTGCCTACTCATGAAAGCCTTTTTGCCAACCTAGGCTCACTGGAAATACATGCCTCTATTTACATTTCGACAAAACTGAAAAAAGTACTTATTTGTCTGCCGTTTCTAGTTGAAATTAACACTAGAGGCAGTAAAACCAGTTGGTCCTTAGCTGGTTTAAGATGGTCCTGGAACAGCACATGACCAGCAAAGGACCAGCATAAAACCAGCTAAAACCAGCATCCCAGGATCAAAACCTACCTATCCAGCACATGCTGGATTTTTCAACAGGGTTTTTATTAGCTCGTCGTTCAGAAAAACACTTTGTGCTCTGATTGGCCAGCTATTCGGTGAGTTGTGATTGGCCGAATACCTCAAGAGTGTAACAGAAATGTTACGCCCCTTACCATTTTGACACTGTGCCCCGGTGCAACAAGCCAAAGACAATAAAAACCCATTATGAACAACGGACAGCAAACTCTGGAGAGACAGCAAACTCTCCCAGGTTCAGGAAACAGTCCTCCGTACAAATGTGCTGCACACAATCGGATATTTGGGCTGTACTGTTCTGGAGCTTAACCACTGATTTATAGTTGTGTCCTCTTTTGGAAGGCCCAACAAAGTAGGATTCCTTTGCAACAAAACGCACAGCTTCTCCGCGACATGACGGCAGCTGCAACAATACTACAGCAAGAATAAAAGTTATGCCTTCTTTCTTTGCGTATACATTTGGGCGGTTTTATGCAGATCTTCCCACACAGTGACGTAGATTTGTGGGGGCATGTTTGAATGAGCCGTTTTAGGAAGGCGCGGACATGTCTTAACTTTTAGAAGGAGTATCTCTTTGGGTTTGAGACTTTAATGTTTGCGACTTTATGGATCTTGTATATGCACAAACAGCTTGTAACACTCCAAAGACAAAGTAAAACATGAAATCACATCATATGACCCTTTAACATCCTGTGTGATTTGAAAACTACAATACTTTTGAATGTTGTCATCACAAATATAACTTCATATGCATGAGTTTTCTAGGTTTTCTCAGTAGCTGTAAAAATATGGTGTTGCAACTGAGGTTTAAGTTTGGTTTTGGTGTTGGGTTTGGTTTTGGTTATTTCCAACATGATAAAGCATTAACGTTTAGCAGCACTCCCCAGATATTTCAATTCTGAGCAGCCGCAATATGTCCCTCAAGCAGCGTAATACAAATGCAGCAATACGTACCCGTAGCAACGTAATAAAACTGTGCCACAGTCACGTATTGCAGCATTTGCCAACTCCAGTGCTCACACCCCCGGGATTTCGTATCTATCTCTTATCATGTACGTAGTTTGTTCTATTCGACCGTAAGCATCCTGCGAAGTGGACATCACCAGATATTCCGCCATGACTCCATTTCCAAACGAGTGTACATGTTCCATTCAAAAGGCATTAAAGTGTGCAAGACATGAATTTAAATTGTATTTATTACAGAGGTGTATGATGTCACATTTCACACTTTTCTAGTAAGTTTTGCCTGTGTGTGAAGACACTGCAGGCACTGGCGCAGCACAAATCCATGAATAAATGTTCAGAAGTGAAGTAAACTTTAACAGATTTTCCCTGTTTAGGGAGTAGGGAGCAATGAACACTGTGTTGGGATCATATCAATCAGAACAGAGTTCATGCACGTAGCTCACTTGTAACTAGCTGGTTATCACAATCAGGTTTGTTAACTAAAAGAGACATGCAATGTATGCAGAGCGGTGGGGCGTGAGGACTGGAGTTGGGAAACGTTGACGTATTGAACATTTGTTTTTGCACCACTCTGTGGGAATTTCACTTTGAAACTGGCATGAAATGTGCAGTAAGGTATGTAATTACCAGTGTTGCCAAGTCTGCTGTTTTTCCGCAAAATTGGGCTACTTTAACACCGTTGCCGTGGGTTGATTTCATGTCCACAAGTTAAAGCAACCCCAATAAACCCCGAAATGCGATAGGGTTAGTTTTGATTAGTTTTGATTAGTCATTGGGCAATTGGGCAGGATGTTGCAATGTTGCAACAGAAATGTATATATAGTGCCTACTACTTTCTGCATGATTCTGAAGTGTGCATACGATGGACACTATCCCATAATGCCACAGGATGGACTTATGAACAGCAATGACGACACAACGGACGTTGGTATGTGACAATGTCAACATCCAGATTACATTCACACTACAAACATTTATACTACTCTTTTTTGAAGTCTCAAGAAAAATTCAAATACTTATTCAAAAAAGTACCTGCTCCATTTTGAACGCAGACATGATTTTTGGATGTTAAATAATAGCACAAATACCAGTGAATAACCACCGCGAATCACCTTAAATTAATTTTTGTTTTTGCTTTCAGAGGGATAAATTGTGCGTCTGAAATTCACACTCAGCTGCAAAAATAACCTGATCTCATGACGAAAACGTAGCTATGGGAAATTTTTCGCAAGGCGCAAAATACGTACCAATAAGTACATATCACTGTGGTTTCCAAAGATGAGAGATAAAAAAAAAACAAGCTGAAACGCCATGCTTGTGATTGATTCACATTTGCTTCTGTTCATACTATTGGGTAGGTTTAGGTGTAGCGCAGATGGTACTTTATTTTAAAATGGCACGGAGGATTAGATTTATAGCGCCACTCAACAGACATTTCAAGTCAGAACTGTGGTGACACATACAAAACCAACGTCACATAAAATGTGCTATATGTACATTCATCTGTTCCAAAGAAAAAAACACTCTTTTAGTACCACTCTGTGGACATTTCACATCAAATATGTCACAAAACACACATGGCACATAATTCGCGTCTTGCAAAAAAGTTCCCATAGGTACGTTTACGTCATGAGATCAAGCTGAAAATAAATGCCCACTCCTTTTCATCGCTAATGTTTCACTGCGTGTTTTTAATAAATTCTGACAATAGTTTGTGCTAGTGCATGTTGTTATGCATGATGTAAATCTTCCCCTTAGTTTCTTTTTTTGTTTGTTTTTTTCTAAAAAATTTTATGTTTTCATATAAATGCATAAGAATTACAAACAGTTGTGTTTTCTAATGAGTACAGGTATTGTGTTCACAAATGGTGCAGGATGAAATAAGTTTAAAATGTAGGTTTAGCAGTTTGTTTAATCCTTGTATTCACCTTTAAGCCCTTTTAATGTTGTTTTCTTACAGTTGCTTATGTCTTGAATTTCTGAACAGCTTTTTAGTTCAAAACCAACTGACTGTTCATTTAGGTGATCAGAAAGATGAGCACTCAGTAATACAAAAGTGAAAGCTTGGATTACAACGTGACAACACACGTTACATCACTCTGTGTTCCATGCACTTGTTAACCTTCTTTTCAGTCTGCCCTTGGGAGGTACAAATTACACGAATGTCTTCCCACAACAAAGAGATGGATACTGGTTATTGTTGCATGTGGACAGGATGTTATCTTGCTAAAGACATATGTCTAATGTTATCACCCATACCACATCACAGAGCATCTCCCAGAGATATTTTGATGAAATATGAAATATGGTCAGCTTCCAGCAGCTCCAGAGATGCCAGATGCTGAAATGTAAGATTTTGAGGTAAAGCACCACAAAACTCAGTTCAGGGTGTGACTATATTCCAAGTCGTTTGAATCTACCACATTGGCTTTCTTCTTCGTTGTTTGGCTAGATACCAACTCTATGTAAACAAAATGGGATTTCTGCATGTAAGTCTCTGCAACAGAACAGTCGTCTGCAGTAGTCTGTGTAATTTCCACAGAGCTGCATTTGATATGCAGTCGTGTACAGGTGCCGGTGTCAGCAGCGATTATAGAAGGTGTGCGTTTAGAGAAGCCAAGCACAACAACGGCAATCAGCCCATGTGAAAATGCACGGCTCTGGGGAGCTTTGGGCCACTGACGGGACTTGAGCAAGAATAACAGAGCGGCACGAAAAGAGGCTCATAATGTGTACCAGACTAAGGCAAATGAGATGGGAAGATTTCTGCACTCACAGACAAACCACAGTTCTCCCAGCTGAAGTAGAGCATCGTTTACTGTAGCTACCGTGAAGCTACATGAGGCACGCCGAGGCTTCGGTTTTCAGCGCTCAGATCCCCAAACTCCTCTCTAATAGTTTTTGGAAGCTCAGAGTGAAAATAAATCCACTGTTTACACAGCCTTTTTGAAATCATTAGAGTACCAGAAAATATCTCGGCACATACTGCAGGGTATAAGGTTGAGCAACATTTCCTCGTACTTCAAAAGTTTCTGCAAGAGCCCGCAATTCCAGTCCAACCGCTGCCTGGCTCCAATCACTCGCTGATAAAACGCTCTCTCTGTCTGCTTACAGCCATACAGCCAGCAGCGGTTAAACCCATGAAACAACCATGACTATCATAGCAAGACACAACAAATGACTGACATGCTCTTATGTCCAAAAAATGATCTAAAAAGGGTTCAGATTTGTCCAGATGCTTAAATCTTACATGATACACAGTGGAACAGTTGGGTTTCAGTGGTCTAAAAAACGCTGCTCTGCTAAATTCTCATCAGATTCACATTTGCTACTACCAAGTTTAGGGGGAGATTGCTGTGCGAAGCACAAATGTGGAATTCACTAATAAAGAGACATGCCATTTGCATTGTCTGGATCAATGTGCCTAGTTCACTAAAGGAATTCTGCAAATCAGGAAATGTAACTTGCACTATGGCTGTTTCTGAATGCAAGGCTGTGGAGGATGCAGCTGATCACCATGATCTGGCATACTTTACTGGACCTTAGCACCAGAATCTGCTCTTTAAAATGCTCAAAGTGCCCTCGACTACACCATGCATTTAGATACCACACCTCTGCTTCATTTGACCATCATTCCATAAATTACTGACACCATGGATCAACCACTAATTTCACAAAACCGGTTTTTAACATCACACAAATATGATAATATTAAAACATTAATTGCGCCTGGCATATAGATCGATTATTTTATCAGTTAATCAGGGTTAATGAGTTGCAATTCATTAGAATTTTGAGTTATACATATTCGTGAAACATGACATGATTTTAGGCTGGCCAAAGACTTTATGCCAATTTTGAGCCTGATTTGCACCCCATATGATATATATGAGGGGGATGGCCCAATTCTAGGCTTTTCTCAAATGACTTTTTGCGAAAAAAAATCCTTTACTGTGCAGTGTCATTACGGTTATTTTACTGCTCCCGATTGCGTCGGAGCCCACACAATCCCAATTTCACTTGATCAAAAACTGCGGCTGCCTCTGACCTGATCCCCAGGGTTGCCAGGTTTTCACAACAAAACCCCAAAACTACACTGTAAAAAGTGTTTACCAGTTTCAACTTAAAAACTTAAGCTTAGCTGCCTTAAAATTTTAAGCTAAATAAACTAAGTTAAATCACGTACAAGTCATTTAAACATATTTTATTATAGTGAGTTGAAATGTTAAAATACCTGGGGTTTTTTGTTGGGGTTCCCCTGGTAAATTCGTTTTTCAGGGGCTAAATATGACGTTATTGGGGTCGCTTCAACCCGCGGACATCAAAAACAACCCACAGCAACAGTGTTAAAGTAACCCAATTTTGCAGGAAAACTGACACTGTTGATACCCACGATAGCCAAAAAAAGCAAGCAGGCTTCACCAACTGGATTGCACATTTTTACAGCTAAAACTTGGCAGCCACAAACATATCACAAAAGTGGAGTACTTAGAAAGAAGATCAACCATATTTTTTTGTATCTTCTTTGTTTTTCTTCCCCTAAAATCACAATTTACGCCAGGAGGACCAGCTGACGACACTGATCGTCCTATATTTGTTTTTCTTCACAAGTCACGTTTAATCTTGCATGTCTCCGCGAGAATCTCAAACTACAATTGGTAAGCGTGTGGTTTTGTGGTCTGGCCGAATCATTATAGTTACATGATCAAATCATGTAGCGTATGCGTTCAAAGGATTAGAATATTAAACATGAGTTGAAACTGTCCTTAAGCTTGTTGTCTCCACCAGTTTTAAAATTAAGATTTCAAAATCATCTGTATCCCAGGCACTTGTGCAAATCAGATGCTTTCTTAACTGCTGTTTTCTCACCACAGTCATGTTTGTTGTGTGTTGATTTCGTTATTGAGAGGAAAGCGTGCAGCTCACATCCCATATTCATCTAAACGCCGCTCTCAACAGCTCTATTAGTAAACCACTGCTTGCGAAGAACGAGAAATAACTTTGCAATGACTATATCAGGGCCTTTACACATGACAGCATTTTTTTGTTTGTAGTTTTGTAAAACTTTTCCAACACTCTACACTGTAAAAAAACAAAAAAAAAACACAATTTGTTGAGTCAGCTTAAAATAATTTGTTACCCTGCTGCCTTAAAATTTTAAGTTCAGTCAACTAAAATAAGTTTATTCAACTTGAAATGTTAAGTTGTACTAAGTAAGAACTCAGATATTTGTGTTTGCTAAACTTAACAGATGGGTAAGTAACCCAGCTGCCTTAAAATATGAAGTTGATTCAACTCAAATATCTAAGTTGTCACTTGTAATTTAACATTTCAAGTTGAATAAACTTTTTTTGAGTTGACTGAACTTAAAATTTTAAGGCAGCCAGGTTACAAATTATTTTAAGTTGACTCAACAAATTGTTTTTTACAGTGTACTGGTTCAGTTGTGTTTGCATCTCTCATAAGTACATCTTCTTCTACTGAATTGCATTCAGGAGGACTGAGGTACAGTCTTAAACACTGATCAAACCGTATCATTGCAGGACCTTACATTAAGTTATATGAGATCAAACAACTATCCGACGACAGAAATATTTGTCAACATTGTCGATAATGTTGACTAATCGTTTCAACCCCAGTTCAATGTTGCATGTGAATCTTTTCACATAACCATCAATACATGACCTAGTAACACAGAACTAAACCCAATCATGACCTCTGATCCTCATAACCAGCAGTTATCTACACCGAGCCTATAATCAATGGAGACGACTTTCCGGTTTGCTGTAAGGTGTGTATGTCTGCACAACCTTTTTATATGAAGCCATGCAAAGCGGCACGTTCACACATATTCGGGCAGATATTTGTGCCACAGCACAGTTTTATGTTGAACACTCAACGCATTTGGCAAACGTTCATCTCGATGCAAGAAAAAGCGTGTTCCCACTACCATATAATCAGGAGATAAAAAGAAGAGCCCTGGATGTTGAAACATGTCCCTGCTGACACTGGATAAAACATTTCTATAATTACAAAACAAAGACAGAAATTGTTAATGGTTAAGTGGTGGAGGAACCATTTATACTCAGTGGAATCTGTTCAAGGAAAACAATGGCGAGTGAAAACAGTGAGCCGTAAATTCATAAAAGAAAACTGTCTGTTTTATGGGCTGGTTTTCCAGTTCTATTCACAAGCTTTGTTTATGACAGAGATAAAAAAAAAAGAGCTGGATATGGTTAAACATACAAGGACCCATAAAATACAGCAATATCACAATGAACTCTGGGAGCATTTAATCTTTTTAATATGCAACCCAAGTAAAGACAAACCATATAGACTGGATGCTTTACATTTTTTGATGGCTGTGTGTGAGTGGTGCAAGTCTATGTTGTATCCACTAGGAAAACAACTGTAATTCCTATCACACAGAAAAGAAGTAACACACTTCACACCAACAAGTCACACGATTTTAAGTATAAGAAATACAAAGATGCTTGCTTTAGCAAACGGCACTGTGCAAAATTGTATGCATCGTCCAAATTATGCAGTTATAAATCACAGACAAAACCTGCTTCACTGAATTACACATGGTAGCCAGCAAACAAAACCAATATTAATGTACAGCTCCCCTCCCGCCGGTCACAGTACATCAGCCATATGTGTCTTGGATTACACAAAACTACTGGATGCCATACATATGCACACATTGTACTGTGTCCTGTTCGCCCAAACTGAAATCTCCATCCACTATATAGCCTTAATGGAAGCTCCAAAAGAGATTTGTGGTTTGTGAAGTTGTTACTTACTGACAAAGCCTGCCATTAGACAAGAAATTAACTGATAAACCAAACTGTATTCCAGTTCCAATCTATATAATATGAGCATTGTGAGACTGATCTGCAGTGCTGTAAATGTAGTAAAGTACAGTGGGGAAAACACGGTAATTTGACCTGAAGCTGCATCTGAAAGCTGTTTGAATATACTACATAAAAGCAAACACTGTCTGTTTAAAGGGACAGGGGCCACTTAAATATATCACCAGAAGAAATCACAACTGCAGGTAATAATGATACATTCATGTGCCTGAATTATAACCACCATTCACCAATGTATCCAATCCAGTTCCAGTAGCATGGCTACACTTTGACAAATTACACAGTGGCTGTATGATACTTACTAATGCCAGCAGAAATGGTCAGACTCCTGGTGTTTATTCCAGTAAAAGCTATTTTTGATTAGCAATGTAGCATGACACGACGATACATCTCTATCCTGAGTGATATTGTTTCGCATACGCCGCTTGGTTCTAATCAAACATCTTTGCCAAAATGTCCACCCTCTCATATAAAGCTAATTCATTTTAGTGAATCAGCTCATTCAGACAGTTCATTAAAATAACATATGCACTGCATGTCTTCTTTTTATACAAAAATTATAATATTTGCTACAATAGTAATACAAAATAATGATCAGCTCTCACTGTTAACTATGACTTTTGCCAAAATAAACTCCTAATTTGCTAATGGTTAGTAAGGAAGCTGTTAACTTTAGGATTATGAGATCTAAAATATAATCATGCAGAATAAGGCATTAATATGTGCTTTAATAAACAGTCAATATGCTAGTAATATGCATACATTCTTAAAAATAAAGGTGCTTCACAATGCCATAGAAGAACCTATGAAGAACCCATGTTGTCTAAATGGTTCCATAAAGAACCTTCAACATCTGAAGAACCTTTCTGTTTCGCAAAAGGTTCTTTGTGGTTAAAGACTGTTCTTCAGATTATAAAAAGGTAAAAGAGAGATGGTTCTTCAAAGAACCTTTGACTGAATGGTTCTTTGTAGAACCAAAAATGGTTCTTCTACAACATCGCTGTGAAAAACCTTTGAAAGCACCTTTATTTTTAAGAGTGTAGTGAGAATTGGTCCCTAAACAAGTGTTACCAAATACTGCCTACCTAAAATAAACAGCTTGAATAAGCAGCTTGTGGTGTAGCTAACGACATGTTTGTCAAGCTACAGCTGTAAAGTACCTTCCCCAACCCTAATTGGGTGATTTTACAGAGAATTTGGAGTCGCCACAGACCTGCCTTAACTCAGCCGTGTAAAGACGACTTCATGATAGCAAACTTTCCTTCTTACTGTAAACCTCCCAGTGCACTTGTACATGAAAATACTGCTATTACACATTGAAACGCATTCAAATGAAGACCGTTTTCTTTTCAGAAAACAGAAATGTATTGTTATTTATGTGCTTTCTTGTCAGGGACTTGAGGAGGTTGACCTCAAGAAATGCTTCACATTTAAACTCATTACTGCGTATATGGTCTGGCTTTCATCCTCAGGACTGCACATCTGCACGAGGATATATCGGATGAAAACAATCACTTCCTGACAGACATCCGCATTACACGCAGCTCCAGAATAATAGTTTTCACCTGCAGTCTGAGGCGAGCATGAGACGCATAACTGTGCATTCACCGTGTAAAATATGAAAATCTCACACGCGGGGACGCACGAGCCAAGAGCCTTTGAGAGAGTTTCCAAAGGTAAGACTGCAGCCTGTCTCGCCTCACAAGGGCTGTTGAGCATCTATCAGAAAATGGCCTCGGAGTCGCGGTGACACCTTTATTCCCGTGTCCAGCGGTAATGTCGAGCAAAGAGATCCACTAAACAATGCGAATAAACGCTCGGTATTGTAACCCTGTCCCCTCTGCCTCATGCTCGCGCGGCAAACGGCACATCCACTAATCAGAGCTCTTCTCCAGTAATGGGAAAGTCAATAGCTGCATACAATCAGTAAACAAATTCTGCTATTTTTAAAAAGAGCCTCCGTCTCCATTTTAGTGCCGGCAATTTAAATTATTCTACCGTGTAACACCTTAATTGTGTAAGACAAAGACGATGTCGAGAGCACAAAAGAAACATGAGAGGAGCGTAATTTCTGTGCTGCCACGCAGAGATGACATGTGATAAGCATTGAGTGTGGACCGCTCCGCCGATGCCAAATGACAGTTTGTAGTTAGTCGCCATAATAAGGCAGAGACAAACAGTTTGTCTTTAAGCTGTTGTGAATGTCAGCCTCTTAATGAAGATAAAGAAACGCAGTTAGGAGCATATCAAAGTCAGGCCGCGCACAATTCTCGTCTTGGATTTCATTATTGGCAGTTAAACAACGCGGTTTTCATTTGCAGCATTTAAACATTGAGGGTTGCCTTTCAAGGATATTGATTCTTTCGGAGAGATGGTTTTAATCCACTGTTTCTTCTGGGAATGCTGTATTTATTATGCTGTTGTTAGTGACCGACTCATTCGAGATTCTATTAAACTCAAATTGGACTTAGATGGCTTTTAGCCCATGGCTGTTCACTTAGAGACTATTTGCATGCCAGTGTACTCCTAAAAGCTGACAAAGGAGACTTTTAGAAGATTTTTACAGAAATGTACAGTCATTGATGGGTCACCTCTTATTACCACCTTTCTCTGACCAGCACTTGCGATAGCAAAACATGATGAACCTTCTTTCAGCAGGGAATACTTTTAACGTTTCTCAGACATCTAGTCCTCTTACATTTTTAACTTGTAACTTTACATAAGCAGTCAGCCTCAATCTGGTTTTGGTTTCAAGTTGGATGGATGACAGAGTGCAGTATCTAAACATACCTACACTACCTTTCAAACGTTTGGCGTCAGTAAGATTTTATTTGATTGATTCATTGATTGATTGAAAGAAATTAATACTTTTATTCATCAGGGACAGACTGAATGGAATAAATGTGAGAGTAAAGACTTTTATATTTTTACAAAATATTTTTATTTCATATAAATGCTTTTGTTTGCTATAATTGCCCTAGTAAAAAAGCTAATATATTTGAAGTACATCTATTTCATACTAACATATTTACTGACGTCCTTAGAGACTGATACAAAAATGTTATTTAAACTTTATTTGTATTACCTGTGCACCCTAAAATGTGTTTTAATGTCACTATTAATGAGGACTGTATGATCTTTGAATAATATCAGTCTTTAAATCCAAGATATTTGACGTGTATACTTGCAATAGTTCAACTTTAGCACAATCAAATATACTTCAGTATATCTTTAGGTGGACTTCAGAACTACTTCCGCACAATTAAAATGCATAGTACAAATGCAAGTACAAAATTAGTTCCAATTTAGTAAACTAAAGCAGTTTGGTATACCAAAAGTACAATTGCAGTGTATATTTATTAAGTGCATAAATATGTAAATGTATTTGTAGTGTACTTAGCATGAAATAAATGTTTTTCAAATACATTTTTAGTATATTTCTTTTTCACCAGGGTGGTTTCCACAAAAATCTTAAGCAGTGTAACTGTTTTCAGCATTGATAATAATGTTAGAATGATTTCTGAAGGATCATGTGACACTGAAGACTGGAGAAATTATGCTAAAAATTCAGTTTTGCATCAAAGGAATAAATAATTTTTTTAAAGGAATTAAAATAGAAAACAGTTATTTAAACTTTTAATATTATCTCACAATGTTGCAGTTTTTTCATTGTATTTTTGCATTAAAATACTTCATTAAAACATTTTAAAAATCGTACCACCCCCAAATTTTTGAAAGGCAGTGTGCGACAGTAGCAAATCACTTTTTTGTGATCTGGCCGGTGTATTTGTGTAAATGAATACTGATTTGAATGTGAAAATAAATGTTTTTGATAGCTCCTTTACTTGTACTTTCAATTAACAGCTTGTGAAGCCAACTAAAGTACAAAGGAGTAACTTGCACATAATTTAACTACTTTATGAGTAGCTGCAGACAGTTTAATACGACTCTGTTATCGTGCAAACTTCTTTCCGACCAAAACTACACGCTCTGAATCATGTCGGCCCTTGTGATTTCGTGTTAAGCAACATGCCAACATGTGCGTGCACTTTTGTGGATATATTTCTAAAGGCTCCTGCACACTGCTGTGATGAGTAACCTCCATGATGAGGTAGCCATAAAACTATAGGGAGTCACTGCATTGCTCACGGTTGCTGAGGTAAACGAGTGTGAGAAGGAACAGGTGCGGTCCCATCCCGACCCGGCCAGACAGACGCTCTCATTCATGACTCAACGCCGAACATAAAACTATTGCGTGACAGGAAGCCTTTACATACCGCACACACCTCCTTGACAGAAAAAAAAAAAAAAAAACATACATTATATACATCCTACACACCCTGGCAGAAACCATTAGAGAAAACCGAGACAAAAATTTCTTATCAACAATGTCACCCACTTTCCTAATTTCTAAATAAAAATCTTTACTGCCCATTTAAAATGTTTGAGTACCATTGCATTAAATGCAAAATATCTAACCAAGCAGCATTTGTTTTAAATAAAGTTTGCATATAAATGCACAAATATCAAGCAAATTAATTAAGTTCTGAATTATAAAACAGGTTTTCTGGTAAAGTGTATTTAGACATTTCTGGTTGTCAAATGTTTTGTAGTTAATGACATGAATTGTCTAAATGCATTTTGCCACTGTATATAATAAACTACAAATCTCTAGACATAAAATGAAGTTAGCAATGGCACAAAATAATTGTTTGATTAATCATTTTACAGGATTGATAGGACTCCAAAAAGTATACAGCCTGATATGTTTATTTCTTAAATCTTTTCTTTCATCCTTGCACCTTAATTGACTGTGTCTGGTACAGAAAGAAAGCTTTCAACAAATACAGACAGACAGATGCACAGTGTGAGACAGACAAACCGCATACCTGGCAGGTGTGTGTGTGTGTTGCGAGGGCAAATGGCAGCGTTGGTGGTGCCTGAATTCAGTGTTTTTATCTGGCTCAGTGATGCGGAAGAGGAAGCCTTGAGATGCGGCACGCTGTTGTGTCGAGCAGACTTCCTGAAAATAGAGACACAGCGCACACACTGACATAACGTTTGCGACTGGATCAGAACTGTATAGACACTAAAGAACCTGGTCACATTGTCTCATTTCCAAAAGACAAAGGAAAATAACATATAGTGGGTGATCTGAATCCGAACTGACGCTCTGCTATTATTCCAGCACAAAGCCTGATAACAAGGCCTTTAATCCCATAATAGATCTGTTGGATTTGGGATTCAGGGGTAAATTGTTTGCGCGGGTGGAGTGGTGGTGTGAGACCACGGCCCCATGTTGAGCGGGATGAGCGATTTCTGCGGCAGCTGAAGAGTCCTTCACTCGGGGAAGGGTGACCGCGAGACCAGCTGTCTCCACCTCACCTGCTGCTGGGAATGTGAATGACTGCTTGGTCGAAACTCAAAAACCAATAGGGCTGAAATTGCTTTAGATTGATGACATAGGGCTCGAGGTCTTTCGCTGCCCACAATAACGCATCCAATCTGACAGCAGAATATAATTCAAGGGCACTTTAAGAGTGACCTCTAAAGTAGTGAAGGAACCTCTCTGTAAACAGCTGAATAAAACACAGCAAAGGCCGTCAAATCTGCTTGGACTTTCTAAAGATGAAGGCCAAGAAATTATACATGAGAGCTGTGATATCATAACATGCAGTCTGTCAGTTTACAGAAATTATACATCAATGCGTCACTGAAGACTGGAGTAAAGATGCTGAAAATTCAGCTTTGCATCACAGAAAAAAATGATATTTTCAAATATGTGACCCTGGAACACATATTTGTAGCAATAGCCAAAAATGCATTGTACGGGTCAAAATTATCGATGTTTCTTTTATGCCAAAAATCATTAGGGTTTTACGTAAAGGTCATTGTTCCATGAAGATATTTTGTAAATTTCCTACTGTAAATATATCAAACTTAATTTTTGATTAGTAATATGCATTGCTAAGAACTAAATTTGGACTGTTTTAAAGGTTGATTTTCTCAATATTTTCATTTTTTTGCACCCTCGGATTCCAGATTTTCAGCCTTGGTGACCACAAGAGAGACAAAAACTGTTAACCTTGCAAATAAAGTATGTTTGCACTATGGTTCATTGATGGTATCAGATGGAAATACCATAGTACTGAATGCCATTTTCATATAATATTAAAACAGTATTGGCATATTGTTGCCAAGGTACATCTTTATGGCAATACTATAGTGCTGTGATGTAGCAACAGCATCTTGGCATACACCATCATATGTGACCATGGACCACAAAACCAGTCAAAGGGTCAAATTTTTTGAAATGTAGATTTACACATCATCTGAAAGCTGAATAAATAATTTCCCATTGATGTATGGTTTGTTAGGATAGGACAATATTTGGCAGAGATGCAACTATTTGAAAATCTGAGGGTGCAAAAAAAAAAAAAAATTGAGAAAATCACCTTTAAAGTTGTCCAAATGAAGTTCTTAGCAATGCATGCTAATCAGAAATTAAGTTTTGATATATTTACGGTAGGAAATTTACTAAATATCTTAATGAAACATGATATTAATATTCTAATGATTTTTGCCATAAAAGAAAAATCAATTCTGACCTATACAATGTATTTTTGGCTATTGCTACAAATATACCGTGCTACTTAAGGCTGGTTTTGTGGTCCAGGGTCACATATTAAAATCGTACCTGTAACTAAAATACCATAGAAGCCTATCATGCTAGTGCTTTTTTGTGGTAGTACTGCAAGCAGTTTAGTTTCATCTAATTTAGCCATATTCTCTCTTTCTGCTGGTGACCAGTTCATAGCAAACCCCTCGCGTCTCACGAGATCTCAGACGAGTCCAAACCCAATTGGACAGAGCCGTCAGTCACACGGTCACTACAGAGATGAGCAGTGGTGGACCGCAGTACCTCTTCTCCACACAACCCATCCCTCTGCGCCAGAAATTACAGACGAGAGCCTCGTCGTGTAGTGTTTGAGCCGTGACAGCGCCGTGGATCGAGGGATTTTTCACTAAGCACCTGTTGGCGCTTGTGTTTATCTGAGCTGGATCCTCCGAGCGCCACAGACACGACAGAGTCCTGACAGAACGAGTGTCCTGATTGCGACTGCAATGACAGACACGTTTGCGACTCGGAAACGCTGGGAACAAGACCTAACATGCTAAATGCATTGCTTGGCAATTTCTCTTTTGTTTTATTTTGGAAAAGCTACTAATAAAAAATAGCACTTCAAAAAATTAAATTCATTTTTTAATTATTTTTAAAAAAATAAAACTGTACTAATAATATCTAAATTACAATTTTAATTAAAATATAAAAATAAAACAGCGTGGGAAAAAATGGCAAGATTGTATCCCAGCCTTAAATATCCATTAACATTAGCAAACACCTAGAGAGAGAGAAAAAAAAAAATCATATGGCATACATATGCAAATTTCCAAGAAGTAGTCGTGCATTAATGTGCGCAGTGTCACTGTTGCTCTATTGTGACACGAGCATCAGACAGGCGGAGAATAGCAGATAACATTCACCGGCCACTTAAGAACAAACACGACATCATTCGCCATGACCTCCGCGCTGCTTGTCAGAGCGATCCACCGCAGGGTCTTTGTCTATGAGCAAATTATGAAATCATAATGTGCACGGATAAGATCACCATGTTTGAATACTGAAATGGCCACAAAAGGCTCTAACCCTAGTGATCTGTTCCTCTTGTTTTTAAGATGAAATAATGCTAGATGAGCAAGACAGAGAGAGAGAGATGTGACTAACTGCGGGCCCCTAAAATGCACCTGACACTGGACTTCATCTGAAACTACACAGTTTACACCTTATAAACAATAACCAGCTACGTGACTGTTTTTGATTGGTTTAATTGCGTAGTGTCAAACAACTATATTAATAGCTGTCATGCCGTAAAATTTGACTTCCAGAGGAATTGCAGGTTTACTTGGAAGCGAGTGTCGCGACGGGCACTTGTTACCGGTGACCTGTGCGCTTCCACATCTGCCTAAAAACAATAGCCACGTATCCAACAGAGATGTGTTGTGTGAATAAATTATTGAATTTATTATAAGAATGAATCTGCAAATCGAAAAACCCACCCATCATTTCATCCATGTGTTCTGTTTTTCCTAAATCTAACAACTGAAATAATTGAGGGAAAACGTTCTGCTTGGAAGCACAAAGGCGTTTCTCTTCACTGCGCTTTGTTTTGCGCCACCAGCATAAAGACGTTCACCAAACCCCGTGTCCTTTCATACTGGTTTACTGGTTTAAAAAAAAAAAAAAACACACAGTTGTGTAGTGCACAGATGAAGACTTATATTCCTCAGTATTTGGTTAGAGCCTCGAATCACGGTGAGCTCATTGAACATGCTTGAACCTGTCAACGGACATAACAAGCGTTTGTTTTATTGTCAAAATTATGAAGTGCACAAACACGGGAAATGTTTTCCTGTTGGCCACAGAAGAGTTTTTCCAGATAGAGACATTTAATCACAAAAGCAACCTGCGAGGTGCCTGGAGAAGTGACACTATTTGCAAAAAGCAACTGAGATGTGAGTTAATATTTGTTTTGACTCTCTTTGAATTGTTAGAGGGAGGAAACCAGGCTGTTTGGGGTGATCAAGTGAAGGACCTGTAGTAGAGAGGGATTTAAAATGAGCCAGATTAGTTAATTATCCACAAATGCGCTTTTCCTCTTAAGGGTGGGGACAAATTAATCCCAGCGGCAACCGACAAAAATTCTCCTCTGAAAAGCCCTCTCTCCCTGCTTCTGTACGAATACAGGGGTTTTGGAGCGGGCCAGACCCTTTTAATGAATAGGTCCGGATTAATCATTCATCTTGTGTTGTTTAACGCTGTGATGGATGTATATCGTCACTCAGGCTCAAGACAATAGATGCACAGCGTTTTGTTCTTACCAAATAAATCACTCACATTGTTTAAGGTACATTGATCAATCTAATGACTTGTAATAGGCTCCTAATTACCACAGAAAAGTGCTCGCAAGCCACCACCCGGACTGTGTTTTTTTTTTTTTAATACAAATCTAGTTTGGATTTAAATATTCAAAGCGAGTTTGGGTGTTCGGAATTAAACAAAATTAAAATTATGATAGGACGCATGAACATCTAACTTGCTTATTTGTAAACGAAGGACTAGATTTTTTATTTTATTTTGTTATTTTTCTAAAGAAAATGGGTTAAAAATTCTAAAACATTTATTATTAATGTTTATTTTCTGTCTTTATTATAAAATGTAGCTTTAAATACATTTAGCCTGTTTGACACTTAAATGCTGACAGGGGTAATCAATCCACAATTAACAGAAAGCACTCAAAGTGAATATATTAATTCATCTATTACTTGCGAGTGGTCTGTTTAATGACCCTGTTTTCATCAGCGTCTCACATTGGACACACTGAACTGTTAAGAAACGCACATCAGATGCCCCAAATTTCATTTGAAGCAGCAGTGTGAATAGACATGCAGTACATGCGCATACATACATATCTAAATATGTAACCTAAACCTCTCCGATGCAGGCCAATTTGTTTATGCTGAACAGACGTTTAATAGTGTTAATTGTTCCTCCGTCAATTTGCAGTGATTGCGGAAATCAAGCGATTTTCGAGACTCCACCACTTGGATTTGAATAAATTGTTTTATATTCCCCAGCTCTCTCCATGGGAGGAAAAAGCAAAGCGCTGGAGTAAATTGCATCCAGCCTGACTGGCAGCGTTCAACCGCTATAATGGCGCATTATTTGGTCATTTTGAATACTGTAATGCAGCGTTTCGGCGGGGCCATTCTCAAGAAAATTGCTTTTAACTTTTAAAAGGAGGCGATTCACTCCAAAGCAGGCCATTGTTACATTATGTCATTACCCTTAAATGTTTTAACAGCAGCAAGACACTGCTATAATGCATTGATCTTTATATATAAAAAGAATTACTGAGAGAAAAAGATAAAGTATCTTAATTAATTATTTCATCTGTTATTTATCAAAAGGTTGGTATTTATTTTATTGTTATTTTATTTAATTATAAAAGCGCTCAAACTTTACTTTAGGTATATATATATATATATATATATATATATATATATATAAAGAGTACATTTTTTAACGATTTTATACGGTGTTTAAGTAATGTGCTCGCGTGTTGTTCTGAAGGCATTTAAAGGAAGCGCGAGGGTGAGCGCGCGCGCGCGCATTAACACCCCAAACCCTAACCTGCGCCCCCCACATCCCTCCCTCTTTTTCTCTCTCACATAGAAACACTCTCAACAAAAGTCTAACACACCTGTTGTGGGATCAGTGGTGCCCCTCCGTCCTCTTCCTCCAAGACGTATTCTTGCATTTCAGTGACCGGTTCTAATTTGAAAGTTCAACATATTGTAAAATTTGGAATTTTCAGTAAGTTCAAAGCATGACTAAAACATTCTTAAATTTGAACAAATAATACAATTCATAAATAAAATGACATTGCATGACACTTACGACTTTGTATCTACTCAAAACATGGCTGCGTAACGTCACGTTATAATAACGCTAACGAGCCCAAACAGAAATACCGTTATGGTTTTAATTCCCACATCAAATCACAATATAACAACCTACAAAATAACCACATCCTTAAAATAATAACGCGATCACAGCTGCAAACGGTTACGCGTGTGACCCTTTAATTTTAAGCATATCCGTTTGCACATCGACACACAGAACAGATATGGATATCATGCATAAAATCAAGACGAGCCGCTTACCATCAGAAGATGCCTATTAAATACCAATATGAGCTGAGCACTATAGTGTGTGCAGATTCTGCGCCTTGATGGCCATATATATATAAAAAACGATGAAAAATAGCTGATGGCTTATTGCTTGACAGTGGGATCAGTACCCCAGTCATTGATTGACGTGCAGCTTTAGTATTTCTGTCATGGTCGCGTCGCTTATTGGTCGGACGCGGCTCGTCGTGCGCTCAGATTGGCTGAGTATTGCAGCCAGCTGTACTTCAAAGCACGCGCTCACTATACAACTCGAGTAGAGAGAGTAAAGCTTCAGCGCACTGTCCCTCAGTCACACTGGAACACAGAGTCATTGTTCTCTTCAACTAGCTGTCTAGGAAAGGCCCTGGATATGGCTACGTCTATACTTGGGGTAAGCACTTACTTATTTAAATTCGACGTATCTGTCGTTCTTTTAGTTTTAGTTTTAATGGTGTTGACATTTCAGTGCTGCTTGCTTGCTTGCTTGCTTGCATGCATTCAAACTCTTCAATGGCTTTTTATTTACATTCTTAAAAATAATAGTAGCACAAGAGAACCTTTTCAACCTTCACAAAGACATTTCAATTCTGTAGTTTTTTAGAAAATCAGTTTTTACTAGTACTGGTGCTTTAAATGAATGCGCTGATCTGAAGAAGCTATTATGAAACACTGAGAACTTTAAAAGCATGTTCAGCGAAACGATTCTTTCTGCAAAATAATAATAATAATAATAATAATAATAAAACAAAACGCAGAATTTATAGTAGTGCATTGTTTATTCTGTAGTTATTAAAAATAACAATAATGTAAACGTGATGTTCTTTAAGGACTTTTTTTAAGACTTGACAACTCAAAAACTATTTTGAAAACTAGCAGGAATAAATTCACAAGCGAAGCAACTCGCGTTCCACTCTTTGTTTTGGTTTTATTTGGGCGATTGGTTTAGACTTGTTGGATGGTTTGATTTTCAAAACAGCCCAACTATGTTTTACAGTCTAGTAAAGAGCATAAACTTCTCATCCAAACAGGAAGAGCCGCGGTTTGGAACTACCCCTTTAGCGATGCTGGCTGCAACCTGCAACAAAATTGGCAACACCAGTCCCCTCACGACTCTCCCCGACTCCAGTGCGTTTTCCAAAGGCGGATTTCATCCGTGGAAGAGATCCTCGTCGAGCTGCAACTTGGGCTCCAGCCTGCCCGGATTCACCGTGGCCACAAGCCGAAGCACCTCCGGACTAACGACCACCACCGGCACGGGAAACAGCGCTTTCTGCCTGGCCTCGACCTCGCCAACCTCCTCCGCGTTCTCCGCCGAGTACAGCAGCTTGTTCTCCAACACGGCGAGCGTTTCCTCGCAGGAGTCAGGACAGTCCGCCTTCATTTCCAAAGTTCACTCGTCGGCAGAGACTTTATACCCGCGGGTCGGCATGGCGCACCCGTACGAGTCGTGGTACAAGTCCGGCTTCCACTCCACCATCTCGGGCGAGGTAGCCAACGGCGCGTCCACGTGGTGGGACGTGCACACGAACCCGGGCTCGTGGCTCGAGGTGCAAAACCCGGCCGGCACTTTGCAAAGTTCGCTGCACTCCGGAACCCCACAAGCCATCCACTCGCAGCTCAGCAGCTACAACCCGGACTTCTCCAGCCTCACGCACTCCGCGTTCAGCTCCACCGGCATCAGCCCCACGGCGTCCCACCTCCTGTCAACCAGCCAGCACCTGTTGACGCAGGAGGGCTTCAAAACTGTGATCCCCACTTACACGGACGCGTCGGCCACAAACGCCATGATCTCCGGCGCCAGCTCGGGCATCGGGACCTCGTCCAGGTCCTCCAGGAGGTACTCCGGGCGGGCCACGTGCGACTGCCCGAACTGCCAGGAGGCGGAGCGGCTCGGGCCTGCGGGCGCCAGCCTGCGGAGGAAAGGACTCCATAGCTGTCACATCCCGGGCTGCGGTAAGGTCTACGGGAAAACGTCTCACCTCAAAGCGCACCTGAGGTGGCACACCGGCGAGAGGCCCTTTGTGTGCAACTGGCTTTTTTGCGGCAAACGGTTCACCAGGTCAGACGAGCTCCAGAGGCACCTGCGCACTCACACGGGCGAGAAGCGGTTTGCTTGCCCGGTGTGCAACAAGCGCTTCATGAGGAGCGACCACTTGAGCAAACACATCAAAACACACACCGCTGGAGGTGGAGGCAAAAAGGGCAGCGACAGTGACACCGACACCAGCAACCTGGAGACGCCCAGGTCTGAGTCGCCCGAACTGATTTTAGAGGGCGTGAACCCACGGGTCACGGTCAAAGATCAGTCTCCGCACCATGAGTCCTGAGCACGACTTATGAGAATGACCTCAGAAAGCATTTTCCTCCTAGGTGAATCAAGAAAAGGAAACGGGTCTGGAGTATGTGACAAACTCTGACAGTGCATTGGAAAGAGCACATTCAGTGCAGCGACACTGGCTATTTCTGCCGCGCACAGACGAGCGCCTCAGCTTTCAGGACGATAAAGTCTCGTCAAGGCTCAGTGTTTTTAACAGTGGACATTCGGTGCGGAGTCGGTGCGCGAAAGAGGGAACTAAATAACCACGGCTGCCGGCTGAGCTAATTGTGTACATATATCCACAAAAATAACATGTTATTTTTCCCTGTAAATGTTACTTATGATTGTTTTGTGGTGGATCCTGAAATTCAGGGAATTTTCTTTCCTTTCGACGCACTTTGTGGATGTCAGTATGTATGTTACACAGCTATTTAAAATTCATTTAACCTTTCCTTTACATTGCTAAAAATATATAAATGTTTAATTGTATAAAGTCACGCTTATAAGGCTTTCATTTTGTAATTAAAGGGATTTAAAATCGAAAGCTTGGCTTGTCTGATGCTAATGTTTCCATCCAAATCCAACCGAGGCTCTGCTAGTCTCAGTTGTAATCGCGCGTAATTATTACGCGTATTTATTTACATTTTGGATTCAAAAAAAAAAAAAAAAAAAAAAAAAAAAAAAAAGAAACACTGCAGACTAAACATCGATAATGTTGCGCTGATGTAGACTCGTTTTTCCCCCCACTGGGATAAATCAATAGTTAATGCCCCGGAAAGGCATTTTTGTCCAAATGAAAATCTTGTTAAATAGTATTAATTATGACTTGGAGCACATCGCAGCCCCATGTGTCTTGTATTGGCGATTAGGGATTCGTGTCTTATCAAATATCTAATTACTCTCCGAGACATCATTTGTTCAGCAGCTCTTTATCGCACATTTTCCGAGGGGATTCAGTGACAAAGGGCCTCTGAATATTTATTTGAATTGCTCAAATTAACTGCTTAAATTTGCATGTCAAACGGAAAATGTCCATCCAAGAGAGGGCTGAAGGCATAAAGCATCGTTTAGCTTTTATAAAACGCTACACTTGATTTGGTGTTATGGGAACAGTTTTTTTTCCTCCTCTCTTTCTTTCTTGCCTTTTCTGGATGCCACTTTTGAAAGGGGAAATGGGGAGAGGCCTTATGCAAATGTTGAATTTAAAATGCTCTCGCAGTCAAATGGTCTCTGGCTGTTATTTGAATATCAGTGGCCCTGTACTGAAAAGGTTCAAGGATGCTCTCTGACTTCTTTGTGTTTATCCAGTGCAGCGTCCGATCCCACAGAAAACCCGGCGGAATAATTACAGCCCGAGCCCTGCCTGGGAACTCGTTAGGGCTGCGCGTCTGCTCCAAACGCTTTCTGTGCTACAAGGTAAATTGACCAGAAGGCAATAGACTAAAATTATTTTCATTTCCTTTTGTGTGCTGCTGGTGGCCGGTGCCGAACAGGCAGTAGCCTATTCAGGAAAAAAAAATACACAAATAGAAAACGCTCCATTATCATTTAATGACCTCGTGAAAAACTGATAACATTTCGCAAATAACGAATAAAAAATATTTAAGGTTAATAAATCTTTAAGCTGCAAAATGCAGTAAGGTTTTAAATAAAACAAAATGCAATTTCCGTTTTACACCAATTTAGGCAAGTGTTTTCTCCAAATAGCAGGTGTACTCGGTCTTTTAAAAGTTAATGTAGGATGCGACGATTTTATGGCACACAATTCAAAATTTGTGTTACGGAAATGAGCGCTATTTGGGCGTGAAGGCATTCACGAGCACGCTTTACAATTATATGGTTCTATTAAGATTTACAAACGGGAGCTTTTACATGGACAAGATCTAAGTGCTTTTCAGGCTTTTGGAGGGGAATGATGCGCCTGGGGTGGCGGACAGTAGCGCTGTCACTCACGGCCTTTTGTTCGCGTTTTTCTGGAATGCCCTCTGACTGAGCGCGAGGCAGAAGTCAGCTTTGTTTGCTCGCGGTAATAAAAGAGAGATCAAAGAGGAGCGCCGCTTCAGCCGCGGCGCGGGAAACTCAGCCGTGACGCTGGTGTGAGTTTCCCGCGCAGCCGGCGCGGCGCTGCTCTTTCATCTCCCCTTCAGAAAATGTCCATCAAGCGGCAGATCATGTCTACAAATTAAATGCTTATTATTATTAATAACAAATCAACCGATTCACACCAGCGAATGGTAGATGATAATGTTTCTCTGCCACATTCAGCCGTTCAGTGGGTTATTAATGTTTTCCAGTGACATGCAAAAACTAAAGTAGTTAGTGTTTGTGTTCCTATAACATCCAAAATAACTTGAATTGCAATAAAATCGACTTTTTTAAAGTACTTCAGCGCCACCCTTGGGTTGAGTTTATTTGAAAATTCCTAAATATTGATGAAGTGAGAGTTTGTTAATATGTTTAGGTGTTTCTGTTTCAGGCAGTAAAAACGTGTTGATCATTTCTGTGTATAAATCATGCGCTCTGAATGCAAAACTGACACATTCCGTTCAGTGTATATTTTTGTTGCCGCTTTTCTCATGTATTTTTGAAATTTGAACGCCGCCTTCGAACATGAGGAGGGGAATCAGTGGATTTTTTTATTTAGTTAACATATTCATATAGTTCAGTTCCGTTCTCTACTGGAAACTTAGCTTAAATAAATACAAAATTCATCGCGGCTAAACGCAATAATAATAAAGCCGCCCTGAATTTAAAGCAAGATAGAAATAATCACTAACAAACTTTCACATAACTACCAAAATAAAAGTCCAAAATTAGTGTAAACCTACAAATTTCATTTAAACCATTTTCACTCCTCTTTAACATGAACACGGTTGAAAGTTGAATGTGGTTGAGTTTTAAGAGCAACTGACATGAAGTTTTGTACCATTCACAATACATGCATTTTACATTTTTACATTATAAACAGATTTACGTTAAGGAAGAAGCTAAAAATATCATAGTTAAATGAACTTGATCAAAATAAATCCTTAAGTTATGTGTAAAATACATACCCTCTTGTAAAAAGACTCAAAGAGTCAAACAAACATCACATTTGGGAAGGGCTAAATGCTTAAAGAAAAAGGAACATATATTGAACCAGGACTACAGCGAAAATGAGTTAAACATCATTTAATTCTGCTCTATAACAGGTTCAGTTTTTACATTCTCAGAGCGCCCTCTTCTGGACAAATTTTCAGAGCTGCCTGTAAACAAGGAACAAATAGGAAAGCCATCCAAACAAACAATTTACCCCAAAAATTTAAATTCTGTCAACATTAATCATCATAAACCCTCATGTCCGCCCAAACCCTTGTGACATTAGGAAAGGAAATGTAAAAAATATATACATTTAAACAGTTAACTGTTGTACAACACCAGCAATGGCATCTAAGAAGCTCCAAAAATGATAAAGAAAAAAAAAAACACTATGTGTGCTATATTCCAAGACTTCTGAATTTAACGTGACAGGCCATCCTTAAAGTCTTTATTCACTGAAAACCTTCTTCTTTCCTGCTATCATTACACAATATTATCAAGTGTCTTTGGTTCTCATGGTGAATTTATGAATAAGGACGTGAATTTTGGTTTGTTTGTCACACAAAAGTTACTGTAAGACTCCACAAAACATGGAATATAAGAGCCACAAAAACTCCTTTTAAGGTTCTGCTTTGTCATTCTGAAGCTTGACAGCCAGAGTCTCCATGAAGTTTTATTATTTAAAAAGAGGGAGCAGAGAATAAAAAAAATGGCTTGGAATGACATGAGGGTGAGTAAATTATGAAAGAGGTTTCATTTGAGTTATTCCTTTAATCTGAGATGACACAGTGAAGTAATGATGGTGTCAGAAGCCAAACCATGCACTTCCAGCTATTTCCCTCTGCTGTGTTCTCTCCTCCTCTCTGCATCTCTGCTATCACTTCTGCTGCGTTTTTCTCTGCCCCTCCCTCGTTCCCGACTGACACTCCTCCTTTTGACATTTCTATCCGAGTTTCTTTCTCTTTCCCGACTTCTGCTTCTTTCCCTCTTGCCCTTGTCACGTTCTCCGCTCCTGTTTCTCCTCTCTCGCCCTCTCTCCCTGCTCGTGCTCCTGTATCTCTCCTTACCTCTGTCTTTCTCATCTCTCCGCCGCTGAGGGCTTCTGCTCCTGCTTTGTTCTCTCTTGCTCTCCCTACTCCTGCTCCTGTGTCTATCTTTAGCTTTCTCTTTGTCATCTCTCCATCTCTCTCTGCTGTTCTTGTGGTCTGGTGACCTCTGAACTCTGTGCTCATTGTGTTTTGAATGTGCGTGTTTGGAGTCCAGACTGTGGGAGCGTTCTTTCTCCTGGTGTCTCTCAGAGCTGCTGTCACTGGACGAGTCCTTCCTTCTCTTCCTCTTCTTCTTGGCTTTCTTTCCGGAGTGTTTCTCATCCTCAGAGTCGCTGCTGCTGTCGCTACTGTCTGATGAGCTGCTGGATGAACTCTCACTCTTGGCTTGTTTCTTTTTCTGCTTCTTTTTGTTCTTCTTTTTCTCTTTTTTACTTTTCTTCTTCTTTTCCTTTTTCTTTTCAAGACGGTCAAGTTTTCTAAAAAAGACAGCAGATTAATTGGTCATTGTTACGGTATACTGTTGACATTTTCCATTTGGTTTTGTGTGCATTTTACATTTTATAATTCAATTGTTTTTTATATACACTACTGTTTAAAAGTTTGGGGTAAGTTTATTGTTGCTGTTTTTTTTTTTTTAAACAAATTAATACTTTTATTCAGCAAGCACGCATCAAATTGTCCAAAAGTGACAGTAAAGACATTTATAATGTTACAAAAAATACTATTCCATATAGACGCCTCTGTTTTGAACTTTATATTCATCAAAAGAATCCTGAAATAAAACATGCATCATGGTTTCCACAAAAATATTAAGCACCACAACAGTTTTCAACATTGATAATAATAATAAATGTTTCTTGAGAAGCAAATCAGCATATTAAAATGATTTCTGAAGGATCATGTGACACTGAAGACTGGGGTAATGATGCTGAAAATTCAGCTTTGATTACCGGAATAATTTACATTTTAAAATATATTCAAATAGAAAATAGTTTTTCTTTTTCAAATTAAAATAAATTAAGATAAAGACAAATAAAGATTAAAGAAAGTAAAATAAAAATAAAAAACAATTACATTTACTATGTTTCTGATCAAATAAATACAGCCTTTATTTATTTATTTATTTATTTATTTATTTGTTTAAAGATAGCCAAAAACATTTTTTTTTATCTTTCTTTTAAACCCCAAACATTTAAATGGTAGTATGTAGTGTGTGTATATGATCAATGTACATTTTGGGCCTTGTTTTTTTATTTTATTTTATTTTATTTTATTTTATTTGTTTTAATAAATTGCAACACAAATGGAAGGAAAATGCCACTATTTTGGTTAAACAGCTACTTACTTGCACTGAAACGTTTATAAAGAATAAATACAGATATTCTACTTTTCCATCTCAAAATAAATTAATAATTAATAACAGCAACAACAGTAATACTAATAATAACAACAATAAAAATAATAATTTGATAATAATTTTGAACTTTATATTCATCAAAGAATCCTAAAAAAAAAAAAGCTGAAGGATCATGAAAATTTAGCTTTACCATCACAGAAATAAATTACATTTTAAAATATATTCAAATAGAAACAGTTCTTTCCAATGAAAATAAATAAGTAATAAAAGTTTACAATTACAGCATTTTATGTCTGACTAAATAAATACAGCCTTGGTGAGCATAAAAACATTTTGCTCCAAAACATTTTTAAAAATCTTTATTTTATTTTATTTTTTATTTTATTTTGTGCTCCACAAATGGAAGGCTAATGCCACGATTTATGTTAAACTGCTACTTGCTTGCACTGAAACTAGTTTATAAAAATTAAAAAGAGATATTCTACTTTTCAATCTCACAATTCATCAATCAATCAATCAAATCAATTAATAATAATAATAACAATAATAATAATAATAATAATAATAATAATAATAATAATGTTACTAACTTTCATTTCCTATTTCCCCCATATCTATTGGTAATACTTTATTTTAAGGTCCAATTCTCACTAATAACTAGTTGCCTATTAGCATGCATATTACTAGCATATTGGCTGTTTATTAGTACTCACAAAGCACATATTATTGTTTTATTCTGCATGACCATATTTCAGATCCCTTAATCCATCATACCTAAACATAACAAATACCTTACTAATAATAAATAAGCAGCAAATTAGGAGTTTGAGGCAAAAGTCTTAGTTAATTGTTAGTTAATTGTGAGAACAGGTCCCCAAAGTGTGACCATTTTATTTATATCGATTCATATTAACAGTAAATACAGCTGGTTGTGTACGTGTAATAAATAATTAATTATACCTAAGCAGTTTCTGCTTTTGTTTGGTAGTCAGAGACTTCAGGAACTCCACCTCAGGGTCGTCCTCTTCCTCACTGGCCACAAGCTCCTGAAACACAAACACACACATTAACACACACACACACACACACACAAAATCACTAGGTCCACTTAGTGACCATACATATACAAGAGGCCAATCAGAAAGGCACTTTTGTGTAGAAGCACAGTGTGAAATCCGGCATGTCTCTGCTCTCGTGCAATTGTAGTTGTTGGTCTCATCAGTTGTAGTCGAACCCTTCAAGCGACGGGAATCGCTCGTGAGCCGCCTGTTCAATAATTGGACGTTTTTCTGCAATCACACGCTGAGCTCCAGACATGGATATCATGGGTCATATTTGGGCAGGGACCAGGAGATTACCTGTGCTGGATCACTCATGGTGCTGTCCCTCCCAAGGACACATTTCTTCAGCGCAAACCCACTGTTTCGCATCTCTGCCATTAACTCGGAGGGGTGCATTGACGGACCTGTTAGGACAAATCACTCTTTCAGAACAAATAATGTGTGATCATGCCCCCCCTCTGAGAGACGTACACTAGCGGCTTTGTTAACACAAAGACACGCCAAATCAACTCCCTTGTCTCCCAGCTGGGTAAGACGTACAGTATTATTCTGCTGAAGCAGAGGTTTCAACCAATCAAAACACCAAATAATAACATTTCTCCACACAAGAGTAGTATCTATCTCCGCTCTGCTGCAACATACATATTACCGTACTGACACACACTGTCAGCAGCTCTCAGGAGGCACTGCCGCCACATTCATTTATTTGAATAATAGAAACGCAATAACACAAACTGAGAGAAAAGTATGAAAGTACACCACAGTACTTCTACCAGCTCTAGTTAAAGAGATACTCCACACCCAAAAAACAAAACTTTTGTACTTATTTTCCCACCTTCATCTTGTTCCAAACTATTTTGAGAAATATGAGTGGTTCATTTGTCAAATTATGTCTAAATAAGTGTAGTTTACTTTAAACTGTTTAAAAAAAAAAATCTTCTCTTGTGCTCTGAATAATAAGGATGATTAAATTTTTATTTTTTATTTTATTTTTGGGTGGAGAATCCATGTAATGCTGCTTTTATTCTGGAATCAGAGTTGTTTTAGTTATTTTAGCATCATTGACAAACTATTATAATTTATATAATTTTTTCCACTGTAATTTTCAATCAAAATTGTTCAAATTTGTTATGAGTTTTTGTTATGTTTTTTTTGTGTGTGTGTTTTGTGTAAGTGTTTGTTATTTTGTTATTAGTTTTTATTTTTTAATTAGTATATACTGATTTTAGTTTATTAATTGCTATTGTTACTAATATTATTTGTTTTAGTATATTAAGTTATATTGTAGTACTGCTTTGGAAACTAGCTGAAATAAAACAGAAAAATGCCTCTAGAAAATACCTTCTGGACTCTGTAAAGCCTGACATATGAAATAATAGTCAGAAAAACCTACTTCTATAAAATCAAACATTGTACAATTTACACATTTAGACAAAATTTTACATTTCATGATAAAAGTTCTGCGCCCTCTTTTATCAACAGTGCATATGCACGAATGCGTGCATAATGAGTGCGTAAGAACAGTTTCACACAAAATGTGGGATCTACCAACTTGCACTTATACGTAGAAATGTGTGTAAATCTAAGCACAACTCTCAGCATGCTTATGCAGATAATCTAGTGGTAGAATAGTGATACTACAAACAGAAAGTGCCGCTGCGTGTTTCCTGTGTCCTTTAACTGCAAATACTCAATTAATAATTTCATAGATCAAGCTAAACATTTGTATAATTGGTGTGAAAACCTATAAAAGACACTGCAAAAAAAAAAAGTCTTCTCCTACTTAGTATTTTGTCTTGTTTCTAGTCAAAATATCTAAAAATTCTTAAATTAAGAAGATGCATTTACTAGATAAGCAAAAAGACGTAAGATATTTAGTCTTGTTTCCTGGGGGGGAAAATTTTAAATGAAAGGGAATTTCATTTAAAACAAGTTAAACTATTTGCCAGTGGGGTAAGTAAAATCCTCTTAAAACAGTTATTTTTCTTACTGGCAGATAATTTTACTTATTTTGAGCAAAATGCACTTAATATCTTAGTCTTTTTGCTTATTTAGTAAATATATTTTGATTTTTTTTAGAATTTTTAGATATTTTGACTAGAAACAAGACAAAAATACTAAGTAAGATAAGCATTTTTTTGTGTGTTTGTTTGTTTTTGCCATACAGCTGGGAAGTACATTTCAAGTAGCTATAGTGTCATGGCTGATCTCGCTTTGCAGGAAAATTCAGCAAACCGTGCGCTGCACAGAAAACACATTTTCAGAGGCCGCACTGAGCTGTTTAGTGAGAGCACTGAAGGACTTCTCAGTCTGTCACATACCATGATTTCGGTGAGGACATTACACATTCACGTGATTTATAAAGGGAGGTGTTGTCACCATTACTGGAGGCGTTTCTGAACACAAATGACCATGAACATGAATCAGCATGGCGCTTAAGAACATGTGGAATTTATCAACAATGATTACTTACTGGTGTGCGTAAGAACCGTGTACGCACATTTGATAAATATGGATTTTTTTGTACTTGCACACATTCCAATCTTCATTGGTAGGACAAAATAAAGAACCTTTTCTACGCATTGTTGATAAATGAGGGCCCTGGAGTTTCAAAACATTACTATTATTATTTGTTTTAGTTTATTAAGCTTTATTTATGTACTTCAAGGTAAACTAAATGAAAACGACAAATGTTGCCTTGTAAACTAGTATTTAATTTTTAAATATATATTTGTTTATTTTATTTTAAAATTCTTAAATGGTTTTAGTTTTAGTTAACTATAACAACCCTTTCTGCAATCGGATTGCTTGTTTGGAAAAAACAAGTTGTTTTTGTAAGAAATACTCAATCAATTGTTTTATTCTTCAAAATATATGAATTTTCTATCATTAAATGTATCTAGTCTCAACAAAAATACATTGTATGGGTCAAAATGATAGATTTTTCTTTTATGCCAAAAATCATTAGGATATTAAAGTAAAGATAATGTTTCATGAAGAACTTAATTTTTGATTAGTAATATGCATTGCTAAGAACTTCATTTGGACAACTTTAAAGGCGATTTTCTCAATATTTAGATTTTTTTGCACCCTCTGATTTCAGATTTTCAAATAGTTTAACCAATCATACATCAGTGGAAAGCTTATTTATTTAGCTTTTAGATGATGCATAAATCTTAATTTCGACACTTATGCCTGGTTTTGTGGTCCAGGGTCACATATGCTTCATGTTTTACAACAGGTCAAGGTTTGTCAGGTTAGCACACTTCAAAATAAAAATTAATAAACTGATTCATTAGGTTATAGTAGATCATCTCTCAGGAGAGTTGCTACTGAAGTTGAAGTGACTGTGTGTTCCTGTGGCCAAACAGTGCTGTCATGACATCACTTTCATATGATGCCATTAGTCACATGGCATTTCTAACTCCAGTGATTGGTTTAAAAACACTTGTATTCAGAACTTAATAGGGAATGTTTTGTCCTGGCATTGTAGGATTTATAGGTGTATTATTAGACACTGTCGCCATCTACAGGTATTAAAGTGTATACCAGCTCTAATATAAGTAGAACAAACCTGCAATAAGGATTGAGTTGGACACTATGATAGAATATATAAGGAAAGAGCAATTTACCTGCTTCATCACTGGCCATAGAGCTGGCGTTGATCCCTGATAGGCCGAAGAGGGGACACTCACGATCCGTGTTCACGTGACCCCATTTATGACACTTAATGCAGCGCACGTTCCGCACCTAAAACAATGAAACAACAAGAAAACAAGCATAATTCTCATGTTCACTCAGCACTACACGTGTATTATTACTAACTGTTAATCTGCATATATGAAGCTGTAGCACACAAGGAAACATCACCTGAATGCCAAAAGGCTGATCCCGAATATTCATGTCATCCTTTGCATACCTGAGAAGATAGAAAATAACAGTAAGAAATGCATAAATGCGCACATTTGAGAACTTTTGAGTACTTGTCAACTTACTTTTCACGAGGAGCTACTTTCTGCCACTCAAACTTGTACTCAGATTCTCCTTCCTGTGGAAGAAAAAACATAAGGTCATTTTAAGTGACATAATGAGCTGTATCTATCAGAGGCCTCTAGAAAATGCCTTCTGAATTCTGTAAACATATGAAATAATAGTCAGATAAAAAAAATAAAAAATACTAATTTTATAAAACATTTTCCACTTTACACATTTAGACAAAATCTTAAGTTTTATGATCAAAGCTCTGTAGTTTCAAAACATAAAATGCAGGGCAATTCAAAATGTTCCTCAAAGGCCTGATGTATCATATTTGATTGACATTTTAAAGTCCACCTGTAGTGAAAAATCAAGATTTTTATGCTGTTTATTTGTCTATGTGGTGTTTTTAATATGGTTTCAGACAAACCATGTCCCAGTCCATTAATCAACACCATTGCTGAATATTTTTCCTTAGAACTGCAGTTTCCCAAAGGCTGTCCCAGAAATGCCGTTTGAAACAGCCCCTTTTTTGCTACGTCACAAAATAAGTAACCAGGGCACGAACTGGAATCACAAACTAGGCTGCATTCGAGCCTTCAAGGGATTTTGAGGGCACAGCATCGTCAAGTAAGTAACTTTAACAAATGTTACAGTATCTACTATAGTTTTCCGCTAGTAAAAACATAGTTTTGTCAGTAATTATCTGTGTTTCCTCATTATATCGCATTTACTACAGTTCAGTTAGTGGATCACGGGGCTCTGGCTGGTGTGTGACTGCGTGGGGGCGTGGGGGCTAATTTGCATATCCATGGTTCCCGGTATAGTAAATGAGGCAAGGGTGGTAGAGTTACATTCAAGCTGTTTTAAGGCATGAGAAAATTATTTTCACAAGAAAAAAACATCTGAATATGCCATTTTGATGATCAAAGATCAGTTTTAAGGGATAAGAATTTTGACTACAGGGGGGGACTTTAACATGATTTTTCTAAAAAAAAAAAAAAAAAAATTATGGATAATCAAGTAAAGGTAAAAGTAAAGCTTATTCAGTCCAGAAAATGTTTATCCTGAAATATTGTTAACAATTGAAAAGTTACTCTTATGTTTACTTTATAAAACGCAGTAAAGATTTCACAGCAAAACAACAACAACACATGTATGACAACCTAAAGGAGATGTTTTCACTTGCTAAAAAATTATAAACTATTAATCAGACAACAGAAGGCATCTTAAAAAAAATGTGTTTTTCAATCTTTTTTTTTTAATCATGTTAATGATTTAGATGCCTTACAAAATGTGTGAATCAAATACATATAATACAGCAGGCACAACAGGGTTTAACACACTTGACGAGATTAATATTCATATGAAACTTTAACGTAATGTAAATGAACATTACCTCTTTAGTCTCCTCTGGAGGATGTTGGTGATGATGAAAAGACAGACACACACACACACACACACACACACAAACACACACAAACACACAAAAAAACACAAAAAAACACAAAAAAACACTTTAGTTTAACTTCCCTTGTTTAGTTTCTGATTGATCAAAAATCTTTTATGTCTGTTTAGTCATGATCTGGAAGCCAAAGATCAGTTAGCATCAGTTAGATTGCTGTAATGACTTATTTTTTACTGCATATATGACTACATATTTGTTGGTCTACAACAAGAAGAAAAAAAACAGTGTGGTGAAAAGCAAGTTTATAACCTTTAGATGCTCCTGGAGGTGCTTCATACATAAAATTAAGTCCATTCTTCACACGATCATCTCCCATCAGCAGTCTGGAATATAATATATGCAGGAGACAAAGTTATTTTAATAATATCAGGGGAAACCCTAACCCTTGAGGTTTTCAAAAGCATATACAGCATAATCTAATGAGCTAATGTCTTTCCAGGATATGTGACTGCTGGATCCAGTCCTGTGTGCAGCTCTTCTAACCTGTTGTTGTATGTGTCCTGCTCCTTCACGTAAGCCTGCATCAGTTCCTCCTGCTTCTTCTTCTCGAAGGTTAATTTTTGCTCTGCGATCCATACCTGACAATTAAGGTTTAGGTGTTTAACAGTTTGTCTCTCAACATACAATTAAATGATTGCCTTCTTCTGAAAACATTTGACATTGCACTTTTTCTAAATGACAAACTGATCAAACTGAAATACATTATATCATTACAACCATATCCTGTGTTTGTAACTAATTATATTTGCGTATCCTGGTAGAAAAATAAATAAGAATCTGAACTAATGTGTACACCATATCAACAGTAAGTTAGCTTCATAGCTAAAAGCTCCCGTTTACCTTCTTTATGTTGGATTTTGATGCAGGATGAAAATCTTTCTTGCACATGAAATTAGCAAAAGATTTCCCCATGTTTGACCACCAACGTATCGATCAAATTGTTATTAAAAACTGTTAGCGTTTCCGGCGAACAAACAACATCAAAACATAACAGCGGCGCTTCTTAATGACGCAATGGTGATAGCGACGTAAAACAACACATCCGGGTTTTTTTCCCCATGTTATTTAAATAAATCTGCTATTTTTACGAAATAAAAATTATATATATATATATATATATATATATATATATATATATATATGTGTGTGTGTGTGTGTGTGTGTGTGTGTGTGTTTGTTTATACGCACACTCTGGCTGTATTTTTAGATCTTTTTTAAATAATCAAATATTTTCAAAACAACTGTCAACTGTCAAGTCATCTGAATACATTATTATACATGTGGTTCATTTTCTTTTTATTGATTTTCATTATTTTCTAGCCAATATTTTATTGTATTCGAACTCCTGTAATGTTAGTTATTAATATGATTTTTATATTATGTTTATTTATTTATTTATTTACTTAGTGTTTCCATGTTTTCTACATTTTTTTTTTTATTATAAGAACATATAATGCATACATAATCAGGGAAAATATGATTGTATCTCTGGCAACATTTACACTTACATCAACAACAAAACAAACATGGGTTTACACAGAACAAACCACAGTAATAAGGTCAACATGTTGTGCTTTTTTGTTGTTTATAAATCGAAGGGATTATATTAGAGAGCTGATTTCAGCAAGGAAAAGTGGACTTAAACCGTTTGTGTTTATGGATAAAGAATTTTGTATACAAAATAAATAAATTAACGACGCATTCAAAAGAAATGCGTTTTGGGTTTTCATAATAGCAAATGACATTTTAACGACAAAATTGTGAACCACATTTATAGTACCAAAAACAAAACTCAAATCAACCCAAAATCTATTAGCTACAACCAAAAAATAAATGCGCAGCTCTTTCTTTGTTTAAGCCCTTAAAATGTATAATTCTTATCAATGTCAGAATATTTAGAAATGGAGGAGTTAACAGGATAGATTTTATGAAGGATTTTATAATGGACTTCCTTTACCTTGTTACAAAACTTACTGGGCATAAGCTATCAGTGTTTACGACAGAGAAATCAAACAGCCAATCAGAAATGCTACTGTACAACCATGTGACTGATGCGCCGTTACCCCGCCCACGTTATCCGCTGATTAAACACACATGTGGATCGACTAGTCTCGGGCGTCAGATTGCTTGTGCAGTTTGTTTGTTTAGTTATACATCAAGTAGCCGTGCATGCGGATTTGTGTCAAAGTCGGCAGGCAGTTTTGTTTATGGAGAAAGGAAAAGGAAAGTGAACAGATGTTACATCTTATTGAACAGAACAGTGCTTCTCCTCGTATTTTGAATTTGTATATACGCTGAGTTGGACAAGGTAAATCATATTATTTAAGTCATATAGTATGCGAGTGTAAACAATTAACGTTACTGCTATCTTAAAAGCTACCATATTAGTGGTAAATAATGCTTCATGCAAATGCCTGTATTGTACTAAGAGTTCATTCATGCTGTTGATGTGGTATTTTTTGTGTCGAAAAATATATTCTAATTTCCTGTTACTTCAAGGTCAGTGTTTTTTAATGAATCAATGACTGTCCTGCAATCTGTGCGTGAACAGAAATCTTGGCATCATTACTCCTATAAATTTATTATTTATTTTATTTTATTATTTTTTTTCCCCAGCACATAAACACTGGATGCTATTGGTCAAATAATTTACACTGAATATTACTGCTTACTCATTTATTTATTTATTTATTTCAGGATGTACCCAACCTCCTGTGACACATTTGTAGCCTTGCCCCCATCTACTGAGGGTCAGCGGATAGTCTTCGGGAAGAACTCGGACAGACCCTGCGATGAAGTTCAAGAGGTGGTCTACTTCCCTGCCAAAGACCATGAAGCAGAAGATAAAGTTGAGGTATCTCAAAAAGTTCTGATACGGCTGTATTTTCATCTACAGGCTTCATAGAAGTCTGATTCTCAAACATAAAAACACCCTTGTCTGAGATGGAATATTAAATTAATCATCTTGTCATGTGATCAGTGTACATATATAGAGATAGAGCAGGTGGCTCACACGTATGCAGTGGTTCTGAGTCGTCCTGCCTGGTTGTGGGGGGCAGAGATGGGGGCAAACGAGCATCAGGTGTGCATCGGGAACGAGGCGGTGTGGGGGAAAGAGAGTGTGGATGGTGAAGAAGCTCTCCTGGGCATGGATCTTGTCAGGTAGTTTAAGAAACAGTTTTTCAATTGCAGTTAAAGTCAAAAGTTTACATATACTTTGCAGAATCTTCAAAATGTTAATTATTTTACCAAAATAAGAGGTATCATACAAAATGCATGTTATTTTGTATTTTGTACTGACCTGAATAATATATTTTACATAAAAGATGTTTACATCTAGTCGACAAGAGAAAATAATAGTTGAATTTATAAAAAATAACCCGGGTTCAAAAAGTTTACATGCGCTTGATTCTTAATACTGTGTTGTTACCTGAATGATTTTGTTGTTGTTTTTGTTTAGTGATAGTTGTTCATGAGTCCCTTGTTTGTCCTGAACAGTTAAACTGCCTGCTGTTCTTTAGAAAAATCCTTCAGGTCCCACAATTTTTTAGTTTTTTTAAAGATTTGTGTGTATTTGAACCTTTTCCAACAATGACTGTTATGATTTTGAGATGCATTTTTCACACTGAGGACAACTGAGGGACTCATATGCAACTATTACAAAAGGTACAAATGCTCACTGATGCTCCAGAAGGAAAAAACCATGAATTAAGAGCCGGGGGGTGAAAACCTTTGAACAGAATGGAGTTGTGTACATTTTTCTTATTTTGCCTAAATATCAGATATTTTTTTTTAAATTTAGTACTGCCCTTCAGAAGCTACAGAAGATACGTACATGTTTCCCAGAAGACAAAATAAGTTAAATTTACCCTGATTTTAAATTCAAAAAGTTTTCACCCCCCGGCTCTTAATGCATCGTTTTTCCTTTGGGAGCATCAGTGAGTGTTTAAATCTTCTGTAATAGTTGCATATGAGTCCCTCAGTTGTCTTCAGTGTGAAAAGATGGATCTCAAAATTATATGATTGGCTAACCACTTTGTTATTGTTGGAAAGGGTTCAAATACACAAAAAAAGCTAAAAAACCAAAGAATTTATGGGACCTGAAGGATTTTTCTGAAGATCAGCAGGCAGTTTAACTGTTCGGGTCAAACAAGAAACTCAGGAAAAAAAAAAAAAAATCTAAAAAAACAGCTGTGGATCATTCAGGTAACAACACAGTATTAGGAATGTAAAAGTGTATGTAAACTTTTAAATGGGGTCATTTTTATAAATTCAACTATTATTTTCTCTTGTGGACTATATGTAAACATCTTTTATATGAAATATCTTATTCAGGTCAGTATTAAATAAAAAATAACATCCATTTTTTATGATTTTGACTTTTATTTCAGATTTTTACTTCAACTGTATGTATTTCATATTCTGCATTCCCTCGACACTACAATTCAGAATATGATTTAAAAAAAAAAAACTTTTTTACACAGAAATGTATGCTTATATGGGACAAACTGGATGTTTCAGGGTATTTTTTTTTTTTACACATCCTAGAAGTCCTAAACTGAATTCTAATCAAATGTAGGGGTATAAAAATATTGTAAATATCATAAATGGTACTTTTTGGGTAAACCGTCCTTTTAAATATAATTTTAAAGGAGAAGTTCACTTCCAGAACAAATATTTACAGATAATGTACTCACCCCCTTGTCATCCAAGATGTTCATGACTTTCGTTCTTCAGTCGTAAAGAAATTATTTTTGAAGAAAACATTTCAGCATTTTTCTCCATATAATGGACTGATATGATGCCCAGAGTGTGAACTTCGAAGAAGTAGTTTAAATGTGGCTTCAAACGATCCCAAATGCGGATGTAAACGATCCCGTCCAAGGAAGAAGGGTCTTATCTAGCGAAACAATCTGTTATTTTCAGAAGAATAGTAAAATTTTTTCCGGTTCATGACAGTTAGGGTATGTTGAAAAACTCCCATCTCATGTTCTCCCTCAACTTCAAAATCATCCTATATCACTGTTTTACCTTTTTTGTTAAGGGTGTTTGACCTTCTTTGCATGTTCACTTTGCAAAGACTGGGTCATAACTTCTGCAGTGATGCAGGATGATTTTGAAATGATTTTTGAAGTTGAGGGAGAAAATACGATTTTTTGACATACCCTAACTGTCTTGAGTCAGAATACACAGAGTTCAGGGAGAGAAAGGCAAGACGAGCGTTTAAGATTAAAAAGTATTTAAATTGCATTTTTTAAAAATGAAAATAACCGATCGTTATGCTAGATAAGACCTTTCTTCCTCAGCTGGGATCGTTTGAAGCTGCATTTAAACTGCATTTTGGAAATTCAAAAACGGGGCACCATATCAGTCCATTATATGGAGAAAATTCCTGAAATGTTTTTCTCAAAAAATATAATTTCTATATGACTGAAGAAAGAAAGACATGAACATCTCGGATGACAAAGGGGTGAGTACATTATCTGTAAATTTTTGTTTCATTTTTGTTCCGGAAGTGACTTTCAAATAAATCCTTTATATAAAGTGTTAAATGCTGTTTGTCTGTATGTAGGCTTGCTCTGGAGAGGGCCAAAACTGCTGAACAGGCTGTAGACGTGATAACAGATCTGCTGGAGAAATACGGTCAGGGAGGGAACTGTATGGAGGATGTGTGTGGATTCAACTACCATAACAGCTTCCTCATATCAGACCGCACTGAGGCCTGGGTGCTGGAGACTGCTGGGAAATACTGGGCCGCAGAGAAAGTGGAGGGTAAATCCTGAGTCATGTAACATTACAGCTTAAAACTGAAATGAATTTAAGTGTTTAAAAGGTCTGATGCTGTTTCCCTCTCTTAAAGCCGGCTATCGGAACATCTCCAATGAGTACTCTATTACGACTAAGATCGATAAGGAGCATCCAGAGTTGAGGTCGTACGCACAGGAGCAGCGCTGGTGGAACGGAAAGGCTCAGTTTGACTTCGCAAAGGTTTACTCCTACTCAAATACAGCCCGAATCGAGGCGGCAGAGGGACGCTACTGTGAGGGCCGCAAACTTCTGAAGAAAAACGAAGGTGACTGTCAATTTGGTGGTAGAAAATGACAAACAAATTCATGCAGATTGCTAAGTAATCTACTCACACATTCATTACAATGTAACTGAATGACTGTGAAGGAAACTAATTATTAATTATTATTAATTATGGACATAATCTGGACAAAGAAGCTCAAAATGACGATGATCATTTTAAATAGGAAAGTTCTATACATTAATGTGTGATATTTCTTAGTTTTAATGACTTAACTATTTTATTTTAATGTAATAAAGAACAAATAGATTTGTCCAAATGTTTTGACTGGTACGTGACTGTAAATTGCTATTCATGATTGTAAAATAGATTATATATATTGTATAGATTATTTATGGACAGTTTTATAGAATCCTGAACTTGTAAAACAAATTGTTCTGTCATTACACTGTTACAGGTCACATCACAGCAGAGACGATGATGAATATTTTGAGGGATAAGGAGAGTGGAATCAACATGGAGGGAATGTTCATGACCACAGGAAGTATGGTTTCTGTAGTCCCGAAAGACCAAAATTTCCCCGGTGTCCACTTCTTCACTGCTACTCCAGACCCTGATAGGTACAGTATGAAACTAATATATATATATATATATATATATATATATATATATATATATATATATATATATATGTGACCCTGGACGACAAAACCACTCTTATGTCGCACAGGTATATTTGTAGCAATAGCCAAAAATAATTTGGATGGGTCAAATTTACCGGTTTTTCTTTTATGCCAAAAATCATTAGGATATTAAGTAAAGATCATGTTCCATGAAGATATTTTGTAAATTTCCTACCATAAATATATCAAAACTTAATTTTTGAATAGTAATATGCATTGCTATGAACTTCATTTGGACAATTTTAAAGGCGATTTTCTCAATATTTAGATTTTTTTTGCACCATCAGAATCCAGATTTTCAAATAGTTGTATTTCGGCCAAATATTGTCCTATCCTAACAAACATATATCAATGGAAAACTTATTTATTCAGCTTTCAGATTATGTCTTAATCTCAGTTTTGAGAAATTTACACTTATGACTGGTTTTGTTGTCCAAGGTCACATATATATATATATATATATATATATATGTGTGTGTGTGTATATATATATATATATATATATATATATATATAATTGGGTCACATCAGTTAATGCTTGTTACTGCATTAATTAACATTAACTATCAGTGTTAACATTTTTTACATTATTTATTCATCTTTGTTAGTTTAGTTAAAAAATTACATATAAAATACATATAAAAGCACATTTAGTTCATGTTAGCTCAGCTTCATATTTTAGTAATGTGGTTATAAATGAAATCAATATATACGAAAATCAACATTAAATAAGGTTAATAAGTGCAGTAAAGTATTTTACTAACATGAACATTAACATTTTACATTGAAAACATTTTACATACAAAATTTTAAAAAATGGAACCTTATTGTAAAGGGTTACATTAAATCATAATTTTACTAAAGATTAAACATGACTTTTTAATCATACTCATTAGTTAGTAAGTTAATATATTATTACTAATGCTAGTGGTGTTTGCTTTGGCAAATGCCACTATTATTATTGCTTTAATTTTACATTTATTTGCTATTTTTGCCTGGTGGACAACACAACATTGAATTATAAATTTAAAATCAAATTGTACAAATCAAATTATTGATGAATTAATCCATTATCAAATTCATGCTACTTGAAACTGTAACTGTAAACCTGCATATGTCTTGTTCTTTTGTCCGCAGGTCTGTCTTCAAGCCGTTCATTTTTGTATTAGACATAAAGCAGCTGAAGCATACGTGTTCTCCGTGTTTTGGAGAGGAGGATCCTGTGAAGAAGAAACCCCGTTTCCAGAGCAAACCCAACCGCAAACACCCTCTGTTTCTGAAACACGAGGTGATCGCCGCCATCATCGACAGCAACAGCGTGAGTGAAAACTGAAAGCACTTTTTTAAAAGTCTGTGAATGTGATTAAATATCACAAAGCAGTTCAGTAAGCTCTGCTGTTAAGTTCACATGCAAAGTGGTTAGCCAGTCATAACAAAGGTCGTTAGCATGTAAATCTTGAACTGTCTACTGTGGAAATTCTCATAAAAACTAAAGTACAAATGTTGTGCAACAAATTGCAGGAAATGTTTAATTTATCTCAATGAAAAATATTTAATTATTTTATTCATATAATGTGGCATATTGTTTGTTTGTTTTTTCAGGAGAAAGGATCTAAGATCGAAGAGAAAATGAGAGCTCTGGAGAAGCAGAAGTTGGTAGAGATGGAGAAATATCTAACTGAGGGCATTGATGATGCAACACAGCTGGTCCATCTCTTCACAGACACTGTAGATGAGGAGTTTAGCATTTACAGCAACGCCTGAGACTTTGTTTAAAAAAAAAAAAAAAGTTTATAATTAATTAGATTATTGGGTGTTTCTTCAACTATGGGCACTCTAAACCTGTGGACCCTAAAACACACTTTGTCACTTGTTTTACTAAATTGCAGATTGATTGGAATGGAGGCATAATAACAATATTCAGCTCACAAGTGACAAAATGTCATTTCTAGCTCTTTACTGATTCATACTGTATTCTATACTGATACTAAACTATATTTACATAAAATAAATCCCTTTTTTCCTGAAATAGCAATTGTTTAATATGTAATTATTCATGATTTTATAATGGACTTTCATAATTTAAGATTCAGTCTGGCAACACTTTACAATAAGGTCCCATTATTTAACATTTTGTTAATGCATTAAAGGAGAAGTCCAAAATATGTTTGTTTTTTATGCTTTTTGAGGAAAACATTTCAGCATTTTTCTCCATATAATGGACTGATATGGTGCCCCGATTTTGAACTTCCAAAATGTAGTTTAAATGCGGCTTCAAACAATCCCAAATGCAGTTGTAAATGATCCCAGCCAAGGAAGAGCGTTTCAGATTAAAAAGTATTTAAATTGTATTTTTTAATGAAAATAACCGATCGTTTCGCTAGATAAGACCCTTCTTCCTCAGCTGGGATCTTTTACAACTGCATTTGGGATTGTTTGAAGCCGCATTTAAACTGTATTTTGGAAGTTCAAAATCGGGGCACCATATCAGTTTATTATATGGAGAAAAATGCTGAAATGTTTTCCTCAAAAAACCTAATTTCTTTATGACTGAAGAAAGAAAGACATGAACATCTTGGATGACAATGGGGTGCGTACATTATATGTGAATCTTTGTTTTGGAAGTGGACTTCTTTAACATTATCAATGAGCTGTACATTTGTTACAATATTGTGTAACCTTTGTTAACATTAATTAATTAAAAAAATACAACTCAAGTCCAATTGATTTTAAAAATATGTTAGAAAATGGTAAAATTAACAAACTAAAATCTTAAATGTTAAATATGTTGGATCTAGGACAAGGGTAAAACTAAAATCTACACACAACATAAAGACATAAAAGTTCCCAAAGTTGAACAAACACCCTTTTACTGTTGCTGAGAGCTAGTGGGAGATATCATTTGCGCAAACATTCAGGCATGTCTATGATTGTACAGACGTTAATGGTTTAGTCACATTGTTGTCATTTCTGATGTTACATAAGTAGTGGTATGTTTTTACCATTTTAGAGTTTATGTCAGATCTCAGGTGTGTCTATCATGCCTTGTTATATTCATGTGTCATTGAATCCAGTGCCAATTCCGGTAGTTTTCACTAGAGAATGTCTCTATGATCCACAGATATCCTATGCATTTATTAAACACTTATAGCTAAGTAATTAATTACAAAAGTATTCACTTTGAGACGTTTTATTGTGTGAACATTACATTTCTAGGGCCTACTTACTCCCTGCTCTATTAAAGTATATCTGTTCAGAAAAGAACTAACACTCAATAAAGTCCATACCCACAAACACAAAGAGCTTTATTATTGTTTCATGGATTTTTTTTTTTTTTTTTGCAAAATCTTCCTCATCAAAACACAAACCAAAAAAAGTCTGGCGCCCTCAAGTGGCTGTGAGAGGAAACGCAACCACTTCCTGCCAATTACAGTGACGATAATGAATCATTTGAAATTAAGATTATTTAGTGAATTGTCTGGAAAACCAAATAAACTACAAAAATATAGGATATGTGAGTTAGTTATCACATACTCCATCTCTATCTCTCTATTTGTCAATTACCTCAATTACTTCAAGAGGAAGAAGGGTCTTATCTAGCGAAACGATCGGTTATTTACATTTAAAAAAAAAACAAAAAAAACATTTAGATACTTTTTATTCTCAAACGCTCGTCTTGCCTTGCAGTCCTTGAACTCTGTGTATTCTGGCTCAAGACTAGTGATGGGAAGTTCGGATCATTTTACCGACTCGGACCTTTGAGTCTCGTTCAGCAAAATGAACGAATCTTTTTTTCGAGTCATTTCGTTCATTTTAGCAAAATATAATTAAAATGTTACCTGTTACCTCCTTAACACATCTACTGCTTACACAAACATTGATCACACTACAAACAAAACAAAACTATAATGCTATAAGAAACAGAAAATATTAATTCATTGTTTACCTGGGTCTTTAGTCTATGATTCGCTCACCTCACCTCTTATCTGACAAGTTTTCGGGTTTGAGTCGTTCGTTCATCACCTGACAGCCCAATTAGCTAACCAACGCAGTCTGAGCCGGAAAAAAAATTGATTAGTTCATCTCTCGAGTCTTCGGGTTCGAGTCGTTCGTTCATCACGTGACAGCCCCGTAAGGTGAACGAACGACTCTAAAAACCCGAAGACTCGAAACAGGTGAACTAATTCCAGTACAGAACCTAATAGGATGTTGCGCATGCGCGACTGAACGAATCACTCCCCGAGACGACTCGTTCGTCCCGAGTCACATTAAAGATTCGTTCAAAATGAACGAATCGTTCAAAATGAACGAATCGTTCAAGAACGAGCCATCACTACTCAAGACAGTTAGGGTATGTCAAAAAAAACTCTGACCGTATTTTCTCCCTCAACTTCAAAAAATAATTTCAGAATCATCCTGCATCACTGCAGAAGTACCGACACAGTCTTTGCAAATTGAACATGCAAAGAAGATCAAAGACCCCTAACAAAAAAGGTAAAACAGCGATATAGGACGATTTTGAAGTTGAGGGAGAACATGAGATGGAAGTTTTTCGACATATCCTAACTGTCATGAACCGGAACAAAAACAGTCCAGGCAGAGTAAAACAAGACGAGCGTTTGAGATTAAAAAGTATATAAATTGTATTATTTTTATTAAAATAACTGATCGTTACGCTAGATAAGACCCTTCTTTCTCGGTTGGGATCGTTTACAACCACATCTGCGATCGTTTGAAGCTGCAGACAAGGGGGTTAGTAAATTATTTATAAATTGTTGTTCTGGATATGGATTTCTCCTTTAATCAGATTTCCTACCCATTCTGATATTTGTTCTGAGCAGAAACTGAACTGAACCTCTTCATAATTTTATGCATTAAATTGCTGCTAGATGATTGGCTGATTAAATATTTGCGTCAACAGGTGTACCTAATACAGTGATCACTGAGTTTCTGGTCATTTTGTGGAACATATTGTTACTTCAGTAATCGCACTTATATTCCCTCTTGTCCATACAAACACACACAAAAACATTATAATTTTATGTATTTATTTATTTATTTTTTATTAAATGGGTTGCATTTTATTTTACAGTATGTGCACTTACAGTGTATTTGCCAAATAAAGTGCTTGGTAATATAAGGTAACTACAATGGTTAAGTTCAGGGTTAGTATCTCTGTTTTCCCAGTTATTGTACTATAATGTACTTTAATAAGTACATAATATGTACATACAGAACAAGACTGTAAAATCAAGGGCTACTATTATTTCAATTCAATATAGTGCATTCATTTAAATGATGAGCTGTAATGTTTTGTATTTTTTGGGCTGGGTATTAAACAATATTCACCTTTGAATTATACATCTGTATTTTTATATAAAACTATATATACAAAAATACCAAACATAGAAGCACGGATATCCCATGCAATTAACAAACACTTTCACTGAAGTGCTTTGTAAAGTTCATCATTCCAGAAAGATTCATCTGGGGAAATGTTTTATTGTGAAACCTGCAAGTTGGCTGGACTTGTGAAATATGAAATGAAAATAACTTACTGTCCACTTTATAAAAATAATAAAAAAAAAAAAATACTCTCATTACAAAAGTTCAGAAAAAAAAACCCTGCAACAACACCTGTGTGGTGCAGAATCAGCTGTAAACCTTAGACTTTACATTCAATTAAATTCTGTCTGTTCTGGATAAATGAAAATGTGAAATGAACATATTAGGCAGGTCAATATAAGCTGTCAAAATAATAATTAAAAAAAACACTAAGAGAAAAAAAGCAGATGAGCAGGATTTCCAGTCAGCCCTTTACCATCCTGTATGTGTGAGGTAGGTAAAATCTTCAAAACCTCATTTTAACCAACTACTTTCACATCTGGATATTGCTATTAGTATCAGCAGAATAAATAATTCACTTAAATGTGTGCTGTGTCATTGGCTATAATGTGCGTCTACCAGCCTTAGTAGCAGTTTGACTCCTCTATGTGAAGCGGTAGTGCAACGCTTCATCCTGGAAGTCGTGCTCAAGGGTAATGTGCTGAATGACTCCGCCCTTGAGCAGACGCGAGCCGTACGCTAGTGCCTCCCCCTGGTCGCTGGCCAATCCCACGCTCTGCAGCCAGCGCACCATGTCGCTGCCTAGAAACGTCTCTGCTATGCTTCTCTTTCCACACCTGCACAGCAGAGCATGTGTCACCGACTACACCCAACCCAACCCAAACCAGACAGACAAGAACACAGACAGGCAAGCAGGCAGGCAGGCAGACAGGCAGGTGGGCAAGGATAGCAAGCAGACAGGAAACGATTATAAAGCCAAGGAAAAGGTTTGAAAAAAAGAAATCAAATTTTTTTTTTTTTTTTAATCATAAGATTCATGCAAATATGTTTTAAACATGCAAACACGATGCAACATGCAAAACTAGACTATAATTGCAAAAGAAATCAATGCATGCAAATGCATGGCTAAATTAAAATAATTCAATGCAAAAAACAGGGATAGCAGTGGAGGGTCTCTCACCTTTTCTTGTGAACGATGTCTCTGACGCACTGCTCCTTATGATATGTAAGGAACTGACTGCAGGTCATTCTGATCTCCTCAGACGGTGCAGAGCCTGTGACCTCTTGACCCCAACCCTGCCACAGGCTCGCTAACCTTTAGCAACACACAGAATCAAAATTCACATTAAAGGAATATTTCCCCTGAAAATAAAAACAAGCTTATACGCAGGCCATCCAAGATGTAGATGAGTTTGTTTCTTTATCAGAACAGATCTGGAGAAATGTAGCATTACGTCCTCTGCACTGAATGGGTGCCGTCAGAATGAAAGTTCAAACAGCTGATAAAAACATCACAATAATCCACAAGTAATCCTCACCATTCCAGTCCATCAAGAAATGTCTTGTAAAGTGATAAACTGCGTTTGTAATAAATCTAACAAGTGTTTTAACATTAAACTGTCGCTTCCAGCCAAAATATCCATCCATAATCCATAATGACACTGAAAACACTTCCTCCGGTTGTCTTCTCACATCAAAATCCACCCGCATATTTGTTTAGAGCTGTCTTAGATGTTTTTTCACTTTCAAACAGTGCTTTATCTGTGCATATTTCTCTCCTGATTCAGCTGAGCCGACTTTTTCACTGGAGGAGGCAATATAATGTATAGAAGACTTATATATCTGCATTTGCTTTAAGTTAAGAACATCTCACTGATGAATTTGTTTCTTAAAACTCACGCAGTTTGTGGATTATTGTGATATTTTTATTAGCTGCTCAGACTCTCATTCTGACGGCACCCATTTACTGCAGAGGATCTACTGATGAGCAAGTGATGTAATGCCACATTTCTCCAAATCTGTCCTGATGAACAAAAACTAAACTATCTGGCATGGTCTGACGATGAGTACATTTTTAGCAAAATTTCAGTTTTGGGCTACTAATAAAAAACTTTAAAAATAAAAAAAAAAAAAAAAAAACAATAAAACATTCTTCCCTATCTAGACCATTTATTGAAAAAGTCACAAACACATTTTAAAAAACTGTTTTCAGAAGCAACCTTACAATGACATTAAACTTGTAATTTGACTGCATATGCTACAAAAATGTGCATTATGGCCCACTCAATTATTTATTCATTTTCCCACCACTTAGAAATGTCAATAAAGTTTTTTGTGCCAATTTTCTACCCCCTCTCTGACCCTTAAAATTAAGCAGCTGCTGCGTTAAGACTTACGAAAATGCCATATTTGCATGTACAATCAGAGACAGCATTTTGCTGCATTGTGGAAGCTGTGGGTTTGCTGTCAGGTTTAACCCTTGTGCACCAATAAAAAAAGTAACACATAGGTCCATAGCGGACAAAAATGTCCATGTCAAATGTCCATGTTTATGAAAATGCTTTATGAACAATATTTTATATATACAGGTGCATCTCAATAAATTAGAATGTTTTGGAAAAGTTCATTTATTTCAGTAATTCAACTCAAATTGTGAAACTCATGTATTAAATTCAGTGCACACAGACTGAAGTAGTTTAAGTCGGTTCTTTTAATTGTGATAATTTTGGCTCACATTTAACAAAAACCCACTCAACAAATTAGAATATGGTGACATGCCAATCAGCTAATCAACTCAAAACACCTGCAAAGGTTTCCTGAGCCTTCAAAATGGTCTCTCAGTTTGGTTCACTAGGCTACACAATCATAGGGAAGACTGCTGATCTGACAGTTGTCCAGAAGACAATCACTGACACCCTTCACAAAGAGGGTAAACCACAAACATTCATTGCCAAAGAAGCTGGCTGTTCACAGAGTGCTGTATCCAAGCATGTTAACAGAAAATTGAGTGGAGAACACAGATGCAGATAAGATGCAAAAACAACCGAGAGAACCGCAGCCTTGAGAGGCTTGTCAAGCAAAATCGATTCAAGAATTTGGGTGAACTTCACAAGGAATGGACTGAGGCTGGGGTCAAGGCATCAAGAGCCACCACACACAGACGTGTCAAGGAATTTGGCTACAGTTGTCGTATTCCTCTTGTTAAGCCACTCCTGAACCACAGACAACGTCAGAGGCGTCTTACCTGGGCTAAGGAGAAGAAGAAATGGACTGTTGCCCAGTGGTCCAAAGTCCTCTTTTCAGATGAGAACAAGTTTTGTATTTCATTTGAAAACCAAGGTCCTAGAGTCTGGAGGAAGGGTGGAGAAGCTCATGGCCCAAGTTGCTTGAAATCCAGTGTTAGGTTTCCACAGTCTGTGATGATTTGTGGTGCAATGTCGTCTGCTGGTGTTGGTCCACTGTGTTTTTTGAAAACCAAAGTCACTGCACCCCTTTAACAAAGAAATTTTAGAGCACTTCATGCTTCCTTCTGCTGACCAGCTTTTTAAAGATACTGATTTCATTTTCCAGCAGGATTTGGCACCTGCCCACACTGCCAAAAGCACCAAAAGTTGGTTAAATGACCATGGTGTTGGTGTGCTTGACTGGCCAGCAAACTCACCAGACCTGAACCCCATAGAGAATCTATGGGGTATTGTCAAGAGGAAAATGAGAAACAAGAGACCAAAAAATGCAGATGAGCTGAAGGCCACTGTCAAAGAAACCTGGGCTTCCATACCACCTCAGCAGTGCCACAGACTGATCACCTCCATGCCACACCGAATTGAGGCAGTAATTAAAGCAAAAGGAGCCCCTACCAAGTATTGAGTACATATACAGTAAATGAACATACTTTCCAGAAGGCCAACAATTCACTAAAAATGTTTTTTTTATTGGTCTTATGAAGTATTCTAATTTGTTGAGATAGTGAATTGGTGGGTTTTTGTTAAATGTGAGCCAAAATCATCACAATTAAAAGAACCAAAGACTTAAACTACTTCAGTCTGTGTGCACTGAATTTATTTAATACACGAGTTTCACAATTTGAGTTGAATTACTGAAATAAATGAACTTTTCCACGACATTCTAATTTATCGAGATGCACCTGTAAATATATATATATATATATATATATATAAAATGAAATATGTTTAACTCTAAACCTGCTAGAAAATAAAGCCATAAATCTGAATAAGTTGTGTTCCAAATGAAGATTTTGTTTGGACACAGTACCAAATTTCCCCCATAAGATGCCAGCAAAACTCAGCTGGTGCACACAGTGGTATATATTTGCTTTATTGCTTTATAGCCAAACCTGAAAAAATTGCACCATGTGGTAAAAAATTAATTTTGAAGCCTTGCCAACAGAATGAAAGTCTATTTACAAAAACTGCATCATTTTACAGTTGAATGGCAGTGTGATTAAAAATAGCAGTTTTAATGGGTTTCAATGGGGACATTTTTTGTCCAAATGGTGCTGAGCGTTACACTTTTTTGTACCTAGTGCAAAATAGATTTATTGAAGGAAATGGAGCTGAAATGGTAAAATTCCAATAAAAATACACACCTTTGCCAAAATGTATGCAGCTGACAATAACACAGGCAAAATGATCACAAAAAACAAGACTGAAAAGGACAAAAATGTCCAAAAGGTTACACAAGGGTTAAAGTTGTTTTTAACTGCTCCATCCTTCAATAACAGCCTTTTTTGCAAAGCTGCATTATACTGTAATAGGATCACAAAGTAATCCTAAATTAAATTTGCCACACTGCCACTCAGTGTTCAGAGGTCAGATCTTGTTCTTTGCTCTAGTCATTTATTTGTAATGTTGGGAATGTGCTGGAAATGCTACACACAGCCAGAAACAACACGTCTTACTGTTAGCATTAGTTCATCTCTGCTGTTTAAGAATATGTTCTCTATATAGCTTTTCCTGTATTACCTAACCGTGACTTGGCAGCAGGTAGGTAAAAAGAGGATATGCAATGCATATAGAGGCATTATTACATTTATTATGTACTAACCTACTTTTACTTGACTGGCCATCTCAATAATTTTGTTAAACCCCTGAGGCAAACCGACCTAAAAGTAACTTTTGTCATCTTGACAACAAACACATCCACAGCTCAAAGATCAATGCAAGAATTTCAAATATTGGGGTCCATAAAATAATCATGGAATATCAACTAAACCTACAACTGTCCCTTTTTGGTATCAAATAAAGTTAGAAAAAAACCTGCATGTACTGATTTTTCATCAATAATGTGTAAATGTGAATTGCTATGTGTGTATGCGTTGAACTGAATTGAAGTCTTTAAACAAGTTTTTTTTTTTTTCAGCTTAGTTTCAATAGATGTTTTTTTTTGGACTGGAGAGGAAGTTGCAATTCGGAAAATAACAGCACGCTTTCACAATTTCTCAAAAGATCATGGAAAATCATATGACCCCTTTGCTAAAATGCTAAAAGAGTTTTGTTTAGTTACCTCTTTTTGAACGGAGAAATAATTAAATGCTTGTCAAGGCCAAAAAAGGCGAATGAAATGAGACCCTACAGTGGAAAAAGAAAATAAGAGACATATATTTTAGTAGAAGTTGTAACAGTAAGACTTCAGCACAACACTTGTGACAGACACACAGATTTACCTGCCCATAGTTGACCACAACACAGAAGAACTGCAGCTCCAGATACAGCCGACCTGGATCTTTATTAAAAAGCCACCACAGACAGCTGGACAGATTCTACAAAACACACACAAACACACACAATTCAGAGAAGAATGACTAGACTTTAACTGTTAATAACAGTAAAACCCCACCTAAAGATAAGAGTGGTATGCATAATGAAATGAGTTATTAAAAATGTGGTATCATATACAAAGCAAACAAAAGTGTTTTTATTAATGACTAACTTTTTAACTTTTGAAATAACTTTTTAATGTGGCACAAAAATGTGTTTGTGTTCATCATAAAAGAGGTATACAAGTCACTGTCTATGTGAACTGTAATTTATTTTGGAATAAAGCAAAGGTTCATCACATCATTGACCCTCGTACATGTTAGGGGTACTTTTTTACAAGTATAAAGTCAGAATATAAATGCCACGTGTATGGTACACGAATGTACTCACAGCGAGCAGACTGATGGTCAATAACAGACACACAAGCACATGTCTCGTTGACTGGATATCGGTGTTCTGTCTGTCTGCCACTTTCTGTTCCTCTTCAACCAGCAAACAGTTTGTGGATGTACACTGCTGGCCACACTGACCTAAAAACAGCATTAATTAATATTATGTTTTACAATATATGTTTTCTTTTCAAAATGCATTCCGTTCAATTTCAGTTCATTATGTAATAATGAAAACTCTATCATTACAGGCTCACATTTCATGTAAAACTCAAATACAACTTCCACACAAATGTTCATGCAAATGTTCTATACATACAGTTGAGGTCAAAAGTTTACATACACCTTGCAGAATCTGCAAAATGTTAATTATTTTACCAAAATAAGAGGGATCATACAAAATACATATTAATTACTGACTTGAATAAGATATTTCACATAAAAGATGTTTACATATAGCCCACAAGAGAAAATAATAGTTGAATTTTTTGTTACCTGAATGATCCACAGCTGTGTTTTTTTGCTTAGTGATAGTTGTTCATGAGTGCCTTGTTTGTCCTGAACAGTTAAACTGCCTGTTGTTCTTCAGAAAAATCCTTCAGGTCTCACAAATTCTTTGGTTTTTCAGCATTTCTGTGTGGCTGAACCCTTTCCAACAATGACTGTATGATTTTGAGATCCATCTTTTCACACTAATGACAACTGAGAAAAAAACTCATATGCAACTATTACAGAAGGTTCAAACGCTCACCGATGCTCCAGAAGCAAAACCGATGCTGAGGGGTCAAAACTTTTGAACAGAATGGAGATGTGTACATATTTCTTATTTTGCCTAAATATCATATTTTTTTTTAATTCAGTACTGACCTTCAGAAGCTACAGAAGATACTTACATGTTTCCCAGAAGACAAAATAAGTGAAATTAAAGTTAAAATTCAAAAAGTTTTCTCCCCCAGCTCTTAATGAATCGTGTTTCCTTCTGGAGCATCAGTGAGTGTTTGAACCTTCTGTAATAGTTGCATATGAGTCCCTCAGTTGTCCTCGGTGTGAAAAGATGGATCTCAAAATCATACAGTCATTGTTGGAAAGGGTTCAACTACACAGAAATACTGAAAAACCAAAGAATCTGTGGGACCTGAAGGATTTTTCTGAAGAACAGCGGACAGTCTAACTGTTTAGGACAAACAAGTGACTCATGAACAACTATCACTAAAACAAACAAACACAGCTGTGGATTGTTCAGGTAACAACACAGTATTAAGAATCAAGCGTATGTAAACTTTTGAACCAGGTCATTTAAAAAAAAAAAAAAATGCAACTATTATTTTCTTTTGTGGACTATATGTAAACATCTTTTATGTGAAATATCTTATTCAGGTCAGTACTAAATAAACAATAACAAGCATTTTGTATGATCCCTCATATTTTTGTAAAATAATTAACATTTTGAAGATTCTACAAGGTGTATGTAAACTTTTGACCTAAACTCTTTTACACACACACAGAAAGAGATTCTGTAACTACACTGTTAGTTTTCTGTGTATAAAGGTGAACCAATCTTAAGAAAATGACTAGACAAATTGAGAACTGTGACTGTGCCTGCATGTGAAATTGATATTAATTTCTTTAAGTGGGCTGGATCAATGAGATTTACCTAGACTCTCTGAAAGTGAACTTTATAATCAGCTCACCACAAAATCAAATACAGTGTTTAAAATGCTGATGTGAGCACTTACGAGGAAGAACACTATTTACTGCACTGGCCAGTTTCAATTTCTTTTTATTCCATGCAGGTCTATTAGGAAAACTTCCTTATCCTTATATACGCTGTACATTCTGGTGAGCTTTAGCTACAGTAATGCCTTAAAGGAGGACAACTATTCCATCTCTTAACTATTAAGAGTCAGTCTGAGTGAACAGGAACTGAAAGAAAGTGAGAACCTGTTTGGATGGATGCTTCCTCTTTGGTGTTTGTTATGTCAGGCGCGGACTGCAGGAGGCCACACGCACACTCGCACATCTGACAGTCTGACAAACACACAAAAACCTCAGTTAACAACCTCAAGTCAAATTCTCTCACAGACTTTATTTTTCATGGAGTCATAGTTATTTTACATGTATTGTTTTTGCAGACTCTGAAAGGCATACTACATACTACACTTTACTAACTACTATTTTTATTCTCATAGTAGTATGTATTCTGCGCTCACTATGAACGTTATTCTGTATTTAGGGAGTAACCAGATGAAACGAAAACATGTTGTTTTGTGTGTGGATAACTGTATCCCATAATTCAGCATGGCTGACTTTCATTTCCAATGCTCAAAATGCCTACAAGGGTTTTAAATGTGACATAATGAGATCATGTAATAAATTACTGTTTAAAGTATTTTAAATGAAGTACAACATTTAGTGACTATAGATTTTTTTTTAATATAAAAAATGGGAAGAATAAAACATATACTGTATAGTATGGGATAAACAGTGCGATAGTATGTATTCAAGGGCCAGACTCACAAAATCGATTATTTTCTTATTTTATAACTTGAGAAAAAAAAGTTAAAAATATTTATTTCCAAAAACATTTGAATGCTTATATTTTTTTAAGATAAAGACAAAAGTTCATCGGATGCCCATTTGCCACAAGTTGATATGATTCTTTAGGGTCGTAATGAATTCTCTCTCTGGTTAAAATTTCTCAATGGTGATGTAAAAACACCCTTTTTACCTTGTGAAAATCAGCTCAGTTCAGAGCAAGCCGTTTTGGTTCATGTCTCTTTAAATTCTAAGGAGCTCTGCTCACCCCGCCCCATCTGCTGTGGGGTGATGAGCAGTGCTCTGATAGACTGTAAACTTTAGCCGCGAAACTTGCTAACTAGCTCAGTCTTAGGAAAGGCGATTTGCAAAGATTCATAAAAAAAAAAAAACTATATTCACTGTGATGCATCACGAATAATTTGCGTGAACATAGAAGCATTTAGTTAGATCCGGAGATGCATTCCCTTCACAAACAAAAGTAATCCTCTGCGTCTTCAGTGGTTCAGATGTTGGGCGTAAATGACGACCACTATGTTCATTATTAAAGGAGAAGTTGACTTTCAGAACAACAATTGACAGATAATTTACTCACCCCCTTCTCATCCAAGATGTTCATGTCTTTCTTTCTTCAGTTGTAAAGAAATGATGTTTTTTGAGGAAAACTTTTCAGGATTTTTCTCCATATAATGGACTCATATGGTGCTCCGATTTTGAACTTCCAAAATGCAGTGAAAATGTGGCTTTAAACAATCCCAGCCGAGGAAGAAGGGTCTTATCTAGTGAAATGAACGGTTATTTTCATTAAAATAATTAAAATACTTTTTAATGTCAAACGCTCGTCTTGTCTTACTCTTCCCAATCTCTGTTTTTGTTCCGGTTCATGACAGTTAGGGTATGTCGAAAAACTCCCATCTCATGTTCTCCCTCAACTTCAAAATCGTCCTATATCGCTGTTTTACCTTTTTTTTTTGTTAAAAGTGTTTGATCTTCTTTGCATGTTCACTTTGCAAAGACTGGGTCGGTACTTCTGCAGCGATGCAGGATGGTTTTAAAATGATTTTTGAAGTTGAGGGAGAAAATACGATCAGAGTTTTTCGACATACACTAACTGTCTTGAACCAGAATACACAGAGTTCAACAAGAGCAAGACAAGACAAGCATTTGAGATTAAAAAGTATATAATTTTTTTTTTTAATGAAAATAACAGATCGTTACGCTAGATAAGACCCTTCTTCCTCGGCTGGGATCGTTTACAACCGCATTTGGGATCGTTTGAAGCCGCAATTAAACTGCATTTTGGAAGTTCAAACTCGGGGCACCATATCAGTCCATTATATGGAGAAAAATCCTGAAGTGTTTTCCTCAAAAAACATAATTTCTTTATGACTGAAGAATAAAATACATGAGCATCTTGAATGACAAGGAGGTGAGTACATTATCTGTAAATTGTTGTGAACTTCTCCTTTAAATCCAACAGCAGAACACTTTGATCGCTTAGAAGATATTCTTGTCTCCGGTGCCAAAACAATGGCAGACAGTCCACAGCTCACTCAAGGCGGGTCTAAGGTAAGACGGCCATGTCAATCATCTATTGTGGGAGTGATCTGTGCAGATCTACGAAATTCTGCCAGGAATCGGAGAACAGCCTGATCTGAGGAAGTGATTATTATTATTTGACATTTAACAAAAACCACTGGGTGGATTTTTATCATGATAGGGTGGTTGTGTACACACACTGACAACACACATTTATGTTCAAACAACATGTAAAAGTGAATTTAGCATCCGATGACCCCTTTAGGAATCTGGTCATTTGAATTCCTGAAAAGAATGTTCTTAAAAATTATCATAACCTAATAAAGTAAGGATAACTTTAATACCGAGAGGTTAGATGACTAATGAAATTATTAGGTTGTTTTTAAATAGTAAACAAAATAATATCAGTGAGTTTCTGCTGAATTTGAGAATTTGCATATACAAACAGAGAGAGCACAAATAAATGCAACACGTCATTTAAAATACACGCCACATTACAAAAAACTCCTACCTTTGAATCTTTTTGAGAACTGCACTTAAGAACATTCTTATAAATGTCTTACAATTTATCTTCAGAAATGTATTAACTTCTTTCGTAAAGGATTAGTTCGCTTTCAAAATAAAAATTCCTGATAATTTACTTACCCCTATATCATCCAAGATGTTCATGTCTTTCTTTCTTCAGTTGAAAAGAAATTAAGGTTTTTTTCTCCATAGGATTTTTCTCCATATAGTGGACTTTAATGGTGGCCAACGGGTTGAAGGTCCAAATTACAGCTTTAAAGGGCTCTACATGATCCTAGCTGAGGGATAAGGGTCTTATCTAGCAAAACAATTGGTTGTTTTCTAAAATAAATTAAATTGTATATACTTTTTACAATCACAAATGCTCATTTTGCACTAGCTCGACTTCACGCATTACGTAATCACGCACATGTGACGTAGACAGAAATACTGACCCAGTGTTTTTACAAAACAAACAGGCAAATGCTCTTTACAAAAAAAGGTAAAACAACGATGTTGGACGATTGACTGAAGAAAGAAAGACATGAACATGCTGGATGACCTTGGGATGAGTAAATTATCAGGAAGTTTTATTTTGGAAGTGAACTTCTCCTTTAAGATTTCCATGATTCTTGCCCCATAGTTGTACAAATGGAGGAGTTGTGGGTGTCATACCAGTGTTGATGCTGCCTATAGCACAGGGCTGCTCCACAGAGTTCTGTGTCTGTGTGTCATAAGGAAGGCGCACGTCCTCCTCGTTTTCAGACAGTGATCCATGTTCAAGACTGTGATAATCTCGACTTTGTCTGCTGAGCAGAGTAAGAGAGACGCCACACAGCACGATACTCACAAATAACACCACAGACGTGCAGATCACCTACAACACACAAACAGCCACAAGAAATTATTTCAGGATCTGCAGTGTAAACACACTCATTATACGATTACTGACAGTAAACAAACGGTTTATTAATTTAGGATGAATACAGGTACAGCTTTTAGGAGAAAACTAGATGTCCTCAAAACTAAAGAACTAAACGTCACAAAACCATTTTGATTTCAAACATGCATGTTGCATGTTGGGCACATGCTTTTAAGCAGGTAGATATAAAGAGGTCTATTTCAAAGTCTGCTGTAAGTAACATTTCCTGCTGCAAGTTGGCGGCATGATGACTATGACAACTGCCACAGCCCGCATGATTAAACATACAAAACCAATTTGATCTACAGTAACACCTTTCAACTGGTAATTATAAATCATGATATGCTGAACTAGATAAAACTACACAAAATTCTAGTGTTGTTCACATATTTGAGCCTAGTTCACACTGACTGCCCAATTTTTGTTGAAATTTTCCTGAACACCTAAAATGTAACGAAATTGTTTTTTCTTACATTTTAGCAGCCAGTTCGAGTCAAATTCATATGTGCTTTAAAAGCCAATAAATATTAGACTGTGTTGTAGTCTGACTATAAGGGTGGAATACACTTTCTTTGTTCATAGATGACAGACTGTGTTCAGTTTCATGCTCCTTAATGCATCTTGTTGTTTACGCGGTGTCATGAGTTCATGATCTGCATTATCAGAGGCTTTTATACAGCTGTTTCCATTCTGCACATGTGAACTTGAGAAGAAAGTATCTTGTTATCATGCTACCTTTACACCATTACTAAAGCAAACAATTCGGACTGCATCATCTGAACAGATAGATCAGACTTGCAAAGTAGCAGGGCAGAGTGCTTAAACAGGGCACGTGGAAGTGTGTGCAGTGTGGAAGGTTTTGTACCTGCGTCTTTCCATAAAAGAATGCAGAGTCAATAGTGTTTGGCAGTCTTTTCCCTGTCAGGAGGAGGACACTGACAGCCAAAATAGGGACACTGCAAAAAAGAGAGAGAAAAAACAGCAGATATCAATGTTTTTGGCTTAAAACGACTCAGCTATCTAATAGAGCACAACAGTGACTGCCCACTTTTTCAACCAAATATATTTGAATTTAAGTATTTTGAGATTTGTTTTGTTTTGTTGACAATTTGTTTGTTGTTTTCAGTGCCTTACAGTACTGTGAGGTCCTTACAGGGCTGTTTTCAAATGCAATACAACAACTGCTGACTGGATTATGGGTAACACAGTTCAACATTATGGTAAAAAAAAATTGTAAAAACTTTTTTTGTAATAACACAGCGTTTCCCATACATTGATTTATTTGTATGGGATTAGATTTTCCAAAAATCACAATGTGGCACGGGTGATTTTATATCAATGTACCTTTGAAGAGTGTTCAACTGTGTTCAGAAAAAACTTATTTAAAAAAAAAAAAAAAATTTACCAATTCAAAATTCGACTGATGATGCAGCAAACACAGAGCAGATTTGTAAATGTGAACCAGTATATATATGGTTGCAATCAAAATTATTCAAGCCCCTTGACCTGCAAGACATTTTTTCTGCAGGGAACAAATTTTTGTGAAAACAATTAAACAAAGACATCCGTAAACTATTAGAGAAAGTTTATTAATACACAGTTGAGTAATTCTGAGAAGGTAAGTTGATGAATAATGGGGAAAAATTCCCATTCCTTGCTTGAAAAAGCATTCAGATTACTGATAATCTTTGGTTTTCACATTGCCACTGATTTCTTCAAATTCAACCAAATATTTTCAGTGAGAATTCTATGACTGATCCCTGAGCCAAGCATAAGTAGATTTGGATGTATACTTTAGAACGATTGCCCTGCAGGAAACTCCATTGATTATTAGCTTCTTTGCACCAGAGGCATCACAGTTCTTGCCAAAATGGACTGATCCAAATGCATTTTAGCATATTCAAGTCAGCCTTTTTGTTCTTTTTGGTCAAGAGTGGTATTTGGCAAGATGCCTCAACATGAAATCCATACTTGTCTAGTGTTCTTCTTATACTCTGCATTGAAATGTTTTTCCTCCTTTCGTCGGGTCATCTTGCAAGTCTTTGGCTGCACACTGTAGGTTTTTTCTCAGTTGCTCTAATCAAACATTTTATGATATTGTGCATTTTTTGTTCAACACCCTCAATTGTTTTGTTGAACAACACATTTTAAGCTAAGGAATAAGGCTGCCAGCTGTGTCTCTAGAAACGTTTAATGTCTTGGAAATCTTCATGTAGTCTTAGACTTTCTAATATAATAAAACTATTTCTTCTCTATAGCTTTTGTGAGAGCTCTGTTGACTTTACCATATTTGCTACTCAAACTTCAGCACATGCATGGCCTAAATGTATGTATGTGTAACACCCCAACACAACACAAACTAATTCTGTTAGTTCTGAGTTTCTAAAGGCTTAACTGTGTTTTAAGACAATTTTGTTCCCTACCATAAAAATAAGTGACTTAAAACAGCAATGTTGAATAGGGGTTGAATAATTATGACATAGATGTATTATTAAAAAAAGAACTCAAAAACATTAGACTATATATTGACATTATCATTTTTAATATGCCAGTAAGCACTGGATCTTCAGAAAAGCTTGTATTTGTAAAGTACTGCAGTTTCTGGGGGGTTGAATAATTTTGACTGCAACTGTATATATATATATATATATATATATATATTCCCTGGGGAAGTGCCACCACTAAGTGCAAGTGTGCAAAACACTGCCAAACCATTCTATTGATGAACAATCTCAGACCTCATAGTAGGTTTATAATGCAGTATATATATGCAACATATTACAGAGTATAGATCGATTCTGCCACGTTCATCATGTACAGTAATGCAGTTGGTCTTTTTGTGTCTGTTTTGAATGAGCCACTCACCCCCAGCCAGTGATCACAATGAGCCCTGGCCTGAAGTTCACATCCTCACGTTTCCTCATGAGGAGCAGAGTCAGAGCGATCAGACCTTTACAACACAATGAATAACATTATTCAATCACAACCCCAAAACTCTGTTGATTTGACAAAAATCTAAACTCTCAATATTTTCTCCAAAGGTTTTCTTCAGTAGTAATCCACAAGTTTGTTAAGTTGTTGTATGAACCAGGTAGTGTTTAATGGTGTTGAACCTGATGTTTTGAAACAGGTGATGTTTAGTGATTGTTTTTAAACTCTAATGACTCACCAGGCCAAATATAGGTGCTGTAGAGAGAGCCGTACAGTAGAGTAAAGGTCAACACCTGACCGAGGAAGTTATCCTGCTCTGCCATGAAGTTCCATGCTATCATCCCAACACATGTTAATAACTACAAACACAGGAAAGTATTAGTTTATGCAGAATTTGTAGTGGAAAAATGATCAGGTTGCATTTTGACTGCACTTTTGTGAATCGAAATGTTCAGAAACATATTTATGATTTTAATGGAAAAGTACAGTGTCTCTAAAACCTAGTTCACCTGTGCCACAAAGAGGTTTATGGTGAAAATGTGAGGAATTCTGTGAAACTTCCTGCTCAGCAGCATGACTGCAACACTCCACACCTGCCGCGAGAGGAAGAATGAACATAAACAAAGCATTTCAGAGAAATGCAGGCCAGAGTTTGAATACTTTTTGGACAACATGTTTCTATCACCTCTGGTAAAAAATACTGTACACCTACAATAACAACCTCTCAAAAGCAGTTTAACTGGTTTAGAGGGCCTGTGTGCACATTTACATACTTGAATATTGTTAGAAGTAGCTTGAACCAAACTTCAGGTTCTAGTTTTCTAAAGCTGAACCCAAAGAGGAAGGAAGTGTCAACAGCTGCATCTGACAACAGCATGACACCATCTGAGATTGAAAACTCCAAATAAAACCTACACTAAACACACAAACACATGAACTGCTTGAACCTGCATTGAAGTCTTTCAATTTAAATGGTCAAAACAACATAAGATGAAAATGAGTGTTTACATGCATCTTATAATTATTACGCTTAATAACCCGATAACATGTATGAGCATGAAAACAGTTCTTTTAATATGTTCTCTCTGCATATTAACTGTTGCACTTTAACCCAAGTTTTACTTTGCATGTAAACACGGGCATTCTGGTTTATTTATTCAATGTGAACATGTTTTGTGCTTGCTTGTTTATAACTGAAGAAAAATCCATTGTCAATTTTTAAAATGAGCTGATTTTATCAGTGTTTTGTTGAATAGCTGAATGAACTTGATTTCAGTTTTGATTAATAAGATTTCTCTGAATAATGTTGATATGACTTTATCTAAGTAAAGACAAAAAAGGGAAAATCTTTTAAAAATGCAAAAAAAAAAACCCTTTGTATTAATTTAGTCATATGGTTTTGAAAAACACTTATGCTCTTTTCAACAAAAGTTTAAATTTATTGACTTTATGTATGTCACGTGGTGTAACTAAGTAGTAATATCTTTTAAAAAAATGTAATTTTATTATTTTTATTTTTTTACACATGCAATAAATCTTATTTATTAATTACAAATATTTTTATTTAAATCAAATAATAATCCATTTATTTTATTTATTGTATTTTTATTTATACTATTTTATTTATTTTATTTTTATTATTTTATTTTAAATAATTATATAAAAAGTATACTTTTTTCAATTATATTTACAACTATCTTGAAGTATTACTTAAATTATGAATTATTTTTGACTAAATTAAACTAAATTAAATTAAAATGGTAAAAAGCTATATATATATATATATATACACACATTTTAAGATATTACTACATTTAATATTTTTAAATAAATTAATGTTTTAATGTTTTTTTAAAATACATTTATAGGTTCAGACAAAATATGTATATCATATCACTAAGAATCTTTTTTTCTCAATTATCCAAAAAACAAAACAAAACATTATTTTACATCATTGCAGATTTCCCACAACATGCCCACAAATAAATCCATTTAATTTCTGGTTTCCCAGAGCATCTTCAACAATACTGACAATAACATGAATTTACCTTCATCCCGTAATAATCACCTGCATGAGAGCAGAAGCAACACAAACATGCGCTCTTCAAACTAGCAAAATGACCACACTATAACCATTCGTGTCTTTAAAGGGGAAGCAAAACGAGACGAAATTGTAAGACTGAAATAAAGAGAAATGAAAACCGAGCATCTGGATGTGAGCTTGTCGACACTTACCAATGCAAAGAGGCTGATAATACTGATGTTGAAGCTGACGCGCTGCAGGGGTGATGCTAGTGGATCCGAGTCCATCCATGGAATGGTCAACAGCCAGGCAGACACATACATGATGGGAGCAGAAAGAAACGTGCTGATCACCATACCTGAGGTCACCTGAACAGGGACAAATATTTAATTAAAGAGGTGATTATCACATGATGAGCCAGTCAAAGATGAGCCATTGAAACTAAATAAAGTGTGTCATGGTAGTGGTGTTTAGTACTAATTTAAAACAAATAAATAAAATGGTGCAAAAACACATTTACACATTGCACATACCACTTCCAGCTCCATGTTGTAGTGTGATGCATATATGGCCACACTAGGGGCAGTAGGAAAGACTCCATACAGGAAAGCGTAGTTTGACAGACTGGTGTGGTTCACAGAGCTTTTGTTTCCACAGTCTAAAACCTCAACCATCCCTCTACAGATCAGCGGCATCACCAGCCTGAAGAGATCACGGGTGCATTATAATGAAATCAAAATGAAACCAAGAACTTCAGATAACAGGAACCATATTTAATATTGTCAGCAATATTTTTAATCGCACTCATCAATACAAGTAAGAACAGAAAGAGTTTGGGAGTAACCCAAATATACAGGTCAAACATGAGCGGGACAAAACAGATCAGTCACTTGGGTTGCAAAAAGCTGGAAATTTTTCAGTAATTTTCAGAAACATTCCAGAAATTGTGGATACCTTCCAGGATTTTTTTTTTTTTAATCTTCCAGGGATTTCTGGAATGTTTACGGAAATTTACCGGAAATGTTCCACCCCTCACTTGTCACAGACAGTGTTTCTGTCCTCTAACTAAGCTTGTGCCTTTAATGTACATGGATTAGCTCTGTACTGTTGCCAATTTACACTGAGAGCTCTAACATACAAATTTACAGATTCAAACAACCTGAGGGCATGAACATTAAATTTGTTTTCTCACCTTAGTAAAACATGCAAAGATCAAAGTGAGTATCTTTATTATTATTATTATTATTATCTTTAATCATTTGGGTGAAGATTAAGTCATTCCAAAACAGTATTGATATACGGTACAGTTAATAATTAAAAATTGACACAAAGCTTTCATATTAATTCAGAAGGCTTGGAATATTGCATACATGTCATATGGACTATTTTTATGGTGCTTTAAGTTCAAGCCAAGTCAAGTCACCTTTATTGATATAGTGCTTTTAACAATACAGATTGTGACAAAGCAGTTTAACAGTATTAAACTGGAAATAGTGCATCAACAATGCAAAAGGACAACAGTTAACACTCAATTTTCAGTTTAAGGCAGTTCATCATTGTTCACCATTCGTATAGTAGGTCCATTTATGATCTTAAAGGATTAGCTCAATTTCCTGATAATTTACTCACCCCTGTATCATTCAAGATGTTCATGTCTTTCTTTCTTCAGTCGAAAAGAAATTAAGGTTTTTGAGGAGAATATTCCAGGATTTTTCTCCATATAGTGGACTTCAGTGGGGATCAGCAGGTTGAATTTGCAGCTTCAAAGGGCTCTTCACGATCCCAGTTGAGAAACAAAGATCTTATCTAGCGAAACGATTAGTCATTTTCTTAAAAAAAATTGAATTTATATACTTTTTAACTACAAATGCTCATCTTGCCCTAGCTCTCTGAGCGTCTTCATGCATTACGTAACACATTGAAAAGATCACGTGCGGTTAGCTCGTCTGTGTACTCAAAAACGGTTCAGAAATGTAGGGTAGGACAAAAAACTCCATCTCATTTTCTCCTTAAACTTCAAAATCATCCGGCATCATTGTTTTACCTTTACCTTGCACGTTGGCTTTGTAAAGACTGGGACGATACTTCAGCATACGTCACACATGCGTGAAAGTCGAGCTTTTTTAGAAAAATGCTAGATAAGACCTTTATTCCTCTGCTGGGATTGTTCAGAGCCCTTTGAAGCTGCATTGAAACTGCAATTTGGACCTTCAACCCGTTGGCCACCATTGAAGTCCACTATATGGAGAAATTTCTTTTCGACTGAAGAAAGAAACACATGAACATCTTGGATGACATAGGGGTGAGTAAATTATCAGAAAACGTTTATTCTGCAAGTGAACTAATCCTTTAAAAGGATAGTTCAAATTTGAAAATCTGTCATCATTTACTTCCCCTCAAGCTGTTTCAAACTTTACTTTGCTTCTTTAAAAAAAATACAAAGGAAGTCAGTAGCTACCGTCAACTGTTTGTTTATAAACATTCTTCGAAATATCTTTTTTTTTTTTTTTTTGCTGTTGTTAAAAAGAATCAGATTTGGTTTGGAACAACATGAGGGTAAGTCCATTTTCATTTTTGACTAAACTATCCTTTTAACTGTTTGAACAGCAAAGAGCAGCATGGATTTTTTTGTGTTATTTGGGGGTGGGGGGGTGATGATTTCTGCAATTTTTCATGGGATTCGAACACGGGACACCCGAAACGCAACTGCACCATATGCCCACAGGACTATCGGTGCCAACAGGCAGCATGGACATTCTAATAAACTTCTTATTTTGTGTTCCACATAAGAAAGAAAATCAATTTTGGAACGACAAAGGACCCAGGACACAAAACCCGGCATAATGGTTAATTTTTGTAGAATATAGATTTATACATCATCTCCACCATTGATGTATGTTTTGTTAGGATAGGACAATATTTGGCTGACATACAACTATTTGAAAATCTGGAATCTCAAAATATTGAGAAAATCACCTTTAAAGTTGCCCAAATGAAGTTCCTAGCAATGCATATTACTAATCAAAAAAGTTTTGATATATTTACAGTAGGAAATTTACAAAACATCTTCATTGAACATGGTCTTTACTTAATATCCTAAGGATTTTTGGCATAAAATCGATCATTTTGACCCATACAATGTATTGTTGGCCATTGCTACAAATATACCTGGGCTACTTAAGATTGGTTTTGTGGTCCAGGGTCACACATGATAAAAGAAAATTCAGAGAAAAACGTGCATTGTAGACTTACAGTTTTGCCGTGATGAGGAGAATAAGGGCGATCACAGTAGAGCGGGTAAGCTTTTTCAGCTGACCCACCATGGTTAGACCCAGATAAAACAGCGCTGCTCCTCCAAAAGAGTTTGCCAGACCATCTACAAACTCCGCCATGAAGGGTGGGATCTTCTGGCCGAGCAGGAAGTGAGAAATGACCCCGATCACCACCATAAAGACAATAGGGTTCTTGACCACTTGAAGGAGCACTAAACCCACCACCTGCAGCTTACTCTTCTGGTGAGGTTCACCATTCCTCCACCTCTGCACCTCACAAAACACAAAGCCTATCGGGTTTAGGACCATGAGGGAGACAGGAGCAACCAGGTATATGTACTGAAGATACTCTGGATGGGTGTTGCGGTACAGAGCTTCAACTGTGGAGGAGACAGAGACAGTTACTATTAGGTATGATTAAAAGGAGACACACCAAAACTGAACATTCTGTCATAATTTACTCATCCTAAGTTGGCTCCAAACAACATTGGTTAGGGTCTTAAAGGTGCAGTATGCAATTTATTGACTGTACTAACGCATAAAAATACCATTATGTGTTTGTAGACATTTAGGTAAAATGTTAAAGGAGAAGTCCACTTCCAGAACAAAAATTAACAGATAATCTACTCACTCCTTCATCATCCAAGATGTTCATGTCTTTCTTTCTTCAGTCGTAAAGAAATGATGTTTTTTTTTAGAAAAAAATCAAAACTGTTGTCCATATAGTGGACTTCTATGGTGCCTGTGAGTTTGAACTTCCAAAATGTAGTTTAAATGCAGCTTCAAAGGGCTCTAAATGATCACAGCCAAGGATGAAGGGTCTTATCTAGTGATATGATCGGATAAATTACAGTTTATATACTTTTTAACCTCAAATGCTCATCTTGTCTAGGTCATTCTCCTCCAACTTCAAAATTTCCTACATCGCTGTTTTACCTTCACCTTTGCCCTTTTTACCTTTTTGATCCCAGCCGAGAAATAAGGGTCTTATCTAGTGAAACGATCAGTTATTTTCTAAAAAACTGACAATTTACATCATTTTTAACCTTAAATGCTCGTCTTGTCTAGCTCTGTGATGCACGTGTACTCTGTGCACTCCGGTTCATGACAGTTAGGGTATGTCAAAAAACTCCCATCTCATTTTCTCGTCCAACTTCAAAATCGTCCTATATCACTGTTTCACCTTTTTTGTAAAGGGTGTTTAACCCTCCTTGCGCTTTCACTTTGTAAACACTGTGTGTGTACTTCTGCAGTGATGTAGGATGATTTTGAAGTTGAAGGAGAAAATGAGATAAGAGTTTTTTGACATACCCTAACTGTATTGAACCGGCACAGAATTCACACAGAGAAAGACAAGACAAGCATTTGAGGTTAAAAAGTATAAAAATTGTACTTTTTTTTTTTTTTTTAGAAAATAACCGATCGTTTCGCTAGATAAGACCCTTATTCTTCCTTGGCTGGGATCGTTTAGAGCCCTTTGAAACTGCATTTAAACTACATTTTGGAAGTTCAGACTCGCAGGCACAATTGAAGACCACTATTTGAAGAAAAATCCTGACATGTTCGCCTAAAAAACATAATTTCTTTACAACTGAAGAAAGAAAGACATGAACATCTTGGATGACAACGGGGTGAGTAAATTATCTGTAAATTTTTGTTCTGAAAGTGGACTAATCCTTTAAAGGGTTATTCTACGCCAAAATGAAAATTCTGTCATTAATCACTTACCCACAGCTTTTCTGGGTCTTGACAGTGGTATTTACCTGGCAGTCAACAGGAGAATCACAAACCTCTGGGTTTTCATCCAAAATATATGAACGAAGCTTTCACGGGTTTGGAACGACATGTGGGTAAGTGATTAATGACAAAATTTTCATTTTGGGGTGGAGTAACCCTTTAAGTTCACATACTTGTTTCTCCAAAAATCAATGCTACAACTAGTTATTCTACATTGAACTGTGTGTTCTGTGTCAGAATGTCTGTTTTTGCTTTGGTCTTTGTGACTCTCCCTACTGCCAATTTACCCAATAGCATTTCAACACCCCAGGTTGCCATTTAGCGCAAAACTCAATGTACTGCACCCATGGAAGCCAGCCAACAAACTGGTTCAGTGATTGCAGATTCTACCCAACCTAAAAAGACTCAGCATACATCTAAAGAGCTCTATGACCAGAGGAATATTGAAACACGGAAAATTCATCAACATACAGCGTAAGGCTCTTCGGCTTCCATTGTCAATTGCGCTCATTCCTCTTGTATGTCCTAATCTGGCAACTCATGTGAGTTGATCTGAGGAGGAGGGGGTGGGAGAAATCTCTCCAATATTTTGGAATATAACTGCAGTACCCATTTCAACCACTAGTTCTAGAAATGTCTTTGTGTAGGTTGTGCACTTGCAGACTGGGTGAGGTATTATGTGAATCACACCAGTATTATGTGTCAAGCACTGGAAAAGCATTCAAGAGTGTGAAAATAAAGCTCAAACTAAACTAACAGGCTGTACAGCATATTGATTGTGTTACTTATAAACTAATTAGGCATGCTGAGAACTTTGAGCAGAGGAAAGTGAAAGAACATAAATGTGTCCAATCAGAAATATCACAGATTTTTTTTGAAGATCAAGTTTTTCATGATTTGTGAGTTTGGTTCTATTTTTGGATTTGTTCTGTTACCCATAATCTAGAATTTCCTTATGGTAACAGGTCTATCACGTATGACATATTACTTTATTTATTTATAGCTTCGCTTTTTCAACTTACCTATGGGAAATCCCAAAGCAAAGTCATTACTCTGTGTGGCAAATATGGAGAACAAGCCAGCTTTGGAGAAACGGCTCTCTCTGTTTGCCACCAAAAGTGTGAGTACACACACAGAGAAGAACACAGTCACTTTAGCCACCAAAATACTGAAGAAAAAAGGCCAGATTACATCCCCGAAATCCAGCAGCACCATGTTTTTGAAAAGCAGGGCTGGAAGCGCAAACTTGGACACAAAGCTGCCCAGTCCTTTAGCTTGTGTAGCCGGGATGATGTTTGCACGGCCTGCGACGTATCCACAGAGAATGATCCCAAAACACTCAAGCAGGGCTGGAAGGAGTTGGTCAATTGACATGCTGGGTGGGACGGAGTGGGGGTCAGATCCATCTCTGCTGATGAAGATGGGGCTTTTAACCGACAGATCAGCCATTTTCAGACTGACTACAGTCCCCTCATTACACTCTGAAAGTAAAGAGTAAAAAGTTCTTTAGTTTATTTAAATATTATGTGGCTTTTTTTATTAGAATACAATATATAACAGTCACATCTACTGAATATGTAAATGTGTTTCTAACCAAATGTTTTGCATTGCATTGACTATGAATATAAGAAGAGTTCAGATGCAAAACCAGCTAAAAGCCATCTCGGTCAAAAAAAAGATAATGATACTAAGTGAATGTTCCTGACACACAGTACAAGTCCATCAAATACTTTTACTTCCAACTTGCTAATTTTCAGCCTCAGCCCAATCAGAAGTGCCAGTACTTACATAGAAACCTATACAAAGTAGCCAGAAAGAAATGCTCATTTTAAAGAAATACGTCAGATGGATTTAGCTGGTTTTGCATCTGAACTCTTCATATGCAGAGATAGTCAAATGCTGGTATGAAGTCAAACTCCTTATAAAGCCACATGAATTTCTAAGGCATTTGAATTATCATCATGATGAAAACTTTGCTAAACAGACCGCTGTACAAAATATTCCACATCTTCTACTGTCTCATTGATAGTTGAGCCATTTAGCGCAATATACATACATACATACATATACACACACATATATATATATATACATACATACATATACACACACACATATATATATATATATATATATATATACACATATATACATATATACATATATATATATATATATATATATATATCGAGATACACCTATTTGAATATATGGGATCTGAGGGTGCAAAAAAATCAAAATATTGAGAAAATCACCTTTAAAGTTGTCCAGATTAAGCTCTTACTAATGCATATTACTAATCAAAAATTAAGATTTGATATATTTACATTACGGATTTTACAAAATATCTTCATGGAACATGATCTTTACATAATATGCATAAGATTTTTGGCATAAAGAATCAATAATTTTGATCCATACAATGTATTTTTGGCTATTGCTACAAATATACCCCAGCGACTTAAGACTGGTTTTGTGGTCCAGGGTCACACACACACACACACACACACACACACATATATATATATATATATATATAGATAAATATATAATAAATATTATATATAAATATTAAATATCAAATAATATATACACACACACATGGAAATATGTTTTTAGTAAAACCCTACACCCCAAAACTGCTGTACCATAATACAATGATGGCATCAGATGGTAGCACCATGGTACTGAATGATTACCATATTTACGTAACTTTATGTATTTACTCCAAGATCGTGCCATCATACTAAATATCTACTTGCGGTACTTTCTTGTACTAGTCAGCAAAATTTCCGCATTGCCACCTGAAATTGCCATCTGAAAAACACCTGAATTTACTTTAGATGTAGCGGGTTGTGTATGTCCAGTAGTAAGTTGTTGACAGACTCACCGGATCAGCTGATTCCTGTAAATCCGATCTAATGTGTGACAAACACACAAACACACTTTCACTCATGCTGTCTCATTCAGATGACTTTGAGAAGTGAACTCAGCTCCATGACAGCTCTTCCGCTTCGGGTCTGCTCACCTCTGCTCTCAGTGTTGTAAGCATGTGTCTTGTTATCTGAGTAGTAACACACACCGCTGCAGTGAAGTAACCATCACACAAACTTGAGCTCGCCAATAGAAAGCGGCCAAGATTGTGCGCATGCGCACATCAGCAGGGACCTTTCACGTGGTGCTTTGCATAAGCCCAAAACAGACTTGATATGGAAACTTCCTTTATTAAAAGCAAATATGAAGTCTCACAATTATATAGAAATAATATTTACATTCTAATGTATTTATTCTGACAAACTGAACAATTCGTCGTTAATTCCTACTTGAATTTGACAGCTTACAAAACAGAATCAATACAAGTTCTTGTTATGACCGATAGAGGGCAGCGTTTCTCTAAGTGAAGGATTTACAATATATTGCTAATTTGGAACTTTTTACTTAGGATTTTTGGTCGAACTTAATTGTTTGGGCCACTGAGCAGTTTGTGTGTAAGAAAAATAAGACTTTTATTAAGCAGCTTCAAATACATGAATGTAAAAGAACAACACATACAATCAAATATACCTTTAGGCTGCTAAATAAGGTCCTTGGCTGAATTCAGAATTTGGAAAACACTGTACAGAACAGAAAATACAGGCTATTTCACATAATTGGAATACAAAGCAGAATATATTGTAAGGTTATGCTCATTGACGTAAATGTTTATACAAGAAAGCTCTCACACAAATTGCACCCCATACAAAAGATTTGAATCACTAAATCTTGCAAATTGGCAAATTTAGTCATTGTTCCATCCTCAGAAGCACTCATTGTATCAGCCTTGTTAACACAACTTTGCTTTTCAAATGGCCTGATGAAACATGTTTCCTTTCAGCGAATGAGATTACATCTTTATTAGACTGAGTGGTTGAAGGAATGGCAGTGTGGCAACTTTCAGTGGGTTTGTTAGAAGTTTGCATTGCTTACAGCTGTATAGGCTACACTTTCTTGATTATAGCATCTTTAATATACTGTAAATAAATTCTGTACCTATTTTATTATTTCCTATATGGTATTTATCTTCATTTATCGTCATCTTCAGCTGATGATATTCACAGCGTTATACTATTTGGCACAAGCTGATTGATTCATATTGCATACGCAGACAATAAGCTTTCTGCTTTACATTTAAATAGCTGCACGCTTTCAGAGTTTCTCTGAAGCCCTCCACGACCCCAGCTCCACCCATTTAGGTTACAGGTTAATTACAGGTTATTTTATATGCTACTTGTATGCTATATGCTACTTGCTATATGCTACTTGTGCAGCAGCAACAGTATGTCTTAAATGCTCACAGCACCGTATTGGCATATATATTGGCACTAGCAAGTTCCTGTATGTGCTTTGCAGCAGCAGCAGCAGCAGCGATAATCTACAATAACAGTAACACCATAATTATCATCTTTGTGGGGACATTCGGACCCCACAATGTATGTTATACCTGGACACACACAAAATGTCTTCATTTCAAATTGTAGATGAAATTAATTAAAACAAACTTTCTTAGATAATGACAGAATGCACTTTAATTTCCATATATGGACATATTTCACCCCAAATGATTAAATTGCATAAAACAGTGATTTAAAAAAATGCAAATAAAAGTTAAAAACATTCATGTTTTCACAAGTTCCTGAGTCTCATTCAGCAGATGAACATCCAGCTCACACTATGTACTGTCAAAGCATTTTATCTGGGAATTGGTGGCAAGGGTGGCGCCCCTCTGTCTCTCATTCCTGAAATACAAATGCATATAGATTCAAACTGATCAAATGGATTATTCTCACATTAAAACACTGAAATATTGCATGAAAAATATGCAAATCAAGACAAGTTTGGACAGCATAATAGTAAAACAACACACACTGAACAATAGCATTTAAAACAATTACTTATTATAATTCTGTACAATATATTACAGTGCTCACCTTTGCCACCAGCTTTGCTGGGGTAAGACTTAGAGAAGGAGACGTACGGCTCTGGTGGGGGTAATTCAGACAGAGGGTGGAAGGGAAACCTCATCCCCCACTCATCTAAAGGAAAAGAATACAATAGAATATGCACAGCCAAAGAGAGTCAGTCAATAATAATTGTATTAGCACTCAGATTTTCAATAGCATAAACATATTGAGTCAGTATTTCTATCAACATCATGCTGTGTCTGCTATCCATAGACGTTAAAGGGACAGTTCACCCAAAATTATTCAAAATTATCCTCATGTTGTTCCCTGTATGACTTCTGCATAAAAAAGCTATGAAGAATGTAGGTAATCAAAATTATTGTTATTGTATTTTTTGTCAATACAATGAATGTCAGTGGGAACCAAAACTCTTTAATTAGCAACATTCTTCAAAAATATCATCTTTTTTTGTTTGTTTGTTTGTTTACATTTCACAGAAGAAAGAAAGTCATACATGTTTGGAACAACATGCGGGTGAGTAAATGATGAGAGAACTGTCATTTTTGGGTAAATTATTCCATTAAGTGAAATCTTGTTAAACTGACCAACAAGATGTTTTCTTTTTCTGTTAAAACACTTTCTCCTATTCCAGAAAACCTTTGTATTGTTGACCTATAGCTTCCCACTTTCTCATAAGCAGATAGAAGGTTCTTGTGGCAGTCATACCTGCGGCAGGTGGAGGAGGGCACTGGAAGCCATTGATGGTGTCAGGGGGTGGTGGAGGAAAACTTGGCCCTCTGGGAGGGTCTGGGGGTAGAGGGGGTCGGCCTGATCCACCGGCACGATTAGGAGGAGGTACGGGGGGAGACGTTCCTCTGCCTCCTCCTCCAGTGGGTGGAGGTGGTAGGGGACCTGAAGGGGAGGTCCAGTCACAAAATGATGAGTCCGCAGAACAACAATACAATTTCTCATTCCCAAACCTCATAACTGTCATCTGAACTTCCTCATACCTGACCGTATGGATGAGCTCCTTCCTGATGGAGGCGGCCTCTCATTGGGTGGTGGTGGCAGTGGGCTGGAGCCTCCTCCTCCTCCTCGTCCAGGTGGTGGTGGAGGAGGAAAGTTGTTTCTCGGAGGGCCTCTAGTGTTGGGCTCGTCCCTTGGGGATGGTGGGATGGGTGGTGCCCCTCCTCTTGCTGGAGGTAAGGATGGAGGCGGATTACCCATAGGCCTCTGAGAACTCACTGGTTTACACTCAGTTGATGGTGGCGGTGGTGGTAGTGCTCCATCTCGAGAAAATGACGCTCTGCCTCCTCCGGTGGGTGGAGGAGGGGGAGGGAAGTCATCTGAGGGCCTGCTTGGGATTGTGGGTAATGGCGGCCGGGCACTTGCGGGCATTGGGGGTGGAGGGAAGGAAGACTGGGAATCCCTTGGTTGCGGAGGAAGGCTTGGACGTCTGCCCGGCTGGCTAGGGGGAGGTACAGAAACTGAGGAGCTTGGCGGTCGACCTCCAGGTAGAGGTGGTGGGCCGCTAGGAGAACTGTGCTGGGGTGAGCGTGATGAGGACGGTACAGGTGGGGGTCCGGCCCTCCCGGGAGAAGGTCGTCCCGCGGATGGGAGTGGGGGTCTGCTTCCTGCTGGGGTGCTGGGTGCTGGGAATCTCCCTGCTGTAGAAGGCATCGGTGGTCTTACTGCTTTAGTGGCATCATAAAACAAAGAACATGAAGAAGAGTTTCAAGTATAGCACATTTCAGTTTTTGTCACAATTCAAACAATATAAGGATTAAATTCTTATTTAATTACAATTTAATTACATTATATAAGTAAAGCATAGCATAGTATAGTATAATATAGTATAAACATTTTGATTTCAATTTTTGTCACAATGCAAAAGAATTTATAATTAGGAAATTTAAGAAATTTATTTTTATAAACTGTTATTTTATTAGTATAGTACACTACAGTACAGTATAGTGAATGTGCATAGTGTGCATTATATAAACATCTTGATTTCAATTTTCATTACAGATAGGATTAAATTATAAATACAAATAGAATTATTATTATTACAGTGTATAATATAGTACAGTAGAGTATAGTATAGCAAGTATTACAATGCAAAAATAATAGGATTAAATTATAAACAGCATAAATATAACTACTAGTAGAAATATTTGTTGTTGTTTTATTGTTTATTGTAATGCAATATTAAATGCTTATAAATATGATTAATTTTGGATGATTACCAGGGTTTCCTGATGATTTCAGTCTTGGCATTCCACCCTGAAACAGTCCACCCATTCCACCTGGAGCTCCGCCCCCAAACCCTCCACCTCCTCCTCCCCCTCCTCCTCCACCTCCTTTGGGTTCTGCGTAAATTAAAAACATTATCAATAGATATATTATGATCATAAGAATTCATTCTTCAGAATGTCTTTGGCTCTACACTCTTAAAAATAAAAGATATATATAGTAGTCAACATTTGAAGTGGATCAAAACCTTTCATCAAAGTTGTCCTAAAACCAAAACAATACCCATTCTTGTCTTAGGACAACTTTGATGAACATTTTTGATCCACTTAAAATGTTGACTACTGTATACACACACACACACACACACACACACACACACACACAAAATATGATACAAAGTATATTGCAGACAAGAAAGGTAAACTCACTGTCCAGCACTGGGGCGCTGCGATCATTGGTGACGGTTTTCTTCAGTCGAGCTCCTTTGCCGATATCTGATAGTAAAGCATTTCTCCCTTGCTGCTCTGATCTGCTCAGATTTGGCTTCTCTGTGTTTGCCTAGTGAAAGTTAATTTCAATCAGACAGACTCCATAAACAAACACACATTGCCACCAACTCAAAATAGCTATTGAGCCTTGAATAGCAAGAACTTGGAATAGAATTATAGAGTATGCTACAGAATTACACATGCTACAGGTGTGCATTTGTGACCACACGGTTTAAATAGAAGTAAAAAGGTTGGTATTCGATTTTGGTTACATGGTTTCTTGACATAAAAAGTGTGCCCAGTGCTATTTTCTAGTTATCAGTTATTTTGACAACATAAATAAAGACTTCCAAAACAAAGATTCACATATAATGTACTCACCCCCTTGTCATCCAAGATGTTTATGTCTTTCTTTTCTCAGTGGTAAAAAAATAGTTTTTTGAGGGAAACATTTCTGCATTTTTCTCCATACAATGGACTGATATGGTGCCCTGATTTTGAACTTCCAAAATGCAGTTTAAATGCGGCTTCAAACGATCCCAAATGCAGTTGTAAACGATCCCAGCCGAGGAAGAAAGTTATGCTTATCTAGCATAACGATCGGTTATTTTCATTAAAAAATAAAATTTTTAACCTTGTCTTGCCTTGCTCTCCCTGAACTCTGTGTATTCTGGCTCAAGACAGTTAGGGTATGTCAGAAAACTCCAATCGTATTTTCTCCCTCAACTTCAAAAATCATTTTAAAATCATCCTACAATGCTGCAGAAGTACCGACCCAGTTTTTGCAAAGTAAACATGCAAAGAAGATCAATAACCCTTAACAAAAAAGGTAAAACAGCAATATAGGACGATTTTGAAGTTGAGGGAGAACATGAGATGGGAGTTTTTCGACATACCCTAACTGTCCTGAACTGTCCTGAACAGTCCAGGCAGAGTAAGACAAGATAAGCGTTTGGCATTAAAAAGTATATAAATGGTATTATTTTTATTAAAATAACTGATCGTTACGCTAGATAAGACCCTTCTTCCTCGACTGGGATCATTTACAACTGCATTCAAAATCGAAGTTCCAAAATCGGGGCACCATATCAGTCCATTATATGAAGAAAAATGCTGAAATGTTGAAAGACATGAACATCTCGGATGACAAGGGGGTGAGTAAATAATTTGTAAATTGTTGTTCTGGAAGTGGACTTCTCCTTTAATGGTAGTGATGTTAAAGTCATGTAAAGTTGTATGACGAACAACATGTAACGTGAGAATCATAATCTTGTGTTGGTCACAGAGCTTTTTTCTGCAATAATCAAATATCATGTTATTGGGTTTTTGTTGAGGAAACCAGGTTGATGCAAACTAAGGGATGGCCTACAAAAACGTCATCATTGCAATGCTGTATTTCTACATGTCTGAGACTGAAGGTAACGGTTTAAGAACATTGTCCTCCTTTGGTTGGTCTGACAGTTCGTTACTAGTAATTTAAAGTGGTAAAATACGGTGTCTTCAGCAGTAACCTTGTGAAATGAAATTATATAAATCATATAAATTATTTAAAAGCCTGTTCCTGTTTCCTGAAAACAAATGCACAACCTGTAGACTCACATGTATGTGCGAACAGATACTAGTTTGTACAAGTGAACTATATGCTCCAGTATAAATATTTGATATTTAAGTTCTAAGTTAAGCTATTCATCAACATATGTATGGTCCCATACCAATGCAAATGTTGGAGGAGGACCAGGAGGGGGCGGCGGTGGTGGTCCAGGCATATTTCCTCTGCTTTCTTTCTAACCTAAACAACTGAGAGCACACAAATGAAAAAAACACACATCAGTAACAACCAATCAAGCAATCAGCAAGCAGTGTTGGGAAGATTACTTGGGAAATGTAATAGGTTACAGATTGCCCTATTTAAAATGTAACATTTTTTTTTTTTTAATAATTTAATTACACATTTTATTGTCAGTAACTGTAACAGATTACAGTTACATTTATTTTGTAATTAAATTAGGTAATTCCATTACATGTAACTAGTTACTGCCCAACGCTGACAACAAGCAAGTTGATAAATGGAGGAAGTGTCACACTAGCACGTCCTCTGAAGACACATACCTCATCTTCAATCCTAAGCTTTTGTTGCAATTTCCAAGTTGCAAAGTAACAGACATGGTATCACATATAGAGTCATATGTACACACATACTTCAAACAATATGAAAGCAGCAAAATAGCAGGTGTTCACTATCTTAGGGTGACACATAAGCAAATTAATAAATAACACTTTATCTGCTACAAATAATTAGCATGTGGAGTATATTTTGCTCAGTCCATGCTCAGTTTTTATCCTATATGTATTTTTAGGAAACATAAAACACAACTTTTGGTTTATGTTGTACAAACCACCAACAGCAAAAGGACTTTCATAATAAGGGCTATTCATAACTGAACAGGCGACAGCTGTGACCCGATTACTCATGTGCATCACTGTGGATATTTTACACGGGCAGTAAAATCATGACGTGCTGCTCGTGTCTCTTCAATTTTAAGGGCCTTTAAACATATGCTGGCACTCATTTCCTTTTAATAGCAGAACTGCTACCGAAATACACAAGAACCACACAACAAACCAAAACCAACCCTTGGTATTTAACACTACCTACCAACACCCCAGCATCCTCCCAGAACACCCTGTCAAACTGAAAGTGTCAATCAACTCACAACACTCAGGCAACTAGTCAGTACAACTTAACGTAAAATGTCAGCATGTGAGCAATAGGTTTGTATTTCATCTTCAGCAAAGTAAAAGCTTACTGTCTATCTGTATGCTTTGTTATCCCAAAAAAAAGACCAAAAAAATAAAAACAAAAAACCTGACCTGTTTCACACTTAAAAATGGTTAAAGGAGTTGCTAAACTGTCAAACGCTCTTATCTCCTTCTAAAGTGATCACACTGCAGCCAATGACTTCCTGACACTAGCAGAAATGCAAAGAAACACACTCCACATCTCGCTCTTCACCTAGAAACATGGTCCAAACACACACAAACTGCTTAATTTGCAACTTCATTGCAGATTATGTGATGACCTTCAGATGGTCCATGTACAATCCAGTAGATGGTCACTTAAACCCCCTGCAAAGTCAAAGTGGCCTACGTGCAGAACACAAGTACACATTCTTCGAACTGGTGCGCAAATATAGAAAAGTAGGTCCTACTTTATATTAGGTGGCTTTAACTACTACGTACTTACATCAGGAAATAAGTACAATGTACTTATTGTGTTCATATCGTATTGCAAAACACTTTTGCTGCTACTGAGGTGGGATACAGAAAAGATTAGAAATAGGTTTGGTGGTATGGGTAGTTTAAGGGTAGGTTAAGGTGTCAACAGTGTCTTTATAAATATAATCGCAGAAAATAATTACAGATGTAATTATTATTTTTTCAATATAAGTGCATATGTATGTATACAAAAAGTGCATTGTATCAAATTATTCATTTAAATGTAAATAATACTTATAAAGCCACCTAATATAAAGTGGGACCAAAAAGTATTTTTTGAGAACAAAATGCTCATTTTTCTGACCAATTTAAATGAAAATATGAATCAGGGATGAGAGAACATTTCCAAACATCAGTAAATCATTCTGCCACTCGGTGAAGACAATTCTAAAACTTTTAAAGATTCTAAATTTCAAAGTTTTTTCAATTTCTAATTTCTAATTATTTAAAAAGTGTATCATAATCTTGTGAACACGAATGTTTATAAATCAATGCATTAATTTAAGTAGATTAATAATATTTATTTTTTAATAAACAGTCAAATGTTTTAAATAGCCATTTTTAATAAATAAATGTTTTATTATTTTAAAAGTTGAGAAATGGCATTTTCATTTGAAATTTAATATTTTTGTGGAAACTGTGCTTTTTTTTCAGGATGCTTTAATGCATAGAAACTTCAAAAGAACAACAATTAATTGAAATTGAAACTTTTTACACATTTAACAGTTTTTACTGCCACTTTGAACCATATTTAGTGCAGCCTTGCTTGATAAAATAAATAAATAAATAAATACTTCTGACTGACCTCCAGAATATTGAAAGTTAGTGTATATTCAACGTTGCTCTATAAGGACAAATGTGCTACAATATAGTTACATTTTTTGCTTATTTTCTTGAGACATTATTTTACATTTCTTTTAAATATTTACATTCAAATTCATATGTATCCTGCTCTCCATTTGTGAAAGAAGGTCAGTTATTACATACATTAAATCCAAAGATGCACATAATTTGCATTGAAAATGCAGCTTTTGCAATGTAGTTATTTTAGTTTTGTTCAGAAGCTCTGAGAAAACCAAGAGAGTGAGCTACATTTCCTCTGTTGAGTTTCCTCTGTGGTTGAGCACTGTTAGAAAACCAGCAGCTTAAAATGAAACACCAACATTCATCCATCCATCAATGGATGCTCACTAGCCTTTACAGGACACCGTGTCACTCCCTCACAAGCTTCACTCCTTCATTTTTACACTTAAAGAAACACTCACCTGTGTCGGAGCATTTGGAGCCACCAGATCCAAGGTTTTGTACAAAGTTGCGCTTCACTTCCTATCTGCAACTGCACAGACCAATCAGAGTCTGCAATGGTGCTGCGATGAGTTTTAATGCAAGAGAAGGGGCTGATGATGGCAGCATGCAAACGATTGTGACCACATGCGTTTCCTCACACAGTGTCTGTGAAAGAGTGAGATTAGCCAGGCGAGGGCTCTTATGAGCTCCACTACTGAGAACATTAACAGAAACAGGAACCAAATGACTAATTTGGAGAAAATAGATCTGACGCTGGTCTCGCCTGCTGCTCACACTGAGCTTGTTCTTAAAATCGGCCCTCTGTGAACATTTTAGTGCACATATACACTGAATGTATGGGTTTGGTATCACTGGAGTCATCATTAATTTAGATATTCTCAGTGTGGTCCATTCGGTTTAGTTAAGACGTGACTGAAAAGCACATTTCTGTGAAATAAGTTTATGACTGAAAAAGAGATGTTGTGCACAAGATCCAGACAGTATTTTGACACTTAAAATATCTGAATGTCACTGCGTTAGATGCAAAATGTCTTTGTGCTCAAACAGTGCAAGAGGTTTTCTCAAAACTAACTTCACCTTTCTGAGTCATTTTTGCTCAGTGACTTGTAATCAGCTGGTGTCAGGTTTGCTGAATTTGGAAAGCACACTATCTGTATAATGCTATTTCAGTTAGCAAAGTTCACACAGTAAAACCACTTAAGTAAATAATCACATTAACATACACTACCATTCAACAGTTTGGGTCTGTGAGATTTTGTAATGGTTTTGTCTCTTAAACATGGCTACGTTTATTTGACCAAAAATACAATAAAATCAGTAATACTGTGAAATATTATTATTAGTTTTCAATTTTAATACATTATAAAATGTCATTTATTCCTGTGATGCATCATACAAAGCTTAATTTTCTGCATCGTCTTCAATGTCACGATTCACAATACCAAATTTACTGTCATTTATAAATATTTAAGCGTGGTTTCAGTGTCTAAATGCTTGTGGGTTCGTGTCATAACTCCTGATTTTTATAAAGTAAACATATAAATTAGATATTGTGGTAACACTTTACAAGAAGGTTCCATTAGTTAATATATTAACTAGCATGAACAAATAATGAACAGTTTATTACAGTATTTATTCATCTTTCTTAATGAAAAGTTGACTTTCAGAACCAACATTTACTCACACCCTTGTCATCCAAGATGTTCATGCCTTTCTTTCTTGAAATTACTTTTTTGTGGAAAACGTTTCAGGATTTTTCTCCATATAGTGGACTTCTATGGTGCCCGTGAGTTTGAACTTCCAAAATGCAGTTTAAATGCAGCTTCAAAGGACTCTAAACAATCCCAGCCGAGGAAGAAGGGTCTTATTTATAGTGTAACGACTGATTTTCCAAAAAAATTGACAATTTATATACTTTTTAACCTCAAATGCTCGTCTTGTCTAGCTCTGTGTGAACTCTGTGTAATCCGGGTCAATACAGTTAGGGTATGTTAAAAAAACTCCCATCTCATTTTCTTCTCCAACTTCAAAATCGTCCTACATCACAGTTTTACCTTTTTTTGTAAAGAGCGTTTTGTCTTCTTTGCATGTTCACTTTGTAAACACTGGGTCGTTACTTCTGCAGTGATGTAGGATTAATTTAAAGTTGGAGGAGAAAATGAGATGGGAGTTTTTTGACATACCCTAACTGTATTGACCCGGATTACACAGCGTTCAAGCAGAGCTAGACAAGATGAGCATTTTAGGTTAAATAGTATATAAATTGTTTTTTGTTTTTTTTTGTTTTTTTTAGAAAATAACTGATTGTTTCACTAGATGAGACCCTTCTTCCTCAGCTGGGATGATTTAGAGCCCTTTGTTCAAGAAGTGAACTTCTTTAACTAATGTTAACAAACACAACTTTTGATTTTAATAATGCATTAGTAAATGCTAAAAATAACATTGGGATTAATAAATTCTGTAAAAGTATTATTAATGCTTAATTCTTGTTAACTAAAGTAGTTAACTAACGTTAACTAATGAGCCTTATTGTAAAGTGTTTCAGATATTGTTAGTTATATTTCAAGATGAACATTTACCAAACTGAAGCAGGTATCAAATATGATACATCAGGTTTTTGCAGAACATTTATTTGTTCACTATATATTTTGACCCCCATAATAAAACCTACAGAGCTTTAATCATTAAATAAGCATTTACATATCATCTTAATAAGACACATTTTTAGAAGATATTGAGTGACCTGATATTTACATGGATTTTATGTAAATAGTCTTATAAGCAGTGTTGTGGGTGACGAATTACAAGTAACATGAGTACAGTTATGTAATCACTAATCAGATTACTTTTTAATTCACAAGAAAATATCAGTTACGTTTTCAAATAAGTAACGCTACTTTGTTTTTCCATTTATTGACTGACAAGTCTTCTGACCCCATCTTGAGAGAAATCGGTACAAAGTACATCACGAATCTGGTCGGTGTCCTGCAGTCCGCTCACCACCAGATGTCACTCTCACCCCATCATCACACTCTGACTCTTGTACCACACCCCGGACTACATCTCCCGTCATGCATCACGCTGATTGCGTCAGCACATGTGACCAATCAGCAGCACCATAAAAGCCCCGGTCTTTCCCCATGCTAGTCACGGATTGTTGTTGTATTGTTGTTTTCCCATAGTTTAGCGTTTCCTAGTTCCTAGTTCCTAGTTCCCAGTGTTTTGTTCTCCTACCTGGTTATCTCATTTTTCGTCTGTCTAGCCGCCTGCCATTTTGGACTATCTCTCGTTATTGGATTATTCTCTACGATTGCCTGTGATATTCCTGTCTGCTCCTGCTTTTACCCTGCCTGTACGACCATGTCTTTGTCTCGCCCCTTCAATAAAAGCTCGCGTATGGATCCGCTCGCCTCTCGCCTCTCATTCCCGGTTACAGAACAATCCTTCAACAAGGATCCAGCAGCCCAGAACCCCGCAGTACAGATCATGCTCCTCAAGCAAGGTGAGCGACCAGTTGAGGAGTATGTTGTGGACTTTTATGCTTTAGCACGTCAGACTTCGATGAGTGATTTGTGTCTGATGATATTTTTCCGTGGAGTGCTCTCTGAACCTTTCGGCTCCTTAATGCCAATGTATCAGCCCCATTGGACGATAAGCCAATATCTGAACATTGCACTCCAGATCAGCGGTTCCTCGCTCACCGTGGGTGTCGCGGGGAAGCAACGCAACATCGCGGTAATGCCGGCCGCGCAACCCGCCCCTGTAATGGCGGCCGTGCCGGTGCGCGCTCACAAGATGGCGGCGACGGCGGAGCCCGTTCACAAAATAGCGGCGACTGCGGTGCCCGTTCACAAGATGGCGGCGGCGCCGGCGCGGACGCGCGCTCACAAGATGGCGGCGACGGCGGAGCCCGTTCACAAGATGGCGGCGAGAACAGAGCTCCGTCACGTCACAGCCGCCATACCAGAGCCATATAAAGTTGCAGCTGCATTTCCTGAGTCAAGTCAAGTTCCCAAGTCAAGTCAAGTTGCAGCTGTGTTTCCTGAGTCAAGTCAAGTTTCCAAGCCAAGTCAAGCTACAGCTGCTGTCCCGGAGTCAAGTCAAGCTACGGCTGCCGTTCCAGTGTCAAGTCAAGCTACGGTTCTTGTTCCTGTGTCAAGTCAGGTTAAAGCTGTGTTTCCTGTGTCAAGTCAAGTTACAGCCATCTTTCCTGAGCCAAGCACTGTCAAGATGGCTGCCACGCCAGAGCCACTGCACAAGATGGCTGCCACGCCAGAGCCACTGCACAGGATGGCTGCCACGCCAGAGCCACTGCACAAGATGGCTGCCATGCCAGAGCCACTGCACAGGATGGCTGCCACGCCAGAGCCACTGCACAAGATGGCCGCCGTCTCCAAGCCACTCCACAAGATGGCCGCCATTCCTGAACCTGTGGTCAGCACCCGGACGCCACCTGTGGTCATGATGGCCCACGTGCTGGACTCACCCCTAATGACGGTATGGGCAGCTAAAATGGCGCTGCTTCATGCCGTGGCGGCTACCCCTGGGTCAAGTCAAGACACAGAGTCAAGTCAAGACACAGAGTCAAGTCGAGACACAGAGTCAGGTCAAGACACAGAGTCAAGTCAAGACACAGAGTCAAGTCAAGCCAAAGCTGTCGTTCTCCATGAGTCAAGCCAAGACACAGCCGTCGTTCTCCATGAGTCAAGCCAAGTCACAGCTGTTCCCCACGAGTCAAGTCACGTTACAGTTGTTGTTCCTGAGCCAAGCCATGTTGTTCATGAGTCAAGTCCCGTTACAGCGGATCTCCATGAGCCAAGCCAGGTTACAGCAGATCCTCATGAGCCAAGTCAAGCTGCTGCTGTTATTCCAGAGCCAAGTCAAGCTTCAGCCGCTGCTCCAGAGTCAAGTCAGGCTACAGCTGTAGCTTCCAAGTCCAGTCAAGCCTCCAAGTCCAGTCAAGCCTCCAAGTCCAGTCAAGCTTCCAAGTCCAACAACGTCAAGGCGGTCGTTCCTGCGTCAAGCAACGTCAAGGCGGTGGTTCCTGAGTCAAGCAACGTCACAGCCGTGGTTCTTGAGTCAAGTAAAGTCATTGATCTTCACAAGCTCTTCAAGATCTTCAAGTCACCGCTGGGCTTCACGTGTCAGATCAAGTCACTGCTGAACTCCATGAGCCAAGTCAAGACACCGTTGATCTCCATGAGTCAAATCAGGTCACCGCTGATCTTCACGAGCCAAGTCAAGTCACCGCTGATCTCCAAGAGTCAAGTCAGTTCACTACTGATCTTCACGAATCAAGTCAAGTCACAGCCAATCTCCACGAACCAAGTCACGTCCTGCCCGATGGCTCAGAGCCCCATCATGCCTCGTCTGACCGCCCAGAGTCAAGTCACGCCTCGTCTGACCGCCCACAGTCAAGTCACGCCTCGTCTGACCCTCCAGAGCCCCGTCACATCTCGTCTATCTGTCTAGAGCCTCACCATGTCTCGTCTGACCGCCCAGAGTCAAGCCACGTCCCGCCTGACCGCTCTGAGTCAAGTCACGTCCCGCCTGACGGCCCAGAGCCTCTCCATGTTTCATCAGACCTCCCAGTGCCTCGTCATGTCTCGTCTATTTGTCTAGAGCCAAGTCACGTCTCGTCAGACCTTCCAGAGCCGTGCCATGCCTCGTCTGACATCCCAAGATCACGGCCTATCAGGATGGCCGGCGTGCTGGACCCACCACTAGCATCAGTGAGGGCAGCGAACATCCCAGTGGCATCAATATTTTCTAGACCCAGCTTTAAAGAGGTCCTGCCACCTGCCACTGCTCTTCCCGTAATGGCGGTTGCCATTTGGTGTGTGTGGTCTGCACACTGTGCTTCTGAGGTCACATCTGTTCACAAGTCCGCCCCTGAGATCACGTCTGTTCTCAAGCCTGCTCTAGTGCTCCCGCCTGGTCACAAGTCTGCTCCAGAGCTCCCGCCTGATCTCAAGTCTGCTCGAGGTCCTGCCTGAGCCTGCTCTGATCTCAAGCCTGCTCCAGACGCCCTGTCTCAGCCTCCCCTCGGCCGCGGCTGTAGATCATTAATCTCAAACTCTGCTTCTCCCTTTCTCCTGTCTGCCTCCTCTGTCCCTGTTCTCCCCAGGTCCCAGTCCATTATGCGGGTTCCTGCTCAGCCCTGGAGGGCCCTGGCGCCTCCTGTTCTGCCCTGAAGGGCCTCGGCGCCTCCTGCTCTGCCTCCGGTTCCGTCCTGGAAGGTCCCGGTGCCTCCTGCTCTGCCCTGGAGGGCTCCTGCCCTCCTGCTCTTCTGTTTGTCTCCTCTATCCCTGCTCTCCCCAGGTCCCAGCCCATGACGCAGGTTCCTGCTCTGCCTCCGGCTCCGCCCTGGAGGGCTCCTGTGCCTCCTGCTCGGCCTCCGGCTCCGCCCTGGAGGGCTCCTGTGCCTCCTGCTCGGCCTCCGGCTCCGCCCTGGAGGGCTCCGGCACCTCCAGCTCCGCCTCCTGCTCCGCCCTGGAGGGCTCCTGCGCCTCCTGCTCCGCCCTGGAGGGCTCTTGCGCCTCCGGCCCCGCCCTGGAGGGCTTCTGCTCTGCCTCCGGCTCCGCCCTGGAGGGCTCTTGCTCCGCCTTCGGCCCCGCCCTGGAGGATATCTGCTCTGTCGGTCCTGCCTCAATCACCGGGCCCCCCACATGGACCTGGCCCTCCAGCCCTCGCCCTGTCTCGCTCCCGCCCCACCGCTCCCCTGGACTGTTGTTTCCTTCGAGCGTCTGGAAGCCGCTCCTTGGGGGGGGGCTATGTCACGAATCTGGTCGGTGTCCCGCTGTCCGCTCACCACCAGATGTCACTCTCACCCCATCATCACACTCTGACTCTTGTACCACATCCCGGACTACATCTCCCGTCATGCATCACGCTGATTGCGTCAGCACATGTGACCAATCAGCAGCACCATAAAAGCCCCGGTCTTTCCCCATGCTAGTCACGGATTGTTGTTGTATTGTTGTTTTCCCATAGTTTAGCGTTTTCTAGTTCCTAGTTCCTAGTTCCCAGTGTTTTGTTCTCCTGCCTGGTTATCTCGTTTTTCGTCTGTCTAGCCGCCTGCCTTTTTGGACTATCTCTCGTTATTGGATTATTCTCTACGATTGCCTGTGATATTCCTGTCTGCTCCTGCTTTTACCCTGCCTGTACGACCATGTCTTTGTCTCGCCCCTTCAATAAAAGCTCGCGTATGGATCCGCTCGCCTCTCGCCTCTCATTCCCGGTTACAGTACAAAGGCGTTGTGTGCACTGTGTAAACATGATGTTACTGTAGTTCGAGACTAAATGTGAACATGCATTAATTAATCTCACTTGCAAAAAAACAGATTCAGTATTCCTCAAAATTAATAAAAGCAGAGAAATGCAAACTCAGAATATGATATAACATAAATGTTAAATAACACTAATATCATTTATGCTTTATGCTTAATTATCCTTTACGTATCCAATTTTATTACCCAATGTCTTTGCTGCCATATTAATAAGCAAACATTATTTTAGATCAGGGGTGCCCAAACTCAGTCATGGAGGGTCGGTGTCCTGCAGAGTTTAGCTCCAACTTGCCTCAACACACCTGCCGGGAAGTTTCTAGCATAGTAAAGCCTTGATTAGATGCTTCAGGTGTGTCTAATTAGGGTTGGAGATAAACTCTGCAGGACACCAGCCCTTCAGGTCTGAGTTTGGGCAGCCCTGCTTTACATGAACAAACATTTCTTTTTATTTTTTATTTTTATTGCTGAAGAGTGTTGAATCATCTTCTCCTGCGTTCTACTATACAGACATGAATTTACTTTTCCTGCAGCCTGAGGCTTATTCATTTCACTTGTTGGTGTGAAAGGGTTTTTTGCCAAAAAATAGAACAAATAGGCCGACGTGCTGGACCCACCACTAGCATCAGTGAGGGCAGCGAACATCCCAGTGGCATCAATATCTTCTAGACCCACCTTTAAAGAGGTCCTGCCACCTGCCACTGCTCTTCCCGTAATGGCGGTTGCCATTTGGTGTGTGTGGTCTGCACACTGTGCTTCTGAGGTCACGTCTGTTCATAAGTCCGCCCCTGAGATCACGTCTGTTCTCAAGCCTGCTCTAGTGCTCCCGCCTGGTCACAAGTCTGCTCCAGAGCTCCCGTCTGATCTCAAGTCTGCTCCGGAGGTCCCGTCTGATCTCAAGCCTGCTCCAGACGTCCCGTCTGATCTCAAGCCTGCTCCAGACGTCCCGTCAGGTCTCAAGTCCGCTCCAGAGGCCTCCCCCGTCGGAGAAGCTGCGCCAATGCCTCCAGAGGTGTCAGCGCCGGCTGTAGAACCTCTTATGGAGGGGGCATTAACCTCAAAACTCTCTGCTTCTCCCTTTCTCCTGTCTGCCTCCTCTGTCCCTGTTCTCCCCAGGTCCCAGTCCATTATGCGGGTTCCTGCTCAGCCCTGGAGGGCCCTGGCGCCTCCTGTTCCGCCCTGGAGGGCCTCAGCGCCTCCTGCTCTGCCTCCGGTTCCGTCCTGGAAGGTCCCGGTGACTCCTGCTCTGCCCTGGAGGGCTCCTGCCCCTCCTGCTCTTCTGTTTGTCTCCTCTATCCCTGCTCTCCCCAGGTCCCAGCCCATGACGCAGGTCCCTGCTCCGGCTCCGCCCTGGAGGGCTCCTGTGCCTCCTGCTCGGCCTCCGGCTCCGCCCTGGAGGGCTCCTGTGCCTCCTGCTCGGCCTCCGGCTCCGCCCTGGAGGGCTCCGGCACCTCCAGCTCCGCCTCCTGCTCCGCCCTGGAGGGCTCCTGCGCCTCCTGCTCCGCCCTGGAGGGCTCTTGCGCCTCCGGCCCCGCCCTGGAGGGCTTCTGCTCTGCCTCCGGCTCCGCCCTGGAGGGCTCTTGCTCCGCCTTCGGCCCCGCCCTGGAGGATATCTGCTCTGTCGGTCCTGCCTCAATCACCGGGCCCCCCACATGGACCTGGCCCTCCAGCCCTCGCCCTGTCTCGCTCCCGCCCCACCGCTCCCCTGGACTGTTGTTTCCTTCGAGCGTCTGGAAGCCGCTCCTTGGGGGGGGGCTATGTCACGAATCTGGTCGGTGTCCCGCTGTCCGCTCACCACCAGATGTCACTCTCACCCCATCATCACACTCTGACTCTTGTACCACATCCCGGACTACATCTCCCGTCATGCATCACGCTGATTGCGTCAGCACATGTGACCAATCAGCAGCACCATAAAAGCCCCGGTCTTTCCCCATGCTAGTCACGGATTGTTGTTGTATTGTTGTTTTCCCATAGTTTAGCGTTTCCTAGTTCCTAGTTCCCAGTGTTTTGTTCTCCTACCTGGTTATCTCATTTTTCGTCTGTCTAGCCGCCTGCCATTTTGGACTATCTCTCGTTATTGGATTATTCTCTACGATTGCCTGTGATATTCCTGTCTGCTCCTGCTTTTACCCTGCCTGTACGACCATGTCTTTGTCTCGCCCCTTCAATAAAAGCTCGCGTATGGATCCGCTCGCCTCTCGCCTCTCATTCCCGGTTACAGTACAAAGGCGTTGTGTGCACTGTGTAAACATGATGTTACTGTAGTTCGAGACTAAATGTGAACATGCATTAATTAATCTCACTTGCAAAAAAACAGATTCAGTATTCCTCAAAATTAATAAAAGCAGAGAAATGCAAACTCAGAATATGACATAACATAAATTTTAAATAACACTAATATCATTTATGCTTTATCCTTAATTATCCTTTACGTATCCAATTTTATTACCCAATGTCTTTGCTGCCATATTAATAAGCAAACATTATTTTAGATCAGGGGTGCCCAAACTCAGTCATGGAGGGTCGGTGTCCTGCAGAGTTTAGCTCCAACTTGCCTCAACACACCTGCCGGGAAGTTTCTAGCATAGTAAAGCCTTGATTAGATGCTTCAGGTGTGTCTAATTAGGGTTGGAGATAAACTCTGCAGGACACCAGCCCTTCAGGTCTGAGTTTGGGCAGCCCTGCTTTACATGAACAAACATTTCTTTTTATTTTTTATTTTTATTGCTGAAGAGTGTTGAATCTTCTTCTCCTGCGTTCTACTATACAGACATGAATTTACTTTTCCTGCAGCCTGAGGCTTATTCATTTCACTTGTTGGTGTGAAAGGGTTTTTTGCCAAAAAATAGAACTTTTAATACAAAAAACCAACAAGCAAACCCTGGCCAGATTAAAAAAGTATTGCAGAAGTAACACAAAAAGTAACGTAACTCATTACTTTCCATAAAGTAACTAAGTAATGTAATTAGTGAATTAAGGGATTTTATTGCATATTGGAGGTGTTTTTCCTCCTTAAGTATGAGCTCCACGTTACATTCTCCATCATTTCTTGTGAGCCATAAAACCCTGATGTATCAATGTCAAATACATTTTATAGTATGCATATGTAACTACTATGCACTTACATACATCATAATAAATAATAATACTTAGGTGCAGTGTACTTATTTTGTTATGTTGTATTGCAAAACACTTTTGCTGTGCTATTGAGGTGGGAATAGGGGTAGGGTTAGTCACAGCTTTCAAGGTTGGGTGTAAGGGTGGGTTAAAGAGTAGTGGAAGGGGTAAACAGTGTTATTATACATATAATCATGGATGTAATTACATGCAGGTATTTTTTAAATATAACAACAATGTACAAAGTGTATGTACACAGTAATTGCACTTATTAAAAAAGGAAACAGGATTGTTTACAGTAAGCAGTCATTACCAAATTGACAGAGTCACTCCTACAGTTACAATCAGTTCCACTTATTTTCATAGTCCATTTTAGTCATGCTACTAACTATAGAGGGTTTGCACGTACATTATGGTTTCAATTACCTGTATGTGCAGACCAGTGCTGGGAAGGTTACTCTGGAAATGTAATAGGTTACAGATTACAGGTTACTTGATTTAAAATGTAGCAAGTAGTGTAACTTTTCAATTACTTTATAAAAGTAATGTAACTTATTACTTTTAATTATTTTTTGATTACTTTTCTACATTTCTAATATTTTCAACTGTTAATCATTTTGAAACATTTAAACCAGGCAGAGTTAACCTTACAGTAGCACCAAACACTGATTACTGTCAGATTTTCAAAATCCTTCATCACTTGAATTAAGATTATAATAAGTAAGGGATAATATAAATATTTATTTTGCGATAACAACTGGCTACATTATCAACAACATTATCCCACTTATTACACAATTGCTTGATAGATTATTTAGATGTTTCGTGTCAAAATAATTAGACACGAAACACTGATCTGAGATGAAATATTTGAACGCAAAGCTTCCATGAAGAAATCAGTTGCTAGCAAACGGCAACTAGACATTTTAGGGATACAGTGCAGTCATACCACTTTTCTTACACAACATTTCACCACATAAATAATTAAGGAAGTTGTTAGTTATCTTATAATTTATTACAGTGTACAAAAAAAAAAATGGCAGCAGCTGCTTTTGTATGAAACAATAGAAGCCCACATGATACCAGGGATGACAGAGTTAAGGTTGTCCACACACATTGAATTGCTTTAATATTTTATTAGCTAAGCAAACACAAGAAGCTTCCACCAAGAAAAACTATCAAGCATATAGCACTGACTTCATTACCCCAAATGAGTCTGAGTTATAGCTCCTACCAGTTAAAAGTTATTGGGGAATAACATACCTTGGAATGTGATGACTGAGGTAATCAGAATCAAATTCCACAGAACAAATGTAATAATAATTAATTTAAAAACACAGCCACCACAAATTGGACTATTTTTTTTTATGCCTTTTATTGTGATAGGACAGTAGAGATGACAGGGAAAGAGCTGGGAGGAGAGTGTATGAATCTAACTTGGGTCACAGTGGAGCTTAGTTGCACTATATGTCATGTCATAACAAGATCATAACATAAATAACATCATAACAAAGAAATAGTTTAATAGCTATGATACTGGGTTTGAAATCAAATGTTGCATAGTTATGACAGAAAACACCAGCATCTAACAATGCCTTGGAAAAACAATCTTAAAAATAAAGTTTATGCATTAACCCAAATAGGGAAATAAAACAGTTGCTCTAGATAAGCATGTGTCCTTCTCTGTGTCCTAAACTCTTGAAACATTGGTGTCTCATTTTAGAGCAGTCAATGCAATTTAAAAGTAAATTAAATCTGTAAGTGGGGGTGGGTGTGTGAAAAAATTCAGATGTAACCCCCTTTGTAATCACTGGCATTTTCAAAAGTAACTGTAATTTAATTACACAATTTTTGTGTAATAATTTATTTTGTAATTAAATTCACGTGAATTTCAATTCACATGTAACTAGTTACTCCCAACACTGGTGCAGACATATAGGGAAATACTCGGATGTAAAACCAACAGCATGATTAATGTACTACTAAATACATTTTTGCTAATTTATTCTATCTAAACCATGGGAAAAAAAAATGTGTGAAACTACTAAATCATTCCTACTTACTTAGTAAGTGGAAAGGCCATACTATTTTACAAATTAAAAGTAATAGGTGGGAAAAAGATATGTACGAGCAGTGTTAATTAAGATATTAGCCTAATTTTCACCTACCTGACTGGAAATGATAAGAACAAACTCTCAGATAAGTTGTCTGGACTCGTGCCCTTGAAATCCTGCTTCCAGTTCGGTCAACCACAAACGCCTTTTTGTTCCTCAGACATTTTTTGCAATCTTCTCCTTGTTTTTTATATAACTTTTGGTAGGCTTTAGTGCTCCAAATGTTTTTCCTAGTCTGACCGATTAGTACAGCCCCAAAAACATGACAATAAATGACCATTTTCAGCAGCAAGCAATAATCCACAAAATATGCAAGTGTTTGTTCGGTTCCAGTGGCATTATTTACATTCAGTGCCACCCACATATGTCAGATTAATGGCGTGTCGGAAAACACTCTCTATATTGGTAGTTGGCAAATAGCCAGTAAAAAGATATATATATTTTTTTTTTAAAAAGACCATTTTGAAGAAGAAATGCACATATTTATGTAGTGTGTAAGTCTGATCTTTGAGAAAATATAAAGAAAATATAAAGGGGTCATTAAAGGTCACTTTTCAATTTTTACTGAAGTGTACCACAAATTTGTCCACCAATTAGTGTGACATAGCAAACATGAAGAAACAAAAAGCTCTTAATAATATACAAATTGCATGAGAGAGATTTATCGTCATTATTTGACACTTCATACAGTGTTATTTATTTAATGTGAAATTATAATTAACATAATTTTTTCCCCATTCAAGACAAACTATGACGATAATATAAACTTAACTTATAAACTTATGACCTTTGCTGCAGTGTTGCTCAGTCTGTGGTTTTCCTGTGGAATTAGGCTACTTTAACGCTGTTGTTGTTTTTGATGTCCAAGGGTTGAATTGACCCCAATAACATCATATTTAGCCACTGAAATGAGAATTTACCAGGGGAATCCTGACAAAAACCACATATTTTATTCCACAGAACACGATTTTTAACAGGGGACGCCCCCATGAAACGCCCAACATTTTGGGCTAGTTTTGAGTAGCAATTGGACGGGTTTTAACCTGGCAAACCTGCTTTGCTGTCATCTGTACAAAACTGCTGAAAAGTATACCATTTTAAGATGAGTGATATTTCAGTCTCCCCTATTACAATACTCAACTGTTTTTTTTTTAAGATGTTTTGAGATAAAAGCAAATCTGTGGTTGTTTTATGTATCACACCATAGGACATTACGTCATACTATAGGAAATTACACGCTAAAGGATAGAAATGGTAAATATATTCATAAACGGAAATTTGCGAAATGCACACCAAAGTGTAATCTATTTTTATCAGAATTGGAAATTTTGAAAAAGTCTCTAATGCAAATTAATAAAAATAATGATATATTGTTAGATTTCATGGAGAATTTTTTTTCTGGTATAGCTCCCCCACTGCAACCTTTAAATATGTCCTGAAAATTTGAACTATTGTTTAGTTGTTCGAATGTTTTTTTTTTTTTGTTTTTTTCTTTATATCTTGTTTTTCTATGTGGTTATTTGTTTATTTGATCTATTTGTTTCTCTGCTTTTAAACACTGTTGTACAGTATAAGATTGCTCTTATATTTTGTGTATCTGGATTTACTTAATATTACTTAATATTTTTTAAGGATATACTTAATATTTTTGTAATGTTCAATCATTTTTCTTTAATAATAAAAAAAAGGACAGCAATGGTAGTTATTAAAGTATTTATATTTAATTTTGAACATGTCAAAGGAGAAAGTAAGTTTAATTTTGATACAAACAATATTAAGTAATTTTCAACAAAATACAGTCTTTCTTCGTGTGGGACAGTGAAAATGTCATGTCACATCAACAACCCAATAACTTTGCAACTAACTCTCATTATGGTATAAGCAGACATGTACTTGCAAAGTTACTCTTAGTCAGTAGAATGTCTTATGCAAAACCATCAAAAAAAATGTATATATATATTATAGAAGGTTTCGCTGATATTATAAAACTGCTAGCCGGTACGTGGTTGCAAAGATACATGGTCACAATAATTAAAGTGAACTATCAAAATAAGCGTCACCCCACAACTCCGAGATCTGCGGCACAATACATTCATATTGCGTATCCTTTCTAGTTATAAATCCTTTCCCTTTAGGTTACGCTAACAAATTCCACTGTTCAGTGTGTGAACTGCAGGTGGCAGCACTGAGTAAGATATTGCCACTGGTTTGACTGGAGTTGCGTATTAACAAAAATGTTCGCAAATGTTTAATGCACGCAGCAATTTGGTTCATGTAAAACAGTACCCAACTATGCAGTATTCACTTTTACCTTCCATTTCCAAGAGTGATAACCAGTAAATATCAAATAATTCGTGAAATGTTTTCCTGACTCATTATTTTAAAAAGAGCAAAACGACACAAAAATTGAATTCAAAAATGCATTATGACCAACATCTCACCATGTTTTAGTATTATCATTTTTAATGCTTTATAATTATTTAAAATGTATAATTATTAATACCTATTTTACAATAGGGTTTATATTGTAATATTGTATACTGCGCATACTATTTAAATATACTTTTCAGTCAAATTAAAAAGCAGTATAGCAGTATGTATAGTACTTAGGCAAGTATTGCATTCTGAACCTAGCCTTTTGGATAAAAATAGAAAAAGGAAGTGTATATATATGAGAAGAGACAGGATGAAAAGGAGAATGGAGACAAAATAAGGAGGATGTAAACATAGAGACAGTCTGCCAGGAGCCTGGCTTAACACCACCCTCAATGCAAGCCGTGCCAGCCAACCAGAGAGCCACCAGCACAGGGCTGAGGACTCACATGCACAAGAGCCGTTGTCAGGAAGAAAAGCCCTGAGTGTGTGCTTGTGTGTGCGCATACTGATGGAGAGACCTCAATTATCCTGATGGAGTCCTCTAGTACCATACACACCGAAAAGAGCTCAACCATACACAGCAGTGTCTGTTTATGAAACAGCGATCAGGCTTATTTGGGATCTTGTCACCAAATCAAGTCACCAAACACTCCTGCACTGAACTCTGTTTACAGGATCTGTTTACATCTTATGCGTTCCGCTGCGGGGATTTGCATCTTCTCGTCTTTTTATCAAGGGGGCTTTCCTTTAATGACAGAAAGGAAAAAACATGGTTTAAGATTTAAATATTTAAATTTAGCTTAAATACAAAAATCCCTTAAGATGTTTACAGGATTGCAAATGGAATTTCTGTCCTAAAGGATCATGGAATTATTTTCTGATTATTTTCCCCGAATTTTAGTTTATCCAGTAAGATCTTTGCAGATTCTTAGAAGATTCTTTTTTGATCTTTTTAGAATTTGTTCCAATATTTATGACTGAAATTCCAATTCTTCCCTGTTGAAAAAAACAGCATATGCTGGTTAGGTAGGTTTTGATGCTGGGATGCCGATTTTAGCTGGATTATGCTGATCCAGGACCAGCTTAAACCAGCTAAGGACCAGCTAAATCCAGCATCCCAGCATCAAAACCTACCTAACCAGCATATGCTGGTCTTTTCAACAGGGTTTACACATCTTTCAGGGTGTTTGGACAACATACTGGCATAAAACTTTGCTTAGAGACATGACATGACTAGAAATGTAATGCAAGATTTTATACTCTTTATTCTGATGGTCTGATGGTGTCACTAGTCAAATGTGCCATTCTGTGGTCAAATATTTTTTTTATGAGTGTGTCGTAAATGCACTCTTTTTCTTTCCTTTGTCCAAAAATATCTGGACACTTGTAGCGTAGACCAGTGCACTGTCTGGGGAAGGTGACCTCTGGTGGTGGGGAGGTGCTATGACAGGCACCAAGTGTCACTAATAAACCACAAATATCAGTTGTGTTGCTTATATATCAGGTACAATAGATGTCCAGTTTAGAAAGATTTGTTTTCACGTGTTGAAATCATCATAATTGGAAAAGTGTTTAAATCACCAGTGACAGAGCATAACTTACTTTCACACACTCACAGCATCAGAATTACAAACAAGTCTTTCTAATCTGGCATGATATAAATGAAAGCAAAAATAGATTTTTACTGTACATGGTGCTTTAAAAGGTTCTTCACAGCAATGCCATAGAAGAAGGGTTTGTGGTTCCACAAAGAAGCATCCAGTCAAAGGTTCCATCTCTTTCTTATAATGTGAAGAACCTTCTTTTGCCACAAAGAACCTCTTGTGAAACAGAAAGGTTCTTCAGATGTTAAAGATTCTTTATGGAACCATTTAAACGAAAAGTGTTCTTCTATGGCATTGTAAAGCACCTTTATTTTTAAGAGTGTATGCTGTGTATGGCAAACATCAGATGGCAAAGAGATGTTTTATATTTACTCTTTCATCCTCAGGAGAAAGAGAAGGCAGAAAGATTCATTTCTCTTACTCGTTCTTTGTCATTAGTGGCTGATCTGAGAGTAGTCCTCTGTGGACACAGTCTGCACCTCTGTTTGATGCCAACCGCTTTGGCACACATGCCAGCTGCCAGCAGTCACTGCAGATGAAACGGTCAGACACCATGGTCATACCTCTGTAAATTCTGTCTGCTTCTGTCTGCTGTAGAATATTCAGTATTCTTATATTATACAACTGTATTGTGTTGAATTCGTAAGACCATGCCGGATTCCTGTTTCTTGCAACCTGATTAGTCCCTGTCCCTAAAGCCCACTACAGGGTCAGAATATCAGTCCGCACATTTGAATGACTGAGCAGTGATCCAAGAGAGCCTTTTACTTCACGACGATACTTGTGTTTGCGCATTTTAGGCAGACTGGCAGTTTATGGATTAATAATTGAAAAATTTTTAATGACTTTCTGCAGGTTACATCAACATACCAGTAGGTGGCCATGGCTCTTTTTGTGTTTAAGTCATTGAATCAACTGATTTGTTCAAGACTGCTGATCCATTTAGGGATGAAACAAGTGACTATGGCTGTAAATAAAACTGCATACTCCCTAAATAGGAAATAATTCTGAATAAGTTATTAGGTCACAACCATTAAAAATATGTAGATTGATTGTATGTAGTATTCATGTAATTTTTGTTATGGGACCTACCTACCTGTCAGTTGTGTTGAATCTGCTTCTGTGGCAAAATGGGATTGTAAAATCTCCATTGGATGCACACTTTAGGATTTCAAATAAAGTAATAAGTCATCTAGGTACTCTTCGCCTTCCGTTTCATTAATACTGTGAATTTGACTGTTTCACATACTGTTTTTGGTCTAATATATAGTAAAGGGTTAGATTTTGGATGCAGGCACTGTCTTAGTAAATGAGTCACTGAATTACTCACTCAACCAATTTGTTCAAAAATGCTTATCCATTTAGGAATGAAACAAATTAATACATTTGTGAGTAAGTCATTGAATTATTCACTCAACCAATTCATTCAGAAACACTGATCCATTTAGGAACTATTTAGTGACTACCTGTCACGTTTCAGGCAGGAACAGACGAACAACGACGTAGTGAAACGAACAGTCTTTAATAATCCACAGGGAAACACGGGAAACACTGGAACACAGGGTGGTAACATCAAGGTCTGACAGTAGAGGAGGGTAATCACACACATTAAATAGACAGACTGATTAACACACCAGGTGCAGACAATGAGGGAGAGACCAAAACACACAGAGCTGCAGGAGGAAATGATGGGAGAAACCAACTAAACAGTCCAGGGGTGTGACATTACCTCCCCCTCCCGGAAGGCGCGTCCACGCGGGGAGGAGGGCAAAAGATGGAGTCCAGGATGGTGACTGAATAGTCCATGGAGGTGATGACAGAGGGAGGAGCCAAGGAGGTGACAGGAGGGGGCTGGAGCAGGAGGAGCCAGGTGAGACCCAGATCGCAGCCATGATAGAACTCCACGGTGGAGCCGATGGAGGGTGGAGCCATGGTGGAGGAAAGGCTGACGACTCCCGGGGGCCGACCGACGGAGGCGGAGCAGGTGGTGGTAGAGCCCGAGGCGGAGACGGAGAGCCGATGATCCTTGGCGACACCGAGGATCCGGAGGGCCCAGGCGGAGCCCAAGGCTCTGGCGACCAAGGCGGAGACGGAGATCCGGAGGTCCGTGGCGGAGCCGGAGCGACAGAGGACCGAGGCTGTGCCCGCGGGAGGGAGGAGGTCCACAGAGCCGGTGGGACGGAGCGACGAGGCGCAGCCGGAGGAGTATAGTCCAGAGGCGAAGGTGGGGCGACGACTGACCAGGGCGGAGCCGGAGGGACGATGGAGCCCGGTGGAGCTGGTGGACCGACGGGCGACGGTGGAGACGAGGGAGCTGAGAGCTGGGGTGGAGCCGCAGGGTTGGAGGGCCGAGGCGGAGTCCAGGACTCTGAGGCCGGAGGCGACGATGAGGGATCCTCCAGCCATGACACAGATGGAGACTGGCAGACCCGCGGCGAACCCACCGCACAGATGGTGAGCTGAGGGTGAGCAGCGGTGCTGACAGGAAGCAGAGGTGAGGGAGGGGGGGTGGGAAATCCAAACAGGCTGACAGTTCAATATTCAAGTCCATAACATTTTGTCCCAGATCCAAATTTAGCTCACCCTCAGCGGTGGTGCAGTGGGTAATGCTGTCCTCAGCATATTCACGCTCCACTGAAATCCCCACCGTCGCGGTCACAATAGCCGGCTCTTGCACCTGATCAGACGGCTCGTGCAGCTCAGACTCCATGGCGATCGGCAGCTCTGTCGCTCTGGGCTCGGGCTTTCCGCCTACGGCGGGCTCGTGCGCGTGCTCCGCGTGTCGGGGTGGTGGTTGGCTGGGATCTGGGTCCGGAGTGGCACCGGCGAGATTTTCCATGGAACAAGCAGGGAACGAGGATCGGTTTCTCGCCAGTGTCCACTCCACAAACGCGGCGAAATCCGCTCGAGGACCGTCCTCGGACGACGGCGCTCTGCAAGACGCGTTTAAACTCGCGTCATAAAACGCACAGAGCGCGTCGTCCGGGTAGCTGGTGGTGTGAGCTACTAGCTGGAACATGATGGTATATCCCTCGAGCGGTAAATCCCCCTGCTTCAGCCGAAGGAGGATGAATTCTGGACGGAGTAGGGGATTCATGGGGGAAACACAACGGAACCAAAAGACTGGAAAAAACTAACGAAAAACAAAACGGGGGAAACACGCAAAAAAAACTGTTTCGGTCAGACCTTCTGTCACGTTTCAGGCAGGAACAGACGAACAACGACGTAGTGAAACGAACAGTCTTTAATAATCCACAGGGAAACACTGGTAACATCAAGGTCTGACAATAGAGGAGGGTAATCACACACATTAAATAGACAGACTGATTAACACACCAGGTGCAGACAATGAGGGAGAGACCAAAACACACAGAGCTGCAGGGGGAAATGATGGGAGAAACCAACTAAACAGTCCAGGGGTGTGACACTACCTTTGTAAGTCAATGAATTATTTACTGAACTAATTTGTTCAAATTGCTTTATTATTTAGGAATGAAACAAGTGACTATCTTAGTGAGTGAGTCATTGAATTATTCACTCAACCAATTTGTTCAAAAACAGTAGTCCATTTAGGAATGACACAAGTGATTTTGTGAGTGAGTCATTGAATTAATCACTCAATTTGTTCAAAAATGTGTATTCATTTACGAATCAAACCAGTGACTATCTTTGTGAGTCATTGAATTATTCACTCAACCAGTTTGTTCAAAAATGCTGATCCATTTAGGCATGACACAAGTGACTACCTTCGTGAGTGAGTCATTGAATTATTCACTGATTTGTTCAAAAACACTGATACATTTAGAAATGACACAGGTTAGTAAGTTCTTGAATTATTCACTCAACCAGTTTGTCCAAAACCACTGATCCATTAAGAAATGACACAAGTGACTACCTTTGTGAGAGAGTCATTGAATTATTCACTCAAACAAATTAATTCAAAATCGCTACATTTAGGAATGAAACAAGTGACTGTCTTTGTGACTGAGTCTGATTTACTCAGTCGATCTGTTCAAGTGACTCATTTCATCACTACTGTGTTACCTGCTGATATATATATATAATTTAGTTTTTTGTCTTTTTGGATGCTGGTGTGCTGTTCTCAGCACAAAGCTATTGCAGCAGTTTCACCAGCAAGACTACATTTGGTCAACTACCTAGACCAACACCATTCTAACCTTAATAAACCAATTTGGATTAGACCGAAAACATCCACAGGGATACCATAAAAATACTATGGCATATGAATATGATAATCATACAATATATACCCCACCACAGCACTTTTTGTAAGGCTTTTGTCTTTGCCATTGAAAAGGTCCTTTGTGTGTGAATATATTTATTTGAACAGGCGTGTTTGGCATGCAAAATACATACACACACACACACTGGGCTGAAAATTGTGTGCTCTATTCCATTACCTCACAAAGGTGATTGACTGGATTGATTTAGATTTTCGTTTTCCAGATAGCAGCGTCTGACATCAATTTCACCGCCTCCCGCCTCTAACAGATTCAACACAACCTGCCCCCACCCGCAGACCCACTGCCCTTGCACATATGCCTTCCAAAACCACAATATCACTAGCTGATGATCCCAATAAATACACAGCCTACCACTACTGACTTAAATCTATTGCTTTTTACCTGCCAAGCCCCAAATCTCCACAAGGAAAAAACCACCCCCACCCCTGCGCCATCTGAAATCCTCCCCCATCCTGCTGAGCTGCTGATGGGGTGAGCGTTCCCCGTTCCTCCCCTTCACAGGACACACTCAACACCATGCTTCATTCATCTTACTTAGACCCGGACTGTCACATTTGGCAACCTCTGAATTAAGAGAGATCAGTACTCCACCCGCCCTTCAACACCCCGGGCTGCATGGATTCCAGCCCCCACACGTGTCCCCCGCAAATATTAAAGCCATTCGACCTTGACCGCGAGGAGAAGCCCATTCAGAGGAGTCAAACGCAGAGCTTTCTGAAGCGCGCCGGCAGAGCCCTGCGTCCCAGCAGGGGCAGACAGCCTGCCCTTTTCTTAATGTGCTTTTTACATTTGATTACCAGGCTTGTAAAAGCTCACTCTAAACATGGGGACCATGCTGAACATCTGTTAGCCATGCTGGGAGAGCCTGTACTCAGCCCCGTGTCCTCTCATGTCCTCAGTCTGAATTAGAGTTTTCTCTCTGGCATTGGAGTGTAATTGGATATTTTTCATTATTGTTTGCTCTTCTGTCAACAAAAGACGTGCATTAGACAGCCCGCCTGTCAACACCAAGCACTAGGAACATTATATATACGCATGTTAATTGATAAAACCAAAGCATTTAACAGTGTACACTAGGATATGCGGGCTTAAAAGCAATATATCATATACCTGTGTGTGCATTACAATGCATATAATGGGTAATTCTCAGAAATAAAACGAAAATTTATAACTACATTTAAAATGTAGTTAAAATTATTGTTGACCACTAATTTCATTGTGGGGTGGTAATGGAAAAACAAACAAACAAATATATAAATATTACATAAAAATGGCACTATTTCTTAAGAATGGCTCTGGATGTCCAAGAGTCAAAGGTGTCAAAGCATTTAAGGTCACTGAAACACCTCAGGTTATTTCAGTATTCATTGTTAGCATTTGCCTGTTTGAGCGAGCACACCATGTGTGGAAAGTTGGAATTAACGTCAATCAGCACACAGAGAAAGGTCACTTATTTCATGGATCACACACAAACACAAATACATATTCCATCAGACTGTAATTCATGATTGTGCCGCAGCCGTGGCACATGCCATTTGATGCATGTGGAGAGTAATTCAAGCACTGTAGCATTACCTCCACAGCAGCCAGCTGGAAATCACCTTCTTATTCAGCAGACTCTTTACTAATGGAGATGGATTACTAATTTAGACTATAATACCCCCCATAAATTACACTGTTTTGGTCCATTTTATATGGAGTCAGTGGTGTGAATCAGAACTGTGAATATAATCTATTCAAACTGCAGACAGAAAATGATGCAGTCAGTCTGTTATAAAGCTGGATGGTCTTGTGAATCTGACTGCAGGATATATTTTAAAATAGGAGTCTGATCGCTCTCAGCTTCATAAATGCCTCTGGGTTTGGCTTTATCTCTGATAAACACTGAAGTGTTATTAAATCAATTTTTGTCAACTGATTCTGGAGTGATTTTGGATAATATATATTTGTTTTACTACAATACTGTTTAAAACTTGGGGGCTGGTAAGATTTTGTAATGTTTTTAAATATATAAAAAAATACAGTAAAAATAGTAATATTGTCAAATATTATTACAGTTTGTAACTGTGTTTGCACAACTGTGTTTTAGTGCCATGTTAAAAAATAAAATATAAAATCTAAGATTACGTGATTAAAGTCATAATATTTAGAGAATAGTCGAAATATTTAAATAATAAAGTAGAAATTATGAGAGTAAAGTTAAAAAATTATGAGAATAAAGTCTAAATGTTTCCAGAATAAAGAAATAAAGTCAAAATGTTATGAGAATAAAGTCAAAATACTTTAGGAATAGAATTTAAATATTTCGAGAATAAAGTCAAAATATTCAGAGAATAAAGTCTAAATATTTCCAGAATATATTCGAAATATTTAAATAATAAAGTAGAAATTATGAGAGTAAAGTTGAAAAATTATGAGAATAAAGTCTAAATGTTTCCAGAATAAAGCGGAAATTTCGAGAATAAAGTCAAAATATTATGAGAATCAAGTTGAAATGTTTTGAGAATAAATTAGAAATATTTCGAGAATAAAGTTGAAATTATGAGAATAAAGTCAAAATGTTTCAAGAATAAAGTCAAAATTACAAGAATAAAGTCATAATATTTAGGGAATAAAGTCAAAATACGAGATTACAATAATGTGTTTTTCATGCTCTTTATTGTGATGTGACAGATCACTGTATTCGCCACTGTATTAAGCAGCATCAGTCATCTTTCTGACTACAGTGAGACATTTGTTTAATTAAATAAGGCTATACTGTTTTTTCATTCCTTCTGATGTTCCTTCACCTTTATATTGTGCTATACATTTAAAATAAAGAAAAAACACATCTATAATTTGTATTTCGAGACAAAACTGACAGAATTTGAAAGCTGAGCTGTGTTATATAAAAAGCAACAAAGCTCAAAATGATTGCGATTACTGGGTGGCGCGCTACAAATAATGACGTTAAATATTGTTTCCAATCATTTACTGTATTATACCGTGAATAAAACAGCTTGTGAATAGTCATTTATCAGAAAAGATGACAATATAACTTACGTTAACAAATTGGAATCCAACCTTTAGAATGTTTTATTGTTGTTTTTAATTAAATACATGTGAGGTATGAAAAATTGGATTGGATTTTTTTTTGCAGTAGGTTGTGGAATTTTCACAAAGAAAACTGTATAATTTAAAGAAGCGAATGTCTCATTGTAATTGAAAAGATCGATTCACATGAATACAACGATCTGTCCCGCCACATTGAAGAGCATAAAAAACACATTATTGCAAGACACATTGTTTGTATTTCGCTATAAAACTGACATATTTTGAAAGTGGAGACTTTATATTAAAAGTAAAAGCACAAAGCTTATTGCTATTAGGTGGCTGGCACACTACAAATAGACCTAATGAATGCAATGTGGAAGATGTGAAAAATTATTTCCAAGCACACTGTCCCTGCGAGTATAACTCATGGTATGATTTCTGCTAATAATCCCACATATGTATTTAAATCAATTCCGGTGACCTGGCAACTTCTCCCGGTGCTCCCAGTCTGGGCCATTTGCATGCTCAGGCTATACTCTCAAAATATTATAACTTTAATTGCTATGATTTTATTCTCGTAATTTTGACTTTATTCTCAAAGCATTTCAACTTCATTCTTGTAATTTCAATTTTATTTTTAAAATATTTAGACTTTATTCTCATCATCTTAGTTTTTTTTTAAAGTGGCACTAGCCCCCATTTTCATATGCTGCTCATATGAAACATTTTTTATTATCAGTATTATCAATAATGAAAACAGTTAATATTAAAACAGTTAAGCTTAATATTTCGGTGGAAACTTTGATAGAATTTTTGAATGCTACCTGCAGATTTTATATATTTCTATATTTTTCTATATTGAAACACTTAGTTTAACACCACAGCAATGAGTGATAATATTAAAAAACAATGAAAGGTCACAAAATGCAAAAACAAGGGTAGCCATTAAAGCTCGTCAAGCTTCATGTATTTTTATGAGTGCAGCTCTGAAGGCCATTCGTGCTTAGCAGCGAAAAGAATGGGAGATAATTTAATGGGATTTCATGGAAAATGAATGCTCTGCAGCTGACAGAAGGGTCACGAATGAAGGAGAGCCGTCCGACCTGAAACACACGCTGTCATCTAAAGCCTTGAGCTCTGGAGAAGAAACCTCTGGGACACAGACACAACACACAACCTGCTCTGAGATAATGTGATATAAAGCCTGACAGCATCTTTGTTACTGCAGGGCGAAGCCATGAAAATCTCCTCTGAAGCGATTTGCATGTACATCTAATAATTAAAACAGGGCCGTAAATGTGAAGAGGGTCCGCCGCAGGACCACTGATGTCTGTGTTCATCTCTAAACAAATCAGCATGATTGAGACAGACCTTCAGGGCTCAAGGCTCTCAACTCTGCTGTGACTCCAGATATCATACATACAAACCATGCTGCAGCAAGATTAAAAAAACTAACAAACATACAATTAGTTATAATTTTTCTTGAAATATGCTGCAATGCAATGAACAGGACACACAATAGGGCTCAAGAGTCTTTAAAAAAGGCATGTTTTATTTGTTTTCAACACAGGGTCAGTAAAAGGAGGTGGTTTGTTCAGGACATCAAACAAATATTATATCAGATGTTTTATTTTCAATTTCTTATATATGAGGACTGCAATTTTTTTTTTTTTTTTTTGGTTACCAATAGTGGCATATCTGTGTCTGATTAATTTCTAAGAATAAACATTACATAATTAAGCATCCAGTAGCAACCAACTTGTCTGTGACCAAATATACATTTATTTTCTATAAATTTTTTTGGAAACTATAATTCGGGTAACAGGGTTATATGATTTATCCTAACAAATGCAATCAAGTGTGTAAAATTTGACAACGTGAACCAATTATCTTCCCATCATGGTGCAGAAAGGGTCTATGATGATGTCACTTCTTGGGTGTCAAAACTGAGTGCAACAGTGTCCGACCCCTTTTTCAGTGTCCTTAGATCCAGAAGTATTTTTCCTGTAAGAGCAAGTGAGGCTGTTTGTAAATTTTAGGGGTCCAGCTATTTTTAGCTGTACTTAGCAGCTTGTTATGCTGCTTGATATTGCAAAATGCTGTGTCTTACCAAATTATTTTAATGTATTATCTTAATTCTGAACAAACTGGTTTGTAGTGCAAACAGTTTTACCGTTTACTGCATGTTGTTGTTCTTCATGTTATTTCCCTATAGCGGATAATAAACGGGAAGTCTTGTCCATTGGCTTTTATTTCCACATTGAAGTATGGAATTTTTTTCTCATAGGAATTTAAAAAAACAAAACAGAAAAAAAAAAAAAAATGTTGAATAGCTCTAAGCCATGAACCAAACCAACCAACTACGCAGTAAATCACAAAATTGCAAAACTGAACCAAAAAATATTATTAAATTAGCAAGAAAGACGAAGGTACAAATCTGCGTACATAATGGCTTTAACGAGGGAAAGAACTGCAATCCCATGAAACACTGTGAAAAATGACAGATACATATTAAATGCACATATAGAAACAACATAGTTTATGTTTACTGCAAAATAATGTGGCACTAAAGTGTTCTTTTGATACAGTTTCCTTGTTTCATTCTCTGGTTAAAATGTCTTTGCAGAATCATGGGTAATGTAGTTTTTTTTAACAGGAATTCTCCTGATAAACATGATTTTTAGAAAAAGTTGAAATAATGTGGGCTTTAATGATGGCTTTAACAAACACATATAGCATTGATTAACACCCTCATAGCTCACAGGTCTGTCTTTAAAGTTAATAAGCTATTGTTAAATATCAAATCCCCTATCCACCTTATTTTTCAGTGCGGAAGTAAGTCTAAAATAATAAGAATAACAAATTTGTACAATCAAGAAGCAAAACAGTTTAAGCAGTTTTGTACAGCTAAAAATAGCTGGATGCAAATAAGACTGGAACCAAGACCCATTTTACTTTATAAATGGCCATGCCCACTCTTATGGCAAAAATAAGATGCCATCAATCTTTAAACTTCCAATTTTGTGGTAACTCTATAGCATCACTGTTGAAGAGTAATTAGCTGGTGAAGTGGATTTACTAAAGTTTTCATGTGCATTGTAGCATTTAAAGTGGATATCATAACAGATGTCAGTAGACTGGGAAGATTTTAAAATGAGCAATTCATTCATAAATTCATATGACCTTACCTTTATGCTGTGGAAATTCAAACCCGCAGACAAAAGACAACGAGCACAGCGCTAGAAAGTGATAGAGCTACATAAGGTACCTCATCTTTCCTGTAAGAGTGGACACGGCCATTTGTAAATTTTATGGGTCTGGCTTCCAGTCTCATTCGTGTCCAGCTATTTCTAGCTGTACAAAACAGCTGCTTAATATTGCTAATTGTTGTGTCTAACATATTATTTTTATGTATTATCTTGATTATGAACAAACTGATTTGTAGCGCAAACTGTTTTACCGTTTACTGCACATTGTTATTCTTCTCGTTATTTATTTCCCTACAACGGCTAAAGAACCGAAAGTCTCACCCATAGGCTTACTTCCATGTTAAATGCTACATTCTAGACAAGTCGAAATTAGGATTTTTCCCAGCTCCTACTTGGAAATAATGTTTGGAACACTGCTTAAAGTCAGATATCTAACCTGTGAAGTCCGTGCAGATCAATCTACCCCGACCTCTGCAGGGCACATCATTTGACGTCACTGCTTCCAACAAGCATAGTGTGGAGTTACCTTATGTCAAGCTATATTAGACATTAGCTTTTTGTCAGCTGTTTTCAAAACAAAAGATGGCATTTATTTTATTTTATTTTTTTCTGTTATTGCCGTTAATTGACAGAAATATGTTAACGTGTCACAACTCGGATGTTCCCTCTTCCAACCTTGTCTGGAATGCAGCAAAGAGGTAAAGAGAGGAAATAAATGGGATTTTTACTTCCAGAACCCCACTGTTGCAATACATTTCAAATATTATTTAACTTCACCAAAAAATATATTTTAATGGATACTTTTTTTTTGAATGAATGAATGAACTGACCCGGAACACTGTACTAAAAGTAAATTTTAATAAATTAACGTATTCATGCTTAAATCAAATACAAAATCACAGAACCAAAAACATCAAGCAGTCATGTGAGTGTAAGAGTGTTTTCTAAAGGCGAGTCTAAGATCAAGGATCCTGAAATGTACATGAACTGTAAATAATCTTCCTGTCTACAGCAGAAGTAATTCTTTCGGCATATGAAGGCAGAACAGAGTCAGATCAACCTGACGGAAAGAATAAAAAAAAAAAAATAAAATAAAAACAAATCACAGATTTTGAAAAATCCCTGGCGACACTTTACCTGCCGAGCCATAAATATGTCAAAGATAAACATTCATAGCATATACATACATGAATAACAAACCTCGCATATTGCAGCTGAATGAGCAGTGTGAATAATGACTGAAGATTGTCTAAACAAGATCATATGAAGAGATTATTATGCCAGCACAATGTCACCATCTTTATTTACGGCTCTTCAGACAAAGTGTCTCCAAAACTGACAATATCAAATTCACAATGTTTTACAAAAACAAAACAAAAACGCCCGTTTGGAACAGAAACACGATCTGCCGGACTCTGCCGGGCAGAGCGATGCCATCCCGTAATAATGCTGAAGTTGGTCACACCCTTCAGCTTCAGCGACCCCCGACAAAAATGGGGAGGAAGACATGCAAAATACAGGAACAAAACCCATCAGACAGGGAAAAGTGTTAGTAAGTACTGGTCCAAAAAATGTACTATAATACAAGAGTCCTTCATATTCAAGTCCAGACTGAGTCAAAAAAGAAGAGCGCAGCTCAGAGCTGCGGTAAACAGTATCGGGGTTCATTCACGTCAGCGGTGAATGACAGTGGCGCTAGAAGAGGATGTCTTCATTCTTGATGAGTAACTCCACCACCTGCCTCTGGTAGCGGATGTCGTTCAGAGCCGTCATGGCGTCCAGATCGGGCGCTCGCATCAAAGTCGGGCCGAATACGATCCCGAGATTCTCAGCGTTCATCAGGTTATCCTTCTCATTCTGAGTTACCCTGAACAAACACACACACACATAAAAACGTTAAGAAATAAACTTTAACTGTACTTTTGATGGCACAAGACTAAAAGTGCTAAGCTAAAAACCTATTCACTGGTTAACATCATGTTTGTGAAATGAAAGATTATGTGTATGCATTTACATTGTGACTGTGCCTCAGATGAACCAAATGGTCCATACAGTTAGAATATCTCAGGAACTTCTTGTAGTTTGCAGGATCTCCAGCGGGAGGTCCTGACAGCATCTACAGTGGGGATCGAAAGTTTGGGCACCCCAGGTAAAAATTTGTATTAATGTGCATAAAGAAGCCAAGGAAAGATGGAAAAATCTCCAAAAGGCATCAAATTACAGATTAGACATTTTTATAATATATCAAAAAAAGTTAGATTTTATTTCCATCATTTACACTTTCAAAATAACAGAAAACAAAAAAAGGCGTGTGCAAAAGTTTGGGCACCCTGCAGAGTTTATAGCATGCACTGCCCCCTTTGGAAAGCTGAGACCTGACAGTGTCATGGATTGTTCTCAATCATCGTCTGGAAAGACCAGGTGATGTCAATCTCAAAGGTTTTAAATGCCCAGACTCATCTGACCTTGCCCCAACAATCAGCACCATGGGTTCTTCTAAGCAGTTGTCTAGAAAACTGAAACTGAAAATAGTTGACGCTCACAAAGCAGCAGAAGGCTATAAGAAGATAGCAAAGCATTTTCAGATGCCAATATCCTCTGTTCGGAATGTAATTAAGAAATGGCAGTCATCAGGAACAGTGGAAGTTAAAGCAAGATCTGGAAGGCCAAGAAAAATATCAGACAGAACAGCTCGCAGGATTGTGAGAAAAGCAAGTCAAAACCCACGTTTGACTGCACAATCCCTCCAGAAAGATCTGGCAGACACTGGAGTTGTGGTACACTATTCCACTATAAAGAGATACTTGTACAAATATGGTCTTCATGGAAGAGTCATCAGAAGAAAACCTCTTCTACGTCCTCACCACAAAAATCAGCGTTTGAACTTTGCAAATGAACATATAGACAAGCCTGATGCATTTTGGAAACAAGTTCTGTGGACCGATGAGGTTAAAATAGAACTTTTTGGCCGGAATGAGCAAAGGTACGTTTGGAGAAGAAAGGGCACAGAATTTAATGAAAAGAACCTCTGTCCAACTGTTAAGCATGGGGGTGGATCAATCATGCTTTGGGGTTGTATTGCAGCCAGTGGCACAGGGAACATTTCACGAGTAGAAGGAAAAATGGATTCAATAAAATTTCAGCAAATTTTGGACCGTAACTTGATGCTATCTGTGAAAAAGCTGAAGTTAAAGAGAGGATGGCTTCTACAAATGGATAATGATCCTAAACGCACCTCAAAATCCACGGTGGATTACATCAAGAGGCGTAAACTGAAGGTTTTGCCATGGCCTTCACAATCTCCTGACCTCAACATAATTGAAAATCTATGGATAGACCTTAAAAGAGCAGTGCGTGACAGACAGCCCAGAAATCTCAAAGAACTGGAAGACTTTTGTAAGGAAGAATGGGCAAAGATACCTCAAACAAGAATTGAAAGACTCTTGGCTGGCTACAAAAAGCGTTTACAAGCTGTGATACTTGCCAAAGGGGGCAGTACAAGATATTAACTCTGCAGGGTGCTCAAACTTTTGCAGAAGCCATTTTTTTGTTTTCTGTTATTTTGAAAGTGTAAATGATGGAAATAAAATCTAACTTTTTTTGACATATTATAAGAATGTCTAATCTGTAATTTGATGCCTTTTGGAGATTTTTCCATCTTTCCTTGGCTTCTTTATGCACATTAATACAAATTTTTACCTGGGGTACCCAAACTTTCGATCCCCACTGTATTGCTGTAGCCCTTTTGTTTTCCGGTATAAAGTTCTGTCTCACAGACAGAACTCTGGAAGAAGCTAGGACTCTTACAAGCATTAAGATTCTTGAAGACTGACTGCTACCTTCAATAACTCCTTTTCCCCACCAAAAGTCTGGTCAAGCTTACTTATTTTATGTATTAGAGAAATCGAATATATTGGCGAACCATCCAATCCACTGCTCAGCCAAATACAGCAAAATCAAAAAATTTGGCGAGCCAGCCAGGAGATACTGACAAGAGGAAAACTCACCAATTCCAACAAAACATTTGTGAATATTTTACAAATTAAAACAGTAATAGATCTAATGGGATATTTTATGTAATTTTACACTAAAATACTGTTAAATGTAAAGATTTTGAGAGTAAAACAAAGTCATTTTGTATTTTACAGTGAAAAACCATAAAAACTGACATTCCCACATTTTCCTGCGTTGCAGTACATTTGATGGATTTTTCTTTGAAATATTATTTCTTGTTTGTTTTTGTTATAAGTTATGTACATTACGGTTTTGTGTTACATCTTATTTTCAATTAATGTTTTTTAATTGTTTAGTGTCGTGTTACCTTGATGCTGTTTTGTATTTACTTCTATTAATATTTACCCGAAAAAAGCTACTTGTTGGAATTCATCATTTCACTCCTTTACCATTTGTTTATTATTATTATTATTACTACAGTGGTTAGCAGTGTATATACAGGTACAAAACAAATTTTGTTACTTCAGATGGAATATTAACAGATTAATTATATATGCAGTTTTTACAATAAATTTGGTTCAGACTTTCAGGCAATCAAAATTATTATTAAAATTTTTTAGCAAAATATTTTAATTAACCATAAATTTCTGTTGGTTTTATACCATAAAATGTAACGTTATATATATTTTTTAAAAATATAATTTAATACATTTAATATCATTTATTTATATAAAAAAATATTAAAATAATTATAAAATCATTTTTAATATATATTTTTACATTATTACTATTTTATTTTTTTTTTTTTTTATTTGAAACTTTTCATTTGATGTTATTACCAGGTCGGATATCCATAAGTTTCTCACCTCTTTAAATGTGCCATGAGATATCGCAGTGTTTCACAATGAGCTGGCGGCAGCTGCTTCAGAGCTTCATGTAGAGCTTCCAAACGCTCATCTGGGTCTGTCAGCTCTGACACAAACAAACAAATGAACGAACAAACACGTCAAAAACTCTCATCTGTCTCAACACATCTGTAGTATGATTGTCAAACTGATCTGTAGGCTCGGTTTCAAAACACAGCAGGCAGCAAGACTTTTGGATATCAAATTGAATATTATATGAGCTGCTTTATTTTATATTTATTACAGTGGAGATTTACAGTTTTTATCCTGTTTCTAGAACTTGGGACAGTTTTAAAGTTTAAAACCCTGATGTATGTGATTATTTTCAAAGTATACACATTAAATAAACATGAAAATTGTGTGCACAATGATAACACTTCTAGCATTTCTGGCATCGGCTCATACAAGAGCGGATACTACTATGATGTTGCCTACTATGAAGTTGTTTATTAAAACAAGCCATGTTTTAAAGCATCACAGTTTTGCAATGTCAGTATGAATATGATACAAATAGTTATGGTCTAAATAACTCACTAGCCTCTGTACAGGCAGAAATGACATCTCACAGATACAAATCTAGAGGATTCATGCTGCTCTGTGTGCACAGCATTGCAAATATCTCTTATTTTTGATGAATTCAGCTGTTTTATTAGATAATAGCATGCAAAATATGAAAATATGAAAGAAAGAGTTGGAATTGAGTGTCAGGTACACTGACTAATAGAGCAACGTGGACTGTGTGACTCACTGGCAGCCTCGATGAAGCGTGGATATGCATCATACGTGATGACGGGGATCGGCAGGTCCCTGAAGTAGAGTTTAAGAGCACCTGTGATGACGTTGATGTCTTCATAGACGTTCACGGAGATGTCTGCTTTCTCTCCATCTAAACACATTCACACACAAACACTGAGATCAAAGTCACATTTTACCCTCAGCTCCAGGGAGAGTCAGTCCTCTGCTACTGGAAGCAATGCAATGGAAAGTGCACTTATCCGCACAGACAGCGCTCTTGTTTGGCTCCAGGGACTGAGCATAGAGACATTTAGCTTTATCTTAAGCTTTATCTTATTCTGAGCTTGTGGGAATACTTGTGCATTGTGATGCTGCCATGGTGCCAGGATTTTTGTGTTATTATGCCATAAGTTCCAGTGTTGTATCAGTGTTATTCATACAGTACTATTCATATAGTCAAACGTTTGAAGTCTTTAAAATTTCTTTGCAATAGAGGTGCTCCGATCAGGATTTTTGAGGCCGATCACCGATTGCCGATCACAGGAAGCTGTATCTGCCGATCCGATCACCGATACCGATCTTTTTAAAGCCTCCTATTAATCATGTAAAATTATTTATAGAGATACTCCAATCAGGATTTTTAGACACTTATTCAGGGCCTGGTGTTTTTGTTTTTGTTTTGTTTTGAGAGAGAGGGGAGTTTTTTTAATTTGAGGGGCGGAGAGGAGACTTAAAATATATATATATAGAAGATATATATATATATTTTTAGAATTGTGCACTTATTGCACAATAGCTTGCACACATCACAAATCTATTTCCACAAACATATTTATCCATTATTTTGATTTCAGATCCAAACATTGTTATTGAAAATACCTTTTCAGCATGTTTACCGCAAACAATGCGCTGTCACTTTAATTCTGCGTGCGCGGCACAGACTCCGTGCCGAAACGATCTGTGCACTGCTGCAGATACACCGCTCCTGGAACGCACTACTAGACTGCAACCGTGTGCAGCTTGAACGCTTTAATCCGTTAAATGAGAACGGGAAAAAATACACACTGCAAACGGAGGTATGTGAACGTGGCGTTATGTGTTTACGCTTCAAGTGTGCATGAGCGCCCAGTCTCCAGGAGAGCGCGCGAGCGCTGAATGGTTAAACACTGGAAAGAATTAAAAAGAAAAGCAGTTTACAAACTTTAGCGATGATGCGACACTGATTCTATTGTGCAAGTAACAATTCCTTTGCCAACTGTGCAGCCATGTGGTGATTGGAAGCCATTTGTGCACTTTTGTGTGAAAGAGAGAGAGCGCGCGGTCATTCACTCACCCTGTTTGTGAAATTACAGCTCACATAATTTTTCAAATTACTTTATAAGTTATTTAATGAAGAAATATGAATTGTACCTCACCTTCAGCATTACTAATTGTTTTACCCGCGCCGAAAAGCGCCTGAGACGGTGCCGTTGCATGTCGTACCAAACCTTTCACAGCAGGCGCGTAATCAGTTTTAGATCAGTTTATGAGATCGGCCTTTTTAGAGACCGCCGATCAAGCATCCCCAAGCATTATCGGCCGATAGTGATCGGTAGCCAATCAATCGGAGCACCTCTACTTTGCAAGATATCTTTTATGATGCATTTATTTGCATTTATCAGTAGAAACCATTTTTTTTTTCTCTCTAGCTTGTTGGTATCCTGTCTCGCTTTCTCTTATACTGTTCTCATGTCATCTGAGAGTCATTATGAAAGAGCAATGCATCTGAATGTCAACAGATGGGCGAAAATCCTCCTACAAATGTGCCACTTTAACATTTAAGCAGCTCAGACTATTTCACATTACATAAACCCACAGCTCTATACGCAAGACAAAGAGTGACCTAAAAAAGCAGCGGTGAGCATGTGTATGCGATTCATCGAGATTACACACACAGATGCGAGTGTAGGCGTGTGTATGTGTGTGCTTGTGTATAGGAATGTGGGGGTTGTGATGGATCACTACAGCACACGATCAGACAAAACGCCACTCACCTCTGTCAAACGATAGCTTCACATCTTCAATTAAGTCACTGAATCCAGAGATTCGATAGAGACCCTCTGACTTCAAACCTGAGAGATAAAACAGAATGTGTTATATAGCACAATGTAATAAATGTAATAAAGGCTAAAGTAATAATGTGTAGTAGCATTGTCAAGAGCTCTGAACATTTTGCCTGTTAAACTAAAAGATTCTAAGGTATTAGAAAAGCACAAGATATCCTTGATCATGTTGTGAAAGAACAAAACAAAACAAACCTCCAAAAGAAAAACAAAAAACCCAAAACAAACAAAAACAGACAAAAAAGATAAAAAAAATAAATAAATAAAAATAAAAAATAGCTGGAAAAAAACCAAAACCAAAACCAAAACAAACCTCAAATATGAATAAATAACAAAATAAATAATAATAAAATAAATAAACCATGAAACGATTAAAAAACAACAACAACACAAAAACAAAACAAACAAACAAAAAAATGAAGAATAAATAAAAATGGGAAAAACGGGCTGAAAAACAAAAAAAGCCACTGGTCATTACATTGTCTACCAGTATTAGCAAGTAGTTTTTTTATTGAAAAGCACCAATGATCTTGTTGTGAAAAACAAAACAAACAAAAACACACACATAAATAAATAAATAAATAAATAAATGGCTGAAAAAAACAAAACTAAAAAAAAAAAAAAAACAAAAAATAAAACTAAACAAAAAACTCAAAACAAACCTCCAATAAATAAATAAATAAATAAAACAATAATCAAAAATACACACAAAAAAAACAAAACAAATAAATAAAAGAGTATTACCAAGTAGTTTTTATTAAATTTATTATTATTATTATTTTTATGAAAGTTTTTTATTAAAAATCAAAATTGATCTTGTGAAAAACAAACAAAAACACACACAAAAACAATATAAACAAACAAACAAATACATAAATAAAGGGCTGAAAAACAAAAAACAAATCAAATCAAAACAAGCCATTGATCATAACATTGGCTTTCAGTATTAGTAAGTAGTTTTTTGTTTATAAGAATAACACTATATATCACTGACCCTGCTGTGACAAACACAAACAAAACACACACACACACAACAAAACACACACAAAAAAAAAACTAAACAAAAAAAACTTGACACAAAACATAATAAAAAAGTCACTGGTCATAACATATGCTATCGGTATTAGCAAGCAGTTTTTATTAGAGAAGCCCAATATATCACCATGACCAATATATATGACCATGAAAAAAAAAATAAATAAAATAAATAAACAAAAGTAAAGAAACCAAAACCAACCAAACAAAACCATTTACACAACATAAAACATTTATAATATAAAAACAGCCACTTGCCATAACACAGTTATATCTGTTTAGTGTAAATCAAAGTCAGTGATTTACTCACCTCGTGATTCGATCTCTCGTATGCACATGTCCACCACCATGGGTCGTTTAGCGTTATGAGCCTTGACGAGTGTGGTCAGATCACAGCTGTAAACCTTCTTCACGTGCTTCAGGTCCGGTTTGCAGTCGTTGGGCACCATCTTCGAGCACTGCTTATGGACATTCAACCCACAATCTGAGAAACACACACACAAAACACTCAGCTTTAAATCAAATACACTTCAGCTGACCAAACAACCCCATTCTAGGCTTCATTTCATCATTCCTGTCAAAACAATGGCTAAATCAATCAGTAATCAGTCACTGTGTTCAGTCATACGCTGAAATCACTGAATAAGTATGTTGTGTGTACAGCGCAGCGGTCTCAACACAGATATTATTGATCCTGAGGTTGATGTGCTTTAGTTGAATTAGAGTCCCCAGCATGCTGAGCTTTCATTCTGCTTCTCAGTGACCTCTCTTCACCTCTGATCAGTGATGACAACGCTTCTGATTGGCTGATGGTGATTTCAATAGGGTCACCTTGGCGATGACAGAACATGCCAGGAATATAAATGGTACCTTATAAAATATGCATGAGCAATTTCGGGCACCTAACAGCCTCATAACCCTAAAAAATAAATCTCTGAGAAGCAGGGAAGAAATAAACAATAGCTAATTAAAGGAATGGTTACTGTAAGCCAAAATTAAAAATTGTGTCATCATTTAGCATTTACCTTTTCAAACCTGTATGACTTTCTGCCTTCTTTGGAACTTAAAAGAAAATATTACGAAGAATTTGGGTGACCAAACAGTTTTGGTGACCAGTGACTTACACTGAAGTCAATGGGAAATTAAACTGTTTAGTTACCAACATTCTTCAAAATAACATGTTTTGCAGAAGTAAGTTAGTTAAACAGGTTTGAAATGACTTGAAAGTGAGAAAATTATTACAAAATTTAGATATGTGGTTAAACTATACCTTTAGGTACAAAACAATTAACCAAATACACATTTTCTCAAAATAACATAAAATAAAATAAAATAAAATGTTTTATGAAACATAGTAACATGGTTGTTTTCCTGTAAAAATAAGTAAATGCAAACTAAAAGGTTGAATCCATTGAACAGACAGAATATTTAAATTGTTATAATTTACATAAAATGTGACAATTTATGCAAGAATAATTGTACGAACATTTTACGTAAGAATGAGACATTTACATAAGAGCGGTATAAGAATAAATTTATATGAAAATGAGTTTTGCTCCCATTTAATGAATGAGCCTGGAAAAAACAGGGCAGTATTTTGATAGGTGTTTCACATTTTACCAGGAAATCAATAATAGCTTTAATGGCAGACAAAAAACAAACAAACAAACAAACAAAATATAAACTAAATAAAATACAAAATATAAACAAAACAAAAAATAAAATCAAAACAAAAACAAACACAAAATAAAACAAAAACAAATACAAAATAAAAACAAAACAAAATAAAATACAAAATAATAAAAACAAAACACAAAATAAAACAAAAACAAACAGAAAATAAAAACAAAAAAATAAAATACAAAACAAAATAAAATAAAAAATTACCAAAATAAAACTAAATAAAAATTAATGTAAAATAAAAAAAAACAACAAAATAAAACAAATAAAAATAAAATAAAATAAAATAAAATAAAATAAAATAAAATAAAATAAAATAAAATAAAATAACCTTTAAACAAAAATTGTTTAATGAGTTCTTTTAAACAGAAAAAAAATAACCAACGCCCAATGGCACCCATGCAACCAGGCCAGACACACACAAGAGCTCATACGGCATATGCAAATTTAGGCAAATCAGCTGATTAATATATAATGTGGCCTACTAAATGGGCCAGCTGCTTCAAAGCAGGTACCAGAGACAGAAAACAGGAAAAAAAGAGGAAGACCAAGAACGCAGAAAAACAGACTGGAAGCAAATGAATAAAAGGCTGCGAGCTCAGGGCAGATGTGTGGGACACTCAGTGAGCCACACTGAAAACAATGTGACCTGGAGGAATGAATGAGAGAGAGAGAGAGAGAGAGAGAGAGAGATGGAGCTTTACTGCTTTACTTCAGATCTGTACTCAAGCATAATGGTGGAGTGGGCAGTGATTGTCAGTCCTGCGGGCTTCACCAGACCTCATTTCCTGCAATAAATGGGCCAAACGCACTGCTCTGCTCTACTCTATGACTGCTTGCAAGATATAAACCCACAAGACTGTCATTCTGAATCACTTCATCAGCCTTTGATGGTCCACTAAAGATCAATTACAATTAAGGATAATGGAAAGCAACAATCTTAAAACAGGTGCCACACTCTTAGAAATACAATATTCATACTCCATACTCCATAAGTGTCTGATAAGTTTGATGAAATGACTCCAAAAATGGCAAGTTACACCTTCCTTCATGACTCTTACTTACTGTACTCATCTAAATATAATAAATAAATAAATAAATATCACAATATTTCCTTAATTCTACACTACATACATATATATATATATATATATATATAAAAGAGCTTAAGATGAGGTTTAAAAACCTCCTACATCTTTGACCGCAAATTTTAATCTGTAGCTGGCGGCTTATTTTCTTTTTTTTTTTTACCTCAAAACAATAAGAAGCCATAGATTTTTTTCCCCACTTTTGACTCCTGAAATTATAATTACGTCTAATCTAAAGCACTGAATGCAAATACTGAATTATTCGCTGACACTTATTGTAAAGATTCGGCGGCGTGTGATTAAAAAACGGCCCCTTGAGCGCCTCTGTCGTCCTGAGACTTCAGCCATGCAGAACTGTAATTATTTTTGAAAAAGAAGAGCGAGGTTTATGATAAGCGGAGGAGACAGGCGCTAATAGAGGGCACATCTCTCATGCATTCAATCTGTTAGCTCAGGTCTGTCGAGTCCTTGTTCAGCAAAGTGGCGTAGAGGTGACCCCTGGCCCACATGTGGAATGGATGCATATCGGGACATGCATACATACATACAAGAAACATTTTAGTTTGCGAATGAGTGCATGCATGTGCAGTTTAAGCCTTTAGAACAGCTAAAATAGCTATTTGACTTTCTTTAGAAGCAATATTAGATGAAAAATGGGGTTTATTTGAAGCCAGTATATAAAATGCATTATGAAGATATTAAATGACAGTTTTATTTAGGTATTGCTGATATACTATCAGAGTTTTAATTAATATTTAGAACTACACTACCAGTCAAAAGATTTTTGGACAATAAGATTTTTTAATGTTTGTTAAAGAAGTCTCTTCTGCTGACCAAGCCTGCATTTATTTGATCCAAAGTACAGCAAAAACAGTAAAATTTTAAACATTTTTTTTTTACTATTTTAAATAACTTTTTTTTTAAAAATATATTTTAAAATGTAATTTATTCTGTGATCAAACTAAATTTTTAGTATTTAACTAAATTTCAGCATTACTCCAGCCTTCAGTGTCACATGATCCTTCAGAAATCATTCTGATATGATGATTTGCTGTTCAAGAAACAACATTATTATTATTATTATTATTATTATTATTATTTTTATCATCAATATTTAAAACAGTTGAGTAGAATTTTTTCAAGATTCTTTGATGAATAGAAAAATCCAAAGATCAAACATTATACACTATACCATTCAAAAGCTGGAATGTATATTTTTAATTTTTTTTATTGGGAAAGAAATAATAGAAATTGATACTTTTATTTAGGAAGGATGCTTTAAACTGATCAAATGTGATGATAAAAACATTTATAATGTTATAAAAGACTTCTATTTCAGATAAATGCTGTTCTTCTGAACTTTCTATTCATCAAAGAAACCCGAAAAAAATATATTTAGTTGTTTTCAACATAATTATAATAATAATACATGTTTTGAGCAGCAAATCAGAATATTAGAATGATTTCTGAAGGATCATGTGACTGGAATAAGGATACTAAAAATGCAGCTTTGATTACAGGAATTAATTTTTTTAAATAGTAAAAATATTTCAAAATTGTTCTGTTTTTGCTGTACTTTGGATCAAATAAATGTAGGCTTGGTGAGCAGAAAAGACTTATTTAAAAAAAAAAATATTTTGACTGGTAGAGTATATTTTATTTTTATATTTTCTGATTTAATTTTAATTTGTGTTGGCGTTTTAATAATTTTGATTACCTATGTAGTTTTTTTTTTATTATTATTACTTATAATTTAAACTAAATGAAAATGAGAAATGTTGCCTTGGCAGCCAGCTGAAATTATATTTTATATTTAAAAAAAAAAAAACATATTATTTTATTTCATTTTATTTATTTTATTATTTTAGTTCATGTTTATTTTATTTATTTTATAAATGCTTTATTTAATTTAGAAATGTTATAAGTATTTATTTTATGAATAAAAATATTGTTAATAACCCTGTTAAATGCATTCACATTTCCTGAGAAGACATCATAATCGGCTGTAAATGACTGCATTCCATTGAATTCACTACAAACACTAAAGCATTATGAATATGTTTTAATTAATTAAGAGTATCTATAATGCATTACAAATACAGGCTTCAGTTAAAGTGTAACCCAAACGCATTAAAAAAGCAATTATCTTGGGCTAAATTCAGACGTCTTCTTCCATTGTGAGAATATTTTGAGCTGTTCCTGTATCCTGAAATTCCCTTTCACACTCGCTGCGTGACCCAGTGCTGCGACGAGCCCTGAATTTTAATGTGTGTGTGTGTGTGTGTGTGTGTGAAGTGGAGCTGGTTGTGAGCTCTCAGCCCCTCTTCTCATTATAAAGACATGCCAGCTTTGTTTTCAGTCTCTGCCATGATGGACTGGGCCGAGGGGGAGGGGGGAGCACTTTATCCCCTCATGAGGCAATGTGGCACAACATGCCCGGGCACTGGGGCTGGCACACTGGCACACAACCAAAATAATACCTCGGAGTCTCGCTCTCACAGACAAAACGCAAAAGAAAGAAGAAAGCATGTCAGATCACAACGCTGAATGCAAATCTCTACATCAAATGAGATTTCACTGCCCTAGATTCTGGTGGCACCACAGAATGAGAGAGAGAGAGAGAGAGAGAGAGAGAGAGAGAGAGAGAGAGAGAGACAGAGAGAGATTGGAAATGGGAAGAGGTGAGAAAAGGAGGTGGATACAAGTAGCGTAAAAAGGCTCTCAGAATAAGGGATTTTGAACACAAGCTGCTTTCAAAACAGTTCCATGCATTATTCATGAAGCCAGTTCATGAAAACATATGTGTCGCTCACATTATCCTATAAATAAATCATTAAAACACAAACAACCAACCACAAGATCATTCCTCAAGAAAAATGAAATAAACAGATTAGAACTAATATGTATTTTAAAAATCCTGTCTTGCACAGAAAATGATAGACATTTTATACCAAATATATACAAAGATATATACAAAGATGAATAATAAGATGAATAAAGCACTTAAATCACTTTTTATGAAAAAATGCATGCATAAATAAAATAAAATGGTTTAATCTGACTTGAAATGGTTGAAAGGGGAGGATGTTCTTTTAAAATAACGTATCGCTCAATAAGGAATAAAACATAAGTCTTCATTTGTCTGCTGTCATTATAATATTTTCTCATTTCCGCACTCAATCCGTTTCTCACAGATGTAGGCCAGTCTATGTTGCCTCCACAGGCTAATGAGCATTCACATACACATCAGCCAGAGCTAACACACTGACCTACATGAGCTCTGATCATGTGTGTGAATAAACACACCACGAGATATATGCACTCCCTTTAAAAAAAATCTGTCCTAATGTCATCAGGAGAAGCTAGTGAACACTTTAGAGGGGGTTCAGGGGGTGGAAGTTAATAGCTTTAATGGCACACAAATTACATTACATTTATAAACACAAGGGTGTATCATTATATACCATTATAATCATGAAGAACCCCCCACTTTTACATTTTTTTCATGCCAGCATTTTAATTGATTTTAGAAATTGTTTTCTTAATTGCTTCCTTTTTGAATTGTTTTCTTACCGTCTGTAAAGCTTCTTAATTGGAATCTGTGGTTCCATGAAGAACCTTTAACATTTTACGGAATCTTTTCAAAAGGTTCTTTATAGGAGAAAAGGTTCTCTGGATCATTTAAACCAACTCTGGAGAACCCAAAATGTTTTTTTGTTGCATTGCTGTGAAAAATGCTTGGAATCTTTGTTAAAATGTGTACTACAAACCTATCAAAATATAAAATAATATAAATGTAATAATAATAAGAAGAAGAATAAGAATAAGAATAAGAATAAGAATAAATAATATTAAACAGTTTTCATGAAAAACCATTCACAATAATGGAAACTTTCCATTCCACAAAAGCATCTTTATAGTAGAAAAGGTTCTTTAGATTGTTACAATGTTTTTCACACTAAGAAAATTATGTTGTTTTTTTTTTAAGAACTGTTCACCGAAAGGTTCTTTAAGGCAAAAAAAAAAAACAAAAAAAAAAGGTTCTCCTATTGCATCACTGTGAAAACCACCTTCAGGTTCCTATTAAGTCTCTATATGAATGTATATAAATATAAAATTAAAAAAATAATAAATGTTAAAGTTATAGTTATAACTATGTAATAACCAGTGATGGGAATAACGGCGTTATAAATAAATGGCATTACTAACAGCGTTATTTTTTTTTTAGTAACGAGCAATCAAATTAATTATTGTTTCCCCCATTACAACGCTGTTACCGTTACTGACAACAAAATGTGACGTTACTATAATTTATTACAATATTATTAGAATTTTATTTTTCAGTTTGTCTGAATGGAAACATATTACAAACCGTAAACTCTAGTGTGAAGGCACACGATTAGCCGTCGCTTTGTCTCACACACACGCAAAGAAAGATACAAAGCGAGAGAGTCTTATATACCATGCAGAATTGACGCGCTACATGTAAACGATATTCTTTGCTGTATTTTCCTCTCAAAATTACAGAGTTCCTTCGGAATTCATTAGCTTTTAAAAACTGCCAGGTTCCCCGGGTTGCAGGCGATCTCATTGGCTGGCGCTCACCTATTAGCGAATCAGTTTGAGCGAGCGCAGACAACGTGATTAATATTCATGAACCCAGCAGCTCATTAATCCCTAGTGCGTTTTATATTGTTATTAGTAGTAGAATTCGTAGTAGTTTTGTTATCTTTTCAGTATTATTTTTAATACTGAATTTAATAATAATTTTCCCCCTTTTTTTTTTTACAGAAACACTAAATTACAAACAATATCTTAAGCATCACCACCAGTCCGAAGTTCAGTCAATATGACAAATATGCATTCATACATGGTTTTTCTAATTAATAAATATTATATTATAATGCTTGACTGACTGATGCTAAGTGTACTTTCAGATATTAAAAAAACTGCCATTAAGCTTTACATATCTGGCGAGAAAACTAAAAATTTCATTAATTTAATTTAAATTTCTTTCATTTAACATATTTATTACTGACATATTTGGAACATTTTTACACAATAGTTACTTTCCCTGGTAATTAGTTACTTTTATAATGATGTAACTCAGTTACTATCTGTGAGAAGTAACTAGTAACTATAACTAATTACTTTTTTTAAAGCAACATGCCCAACACTGGTAACACCTACATAATTACTATGTAATAACTACGTAATGAGTTTGGTATTTGGAGGAAACCATGTTTACTATGGTTATTTTGCATTGGGTGTGTGTTGATTTACCTGCACATTTGACTCCCTGAGCGATGAGTCCCCACATGAAGTTGGCACAGTACTCGCACCAGTGCGGCCCTCTGAAAGTGTGCACCTGCAGGACAACACGCAAACACAATAAACATACAAATCAACTTCTGCTCCTCTGAGGCGTTTAAACCTGCTAATAAAGATGAATGTGTGATTAGAGACACGAGCAGTGTCAAATCTGACTGCTGCTTAATCCAATCACAATTAATCAGCAGCCAGAGAGAGGTCATTAATCAGGAGGAAAGCCCTGCTCTCTCACTCTCTCCTCTCCACCAGGTAACAGCTCATCCAATCAGAGGTGTATAAACACTCCTGCGGGACGGGCCCGTTGGCTCTCTAATCTCCTGTAGGACACACCAGCAGCCCATCAGGTCTACTAGCATGAACTGGAAGGGTTTACTACCCTAACAGCAGAACCATCTTACAGTAGATGATGAAATCACTGTACTTTACACTGACATCAACATGAGAACTGCCCTATTTACATATAAAAGAGGTCTGAGGAATTTAAATGATTGAATATTTACAGAGCTGTGGGGATTTTAGCAGTTAATGGAAAAGAGGACAAAGAAAAGCATGGTACTTACTGGATTATCAAAAGAAAGCATTGCTTATTTATGTAATGTATATTTATGAAATCATTTACATTACAATGGCTCTCACGAACACTTTACTCTACTTGGAGTACTCTACTTAAATCGTTTTTTTAACCTCCAATCAATATTTAATTTACATGTATTTATTCAGTAAATAATTTTTTTTAATATTTTTCTTTAACCCATAAATAAATGGAATTTTTTTTTTTTTTCCAATCAAAATCATTGTAATTTTTTGGTAGAAAATTGGTGAAGTATTTTTTAGTATTCTTCAGTATTTTTTCCTCACTTATTAACAGACAAAACAATAATACAAAGAGTTAAACCAGAAAAAAAAAAATAATAATAAAAAAAAAATTAAAGTACAATAATCAATCATTGTAATTTTAAATTATTATTATTATTATTATTATTGTTATTGTTATTATTATTATTATTATTAACCAAAAAAACAAATAATATAATTAAATATTTTATATAATTTATAAATTAGTTCTAAAATTAAATATTATAAACACTATATATATATATATATATATATATATATATATATATATATATATATATTTAATTATTAATAAAAATTGTAATACATTTTAATACATTAATTAAAAAAAAAGCATTCATTTCAATTACTAATTATTGATGTAAGATATAACATTTCATACACAATATATACACTCCCCAATACAGTCTTTTAATTAATAATAAAAAATATTGTTGTAATAATAAAAACATTTTAACAAAATAAAATAAAAAAAATCCCATTAATTTTAATTATCATTTATTATTATTATTATTATTATTTATTTATTTAAGATATAATAACATTATACACAATACCTAGACAGTTTTAATTAATAAAAAATTTTAAAAATTAAAAAAAAAAAAACATTTTAATTGGTTGTTATTATTATTATTTTTATTAATGTAAAATATAATAAAAGTATGCATTATATGCACAATAAAAAACCTATTCCGTTTTAATGAATAAACAAATTATTTTTAAATAAATCGTATTCATTTGTTATTATTATTTATTAATAAAAATAATAAATAATATAATTAATTAAAAAATATATATATATAAAAAGGATTTGACAGACCATATTGGTAATAATAATATTACCAATATTATTCATATTATCACAAGAAATATTACCAAGATTATTTTTCTTTTCCCATAAGCAGTGTTTTTCCCCCACTACATGACTGGCTGACTGTACTTTATCCCAATACACCATATCTAGTATATGAATGCACAGTGTAAACACTGCTGGTTCTGTGTTTCTATCAATAATAACATGAATCTTTAGACATTTTCACTGTACTGCTGACAAAAGCAGCCACTATCCAGTATCTGAGCATCAATTACCATGCGACAACAAGGGAAAAAGCGCAAGCTTGAGAGAAAGCAAGCAGCAGAAAGAGCTCTTTGTGGAGTCAGCAGTCTGTGAGGTTTTGCGCACCTCTGTCTCTGGACTCTACAGACAAACTGAGAGGGGGGCAGGGGGTCTGGGACGGCTGTACCTGCTGATGACAGAAGCCAAATGAGGAAACGCCGTTATGTTTACCAATCCTCTATCAGCTCCTAATCTCTCCATCTGTCGCCCCAAACAACCTCCCTCGTGCTCCCTTCCTCTTTCATACAAACACAAGATGTTTTTATTCGATTTGTTTTTCAGAACCTCTGGCTAAACTGCCTCGAAATAACCCCGTCTTAAACAGACTTGTGGCTTACAGCATCTTAACTCTCCTAACGTCTCCTGAAACCTGCACTCGCTGCCACAGCAACAACACAGCCCTTGGGATGTATTTAAATCACATTTGGGGAGAATTTGCATAACATCCTATGACATAGTCACACTGAAAGTGAGTCACAACAACACAACAAAGTCAACATTTTAATGAATCATAGTAAAATTGAGATGGAAGTGACACCATTATGCAAAAAAAAGAAAAAAAAAAAAAAGTTGATAAGACAAAAAGAGTATTACCAAAATAATTTACTGGTAATACACCAAAAACATCCAGTAATCAAGTACCAAAAATAGACTTTAAATTGTTATTTTTGGTTAATCTGACAAAACTGTGCAGTATTTTTATAATAAAGAAATGAATAAATATTTAAACTAATATAAAATAATAAAATAAAATAAAATAAAATAAAATAAAATAAAATAAAATAAAATAAAATAAAATATTAATTGATAAATCTCAAAGCACAGTATTACCAAAATTATTTATTGATGAAATACCAAAAATATACAAAAATTTCTAGCTTTTGTTCTTGTTTAAGCAATTCAGGAATTTTTATACATGAAACAAGAAAAAAAAAAATCCAGTAATAAAGTACCAAAAATAGACTTTAAATTATTATTTTTGGCTAATTGGACAAAACCCATTTCCCGAAGACTATTAATATCACAAAAACATAAAACTGACAAAACATTTATGGTAAAATTGAGATGGAAGTGAGACCATTATGTGGGGAAAAAAACAAAACAAAACTGATAAACCTCAAATCATAGTTTGGTACATTACCAAAATTATTTATTGGTAATATACCAAAAAATATACTAAAATTTATTTTCTAATCTCATTAACAAACAGTTTTTGCTCTTGTTTAAGAAATTCAGGAAGATTTATACATGAAACAAGAAAAAAAAAACAGTAATCAAGTAAAAAAAATAGACTTTAAATTCTTATTTTTGGCTAATTGGACAAAACCCATTTCCCGAAGACTATTAATATCACAAAAACATAAAACTGACAAAACAATTTAATAATCATGGTAAAACTGAGACGGAAATGAGATCATTATGAACCCCCAACCCCCAACCCCCCCCAATAAAAAAAATAATAGTACTACCGAAATTATTTATAAATTAATTATAGTTCTTGTTTTAAGAACAAATAAAACTTATTGCAATGAGCTTTATGCATGAAACAAGAATAAAAAAAAATTCCAATTTAGTAACAACAACTTTTCGGGAAATTGTTGACACAAACATTGGCAAAAACTCAACATATTCCCTATTTCAAGACTTCATGCAAGCATAACGAGTTCTAGTCAAATAATCCTATTAAAGCAGGCCGTGAGCCTTCGTGGGTCCTTACCTTGAAGTTGTGGACTTTCTCGTACTTGGGCGCCCGTTCGCTCTCCTTCAGCGTGGCTCGACGGACCAGCGATGTGAGCTGCGAATAAGCAAAGAGTTTGAGAGGTTGCCAGAGAGTGGCCGGAGGTTTCTGAGGACTCATCTTCATCCCCAAAGCAGCGGCCACCATCCCCTGCTCCTTGCCCTCTGCCTTGGCCTTGTGCACCAGAGACTTCTCCTCCTTACGGAGAACGTAGGACTCACGGGACGGCATCTCGCACGCTTTTTTCCACAAAGACACCGACTAAAGAAACTTAGACTCCGAGATCTAACAGACTCCTCTACATCTTTTGCCAGAGATCTGAAGATGCCAAAACAAACCACCAGTGTGAACGTCCACTTAGTCCAAACAGAGTTTACTCAGTGAGTGTATGAAGCCCTGAGTGTGTGAGAGACAGTGTGTGCCTGCTTCTCCCTGGGCATCTATATGCAGATGAGATGAGTTGTTGAGTTAATCCCGTCCTGCCTGCGAGCAGCAGATATCCTCTCTGGAACGCTGCCTCAAAGAGAGAGCGAGGGGGGCAGGCGGGGAGGACCCAACCAGAGTCACACTGAATTACACAGCTCAAACCAGCCAATCCCAGCAGAGACTATCAGAGAGCTCACCCCGCCCCTACAGCAACCAATCCCCCAATCCACCGCATGAGTGGGCAGAGAGAGAGAGAGAGAGAGAGAGAGAGACAGAGAGAGAGAGTGCGTAGGGGGAGATAAGGAGTGGGACGGTAATGAGAGGTGAATGAGTCATGGATCAGCTCTGAGCTCATACTTCTCTAATAAAAGCACAAAGCCACCACACGAAACCACCAGAAAACACATCCTACACTGGGTTTGGGGACTGCACAATCTGGGATTAAAAAAAGATGAAAGAAATAAAAATTCCATGATTGCTGCTTGTTTGTAAGGCTGCACCATTTGGCTAATACGTTGTGATTATGCAATGGCTATAAATATATCAAATAAAATAAAATACAATAAAAATGCCAATAATCACTGTAAAATTGAGTTTTTAAAAGAGTATTTAAGAAAAATGTTATAATGCTTTATTATAAATAACAAAAAAATAAAATAAGAAATATTACTACTGTAATATTTCACTGTGAAATGAAAAAAAATTAAAATATAATTTACAACTGTAAAAATGACAATACTAATAATTATGGAGATATTAATTAATTTTCAAATGTCAAACAATATCACAATTATTTTAATTAGTTTAATTTTAATTATTATTCATATAATAAAGAACTACTAAATAAAGACTAAATATGAAATATTACAATTGTAATATTTTACTGTAACAGAGTATTTAAAAATATATTATTAATATTAATAATAATTTTATTTTACATTGCAACTGTAAAATTACAGTACTTCCATACTACAATATTTATTCAATTAAATACAATCTATATTTATTCAATTAAATAAAATATTTAATTTTAATTCATTTTCAAGTAGTTAAACATTAAACACCACCACCACCAACAATAATAATAGTTATGATGAAAGAAAAACTAAGTTAATTAACATAACTGTAAAATTACAATACTAATAATTATAGACGTCTTGATTAATTTTCAAATATCAAACAATAGCATAATTACTTAAATTTTAATTATTATTATTACAAAAAACGATTAAAGACAAAATATGAAATATTGCCATTTTAAAATTTCTCTGTAACAGAGTATTTAATAAAAAATATAATAATAATAATAATAATAATTATAATAATAATAATAATTATTATTATTTTATTTTACATTGCAACTGTAAAATTACAATACTTATTCCATACTACAATATTTAGTCAATTAAATACAATATTTAATATTTAATTCATTTTCAAATGTTTAAACGTAATATTTCACTATAACAAAATGAGCATTTAATAAAAAAATAATAATAATAATAATATTGATTTTTTTTACATTGCAACTGTAAAATTACACTACTTTTCCAATACTAAAATATTTATTTATTAACTTAACCTAAATACAATATTTAATTCATTTTCAAATACTTAAACATTAAACACCACAACCACCACCAATAATAATAGTTACGATGAAATAAAAACTATAAACAAAATAAGAAACATTACTTTTGGAATACTCAAATATTAGTATTACGACTGTAAAATTACAATATTGATATTTACGAATGTCTAAATTTACTCTTTTTAAAATGTTAAACCATTAAACTTTAATTGTATATACAGATGCAGTTTGTGCAGAGTTTGTGTGGAGCAGCATTTACTGTGAATTGAACCGCTGAAAACACTGGCGGATCACGAGTGGTGCTTGACCGATATTGGTTTTTTGACAGCCGATGTTGATATCTATTACTAATAACATAAACGCAATCATTATAATACTTTTTGTATGCCGTTTAAGTCCTTTGTTTAACAGTTCTACCTGATTATCTGTATCGGACAGAACTGTTAAACGGCAACACCAAACAATGGTGTGAACCAAAGAGGGAGAATGTGAACACTGTGTGCATCAAAATAAAAGTCCCACCTCGAACACATCAGCCAAACAGAAAAACTTATCGTCCGATGCCGATTTCAGCCGATACATATCTTGGCGATATATTGGTCGACCACTAATCACGAGCTGCTCACGTGTAAATGAACACAGCGCTGTGCTTCACTCTGAAACACACAGTGCATATATTTATCCAATTAAAAGGTGGCATTTGTGATGTGATAAGCTATTTTGTGATTCTGGTTTTATTTTGATTAATTGTGAAGCCTTACTAAGTATCTATACTTATCACGTCGCTCTTTGAAATTCTTGACTGTAAATAGTCAGCTGAGTAAGTCTGTGGTCAAATATTTTTTATAATGACGCAAATCTGACCTTTGTCGACAGTGACCAATTTCCTATCTACTTCATAGATGTGCTAGTTTCATATCTCTTTCGTCTCGTCACAGATCCAAGAGATGTGAATTATACAAGAGATACAAGATATTTCTTCACTCATAATAAAAGAATTTTAACTCAAATCAATATTTCAAATCCCATGTATTTATTTGCTGCTCATTGAATTGGGTTTGTCATAAAACATTAATAAAACACCAGAAAAAAGTGAAGTGGATTTCTATATTAAACACGGGGATTCACCAGGCCCGAACCTGCTCACTGCGTGTGTAATGAAATCAACTTCCTGTTTCATACGCACATGAATCTCCATCACACACACACATCAGATACTGCAATCTGCCTTCATAAATCACAATGACAGCATCAGCCAAATGACTCTGGATCACTCCCAAACAGATCAGACAGAGATTATGTCAAAACACTGTCTCTGTTTGTGTGCTATTATTATAGTGCACACATTACTGATACACTGATACACCGGCCAGGATGATTATTGGCTGATATCTGCCTGATATTTCAAAAGGCATCAGTCAGTTTCCATTACTGAATAAAAAAAAAATAAAATAAAAAGTTTTTCCCCTTCAAAACTGGACTATATGACTCACAATTGCAAGTTTATATCTCTCAAAAAATGACAGAATTGCTTGAAAAAAAAAGAGAAAAAAACAATTGTGAGACTTGAATTTATTTCACACAATTGTGAGTTTATATCAAGCAATTCTGAGAAAAAAGTCTGAACTGAAATACAAACCAGGGATGTGTGCAACGACTAATTTAATAGTTGTTTAAACGAAAGTTTTGTATCCGACTAGTCAACTACACTGTAAAAAACAATTTGTTGAGTCAACTTAAAATAATTTGCCTTAAAATTTTAAGTTCAGTCAACTCAAAAAAAGTATATTCAACTTGAAATGTTAAATTATACTAAGTGACAACTTAGATATTTGAGTTGAATCAACTTAAAATTTAAGGCAGCTGGGTTACTTACCCATCTGTTAAGTTTAGCAAACACAAATATCTAAGTTGCTACTTAGTACAACTTAACATTTCAAGTTGACTAAACTTATTTTAGTTGACTGAAGTTAAAGTTTTAAGGCAGCAGGGTAACAAATTATTTTAAGCTGACTCAACAAAATGTGTTTTTTATTTTTTACAGTATAGTCTAAAAGCAAGATACCCCCAAAGGATGGTAAGAAAAAAAAAAACTATGTATGTGCCTGTGTATAATGGCCTACTTTTGAAATACTTATCTATAAATCACACTGTCAAATCCTTCAATGAATTTCGCTTGCCGTACGCTTGCCTCACGTTATCATCATTTAATTTTAGGCGGTCGTTAAAAATGAAATAAAAGAAGAGCATACACTCAACGTCAGCCAATGCATAGTTTATTTACTTAAATCAGCTGGGGTAATACAGAACAATCTAAAATTATTCATCTTCATATAACGTTAGACAACATATTAAAACAAGTCAAAAACAACAGAAACGGTTATTAAGGAATAGCATTAAAACAGCATTTAAAAACTTAGGTCATGCAGGCTATGTCGTTTAAAAACAAAACAATGCCCATTTTACTTACTCAAGACCATGCGTTTTTGTTCGGTAAATTGTCAACGTGGTCTCGTGAACTACGGGAAAAGGCACTCGACAGGAACTGAAGTCGCAGGCTAAGATAAACGAAAAGCAAGCTGACTGAGTTTTTAGAAAGCGCCTGGACATTTCACACCACCAACGAAGTGGGTCTTCGTTTAGAGGAATAGACGGCATGGATGGGATCGCAGTGGCGGCAGGTTGTAGTGAATGCTGTGATTGGCATTTGCTGGCTTTGGCTAGCCTCTAAGCTAACACCTACCACGTGCCTGTTATGCATCACTCCAGTAGAGTTATTGTAAGCCAATTCGATTTTACAGCGTTTACACTAAACTTTTCCGATTCAGTCTAATTCAAAATAATCCCAGACCTTAGTCTTTTGCGTGGTCATGAGGTCTCTAAGGGCATGTGAGGTCTGAGGTAAAAAGTTTTCACCCAGATACACTTTTAAAAATAATGCATTATTTTTAAAACGTTTAATTTTAACTTGATGTTTAAAATGTTTTAAATGTAACGTTAAAATTATGGCAATTTCAATGATAAAATAAGATTCATGTTTTTCTTCTGTCGTGTAGTCGACTATTGTTTTCAGTGTCGACTAGTAGGAGCTGTACCGTTTACTCAACTAGACCCGCACATCCCTAAAACAAACTCTAATTTGCGAGAAAAAGTCAGACGCAATTCACGCAATTCTGAGAAAAAAGACAGAATTGTTAGTTTATATCACGCAATTCTGACTTCATAACATGCAATTGTGAGTTTATATCAAGCAGTTTTGAGGAAAAGGTCAAAAATGTGATATAAACTCGAATGTGAGAAAAGTCAGAATTGTTAGTTTATATCACATAATTCCGACTTTATAACTTGCAATTTTGAGTTTATATCAAGCAACTCTGAGAAATAATTCAAAATTGTAAGGTCCAAAATTGAATTCACAAGAAAAAAAAAATGTCAGATTTGAGAAATTATATTACACAATTCTGTGGAAAAAAAACAACAAAAAAAAAACAGAATTGCGAATTTGTGACAATTCTGAGAAAAAAAGTCAAGATTTGTGAGTTTATATCGCAATTCTGATTTTATTTCTTTTGATCGCGAGTTTATATCACACGATTCTGAGAAAAAGGTCAAAATTGTGAGATACAAACTCGAATTTGCAAGAAAAAAGTCAAATTGTGTGATAAAAAGTCACAATAACCTTTTTTTATTTAGTGGCAGAAATGGGCTTCTATAGAATACAGACGATACACACTTTTTTTCATATAATTTTGGTGAATTTGAAGTAAATGTTTTTAAAATAAGGTACTGTTAAATAGTTTGGGGTCAGTAAGATTTTATATTTTTGAAGTAAGTTTCTTATGCATTTATATGTACAAATCTCACACACAACTCAATCTTGCATTCTTACATTTTATTAGCTTAGTAATTAAGTCAAATCAACCTTCCTTTATATTTCGCTTTTTAAAAAGACGTGAGTGGCACTTGCCTATGCAAAAGCCTATTTTTCATTTTTTAATTAATGAACTTAGGCACTAATGTGCCATGCTGCATGTGTGAAATCACATCAAATGTGTACTTTAATGTGTAGTTTGCACTAAATTGAATTATAATCGAACACTCTTCCTCTGTCTTTCTCTCTTATCTCAGCTGGATTGTTCATCCTCGTCTGACAGCAGTATGTTGGATCCAGACATGCCAGCACACACACGCACCCACACACAAACACACACCGCGCGTTTCCCTTTGATCAATACCACAGGACTCGATCCTCTCCAGCGCCAGTGAGCAAAGTGCTCAAATGGAGGGCTGGATGAGAGACCTCCCGCCCGCTGGCTTCCAGATCAATAAGCCAAACGGAGGCAGAGAATATGAAACCGCTGGAGTTGAGATGAAACGCTCAGCGTCCAAGTCTCCAGCGGTGCCGATCTCCCGGCAGACCTGAAGGAAACCTCGCGCCCTGACGGCTTACCTGTGCCAGGTGGCTTCACACGGCAGGTCTTTTCATATGTACGCGCTCAGTTTGCGTTGGAGGGCCACGGTTCCAGAAAGCAACAGCATGCTGCGTCTGACCAGTCGGTCTGGCAGGAAGTGGGCTTTCAGTCCCATTTCTAATTGACAAGATTGATCTTTCTGCTTTCTCAAATGTGTCGGGAGCAAAATGCTGCTCATAAATGGGTGGAGGCGAAGAATGGCTAATTCAAGGCCATTTCCTTTCTTCTCCCAAAACGGCACAAGTGAGTCCATCTGTCTGTGCAATCACTCATTCAGCCTGACACTCAACACCTGATGGGTTCACAGGAGTTTGATGTTCTCAAAGCGGAAAAAAAAAAACACACATGCACAGACTAACACAATCTGGATATATTATCTGCTGCTCTGTCATGCTGAGGTATTATCACAGTTAAAGGTAATGCCATTATTTGATGTCGAAATACTTTCTGTTTATTTGGCTTTACATGAAACTGACTCCAAAGTTGAGATAACCAACACTGTGAGTCAGTTTGACAGATCAATGGCAGATGGTGGGAGAATTTGCATTGAAGTCAAAAGTTTACATACACCTTGCAGAATCTGCAAAATATGATTATATTACCAAAATAAGAGGGGATTATACAAAATGCATGTTATTTTTTTTATTTAGTACTCACCTGAATAAGACAATTCACATAAAAGATGTTTACATATAGAGAGAAAAAAGAGAAAATAACAGTTGAATTTATAAAAATTATGCCGTTCTAAAGTTTACATGCACTTGATTCTTAATACTGTGTTGTTACCTGAATGATTTTGTTGTTGTTGTTTTTGTTTAGTGATAGTTGTTCATGAGTCCCTTGTTCGTCCTGAACAGTTAAACTGCCTGCTGTTGTTCAGAAAAATCCTTCAGGTCCCACAAATTATTTGGTTTTCCAGCATTTTTGTGTATCTGAACCCTTTCCAACAGTGACTGTAGGATTTTGAGATCCATCTTTTCACACGAGGACAACTGAGGGACTCATATGCAACTATTACAGAAGATTCAAACACTCACTGATGCTCCAGAAGGAAACTTTAGAGGCATTAAGAGCCGGGGGGTGAAAACTTTTGAACAGAATGAAGATGTGTACATTTTTGCACGTTCTTAATGCATCGCTTTTCCTTCTGGAGCATCAGTGAGTGTTTGCACCTTTTGTAATAGTTGCATATGAGTCCCTCAGTTGTCATCAGTGTGAAAAGATGGATCTTAAAAAACAAACAAAAACAAAACAAAAACAACAACAACAACAACAACAACAAACAACAACATTCATTCATTGTTGGAAAGGGTTTAAATATACAAAAATGCCGAAAAAACAGAATTTGTGAGACCTGAAGATTTTTTTCAAGAACAACAGACAGTTTAATTGTTCAGGACAAACAAGGGACTCATGAACAACTATCACTAAACAAAAACAACAACTACAACAACAAAATCATTCAGGTAACAACACAGTATTAAGAATCAAGCATGTGTAAACTTTTGAACAGTCATTTTTATAAATTCAACTATTTTCTCTTGTGGACTATATGTAAACATCTTTTATGTGAAATATCTTATTCAGGTCAGTACTAAATAACAATAACATGCATTTGTATGATCCTTCTTATTTTGGTCAAATAATTAACATTTTGCAGATTCTGCAAGGTGTACATAAACTTTAACTTACAGACTTCAACTGTATTTATTTATTGCAATACAGCATTGATGATTTAAAGGCAGAAAAGTGAAGCACTTGCATGAACTATTCAGTAAAACAATTTAATATTCAAATAAAGCAATCTAAATACTAGTTATGATCTGAAATATTCAAGCACATTCAGAACAAGTCGAAGTTTCAATAAATGCTCTTTCTGAGCTCTGAAACGTACAGTATGATTCATAATACAATGAACTCTTTAATCTCAAAAAAAGCAAGCGGAATTTGCATCACCACGATATGTACTATCACCCACTTCTCACAAACAAAAGCCTCATTTCAGCAAACCCGAACCACGCAGAAACTGGAAAGAAAATGTTCTGCTTATGTAAAACGTTAAATGCGCTGTTGAGTTTGCATAATAACCATCAGTTACCTGACCTCATTTCCTGTTCATCCCTCCATCCTATCCTCCATCTTCCTCCCCACTGCTCAACTCTCTGCTGTCTCTAAGCAACATACAGATGCTGATGATAACATCAACATCAAAGAGTGCTACAACAGGCATACAATCATCGAAATGTCTTCATTCCATCAGTGCCCTTAAATGCACTCTTGAGTTTGAGAAAGTTTCTTCTGAAGGGGCTGCAGTGATGTGGGTGGCTATGTTATATAACGTTACATAAGGACAGAGTGATGCATAATCACAGCGCAGGCGATCAAACAGTGCGGCAAGTGCTCAAACACCATATATGACGAATGATCACAGACCGGAACTAGGAGGCAGGTTTTACACCACGCACATCATCATCATTATCGTCATTACACGCATAACAAAAAGACTGATAAAGCTTGTACAAACCCAGATACAATGAAATATATATAATTCTATTGCTCATACAAACCCCACCCTTAAAAGAATATTTCAGTTTTAATAAGCTCAGTTAACAGCATTTGCGACAATGTTGGGAAAAAAAAAATCCGGTTTTTCTTCAAATAAGCAAAATGTAGGCTACAGGGAGGCACTTCTAATGTAAGTTTACTTGCATTTATTATTCTATTAAAACATGCATTAAAGATGTAAAGCTGTTTAAATCATTGTTGACAGTTGGTCTAGTGTTTTAGTATTTATTACACAGTGTTATGGGAAGCTATTTTTGTCACAATAAATTCATGTTAATATGCATATTGTTGGCTATACCACTTAAGTAAATACGTTTTAACATTTACAAACTGGCCCCATTCACTTGCATTGTAAGTGACTCACTGGAACACAGATTTTTGCTTATTTGGACAAATATTAATTTATTTTGCCACAAAAGCTGTTGATTAAGCTCAACTTGTACTGAACCCAGAATATTCTTAGGTGTGAAAAATGTAATTATGCAACTTGAGGAAAGTGTTATATTACATTTCTTATATTACATGCATTATTACAAGCGAGTAGACTTTTCATGCAACACAATTCCATAGACTTGCAATATCATTCCAAAGGTTAAAGCCAGTAAGGTATTTTTTTATTTGTTTGTTTTAGAAAACCATTTCAAATAAATGCTGTTCTTTTCAACTTTCTATCCAAAGTATCCTAAAACTCTGAATAGAAAGTAATAGAATATACTTTGAATAGAATCAAAGTATAATGGTTTCCCACAAACATATTAAACAACATAACTGCTTTTTACACTGATAAATGTTTCTTGAGCAGCAAATCAGCATATAAAAATTATTTCTGAAGGATAATGTGACACTGGGAACTGGAATAATGATGCAGAAAATTAATCTTTGATAACAGGAACAAATTACATTTTAATAATATTTCATAATATTACTATTTTACTGTATTTTTGATCAAATAAATGCAGTCTTGGTGAGCATAAAAGACTTATTTCAAAAACATAAACATCTTGCACTTAGGGCGCTATGATTTCAACGATGCAGAAAATGTGACCAGAATCACAAAATCATGTCATAAAAACAGAATTCACTGTATAAAGCAGAATTTCATGAATTTTGGCAAATTAAAAAAAAAACAAAGTAACAAAATAAATAAATAAATAAATACAAGAAACATGATCATAAACTCTAGAACTGCTTTGCATTTTACTGTTTCTTTTGAATAAACCTATTGACATTTTATACAAACAGAAACCCATCAAAATATAAGTTCGGTCTAACTTAAAGAAACTGTGACAGAAATATTACTAAATGTAACAATATCACTACTACTAATAATAAAATCATTATTATTAAACATCAGCTTTGAAGGAATATTTACCAGAAAAAAAAAAATATATTTACCAGAATTTGTTAAGCAGAAAAATGTAAATACACAACACAGTATTTCTGGGAAAAAATAAATTAAGTAAATAATAATAAATATTTTATATATAAAATCAATTAGAGATGCTTTTGATTATTATTATTATTATTTAATTAAATCATTAAAATGCAATCCAGAAAAATTAAATGGAAAAATTAGGTAAAAACAAAATAAATTTGAGAAAAATACATTTAAATGTAAGTAACTTTTTAACTTTGAATAAATTGCTATTTAATATTGTAAGTTTCATGATTTTAATGTTTTTAGGCATGCTTTTTGATGAATACAATTTTATTTACCTATTAAAACAGAGTCTTAAAAATTGCAAACCAGAAAAAAAAAAAAAAACAAACAGGAAAAAAAACAGAATTTGGAAAAAAATAAAAACAGAATTTGGGGGGTGAAATAAAACAGATTTCATAGGGCCCTACTTACTGATCCCAAATGTTTGAACGGTTGTGCACATTTAAGCAGTGACCAAAAAACATAATCACACAGTCTTGGGATGTTTTTTTTTTTTACTTGGAGCAGTGAGCAGCAACCACTTAGAAACCAGCTAGTAATACATTAGCGACTGCAATGCAACACTCTAAAAATATTCATAACACCTTAGTAACCGCATAGCAGCACCCTGGCTAATATCCACACAGAGTTTTGCACAGACAAGCACAAAACTCTTCATACTTCAATTCTGCGCTGCAGAGGCAAAATCAAAACTAGAGATTGAGTCAAAATTGAGTTATGGCTTAAAACGGGTCTCTTATATGATATGATAAGACAGATGGGGGTCCTGTGACAGATGGGTTCAGCTCAACTGATATCCATAACAAAATTAATGATTTGATATCAATTTCAACATCAAAATTGAGCCCAAATGTTTTCTCAGTTCCAGTGTCGTCATAGCTACTGTGTTTAGCGTTTGCAGGCGTGTTGTTGTTGAGAGCTGTACTAGCTGAAGTACAAACTTCCCTCGAGTTTACAGCCGTTTACTGCAGAATTATGAGACTCAAGGACTGCTACTTTATCTCAATCTCTCTCTCGATCCTAACTTTCTTATTCACTTCCTCTGACTGTCACACAGTGTACTGCTGATCGATTGTGTTACGCAACTCAGCTACATTCCCATCTCCCACGCATGACAGGAGAGCAAGGACAGACACACTAGAGACTGTGTCGCATGGACTAGGAAACTGTTTTTAACCCATACCTTATCGCAAAGGTATTTGCTGTAGTTTTGAGATTTCAGCCTTTCACTTGGACGTAATTCAGTTAAATGGATAATCTTTAAAACCTCAAAACTTCTGAAATGGTTATAGGGATCTAGAGTTTTCCTTCAACCAATTAACAGAGACTAAAGCCTATCAATATACAAACAAAAAACAGTGAATGTAAATCTGATCATTTAATCACTGTATAGATGAGTTTAAGGATGTGCTAAAGAGGTGTGAAGCTTTAGTTTTAACAGTCAGATCAGATATGTAACTGCTAATGGAGGTTAAACACAATTACTACAGTAATTACTGTGAAACCTGTAAGTGCCAATTAATGAATGATTACCTGATTTCATCAGTTAAACACTGCACTTCTTAAGTCAGAAGGTTTAATTTCACAACATTGTTTGTTTTTTTAAGGCAAAGTGGTTTTATGTAACTAAAGAGCTTAAGCACTAAAGCTTTTCCACTTTACAGTAGTGCTCGTCTGAAGAAAACATGAAGAAAATGGAGTGATAACAGCTCATTTTGCTCAAGAAAACTTATAACTTAGCAAATAAAATGCACTCAAAGTTTCTAAAAACTAATATTCACTAATATTTTACTTATATTTGAAGACAGAACTTCTGCATTATGTATTATTAAAAAAAGGTAACCCAGACCTTTATATTTCACAATTCTGACTTTATTTCTTTAAATCTGGGTTTGTTTCTTTATATCTCAGAATTTTATCACAGCTTAAAAGTTTAAGAAGTCAAAATTGTGAGATATAAACTCATAGCTGCAGGAAAGTCAAATTGTTTATAAAAATGCAATTGGGGGAAGTCAGAATTGTACCACATCATTTTAATGCCACATAAAAAATAAATAAATAAAAAGATTACAAGAATAAAGTCATAGCATTGTGAGATCAAAGCTGTATTATTTTTAGAATAAAGTCAAAGTTACCAGAACAAAGTCATAGCATTATGGGAACAAAGTCACAGAAATACAATATTAAAGTCGTAATATTGGACAATAAAGGTAGTATTTTGAGGGGGAAAAATAATACCGCCAGACAACGAAGACCATAATTTTGACTTTAATCTCAAAATATTATGAATTTAATCTCACAATTCTACGACTTCATTTTTGTGATTTTTACTTTGTTGTTGCAGTCTTTATTATTATTATTTTTTTTAACATGTCACAAAAATGTGATATATGGGCTATTCTACAGATCTGGTCCAAACTTTAAAACACACACACACACACATTTAAAAAGCATTTAAGAATTCAAATGTTTACAAAGATCCTTCTTTTACCCATTGAAACCCACAAAATATTGAAACTTAATATATATAAAAGCTTAATATATATAAAATCATCATTCAGTGGGTACTTGCAATTAGGATTTGCAATTATTTATTTATTTGATATTTTCTTTGTAAATTAAAAAACGTTGAGTAAAAAAATGTGTCCCGTATTTTCATGTCACAACCAAAACAGTATGTTTTAGTCCATTGGCTGAGACTGAATTTATGATCAGGAAATATAACATCCATAACATTTAGTTTTTATTAGGGCTGTCAGTTTAACACATTAACTTAATTAGTTATGAAAAAAATAATGCAATTAAAATATTTTAATGCAGTTCACCCATATTTGGGCATATTTGTTGACAAATATGATGAAGGGCAAGCAGTTATGCCCTAAAATTCAAGATATTTGTGCAAAAAATACCCCTGTATGTGTTTTGTCTCATATTTATATATATCACATATCACACGATAAGAGACGGCCAGCAAGAGCAATATGTGTTGATTTTGTCCGATCTATCACAAACTTTAATGTGATTTTATACAACAGTTCAGTAAATCAGAAGTTGATATTGTGTAATATTTTAAACATAATTTTATGTGTTTTTGCTCAATTTTGCAGAGAACATTTTACCTTTGAAGCCATAGCAGAACTGTTGTGCGTCTCTGACCAACACAGCGGTGTTTAGTTTCTGTATGAATCTGCGTTTTGAACGAATCGTGTGAATCAATGATTCAAAAGCCAGTTCATAAAGACAGCCATTTACACATTCCTGAATGAATCAGCCATCTGAACAAATCGAATGGATAAATAAATGACTCAGAGACATTCACCGCCACCTGCTGGCAGATTTAGTTTCTTACTTAAAATTAAAAAAAGAAGAAGAAAAATAAAAACATTAAAGGGATAGTTTACAAAACAAAATTAATTCTGTCATCACTGTTGGTAACAAAGATGTTTTGGTTACCAGTGACTTTTTTTTTTTTTTTTTAAATTGTATGAACAAAAATCCTTGTTTCTCAATTATCTTAGTTTTTGTTTCACAGTTTACGTTAGGCCGTTGCAGCCTATATGTTTATGTGTAATAAATTTTATGTTGAATCAAATAAAACATTTCTTTTTAAAGCTACAATTTGTAATGTCTACTTGATACTTTCTCATTTAACACAAAAATAGCTTCAAATAATCTTTTGTGGGTATTTTCAGTGTCAAATTTATTTTGCGATTTTTAGATTAATTAATCAAAACATCATGTCATTAATTCGATTAAACATTTTAATTGAATGACAGCCCTAGTTTTTATATGTGTACCACTCTTCAGAGCTGTGCTAGCTAACCATATGCTGATTAGCATACCAAAACATTGCTGTCACTACTGAAACATGGGATGTTTTGTCAAGAATAAAGTATACTGAATTATCAACTAAGATGTTATGATGGCGTTTAGTTCAATGTATATTCAAACTAATGAATGCTTAAGTTTAAAATCAGATCAACTTTTTGCCTTTTAAAAAGTAATTTGGATTCAAAATACAACAAATCTTATAAATTACACTTGAAATATTGTTACAAATGTAACTGTTATTGATTAATCTCTGAGAAAATTGTAATAAAATAGCAAAAAAATAAATCTTAATAGGTCAATATAACCCTTCTAATTAAACTATTGTTACTGTGTTTTGGTAGTGACAAATTTGGGGAGAGAACAAATATTCAAAAACTTTCTGAAAATACAATGAGAATTATCTGTGCAATTACTAGAAATTTGTATCTTGGGTATTATATTGGTCCAAAGTCAGAGTTGGAAACGTCTTGATTTTTTTTTTTTTCTTCTTTAAAACTTGTATGTATGCAAATTCATACACACAAGTTTTGAAAAAAAGACGTTCCAACTCTGACTAATTAGGAATGGCCCATATAAACTAACAAATCTAAAGGAAAAAAGGACAAATTTTAAGTCGGCTTTAAATTTCAAAAAACAAATCTCTGAAATGTGAAAAATAAAATCAGTATTGTTGGATAAAATTAATTTTTATTGTATGGCTGAAACAGGCTTCTACACATTGTTCCCTGATAAGGTAATTTTGCAACTTTGGAGAAGACTGTGGCCCAATTACTGGATTTTAATAACCTCTAACAGGCCAAAAAACCCCAACTCCGGCAGAGTCTATCACCAGCCCACATATGTGCGAGCATGCTATTTTTGTAAAATCATCTGAGGTTCGCGCTATTCAGAACACGTCAAGTGTGGCGTGTGCATGTTTCCTGCACGAATGAACAGTGCTTTTCCAGACTGCTGAACATCCGCGGTGATTTCTGGAAACCGTGCTCCTAAAACACCTTTACTGCCTGAATCATTCAACCTGTTCGCCTTCTGAAATTATTCATCCAACTGAAGACATACCAAACTCCTACATCAGAGCCCTCTTCACTGATGCACAGTGTTTATCTGTGTTAGAGAGGACATCTAAACACTCCAGCTTAATATAGAGCCACATTCCTGATTCGTAATTCGTAAGCGCACAATGGAAAATTGTAGCACTTCGTCATTAATATTTCCTGCTGTGAGCAATGACGCTGAGGAGGAAAAAATATTAATCAAACAGAATAATACAGCAATAAGTGTAACAGAAAAAACAGATGTTATGAAGAGGTGGTGTTATTCATATTCACTGGAATTTCACAACAAGTGTGACATGTAAGATGTTACACCACCAGCGCAATATTTCACCAAAGACTAAAGTGCATGGCTATGACCTACACAGCTGATTTTCTATTACAGTGGGAATTTCCACTGACACACACACACACACACTAGAGCTGCATCTGTCCAGTGTGCTCCACAAACGTCAGACTTCTTTTGCTTGATCTAATGAGCCCTGCGGCTCTCACTGCAGCAGTTATGCCAGAGACAAGTCAAAAATAATCATCATGGACAGATATTCACACTCACAGACCTCATTTTGCACACGGAAACTCAGACCACCAAATAATTATACGTAATATTACATGTCATACTGTTAGTTAGTAGATCTGTGGAGGAAAAACTAAAATGCATCATGTACATGTTTTTTTAAAGAAGTTTCTTATGCTCATCAAGGCTGCGTTTATTTGATAAAAAAAAACAAAAAAAACAGTAATATTGTGAAATATTATTTCAATGTAAAATGACAGTTTTCTGTGTGAATATGTCTTAAAAATGTAATTTATTCCTGTGAACTAAGCTGAATTTTCAGCATCATTCAGCATCACATTAAAAAGTTTGAGATAGCAAAGACGTATATATTGTTAGAAAAGATTTCTATTTTAAATAAATGCTGTTCTTTTTAACTTTTATTTATCATATTTTATTCTTATATTAAGAATCCTGAAAAAATCAAAAGGTTCCAAAATAATAAAAAAATAAAATAAAATAATAATAATCATAATAATAAGCACAACTGTTTCCAACATTGATAATCAAATTAATAAATCAGCATATCAGAATGATTTTTAAAGTATCATGTGACACTGAAGACTGGAGTAATGGGTGAAAATTCAGCTTTTCGTCACAGGAATAAATTGTATTTTAATATGTATTAAAATAGAAAACCATTATTTTAAACTGTAATACTATTTCAAAATATTAAAAAAAAAAATTCTGTATTTTTGATCAAGTAATTGCAGCCTTGATGGGCATAAGAGAATTCTTAAAAAATAAATAAATAAATAAATAAATATATAATAATAATAATAAGCAGCACAACTGTTTCCAACACTGATAATCAAATTAATAAATCAGCATATTAGAATGATATTTAAAGTATCAAGTGACACTGAAGACTGGAGTAACGGCTGATGGAAATTCAGCGTTGCATCACAGGAATAAATTATATTTTAATATGTATTAAAATAGAAAACCATTATTTTAAACTGTAAAAATATTTCGCAATATTATAATTTTTTCTGTATTTTTGATCAAGTAAATGCAGCCTTGATGGGCATAAGAGTATTCATTAAAAAATAAAAATAAAAATAAATAAATAAAAATAATAATAAGCAGCACAACGGTTTCCAACATTGATAATCAAATTAATAAATCAGCATATTAGAATGATTTCTTAAGTATCATGTGACACTGAAGACTGGAGTAATGGCTGATAAAAATTCAGCGTTGCATCACAGGAATAAATTATATTTTAATATGCATTCAAATAGAAAACCATTATTTTAACCTGTAATAATATTTCACAATATTACAATTTTTTCTGCATTTTTGACCAAGTAAATGCAGCCTTCTTTAAAAACAAACAAACAAAATAATAATAATAATAATAAAAATAAATAAATAAAATCATACCGATCCCAAACTTTTGAACCGTTGGGATAGCACCCATTCACTACAGAGGATTTATTGGTGAGCAAGTGTTGTAATGCTACATTTCTCCAGATCTGTTCCCATGAACAAATAAAATCACCTACATCTTGGACGACCTGAGGTTGAGTACATTTTCAAGAAATTTTAATTTCTGGATGAACTATTGCTTTAAATGTTAAAACAATAGATACAAATGTTTAAAATGAAGACAAACAGTATTGTGATACTAATGCCAAACATTAGTAGTTAATGTCATTTTCTACACCTGTTGTTGTTCTGCTAGTAGGACACCTGTGTGAATCTGAAGAGAGCTGACTTCATACATCTACTAAAAAAAAAAAAAAAAAAAATAATATCACCAAAACACCATCTGATTAAAAGAAATCTAAGATCTTTTTAAAGCGAAGTTAGCTCTGAGAAAAGCTGTAGCAGCACTTCAACAGATGCCACTTTGCATCTTGTATATTTCGAGGTCAGTGCTGACGAGCAGGGACACAGAGGTGTGTTGGTTCTTTTTTTAGCCATGTGATAATCTTTTAACAGGCCTAATGAGGGTGAATAGAGGGTGACTGCTGGATGCGGCCAAGATACACAACCGCAAGAAGCCATCAAACAGCCAGTCTGCTCTCAGTCACACAACGCAGATTCCTCACTAGACTGAATGCTTATGATCAGAATCCTAGTGTCCGTTAAACTGGCAGCCTCTCTCTCTCTTCAATGTGACCGTTACACTGCCAAACAAAAACAAGGCAGCTGATTGGTTCAATTCAAACACTCTCAGCCATTCAGAATGAACTGCAATGGCTTTGTCTGCCCTGAATGAACAAATGCGTAACAATAGCAATGCCAACGTCCATCTCTTATTGTGTGGTTTGCGAGGTAATAAAGCAGAAGCAGGAGCTGTCACTCATGCAAAGATATTAACCAATCATAATAGAGGTCATTTACATATAAAAGTCTTAAAGGTATAGCAACCAAAAAAAAAACAAAAAAACTCTACATTCAGATGAACACTAAGTGTTGGCCACGTTACTTTAAAAAAGTAATTAGTTATAGTTACTACTTACTTCTCACAAATAGTAACTGAGTTACATCATTATAAAAGTAAATAATTACCAGGGAAAGTACCTATTGTGTTATTCAAAAAAAAAAAAAAATTAAAAAATTAAAATTTGTCAGATAACTTGGATGTCCCCAATTTTAAATATGGTAAATGAATAACATATTGTACACTAATCTACACTATTTTAATGTTGCTGTGGGACAATGTGAGAGACACTTTCCAGGGGCTAAATATCATACATTTTTGGGGTTGCTTCATTTCACGGATGTGAAAAACAATCAACGGCAACATTGTTAACCCTCTGAGGTCGAAGACCGCACCGGTGCGGTCTGTCTCGTTTTTATCTTGATGACTGTGCAAAGGATTAAAAACACTGTCATTTTGAAACTGCAAAGTCTACTTATTTGCATATAGTCATAATAACAAGAAAACAATGTGCTTTTGTAAAATATGCGGTTGTTTGTTTGTTTGTTTTTTTCATCTGTGAGGACCCGACCTAACCATCTGCCAGGACCTTGCTTGCTAATCTATGTATGGCTACATTTGCGATCAGAAGTCGAAAAAGCAAAGTAGCCTATAATATTTGTGATAAGCTAAACATGTTGCAATAGATGTGTCTCCACCAATATGACAAAAGCATTTTAATTTAACAGATTGTTATAAATCACAAACACAATTCAAATACCAACGTGATTCTGTTCCTAAATTACAATGATTCATCTGTTTGATTCCTCAAACTTTCTTCCGTGCAGCGTACGATCATACTAGTGTGATTTGAACATTCAAATCTGCATTCGCGCTGCCGCTGACCTAAAGAGAGCCACTGTTATGTATATGAATGAAACAGTTTCACAGTCTTTCCAACCACACAGTTCATTATTTCTGTTACAAACGTTCAAATAATCACAGAAGTACTGGGATAAAAGTTCAGCAGAGTTACATATGGTAGAGTGCGTAAAAGTACGGTAGAGAAATAGAGTAAATCATCCTTTTGAAAGTTAATTTGGCATTCCAAATAACGTTAAAGATTTACTGATTACGTTGTTATGCCAGTAGATGGAGAAAGGGGGCTGTTAATAATGTATTTGTCTTTGATCATTCATTCAAAAACACTGATTCATCCAGTAATGAACCAAGAAAATCCTGAGTGAATCACTGAATCATTTACTTATAAATTAGGCCTACGAGTGATTTTGTTTAGTTGTCTAATGTTTTTTCTTTAGAATCGTAAGAGAACTACAACTTCCATTTAAAACAACAACAACAACAACAACCCAATTTATCCAGAATCACGCAGCTCTATTTTGCAAACAGCTCTTAAGTGAATCTTGTTTTTATGTAGCCTGTTAATTTTTGTTCATGGTATTGAGCTGCAACTAAAAGTTTAGCAAAAAAAGAAACAGAATAAATATGCTTGATATCATCTTTTATTCATATTGGAATCGAAACTGGGAATCTAAAAGAATCTGAATCGATAAGCAGAATTGGAATCGGAATTGATAAAATTATAACGATACCCAACCCTATCCACATGAGACATGCAGACATGTAGGTAAATGCCCACATCACCTCCATAAACAAACGTGAACATTTATCAAGTTCATCTCAGCTACATTTTGTTTCTGGAAAAATTTATGCTGAGAGGAATAAGCCAGACTTTACATCAGAAGAAACAATTATAGTAGTGCCGCATTTTATTGTCAGTAACGGTAATGGCATTATAACGGGGGAAATATTGGTTTGATTACTCGTTACTAAAAAAAAGTAATGTCGTTAGTAACGCCGTTCATTTATAACGCCTTTATTGCCATCACTGCTGAACACAGATTTTTTAAGTTCATCTGACAGCACTGATAAATACAGACACTGAACACTGGAGAACCAGAATTTTTTTTTCCTCTCTAGAAGTTTCTTAAGCTCATCAAGGCTGCATTTATTTTAACAAAATAATCAGTTTGATCAGTGATTTTTTACTTTCTTGTTTTGAAAGAAACATTTATTTAGCAAGGATGTATTAAATTGATTAATAATGATAGTAAAGACTTGTGTTAGAAAATATATATTTATTTTAAATAAATGCTTTTCTTTTTATATTTATTCAAAGAATCCTCAAAAAAGTATCACAGGTTAAAAAATAATTAAATACATAAATATTTAGCAGCACAACTGTTTCTAACATTGATAATAAATCAGCATATTAGAATTATTTCTGACGGGTCATATGACACCGAAGAGTGGAATAATGATGCAAAAAATTCAGCTTTGCATTACAGAAAATAATTAAATTTGGAAGTATATTAAAACAGAAATAAGTTATTTTAAATTGCAATATTTTTTCATAATATTACAGATTTTTCTGTATTTTTCTGTATTCTGAACGGCAGTGTGGTCAATATATTAAAAAAAAAAAAAAAGTATGCTATGGCTGCTTAAAAATTGTGTCTTAAATTGCAACAGAATAAACATTGCTTGGCTGTTGAAACTTTAGAAAGTGCAACAGAATAACCACATCTTACACAAGTGCTCATGAAACACGCTCTAAACGTCCTACAGCTACCAAGACACAGCGTCTCTCTTTACTGGCGAAGGTAACCATGAGGAACAAAGGCCATCTAACACAGCACTCACTGATACAAACATCAGCTGATATGGAAATACTTTCATAACTCTTTCAACTCATGATGATGCATGAATGTCTAAAAATAAGATTCAAAAGATGAACAGAGTAGCGTTTGAAAGTGGACTTAAAAGTGTGCAACTAATTAGATAAGCACAATATCACAAATCTGGATAAGCAGTTTTCTTAAAAAGAATATTAAACACTAAAATCAATCACATAATTAAATTTCTCATCCAAGAACTGATATTAAAGGTCAAACACCAGCACTGGACACAGAAAGGCTTTCAGAGGGTTTAGTTTTTTCAATATCTGTGCGCATATTAGACAGTGTTGATCTGCTGACCTGATGTGACAACTACAGTATATGACTGTTACCATAAAACACACTACTTATGCTAGTTCTGCTGCTAGTTTTGTGTTGGTCTGGATACAGTTACGCCAAACAGACGATCCCACAAACACACTGCGCAAGGAAACTTATGAGACAAAGCATATTTGCCACAGACCTGAGATCAACAGAGCATCACATATCAGACTAATATACAAATACTGTTATCATAATATTTATGCCCTTGAAAATGGCTTTGCCAGCCATTGTTTGTGAACAGACTGAGCCTCAGCGAGGACTCTGGCAGAGCAGACCAGCGACGAGCCGCTGTGAGTAATTACCACACGTTTAAATCATCCCTGATTGTCTGATTACATGCATGAATTAATGTGGAGATAAATTCAGTCTGTGCATCTGTCAGCTGCTCTTCATTAACTCAAGACCAATCACAGCTGTACAGCACCACAAATCACCCACACACCTGCTTAAAGGGACAGTTCACCTAAAAATACAAATTCTGTCATCATTTACTCATCCTCATGTCTATCCAAACATGTATGACTCTCTTTCTACTGTGAAACACACAAAAATGTGGGCAACCAAACAGTTTCAGTTGGAAGCTGGAAGGGAACACAAGCTATTTGGTTACCAACATTTTTCAAAATATCTTGTTTTGTGTTTTGCAGAAGAAAATCAGTCATACATGTTTATGAACGACATGAGGGTGAGTAAATGATGACAGAATTTTCACTTTTTGGGTGAACTTTGCCTTTAAAGCTGCTGTTCGACATTTCTGACAACAACTGATTTTTTTAAACTGGTAGGATGAAGAATGGGATCAGGAAATATTGTGAACTGGATTTGAACTTGCATTGCCAGCATGAGCACAAACAGCTTTCAAAAGGCTTTTAAGTTGAACATGATCAGTCAGACCACCATAATCAGCCATTCAACTCGGCCAGAGTGTGCAGTTATCCTCTCCATTACACTTGTCACAGTGGGACATCTGAAATCTTTGAGGGTTTAGTGTCCTGCTGAAAGCTGAAGTGACAATGAATCATGTCTTTATTTGAAAGCTCACAGCACTATGGGATGTCCTGTCACCATGACAGCAGCTCTTCCATCACTACATCCAAGTAAGCAGATGTTTTCTGCTTTTGTGCGTCAAAATGCTGATCATTCTAAAGCCTCACAGAGTACTATGAAGCATTATGTATTGAAAAAAAGCAACTGAAAGTGGCACTATTAAGCTACAGTAATTTATTTATATTTTTACAAAATTCATTGTAGGGCTCATTACTAAGAACAGGTATAAAACAAACTGCCCAGTTGTGAAATATTGCAAGTTAAATTACCAGTTTTGTACTTGACAAAAAAAATTATATATATATAGATATAGATGTATGTGTGTATATATATATATATATATATATATATATATATATATATACACACACACACACATATAGATATATATATATATATATATATATATATATATATAAACATTAATGTTACAAATTAATTATTAAACATTAAACGTTATTAAAATTAAATGTTAAAAACTGCAGCATCTACTAGAAATAGAAATCTAAACATCATAACAATGTCTTAAAGGGACAGTTCACCCAAACATGAAAATTACCCCCATGACTTACTCACCCTCAAGCCATCCTAGGTGTACAGCGGGTAAAATAAGTATTGAACGCATAATTTTTCCTGGGAAACTATATTTCTAAAGATGCTGATGACATGAAATTTTCACCAGATGTCGATAACAACCCAAGCAATCCATACATACAAATAAAACAAAACAAATAATTTCAGAAATTAAGTTATGTATAATAAAATGGAATGACATGGGGAAAAAGTATTGAACTGAAATTTAATTAATGCTCTGTACAAAAGCCTTTGTTGGTAATGACAGCTTCAAGACGCCTCCTGTATGGAGAAACTAGTCTGAAACCAACAGAGTTTCCTTGGCTGTGTTTGGGATCATTGTCTTGCTGAAATGTCCACCCTTGTTTCATCTTCATCATCCTGGTACTGTAGGTGTTGGGACTGAACCAGCTAATATTAATTTCCACTGACCAGGGACAGGATTGCTTTCTAATTACTGACAGATTTCAGCTGGTGTCTTGGCTTTCCATGCCTTTTTGCACCTCCATTTCTTCGTGTGTTCAATACTTTTTCCCTGTGTCATTCCATTTTATTACACAGAACATAATTTATGAACTTATTTGTTTTTTTTTGTTTTGTTTTTTTTTGTATGTAAGTCAATAGCACCTTTAAAAAAAATACATATTTACAGAGAAAAATGGTGACGTGTTCAATACTTCTTTGACCCGCTGTATATGACTTTCTTCTTTCAGACAATTACACTTGTATTACAGTTTTATTATATTAAACAATGTCCTGGCTCTTCCAGACTTTATAATGGCAGTGAATGGCTGTTGAGAATTTAAAGCCCAAAAAATGTACATCGGTCCATCATAATAAGTGCTCCACACATCTCCGGTGGGTTAATAAAGGCCTTCTGAAGTGAATTGATGCGTTTGCATAAGACAAATATCCATATTTAAAACATTATAAACCATATTCTCTAGCTTTTGCTAACTGTCGCATGCACATTCATGAGAGAGTGGTTGTTCCAGTGGATGACATAGGATGTAGACATTACTGTAACCTCCGGTAAGAAGTGATGAACGCAGAAATGCAGAGGAGAGAGCAAAACAAAACACCAGTCACAAATTAGGAGTACAAAACGAGGATTTGTAAATAAAAATGTCGGAGGATTTCGATATAAGCCAAGAGGAGACTGGTTTTCCTTTGCTCGCGAGACTAGCATATTCTCACCAGATCTTACGTTACACCTACATCCTACGTCATCCGCTGAAACGTCACTCTGTCATGAACGTGCGTATGACTTTTAGCAGAAGCTAGAGATTATAGTTTATAAAGTTTTACATATGGATATTTTTATTACACAAACGCATTGATTTGCTTTAGAACCTTTGGTCTTTACTAATACACTGGAGCCGTGTGGAGCACGTTTTATGATGGATGGATACACTTTATTGGACTTCAAAAAAAAAAAAAGACTGGACATTTTTTAATATAACTACTACTGTATTCGTCTGAAAGACAAAAGACATAAACACCTAGGATGACTTGTGGGTGAGTAAATCATGGGGTAATTTTCATTTTTAGTGAACTATTTCTTTAAGTGTCATTTTTAAACAATTTCAAGCAAGTTTGCTGAATAAAAGTGAAATTTCATTCATTCAAGAAAATCATACCGACACTAAAACTTTCAACAGTTATGTACATACAAATTTTAAATTGGCCTTAAGAATATATTAAAGAAAACTATAACATTGACCACTTAAAATAGCTTGTATTTAAATATGTATTTAACAACTACTTATTAATCACCGACTGTTGACTATTATCTCAAATGAGCACCTTAGCTTGACTATAACTGGACAATATGGTGACATTTAGTATACTGGTGCCAACGAGAAACACATTTCAAGCTGTCAGGCTATAGAGTTAAAACACAAACAAACAAATCAAGTCAAAAAGAGCAGAGAAGAACCAGAAACGACAAGAAAACGGACAGAAAAAAAACAGCCTGACATAGGAAAAAAATCATAAACACTATAAGTGAACTCTTCACCCCGTCACACATATGGCCAAGGCAGAGGTTATCTAAAGGCAAAACTCATGAAATCTCATCACAGTTGTCTCTCATAACAGACTTTAGTCTGAAGAAAAGCAGACAAACACACAGAGGCATGCTGGGTAACTGCATTCCAGTATCTCACCCTCTCCTCCAAGCCGGTCTCTTCTCCAGGTGCGTCTTTCCCATCAGGCATGTCTCTGCAGACGGGCAGGGCTTTCTTCAGCGCCGGCTCACGGTTCAGGGTGGTGTAGCCCACGTGCTCGTAGATGGGGTTGATGGTCATCTTAGATATGTATTCAGCAGCTTTGGTCTCGATGTACAGAGTGATCAGACCGTCCGTTACCAGGTCGTGAATGGACTCAAAGCGCTTCTCCCCAACAAAATGCTTCCCATCGTAAAACAGACGGAAGTTTCGGGTCTGGTTCCCAAATCTGAGAGAGAAAAAGAGACAATGAGAAACTTGAGTGCCGTAACACACAGCTGTGAGACGATCCACAGAGAAAAGAGAACATGCACACACACACATACCGAACATCTCTGGATGTATCAACTTCCTGTACTTTGGTTTTTAGTAGTAATGAGGCTGGAGAGTAAAGAGCTCATATGCTGATCAATATTAAGGATTGATACTCTTCCTCTACACACACACACACACACACACACACACTTCATAGCCCAGTTTACTCTACGCACAATTAACAACTACTCTACATGGTTATTTATTTACTTTTACCTTTTGACCTATTTTCTGTTTATCTAGGCTTTTGCACCATAAACAATGACATTTAATATCCACTCTTCCATCCAGCAGGCTGATTTCGAAACATCTGTTTGTACATGACCTGTGTTATTGTTGCCCAATACTTGAATACCAGTTTAGTTTAGAGTCAATCATTAGGATGAACCAAAATGGGAAGAGTCTGGCTGATAAGTATTTTCCATGCAAACCTACAGGTTTCTTCAATTGTGCTCATTAAAGGTATAACACCAAAAACAAAACAAAACTTATTCTACTTTTCATAGGCCACTTTCCCACTGTTTTTGAGCCTATATAACTATATAATATCATTTTACCAAATAAAAATATTAAAGAAATAAGACAATGCATTACCACTGTTGTCTAAAAACAAAATATTTACATCTGCATTTCTTTATTTTCAAATGTTAAAAAAAGCTTTTACATATCCAAATAAAATCACCTTATTGCAATAGTCTGATCTCAAAGGCTGCCATTTAAATATATTAAATATTAAATATACTAGACCAACAGTTCTTTCTGGTCCTTGAATCTGATTGGTTGATGAGTGAATGATATTAGAGGGATAAACGGCCGTTCAGCGCTCATGAACCCGCCGAGAGCAGCCTTACCTCGGCCAGAGTTAAGAATTTGTAGCTGGCTCTGATGTTTGTATAGTGGTTAAACGTAATAGAATAAATTTGAGGTAAAACTAATGGGCAATCTTTGATCTCATTAATCTATTATTTGTTCCAGAGCAAATAATCTTGGCTGACATCACAATCTCATCACATTATATTTGTAACTTAAATGCTGTATATCAGTGTTATATTTGTACTTTTGACTGAATTGCCTAGGTACTTTTATGATGGCTGTTGTTGATCATTAAATATTACTATACAATAAATATTATGTTTTACAAATAGTATTTAATAGTAGTATTTAGTATTGAGAAACAGCGTGTTCACGTCGGACAAGAGACTGTTTTCACGAGTCAGGAATAAAGACTTTTATATTGAGAGACTGAAACGCTATTGAAGAAAGTTATTTTCTATTTCAACAACAGCTTCAAGACCTGCCAGCAAATGCACTGAGCAGCGCTATCAATAGAAATCACCCTTAAGTGATGAAAGGATAGTACAATAAAGATATCGCTTTTCTCAGCTGACATTCAAACTAATGCTTTATTGTGAATATGAGATTGAGCTGAAGAATGAATGATGTACCAGATGCAGGTAATCACACTTACTCAGTCCATCTCTACTCCATTTCCATAATACTCTACTCCACATATTACACTGCTTTTAAAACAGTACATAGAAGCTTTTAATGAAGCAACTCAATGTTCCTTCATTACTAGTTCTAAAGTGAGATTTTCAGTTTAGATATGGAGGCTTGAGCTAAACTGTCAAACTTAGATTTGAATCTGTGGCGGATGGAAGTAGTTCTGCACAAAAGACGATTTTTAAAGACGCTCTTGATGTCAAACTTTTGTATAAATGCAATATCACACTTGTAGCCGTACAATAAGGACGTATATTGGCATACACTGATTCGGCTGAAGACCAAGTGCCATAGAAAGTCACACTGTGCCAATATACAGCCATATAATCAATTTGCACTGGTTACCAATAGCTTTGGACTGGCTACCAATAGCTGCATAAAATTCAAGGCATTAATGTTTGCCTAGAAAACCACCACTGTCTCTGCACCCCTTTACCTGAATTCACTACTTCAGACTTATGTGCCCTCCAGAAGCTTGCATTCTGCAAGTGAATGGCACATTATTGTGCCATCCCAAAGAAACACAAAATCACTTTCATGGACTTTTACATTAAATGTAATTCTATTCTTTAAAAAAGAGAAAAGAAAAAAAGCTCATTATACTGAGTGGGTCAAAAACAGTGGAAATTTGAAAAATAAAAATAAAATATTAATATAAATTCACTTTATATTTACTGAAAGAATTTTGAGTTGAAACATATAAGGAGCACAGCACACACTTTTTAAAATTGAACACACATTTAAAAATGTGTTAAAAACATTGTTTTTTTTTTTTTTTAAAACGTTCACCACTAAAGGGATGGTTAACACTCAAAAAACGTAATTTTTCAGCTTTTTAAATTTTGTTTTATTTTCTATGCAGATGCATTTCCCAACAAAATCCATAATCCAAATATAGCTGTATAAGTCATCGGCTGTAAATTCCTATGTTTTCATTTCGTAATATACAGTAGAAAAGCAAAAGATTGCAATGAGATTTTTCCCCTCAATATCACACAGTAGTTATGTAATCTGAACTAATTTACATATCATGTGAATTCAAATTGTCACTGAGATAAGAATGAGCGACGCTAAACTCTTTCTCAAGGTATTTGAGATCTCACTGTTGAGGATCTCAAGTTGCTGAATACAGAATAGCTGTATGATTTTAATAGTTCACATCATGATCATGTTGATTTGTGAATGGAAAAAAAAAAAAAAAATCACAATTTACTGACCAACAGCAATTTCTAGGGATGCAAACTACTCACTTTCTGCCAGTATTCAGTGAATGAGTGAATGTGCATGCAGTGAATAAAATGAATAAATGTGGTTACCTGGATAAATTCACTTAACATAGTTTTAGAATTAATATTTGTGTTTTCATTTCAGTTTAAACATTTGTATCAAACAATATTGGAAAACAGCAGTGTGATCCCTGAATCTCTAGTACAATCTATTATAATCTGATCAGACATGGTAATGTTGTTATGAGCCACTGGAAATCACAGAACAGCTGAGCTGCTGAGGTTTTATAATGCATGTGCTTCCTGTTGGAGTTTGATTATGATCCCACAGAGACTCTCACACAACACACCCAAAATCAGATGCAGACGGATCCGCAAACACTTACAGATACGCGCAAGGAGTTCATATCAGAAACAGCAGCACACACACAAACAGAGATTTGTAGGACTTCAGACAGATACACCACACACAAACACATGCACAAAGGCTAATGTCATTAAAGCCTGATGGCAATAGAGCTGTTTGATGTTGAAGGTTTTGCGCACAGGACACAACAGATGCTTTCTCTAAGGAATCACATGCCTGAGGATGAGCACAAGAGTGCGGCTAAGAAACACACACACAGACAGGGAGAGAGAGAGAGAGAGAATTTAGACTAGAAAGTCAGCACGTGCAGTGTGTAGCAGTGTGTGGCCGACCGTCTGCCCAAGCGAGCAGATTAAAGGGATTATCTCGAGATTTTTTGTGTCTCGGGCACATACACACACACACCCCAGCCTAAACACAAGTCCTGTAACACAGTTTTAACAGTACAATTTTCACTAATGGTAACTACCATAGCATAACGGATATTACTTTTCAAAATATTTTTTGTAATGTATCTTCAATCAAAAATATCAAATTGTGAAACATTTTTGCAATTTCAAAGAACTGTTGTCTATTTGAATCTTTTTGAAAAATGTAATTTATTCCTGTGACGTAAAGCTGAATTTTTTCAGCATCATTACTCCAGTCTTTAGTGTCACAAGATCTTTCAGAAATCATTCTAATATGCTGATTTGATGCTCAAGAATCATTTACTATTGATGTTGAAAACAGTCGTTATATAGAGTATTAAAAGATACAGAAGCAAACTTGCTTGATTCTAAAAGTGAGAGGCTGGAACATGAGAATGTCCTAAACCTGAAAAAACTATAAAAAATGGTGTAAAACCTGATTTGGTGTATGAAACCTTCACTAATAATACACAAATGTCCCTTTTTAAGCCCTAGTGATGACTCAAATTGGAAAAAAACAGCCAAAGTGCTAATCCAATTAGGAGACACTGGTCTCTTCAAAGACAAACTTCATTCCATATGCAAAATATGTTGAACAAATTTGTGTGAAATACACATCACAATTCAGGCTAAATGGAGCCGAGCCATTTTCTAAGTGCTTCAGAAATATCCGCTGTGCTGCTCTACTTCCAAACAAATCTCAAACAAACAAATCTGCTAAAACATGTCAAGATGGGTCACATGGGTCAAGACTAGGTCAAGATAAAGCAGACAGACTGGAGAAAGAGCAAAGATCTAGGTTAGAGACAGATGGGTTGCTAACATAAGGTTTTGATCATGAACTGTTACAGGGCAAAAGTTACAGACACAAATGCTGAGGTAACAGAGACCTGTGAGGTTAGTTTCGCACAGATGGTTTCTGGGTGTTCTTCAAAAATGAATCTTACAACATGAGCAACCAGTGTGCGAAACGCCTAATAATTTCAATTGCTGAAGATATTTATCCACAAAATTTAAAGACAAAATTTGATGTTGACTTGACAAAGCCAATTCTGAAAGTTTAAATTCATTTTTTAAAGCTTAAAGGATTAGGTAAAGGAGAAGTCCACTTCCAGAACAACAATTCACAAATAATTTACTCCCCACCTTGTCATCCAAGATGTTCATGTCTTTCTGTCTTCAGTCGTGAAGAAATTATGGTTTTTGAGGAAAACATTTCTGGATTTTTCTCCATATAATGGACTTCATTGGTGCCCTGATTTTGAACTTCCAAAATGTAGTTTAAATGCAGCTTCAAAAGGCTCTAAACAGAGGAAGAAGGGTCTTATCTAGCGAAACGGTCAGTCATTTTTTGGGAAAAAAATGTTTTTAATACTTTTTAAGCACAAAAGCTCATGTAGCACAGGCTCTGGATGCGCGTTCTCAACACTACATACAATTAAATCACGTTGAAAGTTCACGAGGAATGCAGATGGAACTACAGACCCAGTGTTTACAAAGCGAACACGCAAAGACAAAGAAAGTGCCAGTAAGTCAAACGCTGTTTACAAACAAAAAGGTACAACGATGTCGGACAATTCTGAAGTTGTAGGAGAAAATAAGATGGAGATTTTTGCAATTCTTTACCTTTTTGAGCCAGGATGTTGCGCATGCGCGACTGAATGAATCACTCCCCGAGATGACTCATTCTTCGAGTCACATTAAAGATTTGTTCAAAATGAACGAATCGTTCAAGAACGACCCATCACTAATTCATAGCATCGTGGACACGCATCCCAGAGCCTGTGACTTCAGTGGTTTGAAGGTCTAAATTGCAGTTTCAATGCAGCTTCAAAAGGCTCTAAACGATCCCAGCCAAGAAATAAGGGTCTTATCTAGCGATGAATTTATATACTTTTTAACCACAAATGCTCAGCACTAGCTTTGTGATACACACGTGTCTTCACGCATTATGTAATCATGTTGGCAAGGTCACGTGCGATTAGATCTTCATCTGTGTACTTCAGTTCATAAAGGAAGGGTAAGGCGATAAACTTCATCTCATTTTCTCCTCCAACTTCAAAATCATCCAACATCGTTTTCCCTTTTTTGGTAAAGGGTGTTTGACTTTCTTTGCATGTTCGTTTTGTAAGCACTGGGTCAGTACTTCAGCCTACATCACGTGATTATGTAATGTGTGAGGTTGAGCTAGTGCAAGACGAGCATTTGTGGTTAAAAAGCACAGAAAATGAAAGATCGTTTCACTAGATATGGGATCGTGTAGAGCCCTTTGAAGATGCACTGAAACTGCAATTTGGATCTTCAACCCGTTGGCTCCCAGTGAAGTCCACTATAAGGAGAAAAAAACCTGGAATGTTTTCCTCAAAAACCTTCATTTCTTTTTGACTGATAAAAAGAAAGACAGGAATATCTTGGATGTCATGGGGCTGAGTAAATTCTCAAGAAAATTTCATTCTGGTAGCGAACACTGAGTCAGCACATCCTAAAGAATAAGAAAAGTCTAGACATTAAAAGGTCAAAGGTCAAAGGTCAAAGGTGAAGGTTCATGTACCGTAGAGCTAATGTGTATGTGCCCGGCTGTCTCTGGCTCTCTCTGATCAGATAACTTCCTTCAGCCACACTGAGCAGTTGGTCGGCTTCCTCTCTGGAAATCATCCCATGGTACCTTCACAAGAAACCAATCAAAGAGAGAATATTAATAAGACCGCAGGTCTGACTCCTGAATTTGCTTACTTAAACACTGGGGATTCATATCAGTCCACACCGACAGAATCTGAACTGGGTCTATAATGAGTGTAATGAAACTCACTCTCGTCCATAGTACTTTGGCCGATTCTCCACCTGCAAACACAAGAGAGAGAGAGATCACTACTAATTAAAAAGTTAAGCAATGAAAGACTTCATTATTGTTCAGGAACACACATATCACTGGAGAACATCGCAGTCCACAGCACTATGAGAGATTTTATTAAGAGACTAAACTAAGACTAAGTAACAATCTAAGCCTAATAATTAAAAGATGAACATACAGTCATCAACACACATCAATAAACACATAAATGTAATGTTGACTCAAGTTTAATTATTTTATCAAGAGTGATACAGTGTTTCATGAGGGACATAAAAATATCAGGGACAAGCTGCAAAATATAGGGAAGATGCCACTCTTAGGAGCAGCGTGCATTTACTGATAAACTGGAACATATTAGTTTAGCAAGTACAGGATGAAACGCATCAATAATATATATTTAATAAATGTTAACATATAGGCTAATTTTGCTGCAAGTACTGTAGAAACCATAAGAAAGGCAATGTTGCTCCACCACTTGGGTGTGATGACCCCTTCCTGGGGCAAAAGCCCTCTAGGGTAAACTCATCCCAGCTGCTTTGGCAGAATATGTAAAATACATCTGATATCATTTTTAATAATTTACGGCTATGGAAAAGGTGCCATGAATGTAAAAGACTAATCAAATATTCTATGTAAATTTATGCATTTTGACAGTTTAATTGAATAAATGACAGGCAAATCAAATAATGAAACTCCAGTCAAAACCTAAAATTCTTCTATGAATTATATATAGGCCTTTATATGTATTTAATGGGATGTCATAATAGCAATAGACTATGCTCATGATATTCTGCTCAGATGGCCTGTGGGTTAATAATGAAGATCTTTAAAATGTGTGTAAATTTCATAGAATTATTTTTAAATAATACAATGAATTACAATAATTCATTAAATCAAATAATGAAAATACCACCAACAACAGGCTACTGGAAACAAAAGGCTACTGCAATCAAAATTGCTGTTCAGTCTCCAGATTTAATTTTCATTGAAACTCTATGCTTTAATTTGAAGAAAGCAGTGGCAAAATGAAAACCAAAGATTATCAGTGATCTGAAAGCTTATTCAGGCGAGGAATGGGGCAAGACTGCAGTAGAGAAGTGACAGAAGCTTCTAAGCACTTGCAGACAGCATTTATTGGTGGTTTTAAAGAAGAAAAGATTCTGCACCAAGTTTGACTTTTCGGGGTTGAATAATTTTGAACATGAATGTTTAGAGCCAATTTGATTTTTTCCATTATTCATCCACTTATGTTCTCAGAATTACTCAAATGTGTATTAATAAACTTTCTAAACTTACTGATGCCTTTGTTGAATTGTTTTCACAAAATTTGGTTCTCTGCAGGGAAATGCCTTGCAGTTGAAGGGGGTTGAATAATTCCGACTGCAACTGTAAATAATTTACTGCATCTACAAATCCCTCACTAACAAACAGACATAAACATTTTAATATGCAATAAAAAATAAATAAATACAAATATTTGACAGAATGCAACATCTAGCCAACCAAAAATATTCAAGGTATTCCAGAGAGCCATGTAGTAAATGCTGCTAATCTGGATTTTATTAAGATTAATTTAGTATTAAAGAAATCATAATGTAAGAATTATTTATTGAATCAACATGCATTCTTTTTTTTCAATCACATACAGTATATGCATTTTTTTTAAAAACTAAAATCGGTCAGGATGCACTGCTTTACTCATGATTTTTAACCATATACAACTGTAAAAATGTTATATTCATTGGTTAGCCGTATGTTCCCTTACCATATACAGTGGAAAAACTATAATAGATTTAATGGGACATTTAATGTGATTTTACTGTAAAATACGGTTAAATTCACAGTTACAGTTAATTGGGGGAAAAAAGCTAACTGACATTCCCAGAACTCTTTATGGCATTTTTTTAATGTCATGTCGTGTGTGTTACCATGATTGTGTTTTTGTGTGAATAGCATTGTGTACATTTTATATATTAGTATTTATTCAGTTTATGGAAAAGCTGTTTGTGATGAACCTGTGTTTTTATGGTTATCAGTATGCTATAATGGTAAAAGCAGATTTGAATAATTTGGATTATTAACATAACTTCAGATAATAAAACGTTCACTATAAAATTTGTAGATTTGTAGCACCAAATGGACTGCACACAGCCAAGATATTGACATTATGAGTTACAATGTAAAAACAAAATAACTAACAAAACACCATATGAATACATTTGATATACATTCGTTGGTGACATTTAACCCTTGATCCGACAATCAGCAGCGTAAAGCCAACACTCAAACAAATTACCATAACAATCCCCACAACACCCTCCTGAATGATTAACCTTGAGCTTACAGAGAATCAAGCAGCACTGAATTCACAAAGCATCCTCATCCGCTCTTCCCTTCCCCCATACAGCCTCTGTTTCTCCCACATTCATCTCTTACAGGAAACACAAACGCAGGGCAGAGAAACAGTGGTGTGTTCATGAGTGTATACACGTGAGCAGGTTTACTACAGGGATTCTGACTAAAATATATTTGTGAACAATGACATGAGAAAAACAAAAGTTGTACACAATGGAAAATCCAGAGCATAACACAGCTGAAATATATCTATCTAGGAGGAATGAACCAACCGATGCAGCTTTTAATGTAATGAAACACAACACCAGACAATGAGAAGTGTCAGTCTGTGAATGAATGACTGTTTCTGGGTAAATGGGATGTGGGATGGAATAACATCGTTTCCTGATGAGAATAAAGGCGGAAAGTGTTTTGTAAAGCAAGGTTGTGTGTTTATGCGTGTGTGAAGCGCACGTGTGCGGTTGTAGGTGAAATGACCGACAGGGTAATAAAACCAGCTAATGATGGGAATCAGCAACACTATAGAGCTAATCAATCACTGAAAGCCAGAGTTTAACAGTCAAAGGGCCCGTGTGTGTGTGTATGTGCTGAATGTGCGCGAGTGTGTGTGTGCTGAGTGCGCACTATTTGCTGTATGAAGAATGAGAGCGTCTGATTTCTGTCTGGGTTTTGCTATCAGCATCCTTAAACCCTAATATCAGCAATGACCAGGTGACATCAGAAAAATGAGGCAATTGTTTCACACATTTTCACCCAATTTCTCACCTCATTTATAATGTTAATTTTATTACATTTGTTCTCTCTTATTTTGAAAATCAGGAAAAACGGGGCACCATTTACTAGAATTAATGTTCCTGCTCTTAAATGATTCATCACTTCTTGTTATTCTAAATAGACCGAATTTTTCAACTACATTTACATGTGCAGTTACAGTAAAGCTACTGCTATTTTTTTTTTGTTGTTGTTTTTTGACAAAATGCAGTACTAATAGTACTAATAATGTGAAACATTATTACAATTTAAAACAACTATTTTCTATTGTAATATATTTTAAAGAAGTCCACTTCCAGAACAACAATTTACACATAATTTACTCACCCCCTTGTCATCCAAGATGTTCATGTGTTTCTGTATTCAGTCGTGAAGAAATTATGGTTTTTGAGGAAAACATTTCAGGATTTTTCTCCATATAATGGACTTCATTGGTGCCCTGATTTTGAACTTCCAAAATGCAGTTTAAATGCAACTTCAAAGGACTCTAAACGATCCCAGCCGAGGAAGAAGGGTTGAAACGATCGGTCATTTTTTTTCGGAAAATAATTTATTTATTTTTTTTTATACTTTTTAAGCACAAAAGCTTGTGTAGCACAGGCTCTGGGATGTGCATCCATGACACTATGTACTATTGAATCATGTCAAAAGGTCATGCAGACGTAGGCAGAAACACAGACCCAGTGTTTACAAAGTGAACGTGCAAAGACTAAGGAAGTGCAAGCAAGTCAAACACGGTTTACAAACAAAAAGGTACAACAATGTTGGACAATTCTGAAGTTGTAGGAGAGAAAATAAGATGGAGTTTTGCATACTCTAAATACTTTTTTCCAGGATTCTTTGATGACAAGGAAGTTCAAAAGAACAGCATTTATTTGAAACAGAAATGTATTGTCTTTACTCTCAGTTTTAAACTAAATTAATGCATCCTTTCTGAATAAAATAATTCATTTATTAAAAATTAATTAATTAATTAACTAACTAACTAACTAACTAACACACCATTATATGTCAAAAATGTTGACTGAAATTAAGTTTAGTGTGCATTTAAAAGTATAGTTAAAAGAGGTCCAAAATCCACTATAATGTCTTGACTGAATATCTTGGGTTACACAGATTTTGATCATCCACTCTCCCATAACACTATTTTGAAGTGCCCTTATTATGGATTTTTGAAAATTACCTTTCATGCAGTGTGTAACACAGCTCTAAGTGAATGAAAACACCATGTTTAGAGTTATTAAAAGAACAAGTTGACTCTGAATTATTTACATGAGTCGCTTTGAAAACGAATCCCAAGCTGATTCATGTTGACATCAACATGAAACATTAGCACAGATAAGACACTGTGGGTAGATCCGTTAGGGTACAGTTAGGGTATGCCCATCTCATTTTCTCCTACAACTTCAAAATCATCCTACATCGCTGCAGAAGTACTGACCCTGTGTTTACAAAGTGGACGTACATGGTGGGTCAAACACGCTTTACCAAAATAGGAAAAACAGCGATGTAGGACGATTTTGTAGTTGGAGTACAAACTGAAATGGGGGCTTTGACTGTCTTAAACCCGAGAGCACAGAGTTCGCATGGGCATCGCAGAGCTAGACAAGATGAGCAATTATGGTTAAAAAGTGTATAAATATAATTTTTTTTTTAATGAAAATGACCTATTGTTTTGCTAGATAAAACCCTTATTCCTCGATTAGGATTGTTTAGAGCACTTTCTCTTAACCTTCAATCCATTGAGCACCACTGAAGTCCACCATATGGAGAAAAATCCTGTAATGTTTTCCTTAGAAAACGTAATTTCTTTGTGATTGAAGAAAGAAAGACATGAACATCTCGGATGACATGGGGGTGAGTAAATTATCAGGAAATTTTTATTCTGAAAGTGGAGTAAACCTTTAAAAATTGTTGCTCTCATGTACACTGTAGCATGCAATTTACAGTATGTATATGTGTAACGTGTTGATGAACAGTGAATGTTTGTCATTGTTATTACTTGGTTCTGATAAAAAACAGAGCAAAACGTTGGTGTACAAACTCCAGTGCTTTATCAATACAATTCTGCGTTAGGCTAACACATATACCATGGCTGTTTGGGTGTTTAATGCAATGGTGATGGGGGTTCAGTTTCTGAAATGTGCTGCACACAGTACACCAATCACAACAGACTGGGTCATCGGACCAATCACCACCGATTAGCATCATGCAAAAGAGGAGATCTAGAAAAAAGAACTGTTGAGCCAACCGTTTGGGAGACGTTGAGCAAACAAAGAAAAAAATAAATGCATATAATAAGACAATAAACGTGTTTTTTGACCTTGCATGCACGTCAACCTGTTGTTGGGAACTTTCAAAACCAAATTATGAACCTTTCATAATCAATAATAAGGGCACTTTAAGGTGTCCTTGTTACACATTGCATGTACTTACTATTATAAAAACAATTAATTATGTATTATTACATACATGTAACCCTAAGCCAAACCCTAATCTTAACCCAAACCATATAGTAAGTACATGTGGTTAATTAATATTACATAGTAATAAATGTATAATTACACTGTAACAAGGACACCTTAAAATAAAAGTGTAACCGAATCTCCTCTAAGAGAGAATTACACAACAGGGAATGAAGGTTGGGTTTTCCTTCACACATGAATACACATGCTTGATAAATCAGAAGAAAACTCCCTATATCAGATCTAACTCCTATCATTTCAGGTGTGTGTGTGTGTGTGTGCAGGACAGACTGCTCCTGGCTTCAGTCATAATGAACAAATCTCTGCAGCGCTCTACAGGAACACAGATCAGCAGAGAGACGACACACTGAGATCCTGAAGACAACACAACCCATTCACACACACACACACACACAGCCAGACATTACATCTCCCCACATCAGGATTAAACATAGCCTACAACACAACATGCTTTGAAAACATGGTGACGGTGCATTAAGAACATAAAAAAACAAGCTAGCTTTCTACAGAGAACAGACACTTTATAGCGATTTGAGGTTACAAATTATTTTTACAGTAAAAATTGTTCCAGAATTCCTTATGCTTCAAAGGACAACTGAGTATTAAACATCCTTTAAATGTCCTTTAGAATATAAACAAATAAGAGTAAACTGTATGAATTAGACAACTAGTTCTAATCAAGTAATCAGACTAACATAATAATTGAAAGAAAAAAAAAATATTATCACTTATAAATCATGAAAAATCTACGAAGCGTTAATGAGGATTAAGCAGAAGCTCGCCACGATGCACAATTCAATTACAAGAAGAAAGGACAAGCTCACTCTGCACTAATGAAATCTGATAAGGGGTGAAATCAGAACCTTAATAGTTTGGTCACAGACAGTCTGAATGAAAGCAGCAGGACGGCAGCATCTGTGAGGGTAAGGCTCATTTCTTTAATACTTTACATAGAGGGCAGACTGAGGTTCACATTCAAATAAGGGAAATTATTATCTGTTGTCTGAATTTAGTCTCTCCAGCTGATAGTGTTAGAATAAAAACACACTGTAAAATGTTCAACATTTTTACATTAAAAACAAAATGCTACTGTTAAAGGGGTCATCGGATGCTAAGTTCACTTTTACATGTTGTTTGAACATTAATGTGTGTTGGCAGTGTATGTACAAATCTACCCTATAATGATAAAAATCCATGCAGTGGTTTTTAATTAATCAATAATATCCCCTTTTTCAAATCGAGCCGTTCTCAGATGCCTGACGTTGTGGCATCACACCTCAAGAGGCCGCTCCCACGATAGTTAATTGACATGAGCGTCTTACCTCAGACCCACCTCCATTGTTTTGATGCCTGAGCAGGGATGTAAGTTAGACAAGAATATCTCTGATTGAGCGATTGAGGTGTTGTGTTGCTGGATGCAATAATGAACATAGTGGTCGTCATTTACTCCCGACATCTGAGCTGCTGAAGATGCAGTGGATTACGTTTGTTTGTGAAACGAATGCACCTCTCGATCTACATATATCCGTCTACGTTCGCGCAAATCATTCTTGATCCAGCTTCACTTACAGCAGAAGTGAGTATAAAGGTTTATTTTCTATAAATCTTTGCGATCGCCTTTCCTAATAACATGCTAGTTAGCAAGTTTAGTGGCTAAACGCGGCTAAAGTAAACAGGCTCGTCACTCCACAGAGAGAAGAGAGGGGCGGGGCGAGCAGAGCTCATTAACATTTAAAGCAGCCTCGACCAGAACAGAATGATTTTTGCAGAGCTAATTTTGGAAAGGTAAAAAGGGTGTTGTTTTACACTACCATTGAGAATTTTTCACCAAAGTATATTATAGACTTTTCATTAAGACCCTAAAGGATCATATCAACTTGTGGAAAATGGGCATCTGATGACCCCTTTAAAACCACATATGGTGAAAATAAAAAAATATCGAAGTCCCTGCAAATTTATTTTATATGCAGTTTGTTTTGTTTCTTCTTCATCCCGATAAAAAGGCACAAATGCTTAAAGTAGTAGTTCACTTCCAGAACAAAAATGTACAGATAATGTACTCACCCCCTTGTCATCCAAGATGTTCATGTCTTTCTTTCTTCAGTCATAAAGAAATTATGTTTTTTTGAGGAAAACATTTTAGGATTTCTCTCCATATAGTGGACGTCAATGGTCCCTGTGAGTTTGAACTTCCAAAATGCAGCTTCAAAGGGCTCTAAACAATCCCAGCCGAGTAAAAAGGGTCTTATCTAGCAAAACAATCGGTTATTTTCTCAAAACAATTTACAATTTATATATTTTTAAACCTTGAATGCTTGTCTTGTCTAGATCTGCATGAACTCTGTGTATTCTGGTTCAATACAGTTGGGGTATGTCAAAAAACTCCCATCTCATTTTCTCCAACTTGTAGTTGTTCTACATCAGTTTGCGTTTGCCTGTGTGTGATTATGTATATACAAACATTCATGTATATATTTAAGAAACATTTACAAGTATATGTTTATATTATCTTTTTTATATGATTTATATTATATAAAAACATTTTACATAACATATTTCTCTTAAATACATAGATTAATTTGTGTGCATTACATAATAATTACACACAGTACACACACATACCTTAGGCAAACTCAGACTTTTATTTTATATGCGAATTAGGGCTGCACAATTAATCGAATTTCTAATCGTGATTACAATTACAGATGCCACAATTATGTAATCGTTCAAAGGCAATTAAAAATAAAAAAAAAAATAAAAAAATTCACTTACATTATTCTGCTTGTTTAAGATGTGTGTGTGTGAGAGAGAGTGTGTGTTTTTCCTACAGGTTATCTTAAGGTTTTTTTTCCCCCCATTTTTTAATTTCTTTTTTTTTTTTTAAAGAAGAAACTATATATATAAAAATGTGGCATGCAGTTGCTTCAAACAATGAAAAAAATAGCTTTGCTTCAAAGCTATTCAAAACATAATTCAATGTAAATTGCGATAATCGCAATTAATAGTTTTTAACATAATCATGCAGCCCTAATTAATCGTGATTAATCGTTTGACAGCCCTAGTGTGCATGCACATTGCAGAGCTAGACAAGACGAGCATTTGAGGTTAAAAAGTATATAAATTGTACTTTTTAAAAAAAAAAATAAAAATAATAACCAATTGTTTCGCTAGATAAGACCCTTCTTCCTGGGCTGGGATTGTGTAGAGCCCTTTGAAGCATTTTGGAAGTTCAAACTCACAGGAACCATTGAAGTCCACTGTATGGAAACAAATCCTGAAATGTTTACCTCAAGAAACATAATTTCTTTACAACTGAAGAAAGAAAGACATGAACATCTTGGATGACAAGGGGGTGAGTACATTACCTGTAAATGTTTATTCCGGAAGTGAACTTCTCCTTTAAGTGAAGTGCCCAGTGAGTTGCGTGCAGTGCCGGTCTGGGTTGTGTGTGTGTGTGTGTTTGAGGACTCTGGTCACTGATTTGCATGCTCTGAATACTAAAAAAAAAAAAAAAAATTGCGGGGCCTTTTGAAGGGGATTAGACAGGGTTAAAGCTCTTACCACAATAACCCTCCACCCTGCACAGGGGTGATGCGCTTTACAGGAGCAGATAAGTGGCCAGCAGCCCAGAGCAAGAAATGCTCCAGAACGAATCCTTAAGAAGCCCTTGAGATAAACATGAAGAGCAGTGTGCATCTGTTTAATGTTAATCCACCGTTAATTAATACGCCGTCCAGTCGGCTGGGGCGGGGCGAGTGGGGGGGGATGGGGTCCACGTCTGCGGGTAAAATACCTGCTGAATTGTGCTAACAGCAGGAAACCCCATCCCACCGTCAGCAGATCAACATCTTATTAAAACTCCCTCCACAGACGTGGACGTCTGCGTCTTTAAAAAGTCACTACAGCACTGGCAGGAACATGTTCTTTATTATATCAACCAGAACATCAAAATATATGAAGCACCGTCACACTAAAAGATTTGTGGTCATAAAATACAGTTCTAATGTTGTGCCTGTTTTGCCGTTTCTAAGTACCATTTAGGGGTGGGCGATATACCGGTAGACATTTTGGACTATTATCTCTATTGCAGTTACACACTCATGTGACATTGCTGTGCTACACGGTCATGAATACTTATCGTTTGCATGTGGTTTAAGCATTCTGGTTCAAAACAAATGATTTTAAGCTACTAAATCAGCAGTGAAAAAAAGAACTCATCTCACTATATGCACGTGTTGTCTGAGAGACTACACTCTTAAAAACAAAATGCTTCAAACAGCAGTGCCACTGAAGAACCATTTTTGGTTTCACAAAGAACCATTGTCAAAGTTTCTTCAAAGAACCATCTCTTTCTTACCTTTTTATAATCTGGAGAAGCTTCTTTCACCACAAAGAACCTTTTGTGAAACGGAAAGGTCTTCAGATGTTAAAGGTTCTTTATGGAAACATTTGTGACCCTGAACCACAAAACCAGTCATAAGTGGCACGGGTTTATTTGTAGCAATAGCCAAAAATACACTGCATGGGTCAAAATTATCGATTTTTCTTTTATGCCAAAAATCATTAGGATATTATGTAAAGATCATGTTCCATTAAGGTATTTTGTATTTGATTAGTAATATGCACTGCTGAGAACTTTATTTGGACAACTTTAAAGGCAATTTTCTAAATATTTAGATTTTTTTGCATGTAGTTGCATATGCAATAGTTGCATCTCGACCAAATATTGTCATATACTAGCAAACCAATGGAAAACTTATATTTAAATATCAACTTCAAAAAATGTACCCTTACGACTGGTTTTGTGGTCTAGGGTCAGATTTAGACAAAAAGGTTCTTCTATGGCATCATGAAGCATCTTTATTTTTAAGAGCGTATTTCTGAGTGCTTTTAGAGAGGCACGCACGTGAGGACGGTGCTCATAAAGCGCAGGAGTATTGAATTGAGTTATTTTTGCCGCTTAATAGCCCTGGAATGATTAAATACACGCACTTGTATGTGCCAAAATGCCCGTCTTTACAAGCATCCTCATAAACACAGTAGGTGGTAAGTGAAAACAAACAGCTGAGAAAGAAACATAACAGTAGGTCTATAATGGAGCTCTTAAAGTGACAGCAGTCTAATATTCCTGCCATCTCTCATTTGTTAATCAAACAACAAAAGAGAGAAAATCTTTCACTGCTCTTGACTAAATCACTTTTGTAACTTTATTAAGTAGTATTATATTTTTAATTTACACCGTGTGTGTTATATTGTTTTATTATACATTTGATTACTTTATACAATAGATGTAGCATGTCTTATTTACTCGTTCTGCTGTAGTTGTTTTTGTCCTGTTGCTTGTAATTAGTTTCTTATTCTTATTTAATCACAGACTTTAGTGATCTTGATTTGTTGTTGTTGTTTTTTTTTTTTTATTTAGGCTAATTTTAGTTTTTTGTGATTTTGACACTGGTGGCAAAAATCTATGGTATCACAATTTTTGACATCATAAAGACCTTATATAAAGCATAAAGATTTTTTTATTGTTACCATGAAATAAAATTACTCATATCGTTATAAGATTTTGGTCTTGTTGCCCACCCCAGCAACAGAATATAGTTAGTTGACAAATATCCAGTAATGCATTACAATATTGAGTTACTCCCTAAAAAAAGTAACTAATTATGTTAGGTTAGTTACTTTTTATGTAAAGTAATGCGTTACTTTACTTTTGCGTTACTTTTTAAATTTGGGCACACTTGCTTGTTTGTTTTTAATATTAAAAGTTCTGTTTTTGGCAAATGTAAAAGCCTTTTCACACCAAAAGCCTCAGGTTTTGAGAAAAGTGAATTCACATCTGTACAGTAGACCGCAGGAAAAAAAAAAAAAAAATCAACTCTTCAGCAAGAAAAAAAGGAAAACAAATGTTAGCTTATCTAAAGTAATTTTTGCTTATTAGTATGGTTAAATTAGATCATCAAAGGTCAGCAGCAAAGACATTGGTTAATAAAATGGTATTAAATGCATAAAGGATATTTGTATTATTTAACATATTTAATTATTGCAGGTTTGTGTCATATTCTGAGTTGAATTTCACTGTTTTTATTCATTTTGAGGAATACTGAATCTGTTTTTTTATGAGTGAGATGAATTAATGCATGTTTACAAGTAGTCTAGAACTAACATTTTACTCCCGATTTCTCTTAACATGGGGACAGGAGAGCTTTTAATCAATGAATGGGGGGGAAAGTAACTGGCGTTACTTATTTGAAAAAAGTAACTCAGATATTTTCTTGTCAATTAAAAAGTAATGCGTTACTTTACTAGATACTTGGAAAAAGTAATATTACATAACTTGCGTTACTTGTAATGTGTTACCCCCAAAACTGACCATAAATTTGTCCTATGGTGTGACACAACACTAATTGCGGGGAAAAAAAAAAAAAATCTTAATAATATATAAATAGCATGAGAGAGATTTATCTTCATTGGTAGACACTTACTGTCATATAATGTTATTTATGCAATATGAAATTATAATTAACCTAATTTTTCCCCATGACTTGTTGGACAATTTCAAGACAAACTTGACAACAAGACTTGTTCAAAACTGATGAAAATTAAACCATTTTAAAATAAGACATATTTCTATATCCCCTATTGCAATACTCTGTTTTGTTGTTGTTGCTTTTTAGATATTTTGTGATAAAGACAAATCTGTGGTTCTTTAGTGTGTGTCACAACATAGGACATTACGTCATACTAAAGGACAGAAATGGAAGTTATTCAAGTATTTCTATTTCATTGTGAACATGTCAAATGAGAAAGAAAGTTTAATTTTTGATACAGCTAAATATTGTTGATATTTGATTGAAACTATATTCATTAAGATGTAAATGAATTTTTTAAAACTATATTGCTACTCCTTTTAAGACATGATTTTGATTCTATTTACTTTCTGCATTGTTCTCTTAGGATCTCCTCCCTTCTGGTGGATCCCTGTTTTCTGTCTATATTTCTGCATCCTCTCTCTTCCACTAATTTCTTTCCCTCAATTCTTTCTGTTTCAAAAGCAAATTACCACATTTTACACTTATTTTCGTGACACTTTATAACAGTACAAGTTTTCTGCAAAAATATCAGAAAATACTTTAATTAATGTAATTATTGCATTTGAGGAGCAAGAACACTAAAAATGATCAAAAAAAGAATAAAATGGAGTTAAACAAATCTTATTTAATTATGTTTTCTTATTTAAAAATGCTTTTTAAAGAGAACTTGTCCTCTGGTGTAACATCCTTGTCCTGTGGTGTGACAGTACAGGCATCACACCAGAGGATATTTTCTGTCACACCATAAGACGTTTCAGCCTTTTGTGTCAATCAATGACCTTGCTATTCTGAGCTAACATGTCATGAGCTGTTTGCAAGACACATTTGCATAATTAAAAATCGAATTTAGTGGTGTCACACCAAAGGACAACAAAACGTAACACTTTTGTAGTGGTTACAAAAAAGTTAAATATTTGAAAAATTCGGAGACAAAAATTGACAATGTGCACATGTCATGGGCTTGACAGGGCACTTCATGATCATGAATGGGGTTTTTCAACTAAAGTTTTCTCTGGAATTGGCCGATTTAAAATTAGGATATGGTGTCACACCAGAGGATGTGGTTTTCAGAGACAAAATGTATCAAGTTCCTACACTTTCATAAATGTATGTATATACGGATGTTTTTCTTTTTAATTTATAAAAGTTGTAATTTACTAAACTATGCTTGAGACAGTCACACCACAGGACAAGTTTGACAAAAAAAACTGCAGCTTTTATAACAACAATTTCATGCAGGACAAAAAAATGTTTCATGATTTACAGCATTTTAAATAATAACAATATTAATTATATTCATTTTTATCTTGTGGGACAGTGAAAATGCCATGTGACGTCAACAACCCATATATACTGCTATACATACTATATCAATAGTAAAAAAGACTAGAAATAAATAGAAAATATAATGGTAAATTTAATGAAACCTGTCAAGAAATATTCAGGTCCTATTTGATTGCAAAACTGAAAATAAGGAAAAAATAAGACACTGCATTTTGCTTCAAGAAATTTAAGCCTACTTTATGATTTTTAAGATTGTTCATGACAATTAAGAACAGATTTACTCCCATTCCTTTTCTTTCACCACCAAAAATAAAAATAAAATAAATATAGTTTTAATCACTGCAATCAATCAATCAATCAATCATTTAAATGTATCATCATGCTATTTGTTGTGATGCTTAAAATTAATGCTGATTTAAATAGGAAAACAAAATTGTAATACAGTAATTTTTACTGGTGATAAATGTGTTTAATTGTCAGGAAAATAATGTCACAACATCACAAAAAAGTCCTAAATAGGTTTTGTGTTCTATAGAAAATAAATAAACAGCACAGTATTTGTTGTATAATTTATGTTTACTTAAACCAAAAAAAATATATATAATAATAAAATCATAAAAATTGTCACAATATTACAAAAAGTCGTAAAAGAGGTTTCATTTTCTTTAGAAAATAAATAAATAAATACAAAAACAAATAAATAAACAGTATGGTATTTGTTGTGCCACCTAAAATTAGTTTACTTAAATTAAAATAATAATACTAATAATAATAATACAACTAAAATCACGAAAACAATATTACAATGTCACAAAAAAGTTCTATAAGAGGTTTCATTTCCTTAAGAAAATAAATAAAAATTTAAGTAAGCCAGCAGTTTTATTTATTGTGCTGCCTATAATTTATGTTTACTTAACATTAAAATAATAATAATAATAAAAAAAAGCATGAAAATAATGCCAGTGCAAAATTTCAAAAAGTTTAAAGTTTGACTTTTTTTTTTTGCCATTTTTGTCAAGTTTTTGTACGTTGCATTTAAAAGGACAGATAAATAATGTTCAGTTTCTTGCACAAAACAATTGTTTCGCTTCATAAGACCTTAATATATCATCAGAAACCACTGGGATTCATTTTTTGTTCCTTGACATGCTTTTTTTTTATTCTCAAGTACGTGCTGTAGTTGACTTGCATTTAATGAATCACCAGGGAACATGGTTTTAGCCAAAAATCTTCTTTTTGTGTTCTTCTAAAGAAAAAGTCGTCTTGGATGGCCGGGGTGTGAGTAAATTAACAGCAAATTAACAGCAAATTAACAGCATACTTTCGTTTTTGGGTGAACGACCCCTATAATTCTGGTTTAAAATTACCCTTAATATTATCAATACTGATATGATCGCCAGCAAATTACGAATCCCTGATATTATCATCAAATAATCTACCGAAGAGCAGCTAATAGGGACTGTCAGATTTGATAATAGTTTATCTATAAGGAAGCTGATGATAAAACACCTGCAGACTGCGAGGGGGAAGGGCATGAGTTTAAATGTTTAACCTCATCTCTAAACGCAACGCTGGACCGTAGGCAGTTTTCTCCACAAACATGAGATTATCATGATACAGATGAATAATTCAAAAGCACCATCTCGCTCCTTAATTACTGCCACTAATATCAGCCCGGCTAATGGAGCAGTGCTGGGCGCAGATTCTGCTCTGCAGCTTCTACGGTCTTTATATTGCATCTCGTCTCTGGAGGTTACCACAAGTCTAGACCATCACACAATTAAGAGCTGCATTTGTAATTCAATGAAGATGGGTGACCTAAATTACATCCCGGATGAACTTAAACATTTACCATGTATAAAAATATCAACAATCTTTATGAACTGAGCAAAACAGCACAGGACATGGTCAACAGAAGCATTCTGATTAGAGCAAACAGTCCTGAAATACTAAGATCGCAGATTAAAGTAGGAGTCATGCTTTTTTCTTCCTCCAGGGGGCGCTTGGAAGCTCAGAAAAACAAATTCAAAATTTCTCAAGTCTTTGTCTTTTTGGCAAAGTCATGTTTTTGTCTTTTTGAAGACATTTGAATGCCAAAAATCTCAATAGCATAAATTTGTTAAAAACCCGTTTATTTATGTACTATTTGGATTCTAGTGGCTTATTCGAAGGGTTTATCACTCACCTCAGATACGCAGGTGACTCTGCGTGGATGTGGCGCCTCCTGCTGGAGCTGGTACACTATTACAACAAAATACCACAAGCATTTCAGGAGGAGAATGTGTATTATAAATACAGAGAGATATGTGTATTATGGAAAACAATATGTGATATCTAAATGCATATTTCTATATTATATATGGCTTCTTTTTCTTGCAAGATGCAGTGAAATAACTTTATTTGTTGTTCTCTTCAGATTAAGGATTTACTTTTCTAGTAGAATTATGTTCACCTGTGAAATGTTACTGCAAACCGTTACAATATATACTTTTATATAACACTTTTATATGTTGCTGTATTAAAAAGTACACTTACAGTAGGATTTCCACACAGGCGGTCTGTACTCATCATTATCTGAGAGAAATAAGAGATAATGTTCAATTAATAAAAATTAAAATGCATAAAAATCATACATATTTTTGAAAAGAAAAAAAAATCTGAACATCTACTGTACTGAATTCCCCGAAAGTTCCTAAACAATAACAATTTCAGCAACTTAACCTTAACTTGATTACTTCATTATTTTAAGGTCCAGAGATCTGGCAGTGGAAATGAGCATGTAAGCCAGAGTAAACATAGACTCATATGTCTATGCATTGGCTGTGTGAGAGTGCCATCTGCTGGTAAACGGTAGAATTTGCAGGGGTTTAAGTATTTTTAATAAAGATCTCTTTTTTTCTCATTTTACTTAAACTTTTTTGTATTACTATAATGTTTACTATGATTATATTCCTTCTGTTTTACAATGCAAGTCACAGACAAACTAAATATATTAATTAATTAATCATTTTATTATCAAAAATACAGTAAAAACAGTAATAAAGTGAAATATTATTGCAATGTAAAATAACTGTTTTCTATTTTTGTGTGTGTTAAAATGTAATTTATTCCTGTGTTCAAAGCTGAATTTTCAGCATCAATTCAGCATACTAGAGTCATTTCTGAAGAAACGTGAAGACTGGAGTAATGATGCCGAAAATTTAGCTTTGCATAATAGGAATAAATTACATTTTAAAATATATTAAATTAGAAAACAGTTATTTTAAATTGTAATAATATTTCACACTATTACAGTTTTTACTGTGTTTTTGATCAAGTACCTTCTTTCAAGAATAATAATAATAATAAAAAAATATATATATATCACTCCAAACTTTTGACCGTAAATAAATAAATGTAAAGAACCTTCTTTAAAAAAAAAAAAAAAAAACAGTCATCTTGTTGTCAGCTTAACTACATTTGTGACCCTGGACCACAAAACCAGTCTTAGCATGGGTATATTTGTAGCAATAGATAAAAATACATTGTATGGGTCAAAATTATCGATTTTTCTTTTATGCCAAAAAATGATCAGGATATTAAGTGAAGATCGTGTTCCATTATCATCTTTTTTTTAAAATTTCCAACTGTAAATATATCAGGGGTGTTTCTGAATAAATTTGCTGGTAAAAATGTTATTAAACTGACAGTAAGACGTTTCTGGCTCTTGAGAGTATTCATTATAGGATTAATGAATACTAGCAGGAAAACCCTGACGAAATACCCCGCTGTAAGCACATCACGAACAATAGAGCACAGGAGAGGGAGAGGCCCTTCACATTACTCCTGACTTCAAAAAAAACCTGGCCCTGCTCCACAATACTGCGGTCCTGCTCATTACACTAACTCACTCTCACTCTCTCGGAGGAAAGACCCTCTGACAGTTTCCTCTTCCTTTCACAGAAACATCCAAAATAGAAAAAAAAACCTTCTATTATGTTCATCACAAAAGGTACATCCAAGTGTAAAGCATTTGAATATAGGCATCCGAACAATAGAGCAGTAGGAGTCGGTGTGTGTGTAATAAAGTGATGGACAAGAGTTTAACACCATAAATGAAGACATATCTTCTTCTAACAGTCATACACTTACTACTCACATCTGTAGTATGATTCAGCATTACATATTAATAAAAAATGGCTGCTTCCTTATCCAGAGATAAGAGCTCAAGGGAAGAGCAAACATATTTCTTCTCCATGACTTCAACAAGTGGCATATGATAGTGAGCTCAGGCAGTCATATGCTCATATTTGACTATTTAAAATATAATATAACCACAAGCATGTTTTCAGGCAAGTTTTAGGTTAAAACTGAAAGCATTAGTGTAAATTTAGATGCGTTTCATTAGAAGTTTTTCATTTTTAAATCAACTTTAGTTTATATTTTGATATATAAATGGTCGAAATGATAACTAAAATATTTTAAAAGAAGTCACAGTACACGTAACATTTATTTTTGTCACCGTTTCGATTTATTAATCATTTACCTGCTGTCATGACGGACAATGTGCGTTATTATAGCGTAACCACCTAAACAAAGCAAATGCTTAAGATGAGGAGAAACAAAAGAGAAGAAGAACCGGTTTGCCTTTTGTATCATTACAATAACGACAGACTGCAGGATGAAGCCAAAGTTATTTTGACAACATGATCTCATTGTGAACCCGCACTGGAAGTGTTTGTATACACGGAATAAAAACAAAACACCATTCAGTGAAACTGAAAATGATACAATTCTTGATATTATCAGCCACAGGGTTAGCTAATATCATTGTATCTCTCTATAAAATCTATTTGTGTGTGTGTTTTGCTTTCACAAGCACACAGCGATGTGTTGTCATCAAACTTCAAATAAAAGCAATCAATTGAGATCGACTCACCGAACACATGGATGGCCATTGCAGTCAGTGATCCAGATGGACAAAGCTTTGAATTAAAGACACCTTATACAGCTATTCCATAAAGAATGAGTCTGATTCTATCACAAATAACCTTATATTTTGGAGGAGGGGGTAATGGTGAATTGTCCAATGTGGGAATCCTTCATAAGCGATGTTGCAAGCTGTTGCCGAGCTAAACTTTCATTCGCACCGACTCCAACAGCAACATCTGAACGCCGACCGCGGGAAAACGCATGTGAGCTGTGATGAGAAGTGACCCGGTACGAGCAGCAGATCTGGACCGGTAGCTGTATTGAGCGCCCTGTGTGTATTTAATGCAGGTCTGGAGCTCTGATTCACTCCTTACATCCCAACACTGAAGTCGCCATCTTGTGAGACCACATGACCTGATCCACACACACGCGCGCGCTCTTCCTCAGGGACTGCAGCCTCCTCATGGCGCGTTACCATGGAGACCCCCTCCTTGTGACGAGATGATGCTGAACACGTCATAATATAAGACACTTCATACACTTGCACGTCTAAAACTTTGGGTGTAAAGAATTTAGGTTCACATGACTTGCGTTTATAAATACAGAGAGTTTGTCTGTGAACAGAATAGTAAACATTATTATTTGGTATAAAAAAGACATAATCATTCATACATTAATATTCCCATTGATTTGGGCACATCTGGACAATATAACGTTTGATTACATACAGTTAAAGTCAAAAGTTTTTTGTTTGTTTGTTTGTTTTGTTTAGTGATAGCTGTTCATGAGTCCCTTGTTTGTCCTGATCAGTTAAACTGCATGTTGTTCTTCAGAAAAATCCTTCAGGTGCCACAAATGCTTTGGTTTTTAAGCACGTTGTGTGTTTGAACCTTTTCTAACAATGACTGTATGATTTTGAGATCCAACTTTTCACACTGAGGACAACTGAAGGAGTCATGTGACTATTACAGAAGGTTCAAACACTATGAGCTGGGGGGTAAAAACTTTTTGAATTTGAAGATCAGGGTAAATTTAACTTATTTTGTCTTCTGGAAAACATGTAAGTATCTTCTGTAGCTTCTGAAGGGCAGTACTAAATGAAAAAAAAAAAAGATATTTAGGCAAAATAAGAAAAATGTACGCATCTTCATTCTGTTCAAAAGTTTACACCCCCCGCTCTTAATGCATTGTTTTTCCTTCTGGAGCATCAGTGAATGATTGAACCTTCTGTAATAGTTGCATATGAGTCCCTCAGTTGTCCTTAGTGTCAAAAGATGGATCTCAAAATCATACAGTCATTGTTGGAAAGGGTTCAAATACACAAAAATGCTGAAACAAACAAACAATGGACTCATGAACAACTATCACTAAACAAAACAAACAAACAACAACAACAAAAACAAGATCATTCAGGTAAAAATACAGTATTATAAATCAAGCGTATGTAAACTTTTGAACGGGTTGATTTTTATGAATTCAATTATTATTTTCTCTTGTGGACTATATGTAAATGTCTTTAATGTGAAATATCTTATTCAGGTCAGTACTAAATAAAAATCAATAATTAACTATTATAATTAACTATATTTTTATAGCTATTAACTATATATTTTTATAGTTATTAACTATAATAACTATAAAAATATTATTTAATTATTATACTAATTAATAAATAATATAATAATTAACATTTTGCAGATTCTGCAAACTTTGGACTTCAACTGTATGTATAAAGAAATTATTTATCAGTTATAGGCCCACTAAGATCTAAGATCTAACTTTGTACAATAAATCAACACCAAAACTGGTCTGTGACCCAAGTAAACATTATATTGTATGATGATTTATTTCTTGAATGGGTCTGCACTGGTTCAGCTGCATGGAATCAAACAACAACAACAAAAGCTCTTAATAAAAAAGATCAGTTTTATTGCCATTATTCTGCCATTTTATTTAATTTTTAAAAAAAAAAAATTTCACACTTGGTTTGGACTGCAAACTTTTGTAAAATATGAATACTTTTATTGCATTTTAGATTAATCAGATTTGCTTTTTAGAAATAAATAAGCATGAAGAAATACTTAGCCCTAACCTCCATCAGCGAGGCTTAAAACGTTTATATAGCATACAAATTTATGCATTCACAACCAGTTTGCAGAAACAAAATAGTTAGGGCTTCAAATTGCCATGAGAGTGTGTTGGATTCAGCAGTTAAAAAGTGGTGTAGAAACACCAACATGAATGAATTATATATGTGACCCACAAAACCAGTCTTAGGGTCTTTTAAAAACATAGATATATACATCCGAATAAATAAACTTTCCATTGATGTGTGGTTTGTTAGGACAGGACAATGTTTGGCTGAGATACAACTATTTGAAAATCTTCAATCTGAGGGTGCAATAAAATCTGAATATTGATAAAATAGCCTTTAAAGTTGAAATGAAGATCTTAGCAATGCATATTACTAAACAAAAATTTAATTTTTATATATATACGGTAAGAAATTTACAAAATCTCTTCATGGAACATACATATCCTAATGATTTTTGGCATAAAAGAAAAATTTTGTGGTCCAGGGTCACATACATAATTCATATAATTCAGCAAAAAAGGCACAAAAGCTGTGACTGGGGCAAAAGCTTTTCAGAAGGTATATTTTTTGTACCTTTTTACACCAAAGGGTGCATATTAGTACCTAAACTGCACATATTTGTACCTAAATGATGCATAGTACATTTTAAAAGGGTACATTCCTTTTTTTTTTTCAGATAATGTACTTCACTAAATAAATACAGATATATGTGAATTTTGAGGTAGGCTAGATAGTGCTGCAAAATGGATATAAAATGCCAAAGCGGTATGCACAGATTTACTCAGTTCATTCATATTGTGCACTTACAGTATGTACAAATGTGTGAGAGTAAGAGCAGTCTTATAAATACATGTCTCAGTATGCCTTCCCCAAAAAATATCATCGGACAATATCATTATGTAATTGCAAGCTTTGTCTGTTTAGTCGGCCATGGGATCCCAAAGCACCCTTTGAAGCTGTGCTTAAGCTTGTGCCTTGCATTGGTCTGAAGTAAAACAAACTCTTCAATATGTTCCCCAGATGGCCATGTCGCCCTGAACTGACAGAGGTTTAAGTGAGTACACACGCTAACAGGAAGCTCACACAATAGCCACCCAGCGGTTATGCTCAGAGGACATGAGCCCCTGACACTACATTTATTGTTCAGCTCTCATTTCCTGCTGTTGAATAAAAGTAAATACAGTTTTCTTGAATCCGACAAGACTAATACGTGCAAGGCGTGTCGAGTGTAGGATGAAGCAATGGTTATTTTCGACTAAAGACATAGCTCTTCTTTAAGAAATTGCTTGTTCATGTTAAAGGCCATGTGATGGTGCTATATTTAATTTGCTTGTCATAATCTAATTACCAAGAGAAATAATTGGAAATCACAACAAATTATCTCATAACTGCTTCACAATACACACTGTCATTTTCACTAGTGTATCATTAGTTAATTCCCTTAAATTATTCAACATAAAAACTAAAAGAAATAATGTGCTAAATATAAAGGTACTGGTGACTCAGCTAAAATGATTCGGGTTGACATGTATAACCATGACTGGAAAGCTGAGAATCTCATCAAAGTGAAGACGCTCTCATCCAGAAAGACTGAAAGGTCAGTACATTCACACTCTGAATGTCCATCTCAGTCTCGTCAGGCTAAAGTTCACGGTTGAAAAAAACAAGATGATGAGTGAGCAATAAGTTAACCAAGCGAGTCTGTTCACAAAACTATACACTGATCAAACAGCAGGGGGAGCAGCACCACTCCTGAGCAAGAATGTCTGACTCGATGAATCGTTCTTTTGAATCGGTTTCTTTAAACGATTCAGTTCACACATCAGGCTGGTTAACCATTTATAAACCACACCGTAATTAACCGTTTTTATATTACCTAATCTTGTAAATTAAAGTTAGATTTTTTTTTTGGAATTGCTCATTTTCTTCTTCTACTCCAAAATGAATTGCATTTTTGAGGGCCTAAACATGCTGGAAAACTCATGAAACTTTGAACACACGCCAAAAGTGGTGAAAATTTACATATGACACGGGTTTCAGATATGGGTGTGGCAAAATGGCTCGATAGCGTCACCTATAAAATGTCAACAACATGCCCCTCGAGCTATGTTTCACATAGTATGTACGAAATTCGACAGACACATGTAACACACCAATACCTACCAAAAAGGCCCCTGGTATGAAGTCTGAAACCCAACAGTAAGTCTGTCATTTTGAATTTTCTCGGCAAGTTTTGTGCCATTTTCAGGTATTGTTTTTAAACGAACTCCTCCTTGAGATTTAAACAGATCAACACCAAATTTGGTCAGTGTAATTTAAAGCCTTTTGTGACGTTAAATTGCGAAAATCTTGAGTTTTCGTTTAAGTGCATGTACAATGTCTGATAGGCACCAAAATTCATGTTTGTTAAGAGTCCTGTCCTGCATATTCAGTTATAGTCATAGAGCCACCTGCTCTCAACAGGAAGTGCCATGTTTTACGCACTAACATGGCAACCTTCTAGAGATTTAATGATATCAGCATTATATTTGGTCAGTCTACTGTAAAGGCCTTTGCAATGTTCAATTTCGAAGATCTTGAGTTTTCGTTAAAGGGCGTGTCTGTGGCAGCCTGACAAAGTTCAGTGTTTCATCATGGAAAAGGAAGTTGTTGTTATACAGACATACACTGTCCGATCTGCCTCAAACTTCACGTTCGACAAGAGTCCTGGCCTGAACACATCTGAAGGCCAATATTCTGCTATAATCATAGTGCCACTTTCTGGCAGCAGGAAATGACTTGTTTTACACTAACTCATACAAACTTCATATGTTTGATCAAAGTCCTGGCTTGAACACATCTACATGCCAATATTCAGTTAAAGTCATAGCACCACCAGCTGGCAGCAGGAAGTTCGGCACATATAAATAACATATTTCTCATACCACTTTAAATATGCATATCCCTTATGGGAAAAAAAAACAGCTTAAGTTGGCTGGTCTTAGCTGGTTTAAGCTGGAAGTAGTTGGTCTCCCATGTTGGTTTCAGCTACTTGTTCCAGCTGGTCTTCCAGCCTGACCAGCTAAGGAAGTGGCCAAAACCCCTCTAAAACCAGCCTGCTGACCAGCTATGAGCAGGTCAGACCAGGTTGGAAGACCAGCTAAAACCAGCGAACCACCTTAGGCTGGTCTTAGCTGTTTGTCCTATTTAAATAAAAACGCCTGGTAACATATAGGCAAATATAAAACAACTGATTGCAAAAGAAATGTCTGAATACATTCATTTGCAAATCGCATTGGACAAGATGATAAAGCAACAAATCTACCATGAGGTAGGCTGACTTAAGTTTAAAACACAGCTCAGTATAACTGGAAATGATATGAAATGTGCATTGTAGTCATTAAGACATAACAAACACTGCGGTTACTGGCAAAGTCAGGTGAGAGGGCGATATCTCAAGAGCTAATTTCAGTACACTGAACTAATTGCTGATAAATGCTTGTCTTTCATGAAGTTCTTCTTACAGATTTTAATTTTACTATACTTTTGGCTAGTGCTCATAATATGAAAGTTAGTTAATAATTACAATGTTATGCCTATTTATGAATCGCAAAGCAAGTACTTTGCACATCTTGCCAGTAGGGTGCAAAGGGGTGGGAAAATTCCGGGAAAGTTTCCAAAATTTCTGGAATGTTTCCAAAATTTACTGGAAGTTTCCCCACCTTTTTGCCACCCTACTTGCCAGCATTCCTTTATGAAAATTAACCATGGCTTTGCTACAAATAACACCAGTAAAATCATGGTTAGGTTAAACCATGGTAACCACAAATTAACCATGGTTTTGCTACACTAATCATAGTTTAACCTTGATATTTGTAGTAAAACTGTGGTTATACAAATGGTAATCAATACGGCACAAAAAACATGGTTACTACACTTTTACTACAATAAAACCTAAGGGTTTTCATAAGGGTTGCTGTTAATGTAGGTTTGACTGATTAGTACTAACATTTATACACCCATTGTTGTGCATTTAAAATTATTATTTTTTTTAATTTACTGTATTTTAAAGAGTATGAAGGTTAAGCTAGAAACTGGTAGTTACAGTGATGTTTTTTCTTTCAAACATAAAAACTGAAATGTCACAACCAGTTTGCCCACAAAAACTTACCAGCAAATGAACAGCTTCAGTAAATGCAAGTGTGACAGATTCTCCACCAGATGGCAGAGTTTACAAAGCAAAAATCATTCAGATAAAACACATACAAAACACAGTTTCATCCAATGACAAAATCTACAGAATGACAGATGCTTTAAATAGCTATTAAAAGATTTATTACAACATTTCATTAATTTATTATAATTTATACATAACTTTCACAAGTTACAAGTTGACCGCCAACACAATAATAATCACATCCTTTTTCCAAAGTGGACCTAGTAAATAAGAACAAAACCCCCATTGTAAAGCTGCCATTTCCTGGCTGAAAATCTAAGAGTAACAAGATGTTCAACTGCAACAGAGACATGGTTGAAACACTGGTGTGATTCTCTTAGAGAATTCAGTCATGCAGGTAAGCACAGAACAACCGTCATACAAATTTAGCTTTGAAACCAAAATCAAGTCGACTTAAAAGCAGAACGAAATGCAGCAAAGTCTTGTAGAACTACACAGTAGTAAGCCAATAGATTTTAAAGAGAGAAGAGGATGATCGTGAAAGACTTCATCTATTTTTCTTACTTAGTAATTGTCACTAAGCATAACTTAAACTTAAAAAAAAAAGTTTTATATCCGTCAGAGCAGCTCTGGTTCCTTTTCACATGTCGAGTTTAATGCTATTAAGAGAGAGTTGCTGAAAACAGTTCCACAGGTTGGCCAGAGAAAGCCTTTTTTAAAGGTTTGTTCGGGTGATTTTCTTTTTTTTTTGTCATCATGATCCTAAGACAAACATAATACCAGTAGAGATCACATACAATGATTTCATCATAATGGCATATACAATGCTTCCTTAATTACACTGTAATCAGAAAGACAACCAAAATGAGCTAATGAACTTTCTAAGAGTCAGACACCACAAATACAAAGTCAGCCACTTTGTAAGTAAGCGGAAAAATCACTTATAAAAAAGCATTAAGGTTCTTATCAAAATAAGTCCATGACAAGCTCTCAGGCAAGTCTGTTTCACTAATTCACCTTCATTGTAATTAAACTGTAAAGGAAACTTGTTATTGTATTTTCAATAACCTGCAACAAACAAATGACCAAATTAATGGCACATATCGAAGCATTTGAAAAGTCAGCATGGTGAATAATGCACTCCTACAATCACTGCCCAATGAACAATCATTCATGTCAGAAAATCTTCCTTTAACATGCCGAGAACCATACTAAACATTCACACAACAACACGTCACTATTTCTAAAAGACTGACGATCAGATTTGTTTTAAAGCTACTCCTAAAATCTGCTGGAACTGCTTATGTCAAGCACTTAAAACAACGATCGCTTAAAAACTCCTTCATGTGCAAAATATAAAAGGCGAATAAATTATAAAGTGGCCAATTCTTCCATCTTTAAGCCTCTGATAGTGCTTCAGTACGTCCGTTTCCTCACTACGAATCTGGACACACTGGGCTGTCGTGAATCATCCCATCTCCATCCTCAAATAAATACACCACAAATGGAAAAACCATAAAATGATCAGTACAACTTCTGCATAACCTCCCAAGTGCCTTTCCCCGACTGCTGTACTCACTCTTTGTAAAAATGCGCTGGATTGAAAAGAGCTCAAATGAAGGGGAGACCAGACCGAAATGTTCCAGGGAACATCTCTTATCTCCCTCATTTCAACATGGCTGCCAGGAATCAAAGTGACCAATCAGAGGCCTGATCAGCTTCCTGAAGACTGGGCGTGAGAGGAAGAGGCCCCGCCCACGTGCGAGTCGTCTTCCTCTTCTGTGCTGTGGTCCGCGGCGGGCCCGAGAGCGGGGCCGGACGCGAGCGGCGCTGTGGCTGCTGTGGACGAGCTGACGCCGTTGGATGTGCTGATGGAGCTGTGCTGGATGGCCTCGTTCTGTGGGCTGCTGGGAACAGACATCTCCCCGCAGCTGTCCTCCTTATCCAGCTCTGAAACAGCCACAGACAACAGACATTAGCAGCTCTTAAACACTTGCACACACAGTGCAACACTGTATAAAGCAGTGTTGGTTAAATCTGTTAAATGTTTAAAATAGCGCACTAATGTTTGTATGCTGTACAGGTTTGCTGCTGGATAACCAAATAAATTTGCAAAAATGTGCAGTACACAACCTGTGTACACCGTGTCAAGTGCCTGACTTGACCTTCCAGTATGATGAATGAACCAAAAGAAAGAAAACTAAATATAAAATTATGCAAAAACAGTATTATTGTGAAATATTCCAACAATTTTTCATTTTTTTTTCTTTTTAAGACTACTGTTCAAATACCATACCATGTTGTGAAATATTATTACAATTTAAAATAATTATTTTCTATTTGAATGTATATTTAAAATGTAATTAATTCCTGTGATCAAAGCTGAATTTTCAGCATCATTACTCCTCTTCAGTGTCACATGATCTTTCAGAAATAATTATAATATACTGATTTGATACTCAAGAAACATTCTCATTATTACAAACGTTGAAAACTGTTGTGCTGAAATTACTTTTTGGTAAAACTGAAAGAAATCTTTTGTAAGATTACAAACTTCTGTATAATCACTTTTGATCAACTGACTGCGTGCTTAACTTCAGACTGTGATGTCTTCCAACCAAATGTGCGCAAACACACAACTAGCGTAATGTGCCACTTTGACCTCCAAACGAAAAGAGTTGTAGAAAGTATCACATAAGGGCAATTTGGTAGCAAAAAATGCCAAGAGTGCACAATAAACCTAAAACCAATAAACAAAAGAGGTATAACATGACATGCCATGGATAGCTATGATTCTACCTGATTCACAACTGATTCTGTAAATGCACAGAATGGGACGATCTGTCTGTAATCACTGGCTGTGCTACAAAAGGTCAGCAACAGAGGTGTTGCAATGTACTGATATTAAAGGAGAAGTTCACTTCCAGAACAACAATTTACAGATAATTTACTCACCCCCTTGTCATTCAAGATGTTCATGTCTTTCTTTCTTCAGTCGATAAGAAATTATGTTTCTTGAGGAAAACATTTCTGGATTTTTCTCCATACAATGGACTTCAATGGTGCCCGTGAGTTTGAACTTCCAAAATGCAGTTTAAATGCAGCTTCAAAAGGCTCTAAATGATCCCAGCCGAGGAAGAAGGGTCTTATCTAGAAAAACGATCTGCCACTTTTGAAACAAATTGACAATTTGTATACTTTTTAACCTCAAACGCAAGTCCAAGTCTTTTTTTCCTTTTCGATATGGTCAATACAATTAAGTTAGGGTAAAACTCCTATTTGCTTTCTTCCCCAACTTCAAGATCGTCCTACATCACTGCAGAAGTACTGACCCAGTGTTTACAAAGTGAATATGCAAAGAAGATCAAACGCCTTTTACAAAAAAGGTAAAACAGCAATGTAGGACGATTCTGACGTTGAAAAGAAGAAAATGAGAATAGAGTTTTTCGACATACCCTAAGTGTCATGAACCGGATTACGCAAACTACGCATGCACATCGCAGAGACGAGACAAGACAAGCATTTGAGGTTAAAAAGTATATAAATTGTCAATTTGATTCGAAAATGACCGATTGTTTTGCTAGGTAAGACCCTTTGTCCTTGGCTAGGATCATTTAGAGCCCTTTGAAGCCACATTTGAACTGTATTTTGGAAGTTCAAACTATTGAAGTCCACTATATGGACACAAATCCTGAATGTTTTCCTCAAGAAACATAATTTCTTATTTACTGTAGAAAGAAAGACATGAATATCTTGGATGACAAGGGGGTGAGTAAATTATCTCTAAATTTTTGGTCTGGAAGTGAACTTCTCCTTTAATAACAACCATGATATTTAAAAACAAAACAAAAAAAGATGATCAGAAATCAAATATTTTTATTGTGTTAAAAATTAACATACAATAATACTGTAAATGTAGCTCTCTGGTTGTTACTCCAACATGGCAAGTTGTTAAATTTACCATGAAATTGACAATTTAACAAATTGCCTTTTTTATAAATATATTTAGTATTTATAGCACATAGTATTTATATATAACGCTTTTTTCCATTTTTTAATTTTTATTCTTCACAATCTTTTATTAAAATAACTTCCCCTTTTTCTTGCAATGACATCTTGGCTGCATCCGAAAACTGGAAGATGCTGCCTTCAGAGGACACATTTTAAGGTAGGAAGGCATCAAGGCACATTCGAATTAATGTTAGTTTCACTTCCTTCCTCCTGAGATACTGGTCGATTTTTGAAGGCACCATAGATGTATCCTTCGCTCACATTCCATGATGGTTCAGCAAAAAAATAAAGATGGCACCTGAAAGTTGCGTTTGGTGGTCAGTTTGTGTGTCAATGTATATTTCTGACCATCTTTTTGCACTTTTGATGTTATTTCTATATAGCGAGAAATTTGTATTACAGTATTTAAAAACCTGTCACTCACATAAGATTGTAAATCACATAGTAAATGACAACAATTCAATCAATTCCTGATGCATAACATCAAGTCCCACCCTACATTTTTTTTCTCGTCTGAGAATCTGTTTCACTTGGATATACAGTACTTAACATATTTATTAAACCACCACCAACCAATGTAAGGTTTGTGCCACAGCTGCTGTAAACTAACAGTATTGAAGATTACCAAACTCATTTTTTATGTTTCTGGAATCCACCAGACAGTGTGAGCCTTTAGTCACAGTATTTATAATGCTAAAATATAATTACTGTTGTTATCCATGAATTTTCAAATTTTCTGTTTTACAAGAAAGACAGAAAAAAAAAACAGCAAAGCACTTTACTGTACACTTAACTAAATTTATTAGATTACCTGTCATAGGTAAGATAAAACAAATATTTTAGGAATCTGTCAAGAACTTTTTTAAAACTGACTTTTTTTGTTGTCACAATATTAGGCATATAACAAACTGAAACAACTAAATAGTCTTCACATAACCAAAAAACTAATATTTTGTTTGGCCTCCTTTGGCCTTTATGTGTGTGTGTCTGTATCTATATCTATCTATCTATCTATCTATCTATCTATCTATATATATATATATATATATATATATATATATATACACACACACACACACACACACACACACACACACTGCCTTCCAAAAGTTTGGAAACACCCCTGGCAAAGTGTAGTTTTGGACAATATCAGCATAAATCATCATCTTTTGGTGCAGATACATTAAAGTAACTTGACATTATCATTGAAAATGATTTTGATTACATAATAATGGCAATATTTCCATGTCAAAGTCAGACATGCCCCTTTGCCAGCTGTGATGCCTGGTTACTGGTATAAACTTGCCCCAAGTTTTTAAAAGATTTTTGGGTCAGCACACCTTAATAGCTTCAACGACTGATTGACAATGAAATGAATAAGAAATGCTTTATTTTTTTCTGTTTCTCATTGAAGTCAATAAAAAAATACAAGGATAACAAATCGCAAGTTCTGTTTCAAGCCAAGTTTAACACAGGTTGGCACTTAACAAATTCAGACTAAAGTAAACGTTAAAGATGAATTTGACTCATACCATTATTATTTCTCAAAATTTCTATAGTGACTGCAATAATATTGCCATTTAACACTCAGAATCCATCACTTACTTTGATCTTTAATGTTACACTACATCTTTCCCTTTCTTTGAACAAATGGAATTCTTGAAAATGCTGGATTTATTGTTATTCTTAATGAAAACACAACAAAAAAAATAGTACAATGACAAACTCACTTACATTAAACAGAACAGAAGCCACAAATCAAGAATTACTACTTAATACAACATGATCCCTTGTTTTATTAAGTGTGAACGTTATACTAATTCATTCCCTTATTTAAATTTAAAATGGGTAACATCGATAACACAAACTATGCTAAACAGCAAGCAAGCCTCTTGTGAATTCTTCTGGCAACGATAATCATGTAGTAAAAACTGATATTGTGCCAACAATTGGCTTCAAAATTGAAACTGTCCAAACTAAAGCTATGTGTTAGCATTCCCATTTATGTCAACGACAGTTGCTCAGCTGGCACATGCCCCTAAAAGTACACCACCATCTTTGCTTCAGCCTCACCTGACCTGTAATCGCCACGTGACTGATGACTCTCGAGCTGTAGTGTTGACATCTACCGCAAGGCACTAACTGTCTATGCTAAATAGCCAAATCTCTCCCCCCGAGCGACGGCGTGAGACAGAAAGCTCGATTCTGACCCCGCGAACATCCAAAGTTCTCCCGCACCGGATGAGCTGCTGGCATGATTGCGATTAAAGACTTTCCCAGTCCAATGCTTTGTCTTTTATTAATCCCTGTGCTTGCTTTGTAACCTTTAATTAAAGTTACAATGTCATTTTAAACCAACATCATCAGGGTATATTAGAGGCTGTAGCGTGCGGCCAGACTCGCGCACCCCTCCCTACGATCCCCTCTCTTTCCTGCCAACTACTGCAGCGACAGATAATTACTGCACCTGATTTTAATGATACACACACAGGAGAGCGGCAGAGATGCGCGGTCCAAATGCCACCAGCTGTTCTGCAGTTGCATTGAATTAATTGGCTCCTGATGAGGAAGGGAATGAAAAAAGGCTTCAGCTTGCACAGAAATGCAGACTACCATGATAATTAATATAGCTAATGAAGCAAGCACCGCTGAAATGGCACTTGGTAATTAATGCGGGGGTATTTGATTGTGTGAGCGGTTCTGATCCACAGTCTGATTTGACTGGGCTCCGATCTGGTGACTCGCAAAACATCTCGACGGCTCCATGCGTGTAAGGTCGAGCTCGGAAATCAGGTTTTTCTCTAATTTTCGGCTTCATGTTCAGGCATCTGTAATTACTCCTAATGGTATTAAGCGGGAAAGGGGGTGATATATTATCATACACAGCATCGCATGCTCTGGAGACCGCTCTCCGCTCACCTCCTCTCGGATCATCTAGGCCGCGAGCAGATGGGCCTCGTGCAATGCCAAACGGAGGCACGGCCTGCCCTGTTTGCAGGGCAGCCTGGGTAATTTTCCCCCCACCTGCTACCAGGGCAGAGAGATTAAGGCCAGAAACATACTTTACCTAAGTACGCAATCACAAATGAAAACGCTTTGCCAAGCAGGATCCCGTCGGCCATATTTTACACCTGTCCCAAGCAGGTACAATGCGATTTTCATATATTTCAAGCCTAACAGACTGTAATGAAGCCAACAAGATGGGCGCGTTCAGGTGACCGAATGAAACCCGCACTGACGTCTGCACTTTTTCACCGTATTAAGACCGTTCTTTGACAGGTGATGACCATCTGCTGCTTCTCCGTCCTGCGATGAATGTGGCACAAGCCGGCGTTGTTTACAAATCCGGCAAAGACGGAACGACGCTCTTCCGTGAGTCTCATTTGCACAGGTGACTAATATATGACCCCTCACGGCGTTGGGTGACATTGGCAGCATAAACAGGATTGAGGAATGGTTTCGATCATCTCCGTACCCTCCTCTACCTCGCGAAGACCTACCAGATGCCTGCAAATGAACCCGCTCCCTGACAACCCAATCTCACCCGACAAGCATCCCGCTCATAATATGCATGAGACCTGTCAGTCAAGCTGCTTAACAATGCCGGCGCATAATGAACTGCACGGCTGCAGCGGCGCATCCCAGTCGCGAAACGGCGCTTCTGTCAGGCTCTCCGCTATAATACACTCATTTTGGAAGCAATCATTGTCAATACAAGTCAGCCTTGGGTTACAAAATGAGCCAGACACACGCACACACAAAGCCAGAGATGTATCGGACAAAGTTATGTATAAAAAGTGCTTACGCACCAGCAGAGCGGCATGGGCAGCCGTTAAGTTTTAGTGTCGCGGAAGTGCTGCCGGCAGACACGCGCATGCAATCCCACAACTGCTTCTCCGTCCCTGTGACAACAGCTAATTGATATGAAGTGGCTGCATATGGCAGACGAGCTGCAGATCTGCACATTTCACTAGGTGTCATTAAAGCGTAACGGCCGAAGACGCGCGTGTAACAAAAGCAGCCCTCGGTTTCTGAATGCCTCTTTATCACTCATCTTAAAGAGGACAGCGCCACATACAGCGGGGATCATTTTGTTAGCGAACATCGCTGTTGTGCAAATATATGAGTCCTCGGCGTTCTGCGGTAATAATGGGACGAGATGAATCTGTTATTTCACACTCAGGGCTAGTTCTTATTCCACTTCACAGTTCATCAAAAACCCAACAGAACACTCATTAGAAGTAACACTCATCTGTTATCTGTTACACACACACACAAACATTAACTTTACAACTCATTAAGCAGAGCTGGCAGACTAGAGATTTTTCCTCATTTTCAAAGAAATAAGAGAAAAGGCATTCAGTAAGATTAGATACCTGGTTTTAAACCCTGAGCAATTGAGCAACTCGTTGCTAGCTGAGATTACGGCCTTGTGAATGAAATCTCAGGCTTTTTTGACTTGGATCTAGGGCTGTGGCGATAAATCGATGCATTGCGATTTATGGATCAATTCCGAATGCATCATGATTCTCAACGGGAATTGATTTTGAGCTCAGTTTTTAACAGCAGGTGGCGCTCTAATCTAGTTTTTAACTGCACACTCAAATGCTCACGAAGAAGAATGCTGAAGAGCGCTTGTTCAAGCAGTATTGCCAAGTCTGCGGTTTAAAAGGGCTGCCGCAGCTTGTTTGTCATGTCCGTGGATTAAAGCGACTTCAATAACGTCATATTTAGCCCCTGGAATGTGAATTTTACCAGGGGAACCTTGCCAAAAAATGTGTATTTTACCCCCGGAATGTGATTTTTATTAGGGGACCCCCTCTAAAATGCAATTGGGATAGTTTTTAGTAGCAATTGGGTGGGTTTTGTTGTAAAAACCTGGCAACCCTGTATGCACCTTGGCTCAGAATGCTCAGACGCGAGATTAATGTAAACACAGACTGAACTTTATGAATGATTATTTTAGGTTCAAGTGTGTGTAAGGAATTGGAAGCAAGCAGAGTATGGCCGTTTGTAAAGCATGCAGTGCCACCTGCTGTTAAAAACTAATCTTAAAAGAGAAGTCCATTTCCAAAACAAAGATTCACATATAATGTACTCACCCCATTGTCATCCAAGATGTTCATGTCTTTCTTAACTCAGTCATAAAGAAATTATGTTTTTCTGAGGAAAACATTTCAGGATTTTTCTCCATATAATGGACTGATATGGTGCCCCGATTTTGAACTTTCAAAATGCAGTTTAAATGTGGCTTCAAACAATCACAAATGTGGTTGTAAACGATCCCAGCTGAGGAAGAAGGGTCTTATCTAGCAAAACAATCGGTTATTTTCATTAAAAAAAAAACAATTTAAATACTTTTTTATTCTCAAATGCTCACCTTGCCTTGCTCTCGTTGAACTCTGTGTATTCTGACTCAAGACAGTTAGTGTATGTCGAAAAACTCCAATCGTATTTTCTCCCTCAACTTCAAAAAATCATTTCAAAATCATCCTACATAGCTGCAGAAGTACCGACCCAGTCTTTGCAAAGTGAACATGCAAAGAAGATCAAACACCCTTAACAAAAAAGGTACAACGGCGACACAGGACCATTTTGAAGTTGAGGGAGAACATGAGATGGGAGTTTTTCAACACATACTAACTGTCATGAACTGGAAAAAAAAACAAACAAAAAAAAAAAACAGTCCAGGCAGAGTAAGACAAGATGAGCTTTGGCATTAAAAAGTATATAAATTGTATTATTTTTATATAAATAACCAATCATTACGCTAAATAAGAACCTTCTTTCTCAGCTGGGATCGTTTACAACCGCATTTGGGATCATTTGAAGCCGCATTTAAACTGCGTTTTGGAAGTTCAAACTCGGGACACCATATCAGTCCATTATATGGAGAAAAATGCTGAAATGTTTTCCTCAAAAAACATAATTCTTTACGACTGAAGAAAAAAAAACATGAAGATCTTGGATGACAAGGGGGCGAGTACATTGTATGTGAATCTTTGTTTTGGAAGTGGACTTCTCCTTTAAAGACTGTTCACGCCAAGAACGATAATGATAACTATAACTATAAAGATAACCTAAAAATTGTGTCAAATTTAGGAGAATAGGAAAGTTCACACCATGACTATAACGATAAAGATATAGGGGAACGATTTGCATGATTTGCGGTTGCACCTCAACAACAAATCCCAACTCATGGCCCGTTCTGGCCCCATTCCAATCTCTGTCCTACTTGGCAAAAATGCCAAAAATGTGAATTTATACTGCAAGCATTTGCTGAAAAATCTTTTGTACACAATCTACTATGTGACTTCTGTCTTCTGATTGATAGATTATACTTTTAGCAAGTGAAAGTCCTTTTAAAATAAATGTCAGGTTAATGTGTCTGATTTGTAGAATGTCGTTTTATTGTTAATAGAGGATATGCACTTGACGTCACAAAGTGACTGCAGCTATGCCTACTGAGTAACGACACTGGTTTTCAGCGTGAATGCCACAAAATACACACAAAACACATTTATAATCTGAAACAATGTACAAATAGAGTTGACAAGAAATCTGTGGTATAGTTTTGCAGACTGCCAAAAGGTACAGATAATAGAAGCAAATGGATCAGAAATGATCAGAAACAACTGGACTCCAGACAGCACAACGTGGATTTGCAGTTATCATTTTGTGCCAGTATGTTGAATTTTGGGGTTTGTTTATTTCCTTCTTAACGCCATTCCAGCATCTATGGCTATATTCATGGCGAGAACCAGTTAATCCATATACAGACGTCGATCCATAGTCTTTACACACGTCCGGGAACAATTTATAGTCTTCAATGAACCTAACCTGCATGTCTTTGGGTTGTGGGAGAAACCCACACAAACACAGGGAAAACATGCAAACTCCACACAGAAAGGCCTCCTGTCAGGGCTCGGTGCTAACCACCGAGCCACTGTGCTGCCCCTTGAATTTTGGGGTAATATATTGAGGTTATATATATATTGTACTGATAACTCATCAGTTAAATACTAAGAATCTTATATTCTAAATAATTGTACAGGATTTTATTAAGAAAAATGATATAAAATTACATATAACACTGATTTAAGTGATCATCCAGATTTAGACCTACCTATATTATATTTATATGAAGCGTTCACCAGCAAATTTGCTTTATGTATTTCCACGGCAATGAAATCAGGCACATATAAATGTTATTAAACACGATTACTGACCACATGCCAGTATCCATGGATCATTGGTTCTTTGGTAAGTTGTAAAGAACACAGTCAAGTCCATCTGCCTTTCATTTAAAAGGAAATTAATTTATTTTACTTTACACACTTTCCCCTAATAAATCCAATCATGCAGCAGGCTCTTTTGCCACTCAGTCCGGCCAAGCGAGGCCCATTCCAGTGGGAAAGTGACGTCAGTGCGTACCCTCTGTAATATTTCAAGGTGAACACGTACTAGACTGAAGAAGCTTAAATTAACTTTACTTACTCATTCATCTTTTTTTTTTTTAGAAAAATGTTAATGTTAAAATACGAGTATCAAATGTGATACAACAGGATTTTGATGACCATTTATTTGTTCATCTCTCAGTAATCATTGTATTGCATTATAATAAAAACTACAGAGCTTTGATCACAAAACTAAGCATTAAATTATTGTCATATTAAAATATGCTGTATTACTAGGAGATACAGAGTGAAAACTAAAATTTTATGCATTTTATGCAAGCTATCAGAATGTCATGTCACTTTTTGGTCATATAAACAATAACACCTGCACCAAATTAAATATTTTTGCATGGTTTGGGCCTCTAAATAAAAAATAATGTGCTTTTTTTCCTCCAGTAAGAGCTCCATATTCTTATTTTATCAGTATCAAGTACAATTTTTGTCTTAGAATTTTTTTTTTTCTGACTATTAGTTTTAATTTTGTCAGCCATTTTTTATTTAGCCTTAGTCTTTCAAATTAGTCTTAGTCCTATGTCAAATGTACTTTTTAGTTATCATCATATTTAGTCAAACTTGGCCTGTTTTTGTTTCATCAAGTTTCAGTCAATTGCATTTTAATCTACTTTTAGTCAATGAAAACTCATTTTCACATTTTTGTCATGCTGTATAATGGTTAAACTGACAAAAATTATTATTATACTCAAAATTATAATCGCAATGATCGACGTCATTATATTTTTTTTCATTTTAAGCACATCCACCAATAAGCACAAATCAACAAAATGTCGACTACATGTACGGGTTTACGGGGTTAAGAGTGCTGAATCATGAAGCTTTTTAATAAATATCAATGAACCAAAACGTATTTTATGGCTGTTGTGATTCATAAGTGCTAAACCTAAAAGCGAGAGCACTGGAGTCTGCTGACGAAGCAAACGGATATGTCTGCCAGTGTGAATGCGCTGTGGTTTGGTGATGAGGTCACTCACGGTGGTATCCTGATTTCTTCTGCAGGAGCGTCACAGGACAGTCTTTATGAGCCAGTAAAAGCTGCTTCAACTGGGCCACCTCGCTACGCAGAAGAGTCACCTCGTTCTGGACAGAGAGAGAGAAAGAAGCACGTTAGCCGTCAAGACGAGCAGACTAGTGAGGAATCAACAGAAAGAGATCATTAGCTCTTCTTCATTGAAGCTTTTTTGGGACACAATTATAGCTGCTTAATGGCAGAGTCCCAGGAGAGAGAAACACAGAGAGAGCGCTCCCCTCCGTCAGCGAAACACTGTCGCCCATTCTGGTGAGATTTACTCTCGTCTGCCGTTAGGACTCCCACGGGGCTGTGCTGTTCTGCATGCGCTAAAGACAGGCTGTTTAACAGCGAAGGTGACTTTAACAGGATTTACAGAGAGCCCAATGGGTGCGAAAGAAGGGCACAGCGCCGCAGATTTAAAACCTAAGCTCTGCTCCTCAGAAACACAGCCGACATTTAACGTAGCAGACTAAAAGCGTGCCAGTTTATTCCATTCGGTCTGTTTTATCTTGGCAGTGGTGGTACGCTGTGCACAGGAGAAGCAGATTTAAACACAGCTGCTAAAACACTATGGCAATGCTCACCACAAACTGCCATCTTCCATTACGACCACAAAGTCGGCGTCCCTCCCTCCTTCTCTTTCTGTATTCCACATCACACCAAAATGCACCCAAGACTCCAATATTCAGCCATTCAGCATGAGCTCAGCTTGACCACAGGCTATTATTATTAGTTACTGGAAAATAACTCATAAGGCTCAGGGGCTCTTATATATCCTAAAACAAGACGGGAACGTTGATGGTGGACTGGGATAGGTGTCGATATCTACAGAGCAGTGTGGCCAGTGGCTGACAGATAAATATTAACTGTAGTAAACAGCAAACAGCCTAGCTTTCTGAAACATGATGGATTGACTGCAGTCATTTTGTGGTCAAAAATGTCTTAAATTGTCGTTCCAGGCAAATGATTACCTACGTGGCTGTGCTCGATTCATGTGTCTCTGTACATTAAAGTCAGTGTTATATGGGAAGTATATATTAAGCAGGATAATGCAGTTGAAAAGGGATTATCACAAAATAAACCCTACAATGTGACCACAACCCTGATGAACTAAGGCTGCATTTACACTGGCACAAAAAATCAGATTTTTTGCTCACATCTGACATAGATCAGAATTTGTTGCACAAGTGTAAATACAAAAATCCACATTAGACCTGATTTTTTCGTATCTCATCTGGGCCACTACAGAATGTGGAATTGAATCGGATACATATCCGATATCTGGACAGCGAGGGCGACGCGTTTGTCCATAAAGGTAGCTTTTTAATGCTGGCGTGCTGTATGTGCTACATTTTATTAAGATGGAAACTCCATACAGATAAGAAGTTGCACTTTCAGGAGCTGGTTTCCAACCCCTGCCCTGTGAATTTTATAAATACAACAGCATCGCTACTAAAAGCTACATTATATTTTGCAGCAATGAGGTGATAATTTAGCAGTTTTTGTCATTAAACCAACAAACCACTTATTCACAAGCTTCACACTCGCTCGCTTATGTGTTTTCTCTCTCTGTTTTTCTCATTCTAATTTATTTAAATAAATGTTTTTTTTTATTTTTTTCAGTGAAGAATTCTAACAAACTGTGGATAAAATAACACATGAAAATTACCTTTTTTTCCCTGTCTTTATCCGTTCATTCAGATTTTGTGCTGTAAAACATCTATGACAGCTGTTGTCCATGCTGGGAAATGATAGCCTAATGCCCATTCGAGGTGAATTATATAAATAATTTTAATAGCATGGCCATTCAAAACCTCAAGGTCTACCATGTGCATAGTAAAGTGATCACTCATTTTGGGTGGGAATTACTGTAAAGATATCAGATATCAGTCGTGTCTAAAGTGAATGTAAACAGGTGGGCCAAAAAAACGGATGTGGTCAAAAGATCCGATCTGTGCATTAAGACCTGAAGTGTAAATGCAGCCTTAACATTAACATTTACACAGCTGTTTAACAGAAATTGATGCTTATGCATTCAACTGATCAGAAGTGACAGTAAAGACATTTCATTTCAAATGAATACTGTTCCTTTGAATTTTCAATTTATCAAAAAAGCATTATACTTTTCACAAAAATATTAAGCAGCACAACTGTTTTTGACAGTGATAGTAATCAGAAATGTTTCTTGAGCAGCAAATCAGCATATTACAATGATTTCTGAAAGGATAATGTGACACTCAAGACTGGAGTAATGATGCTGAAAAATCACAGATTTTTATACACTCAAGTATAAAATAGTTATTTTAAATTATAGTAATATTTCACAATTGTAGTTTTTTTTTTTTTTTACAGTGTTTCTGATCAAATAAATGGACTAACATCTCAGTGTGTATTACAGAGGTGTTATTATACATCTGGGTGTTGTGTGCACTGCATATAGTCATGCGGATTGATTATTATTAGTATAACCACAATTGTACTACAAATACCATGGTTAAGCTATGGTTAGTATAACAAAATCATGGTTAATTTGTGTTTACCCTAAGAGCAATTGTGGTAGTCAGGGTTCCTACACATTTTCCATTTCAAAATTTCATACTTTTCCAAACCTCTCAGTAGATTTTCAGACCTTTTCAGACATTCAAACAACATTATTTTCAGCTTTACATTTGGTATAATACAGTCATCTGTAAATATATATATTTTTTAATTGATTTTCGGACAACATGCGGAGCCACTAAAATAAAAAGTAATAAAAAAATAAAAAAAAAATATATATATATATATATATATATACAGACTTTTTCATGCACACAAAAAACCTTTCTGCACCCTTGAGAAACTATTCACATGCGCATGGGAATTTCTCGCATGCTTATGCATTATAATTTCTAGTTTCTTATAACCTATTTCCTTTGTGCATCACTGGCATCCTACTATGAATAAAGAAAGAGCATGGATGCACATGAACTAACAGAGATCTACTTGATAAAATTTGGCTTTCCTTATGGTAGTACCTCTAATATCAAAGCCTAATGTCCAATTTAGCACATCCTCTACGGTGGCAGAAAAAATATGACACGAAATGGGCTAATGGCATAATGTGCATTGTCCTATTTGCCAAGATTAAGGGTCTATTTTAAAAAAAGACAAGTGGAAAAAAAATGTGGCTTTGTCAGGGCAGCATGAGATATTTTAAGGCCTGAGGTCCCTTTAACGCATACTCTGTGGCGGCAAAGAAACCACACCTCAAAATTAGCTGATACATACGTTTTATTTTTCCAAAGGTCCTTGAGGCCACGTTATATGGTGCTAAGAATATCGAGAAGAAACCCAAAATGCAAAAAATTTTGCATAATGAAATAGTGCACACAGATATTTGCATTTGGACAGGTTTAGATTTCTCAGAGGATCACTGAGTTTGCCAAAAACAGCAGCTAATTTGCTGTGGAATTTTTATAGAAGTTGTGTGAGAATAACACAGACTTGGCAGATTCAGACAGAATTAAAATGACCCCGTGGAAAACTAGTCCCGTCCGAATTGGGCTTAACAGACCAAAATATTGGCTTATGTCTAGATATCAGACAAACAAAGGTAAAAAGAACAATTTAACATGTTCTGGAAGGTATTTTACCATAATTCAAATATATACAGTCATGTTATTATGACTGTGAACTTTCAATGACATCTAAACTGACATATGGCCTCAGGTACGATCATCCCATTCTGCCTCTTCACAAAAAAAGCATCAAATGAAACGTCTGAAATCTGACGAATCCAACCGTCCCTTGTGCTGTTTTCAGAGCGATGGCGAAGCGGTAAGATCAGGCCCGTTCAGGCCATTAAAGTGTTTAATGTTTTCACAGACCGGCTGCATCCATAAAGACAGCACAAGGGGGATGTTTGGCTCGAGTGTTGCCGCGCGCTGGTCGGCAAACCCTGACACCTCGTTAAAAAGCCAGTTAAGGATGATGTTAACGTAATTGAGCATCATTAGAGCTCTACGCTCCGATCAGCTGGGCCAACGGGGCAGAGAGGGACAATTACAGCAGCCCATCAGCGCTGATAAATGCGCTCGTATTAAACACCTTCTCTCCGACGAAACGTACCGTCACGCTCGTTTTCAGAGTCCCAAACATTCTGTTCTACACCCAACACCCTTCTTCTTCGGTTCTCCATCTGTTTCATGTTAGTTTATTCCTTGGTATAACCCACAAATGAATCGCCCTTCCCCCACCCCTTTGCCAAAGCACTGCGCTTTGTTTAAACGGACAAATAAAAAAGACAGCGTGCAAATAAACAGTGGCACATCTCATTAAATTGTCTGGAACGTGCCGGCGCCGAGCCGCACTCTCCGTTATCAGCGGAGACAACGGTTACGTGAACTGTTTCGAACTTGTCAGTGGCGGATCCTAATTGCCTGCTACAAAACGGGGGTTGAGAAAGAGACGGCTTTCCCTGAGAGAGTTCCAGGGCAGCTCACAAACGCTCCGACAGAACAGACGACACGCTTGTGTGCCGATGACATCTGGAGGAAACGTCTTTATTGACAGGGCCATATCGATGCAGGAGACTCGAACAATCACGCCGTGGCTGTCATGCAAACACACTTCTTAATTTACATTAATGACTTCATCACCATCTTTGTCTGGCTCTCCAACGCACACGTAAATGCACTCAAAGACCGTCTGATGTGTGTGTGTGTGTACCTGTAGTTGTCCGTTCATGGAACTCAAGTCTTCCGCTTTCTTCTCCAGATTCTGCACCCAGACTTTTCTCTTTTGCCTGCAGCGAGACGCAGCCGCTCTGTTCCTTTCCAGAAACTTCCGTCTCTTCTCATCCGGGTCCTCGCTGGTGGTTCTCCGCCGCCGCCCACCTGTACTGGTTGTGTGCTGGGCTGGAGGGGCGGGAGACACCTGCACAGGCCGACAATCAAACACAAGTCAATTAACACCTTTTAGTAGTATTTATGGCACATGAACGCCACCACAAAGTCATTATTATGAGTGGGAAACTCAAAATTTTCTTTAAGCCTCAAGTTTCAGAGTTGGGGGCATGTCAGTGAAAAATCGTGTTGGATGCAATGGATGCATTCAATGACAATACATACGCAGCATCTTTACTGACCATAAATTTGTTGAAATGAATAAAATATATATTTTTTTGTAATGTGCAATAAAACTATATAAGTTACATATACAGAATATTATGTTATTGTATAATTACCGTAGAATATATAATTATGCCATTTATATCCCCTTCATAAATTGAATAAAAACAGAAAAAAAGCAAAAACACGATGCACATTCTTCATCATTTTGTAGATGCAGAGTTTAAAAAATCATTGAATTTTATGTAGAAAAGGTAAATTGCTTGTTCCGACCAAAGTGACTTGCCCCTGACGTCCTAAAGCCCCGTTCACACTACACGTGACAGGCAGCGACAAAGCGACACAATCCCATTCATTTCAATGGAGAGCTGGCGATTTCTGGCGACAAGAGCGACAGCGAGCTACAGCGACTGCTGGCGACCAGATGGGGCGTGTCCAGCGACGCAACAAAGTTCAGAATCCCTAAACTTTATGCAAATGAAGAGCGACTTTCGGGAGTGACAGCCAATAGGAAATAAGACGGTAGAGCTCACGTGATCGTTCTCCTCTCAGCCGTAGACAAACATATGCAATGGAAAAATATAGGCTCTGCTTCTCATTTGTTTTTGTTTGTATGTACAGATTTAATTTATATTTATATTATATTTAGTTTTTGCCTCCAAAATGTTTGAATTTAGCAGCAAGAAACCTGATTCGCTGTCAAGGTAACCAGTAGTGAGAACGCCCACTAGCAACCTCGTCGCCAGCCCCTGGCGACACGCAGCGACAGAAGTTGCTGCTAGTGTGAACGCAGCTTAACGCCCCATTCACACGGGGCGCCAGCGTTAACGCTTCACAGAGGGTGTCTGAAGCTTCGTGCTGATTGGCCAGCATCTGCACTAGTATCTGCATAAGGCAATCCGATTGGCTGACGCCTGCGTGGGCACTTGAAAAGTTCAAAAAAGTTTAACTTCTGTTGCGAGCAACGCCAGTGACACGACGCAACGGACCCTTAATTCAGTTCGGCAACGCTTGACGTCACTCCATTCAAAGTAAACGAGAAGCGTTAACGCTGACGCCCCGTGTGAATGGGGCGTAATGACGACTTGTCAACTTGTAAGTACGAACGTCCCAGGAGGATTGCACCCGCCAATGGCCAATGAAAACAGAAAACTTACCAGCCATAAATATTTCCATGACCGCAGAAATGTGTGTTGTGTTTGATTAGATATTTTTAAAATATTAATAATTTTCTTTAAATTTTTATGGTTGTTTGACAATGCAACTATTGGTAATACTTTACAATAAGGCAGAATGCAGTTACCTGCATTAGCTATATGACCTTACAATGAACAACAATTTTCTAAAGCATATATAAGTTAACGCTAATTTAAAAATATACACTACCATATAAACGAGTTATTAAAAAAAAAAAAAAAAAAAAAAAAGTTCAGGAAGGATGCATTCAATTAATCATAAGTGACTATTATTAGTATTACTACTAGTATACAACGGGGAAAATAACTATTGAACATGTCACCATTTTTCTCAGTAAATATATTTCCAAAGGTGCTGTTGATTTGAGATTTTCACCAGATGTCAGTAACAACACAAATAATCCATACATACAAAGAAAACAAGACAAATAAGTTCATAAATTAAGTTCTGTGTAATAAAATAGAATGACACGGGAAAAAAGTATTGAACACATGAAGAAAGGGAGGTGCAAAAAGGCATGGAAAGCCAAGATACCAGCTGAAATCTATCAGTAATTAGAAGGCAACCTGCCCCTTGTCAGTGGAAATTAATATTATTTGGTTCAGTCCCAACACCTACAGTACCAGGATAATGAAGATAAAACAATGGTGGACATTTCAGCAAGACAATTGGTTTCATAAAAATAAAATAAAGCTGCTAGAATGGCTCAGCCAATCACCTGACTTGAATCCAATAGAAAATAAGAATTAAAGATCAGAGTTCATGGAAGAGGCCACAGAACCTTCAAGATTTGAAGACTCTGTGGAAGAATTGGCCAAAATTACACCTGAGCAACGCATGCGACTGGTTTCTCCATACAGGAGGCGTCTTGAAGCTGTCATTACCAACAAAGGCTTTTGTACAAAGTGTTAAATAAATTTCAGTAGTTCAATACTTTTTTCCCCATGTCATTCCATTTTATTACATATAACTTAATTTCTGAAATTGTTTGTTTTGTTTTATAAAATGTAAGTGCTGTGACAAGTCCCTGTCAGTTTAATGCAGTACATGTAGCAAGGTTTTCAAACAGACAGAATAGAAAAAGAACAAAGAACGCTCATGTTAGACTTTTTTAATAATAAATAAAAAGAAATCAAGTAGAGAGAATAGAAAAAGAATAGTCAAAAGTTTTACCAGTTTTTTAAGGTCATTTTTAATTTTTTCAAAGAAGTCTCTACCGCTCACCAAGCCTGCATTCATTTGATCCAGAGTGCAGCAAAAACAGTATTTTTTTTTTATTTATTTTTTTTTTTAATAACTGTTGTCTATTTGAATATATTTTAAAATGCAATCTATTCCTGTGATTTCAAAGCTGAATTTTTAGCATCATTACTCACATAGGTTTCTTTGATGAAGAGAAAGTTCAGAAGAACAGCATTTATCTGAAATAGAAATCTTTTGAAACATTATAAATGTCTTCATCATCACTTGTGACCAATTTAAAGCATCCTTGCTAAATAAAAGTATTAATTTCTATAATTTCTTTCCTAGAAAAAAAAAATAAAAAATCATTTTTTTTTAGATAAATGCTAATCTTTAGATCTTTCTACTCATCAAAGAATCCTGAAAAAATGTACTTAACTGTTTTAGATATTTATAATAATAATATTAATAATAATAATAATAAATGTCCCTTTGAACAGCAAATCAGCATAATAGAATCATTTCTGAAAGATTATGCGACACTGAAGATTGCAGTAATGATGCTGAAAATTCAGCTTTGAAATCACAGGAATAAATTACATTTTAAACTACATTTAAAAAAAGCAGTTATTTTAAATAGTAAAAACATTCCACAATATTACCACTTTTGCTGTATTTTGAATCAAATAAATACAGGCTTGGTGAGCAGAAGAGACAGCTTTAAAAACATAAGAAAAAAACCTTAACTAATTAAAAACTTTTGACTGGCAGTGTATGATAAAAGAAAACAAGTAGATCGAATTGGAATAGAAAACACTGGAAACATTTAGTCAGTACATACAGGCGTTTCTGTAGTGGATGTTGCCGGCTGCTGTAGTGACTTTGGGCGTGGCTCCTCGGCTGGAGGCGGGGCCGGGGGCGGAGTCTCGCTGGCTGAGCTGCTCTGGATGTCACCTGCATCACCGTTGGTTACCTGAGGGAGCTGCTGACTGAGAGCCGCCTTCAGCTTCTGCAGGTGAGAGACAGAGGTCAAATCAGCTGACTTCAAAACACTGTCACTTTAAGAATACAACTGTTTTTAATTCGCTTGCTTTGTGTCCAGTTTCACATTTACCCACTGTACATGTCACATTCAGAAAATTGAACTGTGTTTGGCCATGTTAAATGACAGTCAGAGAGCTGTTCCTGTCTAACTGGGAGGTTCTAGCCACAATAAGCTGAGCGTTGCAATATGCAACAGACTTTACGCCGACAGTCAAAAACCTGTCTATTCGCATGGCGTTTAACCATAAAATCTCCCTCTCATTTCAGCATTTTTCTCTATAGCTCCAGCATAACTGCAGTGAAATGAGGAAAACACGGTGCTATCTCTCTCTGGGATCAGGAGGCTAAACTACATTAGAGAGAGGCGAGAACTGAAGATTAGAATAATTAACTTCTGCGGAAAACCAGAGGCAAGGATTAAAACAACATATTCATCACAGCTTTAAACAGATGCTTCCCTCAGAGCTCTTCCACAGGAGTAAGAGCTGTCGTAGCTAATTCCCTATTCCCTGGAGATGCCTGTGATTTTCTCTTGTCAGGGAAATCTGCCTTTCCCTGGCGTACTGTAGCGTGTGCAGCATAGAGACCTCAGCTCCGAGAGCTTTCCTCTTCACTGTGATCAACCGCCGATAATGACAACACTAGAGCTTGATGAAGTTTAAAAATCTCTCAATATTTTTTCAGCATTTTGATGATATTCAGTATAAATCTATTTTGATATTTACGCACTTGCACTGAATTGCCACCCTGCTAACGCTGATTCAAAAAGTTTAAAGAAGCATTGGTAACACTTTACAATAAGGTGTCATTATTTTGTTAACATTAGTTCACGTATTAACTAACACGAACGAACAATGAACAATACATTTATTATAGTATTTATGAGTCTTTGTTAATATTACGTACAGTTGTTCAATGTTCATGTTAGTTGACAGTGCATTAACTAATGTTAACAAACACAACCTGTGATTTTAATAATGCATTAGTAAATGCTGAAATTAACATTAATAAATGTAGACGTATTGTTCATTCCTAGTTCTAACTAATGTAATTAACTAATGTTAACTAATGAACCTTATTGTAAAGTGTTACCGCAGCATGAAAATTATTTTTCTAATAAATGTGATTTTTTTTTATTGAATATTTAATTTGATATATAAATATATATATATATATATAATCATTTATAAAATTAACTGTTATTTATGTGTAAGCTTTAAGTATTGTATTTTTTTTTGCCTTTTTATTGTACATATTTTATATTAATTCTATTATATTTAAAAATATATACTTTTTTAATAAATATAAATTTTACCAAATTTAATTTTTACAATTATGTTCACCAAAACATTAAAAAGAATAAAATAAAATAAAATAAAAGCACAAAGGGACTTCAGGACAGTTAACATTTGAGCATAATGTAGATAAATCAATAAATTCACTTGCATTTTAGATTATGGCAAAAAAAAAATACAAATAAATAAATAAATGCATATATACAATATTTTTAAATAAATCTAAATAAAAATGTTATTTTTTACAATTATTTTTAACAAAACATATTTACAAAAACATTATTATATTATGAAAAAAAAAACTCAAATATTTTTTAAATAAACATAAATAGATAATTCGATAAATTAACTTTTATATATCAATTAATTAATTTACTTACTTACTTACTTTTTGTGCCAATATATAAAATGTAAGTTAATTTATCAATTTATTGATTTTTTTTTAATAGATATAAATTAAAAAATTAATTTGTGTGTCATTTTTTTTTTACAATTATATTTACCAAGATATATTTACAAAAACATTTTAAAAACCACACAGGGACTTCAGTGCAGTGAACATTTAAGCAATAATGTAGATAAATCAATAAATTAGCTTACATTTTATATTATGCAAATAATAATAATTATTAATTATAATAATAATAATAATAACAACTTAAGTATTTTTAAATAAATATAAATTTAAAAATTAAAATTAAAATTATAAATAAAAAAAAAAACAACTTTTACAATTATTTTCACCAAAACACAAAACATATTTACAAAATAAACTTCAGTGCAAGGAACATTTCAACAATAATGTAGATAAACTTACATACAATATTATGCAAAAAGTAAATAAATAAATAATAATAATAATAAATAAATAAATAAATAAATATTAAATTTTTACAATTATTTTCACTGAAACAAAAACTATTTAAACAAACTTAAACAACACAGGGATTTTGGTGCAGTGAACATTTGAGCAATAATGTAAAATGTCTAACCCTCAATATTACTTTTTTTTATTAATATTTTAAATCAGTTTTTATATTACAGTTACATTTTCTAGTTTTAATCATTTTGTATGTGTTTTTGTTATTTTTAGTTATTTTTGTTTGTGTCTCTATAGTTTTTATAATTTTTTAAATTCAGTTTTACTTACATTAGTACATAAAGTTAAACTAAATAAAATGAGAAAAGCTGCACTGGCAACTAGCTGAAGTGAGATTTTTATATTTGATTTTATTTCACTTAACGTGAAACACAAAGAGAACCGCCAGTCTTCAGACTGACAGAAGTTTTATATCTCCATAGATCATTTCTTCTAAGCTGACTTTGTAGGAACCCATGATGTGGCCCGAAAGCAGTCAAGCGCGAGAGTTAACAAACGCCCCCACAGCAGGTGAGGTGTGTAACCATGGCCACAGGGACGGAGAACGCATTAATTTTCATGAAAAAACAAGAAAAGGACATTATTTTAACAGCCGTCCTCGGCAGACCAATCTATCTAGCAAATTAGTTTATAGCGCAATACCCTTCCCGAACTCGTTTCTACATGACTAGAAAGAAATTATTCACGTGGAACAAGTCACGCAAAGGCTGAGCGGAAGACCGAAAGAGAAAGAGAGAGAGAGAAACAGAGGGACCGTGAACGATGTGTGCGGGGCCAGTCAGATTCATATTTCATATCTGCCATCGGAGCCCCATCAGAGCAGTAGCCCTCCATCTCGAGGGTTTTATTCAACCATCTGCTCCTTTATTACTTATCTTTATTTTGCAACTAATTAACAGCATAATCTTCTAAATTCAGCAAGTTAATTATCATTATTGTGGTCTTTGCAGCATCATCAGTCCTTGTAAAGTGCCGTGTCTGTGTGGCAGGGGAGCGAGCGAGTGAGAGAAAGAGAGAGAGAGAGAGAGAGAGACAGAGAGATGAGGGGGTGTTTGCTTGACGAGGGCTCATTAGATGTTTTCTGATGAGTTGAGGTTTTGTGCGTGTGCTTCCTGTAGATGGAGGTTATCTGGAGGGTGGGTGCATATGTTATGAGGGTGTATGTGTATAAATATGTTTTATGTGCGTGTGTGTATGCTGATGTGGTGCATGTTATGAATGTTTGGTTATGAGGAACATGTGTTTTTGTTGTAGGTGTTTGGACACACATGGGCATAAGCAAGTACTTATTTGGTCATATGCGTATTAACAAATAGGGTACAAAACAGGGGCTGAGATTCAATAATTTCTTGTCATAGTAAAATCAGGTCATTTTCAGGAGCTCATATTAAATATTATGCGGCTTTTTATTTGACAGAATTTTTGAAAATGATTGACCACAGTTTAAAAATTTTACATTTTGATGTTTTTTTTTAAATAAATTGGTAATACAGTTGCCAACTTAAAGGAGAAGTCCACTTCCAGAACAAAAATTTACAGATATACTCACCCCTTTGTCATCCAAGATGTTCATGTCTTTCTTTCAGGAATTATGTTTTTTGAGGAAAAAATTTCAGCATTTTTCTCCATATAATGGACTGATATGGTGCCCCGAGTTTGAACTTCCAAAAAGCAGTTTAAATGCGGCTTCAAATGATCCCAAATGCCTTCTAATAATCATTCTAACATGCTGATTTTTTAATAGTTATTTTTTTTAATACTTATTTTCATCAATGCTGTACTGCTGAATATTTTTGTGGAAACCATGAAACAATTGTTTTAGGTTTCTTTAATTAATAGAAGGTTTAAAAAAAATACAATTTATTTGAAAGGGAAATCCTCTGTAACATTAAAAACGTCTTTACCGTCACTAGCTATGTTTCATCACTCAGTTTTCATGCACATTTTGAAGTTTTGCATCAGAAACGAGCGATAGAAATTACAGATTTTGGAAAAAAAAAAATCCCATAATTCACGAAAACGTTTTTACCCTCACTTGTGGTGGTTTTTGACTTGTGCGAAAAAGGGTTAATGCAAACAATGGGAGATGGAAATACATTTTCTGAATTTCTTCATGCACTGAAATAAGGAATGTGACTTTGTGCTATGGGATGGCATAACCTGACTAAACAGCGGACTTATAAAGGCAATGACTGCATTTATTGTGTTTCATCTGCTTGCCCTGAGGTGCAAGTAATTTATTATATATGAAAATTAGTATATTCAGTGGCTTAACTTAGTTTTCTTAAGTGATATTTAGTGCTGATTTTGGTCTTACTGACTCATTAGATGGAAACAGTGCTTATTCGCAAATGTTTTATGTGATATTCACAACTTCGGATAGAAACCCAGCTACCTGTGATCAATTTAATGCAGCTTTGGTAAACAGATTTTTATTTTTTTTTTTTATTGTACTTACCCCCAAACTTCAGTGTGTATCACTCAAAAAATATTAAGCATAAAACTAAATAATAAGAAGAAATGTTTCTTGAGCAAAAAATCATCATATTAGTATGATTTCTGAAGGATAATGTGACACTAAAGACTGGAGTAATGATGCTGAAAATTCAGCTTTGATCACAGAAATAAATTACATTTTAATATACATTCAATTACTAAACAGTTATTTTAAATTGTAAAAAATATTTAACAATATAACTACTATAACTGCATCTTTTAAATCACATAAATGCAGCATTGGTGAGCATAAATGTCTTCTTTCAAAAACAAAGAAATCTTAATTGCTCGAAACTTTTGGCCAATAATGCATGTATAAAATTCTCTTCAAAGGTGAGAACAGCTGACCTCTACATTTCAAAGTTCATGTCAGCAACCACAACTTCAATGGTCTCTGCTGGTCTGATTGTTTAAAAACACACAAACACTCATAAACACACTCCAGACAGATGCCCTCTTGTGCTCCTATACAGGAACTACACAAACCTCTATGTTGTGTCAGTGTTGTGGACTGTAAGCCCTCGGTTCCTCTGGGCTGAAGGAAAATCTGCTTACACTGAAACACGCTTGCAAATGAGGCACATGTGGACACATATGCAAATGAGAGAGGAGGTAATTACCATCTTGGCTTCTGATTGGACGGGTTGTGGAGAGGAGGGGCCGGGGATTCCAGGGACACTAGGCACTACGGTGACTGGTCTGACCAGCTGAAAACACACACAGACACATATGAAGAAAAACATCAATACATAATCAGTCTCTCCAACGCAAAACATTAAAAAGAAGTGTTGGTTATCATTGCTGAGTGCAGGAGAAAACAAAAACATACAAACAATGTATGGTCTGAACTGAAATGTTAATAAAACTTACCAAATTCATAAATGGAAGTTAAACAAACAAATAAACAAACATACATACATAAATTAAAAAAAAAGGCATCCTGCCAAAAACAAAATCCTATAGAAAACACTGCACTAGGTATTAGGGAATATATATCTTTCTTTCTTTTTTCCCCATCTCTCTCCTTTGCTCCTACTGAAAGCCTACGGGACATAATCATATGCTGCTCAGTGTTCCACACAGATCATCAAGCACACACACACACACACACAGGGTCTGAAGTGCCCCAGACACGTGTGTGTGAGTGATAATGTGTCTCTGCATACATTACTACAGCCGTCACAAGCTGACGTCATGAAAGCAGCACAGTGTCCTTCATCCACCAACACACACTTAAACACACTCAATGCACTGGAGCCATGTTTAAGAGTGCTTAGATCACTTCCCAGCACACTCTGTTTCTCCATGATGGATTTGTGAAACCTGTTTACATCTGGTTAGGGGACAGATTGCTTTTTACACATGTAGCAACATGCATCTCAGATGCGTCTCCTGTGACCACTTGGTTTGAAGGGGAGGGTTTAAAAAGAAAAAAAAAAAAAACACATCTGAAGCTGAACATTCTCTGTTATTTTAGTCAAGCCTCTATGTTAACTGTAGTATGGATGTGTGTGCATGGATGCTATTACTATATAAACGGCTGTGGATCACATCTTTGACAAATAGCCGTCAGGACAAACCCAACTACTACATTATAACTCTGCAGCAATGGAACACAAAGGAGATGACCTTAAAATGTCTAATTAGCAAAAGAAAAGACAACCTCTGGACTCTGGACATGAAACACAAACCTAGTGAGCTGCCTACTTAGGCAGCATTTTGAGGCATCATTGGTGCATTCCGAAGGCTTTTTTCCAATATTAGGCTGTTTTCTAATATACCTTTGTTTAGAAACTCTATGGCACGTTCTTCACAGACAAGGCAATCTCAGAATGCATTCTAGTTAATTCCATGAAGTTCACTTACACTGTTGTCAAGGTTTTCCACCTTTTTTCTGACCCTTAGAAGTAAAGACAGCATCCTATGGTAAATGACATTACAGTTTTCACTGTACTATGAAAACACTGTAACCTGTCACCTTCATGTCGTTCCAAACCTGTAAGACCTTTATTCATCTTCAGAACACAAATGAAGATATTTTTGATGAAATCCGAAAGCTTTCTGACCCTGGATAGACAGCAACGCAACTACCACATTCAAGGCTCAGAAAGGTAGTAAGGGCATCGTTAAAATGGTCCATGTGACATCAATTTTATGCGCTATGTACTTTGGTGAACGTGCGTCAAAGACTGACACGGTAGTATTGTTAATTTTGTCACCTATTTAGTCTGGTGTCAAATGTAGCTTTTAGTTTTTATCATATTTAGTCAACTTGTCCTGTTTTAGTTTTCGTCAAGTTTTAGTCTACTAAATGTCTGAGCATTTTAGTCTAGTTTTAAAATAAAAACTGTTATTTTGCTCAATTGTAATTGCAATGATTGTTTTCATTTGGGACATATATTTTTATATTTCATCACAAGTTGCTCTTTTACCAATAAGCACAAATCAGTGGAATATCAACTCATGCATGGTTTATTTTACCTCATCTAGTGTACAAATTTATAACAGGATGTAAGTTAGAGGCTAAATAAACACCAAAGACTTTAGATATACACTTGCTCTGTCTATTTAATGAGAACTGGTGTAACAAAAACCTACTCTCAAATATTATAACCAAAAAATTCTTACACTCTTAAAAGTAAAGGTTCTTTATTGGCATCAATGGTTCTATGAAGAACCTTGAACATCCATGGAAACTTTCAAATGCAGAAAAGATTCTTTATAGTCAAAAAAGGTTCTTTAGATTTTTAAAATGTTCTTCAAAATGGTTCTTTTAAGAACTGTTCACTGAAAGGTTCTTTGGGGAACCAAAAATTGTTCTTCTATGGCATCACTGCATAGAAGTTCCCTTTTGGAACTTTTATTTTTATAGTAATTCCAATAATTCCAAGTTGCATTAATGTTTCTCTCAGATCTCAGATTTCATCAAAAAATATCTTCTTCTTTGGTGTTCTAAAGACGAATGAAGGTGTTGTGGGTTTGGAACAACATGAAGGTGAGTAATTAATGACAGAATTCTCAGTTTTGGGTGAACTAATCCTTTCAGAATTCTCAACTTTCTGCTCAGTCCATAAAGAGCGTTTATGGAAACTTGCGACCTCAATGATACAATGTGGCAAGCTTTATGGTGTTTTTGGCTGTGTAGCATCTGCAGATCTTTCTAAAATATAACGTCGATATGATCATAACAACACACATCTTGTAATCAGGGATTGGTGGTTATGTTAATAAGCTTATGGTTGAAATGTCCATAAAACTTTTTTTTTAAATAACACATCTGTGACCCTGGACCACAAAACCAGTCGTAAGTAGGACAGGTATAATTGTAGCAATAGCCAACAATACATTGTGTGGGACAAAATTATTGATTTTTCTTTTATGCTAAAAATCATTAGGATATTCAGTAAGGATCATGTTCCATTAAGATATTTAGTAAATTTCCTACTGTAAATATATCAAAACTTAATTTTTGATTAGTAATACGCATTTGTAAGTACTCCATTTGGACAACTTTAAAGGTGATTTACTCAATATTTTGATTTTTTGTGGTCAAACTCTTTTTTGAACTTTTTGGCACTTTTTTTGGAAACTATGGGAGAGGAGAGAGTGCAATATGATTGGGAAAGGACTCAAGCGCTATTCACCCAAAGCGTTACTGCAGCATATGTTGGAGGGCAGCTCACAAAGTTATGCCTCCGACACCATGTCAATTTCTGAATGACCTGGTTTAGTTGCTGAGTTGTCACTCAGCCTGTTTGTACTAGGGAGAGTGTTTGAGTTATGAACATTATGCTCTGTCTACATAGCACATAAGATTTTTATTTAAAGGAGAAGTCCACTTCCAAAACAAAGATTCACATATAATGTACTCACCCCCTTGCCATCCAAGATGTTCATGTCTTTCTTTCTTCAGTCGTAAAGAAATTGTTTTTTGAGGAAAAAATTTTAAGGATTTTTCTCTATATAATGGACTGATATGGTGCCCCAATTTTGAACTTCCAAAATGCAGTTTAAATGCAGCTTCAAATGATCCCAAATGCGGTTGTAAATGATCCCACCCGAGGACGAAGGGTCTTATCTAGCGAAACGATTGGTTATTTTCATAAAAAAAAATACAACTTAAATACTTTTTAATCTCAAATGCTTGTCTTGCCTTTCTCTCCCTGAACTCTGTATATTCTGGCTCAAGACAGTTCGGGTATTTTGAAAAACTACAATCGTATTTTCTCCCTCAACTTCAAAATTTTTTTCAAAATCATTCTACATCATTGCAGAAGTTCCGACCCAGTCTTTGCAAAGTGAACATGCAAAGGACATCAAACACCCTTAACAAAAAAGGTAAAACAGTGACATTTTCAAGTTGAGAGAGAACATGAAGTGGGAGTTTTTTAACAAACCCTAACTGTCATGAACTGGAACAAAAACAGTCCAGGCAGAGTAAGACAAGACAAGCTTTGGCATTAAAAAGTATATAAATTGTATTATTTTTATTAAATCGTTACGCTAGGATCATTTACAACCGCATTTGGGATCGTTTGAAGCTGCATTTAAACTGCATTTTGGAAGTTCAAACTCAGGGCACCATATCATTCCATTGTATGGAGAAAAATCCTGAAATGTTTTCCTCAAAAAAATAATTTCTTTACGACTGAAGAAAGAAAGACATGAACATCTTGGATGACAAGGGGGTGAGTACATTATTTGTAAATTGTTCTAGAAGTGGACTTCTCCTTTAAAAAAAACAAGAAAAATTATATTTATCATGTTTAAAAACAGACTGGTCGCGACTGATTTAATGATGTAAAATTGTTCAGAAGCTTTTCATAAACACTAATAAGAGAGGAGTGCATGTGGGACACTCACAGGAATGGCAGTGGGTATGTGTACGCTGGAGCTGGCGATGGTAGCTGGAATGGCAACTGGCATTGTCTGACCGTTAGGCAGCTGCAGCAGAACCGGAAATGTGCCGGACACCGGACTGAAGACAGACAGAGAGACGAGGGAAACAGAAGTCATACCAAACATTACATTAACATAATTGTAAGTATAGAATTAATATGCAAAGTAACATAAACAAGCTACAAAAACAAGCTATCCAGCATCATGCTTTAAAGTCAACATGAAACAGCAATTGCACAGTATTTTACCTTTGTAATGTGACATTTTTTAATAAGGGGAAATAGGATGGGATATAAATTTACCCATAAGGAACTGATTAAATAGCAAATAGCAAAGTCAGAGCTCAGTAAGTGTCAACCACATTCACAATTTTTTTAAATCTATAATTATTTGCTACAGTGCCTCTTTTATATTAACATAAACATTTCTATGCAAATAGAAACATGGCAGCACTGCCTACAACAGTAACCAAAAAATGCCAAAATAGCTATTTGGCTTTTGGTTAAAATTAACAATATTAATATTAAGTTACGTCAGGGCAAAAAAAGCTGTTTCGGGCACAGCAAGTTATTACATTTTAAAAACATATTACAAAGGCAAAATATTTCCTTTGTGATGAATTGTGCAAAAAATGTGCATTAAAAAGTAAACAGTGTCATGCTGACTTTAAGTGATAAACACTGAACATAAAAAAAACAAGAATTTTTCTTCAACTGGTGTGTGAAACAAAACAAAAGGCTCAAACAAAACCTGTCTGATGGTCGAGCACTTGTCAGTTCTATGATGTAAAAGTAAAGGCACATGGATCACAAGCAACTGAAACTAAATGATAAATTCTCCAAGTGAATGAGTGACGAAAACGAAACACCGAATGAGGAGTAAAAGGAGAAAATGATGGCAAACTAAGAGAGAAGCAGAATAAGTAACATTTAGAAGTTACTTACACTATCGGTCTACTAGAGGATGGGACCTGGGTTATAACAGAGCTAGATGTTGGAGATGGGAGAGCTTGCTGAATAACAACACCAGCCTCATTGCTGGCCAGTAGTACATTGGGGACTTGGAGGGAGGCAGGACGGACTATAGTGGATGGAGGCAGAGAGGTCGGCTGCAAAGAAACCTCCTGAAAACACCACACGAGAGCCAAGCTGCATCAACCGCTCACAAAACTACACTGTCCAATACTAATCTTATAATCTTTCTGATTGTGTTAGTAGACTTTGCACCACAGGAAGCACGTCTGCAATTTGTCGTCAGTTAAAGGATCAGAACAAAAATTTACAGATAATGTACTCACCCCCTTGTTACCGAAGATGTTCATGTCTTTCTTTCTTCAGTCGTAAAGAAATTATGTTTTTTGCGGAAAACATTTCAGAAAAAAATACAATTTCTATACTTTTTAACCTTAAATGCTCGTCTTGTCTAGCTCTGCGATGCACATGCATACTCTGTGCAGTCCCATTCAAGACAGTTAGGGTATGTCAAAAAACTCCCATCTCATTTTCTCTCTCAACTTCAAAATTGCCTTACATTGTTGTTTTACCTTTTTTTTTTTTTTTTTTTTTGCAAAGGGCGTTTGTTCTTTGCATGTTCACTTTGTAAACACTGGGTCGGTACTTCTGCAGCGATGTAGGATGATTTTCAAGTTGTGCATTGCAGAGCTAGACAAGACAAGCATTTGAGGTTTTGGGATCGTTTAGAGTCCTTTGAAGCTGCATTTAAACTGCATTTTGGAAGTTAAAACTCGTGGGCACCATAGAAGTCCACTATATGGAGAAAAGTCCTGAAATGTTTTCCTCAAAAAACATAATTCCTTTACGACTGAAGAAAGAAAGACATGAACATCTTGGATGGCAAGGGAGTAAGTTTGATTTCTTCCTAAATTCTACTGTATTTTTTCCCCATTTATTTTTTTTTTCCGTTTTAATTTCTCTAGACTCTGTTTTAATGGTTAAATTACAAAATATTAATCAATAAGCATGTCTAATTATTTCATGAAACTTAATCATGAAACTTACACAATTTAACAGCAATTTAGTAACAGCAATTTAGTAAAAGCCCTGATTTTTTTTTTAACTGAATTTTATTTCTACCAAATTCTGTGTTTTCCATTAATGTTTCTGTTTTTTTTATCATGTATTATTATTTTATTATTATTTTTATTTTTCAGAAATACTGTGTTGTGCATTTCCATTTTTCTGGTAAACATCATAATTTTAGTAGTAGTAGTACAATGATTACATCAAGTAATATATTTCTGTCACATTTTCTTCAACTTAAACCAAACTTTTATTTTGACGGGTTGATGTGAAGACTTTTAGGTTTCTGTGTATATATGATATGCTTACAGTTTTTCTCAAAAGAAACGGAACGATGTTCCTGAAATGACTCTCAGAGCAGTTCTAGAAATTATGTTTGTGTTCATTGAGTAGGCAGAGGCTGAAAACACCACGAGGGCTATTGTTTGTGTAGTTAACAAAACTGCGCATCCGCGCCATTCAATCACACAGAGAGACGCAGAACATGCAGGATTGCAGGATTCATATTTAAATAGTATTTTTGTGGCTTAATATTAACACACTAGTCCATATCACATTTTAATTCAAATGTACTCACCTACTTTTAATTTATTCATCCAAAATTTGGCAAATTCTGTGATATTCCACATTATACACTAAATTCTGTTTGTAAATTCCGTAAATACCACATTGTGGAAATCATAGGGCCCTACTTTACTGCAACCAAACGTTTGGGAGTAGGTAAGATTTTGTGTGTGTGTGTGTGTGTGTGTGAGAGAGTGTTTTTAAAGTTACGTCTCTTGTGCTTTCCAAGGCTGCATTTATTTGATTAATTATATAGTAAAAATGCATTATAAAATTACAATTTAAAATTACATTCTACTGTAATATATTTTAAAATGTAATTTATTCCTGTGATGCAAAGCTGAATTTTCAGCATGATTAGTCTTCAGTGTCACATGATTCTTCAAAAATCATTTTAATATGCTAATTTTCTGCTCAAGAAACATCTCAGTGTTAAAAACAGTTGTACTGCTTTATATTTTTGTGGAAACTGTAATCATTTTTTTGATGATGCATAGAACATTCAAAATAACGTTTTTATTTATTAAAATTTCATCAATTTGATACATTTATTGATTAAAAGTTACCGTTTATTTACTTATTTTGTTTATTTATTTAAAAAATGACTGACCATACTGAGTTTTGAACAATAGGGTAACTACTGTAATTAAGAAATATGTATATTTTCAGAATTTTGAGAATTCACATAAGTTAAAAAATCATGCTGCTTCGAGAGATCAAGGGGTGCTTCAATAGATGATAAAGAGAATGTTTATTTGTTAAAGCTATCACAGCTTATATCTTAAAAGAGACGTTCACTTCCAGAACAAAAAACTACAGATAATGTACTCACCCCCTTGTCATCCAAGATGTTCATGTCTTTCTTTCTTCAGATGTAAAGAAATTATGTTTTTTGAGGAAAGCATTTCAGGATTTCTCTCCATATACTGGACTTCAATGGAGCCCCCGATTTTGAACTTCCAAAATGCAGTTTAAATGCAGCTTCAAATGGCTCTAAATGAGGAAGAAGGGTCTTATCTAGCGAAATAATCGGTTATTTTCTATTACAATTTCTGTAGTTTTTAACGTCAAACGCTAGGGTATGTCGAAAAACTCCCGTCTTATTTTCAAAATCGGGGGCACCATTGAAGTCCAGTATACGGAGAAACATCCTGAAATGTTTTTCTTAAAAAACATAATTTCTTTATGACTGAAGAAAGAAAGACATGAACATCTTGACTGACAAGCAGGCGAGTACATTATCTGTATATTTTTGTTCTGGAAGTGAACTTCTCCTTTAAAGTCAGAATCAACATATTTGCTGACTTGGGAAGGAAGTGTCATCTTTCTCACACACTCTGGCCAGTGAAGAGGTTTTCAGTAAGTTGTTCAGATGTTTACCACTGATTTTTTTATGTCTCTATGAAGACATGTACTTTCATCTGAAACCCAGTAGCTCTGGTACAAGCTAAATCAAGCAGCAAACACCTTTCACTTGTGGAATGAGGGGAGAAGACAGCCAAATCTGGACTGCTGACAGAAATGTTATAGGTTCAATCCAGATAGGGCAGACTTAGGAACCAAGAATTATTGACAACACAATTCTGCACAATATGACCCTAGGGTCCTCCAGGGAGAACTTTCTCTAACATTACTCTTCTACAAGCTGCTTTGCATGAATAATTCCTGCTAAATGCCTGCCAGCACTAAGTAACTATCACACACAGAGGACCTAAAATAAGTCCTATAACTCCAAGTGTTTATGTAGCTCTCTGTACGGCAGAGCCCTGTGTCTCACCTTGTCGTCAGTAGTGGTCGACTCAGGATGGGGAAGGGGACTGTCTCGGTGGGATTCAATGGGTGTGTGCTCCTCTATTTTGTTTCGAACAACAGGAGTCGCAAGGGGAGACAAGTCCAGTGGCAACTGCAATAACCACATGCAACTGCATGTTTAATTATGCATTCATATAGAAAATCAGCAATGGTGGAATGAGCTTTAATCCAGTGGGATTTGAATGGATTTTGAAACGTTACGTCAAATTATTTTCAGTTTTACATTTTTTTTTTGCTACTAAATAACAATTAAATTTCATAAATATTAATACAGAGAAAGCAAGAAACACATTGAAGAAGAAAGACTGACATACTCCAAAAAATATTTGCTGTATTTACAACTTAAAAAAAATAATAAGTGCTGTCAAAAAATTAATCGTATCCAAAATAAAAGTTTTTGTTTACGTAATATATGTGTGTATATTTACTATATATATTTTGAAAATATGTACATGTATTTACCTGTATATATTTTATTTCTATTTAATATATAAACATAACATATTTTTTCTTAAATATATCCATGCATGTGTGTGCATTTATATATAAATATACAGAGTACACATACATATATTGTGCAAACAAAAACTTTTATTTGGGATGTGATTAATCGCAATTAATCAAGCAGCACATATATTTTTATTTTATTTGATCTTTCAGGCCTATGAAATCCATTTTCACCTACATTACCATTCAAATGTTTGGGGTCAGAATTTTTATTTTTTTTTCAAGAAATTAAAACTTTCACTGAGCAAGGACACATTAATTTGATCAAAAGTGACAGTAATGATCATCATAAAATGATAATAATAAAAACTAATAATTAAGCCAGAAATATTCATACGAGAATGATTTCTGAAGGATCATGTGACACTGAAGACTGAAGTAATGATGCTGAAAATTTAGCTTTGCATCACAGGAATAAATTACATTTTGAAATATATCATATAGAAAACAGTTATTTACAATATTCACAATATTACTGTTTTTACGCCATTTTTGATCAAATAAATGCAGCTTTGGCAAGCATAAGATTTCAAAAACATACAAAAAAATCTTATCAACCCCAAACCTCTGAATGATCATTTATTTATGAAATGATCACACAGCTGAATTATAAACTGCAGAATAAATTGACTTCTTTACCTTTTTAATGTCATCCTCCGTGGCCTTTTTAAAGTCATGCTCAAACGGGCTGGTGAGCTCGTTAAACAGCCCGACCTCCTCGCAGTTCTTCAGGAAGCGGGTCGGTGTCGGTGTCTGGTCTGTAACAGTAGCCCATAAAGCCATAAAGCCATGAATAATAACAGTTCGTGTTCATTTGCTTTTATTACGAACCGCTGACTTTTCAGACTCACCAGCGATGATGACACTGTCATTGCGTGCTGGACCAAATCTCAGGGTCATCTCATGCTTGTGTTTATGCACCGCCAGGTGGTCTTCATTTGTGAATCGCTGTTGCAGACAGATAGTCATTATGTAGATGCATGAACCATAAACCATGATATGAAACAGAAGCAAGCATGTAATTTAATTGCAGGGTTTTTTAAAAAAAAATCTGTTAGTGCTTTAAGTGTGTTCACATGCCTGTCCGCAGCCAGGAGCAGTGCAGAGGAACGGTTTATCATCACTCATATTCACAGCTTCAGTCTGCCACCTGATAACATGAAAAAAAATCAAACTTGCAATTTGTCATTCATCAACAACATAATTATTTAAAGCCACACCTAAGAACAAAAACACATGATTTACATATCAACTAGCATCATTCAATATCCATAACCATGTGCAATAGTAAGTATTGTTCTGTGCTAGTGTTACTAAAAGCTGAATGATTTGTGTTGTGTCAGACCAAGCTGTCAAAGCAGGTCTGATATGACACAGGCAAGGATTTTACAAGATTAAAAGTAGAACAACAGGGATTATGCATCACTATCTGTATAATACAAACTTAAACACTTGACACTAATGTCTGTGTGTTTACAGTAACTCACATACAGGAATGAAATGTGCTTTAATGATAAGGCTGATGCTCATTGATAACAGCACAACCTATTGTCACCTTCTGCTTTAAATCACTCTAAATAACACTATATCTCTATATTTTCACAGAGCTAAACTCAAATCGCTTGTATATTTAACCACAAACCTGCACTACTTTAGTGTATTTTCAGCGCCAGCGGGACTGTATCAACACTAAACAGATTGTTTACATCAGTCACAGCAGGCTAATCAATGCTTAGCCTCATCTCTCATTCATTTCAACGGAACCTCAGCTAGCTGTTAGCATGCGTCGCCATATTAACAACAAAGAAACACCGACAAGCTCTTAATGTGTCATAAAACTGCATTTTATTGTGTTACATATTCAGGCTATTCTGCGAGTCACCCGAAAGCTCGCATAAAAAGGCGTGTTTGTTTATAATTGCTGTGCATTGACGCGCTTACTCACCCGCAGGCTGAACCCTGAAGAGCCAAAGCCCACTTATACCACCTTTCGCGAGAGTATGGAACTCCGCTAAACGAGCGAATCTCGCGAGAATTAGGCACTTCGCTCGACCCAGAGCCAAGCCCTTTAAACTCTAATCTCGCGATAAATGAATGCTCTGTTGACCCCTTCAGAACGAAAACACACTGATACTTTAAATCTCGCGAGTTACAAACTGTGCTTTGGTGAATGGTTTTCAAGACTTGAAACGTTTATTTATTGTAATGCGTAATATTTGCGAATAAGCTTTAGCCTTGTTTAGAAACATCTTTGGCGTCCTTCGTTAAGTGTTGGTAAATCATGAAAACGATTTATTGTGTAATTAAAATAAATACAGACACCACAATACGGTAAACTGTGATCTAAATTTATTTAATGCAATTTACAAAAGCAATTGAGGTCTTAATTGGCTTGCAACCAATTGCTATAAATTTACAGTCATACTATCGACCAGCAGTTTAACCCCTGAAAACATCTGAATGGACCCTTGCAGTCTACAGACACACACAACATTATCATATCTATTCTGATGTACAGAAAGTGCTATCAGGTTCTTTTTTCCATGGTGAGTTTCAGGTTGATATTCCAGTAGCACCAATGGAGCTGTTGCTTTTCTCATTCAATGGGCACGAACATGATTGGGCGTTTAAATAGTTAAACAATTTTTAATTGTTACATGATTTCTTTTGACAGAGTGGACTTCACATTCATACATTTTTCTCTCGCTGAGACCAACAGCAGACATTTTGGTAGCAACAGCAAAAATATGTAATCACAACTGTACTAAATGCGTTTACGTAACTAGCAGATTTTTACATGGCGAACAGGATCAAGAAAGCAACCATCAAACAGAAGAGCCCCATGGCTTCAGACAGAGCGAAACCCAGGATGGCGTAAGAGAAGAGCTGCTGCTTTAGAGATGGGTTCCTGCAAAAAAACAAAAAAAAAATCTTTCAGTGGAGAGACATTTGCAAATATCCTGACAATGTATGATCCATAAGACTTTAATGATATACAATATAGTTAAAAAGTTCAGGGTTAATAGCATATTTTAAAATCCTGAAAAACAAACATGTTTCCAACATTGATATTTAAATATATTCAAATAGAAAACAGTTCTTTTAAATTGTAATAATATTTCAAAATATTACTGTTTTTACTGCATTTCTCCAATAAATGCATTCTAAATAAGTCTAAGAGACTTCTTTCAAAAAAAAAAAAAAAAAAAAAAACTTGCTAACTCTAAATGTTTAACAGTAGTGTATACCGTAATATATATAATGGTGTGAAATTAATATATAATAATGTGACTTTGAGGTCTCTTACCTGGCATATCCGATGATAAGGCTACCGAACACTGTTCCAATTCCAGCACCGGATCCAGCCACTCCCACGGTGGCAGCTCCCGCTCCAATGAACTTAGCAGCGGTGTCAATGTCGCGGCTCACAGCGCTGGTCTGGAATCCTCTGAGGGCCACCTGAGTGAAGGGCGACTGAGGCAGGACAGCAGCACTGACCTACAAGAGGAAGATAGGACTTACTTGACCTCTACATGACCCTAGTGTTCGGTCTGCCACCTACTGTCCCATAACAGCAATAGCCAGAGAGCTCAAACATGACATCTACAGTTGAAGTCAAAAGTTTACATACACCTTGCAGAATCTACAAAATGTTAATTTTACTAAAATAAGAAGGGTCATACAAAATACGTTACTTTTTTTTTTTTATTATTTAGTACTGACCTAAATAAGACATTTCACATTAAAGATATTTACATATAATCCACAAGAGAAACCAATAGTTGAATATATAAAAATGACCCCTTCAAAAGTTTACATCTCCTTGATTCTTAATACTGTGTTGTTACCTGAATGATCCATAGCTGTGCTTTGTTGTGTTTTTTTGTTTTTTTAGTGACAGTTGTTCATGAGTCCCTTGTTTGTCCTGAACAGTTAAACCGCTTGCTGTTCTTCAAAAAATCCTTTAGGTCCCACAAATTCTGTGGTTTTTTTTCAGCATTTTTGTGTATTAGAACCCTTTACAACAGGGGTGCTCAACCCTGGTCCTGGAGATCAACTTTCCTGCAGAGTTCAGCTCCAACACTGACCAAATACACCTGAACCAGCTAATTAGGATCTGAAGGAGCACTTGATAATTACAGACAGGTGTGTTTGATTAGGGTTGGAACTAAACTCTGCAGGAAGGTCAATCTCCAGGAATAGGGTTGGGCACCTCTGCTTTACAACAATGACTGCATGATTACAAGATCCATCTTTTCACACTGAGGACAACTGTGGAAACACAATGCATTAAGCTCCTGAAAGGCAGTAATAAAATCGAGAAAAAAAAAAACAAAAAAACGTTATTTATGCAAAATAAGATAAATGTACACATCTTAAATCTATTCACCCTGGCTCTTATGCATTCTGTTTCCTTTTGGAGCATCAGTGAGCATTTAAACCTTCTGTAATAGTTGCATATGAGTCCCTCAGTTGTCCTCAGTGTAAAAAGATGGATCTCAAAATCATACAGTCATTGTTGGAAAGGGTTCAAATACACAAAAATGCTGAAAAGCCAAAGAATTTGTGGGACCTGAAGGATTGTTCTGAAGAACAGCAGACAGTTTAACTGTTCAGGACAAACAAGGCACTCAAAAACGGAAAGGGAAAAAACAAACAAACAAAAAAACAGCTGGGGATCATTCAGGTAACAACCCTTCAAGGCCCAGAAAGGTAGTAGGCAGTAAGTACAGTAGTAAGTACATTGTTAAAAAGTGGCTCAACTAATGTTATAAAGCTACAAGAATACAAAAATGTCAGTATTTGATGCACATTCATAAGAATACCATGAAGCGTGTGTGGTGCTGCTGGCACAGGAGCCGGCGCTCTGAAATAGAACGTCCATATCTGCATATTCTGGCTCAAATAAGTAAGCCTGGGCAAAAAATGGCAAGTAATTACTAAAAGTAATTAATATACGTACAGTTGAACCACTGCCATCACATGGACTATTTTAATAATGTCCTTACTACCTTTATGGGCCTTGAACATGGTAGCTCTGTTGTTGTCATCTATGCAGGGTCAGAAAGCTCCCAGATTATCAAAAAAATCTTAATTTATGTTTTAAAGATAAACAAAGGTCTCACAGGTTTAGAACGACATGAGGGTGACTAATTAAGGAAAGAATTTTCATTTTTGGCTGGACTAACCCTAACATGCTTGCTGTAGATCCAACAAACTCCATTTCAAATAACCGAGTAGATCAAGTATATCTTTTATCTTATTCTGACTCTCATATCTTGTATGTTAACAGTCTACAAAGCATGACCTTTAAGTGTTACTAAAAATGAAGAGAGAAATATACTGAAAGTCAAAAGGCAGGTTTGACAATCACCTCAGGTTTGACCTCTGGTCTGGAAAGTACAGCAGCAGAAACTGGCCTGTACAGGGACCTGGATCCTGCACGCACCTGAAACACACAAATACACTGAGTTATTAGATTATAGAAGAACAATCTAGACAACTGTCAAAAAAGCAGTGAATTGGAACAGTGGTGGTAAACAGTGCAGTCTTTTAAAAGGCATGAATTCAGGAAAAAGCCAGTTTCCAAAGTACGTACATAAGATACAGTTCAAGGTTCGCTACAAGACAAGCGTGTAGATTAAGGACGCATTTATATTAGAAATATTATATAGTCTCCATATAGGACAGATCAATAAAAAATAAAAAAAAATCTATGCTTTCAATTTTCCTATGTCTATGCTCTCATTATTTCTGAATTGTTCTATGTTTTTTCTAATTTGAACAATGAGTTGCATTACTGGCACTTCTTGTGTCTAGCCATCTAACGATGTTGTATTCCTCAACTGTAAGTTGCTTTGGCTTTGCATAAAAGGGTCTGCTAAATGAATAAATGTAACATGTAAAACTCTCCACCAAATTGGTTTTAACCAACAAGGTGCATGACTGTCCACTGCAGAGATGCCAATACCAACAAACTGTCACTGGGCTAATAAATGTCATAGGTTCAGACCCCTCCATTGTGCCCTTCATAAAGACAACCTTAACCTCAGGTTACTCCAGAGATAAGTACTGCCCCTGAAAAAAGTTACTCAAAAACTAAAATGAATCTATTTGAGATGGCAGAAACACAACAGGACAGTACGTAAGTTAGTTTTTACTGCATGCAGATACAACAAGAAATGCCAGACTCTGAGGCACAACCGCCATCCACTAACATAGGAGACTGACAAGATTAAGGTGTTATTAACCAGCACAGCGTTTGACCTTAACCCGTTAAGCGTTTTGCGAGTTCAAAACTTTGAAACTACAACAAAAGGTCAAAAGTAAACTATAGGAGCGCGTGACGTTTACGTTAACCCTTTAACCGCGCCTAGAAATGAATGAATTAACGTTACTGACGCCAAGTTCAACCTGCAGGCCGCTTTCATTCACACAGCAAGTTAAGCACAATAATATCGTTTTCTGAAAGTAACTTCACTCACCAGGGAGGGTGTGGAGACAAACTTTGCGCAGGTGAACATTTTGAAAGGTAAGTGATTTTGAGCGGCCCGGGACTTCTGCAAAGACAAAATATAAGGTCAGAGAAGATTTACATGAAGAGCTTTAGAAATACGGCTGTCCCACGCAACGAATACGTTTCCTAACACTATCCCGATCAAACCCACAGCTCTGAGATCTTACAGATTGAAGATGAATGTAGATTTGTATATTTGGTATGAACGGTAGCCTCCCTATCCAACTCACCGAAGGCAGAGGTCGAACCACCGGTTGTACTGCGTCTGCGCACAACGGACACTGCGCAAAGCCCCGGATATTAGTCTGACGTCAAAGCAAGGTCGTTGCTTTCGAGCTTTATTGGAAAGAGCTCAGAGACAATTCACAATGCCACAAAGATCCAAAATAGTTTGGACTTTATAATAAATAGGCCAATATAGTATTAATGTATTAACTATGTTTTTTATTTTTGTGTAAATATCGAAAACAGCCTTAGCGCTTTTCAGATTCAGATGAACGACTCGTTTCATTTTATTTATTTATTTTCTGAGTGTTGATGAAGTTAATAGAAGCACCAAAAATGGTTGAGCTGAATGTAAATCTGGATTGATTTAAAAAATATACAGAACTTGACTGCCTAATAAAACATGATTGTAAAATCTAGTTATGAGCCTTTTTATGAAAGTCTATTTTGGCATATAAAAACATCCTAGTTGTTATATATTAATATAATTAATTATTTATTATTTCTATCAACTATTTATGGCATACAAGACAAAATAATAGGCTTAAAGTGATAATTAGGACATAAAAAGTCAAAATGATGACAAAAAGTAAAAAAATAAATAAATAAAAAAATAATGTAAAATGTGTTAATTATGACAAAACAAACAAACAAACAAACAAAAACAGCTTTTTATGTCAGAATTGATTACTTTTTGAGTCATAATTTAGACTTTTTGTGTCTAAACCATTACCAAAGCATTATTTTCTTATATGGCAGAAATGGGCTTCCATGCTTAAGTAATGCTTACCTATTTTTATTTAATTTACAGGCCTGAAATGAAGATATAGACAATGCAAACACACACACACACACACACACACACACACACACACATATATATATATATATATATATATATATATATGCTGTTCAGCAAACCAAAAAACAAAATAATTCTTTAATCCAACCATGCAAAGAAGTATTACAGTATACAGTACATTTGCATGATACATTTCACTGGTTTCTCAAATGTAGACAATGCTGTCCCAGAGCAGCTGTCACTGAGCGTCTGCTTAAAGCGGTACAGTATCACATGTAGTATTTGTCTGCTTGAGGGTGATGAATGGCCTGTGGGTGCCATGGGTTGTGTGGAGGTTCAGGTAATGAGTGCGCTGAAACAGTAGTGAAGCCTGTCTGCCTCAGGTGTGATCAGTACAGGTGAGAGGCTCTCAATCACTCCTGCTAATGCTGACACACGCTGAGGGTCCACTACACACCAAAAGTATTGTGTAACTATCGTTACTGTAATATTGTTACATTTGTAAAAATCTTTTACATAAAACCTGTTTCCAAGTCAGTTATCCCATAATATGTATATATATTATCTGACAAAGTCGGACAAAGCTGATTTTATGCCATAACTATAAAGTTCTAATTTTTAATTTTATAATTAAGTCTTTTAACTGATAACTATGAATTTATATGTCATAATTATGATTTAGCAAAGCATGTGTTTTATTCTTATGTGGCAGAAATGGGTTTCTATAGCTGTGTCCGAAATCGCTCACTCGTTCACTCATTCACTAATCCCTATAAAGGGAATGGCCGTTGAGTGGACTATATCAGAAGGAGTGAACAAAATTAAGTGAACGAATTCGGACGGTGACGTGTACACTTTGCAAAAAAACATCTTTGTCACATATGTACTTTTATATTACATGTACCTTATTTAAAAAAATAAAAATTAATACCACTTACCATTAACACTTTAAATTGCTTTATATTGTAATTATACATACCTCTGCGTCAGCTTTATGGTTTCATAAATGGTATTAATTTGTTTTGAAATGCTAATATGCTCATAATCGTTAAATACTAATAAAATACTGTGAACAAAAATAAACACACATTAACACGTTCATAATTTTATGTATTTATTGTTTGTAGTATCTTTGAACTCTCCCGAGAAGCTTAAGCGCCCTCAGGCGACCGTTAATTTTACAGAATGAAAACGCTACCAACGAACAATTTTAAATATCCACCGTTATCATCATTTTTTGTAAATTAACAAATATGCCACCTCAGTAAATTAGTAAAATATTAAATTGAGTTAATGCCTATTTAATATATTTTGATATAAATAATGCATGAAATAAACATTAAAGCAGAAATAGTAACGATGTAAACGGACTCTCTCATTCAAACTCGTTTGATCCCGCTCCCTATTTCAGCTCGTCCGTTCTCCGCATTGGATTGTGGGATATAGTCCTTCAGCGAGTGTACATCGGTTGTACACTCGAAATCAGAATGCATTGTGGGTAAAAAGTAGTGAACGAATGTAGGGAATGAAGTCGTTCACTCAGAATTCGGACATCACTACAAAATGGCTGACACCCGATGCAGTGCACTATATAGTGGATAGGGAGCGGTTTCGGACACAGCTTATATAGAACCCAGGGTTGGAAATTAACGAGGGCTGTTGGCAAAAATGCCACCAAAATGAACAAAATTGTCGCATAAATTCAACACAAAAGGGGCAAAAATGCCCCTGCACTATTAAACAGCGTATTACTGCTGTTGCGATTAAAATGAAATGTGGAAATGAATAAAAAGTGTCAATTCGTGGAATTACATTTGCTCACTTTGCATCAGATACGCGCTGTTTTGCGCAGGGTTGAGCCTTATAACCAATCAAACGCGTTCCTGTTGAACTTAGGTATGCGCTGGCCAATCAGAGGCATTTACATGAATCAACGCCGGAGCTGTTGTTGAGTGCGCATGCTCGCGAATTCCCGCATCATAAACATTACAGTGCAGATACGATATATACGATATATATTTATTGCCTAAATAAATAAATTAATAATAATAATAATTTCGTAGCTTTAGCGATTATAATGGGAGTTTTTGCATAACTTGTGCTAGACTTGGCTAACGTGTTTGTATGTGAAACCAGAATGTGATGTGTCTGAAACGAAACAAAAATATTTTAGATTGTTTTTTTATATCAATATTAATAATCGTTATTACAGTATAAGGAGCAATAATTTACATTAATGTAGTAATCAATAATATATTTTTATTAATATAAAATCAATAATATAGATTTTTATCATAATATTCCAACCCTATGAGCTCCTGTTTTTTACATTTAGCCTATAATTTAGATACAATTTTAAGCAGTCTATCTATCAACAATTTAAAATATTGATTAAAGTAAATGGGTAAATTCAAGTATTTGACATTAAAGACAATGTAATATGGTTTTTAAAATAATAAGGTGATTATAAAAATTGTCCTCACTGATGTAAAAAAAATACCCTTACAAATAAATTCCAGGGGAAGATATTGCTCCTTAAAGGATTCATTCACTTGAACAAAAATTTACAGATAATGTACACCCGTTGTCATCCAAGATGTTCATGTCTTTCTTTCTTTAGTTGTAAAGAATTTTTTTTTTTTTTTCTGATGAAAATATTTCAGGATTTCTCTCCATATAGTGGACTTCAATGGTGCTCGTGAGTTTGAAGGTAAAATGTAAAAGGTAAAAGAGCGATAGGGTGAGTTTGAAGTTGAGGGAGAACATGAGATGGAAGTTTTTCAACGTACCCTAACTGTCATGAACCGGAACAAAAACAGCGGTCGGGAAGAGCAAGACAAGACGAGCGTTTGACATTAAAAATTATATAAATTTGTATTATTTTTATGAAAATAACCAGTCGTTTCAATAGATAAGACCCTTCTTCCTTAGCTGGGATCGTTTACAACCACATCTGGGATCGTTTGAAGCCGCATTTAAACTACATTTTGGAAGTTCAAAATCGGGGCACCATATCAGTCCATTATATGGAGAAAAATGCTGAAATGTTTCCCTCAAAAAATATAATTTCTTTACAACTGAAGAAAGAAAGACATGAACATCTTGAATGACAAGGGGTGAGTACATTATCTGTAAATTGTTGTTCTGGAAGTTGACTTCTCCTTTAACACTTTACAAGTTCCTATTAGTTAACATTAGTTAATGCATTTACTAGCAATGAGCAATACATTTGTTATGGTATTTATTTATCTTTGTTAATGTTAGTCAATAATAATAACAACTATTTATTAGATCATGTTACAGGGTTTATAAAATGTGTTTGTGTACCTTATATGGTTAAAAACACAAAAAAATCTAATTTACAATGGTCATTTTCTTAGTAACTGAACAATAGCTTGACATGCTAACAGATGAGTTCTAAAATCTATTTTATAACACTATTTTAATTAGTTCTGTAGAACAGGATTGTGGTTGTCCAGAATAGGTGCCCGTTTCCGTGAACCCCTGTCCCCTTTCCAGCAGAGGGGGTCAGTGAGCCTAACATGTGTCCTGCACCCTGCTGCTCCCTAGTGAACCAATACACTGGACCACCACATACTCTCACTATTTCTGTAGTATACAGTATGTGTACTATGGTAAGTATGTTTGTTCTCTGTATGTGTAGCATTCACCAAAATGTGCAGTAAACAAAAGAGAAAGAGTACACTGCTTGCTATACTGTATCCCATAAAGCAATACACTCACAAAAAGTGATTTAATCACTTTTCACTCTCAAAAAAAGGTTCAAAACTGTCACTGGGCCAGTTCCCTTTTAAAAGGTACTAACCATAGGTAATAATATGTACATTGAAGGTACTAAAATGTACCATTTATGGATAAATAATGTACAAAGATGTACCTTTTGTGACCGTTTTACAGATGTATTTTTGTATTAGACTGGATAAAGACAAATGCAATTTATATGATACAAAACTACAGTCTAAACCTAAAAAAAGGAGAAAAAATGGATTTCATGTGTATGTGCCTTTTGCATTGTTTTATTTAATTAAAATGTAAATTAAAGCAATATATATATATATATATAATTACAAAAAATGTAAACAAAAAATGAACATACATGCACACATATAAACTTTTTTTAAAGGATAATGCGAAAATAACACTTTTTTTGTTTCTATTTTACTTTACTATTTTTTTAAACATAGAAATTGGATTTCATGTGTTTGTGCCTTTTACACTTTATTTTCATTGTTTCATGTACTAAGTCTTTTAAATTGTATTAGTCTTTTGTCATATAAACATTTTAAACAAGGAAATGAGCAGAAAAGTGCTTTTATGAGGAAGCCTATAAGACAGATTATTCACCGGGGAACAATATATGGATGTTTAATTGTCAGACTCTCTCTTTCAATGTCAGCACGATCACGTTTATCCTCTGTTTACCCTCTTGATCACTTTCTCTAGTCTATATTTCCAGTTCTTTATGGTCCTCTCAACACTCCTGCACCTCATTCTCATGCTCAACTGTCTGTTTTTTTTTTTTTTCTTCTTTACTACACATCCCTTCCCCCTTCAGTGAGTTGAACATCTTGAGTGGGTGTATTTGCATGCGGCCCTCATCAGACAGCACACACTCTCACACACACGGGCGGCTGATAAAAGGCATTGACCCCCTTAACCTTTATGAATTACAATTTGTGCCAGCAGCACATCCTGTCAGAGGAGTGGGCACCTATGGAGCGGTGTGTATGTGTGTGTGTTGTGCAGTTGTTAGAGAGGAAAAAGCCTCGTGCAGGTTCTGGTCAACACCTTTGACAAGCTGTGAGAGGCGTTCAGCACGCTGACAGCACCGGCAACAGAGAGAAACACACACACACACGCTAATGTGTGTGCTACATCAATACATAAAGACAGGCCCTGCACATGCAGATAGGCCTACATGCTCCTGCATCACACACACATTCAGGAAAAGATTTCATAGGAGGGATTTTTAACACTGGAACATATCAGCCACTTGACTGATGCTATCTGGCACTGTACATATGATATATGATCTTCATTATACAGTATTTAACCATCACAGGAAATCCCTATTTTTAAAGATATGTTTTGTTTTACTTTAAGAATTAAACATTTGAATATATATTAGTATTGTAATATTTTAAATATTTACTATATATAAATCAATAAAAAACAGATAACTCAAGTTTTTGACAATTTTCAAAAATCATGTTTTTTCATTGTGCATTCCAATTAATCTCAATGCAACTGCAAGTTGGGTTAAAACATGACAACATAATAAAAAACATGATTTTTGAACATTTTAAAAAATTATCTGTTTTTGCAAATAAATTCTTCTGTACACTCTACTGTATAATAAAAAAGTACATTACAATATATATATATATAAAACTATATATATTTGTCTTATTTCTTTTTCAATTTTATTTTAATATATTTTAGGTTGTAATTTATTTCTGTGATGCAAAGCTGAATTTTCAGCATCAAGAAAAGTCTCGGTTACAGCTGTAACCCTCGTTCCCTGAAGGAGGGAACGGAGACGTTACGTCCCCAAATACGTCAGTATTGACGTAACATCGTAGAGAACGACTGAAGGGGAACATTTCTTATCATTATCAATGTTGAAAATAGTTGTTCATATTTTTGCTGCTTCATATTTTTGTGGAAACTGTGATTGTCCTGGATGTCCTTAATTGGGAAAATATTTATTTATTTATTTATGTAGCCTATGTATGTATGTACATGTGTATGTATGTGTGCGTGCATGCATGTATTTATTTATGTATTTATTTAATGAACAAATAAATGAGTGATTAAAGTAATGTCCTTAATTGGAAAAAATATATATTTATTTAGCCTATATATGTATGTATGTATGCATGCATGCAAGCATTGATTGATTGATTTATTTATTTATTGAATGAATGATTAAAGTAATGTTCTTAATTGGAAAAAATATTTATTTATTTATTTATTTAGCCTATGTATGTATGTATGTATGTATGCATGCAAGCAAGCATGTATTTATTGATTGATTGATTAATGAATGAATGAGTGATTAAAGTAATGTCTTTAAAAAATAAAAAATAAAAATTAGCCTATGTATGTATGCATGTTTGCATGCATGCAAGCATTGATTTATTTATTTATCTATTTATTTATTTATTGAATGAATGAATGAATGGATGAGTAATGTTTTTAATTGGAAAAATATTTATTTATTTATTTAGCCTATGTATCTATGCATGCATGCAAGCAAGCAAGCATGTATTTATTTATTTATTTATTTATTTATTTATTTATTTATTTATTTATTTATTTATTAATAAATGAATGAATGAATGAATGAATGACTGAAGTACAACCAGTTTTTGTATTGATAGGGTTTGGGTTATGGTTAATTATGGTTAGTCATCATAATGTAAAAACACCATTAGGCTGTGGTATGTCCTCATTTGGACAGCTAAAGGTGTGTGTGTGTGTGTGTGTGTGTGTGTGTGTGTGTCCAGCAGTGGCCCAGCTGGCTCTTCTCTCAGGCTGTGTGGTCTTAGTGGACATGATTGGCTCCTGTTTGAAGGGATTCAGAGATCTTAAGGTCATTAGTATTCTTCTACAGATAGATTTTCTGAGCTGATCTATAACAGCACTGATCTGTGTCTGCCACAGTCAGGAGAAACGCTGAGATCAACACAATAATCCATTCCTCTCTTCTTCTTTTTGCCTTTCTTTTTTAATGAACACTATACACATTATACAATAAAAAAACAATATGATTTAATACAGATTTTCAAACACAATGTGAACTGTCTGTGTGTCTATAAGGCAATTAACTCACAGTACATGGCAAAACGTCTCGGTTACGTATGGTAACCCTCGTTCCCTGATGGAGGGAACGGAGACGTTGTGTCGAGTAGTGTACGACACTAGGGGTCGCTCTTGAGAGCCCAAACACCTCTGACAGTTTTGAGAAAGGCCAATGAAAATTGGGTGTGCAGATTTGCATAGCTGACCACGCCCCGGACGTCCGGGTATAAATAGGGCAGCGTGTGCATCTGCTCACTCGTTCTGATCTGAGGAGCCGAGGGTCTCAACTCACTCAGAGGCGGTCCAGGAAGGTGGCACGGAAGACACAACGTCTCCGTTCCCTCCATCAGGGAACGAGGGTTACCATACGTAACCGAGACGTTCCCTATCTGTCGTACACTCCGAGTTGTGTCGAGTAGTGTACGACACTAGGGGTCCCCGTAGAAAACCGCCACCTTACTGGCCGCGTCACGAGTGATAAGCGCAGAAGTAACAGGCAACGTGTTAACGAAGTGCAGCTCACCTCCTCCGTGACCATCCAACGCCCAAGACTGACCTGTACCAGGGTTCTGCAGCCGGGCCTTCCTCAGTAGAGCGGCCGAGTGTCTTGCGAGCGTTGGGAAAGCGCCTCCTCCCCGAAGGAAAAACGGCGCTACGGAGTTCACAACCTGCCCAACAGGGGGGGTACAAGTGACAACATTAAACATGGGGGCTGAGGTGGGACTCACACCGGGGGAGACCACCAGACTCAGACCCTAGAGACAAACCAGTCCTCAGGGGAAACACCGCACTACAGGAGTTATAGGTGGGGATACACACATGGGGCCACATAAGGAGCCACTACATATGGGGCACAATTCAATCAGAACAAAGGTGACCATACCTTGTGACCGAATTCGTAGCGAGTCCCTCCGCAAAACTCTGCCACGTCCAGAGGTGCCAATGATGGAGATGGTGTCCAGGGTTCACGCTAGGAAACCTACTGAAACTCAGAAGCGTAATCACCGTTAGGGGAAGCGCTTTAAAGCAAGCTCTACACCAACCAGAGAACTGAGTCAAGAGCTGGTATTCAAGACTCTAGCTGACACTGGCTCCATGCGTAAATTGTAAAATCTGGCAAATGTGTTAGGTGTAGCCCAACCTGCAGCTCTACAGATGTCTGTTAATGAGGCCCCATTTGCCAGGGCTGCCGAGGCAGCGACGCCCCTAGTCGAGTGGGCTCTTACCTCCAGAGGGCAGGGTAGGCCTCTGGCCTGGTAGGCCACCCGAATTGCGTCCACCAGCCAGTGGGAGATCCTCTGTTTGGAGACAGCCTTCCCCTTCTGCTGTCCCCCATAACAGACGAAGAGCTGTTCAGAACGTCTGAAGGGCTGAGTGCGTTCCAAGTAGATGCGCAGGGCACGGACTGGGCATAACAAGGTCAGGTTGGGGTCATCTTCCTGGGAAGAGATAGCTTGCAAAGTCACCACCTGGTCTCTGAAGGGAGTGGTGGGGACTTTGGGCACGTATCCAGGCCGGGGTCTCAGGACGACGTGAGAATCCGCTGGTCCGAATTCCAGGCACGAACTGTTGATGGAGAGGGCTTGGAGGTCTCCCACTCTCTTTACCGAGGCGAGCGCAGTCAGGAGAGCCGTCTTTAGGGAGAGAGCATCGAGTTTGACTGACTGAAGAGGCTCGAAGGGACCCTGCTGTAGGCCCCGGAGAACCACAGCAAGGTCCCAAGAGGGGATAAGATGTGGCCGAGGAGGGTTCAGTCTCCGGGCTCCTCTCAGAAACCTGATTACCAAATCGTGTTTTCCCACCGACCTGCCACCCACCAGGTCATGATTAGCCGATATAGCGGCCACATGAACCTTAAGTGTCGAGGCAGATAGGTGCCTGTCCAGGCCCTCCTGGAGGAAGGATAACACTGATTCGATGCCGCAACTCCGTGGGTCCCTTAGCCGAGCAGAACACCAGTTCACAAACACGCGCCATTTAGAGTCATACAGCCGCCTGGTAGAGGGAGCTCTTGCCTGAATGAGTGTGTTCACCACTGATGGTGGGAGATCTCTGAAGTCCTCCTGGTCGCGTCCAGGGGCCACAGGTGGAGGTTCCAGAGATCGGGGCGCGGGTGCCAAATTGTGCCCTTCCCCTGGGAAAGGAGGTCCTTCCTCAGGGGAATGCGCCAGGGAGGAGCTGACGCCAGGAGAACCAGGTCCGAGAACCAGGTTCTGTTGGGCCAGAAGGGGGCTACCAAGAGGACCTGCTCCTTGTCCTCCCTGACTTTGCACAAAGTTTGTGCGATCAGACTCACCGGGGGAAACGCATACTTGAGCCGGTCCTTCGGCCAACTGTGTGCCAGTGCATCTATACCGAGGGGAGCCTCGGTCAGCCCGTACCACAACTGGCAGTGGGTGGATTCCGGTGAGGCGAAGAGATCCACTTGCGCCTGGCCGAATCGATCCCAAATCAGTTGAACCGACTGAGGGTGGAGCCTCCACTCGCCTCCGAGCGAAACCTGTCGTGACAGAGAATCGGCCACTCGATTGGCATCGCCCGGAATGTGAGTGGCCCGTAAGGACCTGAGTCTGTGTTGGCTCCAGAGCAGGAGGTGGCGGGCTAGTTGTGACATGCGAAAGGAACGTACACCGCCCTGGTGGTTGATGTAGGCTACTGTCGCCATGTTGTCCGACCTGACCAACACGTGCTTGTTCTGAATCATAGGCCAGAACCTCCTCAGAGCTAGAAGCACTGCCAACAACTCCAGACAATTGATGTGCCAATGCAGCCGGGGGCCTGCCCAGACCCCGGAAGCTGCCTGCCCGTTGCAGGTGGCACCCCAGCCTGTCCTGGAAGCGTCCGTGGTGACAACGGCGCGTCTGGACACCTGTTCCAAGGGCACTCCTGACCGAAGGAACACGATGTCCGTCCAAGGGCTGAGTGTCTGGCGGCACGATGGTGTGATGTTCACACGGAACGTGCCGTGGTGCCACGCCCTCCTGGGGACTCGGGTACGGAGCCAATGCTGCAGCGGTCTCATGTGCATCAAACCCAACGGCGTGACCGCGGCTGAGGATGCCATGTGCCCTAGGAGCCTCTGAACCTGTTTTAGGGGGACCGCTGAGCCGCACCTGAGCGTTGCCACGCATCTCAGAACTGACTGTGCACGCTCCGGGGAGAGACGTGCAGACATGCCGACCGAGTCCAGTTCTACACCGAGAAAAGAGATCCTCTGCGCCGGGGAGAGTTTGCTCTTTTCCCAGTTGACCCGAAGCCCCAAGCGAGCCAAATGGTTGAGAACCATGTCCCTGTGTACGCAAACCGTATCCAACGAGTGAGCCAGGATCAGCCAGTCGTCGAGATAGTTGAGAATGCGAATGCCCATTTCCCTGAGGGGGGAAAGGGCAGCCTCTGCTACCTTCGTAAAGACGCGGGGCGACAGGGAGAGGCCGAAGGGGAGAACCTTGTACTGATATGCCCGTCCTTCGAAGGCAAACCGTAGAAACGGCCTGTGTCTTGGAAGGATCGAGACATGAAAGTACGCGTCTTTCAGGTCTATCGCCACAAACCAATCCTGGAACCTGACGTACGTAAGAATGTGCTTGAGGGTCAGCATTTTGAACGGGAGCTTGAGTAGGGCCCGATTCAAAACCCTCAAATCCAGGATAGGTCTGAGCCCACCACCCCTCTTGGGTACAATGAAGTAGGGGCTGTAAAACCCTTTCTTCATTTCGGCTGAGGGGACAGTTTCTATCGCACCCTTAGCCAGAAGGACTGCGATCTCCGCCCGAAGAACCGCGGTGTTGGAGCCCTGGACCGAGGTAGTGAGAACACCGCAGAACTTGGGCGGACGACGTGCAAACTGGATAGCATAGCCGAGCCGAATGGTCTTGAGCAGCCAGCGGGAAGGATTGGGGAGATTCAGCCAATCCAGAAAGTTCTCCGCTAGGGGCCGCAGAGGAGTTACATTCGACGTACCAAGGGTGGGGGAACCTTCGCTGGGAAAACAGCGTGTGGTCGGAGGTAAGAAGCCCCGAAGGCCACTGGCTGCTTTGCCCAGGGAGACCGAGCCGTGCGAGCTTAGCAGAGGATCCACCCGACAGGGGAGATCGTCTGACCAAGCCCGTTGTTCTAGAGCATGAGGGAGCACAGAAGGTGTGTGACCGCATGCCCTGAACGGAGGAGACAGCATCCGACCATCGAGCGGAGGGTCGGGGGTGCTGTGTAATATGCCCAGAGAAGGAGAAAATTGCTCTTTTGTTGACCAAGTGGTGGCCGTCTGCCGGGTGGCAGACAGCCGGGTGGAAGCCGAATCCAGCGCTCGTCCCCTCGTCGAGTGTGGATCCGGACAGGCCAAACGATCCCTCCTCCCTGGGCTGCCCGTCTCAGGAACGCTTCGAAACCTGCCGGGGGTTCTTAGTGGCCTGAGGACGAGCTGGCGGTGCCACCTTCCTACGAGTGCTGGACCGTTGGGCGGGTCTGGCTGCAGACCCGGCAGGCTGCGGGGTCTGAGCCACCCTCGTAGGGGGCCTTCCACGGCGGGGAGCAGGCGGAGGCTGCTGCGTCGGCTGAGCTGGGCCGGAACTCGCTGCACGCCGAGGCAGGATGTGCTTGATGGCCTCCGTCTGCTGTTTCACGGTGGAGAACTGCTGGGCAAACTCCTCCACGGTTTCGCCGAAGAGGCCAGCCTGGGAAATGGGAGCGTCGAGAAAGCGAACCTTCTCGGCGTCTCGCATCTCGGCCAGGTTTAACCACAGGTGGCGCTCCTGGACCACCATAGTGGACATCGCCCGCCCCAGAGCTTGCGCAGTAACCTTCGTAGCCCGTAAGGCATAGTCGGTCGCTGAGCGCAGCTCGTGTAACAGCTCTGGGTCGGGAGCACCCTCGTGCAGGTCTTTAAGAACCTTAGCCTGATAGACCTGCAAAATCGCCATAGCGTGGAGGGCGGACGCAGCTTGCCCAGAGGCCGCGTAAGCCTTCGCTACAAGCGCAGACGAAAACTTACAGGCCCTGGACGGGAGTCTCGGGCGGCCCCTCCAGGAGGCGGCGTTTTGCGGGCACAAGTGCATCGCAACCGCTCTCTCCACCTGGGGAACCTCCGAATACCCCCTCGCTGGACCGCCATCGAGGGTGGTGAGGGACGGGGAGTTAGCGTACCGTGAACGAGCCGACAGAGGGGCTTTCCACGATTTCGTCAACTCCTCGTGCACTTCCGGGAAAAACGGGACCGGGGAGGAGCGTGGCTTCGAGTCACGCCCCCTGCCCAGGAACCAGTCATCCAGCCTTGAAGGCTCAGGGCTGGGCGGGGGAACCCACGCAACCCCGATCTCCTTGGCTGCCCGTTGTAGTGCGGCGGCCATTTCGGCGTCTGCCACAGACTGAGATTCAACCGCCGGAGCGGCGAACTCGGTTGTGACGTCAGCCTCTGACGGCTCTCCCTCCGATGCTACGGACGCTGCCTTTTCCTCAGCAGGAGCCCCGAACAAAAGATCCAGCCCATACTGAGACGAGCTTTCAAAATCGTCCGGAGACTCAATCGGTAGACACACAGGGTGAGCGGTTTGCGAGGACGCAACTGGCAAAACTTCGCTCAACACCTGCCGCTCTTCCTCGACGCACATCGCAACGGCCTCGTACCCGGAAGTAGAAGGACCGGAGCGGGAAGCAGATGAGGAGCGCCGCGGCTTCTTCGAAAAGAACGCGGCTCTCGAGCGGAGTGTGCCCAAGGGCATGTCTTCGCAGTGCTGACAACCTCCCTCAGCGAACGCTGCGTCAGCATGCTCACGCCCCAAGCATTGAACACAGCGTTCGTGCCGATCGTTCGGGGAAAGGTAGAATCCGCACCCAGTAGGACACAGACGGAAAGGCATCGTGAAACACACAATCCGTCTGTGGAGCTCTTTTAGAGAAAATTTGCTCTCTGCAGAAGAGAATCTTCTCTTGAAGATCGCCGTCGACGCACCCAGGGGACTCTCACAACACGAGCAGTGTCAGAGAGGGAGAGACCGCTGTCTGTGCCGTAGATCCAACGACGAGAGAGGTGAATGTTGCCGCTTCTCACGCAGAGACGCTGCATTCGGCTCCGAAAAACAGAACGAGTGAGCAGATGCACACGCTGCCCTATTTATACCCGGACGTCCGGGGCGTGGTCAGCTATGCAAATCTGCACACCCAATTTTCATTGGCCTTTCTCAAAACTGTCAGAGGTGTTTGGGCTCTCAAGAGCGACCCCTAGTGTCGTACACTACTCGACACAACTCGGAGTGTACGACAGATAGGGAACTATTGTTGTTTCTACTACTTTATTTAATTGGTGCTTATTGTGTGTTATAATAAAACTTTTCTCAAAATGCGAACAAAAATGTAAGTGTTACCCTCTATGCCACCAAACGTTGAGAAATGTTTGCTGTAATGAAGATATAAGTTCAGAAATCTATTCAGCTGTATTCTCATTTGATTTCAAACTGAGCAACAAAATAAATGTGCACAATACTATCCATCAAATGCTCCATGAGAACGTACTGTAGTTTTTGTAAGCAACCCAATAAACGTGTTTTTCAAGCTGCCACAACACACTCACAGCCCTCGCTGACATGTTTATTGCACGAGGCAGGGGAGCAGCCCCAAAGCTCTTTATGCCACTCAATATATGCTTCACACAAAAACTAGAGAGCTGTTTATAGAGGATGCATGTTATCATAGAGACTATGGCTGTATCTGAAAATCTAGGCAGCTGACTTATCCAGCACTGACTTCTCAGGCAGCGTTTGTGCACGAAGGCACCTCACAAAACTGATTTTGCACGTGCTTCTGAGGCAGCATAACGGTTTAAAGGGGTCATCAGATGCCCATTTTCCACAAGTTAATATGATTCTTTAGGGTCTTAATGAAAAATGAAAAATCTATAATATACTTTGGTTAAAAATGATTAATGGTTGTGTAAAACAACACCCTTTTTACCTTGTCAAAATGAGCTCTGCAAAAATCATCCCATTCTGAGGGATTATTCCTTTAAATGCAGATGAGCTCTGCTTGCCCCGCCCCTCTCTTCTCTCTGTGAAGTGAGGTGCTGCTCTGAGAGATTGTTTACTTTAGCCGCACTTAGCACGTTTAGCCGCGAAACTTGCTAACTAGCTCATTATTAGGAAAGGTGATTGCAGAGATTCATAAAAAACCCCTCATACGCACTTCTTCTGTAGGCGAAGCTGGATCACGAATGATTCACGCGAACATAGACGCATTTATGTAGATCGGGAGGCACGTTCCCTTCACAAAAAATGCAAAAAATCTAAATACTGAGAAAATCGCCTTTAAGTCTGTCCAAATGAACTTCTTAGCAATGCATATTAAGTTTTAATATATTTACAGTAGGAAATTTACTAAATATGTTCATGAAACATAATCTTTACTTAATATCCTAATGATTTTTGGCATAAAAGAAAAATCGATAATTTTGACCCATACATTGTATTGTTGGCTATTGCTAAAAATATACCCATGCTACTTACGACTGGTTTTGTGGTCCAGGGTCACATTTACACCCAGAAAACACCACTAACTGATGCCAACAGTACGTCCCTTGTGAAAATGTAGTGTGCTTAATATGTGCACTTGTACTGTACTTCAAATCTTAAAAGTACATTTAAAATCAACAGCAACAACAACAACAACTGTATTAATATAATATTAATGAAATAGCATAAAAGGACACTCCAGTGTACTTAAATAAAGCACACTTAAATACACTTTTAAAAAGTGCTTTAAATTAATGTCAAAATAAAAGTTTTACGTCAAATTACATTTCAAAACAACGTTTTTACAATCTGTTGTCATGCTTTAAAGAAGTACAATTATTTTGATGTGTTGACTAACATAGTAAAACACATGTAAAGTACTTGATTATATGTTGTCTGATATTATATTTAAAATGTGTAATTACAAATATATTTAAATACATGCCATACAGGTTTGACATTTAATTTGATTTAATTTACCATAAATGCTTTTCAGTATATTCAACAGTACATTTTAACTATATTTCAAAGACAATAGAAATAATAATGAGATTATATACAGTTGAGGTCAAAAGTTTGCATCCCCCTTTCAGAATCATTAAAAATGTGAAATATTTTACTCAAATAAGTAATAAGTATACAAAATGCATGTTATTGTTTAATTAGTACTGACCTGAATAAGATATTTATAAGATATATACACATAAAGATGTTTACATATAGTCCACAAGAGAAAATAATAATTTAATTTATAAATATGACCCCATTCAAAAGTTTTCATATACTTTTTCACTATTTTTGTGTATTTGAACCGTTTCCAACAATGACTGTATGATTACAGTAGGTTCAAACACTCACTGATGCTCCAGAAGGAAAAATTATGGATAAGAACCGAGGGTGAAAACTTTTGAATCGAATGGAGATCTGTACATTTTTCTTATTTTTCCTAAACATCATATTTTTTTAAATTTAGTACTGCCCTACAGAAGCTACAGAAGATACTTACATGTTTCCCCAGAAGACAAAATAAGTTAAATCCACTGTAATCTTCAAATTCAAAAAGTTTTTACTCCCCGGCTCTTAATGCCACACTAAAGTTCATTGCATTTAATATAAATTTAAACTATAATACATGCTCATTTAAATTAATTTAGCAATTAAGAATCTGACAACATTACATTTAGTTCACAGTTAAGTATATTCCTTTAAAGTATTACTTTGGATTAAGTACTCTTTTTACGTATTAGCGTATTAAGTACGCTATTTCATTTTTCCTCAGTGGTTATAGGCTCCACATAACTACAAATCGTCTTGCACATTATTAATTTCTGTTTGTCTATAACGTGATGCATTGTAAATCATTGTAATCTAGCTGAATTTTCCCCCTGTGACACCTACGCTTTATAAGACAATCCACAAGCTCATAAATGAGTCCTCACAACTCTGAGTAACACAGAGACAGCAAAAGGAGAGAGAGTCAAGTCTGTTTTCTCTTATAGATGTGAAAGATTCCCCTAGGAACCATGAAATGTGTTTTTGACTGGAAACTAGAAATACTCAGGCATAATAATACGAATATCACAGAGTGAATCATCAAGCCAATCGATGCGCTGAATTCATTAAGCTTGAGGTGAAAAGAGAAAATGACCTGGAGAGGCAGAGAGATGCTGTCACATGACCTGTGTGTGTGTGTGTGTGTGTGTGTGTTTTCACTATCAAGTGTTATTGAAATCAAATAGGCTGCAGGATGAGGAGAAAAAATAGAACTAAAACTATATGCTGTTATCCACACTGTCTCTCACTTTCAAGATGTTCTGCTCAATGAATCGTTCAGGCCAAAAATTAAAATTCTGTCATTATTTACTCATCCTCATGTCATGTTAAAATATAGCACACAAGTTTGCGAATAAGAAGTACACTTTTAAAAAGAACACTCAAGTACATTTTACATACTTTCAGTGCTGTCAAATGATCAATCACGATTAATCGCATCCAAAATAAAAGTTTTGTTTACATAATATATGTATGTGTACTGTATGTGTATATATGTACTGTATATATATATTAGTACTGACTTCAATAAAATGTTTCACATAATAGTTATGATAAAAATGACCCTGTTCAAAAGTTTACATACACTTGATTCTTGATACTGTGTTGTTACCTGCATGATTTACAGCTGTTTTTTTTTTTTGGTGTGTGTTTTGTTTTGTTTTGTTGTTTTTTTCCCAGCATTTTTGTGTATTTGAACCCTTTCCAACAATGACTGTATGATTTTGAGATCCATCTTTTTACACTGAGGACAACTGAGGGACTCATACGGCAACTATTACAGAAGGTTCAAACACTCACTGATGCTTCAGAAGGAAAAACGATGCATTAAGAGCCGGGGGTGAAAACTTTTGGAATTTGAAGATCAGGGTAATTTTTACTTACTTTGTTGTCTGGGAAACATGTAAATATCTTCTGTAGCTTCTGATGGGCAGTACTAAATGCCAAAACTATGACATTTAGGTAAAATAAGAAAAATGTACACATCTTCATTCTGTTCAAATGTTTTCAACCCCCCACTCTTAATGCATTTTGTTTTCTTCTGGAGTATCAGTGAGTGTTTGAACCTTCTGTAATAGTTGCATATGAGCAGGGTTGCCAACTTTTAAATTCAGCTTGGAGTGAGATTTTTTTTTTGTTTCGGAGTAGGGGGTTGGGTTGGGGGGAGGGGGGTGGCGATCTTGACTTCGTATCTATTTTTATGTATATACCGTACATATAAGGGGATAAAAATGCAGCTGAATGCTTTTTTAGCACCATTTTAAACTTGGTTTAAATTCAGTATTTGCTTCCATTCATTGTGTGTACTTATACAAGTATCGTAAGTTATTAACTTTTTAAATTTCACTTTTTAAAAATATAGTGTTTAAACATTTCTAAATATCTATTCAAATGAAAAACTTAAAAATAAGTAAGCAGGTATGACCTGCAATATTCTAGATACATGTATATTTAGTAAAGAACCATACAGGTACCTAGTGGGTAAACCATGGCATTACAAATGAAAATGATTTTTTTTTTCTGATCACAAAATGACTCTAATTTGCCTCTTTGCATTGGAATTTAAAACCCTTTTCTCTATTTAACCTTAAATACTACACAAATTGTAATATAATTAAAACAAATATAAAATAATATATATATATATATATTAAGTCATTAATGAACCATAATTATTGGACAAATAGTATTTAGTACTAAATGATCTCCTTAAAATATTAAATAAATATTATTGAAGTAAAATATAGAACATTTATTTAACTGAAAAATAGTTAAGCTGTATGGTCACATTATAAGTAAGCAATACCTGAGGGTTAAATACAAGAAAACCATATTAACCCTTACGAAAATTAACCATGATTTTATTATAGTAAAAGTGTACCCATGTTCGGTGCATTGATTACCATTTGTATAACCATAGTTATACTACAAATACCATGGTTAAACTATGGTTAGTGTAGCAAGACCATGGTTAATTTGTGGTTAACATGGTTTAACTATAGTAACCATGGTTTTTTGGTTTCATTTGTAGTAAAAACCATGTTTAATTTTCATAAGGGTTGCCTCTCCATCACTCAAATCAAATTATACTGTAAATGTTATCCATGTAAAAATCAATGCATATTATGCTGTAATGTTTACCAAAAATTGCTTGAAATACCTGTATAGTGAAGCTGTCGTCTCTATCCTACTTAAACACATTCAAATGTACTGTCAACGTTGGTTTGTTTGGAGAGCTTCGTGAATGACGTGACCGTGTGGTGGTGACGCCAGCGGGATCAAAGCTTGTCGCAGCTGTTTTTCAATGGCTCTTGGCATTAACAGAAGCGCTAAATTTTACGATTTACCCCACATTAAGTGCGTCAAAACGGTATTTATCGTTTGAATTTACTATTAAAACTTACAACATTTGAAAGCTGAAACTTTGTTTAAAATCACAAGCAGGGTTGCCAATTTGGCGTGAGATTTACATGGGAAGAGTGAGAGCGTGAGACAGAGCCTGAAAGTTTGTGTCTCACACCAAATGTGTGAGAGTTGGCAACCCTGATATGAGTCCCTCAGTTGTCCTCAGTGTGAAAAGCTGGATCTCAAAATCATACAGTCATTGTTGGAAAGGGTTCGAATACACAAAAATGCTGAAAAACCAAAGAATTTGTGGAAGCTGAAGGATTTTTCTGAGGAACAGCAGGCAGTTTAACTGTTCAAGACAAACAAGGGACTCATGAACAACTAGTCACAGCACACACACATATATTACGTAAACAAAAAAGTTTAATCGTAATTAATCGTTCGACAGCACTACTTTTAAGATTCAAAGTAACACATTGAATATAATTAAGCACACTTCTTTTTTTCAAAAGCGTGGACTACTTTCTTGGTACTTTTTGGAGCTTGACAGCCTCTGGTCACCATTCACATTCATTTGTGTTATATATAAAAAAAAGATATATATGGGTTTGTAACAACATGAAGTTGAGTAAATGAATTATGTGAAGTGAACTCTTTCTCTCTATGTGGTCCTACGTCTGGGTGGGAGTGCGGCTGACAGGGAGCCGAGCGATGATTGGTTTACAGATGTGCACTTCCCTTTTGCTCCCCAAGGTGAGGCAGATTTACGACGGCGGAGTTTGATGGCGGAATTCCGCGCTGTTTAATCTCAGCCACTCCAGGCTGATTAGAAGAAATCTGGATAATGGAAGACACATGACCTCTCGGCTGCTCATTGACGGTGTATGATCGCATTAATGCTCTCAAACGCATGAGGATGCGTCTTTTGAAGACATCTGGAAAGGACGGAATCAGACATGCAAACACATATGTGTTTTAAATCCACACATGTCGTAATTGTAATTTCCCGACACTTCAGCAGCGGCTTCTTCAAAGAGCGTGATTCGCGCGGGCTCGCTCTGCGCTGAACCCTCGGTTAGTGAGACCAGGTGTCATTAACATGTCAGTCACAGTAATAACCTGTCGAGCTTCTCTGATTTTTAATGGCCTGACCTAATGTCAGAGAGAGAGACAGAGAGAGACAGCACAAGGTGTGTGTGTGTGTGTGAGTGTGTGTGTGTGTGTGAAGCCCTGTGCTGTGGAATGTCAGCAGCAGATGCCAAACTCAGCAAGTTCCGGAATGCTCAATTAGTCGCTTTTATAGGCCCCATTAATAAGCATTAATTTTCTCTCCCCAGATATGAGCACAGCCAGTCTGCTCAGGGCCGTTTGGCAGAAACACTGGGCTCTCACACAGACGTACTCTAAATCCTTCAATACCTCCAATAGTTCAAAGGCCACCACAAAACTGCATCACGTCTGTGGAAATGAAGAATGTCATATAGCTGTTAAGAAAAAAAAAACATTGGCTGTTGTTGCTTCTGAAGTTGTGCGGGGTGGTGGGCTCATGATTAAGACTAAGCTGGTAATGCAAACATTGATTTGATCCCAAGTGGTGGTGAACTGTGAACAAGAGAGAACATTTGCTGTTTCGTAGAGTAAGAGAAGCTTGAGTTTATGAGACTTTAGAATGAAAACAACTCTCAAGTCGAGTTTAAACTGTGCTGCTTACAGTTGTTGCTTGCCACAATATGACCCCATGGGTAAACGCGAATTATACTGTCTTTTACGTCAAACTATGCACACCACCATTTGAAAAGTTTGGGGCTGAAATTATTATGTTTTTGAAAAATATGCTCACCAATTAAATATTATGGAATATTATTGCAATTTAAAATAACTGTTTTCTGTTTAAATATGTAATTTAAAATGTAATTTATTTCTGTGATGTCGAAGCTGAATTTTCAGAATCATTACTCCAGTCTTCACTGTCACATGATCATTCGCTCTAGAAAATGCTGGGTTAAAAACAACCCAGCGCTGGGTGAAATATGGACTAAACTAAGCGATTCGGTTGTTTTGACCCAGCAGTTGGGTTAAATGGTTAACCCAACCTTCTGGGTAGTTTTATTTAACTCAACTATTGCTTAAAAAAATACTATATTTCTTGCTTAAAATGAACCTAAAATGAGTTGGAAATTAATATTTATTATTAAGTTCAATAAATGATAATTAAATAATAAACGGTTTTTCAATTGCTTATTAATAAATGTTCACCTTCTGATTATTGCACATGCATCTAGTAATTATGTGTTAATATACAACTTATTTCTAGCCATATAGCAAATTCTAAACAATAGCTGTAATTTTTTTTTTTTTGTAATCTTTACTGTCACTTTTAATCAATTTAATGCTTCCTTGCCAAATAAAAGTGCTATTTTCTTTCAAAAAATTTAATTATTTAAATACTAATATGTGACCCTAGACAAAACCAGTCTTAAGCAGCATGGGTATATTTGTAGCAATAGCCAAAAATAAACTGTATAGGTCAAAATGATCAATTTTTCTTTTATGCCAAAAATCATTAGGATATTAAGTAAAGATTCTGTTCCATGAAGATTTTTTTTTTTTTTTTTTGTAATTTCCTACCATAAATATATCAAAACGTAATTTTTGATTTGTAATATGCATTGCTAAAAACTTAATTTGGACAACTTTAAAGATGATTTTCTCAATATTTAGATTTTTTTGCACCCTCAGATCCCGATTTTCAAATATCTCGGCCAAATATTATCATATTCTAACAAACCATACATCAATGGAAAGCTTATTTATTCAGCAGATTAATTCATTTAAAATTGATTTAAAATGACCCTTATGACTGGTTTTGTGGTCCAGGGTCACATATAATTTTGTAAAATAAAATAAAATATGTAGAAAAAAAGTATGTTAGGTAAGACTTTGGTCATGACTGAATGTGTTGAATGGATATTTTTGTCAGTTTTGACATGTTTTGACAGTTTTTTTTAATAATAATAAAAAATAAAAATAAGTAAAACCTGTTAAATTTAAATTTGAACTCTATTGTCTTTATCTTGTCACATTTTTATACATATATGAAAAATATGTGTGTGTGTGCATTTATGTTTCCAGTTTTTTGTGGGGACACTCCATAGACATAATGTTTTTTTTTTTTTTTACTGTACAAACTATATTTTGTTTCCCCATATCCTAACCCTACTTCTAAAGCTAACCCTCACACAAAACTTTCTGCTATTTTAGATGAATAAAATGTCCCCACAAGGTCAAAATTTACTGGTATTACTATACTTGTGAAGTCATTTAGTCTTCATAATGTAGGGAATGCCAGGTATACACGTGCATGTGTGTGTGTGTGTGTGTAGCTGGGCCCAGTTAATGTGCATGAGTGCTCTAGAAAAAATGCAATTGGCTCTTTCCACTGAAAGGTGGGGCTTCCATTCGAGCTGCCAGATCTGTTCACGACCTGCACCTGGCTTTAGTTTTCGGTCTTATAATCGGTGGCAATCACTATGGAAACATGTCCAATTTGGCCCCACTGGCCCCTTACATCACATCTGACTGCGTCTAGTTTTATGGCTCTGTCTATTCTGGCTGTGTTTAAACCCAACTCCCTTCACATTAATGCAAACAGAATGGAGGTACGGGTGGTCCAGAAAACATCAGTTCAGCGTCACCTCTTTTTAATCTGTCAGACTGTCAGAACCTGCGGCGACCGCGACCTGTCGTGACCTCTGAGCGTGAACACGCCGGACCACACTTTGTTGTTGATGGCTGGAAGGCTCACCTGCGATCGGCCACCAGCCACGAAATCCCTGGTTCTGCGATCCACTAGCCGGTCTGAACACGCACACATGCACGCGAGGTGTGCTCATACTAATTCCAAACAAATGTGGCTGCTCTGGAGTTTGTCAAAGTCACTTTGCAGGCCTTTCATGAGCTCAGGTGAGTGCCCTATAAAGGCTTTTATTTCAAGCTTCAGGACAGATTTACGTACCGAGCAATTAGAAGCAAAAAAAAGGTCAGAAACCACTGGGAGACCAACATGTATAAACCTGTGTTTATAAACCTATGAATGGGTCATTCTATAATTAGGGGTACATTTAGAATTTGACAATGTGAGGACAAAAGTTTTCCTGTTTCCCAAACATGACCTCACATAGCTGCTTTGAAACCTAATCTATATTGTATAGAGTGCTATATAAATAAAGGTGATCTGTAGGAATATATGTGCGTTCACGCCATATCGGAATTCCCGTAATTACGAGATTCCAACTTGTAAAAAGCGTTCACGTGCTCGTAGAACTCATAATTACAATTTGTGAACTCTGAGTCTTCTGAGAGCTACGACTTGTACCACATGGCCGCTGTACCACCTGACCAACGTAGGCTCTGTTTAGGCGTTGATAGTGTTGCTCTAGAAAAGCATAATTCCCGAGTCAAAGGACGTGAACAGCTCCACATGTTGTCATCTCGAAATTACGGTAATTACGATATGGCGTGAACGCACTTATGTGCATAAAATACCATCTATGTTTGCTACTGTCCACCATGTTAACTTTACTGGGTAACACAGTTGACAGGTAACTTAGTTGACATTTTTAGTGTTTTGGGCCTATACTCAACATGGAAGCCTAGAACTACTGAGCATATGGTATGTTTATTTTTATGAACAAAACATAAGTTTAAGTTAAATTGTCTTGTTAAACTTTTTAGCAACAATACTTGTGTAACACTGTTGACAGTCAATTAATCCACTCTTGACACAGGTTTGCTAGAGAGAACATAACTTCTAGTGTTTCATCCATGTGCTTCTAGAGGAAATATCATCATTCTGTGCATCATCAAATTATGCGAGAATGGGACAAACCATTCCTTTTTGACGGGGGGTTCTAGTGGGTAACTTAGTTGACAATGGTTATATCACAATAAACACTTATTTTTGAAGCGCACACCCAAATGTGTGGATAACCTAATCTAACTGAAGGCAAAACTATGAAATTCATTTATATTTGAGGTCATTTTCATGCGGAAATGTAGAGTAGAATGAGCAACTTTACAAAATCGGACAGCTGAATACCAGGGTTGTGTGTGATATGAACATAATTTTTGTACAAAAGATATGGCTTTTTCAACATATAGTAGTGTGATTGGGAAAAATATAATTGTGTACTAGGAAATTAAGCATCAGGGCTTTATATGGATTAAAATATTTCAAAAATACACTTCACGGACATGAGATGTACCCACAATTATAGAATGACCCGAATACACACAGTGAAAAAAAGGAAAAATCTCATTGGTCAAAAGCCAACAAAGTGAAAACTGCAGAAAAGTACTCTGGGGTTCATTTAAGGGATAGTTCATCCAAAAAAAAAAAAAAAAAACATCTGTCATTAATTACTCACCCTCATGTTGTTCCAAACTTGTAAAACCTTTGTTTATCTTGGAAACACAAATTAAGATATTTTTGATGAAATCCAAGAGCTTTCTGACCCTGCATAGACAGCAACACAACTGACCCTTTTAAAGCCCAGAAAGGTAGTAAGGACATGCGTCATGAACCAGCATCGAAGACCGAAGAAAAGACATTGTTGAATAAAGTTGTTTTTGTTTTCTTTACACACAAAAAGTATTCTCATAACTTCATAAAATTAAGGTTGAACCACTGATGTTACATTGACTATTTTAATGATATCTTTACTACCTTTCTGGGCCTTGAACGTGTCAGTTGCGTTGCTGTCTATGCAGGGTCAGAAAGCTCTTGAATTTCATCCAAAATATCTTAGTTTGTGTTCTGAAGATGAACAAAGGTCTTACTGGTTTGAAACGACACGAGAGTGATTAATTAATGACAGAACTTTTCATTTTTGGGTGAACTATCCCTTTAAGTATAATTATATATCATAATATAATAACAAAGTTAAGTATAATCTTTTTCAAGTACTCTTTTTAAAGTATGCCAAAGTGTACTACTTTTTCACCAGGGGTGTGGATAAATACAAGCACATTGATTTTCCAGCATCTTCTGTACCGTTAAAATGGAAAACAGCAAGGTGCAACTTTTTAAATGAGATTCTCGACACAGTAATAATGAATAAATGAAAGCAATCTCGGAGTCCGAAAGAAGTGATTTTTACAATAACGTCTGTATTAGGACTAATGTCTGTATTTGGCAGAAGTGGAGTATAATTAATCAGGTGGTAAATAAGAAGCGTCCACTCCAGCGAAAAAATTAAACACCAATCAAAGTCCATTTCTATCATCATAATTCCTGATTGTCAGCAACACCTTGCCGCACGTAGCATTTAGCCTAGTAACAAATCTCAGATTTTATTGACTGTCTCAATTTGTTGCCTTTCATATTTCATATTTACGGCTCTCCCCGACACAATCCTGTTTTTTAAATAGGTAACCGTGCCATTTCTGATATGTAGCATAATTTATTAGACGTGGAGGTATGAGAGTGCTGGTCTGAGACGCGGTCTAATTGATGGCAGGCGAGTCTGAGGCTGTGCGACTCGTCGCAGAAAATCATCTCCCTCCTCCTCCTGCCTCACTGTATCTATCTGCATTAAAGCACACAAACCTGGGCCGCACTCCCCCTCACATAAGGTGAACCATTAATCCAGGTTTAATTTTCTGAAACAAAAAAATCAAGGATGTAATTAGCTTCCTATAAAAGTGGCGGTCAGATTGGCTCAGTATTTTTAGAGCGGGGAGCCGCGCTATAGACATGCTTTATGTTGGCCGAGAGGGCTGTAAGTTATGGCGTGTCAGGATTCTATGCATTCTAATTGAATGGAGACTGCTTAATGGCTGTGGAAATTCAGCTGCCTGATGCTCTGCTCCCCAGAGGGCCGTTTCGCCGCTAACACTCCACGCCACCATTAAACCTCAAAATGGGCCGATTTCACAGAAAAACAATAATAAAAACAGGATTGTGCTATTCGGGCAACAGCAAATTCAACGCCGCGTTAACACAGATGAGAAAAGCCAGGGAAACGTCCAGAGAAACATGGCGGCTGTCTGGCTACGGACAGTAGTGCTAGTGCTTCACCTAGCTTAGCAGGAATACAACTCAGCAGCACAATGAGGCCAGCACATAATTCATAAGCTATAATGAACTGCAATAAACTGAACGAAGGAATAGCTTGTTTGGTAACACCGTATAGGGAACAATTACTTATTAACATGCCTATTATTAACATATTGGCTGCTTGTTAATACTTATAAAGCACATATTCTGCATGACCATATTCTACATCCCTAATCCTAAACTTAACAACTACCTTACTAACTATTAATAAGCAGCTAATTAGGTGTTTATTGAGGCAAAAGCTAGTTAATGGTTTGTTAATAGCGAGAACTGCACCTTAAAATAAAATGTGCACTAACAAAAAGTACCTGAAAAAAGTATATTACCTGGTATTTGTCATGGTAATTCCATGTTATTCTGTGAAATAATATGGAATACCATGCATATACCATGGTATATCAATATGGTAATCATTCAGTGCTTTTCTATATATTAAACTATCACCTTTTTGTAAGTGGAGTTTTGTAAAAAGACTGAACTGGTTTGATTTGTGCAAGGCCTAAATATGAATGAACAATTGACATAGTTGCTATTTCAAAATCCAGTTGTGAACTAAATGCATCATCAAACTTATCCATACTCAAATGTAATATATGTACATATATTAAATTTGCATATATGAAATATATTGTCATATGAAGTAAAAACATGAAACTTATTAGAAATCGCAACAAATTTATATATTGACATACAGTATATTTTGCAAAATATATGTTTGTGTATGTACAATACTGTATGTTAAACGTAATTATTTTTACACATATATGTGACCCTGGATCCCAAAACCAGCCTTAAATGGCACGGGTATATTTGTAGCAATAGCCAACAATACATTGTATGGGTCAAAATTATGCTAAAATCATTAGGATATTAATTAAAGATCATGTTCCATGATATTTTATACATTTCCTACTGTAAATATGTCAAAACTTAATTTTTGTTTAGTAATATGCATTGCTAAGAAGTTAATTTGGACAACTTTAAAGGCGATTTGATCAATCTTTAGATTTTTTTTTGCACCCTCAGATCCTAGATTTTCAAATAGTTGTATTTCGGCCAAATATTGTTCTATAACAAATCATATAAACAGAAAACATTTATTTCAGTTTTAAAAAAATGACCCTTATGACTGGTTTTGTGGTCCAGGGTCACATGTAGTGTAATAAATGTGTATACAAATGACAAATATATGCATAGCATCTATCTATCTATCTATCTATCTATCTATCTGTCTATCTATCTGTCGTCCAATTTAAATATTAACAATCTGAGATTTAGGTTTAGTGTAAACACCATTTCAAAAAACAAACGAAACTCAGATTTTTTTTTAACGATATGAAACGTTGAGTCTATTTTAAATAAATTCACTGACTGTCAATGTTTGTTCTTAAAGCATAACTTATTATTTCTATTGAGTTATGCTGCCCAGCTGCCTGATTATGCTAGTTTATATTTGATTCTACGGTTTCTTGACTTAAACCCTTCCACTGCTTCAGTGACTTCACGCAGCAGAGATGGTTTTACCATAACCTAATTTTCAGTTTAAATGCCATGCCGACACTGGCGTCCTTTAAAAGGATATACTTCTTCTCGTCAAGCATAAATACATTTCCACTCTCAAATTGAATTTTTTCCTTAAATTGCATTCACCCTTATTAAACTTGTACACGTGTCTGTGTATTTTTGCATGTGCACCAGAGTGAGTCAGTGTGTGTGTGTGTGTGTGTGTGTATGTGTGTAGAGGCGCCACGCTGAGAATGAAGCAGATGGCAGCATACAGCTCTCATGTGACTACAAAACTGTTTTCCATTGATACCACTAAGGGGGGAATCGAGGGGTTTCTTCTCTCGTTCACTGTAAATCTCTTCCGTACAGCCAGCGGTTTCACACTGCTTGGTTTTATTTCAGACGGACAGCCGTAGTGAAAAGAGAGAGCGAGAGAGAGCATTTATGACACAGTTTCTCTGTCACTGGCTGTGATAAGCAAAGCTAACATGCTCTAATTCCTGTAGATAGAATGACATTTTTTCAATTTGGGCTCAGAAACTGCCTCCATGATGAACGGCTGAGCGCCTCATTTCCTTAAACCATTTCTTCTTAACCTCTCCTGACAGTTTAGATATTGCCTACCTGGTAATTTGCTCGACAATAATTGTTGGGGAGAGATTTCCCCTCTACCTTTAACTGGCATCCTCACCTCCCTCTGTAGGTGACAAAATGCAATTACAGAACCGCGGATCCCCGGCGTGACCGGCCGAGCGGCGGCGCCGAAGAGTCCCGCTGCCATTAATGGAAAAACGCCTGCGTCGCGCCCACACGATTCCCCACAAATAAAAGTTTAATTAAAAGATCTGACGGCATTTTATTGATTAACGGTGATTAAAGCGAGTTTTTTTCCGTAGATGGAGGTTTCGTCCCCCCTTGGATTTGCCTAATTGTCAGCGGTCTGTTTATTGATAAGGCTCGTGGATGAATACAGATGCGAGCGCATGCTGATGGAGAGATCATTTTGCGCGCAGCACCGGGCTAGAGCGGGACCAGCTGTTGCCGCTCGCCCCCGCTGGGACCGCGCGTTTCACAGCCACCCCGGGCGCGCACACTGCGGCGCGCACCACGCTTAATGCGCACGCTAACATTTCCACAACCTCCCTTAACAACAGTATGAGTTTTACAACCCGTGGTGGAGCGCACGGGCTCTTAGTCTCACACTTAAAACGTTAATCATCAGTCTAATTGCCGCAACTCTACTAATTTGGGTTGTAATCCTTCAGCGATTATATGTTATGCTCAATATCAGGTTTGTTCATTAATTAACAGGATTATTAACCTTTGCATAGTGCCCGTTTGGGATTTGGCCCTGTAATGTTGCTGCTGAAGTGCTGCAAACACCACGAAAATGAGAAGAAAACAAGTAATTTACTCATAATCAGTGGCGCGGTGGTGGTGAGCCGCTACATGGCCTCTCCGCAGGCTGATGATCCTGTGGAACGGTACAAATAACTGACATAGACTGGCCCGAGCTAAATTAGAATTCATAGTGGGCTGACATCTCGTTACAACGGCCTCTGCAGGCAATCGGCGGACGGGGGGAGGGCAAAATGATGCCTGTACAAGGCTACCAAACATGAGGGATGCGTGAGAGAGAGAGAGAGGGAGGGAGGGAAGGAGAGAGAGAGGTGGTATGTCAATGACAAAGCAGTAATTAGAACACGGCCCAATCAAATCTTTGAAACAAGGACATGTGACCTCTGACCCCGGGTCAAAGGCTGCTGGAGGTAAAGGCCTGATGAGTAATCGCACGGGATGTTTGGGAGGTGTTGGTGGGAGCGAGGGTTTGTCGGGAGGGTGTATTGATTATGCTGTGTGGTGCTGTAATATTTTTAAGTTTGGAAGAGAGGAGGCTATGGTTACTTGCCTGTTCACACTCGGCCTCTCATCTTGCTGCTATGATTTAATGCAACAGGATTAAATCACATCATGTTACTGAAGATGATCTTAAATAGCAAATGATAAAATACCATATAATCATTGTATTGTATCCATGAGCTATTTTCTATGAATGTGTGAGATTTCCGATTCACAGCTAAAAGAATAGCAAGACTTTGCACTATAAACTAGTGTGTTTATAATTACGACAATATATTAAAATAATATGATAAGAAATGCCAGTTGCAATATAGAGCAGCATAACAAGCTGTTTTGTACAGCTAAAAATAACTGGAATTTTTAGCTGGAAGTTAACGTGCACATTTAAGTTACAAATGGACACACACACTCTAAAGTAAAAGGCAAAATAGAAAAAGCTTAGCAGCTTTTAAAATTGAGGCCAAACGCTTCAAATTTCTTATGTTGTTTATGTCAAGGATAATGCGTCCAATGAAAATCTATGGTGTACATACAGATGCCAAACACTGATATACTGTGCAACATCCTACATGAATGAAGCTACTATGACAAAATATAGATTGTATTAAATACATGATTTTGCATGGCTTATGTTGAATTACTGGTGAATTATTGGCAGCAAAAATTATAATGAAGTATAATAAAGTATTTAATTTAAAAAAAGTTCCAGAAGGGAGTTTTCGCAGTAAGGCTTTGTTTACACTAATGCGTTTTTTTGTTTTAAAACGCATAACTTTTGCTGCGGTTATGCATTTCGTTTTTACTTTGACAACCTTGAAAACGGAGACTTTTGTAAACACTGCAAAACTTGTTTTTGTTTGAAAACTCCAGGGTTGCATTTAAGTCCCCCGTTTACACTAGTGCGTTTCATTTTAAAACGAAAACAGTCCTCATCTACACTTCTGTTTTCACTGCGTTTCAGAAATGATTTCCGTCTACACTACACAACAGAAAGTGCGTGTCACAAGACCATTCAGGCTACATACATCATCAACAATGTCTTATTTAAGAGAAGTCACCGTATTTATATTTTTTTACTTTGCAGCTTAACGTTAATTTTCTTCAATGAGCCTCCTAAATGAGACGCAACAAATTATTAAAGTTATTAATAATAAAATGATTTTTTACAGGGTCGCCAATAATATCACCACGTTCTCACTCCCAACTCGTCACATATTGACGCTTGGTCAGGACCCCTTGGCGTCACTTTTTGACGTGCAGTGTACCCCTTTAGTGTTATTTTTCGATGCACAGTGTCCTCCATTGTTTTCAATTGTTTGTCTTAATTTAATGGTTTGCATGCATTTGTAAATATAGTAATTATTTTATATAAATGCATACTTTAATTGGAGCACCTAACCCCACCCTTACCCTAAACCTACCCTCTTCTGAACAATATAAAACACGCAACAGGCAAATATAAGTACAGTCACAGGTATTTTTGCAAAAACCAACCGTAAACAAGCAGTATAAAAGCATTTCAAACAAGTGTTGCACTTCGAGTCTTCTGAAGCCATACAATATCTTTATGCGAATAAGAAGGTTTTAATCACTGAAAATGATCCCGCTCCGTTAACGAGCTCATATCTCATTCAAAAAGATACTCCCGAACGTTAGCATGATGCAGTCAGTCACAAGACACCCAAGAGGCACTAGCATTTCACAACCAAGGCTTGCTTATTCTGGCAGCATTTTTTGAATTCGCGCTCAGACAGACTGCAACAGCACACAGGATGGCAGAACCCTTGGAATATTAATACTTTTTGAATAAATTATAAATATAGTTGTGTCTGCCTGTTATATCTTGTGTTTTGTTGACAAATGGTTAGGTTTAGGGGCAGAGGTTGGGTTAAATGTGTAAATAGTGTAATATAAATGAAACTGTTTTGACTGTTTGCATTGAAAAAAAATCACACCCCAACATATATGCAATAATAGCAATATTATTACCTAATATATAATTTAATCATGACGATAAAATTCCCAGTGCCTTTTGCCTCAGCACATTGACGCCAAGGGTTTCTTATGTAAAGTACTGGAGGACCCTGCATTTTGAAAAATTATGCTAAATGGGTACCCTGAGCGTCAAGAAGTGACGCCAAAGGGGTCCTGACCAAGCGTCAATATGTGACGAGTTAGGAGTGAGAATGTGTTGATAATACAAAGAGTCTGCAGTGTTTTCGAAAGTCTCCTTTATAAGTATTGAAAACGCTGGAGTAAATGACAAGCGTAACCGCAGCAAAGATTATGCATTTTAAAACAAAAATGCACTAGTGTAAATGTAGCCTTAGTGTAAATGGACCAAAATGGAGACTTTAGAAAATGGTGGGGCTGCCATTCGTTCTGCATATTCTTTGGAAACAATAACATCATTCTCAGGCCCTCTTTACACTAGTGATGGTACTCAACGGATTGAAGGTTAAAAATGCAGTTTCATTGTAGCTTTAAAGGGTTCTAAATGATCCCAGCCAAGGAATAAGGGTCTTATCTAGTGAAAAAATATGTAGTTTTCTTAAAAAAAAAATAGATTTATACACTTTTACTCATCTTGTCTAGCTCTGCGCTCATACTCTGCACTCCTGTTCAAGAAAAATGTCCTGCATCGCTGTTTTACCTTTTTTGTTTGTAAAGAGTGTTTGACCCTCCTTGCACATTGACTTTGTAAACACTGGGTCGGTACTTCTGCAGTGATGTAGGATGATTTTGAAATTGGAGGAGAAAATGTATTGTATCTGTACTGAACCGGAGTGCACAGAGTATGCATGTGCATTGCAGAGCTAGAAAATATATGAGCATTTGTGGTTAAAAAAAATGTATATATTTTTTTATTTTTTAAAGAAAATGACCAATCGTTTCGCAAGATAAAACCCTTTTTCGTTTAGAGCCCTTTGAAGCTGCATTGAAACTGCATTTTTAACTTTCAATCCATTGAGCACCACAGAAGTTCACTATATGGAGAAAAATCCTGAAACTTTTCCTCAAAAAACGTAATTTCTTTGCGACTGAAGAAAGAAAGACATGAACATCTTGGATGTCATGGGGGTGAGTAGTCCTTTAAAAACGAAAATGCACAAGTGTGAACAGGGCCTAATCGATTTTCAGTAATCAGTTCCTTAAAAAAAACTTTTTTTTTTTTGTAGTGTGTAAAATATTTTTATAATCTAAAAAATCCTTTTCTACTATAAAGAACCTTTTGTGGGATAAAAAGATTCTATAGATGTTATGGGTTCTTCGTTAAAATTATCAATGTCAATAAAGAACCTTACTTTTCAGACTGTAGGCATCATAGGTTTCAGAGCTAGTCATAGCACAGAGTCTGCTCTATTGAGGGTCTCAAATTATATTTTATTAGGTGCTGATTCTGGTAGTCCCATTGTTCTTTTACTGTTAGATCTCAGTGCTGCTTTCGACGCGGTCGATCATGACATTCTCACTGATCATCTTAAAGACCAGGTCAGTATCCAGGGTCTAGCCTTGGACTGGTTTTCCACTTATCTTGACGGTAGAACCATTTCAGTTGGTTTTGGGAACTGTTCAGCTTCCGTTGCGCCACTAATGCATGTGTGGTGTTCCTCAGGGCTCTATTTTGGGACCTGTTTTGTTTCCCTTTATTTGCACCCATCATTTTAGAGGATGTTAAAAACATAATTATTTTCTTTTGCTTTTAATAATGGGTTGTAAATTGTATGTATTGTTGATTGCATGTTTTTGTTTACTTTTGTTACTCTCATGCACAGCACTTTTGTGGCTTGTTAAAAGTGCTCTAGAAATAAAAATTAGTTGAGTAGAATTACACTTGCCTACATTGAAAATGGTTACAAAGAAAAACTGGTCATCACACACTACCAGATTTTAAAGTTGTGTTGATCACAACAAACTCTGACAAATGCATGTTACTTGGAAACACATGACAAATGGAAGCAATATGTGTTCTAAAGTTGGTTCCGAATATTAAACTTTATATTTTCGGACTGTATGGAATCTGCAGAATGGATCTGACTTTTGGCAACTATCATTGACTCCTCCAGCTAACTCTTACTGCAAACTGGGGCAAGATGTAAAGTTTATTATCCTTCTAATATGGCTTCTATAGGGCATCCAGGGTGATTGCTAGCAGGTTACTCACTAGCCTAAGTTAAACATGCTCATCTCCAAATGTCTGTGATATTCTGATGTCTTCGCTACCCACTATCCAATCTGAAATCCCAACTTTCCAAATGTATTTATTTTACACACACAGATGGTCCAATCAGCTGTAACTTAGCAACATCAATTAATTGTGTGTGTATTGGTGGGTAGGGTGTGATGTGCTCTGGATAGATAGACAGATGTTATGATGGCGGCACTGCAGGGCTGCAGCAGTCTGTTTTCATTTCACAAAATAAAGATCCCTCAAAATCACTTTGACTCACTTCCAGCTTCAATTATAGGCTGTTAATTCCTCACCAAATGTAAAGTTGGAGCCTGATCTCAGATCTGTGAGCAATCCTCTCACTGCAAAACCCAACACTACCTTTACAAGAACTTTTCAGACCATCATAGTTTCATGTTTAATAACTTTACAGCGCCAGAGGCACAAATTCCATATTTTGTTTTGAGCCCTTATGAAAAGGAACTTTAGAATACTTTTAGTAAGAGTACTGATTATGGAAATATACTTTTAAAGAATAAACGGTAACACTTTGCAATAAGGTTCATTAGTTAACTACATTAGTAAACATTAACTACGAATGAACAATACTTCTACAGCATTTATTAGTTAATGTTAATTAATTAGTTGTGTTTGTTAACATTAGCTAATGTACATGAACAACCAATGAACGACTGCAATTTTATTAACTAACATTAACAAAGATTAATCATTTGCGTGATCAATATATTGTTCATTGTTCTTCCATGTTAGTTAATACATTTAGTAATGTTAACAAATGACACCTTATTGTAAAGTGTTACTGAATAAACTTTGCAAGAATGTAAGTGTGAACTGAATGTAAGAATTTCAGAAACTTATTTGCATGTTATTTACAATTACAAGAAAATGTATTATATGAATTTATATTAAGTGCAATTAGTTGAACTTAAGAGTTACTTTTTGACCCACGTAGGACTTAAGTACATCTTCATATGTCATTTAATATTTCTGTTGTCTTTGAAATATGGTTAGAGTGCTGCTGAATGTACAGACAAGCATTTATGATCAACTAAATTATACTTTAATGTCATTTCTATTGAAACATGTATGTCATGTATTTAAATGAGGGAGGTCAAACGATTAATCGCGATTAATCGCATACAAAATAAAAGTTTGAGTTTGCCTAATATATGTGTGTGTATATGTATATATAAATACAAACACATTCATGTATATATTTAAGAAATATTTACAAGTATATGTATTTATTATAATTTTTTTTATCTAATTTATATTATTTAAAAATAAATAAAATAATTTAAAATATAATAAAACATTTTGTACATAAATAACACGTCTCTTAAATATATACATTAATTTGTGTGTATTTATATATACACAATAATTACACGCACATATATTAGGAAAACTCATGAAAAACCATTTGACGGCCCTAATTTAAATATATTTTAATTACACATTTGTAATGAAGTTGCACTTTAAAATTATACAGTTAATATTAATCTTAAATGCAATATTGCATAACACTACAGTTCACATTTATATAGTTATTCTTATATAAAAATATATAAAGTACTTTACATTCACTTCAAATATGTCAACGCATCAAAATAAGTGTACTTTTTTAAAGCATGACAAAATATAAATGTAAAAAATGATGTAAAATGTACTTTAAAGTAAAACTTTTAATTTGACATTATTACAAAGTGCACTTTTACAAAGTGTACTTGAATGTAAGTTATTTAAAAAAAAAAAAAAATAAATAATAATAATTACCAAAAATGTAACAATTATGCATGTTGTTATATAATTAGTTAATGATTATTGCTACAAACAAAGGTTTAGACTGCATTTAGAAGGTTGCAAAGCTCATTAAGTTAAATAAGATATCAATCATTTCGTTTGACCTCTTAAAGTTGACCAGAGAGTATCTGACCATTTGTTTGGTCATTTTAAAGAGTTTCAGACCCAATTTTGTACTCCAGTTGTGAATGTGCCTTGTGTAGGACACTGAGGACACCTGCTGCAATTCCACAACACGCAAAGCTGAAGACAGCAGCAAAGTGAGGAAAAAGTGAAATCAGACAGAATTACAAAGAAAGAGAAAGAGAGAAAGAGATAAGGTTAAAAATAGTTAGCGTCTGGCACAGTATGATTGAGCTTCCGGGGCTCTGAAAATTCACTCTAATTATTCAACGGTATCCCTCTGTCATCCTGGCCTCTGCATTCCTGCTCTGGCAAATCCGAGTCACTCCCACTATTATACATAATTCGGCTGCTTAATTGGCACGGATCGAGCAGAAAGTGGGCTGTGGAAAATCCTCTGAGACTCGCGGGGCCACATCTGAGTGGCTCCATCAGCGCGGCAGTCCCTGAGGTGAGAGAAGTCAGCAAATATTTCATCTGCCGGACTATCAAAGTGCTTCACCTCTGGAGCCTGATTCACTCTTCCACCGCGCGTGCCCGCGGATGCGAGCCTACGTGGTGACAGCATTATTTATAGCTGGAGAGGGAAGATGACGGATGTTAATGCCAGTGAGATTATGCGCTCGCTGCCATAACGATATGTTGGACTTGAGCGGAGGGGTTAACTAAACTAGTCATTTAAGTTATAAGTGGGCCACTGGCATGTAGGAAAGCAGCCTTCAGCCGTTCCTCGCTGCGATACAGAGGCCAAAGAAACGTGAGACAAACTGTTTGTGTAACATATTAAAATAGATTCTAATGGCAGTCCCCAAAGACGCATACGTCTTTTCTCAGATCTAGGGCTGTGAAAAGGTGCCAGGGAGCGAGTTTATTGCTAACCTTGGGCTCGTGAAGAGAGTCATTAAACAAAGGAAAAGTGTAACCTTGACCAGAGACTGAGGCTGCTATATATCTACGCCCTCAGGCGCGCTTTACCTAAAAACAGGATACGTTACCGGAGCTTTGTAGAGAAGATGAGTCCTCGCGCAGCTTCGCGATGTCATGATTACATTCCGTTCCGCGGGAAAGGTCAGCCGGTATCATGGCAACCGCTGAAGAGGTTCACGCTGTGCCAATACAGACTGCGGCCACGATAAGAATCAATTCTTGACACTTCACCTCTGCGAAAGGGTTCACCGTCCCAAGATGTTAAAATTTACTGCTGTGTCACGGGCCTCTGGTGGAATGGGCGTCGAGCGAAAGTTTTAGCGGGAGAACTTGGCGCGCATGGATTTAACTGCTTTGCTGCGGGACGGAGTTTATCACACACACACATACAAACACAAATATTGTCTGAGTAGGATTTGTGGTCTAAGCGAGGCATTGTCATCTGAGTTTATAATGCTTGAAGCTGTAATTAGTGTACAGAACATCTGCCCACTAGCATAAGTGTTTTAGTGTTTTTTTTAGTCGGCATATGGAATTATGTGCCATACGTTTCTGTCAGATGCTGAGCGAACACCTTACATGGCCTGCTTGTCGTTAATTATTATTAATGGTTACACTTCTACCTTTTTATTTTAAAGACAGTATAGCATTGTGTAGAATAATGTCAATCATAAAAGCACAAACATGATTTTAGAGCTGTGGTGGAGAGGAAATTTTTAAGTGATAATGTAAATTTCCTTTCGTCACACAAAGCAATATGACTTCAGGGAACTGCAATACGCCACAAAAAAGTCATATTATGTTTTTTTGGGGGGTTATTTATTTATTTTTTATTGGCCAGTGCTTTGTTTTTGTAAAAGAGCAGTTTACGTATGTTACCCTGGATCACAAAACCAGTCTTAAAGTGCTCCTATTAGGCCATTTTTAAGGTTGCTAATATTGTTTTATGAGACTCCTAAAACACGTTTACATGTATGCAAGGTCAAAAGACACTTTAGTTGTCCCCAAAAATAGATTCAATTTGACCTCATTTCTAAATGATTCGTAAACGACTCGTGCGAAGCAGTTCGAAGAATCAGTCTCTCTAAAGCCCTCCTTTCCGTGAGCACTCACTGCTGTGATTGGTCAGATGGCGCAGTCCTTTATGATTGGTCTACCGCGTACAGCGCGTGTCGGAAAACAAAACGCCCATTGCCATAACTGAATGACAGCCCTGGAGTCTTGTCAATACATAGAAAAAGATGGCATCAATTTTACCTTACCAATTTGAGCCGGAGTCTGACGATTAAACGGCTGAAGTGGCTGATCAACAAGTTAGCACGGACTACCGTGGAAAGTGCTCGCAATTTGCTTATATATGCAAACCTCTATGTTGTAAACTTCAACATTGTATAATGCATTTAGGTGGCTTTCACACCGAATGTGGAAAGCACTGTGCAAAAGTTCAACTCTTTTGAACTTTGAGTGTGGCGTGCATGCCTTGCGCACCAGTGGTGTGCTCCGCTGCGCATGCACTTTGGTCGATGCAGAAACAAGCCATCCTCACGCGGCTCAAACATTTGAAATGAATGGGTTTCATAGTGCAGCGCTTTCCACATTCGGTGTGAAAGCTGCTTCATGCACCATCCTTTATCATTACTCCAACTAATGAGACAGACAGTCAAGCTGCATCAATCACAAATTTTTAGACTACAGTGGGTCCACAGCTGAACAACAGAACTACAGAAGCATGATTTAGCCGGTTAGCAAGACATGTGCAGGGTTGTTACACAACATAACATACACAAATTCGTATTATGAACGATCGCTAGAAAATACAATCTTTGTAGATTCATCTTTTGGAAGTGAATATAAAATAAATTTACTCTCACAGCGTAGGATACAGCATCTCCTCGACATGACGTAACCACATGGAAATTTTACTGTGTTTGTGGGCGGGCAAGTTGTTCACGACGTAGAACGTGGGCGGACATTATGCAAATGTGTTTCTTTGTGACGTATAGCCGTTGAATTCCTGATGACTCGTTCAGATGATTGTGAGCCGACTCTTTTTTTTTGATAAACAAATAACTTTGTTTATCATGCACTGTCGGCTTCACAAGTTTGCAGATAGTTTATGTTCACATACAGCTACATGACACACTGCATTAAAGGTCATATTTGAAAAGGCATAATAGGAACACTTTAAGTAGCACGGGTATATTTGTAGCAATAGCTAAAAATACATTATGGGTCAAAATGATCAAATTTTCTTTTATGCCAAAAATCATTAGGATTTCAAGTAAAGATCATGTTCCATGAAGATATTTTGTAAATTTTCTACTGTAAATACAGAAAAAATATATATTTTTGATTAGTAACATGCATTGCTAAGAACTACTACAACTGATTTTCTCAATTATTTAGTTTTTTTTGCAACCTCAGATTCCAGATTTTCAAATAGTTGTATCTCAGCCAAATATTGCCATATCATAACAAACCATACACCAATGGAAAGCTTATTCAGCTTTCAGATGTATAAATGTAAAAAAAAATGACCCTTACAGCTGGTTTTGTGGTACAGGGTCACATATTTGTATTTTATGTAATAAATACAGCATATAGTTGGTTGGGTGAACTAAAGGTCATTTACACCATGGACAATAGCTATATTAAAGTGACAGATGACCAAACTGTAGTGCTTTTAAAGGGATAGTTTACCCTATATAAAACTGTGTCATCATTTACTTACCCTCAAGTTGTTCCAAACATATATTTATTTATTTATTTATAAGATGTTTTAAAGAATGTTGGTAACCAAACAGTCAATGGTCCCCAATGACTCCATATGCACCTGTTTGGTTACCAACATTCTTCAAAACCTTTGTGTTCAGTAGAAGAAAGAAACTCATATAGGTACGTGTGACGTCACATAGCCAAGAAGCTGAGAATGGCTTGATTTAAAAAAAGGGGGATATTAGGCATTAAATAAAAAACACTGGGTGGATTTTTATCATTATAGGTTGGTTGTGTACACACACTGCCAACACACATTTATGTTCAAACACCATATAAAAGTAAATTTTGCATCCGATAACCCCTTTAATACAGTTATCATTATTGTTATCAGTGTGAACAGGCTGTTTTCAGAGTGATCAGCAGAAAGAAAATTATGAAAGCGATAGGCTATAACAGCAGGTCTTTTCTTTAAAAGCCTAATATCTGCCATATGAGCAGTTTTTCTCTGTCTATATCTTTTAGGAAGCCTGAGAGTGTTTGACAATAAGCCAGAGGAACACGTGTAAGCAGTCTTCAGCTGTGTTGGTTTGGAGAGAGCCATACAGCAGTGCTGTCTACTAAACACCGGGCTGCTGCTAATCATGTGACCACAGGTACACTAAACCCATCAAATCACTAGATCAAAGAGGGATTATGGGTAAACCACAGACATGAGAGTTGGCTACTTCTACACAACACTTTCATGAAAACACATACAAACCCTACACACACACTACTGACGAAAAGACTGAAAGTTTGAGGTCAGTAAGATTTAGATTGTACTGTGGTCATACATTTTTTTGATTCCACTGTATTAGTGTACATAATACAAATTTTAAATAAATTAAGAATTTAATTATTAATCATATTACTAAGTAATTATTCACAATGTATTCATTATACATCAAACATTCTCAAAATGCCTACATTTACACACATATCTCACAAGCACAAACAAACACAGTCACACCCCCATTACTAATAGGAACCTACACTCTTAAAAAATAAAGATGCTTTAAAAGGTTCTTCGCAGCGATGCCATAGAAGAATCATTTTTGGTTCCACAAAGAACCATTCAGTCAAAGATTCTTTAAAGAACCATCTCTTTCTTACCTTTTTATAATCTGAAGAACCTTCTTTCACCACAAAGAACCTTTTGTGAAACAGAAAGGTTCTTCAGATGTTGAAGGTTCTTTATGGAACCATTTAGACAAAAAATTTCTTCTTGCATCGTGAAGCACCGTTATTTTTAAGAGTGTAGTCTACCTACCACAGACAGACAAATAAATAAGAAAGTGGAAAAGGAAAGATAACATTGTGGATACTCACACACAAATAAAGACTGTTTTAAAGCTCACAAGAGGATGTGGATGAGAACATAAGGAAAAAGAGAAATAAAAGTGAATGAATAGGACAGTAGAGATTAGAGGATCTTTATGAATGAGAGCATTTGTTTCCTTGCGACATGAATGAAATCTGAAAATACAAAAATCTGTCAGTTTCCGTCCCATGTCTGGACTAATTCACCTCAAAACAGGAAATGCCTGTCCGAGACAATATGCCAAATTACTGTGTTTATACCCCTCTTCCTGCTGTTAAACACGTTTTGTGTGTATGTGTGTGTGAATTTTCACAGTGTTTTTAGGAGAAACAGGATCTAAAAGCATTAGTAACACTGCACAAAATAACTGAGTTTCCTGTGTCACTGCCTCTGTACCAAATGTCTGAATTTAAACAAAAACTTTCTCACACACACCCAGTTAAGAACATCCCAGCCTATGAGTAGACAGGACATTATGTGTGGACTTAAAAATATGTAGTGGTGCACAAGTTTTTACACATTGAAGTTTTACACCAAAAGAATAATTTTAAACAGATCTGAAATTATCTAGAAAATAGAAAATAATCTAGAAGATACAGAAAAGGCTTGTATCTGGATTGCTTGCAAGGTTAGTGTATCAGAGTTTTGTTTGAAGCACTTAGTAGCAAAACAAAACAAAAAAAAAAACAACTAGATATCTACAAGCAGAAATGTATATTTTAATGAAGAATAATCATTACTTAATACTTCTGGACAAACAAACTATTACTGTTCTGTTTTCTGTATAACCATTCAGTTGTACAATATTTTGTTCAGTAGTTTATTATTAATCTAAAAGCTTCTAAATAACACATAAAAACAAAACTAACTTCACATGTTTTTTGTTTTTTTTATTGTTCTTTTTTATTGTTTGTTTGCTCTCTGTAAAGCACTTTGAGCTACATACAAATGTATGAAAAGTGCTATATAAATAAAGTTTATTATTATTATTATTTATGTGGCACAGATGGCCTCTTTCAAAGTAGTATAGCATGTGGTGTTTTACTCTACATAAGGATGGTTCTTATTATGGTGTCTGCCATATTGAGATCACATGACCAGTAGAATGTTACTATTCTGCTATTCTAATGTTACTGTTAATGTTATGCCTTTGTGAACCAGGAATGGCACTGGAAACTGAAACTGCTATTGTTTGATGCTGCAAAACCACCATTGTGACCAGTGAAACATATAAGGACTGTCTCAGTATCCACACTTGCAACTTAAGAGTGTGTGCACATGACAGAAAGTTTTTAAATATATATTTTTAAATAAATAAATAAATACATTTTAATTCAGAAAGTCATATACATCTAGGATTACTTGGGTGAGTGAATCATGGGGTAATGTTCATTTTTGGGTAAACGTTCCCTTTAATTAGAAGCACCAAAATGACTAAATTATGTTATTCGTTACATAGGAACTACTGAAAAACATTTAATAAAGAAGAAGAATTTAAGATAATTTACTCACCCTCTTATCATCCAAGATGTTCATGTCTTTCTTTCTTCAGTCGTAAAGAAATTATATTTTTTGAGAAAAACATTTCAGGATTTCTCTCCATATAGTGGACTTCTATGGTGCCCACGAGTGTGAACTTCCAAAATACAGCTTCAAAGAGCTTTAAACAATCCCAGTCGAGGAAGAAGGGTCTTAACTAGCGAAATGATGGTTATTTTCTAAAAAAAAAAAAGACAATTTAAATACTTTTTAACCTCAAATGCTAATCTTGTCTAGCTCTGTGTGTGCTCTGTGAAACTCCCATCTCATTTTCTCCTTTAACTTCAAAACTGTACTACATCACTGTTTTACTGTTTTTTATAAAGGGTGTTTGATCTTCTTTGCACATTCACTGTAAACACTGGGTTGGTACTTCTGTAGCAATATAGGATGATTCTGAAGTTGGAGGAAAAAATGAGATGGGAGTTTTTCGACATACCCTAACTGTATCAAACCAGAATACACAGAGTTTAATAACCAAATGTTTCACTAGATAAGACACTTTTTCCTCAGCTGGGATCATTTAGAGCCCTTTGAAGCCACGTTTAAACTACATTTTGGAAGTTCAAACCTGTGCGCACACCTGTGTGTTTATTTTAAAGTGCAAAGAGTTGAAAATGTGTAAATAAAGCTCAAATATGCATACAAGAAAGAAAGAAAGAAAGAAAGAAACAAACAAACAAACAAAGTCTGGCTAAGGTCAGGAAATGTCATGTAAAGACTGGAAGTGGTCACGTGTAAAAACTGGAAGTGGGACAGGCCCATAAACATACTTGAATGTTCTGAACATCTCAGTTATACAAGCATGCCATTTAGCATTCATAGGTTGCCAAACAGGAAATCATTACAAAAGTTCTCATAAAAGTGTTGTTGTACTGTCAGAATGTCTGTGGTCTTTCACAATGTTGTTAGTGAGCATTAATGCTTATCATCTGTTTGAACTGAAACATTTAACTACCTAACGTTGTGCTGTATTTCAAAGAATGTTTAAAGAAGCCAAGTGTGCTTTGGCATTCAGGTGGAGAGCAGACAGTTACTGACAGCTGTCTGTGGAAACATGTAATAAGTGTTTTTAAAAAGCACATCACTATCCTTACACCTTCAAGAACCAGCTGACAACACTGCTATTTCAGATAAGTGCTGTTTTCACACACAAAAACACACATCTGTGCAAAACAAACCACAGCCGTCATCAGCTAGTCATGTGTAGCCAAGACCTTTGCCTGATAACATCTGGATGACCTACTACTTCCAGTAAGAGTCTAAAGTGTGCATTTGATGGTCACTTTACTATTCCATGAGGCCATGGGAGAGCATTTATAAAGTGAAGCAATGCAACTGATGCAGACAGGTCACATGACAGTAACAGCATGGTGTGTCCAACTTGTTGTCTGAGTAGGTACTACATTTGAATTTGAACTTCACTACCATTACATTCCATATAATATGAAAATGGATGAATAAAATTCAGATGTACTACATATGCCATGTTGTTACTGTCATGTGACCTGACTGCGTCACTTGCATTGCTTCACTGCCATTTATAAATCCTCTCCCATGACCTCACGGGATAGTAAAGTGACCATCAAATGCACACTTAAGACTCTCACTGGAAGTAGTAGGTCATCCAGATACTTTTCGCCTACGTTTTTTTGAATAATATGAATTCCGACATATCACTCTTTGCTGTACTGTTTTTCGCATACTATATAATGAAGTATTCAAATTCGGATGCAGCAGATGTCTGGCTCTAGACAATGCAAATAGGGCAAAAACAACCCACATAGTCAGGAAGAGGTCACCAGAATAGAATAGAATAAAATAGAATGGAAGTGTGATTAAACTCACAAACCTTCATTTTGTAGGAAGGAAGAATTGTTGTGTACTTTACAACAGTTTTTTAAACCTTTCTTTTCTCCATGCTAGAAAATGTGTATATTGTAAGTGACAAGAACAAAATAACTGTTAGAAAATTAAAAATAAATACATTATTAATCAGAATTATTTGTATTAATTGTCAATACTCATGATCATGACAAGCCTACTATATTGAAACGTCTTCATTCACTGTACTCTGATCTGGCCTTATGTACCCTCTACCTCTCTTGTCTATTTTCCTGAATAGACCTCTCATCTCCACTTTTCCCTCTCATCTCCTGTTTCCTCTCCTCTTTCATGAGCTCTCTTTCTCCTACCTTTCAGCATTCAGAAATAATTGCATAGTTATCCTCAAATTAATGCCTAACTGTTTTACAACACACTGAGAGAAAAGGCCAAGCCAATTACTATTCTGCGTTCACCTTACAGAAGAGGATATTATGCTAATGACCCTCCCTACATGAACATAAAAAAGCTTTTATTTCCTCCGACAGACGCTCTCTCCCTCTCTCTCTCTCTCTCTCTCTGAGTTAAATGAATTAAATCACTGAATCATTTTTTCTCCAATCAGGGAAGACTATCCAGACAGGCATAGATGTTCCACACATTATCTGTGGTGGTGACAGTAAAAATATCCCAGAGAATAAGGGTCAAGTGTGAACTTTAACTCAAGCTATGGTTCTAGGTGTGTGTTATACACATGTTCATTTTTGTAAGTGTGTGTGTGCACTAAGATTGTCATATAGGCCCCGCAGGACTGTGTTTATGCCACACTTTCACACTTTTCCACACATGTGGACACACATCTCCTCACTGTCCCACTGCAGGCACAAAGTGTTTATTAAACTGAGACCAGATGAACCATAAGAGCTTTCAGCCACTGCCTGATTGTTAAATAAATACACTGAATTAGAGTCGCTAGATATTTACAGATGAAACCTATGTAATCATAATCCAAAAGACATTTTGATTTAATTTTACAAGATCAGATTTTTTTATTAAACAAAAATGGATGTTCACAATCAAATCTGTAACATGCATTTACAAAATAGATTTTCATTTTATGCCAACTTTAAAGAAACAGTTTAACCAAAAGTGAAATTTTGCTAACTGTTTACTCACTCTCAGGTTCTTATATCACTTGCTCACCAATGGATCCTCTGTAGTGAATGGGTGCCGTCAGAATAAGAGTCTAAACAGCTGATAAAAACATCACAATAATCCACAAGTAATCCACACCACTCCAGTCCATCAATTAATGTCTTGTGAAGCAAAAAGCTTCAGGTTTGTAGGAAACAAATCCATGAAGATGTTTTTGACTTCAAACCGTTCTTTTGAACGAAATATAAGTCTATTATCAATAATAACGCTTCCTTTAATAAAAAAAGTCCATCCCCTGTTATCCTCTCATATCAAAATCCACCCACATATTTGTTTTCACATGTAAACAGTGCATATTTCTCTCAAGACAAGATGACAAAAAAGCAATATTATGGACAGAGGACTTGTATTTTAGCCAAAAGCAAGTATATTTTCAGCAGCACGAGAAACTATGAGCTCAGCTGTAACATGTACAGTAAATGTCATGTATGTTTTTTTGTGTGCCAATATAGTACACAATACATGTATGCATTTAATACATTTGTGTAGGATTGGTGTAATTGCAGTATCATTTTGTAGCCCAACGGAGAATCTCCTCACTTGGTTCAGGGTTATCAATCCAGACACATTACTTATTCAGATATTAAACATGGCTTCTGATGCACCTCAGCCTGACATTACTAGCACTGAGGCTTGCATGTTAAGTCCGGCATGAGGCAGTTTCATTTATCAGAGCGCAGACCGGCTGTCAGTGTGCTGTAATGAAGTCCAGCAGCTGATGAACCCAGATATCACTCCAAACAACAGAGAACACAGCAGGACCATACATCTGATGTCATATTCAAACCATTCACCCGCCATTACGTCTGAGTCAATGACCTGGAGACGGATGCAAACCGACAGCGATCGCGTACATATCACAAGAATGGAATGAAGAGGAATAAAACAGCATCAGTCTTTTTTTCTTTTCTCGCTCTTATGAACTTTTCTTGTTTTCAAGAAAAAAAATGCTAATGAAACATATAAACAATGAATAATTCATGCGAGTAAACATTTTCCTCTATCTGAGGAGCTTATGCATAATTTATATGATAATTTCACTATATTTCAGTATTTTAGAGCGTTTCCTCACTCATACTGACCCATTTTATCCGCACTTTTCTGTTCATAATTCATACAGCGTACAGAGACGTTTACTGTTGTCTCACTGTATCCTCCATATTCGGTGGCTTCGGTAAGAACTAGAATGCTGCAGACTAATCACACCCATGTTTGCCATAACTGGTCTCAAATATAAATATAAATTTACAATCAGCCAATCACACAGTGTGCAGCAGACGCAGAGTTTAGGGTGCATTATGCATCATTATGAGCTAACGTGGGAGGGTGGATGGCTTTAGTTTACTACACAAATAGATTTATATGCAATGAGGTATTTGTGCATTAGTGCATGCATGCGATAGCATTTCACTGTGTGTGTGTGTGTTTAAGGTTAAATAATTACAGATGGTTTTAGTAATCTGCTGTTTTTCATCCCTTTTGGTCCCTGAGAGAGTCTGTAGGACTGTTCTCATTCATTGCCTGAGGCAAAAATTGGAAATATGCTCTGTCACTGAAAAAGTTGTATGGATTATGGATTATAAGTAGCATACAAAATAAATGTTTAAATAAATAAAAACCTAAAGTTAGGAGTTGTTTGGAGGTCTTAAATCCAGTATGAAGAGTGTTTTATGAGGACTGTGAGCAAAGCTACTGGGGATTTGCAATGGAGAAAATCCTTTTTTTTTTGCACTGAATGCATTTACTAGCAATAAATCTGTCAGTTCATATGGTCTTAAAATGTGGCCAAAGAGCAATGATTTTTTATTGTTTTATAAATGTGACTGACTCAAGTCTTTTAAGCTAAACTTCTTAAAGCTTCATTTTCAAGAGCATTTACTTATGTTGGTTTTATCTATTGTCTGTATTTTAATTCATATTTATAATTTGGGGACAATTAGCTGTTTTTCTTATCGGTAACAAAATTGCTATACACTTGCAAATGAAGAAAAGTTGCTGCATTTATTTGATAAAAAATACAGTAAAAACAGTAATACTGTGAAATTAACAGTATTAACAGTATTAACATCTGAAGAACCTTTCTGTTTCACAAAAGGTTCTTTGTTGCAAAAGAAGGTTCTTGAGATTATAAAAAGATAAGAAAGAGATGGTTCTTTAAAAAACCTTTCACTGAATGATTCTTTGTGGAACCAAAAATGATTCTTCTATGGCATCGCTGTGAAGAACCTTTTAAAGCACCTCTATTTTTAAGAGTGTACTCTACACTTTTGAGCTGTAGTGTATGTAAACTGGGTCAGTAATGTTTAACAAAGTATTGTTGAAACTTGCAAAATTCCCTCTCTGTCAGAGTTTGGCAGGTTCTTCTCTCCCACAGTCTCCAGCTGTCCAGTGGGGTGCGCCAAGTCACAGTAGGAAGGCTGCCTTTCGTGTAACCCTACTTATTTTCTCTCTACCCCTTTCTTTCCCCCATCCTCACCTCTTTTTCTCATTCAGATGCAGCAATGGCCAGACCTCAGTGTGCAGACGCTGCCCTCTGCCCTGCTGATCAGACCTCGCCTGCTGACCTGATGATGATGAGAATGTGGGATCCAGAAGATTCCAGCAGACACAGAGCGTGTGACGTTTAGACAGCTTTGCTGATTATAACCGGATCATTTATTTTTGTCATGTCACAGTGTGGATCAGGTGAGAGATGGAGCAGGAGAGACAGGAAAGCTAAATAAAAGAGTAGAGAAATTGAATTACGATGGTATAACTCAACTTTTAAACGATGGTGCTAACAATGCCAAAGGTCAGTGATTAGATTTAAATTTAGTTTGAAAGCACTGTATGGCCAGAAACACGCTTTATGAAAATAAGCAAGTGCATTCGTAAATGTTTACTTGTGAGGTACCTGGAGAAATCTCACTGTTCCTCAGTTGATACAGTATCTTTCCTGGGAGCTATATAAGTTTTTGAGCCAGTCGCTTGAGCCGCAAATACCACGCGACTAATGCGGAAGGAGCCGCAGGAAAATGGCGTCTCTGTGACGCGATGTTATTTAATTTTCTGATGGCACCGCAAGAAAAACGCGCACAATTCCAAGTCGTTCACTTGCCATGTCTTTAGATCTGAGGACAAAAAGAGGAAGCCTTTTTTAAGAAATCTCCAGAAATCAAACAGGGCATTTATGAAACATTTTCTATAATATAATAACACACATTTACAGTACTTTTATTTCGTCACATATTTGAATGAAGCATAGGCTCCATAGTACGGACGGTGTAGTTACGGTTTCTACCAGCAGGGGCTGACTGGACCACAGTGTCGCTGCGCAAAGACGCACGAATTCGAGCTTGCAGAATTTGATTTCACGTCTTTGCGTAGGCCTATATAGACTGTGTACTAAGAAAATGCTAAAAGCATGCAGAAAAATGTAAATGAATAAATGGCATTAAAACAGCACTTAATTTATAATTTCAGGAAATCTCACCTCATCATTTTGATACGTGTTCAGCCTTACTATTTTCAAGTTCACTGAAGCTTTTAATGCACTGAAATAAATACAATTTAACAATAACTATGCAAATGTTTTAATTGTAAGCATTTTATGGCACTGTGCTCTGTGCTTTGCCACATTCCCTAGTGACAGAACTGTGTTCTGCCTGATTTTCCCCTCTGAAGAAGACTGTGGGCGAACTAATGTGATTAATAATGATGGTACAAGAGTGAAATTAATAGCTACTTAAGTAATTAGGCTGAGGAGAGTACTCATCATATTATTCATCTGCATGTTAACACCTCTCATTACACATACCTGAATGTCAATATAGCATTCAGTTGTGCTTTGAAATATGTGAACATTTGAAATAACCTATTCTTCACTATATTTACTATGTAGGCTGTGATCATCATGCCAGTTTTGCGGTTTCTGTCTATGTATGTATTCTGTTACTTATATTTTTGTCCCTTTATGCATTTAAGAAGATGTTATATAAATATATAAAATAATAATAATAATAATAATAATTATTATTATTATTATTATTGTTATTATATTATTATTATTATTAATGGTTGATATGAACACTTGCTAAACAATATTTCTGAAAACAAAAACACAGCATTTAAAATAGTAAAATATGAAGGTCTGTTTTTATTGCTAAAGAAGATACAGTGACTTCATATATTTATGTATACTTTGTCTTACTCCTATGTTCAGAATATTTATAATTATACACCTATTTATAACTATACTTTGTATTTATTTGTGACCCTGTACCACAAAACCAGTCATAAGGGTCAGTTTTTTGAAACTGAGGTTTATACATCATCTGAAAGCTGAATAAATAAGCTTTCCATTGATGTATGGTTTGATAGGATATGACAATATTTGGGCCAAGATACAACTATTTGAAAATCTGGAATTTTGAGGGTGTAAAAAATCAAAATGTTGAGAAAATTGCCTTTAAAGTTGTCCAAATGAAGTTCTTAGCAATGCATGTTACTAATCAAAAATGTACTTTGATATATTTACGCTAGGAAATTTGCAAAATATCTTCATGAAACATGATCTTTACTTAATATCCTAGTAATTTTTGGCATAAAAGAAAAATCGATAATGTTGACCCATACAGTGTATTGCTGGCTATTGCTACAAGCATACCCGTGCTACTTATGACTGGTTTTGTGGTCCAGGGTCACATATTTTTGATGCGTAATTCACACCAGTACGTCACTACAATAAAATTCCATTAGCTATCCGTTCGAATTCGCCATATAAATCATCATAAAATAATTGTATAATTTTAGCGCTTTATATAGACATTTAGCGTGATCTAAATCATCACCGCTAATCTGCAGCACACCTGATATATTTTCATGAAAGAAATTCACAGCTCAAATACTCAGCGTCTCTTTTTTTTGACTGCGGTACCTCTCACCGCCTACAGGGGGCTCTAGTGTACCACAGAATCCAGCGGCGGATGAAAGACACACGACGGCCTCTGAGAACCACTTTCACCGCTTCTGTCAATGGCGGCTTTAAGACGCATGAAAACAACCCAGATAAACTAACACAACACGCAGTGGTTGAGGGGTGAGCGTATGTTTAAAATCACCTGTAAATAAGATCTGTTATTCTGCAAGTGTGTTATATTTGAGGGCTTCACGCGTGGATATGTTACCGTGAGAGACAATTTATGAGAGCATGCATTTATTTGTGCGCATGTGTATAGGCTTGTGTATGTGTGGCTGCCGGTGCGAGCGTCTGATGAGTAGGCCAGAGAAGCATCTGAATTTTAATGATGTTGAAGATGATATTGTGTGTCCTTCAGCCTGTTATACTGACACAAGCTCTCCATAAATCATCATATAAGCCCATCGTAAAATCAATACCAAACTGCAACCTCAGCGCCGACGCACTCTACGCCTCTCACACACCTAACAGCTTAAACTTTCGCCGTAATGCCGTTCGACCTATAGGTTAAGATCAGAGCGTCTTTAATTTGTATTGTAATAGAGACTTTCTAATCCGTAATGAAATGTCTATTAGCTGGGCTTTGCTAGGAACATTGGTGATCAGCTCGCGAAACAGCCACGGCAATTACGTTTGTGTCTTTGTCCTGGAGTGAGTGAAGCCAGTTTAGCCGCTCGATAAATGTTAATCCAGTGAGGAGAGATCCGCGCGTTTGAACAGGACTCACGCCGGCTTTTTCCTCCCAGACGCGGCTTTGATCTCGCTGCCCCGCGTTGGCCTTTCAGCAGAGCACAGACACCAGACACGACCGTAAAACACACACACACACACACAAAACAGTCCCATTAGCTCCATTATTATAGAGTTTGTGCGAAGCAAACGTTATGAAGGCGACCTGTTGCGAATGCGTTTACACTTGAGCTAAAACGCCTCAGTAATTATCCTCCGAATTGACGGGAAATCGTAAATCTCTGGAATAAAACACTTCCTTTAGCTGCACATGCAAAGTGAACGGATTTATGATTCCACATCACTTCATCCTTTTTTACCTCAGGAACGGAAACAAACAGAAATGTTACGAAAGAAAACAGCGGGACTGTTTTTACAGTGATCCCTCCAACCAGCAATTCTGACATACAAAATACAGCATGTAAAAGACCCTGACGGGATCCGAAGTACACGCGCACACACACATTCAGGAGCAGCCCATTTCTTTGCACAGCCTGTGAGCCGTAAACAGCTTATGAAAGTCAAATGGAAATGTGGCATAATCTGACAAGTGGAGTCTGTGCTTCAAAAACAGCACTAACAATCCGCACACACACAGGTACACACACACTCGCATGCACACGGATCACAACTGTTAGTTGTGCCACAGGGTGTGTGTAATCTGCCTCTACAGGAAACTACAGGTGCTTTAGTCTCACAAACTATAATGAAATAAAATAAATAATAACATTCAGACACAGTAGGTTTAATTAACCGTGTGTTTAGTAGCCTGTATTTCGCTGGATCTCATGTAGGCGACGTGGAAGGAGACAAAAGGAGAGAGAGCTGGTCTTTAGTGCTAGTATTTGCTTCATCATACCAGTGCTGTTGTATCATAAACACAGTTTAGCACCCTGCTGAGATACTTAAGACCCAACAGTCTTACCATACTCTCACTAATTACAGGACAGAACCTCTTCTCAGTACCCACCAGGACACCACTTCTTACCTGGATCTTCTCTCCTTCCACACTAGTATTGATCTGTTAATCTAACCTCTATTCATTTATTCAGAAAAAACGGCAGCTTATACAGACACGACTTGAAAAATATTTTGAAAAAGACTAGTTTAGATTTTTCAGATTCTGGAGTAAAATTTTAATTAATTTTATTTGAGAATTTTGAAAGTGTCTTCAAGTCATCTGTATGATAGAATTTTTAAATTACGTAAGATTCATTAGATTCTGAAATAATAATATAATATAATGTAATATAATATTTTAATATATATATATATATATTTAATCTAAATTGTAATACATTTTATTTCTGAATAATTTTAGTGTCTTCAGGTCTTCATTGTCCCATTGTCTGATTATTTTTTATGAATAAATGTATTATTATTATTATTATTATTATTATTATTATTTTCTGTGGGGCATAAAGTGAAATTAAGTTAATAAAATAATAAGAAATATTATTTTCAAATGTTTTAAACAACACTTTAGTAGTTTGTCATATTTTTATTTACTGTTGTTTCTATAGAATTGCAAAGAATAATGAGTAGTGAATTGTTTCATATATGTGACCCTGGACCACAAAACCAGTCGTAAGTAGCAATAGCCAACAATTTTGTAAATTTACTACTGTAAATATATCAAAACTTAATTTTTGGTTAGTAATATGCATTTCTAAGGACTTAATTTGGACAACTTTAAAGGTGATTTTCTCAATATTTTGATTGACCCTCATGACTGGTTTTGTGGACCTGGGTCACATATGATTATTGCCAAATGCAGTAAAAATAATTTTACTTCTTCTTTATGTAGCAAGGTTAATCCAGCCTGTCCAGTTGAATAACCAAGTCAATTTTACAATATAATTATTTTTTTTTTTTTTGCATAAAAATACTAAATATGCATACAGATGTACTGTCCGTATAACTTTTTTTTTGCAATAGTTACACTTTTATGTTATGGAAATAAAACATTGAATTAAACATTTCATGAAAAATGTGAAAGTTTTTAAAGAAACAAAGTGAATATAAAGATGACATTTCAAGTAGATTTTAAAATAACTTTTCTTTTTTGTTAACTTGAACTTAGTTATTTTTAATTATACTGATCAATATGAAACGGTGAACCTAAAAACATGTTATCTGGAACACGCAGTGTGTTCAGTGGCACACACACAGCATATCCTCCTTTCTTGCAGATCTTGCTGTACACCCTCTTACACACATATAATGAGTGTGTTTCGGCAGGGACACTGGTACAGTGTCATCAGCAGTGCTGTAGTTATGCTTATGTGACAGAGGTGCTGTGAGGCTCTTTCTACGTGTGTGTGTGTGTATGTGTGTAACACACTGTGCAAAGGGCAGAGCGTCTGTAGGGCAGGTCACACATCTGACAGTGGCAGTGAGATGTTTCACACACCAGCTCATCACTTCACCATATTTCAGTCTTGTAGATTTTTTTTCTTTAAAATAAGTTAAAATAACTTCAGTGATAACTTACAACAAACATCAAGAGTGAGATAGAGAAAGAGAAAGACAGTAATCCGCCTGTATGTGAGGATGACAGGGCGTCCCATGAGGCCATGCGCTGGGTGACCAGGGTTGTGTGTGGTTCTCTGGGCCGAGTGTACGTGTGTCAGCGTCTGGGGTCACGCAAAGCGTGACCTCTTACTTCTGTCTGCACTGTAAAAAACACACACACATCATCCAACTGCTGAGTACCGCAAAAAATGACATACTTCTCTCTGTCACGCTCGCATAACTGTCTCAAAATATTTCTACCGCATCCTTGTGTTCCTTTGAGAGAAAAAAAAAATTGCATTTAATTAACGGAAATGATCTAATTTATGTTAATATATGATGTAGGCTACTTATGAGGAATAATGTATAGTCAGATGACAAATTGAATCACCCTTAAGGGGTTTATTTTGCAATAATAATCTGCTGACTGTACATGATCTCACTTATTACACGACTACTTACCAACATGAACAAATGAATGAATGAATGAATGAAAGAGTAACTAAATAAAATATTATAAATAATTTTATAATCTGTATTTTTGGATCAGTCTTTTTTATATATATACTGTTGATATACTAATACAGCTTTGTAATTTTATTTTTTACTTTTATATTTTCATGTTTTCTTATGTTTTAGTAATTCAGTAATGCATTTTGGCATTACTTCTTTTAAATATGGATATATTTTAGTAATTCATTTTTATTTTATTTTAGTACCTAAACATGTAGAATGTTGTAGAATGTTTGCATCTAGCTGAAATAAAATAGATTTATGTTTATATATATATATATATATGTATAAAACATTATATTGTTTTAGTATAATTATAATGTTTTGTTAATGTTCTAGTAATGTTCTAGTGCATTTTGTCATTTGTATTTTATTAAATATGGCTATATAGTTTTAATTAAGTTTTATCCGTCAATTTTAGTTTATTTAGTTTTAGTTATTTAATTAATTTAATTAATTAAAAATGCAGAGTTTTTTCATGCAACTAGCTGATAAATAAAATAGATTTATGTTTTTTTTTTAATATTTTACTTTATTTCACTTTTATAATATTTTATAATATAGCCATTTTTTATGTTTTTTCTCTTTTAGTTTTAGTTATAATAACCTTTAAAATGTATAATCCCCCCCTCAAAAAAAAAAAAAAAAGATTTTTATTGGAGGAATTTACAAGAAAATGGACGAATGAATAAGTAAATAAGTGAATGAATGAATGAATGAATAAATAAATAAATGTAATCATTTTATAATCTGTATTTTGGTTTGCTTCAGTGATATTATATTTTTTTATCGTTGATATACTATTATAGCTTCTTTAAAAATTTTATTTTTTTATATTTTCATGTTTGTTAATGTTTTGGTAAATCAGTTGTGCATTTTGTCATTTGTATTTCTTTTAAATATGGCTATATAGTTTTAATTCATTTTTATTTGTTAATTTTATTTTTAGTTATTTCGTTAATTTAGAACTTAAAAATGCAGAATGTTGTCTTGCAACTAGCTGATAAATAAAACAGATTTATGTTTTTTGAATATTTTATTCCACTTTTATAATATTTTATAACATAACCATATTTTTAAAATGTTTTTTCTTTTAGTTATAATCACCTTTAAAATGTACACTTTAAATGTTTATTATTGGAGTATGTTACAAGAAAACACTCTATTTTAAAGTTTAATTCAATGTGTTCTTTGTAACTCTTTGTGAAATTGACTAGCAATTTGTGATTTTTCTTTTTCTTTTCTTGAGTGTATTTAGCAACAAGACTGCTCCACATTTCCGATACCGCTGAGGAAAAAAAAAAAACATGAGCAGAGAAACGCGAGTGTCTCCTTATGATGAGGCGGGCACACACTTACCTACGAAAAACTTTAAGAGAAAATATCTATCAGGAGGAAAGAATTAGATTGACCTAAGCAGAGGGAGAGAGTGAAATGAAGCCGGATTTTCAGCATGGGCCGCTACATAACCTTCAGGAGGATTCTATTTTTCATTAGAGAGGTGTCAGACGCTCGCCTTTAATACCCTCATCCTGGCTGTGAGGAGAGACCTGCCCCAGTCTCAGCACATAATGAACAGAGCCCAACAGCCCAGTCACAGTCAAATCAACACTGCCAAACACACACACAACACACATAAACACACATCTCACACATTCATCTTATGCTGAATTATCCAATCACTAGAATATTAACTATACCTGATGTATCATTTTCACAAGAGCTGCTAATTTAAGAAGCTGGCCAGAACGCAATGTTGGAGACCTAGAAATGCAGTCATTACAAATAATATATGACATTCTTTACATTGATTTTTTTTTTTGTCTTTTGTGTCTGTGACATCTTTTGTCCAGTATAGCTCACTTTACATAATATGGCTTGCAGTGGTTTCTTTGTCAAAGCAGGCGTCGTCTTAAGTGCTACTGCAAGTGTAATGGTAACAGCTGTCCCAAACATTACATCTCACACAATCTGTTAGCTGTTGTGAAAGAGCAGTACTAGAGCACTTAGACAGCACTAAACAGCTGTGGCATAAGAGTCACTTTCTTTTATGACCAGATGCAAAACGCCTTTGGTAGTTGCTGGTAAATACAAACTCAGAAACTGCATGCCGATATATCATTTCATGACGTATCGGTTAGCTGGGCTAGGTTTACTCAGTTCTGTTCATTTAAACCAATATGAAGTATCTGAGTAGAGTTATAACCAACATTTCCAATTTTTCCAACACTGGATGAGTCACTATGCATGGAACAATCAAGTTCAGCTAATTTGTACTAGATGCAAACAAATAAATGTAAATAAATGTAAAACTGAATAAATGTAAATATATTTAGGCTAAAATATGATCTTGAATCAAACATAAAGGACAGGGGTCTCAAAACCCATTCCTGGAGGGCCACATTCCTGCAGAGTTCAGCTCCAACCCTAAAACACACCTCAACCAAAACAGTCAATTTTATAGTTTTGGTCCCTGATTGTGATTGGTTGAGCTGCGTTCTAAGTTGTAAATTACTTTACAAACATACACCTTTATTTACATCTGTGTGTTGCTCAGAAACCACTTTGTTGCAACCACAACCGCTTCTGAGGAACTACATTGTTTGGCGGAAGAATAATGTTTTTATTAACATCATCAAACTTTATTTGCTCGGTTTTATTTTGTGAAACCTTACTACGTATATGGAATAACCGTTTTATAAAAGCAATAACCCCATGTGAAGCCGTGGTTTACAGTGAATTTATAACAGATAAGAGTGTTTTAGGCACTCCGCTTCGTGCTTATTGCTTTATTTTATTTTATTGCTGTGCTTTAAACTCTCTTTACATGTGCAACATGAGTGTGAATGGTACTTCTCATGAACTTATGATTTACTCAGTGTGCAATATAGTTTTTAACTGCCATTTCCTCTAAAAACAACATCTTTGCAAAGATGTATTACATTATGACGAAATTACAAACAGTCAGAGCTGAAGTATAACACAGCTGTTAAGATTAGACTGGAATGATCAGTATTTTAAAGAAATGAAAAATTAGATGGTCATTTCCAGCAAATGCCTTTCTTAGAAGTATTTGCAGAGTTGCAGGTGCTGCTCAACTGCAAACAAGGTGGATTTTATCAAAAGCTGGACTTGCCGTTATTTCTTTTAAACAGTTTAAATGCCCTTTTTATTAGGGAAGATGATTTGAGTTCTAATATTTAGCACATTTTCGTGGTACAATGAACTCCTTTAGGTGCCAAAATGCTACATTTTTTTTTTTTTTGTATAGATTGACATAAAATTTTGAAGTTTTGAAGATCCTTATGAAAAAAGAAGTGCAGTTTAGCTTACTTTAAAAAAAATAACAATTGCAAAGTTGCAATTAAATAAAACATATTAGTTTAAATGTATATTACATCAAATTAATATTAAAATTATATTTACCTTCTTGTGACTGGATGAGCAAAGTTGCTGGACATTGAATAAGCATGGTTGACATTAAATATAAGTAGGGTAGAGTGGGTTAAGTTGAGTCAGTGGGTAAGTTGACCCACCCCCTGTATTATAGAAACTGTACACTTTTACTGCCATGTGATCATGTTAAAACCACCGATTATTTCTGCCAGACTGTGAAAGGGAGAAACACATATGGGAGGAGTGGATAGCACCCATTAACTTTAAAAACTCTTTTTGCCTCGTCAAAGTACAATTTCAGCATTACAGATGCAATGACTGTTACATCAAAACGAATTCATCCAGGCCTAAAAATATTAAGTGATTTAGCAACATATAAAATCATGCAAATCATTTAGCTAAATAATAGCCTAAATTGGCCCGACACTAATACCTGCTCCCATTATTTGCTGTTGCTATGTCTGACAAACCAATGCGCTCTCACGCCACACATCATGTTCTCATGCAGTGAAAAAAAATACATTCAGAGCAAAGAAGAACAACATGCGGACAGACAAGACAGAGCGGAGTACTTCTGGTATGAAACAAGCTCTTAGCCTTTAAATGTTGTCATTTTTTAAGTAATTCAAACAATAAATACTGTTTTGTGGCTCTTTAATGCATTGTGACAGATCACTGTAGTGCCTTTACATATTTACTAAAGCGTGAAATAAACATGAACATCAGAAGGTATTTTATTTCAACCATGGAAAGACGTCAATACACACCATTTTTCAAGTTAAAGCACCTAAGTTAATCTACTTTGCTGTTTGTCGGACAAAAAGGCAGATTCAGCTTTATAATTAGTAAGACTGGCTGTCAGTCAAGCTCCTCGGGTCAACTGGTAAGCTATCTAGTTTCTCCCAAAATGGCAGCTATGGGGCAAAAGGAGTCAAATGCTGTGGGGTAAATTGTAAGTTGAATTTAACTTACCCCATCATAAGGCAAGTTAAGTATAAACTGATTAATTCAACATAAAATTTATTACACAAACATTCAGGCTGCAACGGCCTAACGTAAGCTATGGAACATAAAAGAAGATCATTTGAGGTCTTTAAAATACCTTCTTTTATGTTTTACCAAAAAAAAAAAGGTTTGAAATGACATGAGGGTGAGAAATGATGAGCGAATTTAAATGTTTCAGGTAAACTATGCCTTTAAATGTTTTTATTTTTATTATTAGATTTTTTTTAAATGAAATGATTCTCTAAACAAGAAACTAAATGTGCCAGTAGGTGACGGTAAATGTCTTTATGAGTCATTCATTCATTCACTCAATTTGTTCAAATGGCTGATTCATTCAGGAATGAAGTAAATGGCTCTCTTTATGAATGGGCCTTTGAATCATTGATTCAAACGATTTGTTCATTCATTCAGAAACTAAACACCACTGTGTTGCTTGGAGACGCACAACAATTCTGCTATGGCTTCAAAGGTAATTCTCTGCAAAACTGAGCAAAAATACATAATATTGTGTTTCAAATATAACAGAATATTAACTTCTTATTTACTGAACTGTTGTATAAAATCTTGTTTAAGCTTGTGACAGATCGGAATGAAATCAGCACTCCTGTCATATTGCTCTCGCTGTCTGTGTGATATTTTGTGATATGTGATATATATAAATATGAGAAAAAAAAACACCATTCATGGAGTTGTTGCCCTGCATCGTATTTGTCAACAGTCAACTATATGAAATATAAGATGATGTACAAGTCTGGAGGCGGGGCCAGTGCGTTAATATTTATATATTTGTAGTTTATTTGATAAGGACAGTGTACAAGTGCACCGAATCCTTCTCTGACAAGAACCAGAAGAACTTTTCACCACATTATAATCAGATATCTTTCCACCTTCAGTCCATATAAATTGGCTTGTTCGGCACTGCAGAAAAGCTACTATGCCAAGAATCTTTTAACTAAAATGTTTATTAGTTTCAGTGACACTTATTTCTTCATTCTAATTTAGTTTTTTTTTTTTTAAGACCTATTTTTGCCATTTTCGCATTTATTTTTGATAGGACAGTATAACAATGACAGGAAACAAAGTGGGAGAGAGAAAGGGGGGTGGGATCGCAAAAGGGCCACGAGCTGGGACTCAAACTCAGGACGCCCCAAGCACAACGACGCTACATGTCAGCAGGTTGCCCACAAGGCCATCAACGCCAACTCTAATTTAGTTTTTAAAGACTTTATTTTACTCAACAAACTCTCTGTTTTTGGAAAGTTTACAACTGTTGGTGTTCAACATATTGTTTCAGAAATGCAAACAATTATAGACTGAAATTTAAACTTTATTTGATATGTTTTATGTTAAGTTAGGTTCAAGAAAAGGAAATTGCAAAAGTAAATTTGATTATTAAAAGACGTTATTATTACAATTTTACATGGGTTTGAATCTGATTCATTCAGAACGCAGATGGTGCATCTTACCCACTGACTTGGATCAACTTACCCCTAATGTGGGACAAATTGAGCCACTGGAACATTTTTTTATACAAGAAAGTGTATGTTTAGAATCCTTTGTCATATTCGGATAATTTAAAATGACAGGAAACATCCTGAAATACTTTAATCGTACTTCTGCCTCATTTTCTCTTATTTCGAGGACCACATGAGTAAAAAATGACTCATCTTACCTCACTCTGCCCTACATGTGCTTGAACATCGAATATACTAGACATCCATACTCATATCTAATGTTGATGACTATTAGTTTAAACGCTCTTTTTTGTACTAGAGAAGAAGTTTTGAGTTCTGTGTTGAAATCTCAAGTGTCTGAAGAAAACTTGATTCCTTCCTTCTCACTCCAACTGTACAACACAGCACACAACTCCAAGTGCAAACACAGGTGTGTATCATCCCACTTTCACATCAATACTTTTAGCCGTTAGCGAGTAGCAGTGCTTCCTCCTCCTCTGCAATGCTTTCCGTAACGCAGCGCTGTTAATTATCCTCGTTAGCGTCTGAGTCAGCAGCGCTAGGCTAACGAGCGTTGGCTCTCATGATCTGTGCGTTTGAAAGTGATCTTCAGCAATAAAAACATGTCAGCCAACCCCGCACTGGAAAATTGCAAATTGGTGAATGTGCTGAGTGAGCACGAATGTGTTTTTTTTGTGCTGACTGTGTGCAGGCCTGTGGTGATGGATGCTGGCTTGACACAGCCTCAGTGTTTGGGCTGTGGGAATAATGAGTTTCAGTGTCCCCTACGCCCAATATGCACAGACACCGGGAGCAGAAAGAGAACACTGTGGCTTTAATTAAGGGAGAGCTACACACACACACACACACACACACATACACTGACCCAACATGATGGTGCTTCTTATTTCTGTCAGTGGTGAGTGGAGTTGTAGTCAGGTAGGGGCCGGTCCTACAGGACTCTAATAAGGTGCTGTAATGTCAGGGTGGGTTGGCTGTTGCTGGATTTTACTCGGGGAAGACAGGAAGGTTCTTATTCACACAGACAATGCTAATTCGTTAAAAGAACATGGCTTTTGCTGCCATTTGAAACTCAAGCACATTACTGCATCCAGAATATCTTTATCTGTAATATCTACACCACCAGTTGTTTTATATCAAATTAGAATAATAAATAATGCAATTACCAATGATGAATGTTTATGTTTGCTGTGCTGCACATTGCTCAAACTAAAAGGTTAAGTAAACTCTTTTTTTTTCCTTTTTTGTTATTGTATTTGGGTCTGTTGACATTTTTATGTACTTTAAAATATATAGAATATAAAGAAGAGGCCAGCCGCACACACAATGATGTGCCAATGTGGTGCCAACATGCTCCATTTGGTGGCATCTCTACTTCCAAATTCTACATAAAATTTTGAAAAGCGCTAACAAGAACACTGGGTAAAAATATTAGCTGTGTGAAGCCCTAACTTTATGTATTAAACTCACAGTGCAACTTTTCAAAGGCACAATATATACGATGTTTTGATTAAAAAAGTGTTACATATTTTGCTGACTTGTGTACATTATCCCAAATGATTACAAGAATGTATAAATCCAGAGAAATAAGCAGTTTCAACCCTTAAATGCATTAATGTTTCGCCAGTCATTATTAAATATTTGGGTCTTTAGCAACCTGGACCTATATATCCAGCATGGATGGATCTTTAACTTCTGTAGTAGCAAAAAAACTCTTTTAAACGAGGTCATCGGATGCAAAGTTCACTTTTACATGTTGTTTGAACATTAATGTGTGTTGGCAGTGTATGTACAAATCTACCCTATAATGATACAAATCCATCCAGTGGTTTTTAATAATCTGTAAAAATAATATCCCCTTTTTCAAAGGGAACACCGACAGAGGCCGCTCCCACAATAGTTGATTGACATGAGCGTTTTACCTCAGATCAGCTGTAACAGTCCGACCTCCATTGTTTTGATGCCGGAGCAGGGATGTAAGTTAGACAAGAATATCTCCGATTGAGTGAGGTGTTGTGTTGCTGGGTGTAATAATGAACATAGTGGTCGTCATTTACTCCTGACATCTGAGCCGCTGAAGATGCTGTAGATTACATTTGTTTGTGAAGGGAATGCACCTCCCAATCTACATACATCCGTCTATGTTTACATAATCATTCGTGATCCAGCTTCACTTACAGCACAAGTGAGTATAAGGCTTTTTTTATGAATCTTTGCGATCGCCTTTTCTAATAACATGCTAGTTGGCAAGTTTAGTGGCTAAACGCGCTAAATGCGGTTAAAGTAAACAGGCTCATCACTCCACAGAGAGAAGAGAGGGGCAGGGCGAGCAGAGCTCATTAACATTTACACAACCATTAAGAATTTTTAACCAAAGTATATTAGAGACTTTTCATTAAGACCCTAAAGAATCATATCGACTTGTGGAAAATGGGCATCAGATTACCCCTTTAAGAGCAATTACAGAAGAACAAAATAAAGCATATTTGACTTCAAAGTCAATTTTTTGATTGCTGGCAGCTTATTCACCAGATCCACCATCAAATAACAGTGACATTTATATTTTATTGTGTATGGTAATTGCTCTGCAGTAAAGCCGTTCAAACCAGTAAAATTTTTGCTGATAAAATTTGTTTGTTTTATGTCTGCGATATTTGCGAGTGAAATATTACGTCCATCAAAAAATGCCACCTCAAGGAATAAAGGTGAATTGCACATATTGAGTGATAGGGTATTGAGTCAGAAAACAGATGTTTTTATTATTTTTATATTTTACTTTTTTTTTCTTATTATATCGTTTATAATGAATAGATTAAGGAATACTATGAAGGTTGATGTCAAACTTAAAAAAAAAAAAAAAAAAAAAATAAGGAAGAAGAGGGTAGTGAATGATGTCCTGGGTAACTGAAGACCTGAGGTATGCATTTAAGGGTTAACTGGTGTAACGGACCGTGTCCTTACCTCACCTGCCAATGACATCACATGGTTTTATTTTGTAGAAAACATGAAAACCCCAAATATACTTGTTACATATGTTATCTATTTTATTAAACAGGTGATGAATGCACAGAACTTATGACATTATGACAGAACTTTTAACACACTCAGATGTATTTAGTATGATAAACAGCGCTGTTTTACCAAATATATGCATGACCGGAAGGAGCTGAAGTGCTCGACTGTGGCATAATAAAAGCTCTGCTGCTTTCGAGCCGTTATCGTCATCAGCAATTGCTCCAGCGTCCTCGTTTTGCTTCCACGACTTTCAGCCCCACCCTGCTTTATACTACAGTGACCTTAATAAGTCTTTAAAATTAGCTCATCCATGGACATAATTTCCGTCCAACGAGTCCCGACGGATTGTATCGGCTGTGAGGATGAAGACTACAACTCCCATGATTCCACACTCAAGCACAGCGTCATCACCTACACTACACCTTTGGTTCTTTGTTGGTTTTAAATATCTGCCCTCTAGTGGCAAAAACTTGCAAAAAATAAGAGTAACACTTTAATATAGTGACCAATTCACACTGTTAACTAGCTACTTATTACCATGCCTATTATTAATATATTGGCTGTTTTTTAGTACTTATAAAGCACATATTCTGCATGGCCTTATTCTACATCCCTAATCCTACCCAATACTCAAACTTAATAACTACCTTATTACCACTTATAACTACCTTACTACTAACTATTAACAAGCAGCAGTTTATTGAGGCAAAAGTCATAGTTAATGATTTGTTAATAGCAAGAATTGGAACCTAAAATAAAGTGTGACCAAAATAAGTTTTAAAACTCTTTAAAGAGTTAATAATATACTTTAACAGAATAGCGCAATCTGAATGTAATGTTTTGGACACTTAATTACATATTTGTTGCAGTTAAATGAAAATTTATTATAATTTTAATTCAAATTAAATGCAATTCTGAACATTTAAGTGTTTCATTATTGGACTTTATTTTCTACTATATTAATATATTTTCATATGTAATTTCAAAATGACTTCTGTTATTTTTTAAATATGGTTAGAGTACTGCTGAATGCACTGAAAAGCATTTATGGCAAACTAAAATATACTTAAATGTAATTTCTATTAATTTGTCATACAATTTAATTAATTTATAATTACACATTTGTAATGATAAAAAAAGGAAGTTTAATGCAATTCAAATGCAATTTAATTTTATTATCATGTACTTTACATGTTTATGTTAGTCTACACATTAAAACATTACAAAAGATTAATAAAACAATTATTTAAAATGTACCTTAATGTAAAATGTCTAATTTTACATCATTACATCAGTGCATTTTTAAGTGCATTTAAGTGTGTTAAGAAAGAGTATTCACTAGATTACATTTAAAGGGATACTTCACCCAAAAATGATTTACTCACCCTCAAGCCATCCTAGGTGTACATGACTTCCTTCTTATCCATAAAACTACATATCCATATTTACTTTTCCAAAACGTCACTCTGTCATGAGCGCTCATACAAGTTTACATGATTATGGTTTATAAAGTTTTAAATATGAATATATTTTTAACATGTACGCATAGATTCATTTCAGAAGAACTGCGTGGAGTATTTCTTAACTTCTTATGATGAATGCATGCACTTTATTAGATTTCAAAATCTCAACCCCCATTCACTGTCATTATAAAGCTGGGAAGAACCAGGACATTTTCTAATATAACTCTGATTGTTTTCATCTGAAAGAAGCAAGTCATATACACCTAGGATGGCTTGAGGGTGAGTAACTCATTGGCTAATTTTCATTTTTCACCCCTTTAAGTAGACTTTTATTTCATTTAATATTATTTGTGACACAGCCTTTTTAAAATATACTTTCAAGGTTTGAAGTAAACTACAAGTGCACATTCAGTACAATTACTTCTTTTCACAAGGGAATGTAAGCAATAACAGTTTTGAAGCTATGATGCGATGATGCTAACTAGGAGTTTTGCAGAAATATGTAACAGGCAGATCTATGGCAATTACACCTCAACTTTGTGACAGGCTTTTTTAGGTGAGAGCAGAGACAAATAGTCAATGTGATGAACAGATCAGGGCAGGAGTGAAGTCCTTCAGGGCTGAGAACCTTTCCCCCATGTTATTAGCCTCTGTTCCATGAACTACTTTCTTCATTCATCTCTCTTCCTCCGTCTCCGTCCCTCACCTCTCCTCCTCTTTTTGTCTGTTACTTCGTCCCTCACTTTGTTCTCTTCTTGTTTCATCCCTTTTCTCTATGTCTACACTGTTAAGTGCATATCAGACTGCTGTGCTAATGTAGAAATGGAAGAAGAGAGGCTATAATGAGAGAGAGAGAAAGAGAAAGAGAGAGAGAGTGAGACAGGGACACAGAGAGACACTGACTGGCAGAAATGGATAATTAGGACAGAAAGTTTCACTGCAGTTAGCGACACAGATCAAAGGAACAAGGACATTAAGTTCCATTGTAAAGTTTTTTTCCCCTAATTGCTCCTGGTCTTTTTAAACAGTGCTTACATTTAAGCTCTTGACACCTTGCTTTAACTGCACATGAAACTCTGGCCTTCTGGCGCTGCGTAAATGTCACAATGAGTCAGAATAAACCCCATATACAATGCTATGTTGTATTCTAATATGGAGTATTATTTAAATTAGTTATCATTATGAGTGTGTCCTTTTCTCAGGGCACTTTAGAAAACAGTATTATTCCAACATGTGAAAGGTCACTAGCACTAATTCATAGCGATACTCTCCTAAAATATGAAAATAGGTAGTTGTTTAACAGACACTTGTAACTGAAGTGCCGTACAGTCCACTTATTACGTGGACAGTTGCCCTGGAATAGTTAAAGTGCGTTGCCAACCCAACCCAACACCACCACCCCCCTAAAAAAAGAGATTCATTAAAGGAGAAGTCCACTTCCAGAACAACAATTTACAAATAATTTACTCACCCCCTTGTCATGCAAGATGTTCATGTGTTTCTGTCTTCAGTTGTAAAGAAATTATGTTTTTTGAGGAAAACATTTCAGGATTTTTCTCCATATAATGGACTTCATTGGTGCCCTGATTTTCAACTTCCAAAATGTAGTTTAAATGCAGCTTGAAAGGGCTCTAAACAATCCCAGCCGAGGAAGAAGGGTCTTATCTAGCAAAACAATCTGCCATTTTTTTTGAAAAATAAATAATTGTATAATTTTTAAGCACAAAAGCTTGTGTAGCACAGGCTCTGGGATGCGCATCCACGATGCTATGAATTAGTGATGGGTCGTTCTTGAACGATTCTTTAATTTTAAACATCCTTTAATTTTAAAAAATCTTTAATGTGACTCGGGATGAGCGAGTCGTCTCGCGGAGTGATTCATTCAGTCACGCACGCGCAACATCCTATTAGGTTCTGTGCTGGAATTAGTTCACCTGTTTGGAGTTTTCGGGTTTTTCAAGTCGTTCGTTCATCTTATGGGGCTGTCACGTGATGAACGAATGACTCAAACCCGAAAACTTGTCAGATAAGAGGTGAGGTGAGCTAATCATAGACTAAAGGCCCAGGTAAACAATGAATTAATATTTTCTGTTTCTTATAGCATTATAGTTTTGTCTTGTTTGTAGTGTGATCAACGTTTGTGTAAGCAGTAGATGTGTTAGGGAAGTAACACGTAACATTTTAATTATATTTTGCTAAAATGAACGAAATGACACGAAAAAAGATTCGTTTATTTTGCTGAACGAGACTCAAAGGTCCGAGTCGGTGAAATGATCCGAACTTTCCATCACTATTATGAATCATGTGTAAGTTCATCATCTGTGTACTGAGTATGGTGAAAAACTCATTTTCTCCTACAACTTGAGAGGAGGACATTGTTGTACCTTTTTTGTTTGTAAACAGCGTTTTCCTCAATTGGGATCGTTTAGAGCCATTTGAAGCTGCATTTAAACTACATTTTGGTTCAAAATTGGGGCACCAATGAAGTTCATTATATGGAGAAAAAACCTGAAATGTTTTCCTCAAAAACTATAATTTCTTCACGATTGAAGACAGAAAGACATGAACATCTTGAATCACAAGGGGGTGAGTTAAATTGTTTGTGAATTGTTGTTCTGGAAGTGGACTTCTCCTTTAACGATTTTTAGAAACAAACAAACAAAAAGAACGAAGGTCCACCTTCGGTTAGTAAGTAGATCATATGAAATATACAAATGAGATTCATACGAATTTGCCACCAATTCACCAAAATGTAACATGTCCCTGGACCACAAAACCAGTCATAAGGGTCAATTTTATTTGCAATTGTCTGAATAAATAAGCTTTCCATTGATGTATAGTTTGTTAGGATGGGACAATATTTATCTGAGATACAACTATTTGAATATATAATATATTGAATCTGGAATCTGAGGGTGAAAAAAAATCTAAATATTGAGAAAATCATCATTAAAATTGTCTATATGAAGATCTTAGCAATGCATATTACTAATTTAAGTTTTGATATATTTATGGTAGGAAATTTACAAAATATCTTCATGGAACATGATCTTTACTTAATATCCTAATGATTTTTGGCATAAAAGAAAAATCAATAATTTGACCCATATAGTGTATTTTTGGCTTTTGCTACAGATGTACTTGTGCTATTTATGACTGGTTTTGTGGTTTGGGGTCACAAAGAATTACAAATTGCCAAGTGATTGTGTTGGCATTAGGGTTATTTTGTTACTTAAAAATCAAATACATTTTAACGGAAATAAAATATTAAAATACAAAAAATATAGCATATTGATATATGAAAATAATTATAGGCAACATTTTCGTTTAATTTAACCTGATGTACTAAAACAACTGAAATTAAAGAATTAAATAAAAGATTAAATAAAATGAATAAAAACTACACAGACATATTGTAAAAAAGTAATAATATCACAAAAACACAAAAAAAAAATACAAAATTGCAACTGAAATTAAAATTATTACAATTAAAATGATTTAAAAAAAGAAAATATAAAAACAAGAATGAATACAAAATATATAATAAAAGTATAATAGTATATCCTACTAAAGTTGGAATTGCTAAATGATACTCATTTACAGAGTTGAACCAGCAACCTTTCAAAAACAAGCTTTAACCATTATGCCACACTACTCCAATAATGAATTATTATAGATTAACTGAACAATTTTTGTCAATTGGAGGAAAGGTATGTACTGTATTTGTCTCCCACTTGACACAACATTTGTGCTTTAGAAACTTTGAAAATCCAGTTTATATTTGTAATTTATTTATATACATTTATAGAATGTATTTATACATTTCATATTCGTATGATTATAACACAAAGCTCTCTCTTTAAAAAAAAAAATATGAATTTAAAAACACCACTGGTGTTAAAAGAGAAGTTCACTTCCAGAACAAAAAATGACAGATATTGTTCTCACCCCCTTGTCATCCAAGATGTTCATGTCTTTCTTTCTTCAGTCGTAAAGAAATTATATTTTCTGAGGAAAACATTTCAGGTTTTTTCTCCATATAATGGACTGATATGGTGCCCCGATTTTGAACTTCCAAAATGCTGTTTAAATGCAGCTTCAAACGATCCCAAATGCGGTTGTAAATAATCTCAGTCGAGGAAGAAGGGTCTTATTTGGCGAAACAAACTGTTATTTTCATTTAAAAAAATACAATTTAAATACTTTTTAACCTCAAACGTTCATCTTGTCTTGCCTGATCTCTGTGTATTCCGGTTCAAGACAGTTAAATTAAAAGGCAATTGATGTCACAGACAGCATTTACTAGTGTCAACCTAAATTTTTACTCAGTTCCTAAATCAAAACTATCATATGACTTCAGATTCTTTGGTATGAAGTACACAGGTTTTCGATCTGGAACAATCCTGCTTTTCCATTTTTTTTTTTTTTTTCTGAGCCTGAAAATATAATCACTAAATGTCTTTGTATGTTCAGAATTTGTATTTTTGTGATCCTGCAAAAGAAAGTAAGCTGTGAAGTATTGGATTATTATTCATTATTGACAGAAGCTTTTTTCTGGTTGAACTATTTTTTTTTAACAGTCAGTTTATGTGGTGTGTATTACATTGAAGCTTGTAATAGTGCATATTCTGAATAAAATGACACTGTTAAGCACCATCAAGGTCTCTGAAACAGAGAGTCAACCGGCTCCACTGATGAGGAAGAGTTATTCTGGTCAGTTAAATCATTGTCCTGTTGCCTATTATGGCTTTAAGACTCTGAATCATTACATTGTTTCAGCTAATACCCAATATTGAACCAACAATCATTTTACCGAGGTCAAACTCAAAATCTATCCCTGTTTATCTGTTTGCAAATGACAGGCTCTTTCCTGCCAGCTCTGACTTGAACCAATTTAATTATGGCTCGTTAAGGTGCTGAGCGGTTAGCACAAGCCTATCGACAAGCGGGAAGGACACGCTAATTAAAGGCCATTTGAATGTTTATCCCAGAGCAGTAATGGAGAGACACTTATCATTTAAATGCTGTTTGGAGCAGATCCCTCTCTCTCCGTCTACAGGGACGTGTGGGAATGAATCCCAGAGGATTTCCTAATGCAGTGGGAGGACATGCTTGTCAGGTTCATGGTTAACACCACCTAAATATTACAGAGTTCATGATGTTTGGGACAATGGAGGGAAGGAAAGAAAAACAATCAGCGTGTTATGCTTGTTACTTGATTATTACTGATGGCACGGCGTAATCCCAGGGAGAAAACGTTGTCCTACATTTCTTTTTGACTTTTTGTGCTCATAAGCAGGTTTATGTTGCTATAGACTCAATGGGAGTGATTAAGCACTGATGAATCAGGTCTTCTGTAGGTCAGTCACACTGGAAAGTATAGACGTGGTACACGTGTGATTATAGACCTGAAACATATTCTAATGATTTATTGGTTTACCCCAGATTTTCTAATTGATATGTAATATTGACAGGTCCCATAATAACACGTCCATATCATAACAGCACAGAAATCTGAAGGTAACCATGTTCCCCTTGAGTATTGAGGCTGTGTGCTTGCATTGGGAAGGATTGCGATTGAATGTACATTAAGTATGTAACATTATAAGCAGAATAATTTAACTCAAAGGATCAAACACACCCTAATCTCAGTGCAATGCAACAATGATCCAACACAAAACTGTCCATTCATCATCAGTGATCCTGCATAGGATAAGCATCTCGGGCCGTAGATTAATTCATCGTAGTGCTAACACACAGACATTAATTTCAATGTAATTACAATTATTACAATGTATTAATTCTGTTGAAATGTAAAAGTTGAGTGAGACCAAAAACAAACAATTGCATGCTATTTTGAAATAATGTAGAGCAGTATGTGACCCTTGGACAAAACTAGTCATAAGCAGCATGGATATATTTGTAGCAATAGCCAACAATACATTGTTTGGGTCAATTTTTTTCTTTTATGCCAAAAGTCATTAGGATATTAAATAAAGATCATGTTTCATGAAGATATTTTGTAAATTTTCTACCGTAAATATATCAAAATATAATTTCTGATTAGTAATGTGCATTGCTGAGAACTTCATTTGGGCAAATTTAAAGGCGACTTTCTCAATATTTTGATTTTTTTGCACCCTCAGATTCCAGATTTTTAAATAGTTGTATTATATATAATATCGAGTATACTTTATATATATATATATATATATATATATATGTATATGTATATATTTTTTTCAAATAGTTTTATCTCTGCCAAATATTGTCCAATCCTAACAAACCATACATCAATGGAAATCATATTTATTCAGCTTTGTATAAATCTCAATGTCAAAGAAAAAAAAGATCCTTTTGGCTGATTTTATGCTCCAGGGTCACATCTAAGGTAAGATAGGGGAAAATGGTAAGAAGATCATAAAATTGTAACATATTTATATATAAATTTAGCATGTCCAAAAAGAAGATGCATCAGCCAGTTTGTTATTATAGGAAATACAAAGACACATTGCTAATTTATGTATCATAGTACAAAATGTAAAATTATGATTATTTTTGCTTATTATTTATTATTATTATTTATTGTAATGCTTATTTGTACTACTGGGATAGGCTAATTTTTACAAAATCTATTAATGAATTTTTAAATATTTTGTAATTATTGGTTAAATTTTTTTTATAAATAATAAGTGCTATTAATGCAAAATACTGAATCAACTATTCTTTTAACAAAATTATGTTATTATGTCAAAAAATTGTTAAATTATGTCATATTGACAATTTAGTTGAATAATTCAATAATCAGATACCTAGTAATAGAAATACATCTGAAACGCAAAATTATAACTTATATAAACAGTCATATAAATATATACATATTTAGTGTTTGCATTTTTTTTGTTTATTAATTTTTTTAAATGAATTAATGATTCATGGATGATTTTTTGGAGCATCTTGGAATTATTTAATAATAACCCTATTATTTACTTTAAATATGAAACATTAAATATGAAATAAAGACACTATCAAAATAGGCGATTCAGATTCTTCTATTCTTCTATTCTATCTTCTATTCTAAAAAAAAAATATATATATATATATTGTGTCCACAGATCCCTCTTTAACAAACAAACACTAAAACATTTGATATTTGACATAATATAATGTCACTACTATTTTTGAAAAGACACAAAAAGAGATCAATTATCTTCAAAACTGTTACGACTGACTCACAAATGTTGATATTCAGAATTCCAAATTAAGTAAATTACAAAATTAAGCAGAGCATAGCCATGCCTCAAAGATGTTGAGATGAGAGTTTATGCCATTTATAGTCAAGAGAAAAAAATAAGTTATAAACATAAAAGTGAAATTATATTATTATGCAATATTGAAATGTTGGTCAGACAATGTTTATTATTAAGATATAAAACTGGTAGGATATTAAGTAAAGATCATGTTCCATGAAGATATTTTGTAAATTTCCTACCATAAATATATCAAAAGTTCATTTGTGGTTAGTAATATGCATTGCTAAGAACTTCATTTGGACAACTTTAAAGGCCATTTTCTTATTATTTTGATTTTTTTGCACCCTCAGATTCCAGATTTTCAAATAGTTTTATATTATATTATATATCCATTGGTGCAAAAGAAATCATTGTTTTGTTTAACATTATAAACAAGAGCAAAATAAAAGGCCCAATCCACCAACTAAAATCTAAAAACACAAGGTATGGTGTTTGTGACTGATGTCAGGACAGTAAAATAACCTTTGCTTACCCGACACTTTCTTTCCAAGCACACAAACACAATAAACGAGGTCCGACATCCCTATTTCATATTAGCCAAACTGAAATCAATGTGGCACATTTGTCTTTATTACTGAAATAAATAGCTTTTTCATTATGCTGTGATCTCTCCCTCTCTCCCGCTCCCTGCTTCTGTTGCCATTACTTAAGGGCTCTCCTTGGGCCTGAGAGGCCTCTATCCCAATGTCATTCATTTGCCACCAGCAGTAACAAGCCTCTAACAGTTTAGAGACAGACCGTAAGCAGCCATTTCCTCTCGTGAAGGGAGGAGAGATTGAGAAGAAGAAAGCGCGAGGAGGAAGGGAGATGATCGAGAAGCTGAAATGAGGAGAGGCCCGAAAGCACAAAAGAAAACTGAGCATGTAGATTTGCATTTTCTGTGGCTCAGCCAGCCTCCGTCCCCCTGTAAGCGGCAGGCCGTGAGTGTGTGTGTGTGTGTGTGTGTGTGATTCATGGGCCTGACAGATGCCGGGTGCAGCTGGCTCTGTCCTTGATCAGCCCTGTAGCCCGGACAGCGCTGTCATTCACCATTGCCCAAATTATCTCTGTATTGACTGCACAACCCTCTGTGACAGCGACGTAATGGCTAATTACCCAGGATGCTTTGGGTACTTTCAAAGCCCAGACTCTGCAACCGAAACAGAGTGAGAGAGTTTCTCAGAGTCAGAAAATAAATCTTAGATGTTAGGAAAACGAAAAGGAAAACAGACAGTATTCAATACGATATTCTGTGTTGTGCTGTGATATTTAAATGAGCTCTTCATTGACTGTCTGATGCATTTTGCACAGAAAAATAGCATAGCATAAAATAGTATAAAATACGCTCTGATGTTCGTTTGCGTTTATTTCGTGCTTTAAAGGAGAAGTCCACTTCCAGAACAACAATTCACAAATAATGTACTCACCCCCTTGTCATCCAAGATGTTCATGTCTTTCTGTTTTCAGTCGTAAAGAAATTATGGTTTTTGAGGAAAACATTTCAGGATTTTTCTCCATATAATGGACTTCATTGATGTCTCGATTTTGAACTTCCAAAATGTAGTTTAAATGCAGCTTCAAAGGGCTCTAAACGATCCCAGCCGAGGAAGAAGGGTCTTATCTAGCGAAACGATCGGTCATTTTTTTTTAGAAAATAAAGATTTGTATACTTTTTAAGCACAAAAGCTTGTGTAGCACAGGCTCTGGGATGCGTGTTCACGTAAGGTCATGCCGAAAACTATAGACCCAGTGTTTACAAAGCGAACACGCAAAGACTAAGAAAGTGCACGTAAGTCAAATGCTGTTTACAAACAAAAAGCTGTAGGAGAAAATAAGATGGAGTTTTTCGCCATACTCTACCTTTTTGAGTCGCAGTACACAGACGATGAACTTAGACGTGATTCGTAGTAGTGATGGGAAGTTCGGATCATTTTACCGACTCTGACCTTTGAGTCTCATTCAGCAAAATGAATGAATATTTTTTCGTGTCATTTCGTTCATTTTAGCTAAATATAATTAAAATATTACGTGTTACTTCCCTAACACATCTACTGCTTACACAAATGTTGATCACACTACAAACAAGACAAATAATGCTATAACAAACAGAAACGATTGTTTACCTGGGTCTTTAGTCTATGATTAGCTCACCTGACCTCTTACCTGACAAGTTTGAGTCATTCGTTCATCAAGTGACAGCCCCATAAGCTTAACCAATGCAGTGTGAGACAGAAAAAGAATTGATTAGTTCATCTCTCGAGTCTTCGGGTTCGAGTCAATCTTGAAAAACCAGAAGACTCGAAACAGGTGAACTAATTCAGGTACAGAACCTAATAAGATGTTGCACATGCACGACTGAACGAATCACTACGCGAGGTGACTCGTTCTTCCCAAGTCACATTGAAGATTCGCTCAAAATGAACAAATCGCTCACGAACGCGCATCCCAGAGCCTGTGCTACACGAGCTTTTGTGCTTAAAAAGTATACAAATTTTTATTTTTCAAAAAATTAAAAAATGACTGATCGTTTCGCTAGATAAGACCCTTCTTCCTAGGCTGGGATCATTTAAACTGCATTTAAGTTGCATTTAAACTGCATTTTGTAAGTTCAAAATCAGGGCACCAATCAAGTCCATTATTAGAAAAAATGCTGAAATGTTTTCCTCAAAAAACATAATTTCTTTATGACTGAAAACAGAAAGACATGAACATCTTGGATGACAAGGGGGTGAGTACATTATTTGTAAATTGTTCTGGAAGTGGACTTCTCCTTTAAGTAAATAAGAAAAGACGATCAGTTCACATATCGATTGATCCAATAAGGCAATACAGCAATCTGTCAGGACACATTAAAGAGCCACAAAATGGTATTTATTGTTTGAATTTATTTAAAAAAATGAAAACATTTTAAAGCTGAGACTTTGTTTCATACCTAAGTAATCTGTCTTATTTGTCGGCACGTTGTCAGTTTCCTCTTTGTTCCACAATGTATTTTTCACTGCGTGAGAACATGATGTGTGGGTGTTTTCAAAGGGTCAATCGGCTTCCATAGTATTTTTTGTCTCCGTACAATGGAAGTCAGTTTGGTCACCAACATTTTTCTAAATATCTTTCTTTGTGTTCTACGGATGAAATCAAGTCAAAAAGTTTTGGAACGACATGAAAGTACATGACATGAGTAAATGATGAAAACTGTAATTTTTGGGTGAACTTTAGGTACTAGGCATTCGTGTGCATTAGAGGAATAACAAATCATAGATTTTCACTGAGGTTCGCAAGGTTTGTGGCATTCAATTTTTGAAAGATATTCAAGGGTCTGAGGCACTTAGGCTCTGTCCCAAATGATGGACTTGACATTCATTTGCAGGCTTTGTGGCCGCTATGTGCTGTTTTGCTCATCCTGCACTGATGTGGACTTTACAGATGACAATCTATGTGACATTACACCACCAAAGTGTGGACACAGTGAAGGACGGTAAGGACTGAGGATGGCATTTTAGACCTAGTAATGAGAAAATGAGATATCCTTGAGCACACCGTGTATATTCATCTTTGTTTGCAGGGTAATGCCAAATTTTTAGCATTTTATTCGTATAGCACATTTCACAGGCAGAAATGAATAATGTTTATAATACCTTCATGCTAATAGTCTACACTGAGCAATTTAGAGTCTATGAAATAAGCAGTATTTAGTAATTAGAAAGAATAATCATTTTTAATATTTACTTTATTTGACTATTGCGCATATATTTTGGAATACTTATATTTGTCTGTTGGTCAGCTACATTGCTGCTGCCATTTTTTGTTTCATTTATTTATTCAAATAAATATCAACAATTTTTTTTTTAAAGCAATCCTTCAGGAGTTTAGCACAGAATATTATTATTATTATTTCTTAGAAATAATAATAACTGTGGTGGCATTATTTGAAAAAGTGACCACTTCACTGAACATCAGTTACTGCTAACATCAATTTTAGATTTGATAATCCTGAAATGTCATGAAATAAAGAGCAACAGTGTTTTATAAAGAGTCTGTGTCTGCAAGATAGTGACCTACACTCTTAAAAATAAAGGTGCTTTAAAAGGTTCTTCGCAGCGATGCCATAGAAGAACCATTTTTGGTTCCACAAAGAAGCATTCAGTCAAAGGTTCTTTAAAGAACCATCTCTCTCTTACCTTTCTTAAGAACCTTCTTTCACCACAAAGAACCTTTGGTGAAACAGAAAGGTTCCTCAGATATTAAAAGTTCTTTATGGAACCATTTAGACACAAAAGGTTTTTCTATGGCATCATGAAGCACCTTTATTTTTAAGAGTGTATTAAAGATCTACAAAAAGTTAAACACATAAAAAAAATATTGTTTTAGCTCAGCTGTAAGGTCCTTACGCTGACTCCTGACCACTCTAAAATATTCAGTAATAAAACCAAAAATGAAATATATATTAAAAAAAATCAAGAAATCAACTTCCTCTACAGCTCATACAGAGCTTCTCTCAAAAGCACAGGACAGATGAGTGTCAGAAAAAGACACAACTTAAAAAGTAAAGCGGCTCCAGATCATCAGAAAGAGACACACAGAGAGAGGGGAAGAGGGAGAGGAAGAAGGTGAGGGAATAGAGGGTACTAAATCCCACTCTGACTGTTAGGGAAGATGATGAGATCCCGAGAGGATGGACAGAGCGCAGAGAGAGAGAAAAAGAGGAAGCAGAGAGCGAAGGAGCAGCCTTTTCACACAAAAGAACAGCCATTCGCCACAGTCTGTCCCGGCCTGCCATTAGCAGCACTCCAGCACTAATTACAGACACAACAAAACGCGGTGCCACCTCTGCCCTACTAACACACACACACACACACACACACACACACACACACACCAGTGGTGGGATAAGACTTGCCTTCAAGCTACTCATAATTTACAGTAGTTAGGCTACAGTAAAACTGCCCTTTTAAAAACTACTTCACTACATTTAGTATACTAACAAGAAGTAGCTTGCTATATTGAGGGGACAATTATCTTTTAAAGATTATCCAATGATACAATTTTTCATTTAATCAGAGCTGTATTTTCTGGCACAAAAAGTTTTGAATGAATGGATTTGAATTACGGTATCGAGTTTAATGAGCAGTAAACTAGAAAAAGATACATTTAAATTAAACACAACTAGAAAATATAGAAAACACACTAATTTATATAACTAAGTCAAAATCAGTGTGATGAATAACAAAATATTTTTCTGAAATAAAACTTAAAGAAAGAAAGAAAGAGATATATAGCATTATATATTGTTGAGTGCAATATATAAAACAGGAATACCTTCATGTAATCCAAATGTAGATGAGTTTGTTTCTTCATCAGAACAGATTTGGAGAAATTTCATCACATGCTCCCCAATGGATACTCTGAATGGGTGCCGTCAGAATAAGAGTCCAAACAGGTAAAAATATCATAATAATCCACAATTATTCCACACCATTACAACCCATCAATAAACATCTTGTGAGAGAAAAGCTGTGCGTTTGTCATAAACAAATCCATCAAGACATTTAATCTTCAAACCATTGCTTCCGAACAGAATACGTGTCCATAATCTGTAATAATGCTTCCTCCACTGAGGGTGTGTACATTTTCAGAACATTTTATTTATTTCTTTATTTATTTTTCTTTTCTTTTTTTCCCCTTTCTTTTTTCTTTTCTTTTCTTTTTTCTTTTTTTTTTTTGAAAAGTTCCTTAAAAAGCTTTATGACTAAATGTGAAATTATTAAAATAGCAACAAAACCTCCAGATGTATGGATTAAAATATACTGCTATGTGAGATCACAAAATAAGACACAATGTATATGCATTTTTTTTTTTTTTTAATAAGCACCATGGAATGGAAATGGAAATTATTGCATTTAATTGTGCATAAAAGGTCTTTTTTAAATTTTTTGGCAGTTATGTGCTGTGCAGTCGATAACAGTCCTTGTCATTTTCATGATAGAACTATTCAAATGTATTTATTTTATGTTTGCTGAATTTTTCAGTTTCAAGTTTTTGAAACCGACCTTATAGATTATTTATTTATTTATTTATTGGATATATTTCAGTGAAGGCTGACTAATCTTTAAACTATGCATTTATCTGTATGTCTTATCCATAAGGATACAATCATGAGAACCAGAACCAAGCTAAAGCTGAACTTTAGCTATAGTGTGAGCTTCTCTTCCCTTAGGTGAGGAATAAGACAAAAGTTCACACAGTTAGCTATTATCAGACTTGATGTATTCCTCCACTGTCTTACAATTAATTTCACTTTATTGTATTAAGTTGTGTTGAAGGCACTAAAATAGACCAGTACTTTATAGTCAAACTCATTTCAATTTAATGCACCTAAGATTGAATGCTGGTTCCTGTTTCTAAAGCTGATTTGTTGTACTGCTTCATAGTTTTGTGAAAACCATGATACTTTTTTTTTCTCCAGGAATCTTTGATGAATAGAAAGTTCAGCAACACTTTAAGTATTAATTTCTTTAAGTTACTCGTCTCAAACATGTGAACAGTAACGTAAGCCAAATGTAATGTAATGTAAGCCAGATTTTCCTTAAAAAGTCCCTAAAAAGAGTTAGATTACATTATTATATATTACTCATTTAGAAATTCTAAGGTCCCACTTTATTTTAGGTGGCCTTAATGACTATGCACTTACATTTAAATTAATAATTTGATACAATGCTCCTATTATGTACATACATGTTTTTACATTGTACTTCTATTTGAAAAAAAAAAAAAATCAGCATGTAGTTACAGCTGTAATTAATGTGTAATTACATTATAATTACACTGTTGACCATCCCTTACACCTTAACCTACCTTTAAACCTACCCACATCACCAAACCTGTCTCTAACCTTGTATCGCTGTATTGCACCTCAATAGCAGCAAACACAATAAGTACACTGTACTTGTTCTTTGATGTACCAATTGAGGGACTATTTGTAAAATTCTGGACAAAAAAGAGCAAATAAAATGACATTATAAATTACTTAAAGAATGTTAACTCACATATATGGTTGTTTGTGTGAGGGGGAGTTTGTGTGTGTTTTGTGGTCACTGATGAAGTGTATATTGTGTACATGTGCATGCTGTCCAAAGATGCATTCTTATTAGAAGAGAAAGAGAGAGAGAGAATGACTGTGTGTGTTTGGGGGCTGAACTCTGTCTGCAGGGACACTTGTCTCTGTTGAGTGCTGTCACAGAAACAGCTCCTCGGATGTGTCATGATTACACTAATTACTGAGAGTCAGTGAAAGCTTTGACAAGGACGACCACAACACACACTTCTGTGCCTGCACCAACACACACACACACACACACACACACACACACACACACACAACCCAAGCAATAATGGATTATTAGAGCTTTAACCACAGATTCCAATAAGAAAGTGACAATATTTTTATCTCAACAAAACACAAAGATTTATTCTGCGCAAACCTTATAATTCATTTGAAAGAAAAATTCTGGGCTAAAGCTCTTGCAACACCATCTGTGATTACTGTCATTTTTCAGAGAAATTAATTTAGACTTCAGGCCTTCAGTTTAGAAAAACAAACAAAGCTCACCTTTACTGGAATTACATTTAAAGTTTCAGGCTGGCGAATAAAATAATTCAGTTGTTTAAAAGTGACAGTAAAGATATTTGTAATGTTAAACAGATTTCTATTTCAAACAAACAAACAAACAAACAAACAAATAAATAAATAAATAAATCCCTTCTTTTCATCAAATAATCTTTAAATATATATACTAAATCTACAATGTGAAAAAAAAAAAAATAATATACACTACATTTTAAAAGTTCTGTAACGTAATGTTTTTTGTAAGTTTTGAAAACAAACAAAAAAACAAACCAACCAACAAACAAAAAACTTCTCGTATGTTTCCTAAGGTTGCATTTATTTAGTCAAAAATACAGTAAATATTGTGAAAATGAATACATTTTAAAATATATGCAAATTAGCATATTCGAATGATTTCTAAAGGATCATGTGACACTGAAGACTGGAGTAATGATGCTGAAAATGCAGCTTTGCATCATAGGAATAAATTACATTTTAAAATAAATTAATATTGAAAACAGTTGTTTTAAATTGTAGTAATATTTCACAATATTTACTGTACTTTTGACTAAATAATTACAACCTTAGGAAACATAAAAGATGTTTTTTTTATTTGTTTGTTTGTTTGTTTTCAAAACATAAAAAAAACCATTACATTACAGAACTTTGTAGTAGTGTATATTAAATTCTTTTTTTCACATTGTAGATTTAGTGTATATATTTTAAAAGATTCTTTGATGAATAAAAGGGATTAATTTATTTTTATTTATTTATTATTGTTATTATTATTATTATTATTATTTTAATTTTTTTTTTTTTTATTTTACAGAACTTTTAAAATGTAATGCATATTAAAGTCTTTTTTCCCCCTCGCACATTACCGTTTAATTTTTTGAGTAATATTTTTGACCATACACACCACACACACAATAGTTTATTCTGGTGATAATCAATAGACTGCCATTGTAATGCGATTTTTTCCATTGTTTATTATTATTATTTATCATACGGTAATCATTTTACAAATTCCATTCCTATGGCAATACTTAATTTCTTTCTTTGGTCCCACTTTATATTAAGTATATTAACTATATACTTACATTTAAATGAATCATTTGATGCAATGCACTTATTGTGTACATGCATGTTTTTACATTGTACTTATATTTTACAAATACCTGCATGTAATTACATCTGCAATTCATTTCTGTAGTTACATTTATAGTTACACTGTTGACCAATTCCTTACACCTTAAATCATCCTAACCTTACTCTTATTCCACCTAAATAGCAGCAAAAGTGTTTTGCAATACAGTATGAACAAAATAAGTCCACCTAATATAAAGTGGGACCCTTTCTTTTTTTAATCCAAATATGGTCAAATTCAATGGCTCTTAAATTAGTTGGTCTTGGGTTCACGGAGGTCTTCAGTTTATCGTTTTTTCGCCACACATTCTAACCTATCAGCATTAGCAGCTCTCTGTTCCCAAATAACAAGGCCAAGAACCTAAACATTTCCATCTGTTTATCAAAACAGCCGCTCGGAAACCCATCGAGAGGTCGAAAAAAATCAGAGGACGCGCTGTTCAATCCGATGAGAGGTGACAGTTTACATCTCCGCCCACAATTAACACATCTCTCCCTCCCTCTCTCTATCTCTCTCTCTCCCCTTCTCTCTTTCTCTCTCTCTCTCTCTCTGGCTGGCTGTGATAATGCCTGTTGTCAGCTGTGTTTAGCAGGCCAGATCAGTGTGAGCGCTGGGCTGCTGCAGTCGCTGACAGATTGAAGGTTCAGCACTGGGGCTATCATGACAGATGGAAACTGGCATCAATGTTCAGAGCGCGCCAATCACAGGGGACCTGCTCCCCTCATTCGTCAGGCCGCCGTTCTGAACCCTCCCCCCGCTTCTGACGGGCGGGATGTGTGTGTGTGTGTGTGCGTGCGTGTGCGAGATGGCATTGTTAACCAGTGCATCTGTGAGACTGACTTTCTTCTGATGGAAGCATAGGCTGGAGAAAGAGAGAGAGAGAGAGAGAGAGAGAGAGAGAGAGAGAGAGAGAGGTTGGCTGGTCACTGCTGCAATGCCAGTCTTTGATTTGATAGCAGCTCCGCTCCTGGGAATAACCGCAAAACTTTCAAACATTCAGAACAGAGGGAAGACCCCAGAGGAGTGACAGAGAGAGCGAGAGAGGGACATGATGGACAGATTTACCCCTCCTTCTCTGACTATCTTCCACTGATCCACTAATACTATGCTAATTACCCACTCCAAACACTGCTGTTCAGTCACACACGGCATAAAAAAAGAGTTAAGGCTTTAACGTGTCGTGTTACGCTGGGATATTGCGGCTTATTTCGCAGCTCCCTGGAATGCTTGATTCCAGTCATTAATGAAGAAATTAACCCTATATCTTCACTTTATTACAGCAGTTTAAGTCTAAATGTCTGAAAATGTTATTTTCCATAGGCTTCCCTCAGGAGATTTAAGAGTTAAAGTAAAAAGAACAGAGATAATAATGCATTTACGTGTCATGTATTTACATAAATAATAGACTTATTCTAATTAACAACATGTACTTACTTGGTGTATTATTATTAGTAGTATTATTTTTTTAAGCTGCTATTATTTTAGTTTGTGCTTTTTATTAATGTAGTAGCTAATTAACATGTAATATATGTAACAATAATACTGTTAAAATGAAACTTTGGTTTCCATAAAATTTTAATACAAGAAGAATCATACTAGCAAATGAAAACATATTCAGATAGTTTTGTTTTTGGGAAATCTGATCTGACCTTTGTTTGTGAACTTTCATATCTTGGCAGTTTAAAACAGTGGTTACACTTTATTTTAAGGTGTCGTTGTTACAGTGTAATTATACATTTAAGTACTGAGTAATATTACTTATGGTTAGGTTTAGGATTAGTGTTTGGGTTAAGGTTACTTGCATGTAATTATGCATAATTTATTATTATAATAGTAAGTACATGTAACATGTAAAATAAAGTAAATTGTTACTAAAACAATATAGATATTTTTCTGATACGAGGACATAATGTGATATTGGTATTGGTATTGATATTGGTAATAAGGTACATTAGTTAACATTAGTTAGCTACCTTAGTTAATGTGAACCAAAGTGTGTTTGTTAACATTAGTGGTAACACTTTAGAATAGGGAACACTTATTCACTATTAACTATAACTTGTCCCTCAATAAATTCTTAATTTGGGGCTTATTAATAGTTAGTAAGGTAGTTGTTAACTTTAGGTATTAGGTAGGATTAGGGCTGTAGAATAAGGCATTAATATGTGCTTAATACTAATTAATGGCTAATATTCTAGTAATATGTATGCTAAAAAGCAAGTAGTTAAGAAACTGTAAAATAAAGTGTTACCACATGAGTTAATGCAATGTGAACTAACATGAACTAACAATGAACGACTGTATTTCCATTAACTAAGATTAACAGATGAATAAATACTGTAATAAATGTATTGTTCATTGTTTGTTCATGTTAGTTAATACATTATTTAACATTAACTAATGGAACCTTATTGTAAAGTGTTACTGTGATATTACTAGATTCATTTTCTTATGTGAAAACCCCAAGAAGCTGCAAACTTTAAAGTATTTGCTGTATTTATATATTTTGCAATGTAATCTCACTGATGTCTAAGAAATAGTGGAGATATTTCAGCATTTCATTTCATTTTATTTCATTTGATATTATTTATTTATTCATGAAAAAAAAAAAAAACTATGAGCTGCTGTTGCATACTTTAGCAGTTCACAGTTCTAATATAAGAGCGAAAATCAAATAAATTCACTGAATACTTATCTGAAGCTGAATCGTGTGTGTGAACCTGCTTAACTATATTTTGGGGACATATCTGTTCCCAGAACTGAGCTAAACCTGATAGGAAAAAAAAAGTCTAAAACTATGGTAAATAAAGTGTATAATTATCATTATTATTATTATTTTATTTCATTTTTTATTGTAAATAAATAATAATAGGGTTAAGGTTAGGTTGTAATATTTATAAAGCTGCATATAAAAAGAGTAGAAGTCTATAGAAGGTCCCCAGTTAGATTATTATGTGTATAGGGTTTAATATAGTAAATGCATGAGAAAAAATGAGAATGAAAGAGAATAATGTGTATGTAAGGGTATGTTTATTAAATGTCTTTTCAATACTGATCAGATGTGTGTGTGTGTGTATATTTTAAGGAACACATTGCTGATTCCGGATGGTGTTGCAGAGTCTGCTGTGTTTCAGGCATGACTAGTTATCAGGGGCCCTGACCACCTAGAGGACAAGACACACTCACAAATACATATTCACAAACACACACACTGGAGGCCTTGACAGACTATAACATACAGGACAGCTGTGGGTTTGACACTATAGAGGAACAAACCATAAATAAGTACAAAGTAATGCACTTACAATGGAAGTCTGTATGGGACATTACACTGCAAAATGTTCAAATACACAGTGTTTTGAAAGTACAGCCACAAGACTTCAGCATTATGTATAATTAAAATTGTGAAATTACAGGCTCTACATTTCTGCTTTTAAACTTTCTGGACTGACTCATTGTGATATAGACATTTTCCTTGATTGTTTGTAGAAATTAAGCGAGGAGTGAACGTAATTTTCTGTAATCGACAGCATGTCACAGCTCGTTTTGAACCCAGAACTTTCCTAAATTGCTAATGCAGTAAGAACTGGACCAGGAAGTGATTTCATGTTTCCAAAAGAGGAATGGCAGTGTTAAACCTAAATACATATATAAATATAGCAACTAACTTTAATAGCAACCAATATTGCAATCAGTAGGATTCCATAACATTAAAATGATATTTAAATAATATTTTAAATGTAAAATTAGAAAATCGTTATCCAAAAAGTATAAGTTTGTAATTGTTGTCATATTGTCGCTTTAATATACAGTAGATTTCAAGACATGAATATAATTTTACTAACGTTTTTATAGAATATAATTGTTGCAGAAATATGTGTGTAAGAAAAAGAGATTCTCCTTCTGGTGTCCTATTTTTAAAAACTAGGTTCTAACAATTTGAATAAAATGTAAAGTAATGTAAAACAATATTTTACAATTTTAATAACACAAACATTTTACATACCCCAAATAATGTACACAATCATAAAAATAAATAAATAAACATTTTATGTTAGAAAAAAGTATATTATTATGTCTGTCTGATTTTTTTTTTCTTTATACAGATTTATTCTATCACCATTACAAATGTCTCCAAAGTTTTCACAGTTTGTTATGAAACGGGGGAAGTACTGGAAGTGTGAAATCTTTGTCTTCGAGGGGCGAACCTTTCCCGCTCCCAGACATCAGCGTAACTCCACCAGCCCTGTGAAGAAAAACACAGCAGCCGCAGGGAGAGAGACAGAGTGAGACGCAGCCGACGTTTCCAGTTCATAAAAGTGCGCTGTGCTCCCCTGAGAGTCTGTCTCATCTCTATGATGGCCAATAATAGCCCATTGTAGTCAAACGCTCCTTTTCCTCCTCACGACAGAATGAGGACGCCTTATTTACAGAGGACAGGACAGTACTAGCAGAACAGCCCCTCTCCCCACACGAAAATACTGCTGACAGAGAGAAAGAGAGACACGGAGAGAGAGAGAGAGAGTCAGTGAGCACTTTTCCAGTAAAATCTTGGCTTTCTCCTTCAAGAAGATGTTGCACATCTTTATATTTAGTTGCGTTTAGGAACACTGGGACCTGTGACTGTGGATCTGCCACACCCTCTCAAACCGACCAAACGCTGCTGTTCCACTTCTCAGTGCCTCAGTGTCCACACTCACATTTCTATGTCTTATGTGCAGACCAACACGTTCTCACTCCTTTGGCGTCACTGATTGACGCACAGGGTACCTCTTTAGCGTCATTTTTCGATGTGCTGGGTCCTCCAGTGCTTTAAATAAGAAACCCTTGGCGTCAATGTGCTGATGTGTAAGGCACTGTGAATTTTATCGTCAATTTTATCGTAATATTGCTATTATTGCGTGTAAGTTGGGGTGTGATTTATTTATATTACACTATTTAAACATTTAACCCAACCCCTGCTCCTAAACCTAACCATTTGTCAACAAAACACAAAGTATAACAGCCAGATACAACTATATTCATAATTTACTCAAAAGTATTAATATTCCAAGTGTTCCGAGGCAAAACGATTGATCTGTGAGAAGAATAGACGCGATCGCCGTCTCCGTCCACCGTCCTGCGTGCTGTTGCAGTCTGTGTCTGTACGCGAATTAAAAAAATGCCACCAGCCTTTCGACAGCCTTGTTGTGAAATGCTATTGGCTCTTGTGTGTCTCGTGTCAGAATGCGTCACGCTAATGTTCAGGAGTATCTTTTTGAGGTGTGAGCGCGTTAAAGGAGCAGGATAATTAAAGGAGTTAAAGGAGCAGGTAAACCAACACACTGTCATAGCAAGTCATAACCATTTCAAATTGGTATACAAACTTTATTTATACACTTATAAAATTGTATTTTTCCATACAAACAACACTGTACAATTTTATATGACATCAACACCTCAATTTTTTTACAATTGCTATGTTCTGTATATTGACTAAACATTTTTTGAGAAATACTAGCAGCATTTTTCTAGGCATATAAACGCAACACCTTATAATACATCTCATTATAAGTTTTATGCTTTATATATAAATGTACCCACAGCTACAACACATTTCACTTTATTTTTTTTTACTTTTGTACAGTAGGTACTAACCCTAAACCTACAGTAAACTCAAACTTTAACTTATCCCATTTGACTTACCTTTATTTCTAATACTTTCTGTGCCAGTACAATGTAATTACATTGGAAGTGCATATCCCGAGAAAGAACATCCTAAGACTATAAATGTTAATGTATAACTGTGGCCAAATATGGCCTAAAAACAAACAGACATGAATTAAAATCCTCAAGCCTCAATTTTTGATTTCATGGAGTTTTTAAAGAAAATAGACCTAATGTATGTAAATAATGAACACGAGTAAAACCACTTGCTTACATAATACACAGTGCGGTTGTTGTTAGCTAAAATCTATTTAATTCAAATAATCTGAAATAAAATTATAATATATAATATATAAATATTAGATAAAATAACAAAACAGTTAGTTATTATTAAAACAAAAACTGATAACACAAAAATAATTAAAAAGCCAACAAATTTTTGATAAATGTTTTATTGTTTATAAATAATAGTAAAATAACACAGGTAATTAATTGATAATTGACTACTCAAAAATATATCCACATTTAATTTCTATAATATTGTCCCTTGAGAAGACATACTAAAAAGAAGGCTGAAATGTGAGGGGTGTACTCACTTTTGTGAGATACGGTGAGTCTCAGCTGTCCGGAGATTGTGTCTGTGAAGTTTCAGCTCAAAATACCTCACAGATCATTTTGAAAGTGCCTACTTTGTGTGGCCGCAGAAACACGTTTTTGTGCATGTCTCTTTTAATGCAAATAATCTGCTGCTCCCCACCTCCTTTTCCAGAAAACCACTGTGCCTTTACAGCTCCTACATCAGAAACTCTGCCAAAAACATATGTTTGGTTTTGATTATCATGTCTATCATGTGTTTTAAACCATATTAGTTTAAACTTCTGATATAGGGTTTTCTGAGCGCACACATCTGAAGCACACACACAGAAAGTGGCTGTCACACGGCATGTGAGTACTAAACTAAGTTCTCTAATTCATGTCTTATTGCGCTTAAACTGTCAAATACACACAAGTTTATGTAAAAAACACACAGGAGTTACAAAAACAGTCGGTTATATCTGTGAAGGTAAACAGCTGGGAAAGAAATCACATGTTTATATTAGATCTATGTAGCAGCAGCGCAATATACAGTAAATAAATCAACAAATCCACTGCTCTCTTTCTCCTCAGAGGCTGGGACTCTAAATAGTGTCCTGTGCTCGTCTGTGTAGCCAAAGGCAGAACAGTTAGCATGCTATGCTCGAACATTTGCCATGGTGTTAGAACTTGTACTCAGTTGTTGCTTTCGAAAACAAAATGACTGCGCCCTGAGTGGAAATGTGCAGATTAAGGGGCAGTAATATTATAATAAGATCCCTTTACCACATCACAGAAGGAGCAAAATCTGACGTGCTAGTTTTTCACATGCTTGCAGAAAATGGCTTACCCAAAACAAAGCTATTGGACAATACATGTAATTTTACGGTAGTATACCATTTTTGGAAGTGAAAAAGAATGTATAATTTACAGGGAATTCGATGCATTACATTTCAAAGTTGATGTTTTTTTTTTGTTGAAATTTTCTTTTTTTTCTTATTAGGGTTGTATGTTATTTCTAATGTTGTTAAATTTATGTTTATTGTATTATTTAAGTTTCATGTGCGTTACCATGATGGTGTTTAGGTTTTGTGTGAATGACACTGTGCACCTCATAAATATATGCTGGATTTATAAACTTCTTATAAGCTACTTGTGATGGGCTTTGGTTCATCATGTCACTTTCTCATCACCACCATTTGGTGGATATCAGTGTATTACAAAGGTACAAAACAGATTTCAGTACTTCAATTGGTTCGTATATTAACATTATATCAGATAGTATTTAACTGTAAATTTAAATTAAAACCATAAAACCTAAAATGTTGCTACCATTTTTTAGTGTAAAATTTTGGCAACCACAGCTTTTTACTGTAAATTGTACAGATTTTGTTTTTTTACAGTGATGGAAAAAGTACATGTAACAGTACAAAAACTTCATGTACTTATTATATGGTTATGGTTAGGATGATGGCTTGGTTTAGGGTTAGTTTCATGTAATAATGCATCATTTATTGTTATTACTATAGTAAGTATGTGTAACATCTGTAACATGGACACTGTAAAATAAAGAGTTACCATATTCTCCTTTAAAATGCGTAATACATTCAAGTCAGGTGATGCTGAAATATCTTTAACCAATAATCTATTCTCTCAGTGTTAGATTATTAATAGTGATAACCAAACGGAGAGGAAGTGTGTATTTAGTGTGTGTGGTTGTCCATGAGTGAGTATTAGAGCAGAGAGGGGCGCCCCATTATCCCAACATCCCCTAATCATTACACTCACCCTGCATATTATTAAGGGGAAATGTTGCATCACACTCCGAGTAAAGGACACACACACAAACACACACACGCACACAGCTCGCTGGAGCTGGGATTTGTGGGAAATAAGTCACATCCTAAATTGCCTGGGTAGCCATCTTTGATGGTGCCCCGCTGTTTTCCCGCTCTCATAATCCCAGTGGTTCCTCAATTTAGAGAGGCTCTCGTGAACCTGTCCCTCGCACAAACACACTATAATGGCTAATTATGGAGTGTGTGAGGATATCGAGCCGTCTGGCTCTTTTGACATCACTGTCACAGGCGGAGGGGTCACGGTGAGTGGCAGGTCGCGGGACGTCAGGGGTTTATCTGTCTCTCTGATCTGTTACACTCTCTCAGCACTACTTAAGTGGATTCGCAAAACCTCCCGCTATCAAAAGCACAGCTCAAGCCTGACTGAAGAGATAAAAGTACAGTTTAAAGACCTTCATGCAGTATTTCATCTCCTACAGTCGCTCAAACATTAAAGGCCCTTTCACAGGACTCACGACAGAGCTTCAGTGCAACGCTTTTAGTCTCTGAATGTACCTTTGCCACCTTGTTTTCAACTGCCAGTACCTTCCAAAAAATGAGATGTCATGAACATTGCTTGAAACTCATTGCTACTTCATAGACTTCTACACATTGCAGAAAGTTGAAAAGAAGAAGAGGAACCGTAGTCATGCTGTAAACATGTTTTGACTTCCTTTGACCCCCAACCCCACTTTAATTTGCACCCTGCCCACGGCTCCTGAAAGACCCTTTATCAGCGCTCCCAGCTGGAGATATACTTATGAGAAGAAGGAAGAAGGAAAAGACAGAAGAACTGACAGAGGCATAAACATCATTCACTCACTCCCTCTGAATGTATGGCCTGGGAGAAGCGAGGAAACGAGAGAAGAAGAAGAGAAAGTGTTGTTTGGCAGTCCATCATTCTGTCAGGCAGGTATGTGAGAGCTCGCCTCAGGTAGATGTGCTGTCAGGTAGCGGACGGGTATTAACCTCTCCGAAAGCCAGACAAAGACCAATCGGACGCACGTTAAACACGAGAGACGTTAGCTGCGAGGGCACACTCGCCAAATTCAGCTGCTGAGGTATGGCAGATCTTCAGAAACACACAGAACAGGAGAATTATCAAAAAGAAAAGGTAAAAAAGACATATGATTTTTACCCAACCAAAAAAAAAGCATCAATCTCTCTGATTATGACTGGGTTTGAAAGGTTTCAAAACCCCAACCTTTTCTTTAACGGGGTAAGGTAATGATTTAGGCTTTGCAGAGGTGAGCATTCCTGCACCTGTGAGGCTCACGCAGGTCTAATACTTCCCAGGTGAGCAGAAGTGTGTGTGTGAATCCCTATGGATTCATCCAAAGGAAGCAAAAGTGCAGTCATGCCGGGACACTCAAACAATGACTGTAACTGTTGTGACGTTACATACACAAATTGTGTAACACCTGTATACTGCTGAAAAATGGCTGGTTGTATGTGTCAGAGTAGTGGCATAGTGAGCCTTAAATGGATAGTTCAACCACACATTTACTCACCGACATGTCAGCGCAAACCTGTAAGACTTTCGTTTATCCTCGGAAAACAAACAAAGATATTTGAAAAATGGTATCTTATTATTTTTGTTAAAAATGAAAGTCTCCAATTTAAACTTTAAAGCTTCAAAAAGAACATAAAGACATCATAATCCATGCAAATCACATGGTTTAATCCAAGCCTTTGGAATGAACAGATTTAATTTAGGCTTTTATCTACATATAACCATTGATCAATGCTAAACTAAACTCTACAGGAAAGTAGATCTCAAGGGCCAGAGCTGCCCAGCCTTGCTCTAGATAAACCCCAGCAACTGCATCATCATGGCATCAGCTGCATCATTCAGAAACCAGTTGAAAAAAGGGTTCCACTTTATTTTGATAGCCCGCTTTAGACATTTTACTAACTATAAGATACTTTGCAGCAACATGTCAACTAACTAGAGTATTGGTACAGTATTAGTAGATTGTAATGGTTAGTAGAATAAGTTGACGTGCTTGCAAAGTAACTTAAAGGTTCTCAACAAAACAAAACAAAAAACAAAAAACATTTCTCCATGAAAAAATAAAAATAAAATAAAAAAATCAAACAAAACATTTTACAGTTGAATTTAAGCATTGAGCAGCCAGATTAGACAAACATATCTCCATGAAAAAAATAAATAAATAAAAAATAATAATAATAATAGTAAAACAAATAAAATAAAATAAAAACATTTTACATTTGAACCTAAACAATTTAGCATCCAGGTTAAACAAAAGCTTCTCAACAACAAAACAAAACAAAACAAAAAACAAAACAAAACAAAACAAAACAAAACAAAACAAAACAAAACATTTTACATGTGAATTAAGCATTCAGCAGCTCGATTAAACATTTCTCCACGAAACAAAACAAAACAAAACAAAAACAAACCAAAAAAAAAAACTGTTTGTTATTTTGAGCATTCAGCAGCTAGGTAAAAAAAAAAGTTTATTGACAAAACCAAACCAAAAACATTTTTATATGTGAGTTTTAGCATTCAGCAGCCATATTATAAAAAGCTGCTCCACAAAACAAAACAAATATTTTATGTGAGAATTTAAGCATTCAGCAGCCAAATTAGACAAACATTTCTCCATGAAACAGAACAAAATAAATAAATAAATAAATAAATAAATAAAAATTACATGTGAATTAAGCATTCAGCAGTCAGATTAGACAAAAGTGTTTCCACAAAAACAAAGCAAAACAAAACAAAACATTTTACATGAGAATTTGGGCATTCAGCAGCCAAATTAGACGAACACTTCTCCACATAACAAAACAAAACACAACAAAACATTTTACATGTGAATTAAGCATTTAGCAGCTTGATTAGACAAAAGTGTTTCCACAAACAAAACAAAACAAAACAAAACAAAACAAACAACAACAACAACAAAAAACTGTTATTTTAAGCATTCAGCAGCTAGGTAAAAAAGTTTATTGACAAAACAAAACCAAGAACATTTTTATATGTAAGTTTTAGCATTCAGCAGCCAGATTATAAAAAACAAGACAAACATTTTTTACATGTAAATTTGAGCATTCAGCAGCCAAATTAAACAAACGCTTCTCCAAAAAAAAAAAACGTTACATGTGATTTTAAGCATTCAGCAGCCAGATACAAAAGTTTATATGCGAGTTTTCTCAACAAAACAAAACAAAAAAATTTGTTATTTTAAACATTCAGCAGCTAGATGAAAAAAGACAAAACAAAACAAGACATTTTACATGTGAATTTAAGCTTTCAGCATCCAGAGTAGACTAAATCTTCTCCACAAAGCAAAACACAATTTTTACATGTGAATTTAAGTATTCAGTAGCCAGATGAAAACAAAAAAGTTTCTCTACACTAAAATAATGAGCTTGAATCTAGAGTCACAAATCAATAAATAGTGAGTTTCTGATCAAATAATTAATTGACCTCGGTTTTTAAATCCCAATATAGCGATGGTCTTCCTGGCCCGATCATCTGTGTGTAATTATGTGAGTGGTAAGAATGGACCTGCACACTCAAACAAACACGAGTGGTGTGCTCTCACTGGGACCGCAGAGTTGAGAAAGCTTGCTTGAGCATTATAGAGTTAATTAGCTGAAGATTACTATGCAGTGTGTGAGTCTGTGCCCCAGAAAGGCATCATTAGAAGCGGTGATGTGCACATGCCTGCGGTGCATTGATCCAGCGGCTCCAGGAACAATGCAGATTGCAGATTTTATAATTGGGCCTGCGACTCTCAGATGACTTGGCTTGTGTTGTGTAGCATGTGTGGGGGAGTTCAGCGGCTTATGTTCACGTAGGCATGCATGTGAGAGCGTCTGAATGTATAGGGGAATCTCTGGGTTGTGTGTGTGTGTGTGTGTGAGAGAGAAAGAGAGTTCAGACAGACGTGCCCTTTGCATGCCTCGAAAGAGGAATGTGGTGATTCTACATGAATTATGCCACGAGGAATACCAGATTGACTAACAATCATATACACACAATGCATATAAATACCAGGTCAAACATTTGATTTTCCAAAAGGCCGTCTGGACATTTATGACATACTAATTAAAAGGGAAATATCTCTTTAAATGTGTCTCTACTACAAGAGAATCTGGATTAAATTCTGGTCAGGGCCAGAAGACACCATACTAATGAATATAATATTAATACAAATTCATATTACAAACAGGCTTCCAAAATAAATAATTTAGCTAATTCTATCATTCTAGCATTTAGAAAAATAATAATAATACACCTTCTTCTGATTTTATTTCATGTATAACTTTTTGAATAACTACTAAAATATCACATCTTTACATTTTACACTCTGCGCAGAACAACATCTTTTTTTTTTTTTTTTTTTATTGGCCATGTCTTACCTTGCCTAGGGCATCAAGTGAGCCGAGGCTGCAAAGAAATCACTCCAGAAAATACATTGTTTTTATAATGTAGTACAATATGCTACTATTGAGACAAAATAAAATGTCAAACATTTGCATCTTGACCCTTTTGTCACACACAGGAGTTTGCATATCACTCCGGGTGAGGCATATATCGCTCTGTGACGGTGTTACATATGCATTTGGCAGAGACTTTTATCCAAAGCGATGTGCATCACATTCAAGGTATACGTTTTACCAGTTCATGGATTCCCTGGGAATTGAACCCATGACCTTAGTGTTGTCACAATTTAAAATAATCAAATTTAAAGACCCAATAAATCAGTATTGTTGCTTTTAGTCTGTGCATTAGCTCTGACTCTGGACACATTTCGTCCATTAAAATGCTCTCTAGAATGAGATAGTCCACCCCTCCAGAGCAATGGGCAATAGCAGGTAGAAAATTATGGTTTACAGCGGAGATGTAAATAAAATGCAGAAAAAAGTAAAGCTTATATTCAGCAATGATGCATTAAAAAAACTGATCAAATGTGACAGTAAATGCTTTTGAAATGTCACAAAGATAATCTATTTGAAAAAGGAAAATGCAAAACACATTTTGCATAAAAAAGCAACAAAAAAAGCACATCTGGCATAACATTTTAATTGCATGTGACTTTTTCTCATAACTAAAAACTTGCTACATGCTAACGATATCTACGGGGCTTTTAAATGCTGCGCTTTCAAGTCTTGCCGCACATGTGCTGTAAATTTCATCTCATGCTTTGCCTAACTCATGAGAAGGCGGGGGGATCCATCTGACTGTCCTCATCTCCTCTCTCTCTCTCTCCCTTGTCTCAGTAGGAGTCTGAGTTATGATAATCAGCTGATTAGTTGCTGTAGTCCTGCTCCCACAGGCTCTTTTGTGTGTAAAATCCTCTCGCTCAATTGACATGTGGACATCATCAAGCTGATGAAATGCAGTTGTAATGAACAAGTGGGCCGGAGCATCTGCACAGGGACCCCAAACCCACCAGGACCCCATTCCACACTCCCAACCATGCTAATGCAGCGAGCTGCTCGCCCGCCGCGTGCCGTCCCTGCGGAGCGCCGCATGGAAATGCTCGGAGATGCATATTCAAACAGCACCTTCACTGGAGCACGCCGCATGAAGAGAGACGGAGGGAGGCAGAGAGGGAGAGGCTGAGAGCAGAGTGGCCCATGCTAATTTGGAAGCTGATTATTTTGCATCAGGCACAGTAATGAGGTGACAGTTCATTTGTGAGCGTGTGGGAGGACGAGAGGAGAGGGGAGGGAAGGAGAAGTGGAGGATGGGGCGGTGATGCTTGGCTGGACGCAGGTGTTGGTCCGCTCTGCTCGGAGCTGTCAAAGCTGGTCTGGGGGTTGCTGTCAAATTATCCCTCCTATAAAAGGCAGAGGCACACAAATCGGAGAGGCATTTAAGGAATTAATGCATTCATATTCAACACATATTGCAACCAGCATTTCATTAGAAGTGCACGGCTCGTATTAAAACTGACGGCTGACCTTTCACACTTCCCCTCTCCACTTGTATCGCTGCGCTTATTACATACGTGTTTGAGTCGAGGAGGAGCTAACATGATAAGCGGCTGTTATTAAACATGCCGACTGACGAGGGATATCTGCTCCGTGTCATTCTCACTTTAATGCTCGTGCCTTAATGTTATAGTGTGTAATGATACGCGGCTCTGTGACGACAGAGTGGAAAAAGTAGGTGTGTAGGTGCCAACAACGTGTAAAGGCTTTTAACTTGAGCTATTTTTATGGTCCAGAGCTTGATGTTTATTCTTACTAACAATTTTCTTTTTCCTTTTTTTATTTTTGCCTTTTGTGTAAAGATTTCTTTGACTCCAGAGCCTAAATATTGCAATCATTAAACACATTAATAATCATTTAAACAAACAATTTCGCCTCAGTGTTAAGATGAAATATAAGACATAACTTGTGAAGAAAACAAGAAGACAATTAAACATTTAACTTTCCAATATTGTTTATATTTATAAAACTATATTATTTAGTATACTTTTTATTTACAGCATATTATTCAATTTTATATATTAAAGGTACATAAATTGCTAGCTATAAAATTAGCTTTATAAAGACAAAAGGGTCATTTTAAATGTAGTTTACCTCACAGTCATTTCCATCACAAATAAATGGTGATTTGAGATGTGGTTAAAAATTACTTTTAGAAATAAAACAAACAACAACAACAACAACAACAACAACAAAACTAATACAAAACCCGGAACAAAACACAAGACCAATTTAAAACCCAAAACAAAGTCCAAATATCAATAAAAAACCTAAAACAAAAAAACTAAACAAAACCAATACAAAACAGAAAACAAAACACAAAATCAATACAAAACACAAAACAAATCACGAAAAACAATACAAAACCCAAAACAAAGCCGAAATATTAATACAAAACCTAAAGCAAAAAAACTAAACAAAACCAATACTAAACACAAAACAAACAAAAAACAAAACAAAACAAACAAACAAACAAAAACAAAACAAATACGAAAAAAAATACAAAACCCAAAAAAAGCCTCAAACCCAAAACAAAACAAATACAAAACCCAAAACAAAGCTCAAATATCAATACATACAAAAAACTAAACTAAACTAAACTAAACTAAACTAAACCAATATAAAATACAAAACAAAACAAAACACAAAATCAATACAAAACACAAAACAAAGCCCAAATATCAATACAAAACACGAAACAAACAAAAAAACAAAACAAAACCAATATTAAACGCAAAACAAAAAAACTAAACTTAACCAATACCAAACCCAAAACAAAACCCAAAATCTGAAAACAAAGCCCAACTATCAATACAACCCCCCCAAACAAAACCAACATAAAACACAAAATCAATACAAAACAAAACAAGAGTAAACAAAACCAATATAAAACACAAAATCAGTACAAAATGATAAACAAACAAGAAACAAACAAACAAAAAATAAAATAAAAAAACACAAAACAAAGCCCAAACATCAATACAAAACTCAAAACACTAAACCAATACTAAACCAGAAACAAAGCCAAAATATCAATACAACCCCCTTCCCTAAAAACCTAAACAAAAATAATATTATACACAAAACCCACAGATCAATACAAAACCCAAAACAAAACTAAACAACACACACACAAAATAAATAAATAAAAGTAGAAAACAAAACAAAACAGCTGTTGTGTGTCAGGTTGCATCAGACAAGTACTGTCTATCGTTTCATCCAGATCAGTGTCTGTGATGAGAGGAAAATGATCCAGCAGCTGGAGTTTTGTTCTGAGATGTCTGATCATGGCCTGTGTTGTCTGGTCTTGAGATCAGGGCTCCAGATGTGTGTGTGTGCTCGGGGTAAAGCCTCTGCCCAGGTGGGCTGCTCAGGCACTCGCAAACCACCGTGACCCTAGACGTCCCACTCTGGCCCCTTGTGCCTCTCCCCTGTGGATAGGACCAGTCTAGTACCACAGTGTGTGTGTGTGTGTTAGAGAGAGATTGCAAATGCATATGTTCTCTCTGTTTGTGTGTGTGTGAGGTCTGCCAGGTGTAGTGAGTTGATCGTGTGTCTTCCGGGCTCTATTGTACCTTCAACCACTTGGGAGACACACACACTCACGCTCACGCAGCCACGGGTCAAACACAGAGGTGTGCCGGACCAGCTGGCAACTTCCTGTTCCTCAAGGCACTGAGAGCAGAACCCTTTCAGCAGGACAGATGCACACTCTCACTCTCTCAGCCAAAACCACAGAACACAGACCATCATCACAATATGGGAATTCAATAAAGAGGCCTTTTAGGTTCCACCCCTGCGAACAAGTAAGGGAAAACACTTCCCCACTCAGGAACAACACATTTAAATACACATACTACACCTTTAATATTTATTTAATGACTATATGCATGTGCAGTTGTGACATACTAATATAATATGTATGTAATTACTATATTATACACAAGTGTCTCAGAAAGCTCAATCTGACCTGAAGCAAAACTAGTTGATATCATTCACTTGTTAGAAATGGTTTCAAGAAATACTTTCAGTACTGTGTATCTAATAAAGAAATTATGGCTGATTAATATGACATAAGCTTCATTGAAGCAGTCGGATGCTTCATAATAACCTGTACACTGTCTTGTGAAAAAGTAAAGTTAAGCATACTTTTGTAGAGTACTTGCTATGAAAATAATATACTTATAAGCAAACTGAATGTGATTTTGGACACTTAATTTCATATTTACAAATAAAAATGTATCATAGTTTACATTTATTTTAAACGCTATGAGTTTAAATTAAGAACTTTTTGTACGTTTAAGTACACATTTAAAAAGTGTACTTACAGCAACTGTATCTAGTGTTGTGTATTTTTTCAACTTTGGAGCTAAAAGTGAGTGGAATTTATTATTGTAAATATGTCACTGTCGTAATTACAGTGGAATGTTACGTGCACATTTGTTGCTCCCGTAAAGCAATCGCGTTTTCCGCGGAATTTCGTTCTTGCTCACCAAACCTAAGATACATACACCCAGAACAGATGTTAATTATAAGTTATTGAACCAGCTGAATATTATTAAAAACTTATATTTCGAGGTAAAAGAAAGAGGTGAGTTCAGAAACATGTCTCTTTAAGTACAATTACTGAGCTTTTATTTCATTAGGCCTGTTATCTAACATACATATTTAAAAAAAAAAAAAAAAATATGTTTTTTAAACACTGTGAAGCCAGCCAGTGAAATTGCATCATACAGTTTGTGGGCATGAGATCTGACAGCATAAACACACAATATACAAACACACCCATTAATTCCTCATTCAATGAATAAAAGCACACCATTAAAATTGCGTTGCCAGAAAACCAAAAAATCTGCTTTATCTAAATAAGCGGTTTAATTCAAGCAGAAAACATTATTTATCTAATAAATGGACTACATTAGGTTACGCCTGCAAAAGTCATTTTTAGGGGTCAGATCCTTAAAACACTGCAGAGTTTCAGGCGAGTGGCGCGCAGAAGTGTGTTGTTTGTGCAGTAAGTGATGTCAGAGGGTGAATCGTGCGGGTTGTGATCTTTTCTGCTTTTAATCTGGAAGATTAAAGAGCTCTGCTTCATTAGCATGTGTTTCTGCATCTCCCTGCAGAGTCCATCTCTGCACACACACACGCACACATGCTCAGCCTATTACCCACTCTTGGGGCCATTAAGGCCTCACATTAATGATGCATAATTAGCATATGATGACAAATAATAGGAGTGAGCAGTATTAGGTGTAATGGAGGCTGCAGCAATAACATGGTATCCCACTGTTACCCACCACCAGCCAACCCCCCAAACAAACACACACTCACACACACCAGATACTATAAGTCTGCCTGTGAATATGCTGCTGAGAGAGGGGAAAAGCTAAAGACCGTCTACATTCATAAATTATTCAAATGTTCTGTTACTTGTAAGACAGTACAATGGCATCCATAAGTCATTGTAACTTATGCTGGGTTAATCTAATCAATGAATCACACGATTATAATAATAATGGAAACGGGCTGTGCTAATTAAGCATGTCCTGTGCATTTCTGTTCTGAATTATTCATAATTGTAAATCAAAATATAGAGTGGTATTCACAAAGCATCTTCCCAAGCGGACACTGTTGGCTGGACAATGAAAGCGTTCTGTTTATTTGATCAAAATAGCAGACAAATGATCAGTTACCGAACAGTGAGCTGCCCATTTCCATCCAATCACAGTAAAGAAATCCAAGTGCTGCCGACAGCCAGGACACACAATTACAGACACCCAGGCGTGTTCTTATATTTATATGCAGTTGCGTTAAACACAGCTCTCAACTTCTTACTCTCATTGTCCATCAAAACACAGCTACAAACTCAGATTCAACTGCACAAACTCCTCTCCAGTTAGATTTAAATAGCTTTTGTCTCAAGTTTGGGTTAGTATTTGTTGTTGTTAATAGGAACGTAAGAAAATGACTTCACAAATATGGACAAAATAAATAAAGTCGATGATGCTACAGAACTTCTTAAAGATATTTTTTATTTTTATTTTTTATTTTTTTTTTAAAGGGCTTTAGAACAATGGTCCGTCATTAATAGATAGCTAGGCAAGACAAATGACATTTACACTTCAGCTACCTCTGTTAACTAGTATAAAAACCAGATGAACTAATCAGTAAGTAGGACTGAAATAGTTTATTATCAGGTAATCAATAGTGAGATTATCATAATTAATTAAAATTAATTTAAAATAAAAACAAAAAATCACCAATTCATTGTTAATCACAACATTAACGTCTGAGACGTAAGCCATTATGTTTTTTTACTGGGAACTTCTGGTGATGAGATATTTTTGTAGAGAGATTAGATAAAAATAGACAGATGGATGATAGATAGATAGATAGACAGACAGATAGATAGATAGATAGATAGATAGATAGATAGATAGACAGGCAGACAGACAACTGACAGATAGACAGATGGACAGAATGGACGGATGGATGGACGGCTGAATAGACGGATGGACAGACGAACAGACAGACAGAGATAGATAGAGATAGATAGATAGATAGACAGACAAGTGACGATATACAGATGGACAAATGGAAAGATAGACAGATGGACAGACTGACAGACATATAGATAGACAGACAGACAACTGATGAATAGACAGATGGACAGAATGGACGGATGAATGGGGACGGATGGACGAACAGACAGACAGACAGACAGACAGATAGATAGATAGATAGATGATACGAATAGAAGGATAGACAGATGGATGGACGGACAGACGGATGGAAAGACAGACAGACGGACGGACGGATAGACAGATGGACAGAAAGACAGACGGATGGACGGACAGATAGATAGACAGATGACGGATGGAAGAATGGAATGATGGACAGATGTTAAGACAGACATATAGACATACAGAAAGACAGAAAGATAGATAGATAGATAGACAGACAGACAGACAGACAGACAGATGTTACATATCAAAAATTGTGTGACTTGCAAAGCCAGTGGAAGCTAAATCAAAAGTGTTCATGAATTTGTGCCACAGTAACTTTTTAAAAAACACTATTTGGACTATTTGTTTTATGACTCTCTTCATCACCTCTTTCTCTCTGTCTCTCTTTCACATGCCTGTTTACGGCCTCCTCAGCTCAAATTGACTTGCTAATGTTAACTTTTATTCAGTTGCTATGGGTTACAGCGTGCTGAGGTTTGACAGTGAGTGTACGGGCAGTGCTGATTAGTAGCAGGCAGTTCTGTCCATCTCTCGCGCATGGCTGAACCATCTGGCCATTTACTCGCTAATAAGCCCCTAATGGGCCAGATATTCGCAGCCCTGTCACACGGACGAGGTGCAGGATGCCTACAGCCCTCAACTCCCTCTGACATGTTGCTTGTTTCACATCAAAACTCGTCATTTACAGGCAGAGAGCTCAGAGGACGTAAAAAGTTGACCTAATCTACACTGTTAACACACACACAGACACACACACACTTCAGGCTTTGTTATGTGTCAGACAGACTGAGCACATGGTAATGCATTCATCCCTTCACTGTCTCTTCTCTGATCCTCTCTCCCTCTCTCTCTCTCTTTCAATCTAATTTTTTCTCTCCTTCTCTTTCTCTCTGCCACACTGAAGCGAGAATATGAGTGCTGTCAATATGTTTGATTATGCACACATCGATTCCACTTTTCCAAAGAGAGGATTATGCATGGAAAAAATACAAGGAAGGCAAATGAAAGGAAATGGAGACAGAAAAAGAGAACGAGCGAGAGACTGAGGGATATTACACATAAATCTGCAAAGCGTTCACGTCTGCCGCTGTCATTTGTCCTAGAAGCATTGACTTTTTGCTGTGGATGTTTTCAAATGAACTGATCCAGCTGAGATTGTAATTGGTGACATGCAACTTTAAGTTTAACCTTTTCTGAGACACTGGTGGCAACCAATTAACTGGCCATTGAATAAAAAACATCCCTAATTATCAGTCTCATTACGGCTGTATCGGCCTGTGTGTGTGGAGAATGTGCAGCAGAAACAGAACAGAGCTCACGGCCTTCACCAGCTTCTCAGCGGCTGCTGAACTGATTAAAATGACCAGAAACCTTTTTAATGCTGAACAGAGGAGCTGGGAGAAACCTCGAGCTACTTGATCATTGTACCTTTTTCCAGTTAAAGAATAACAGAAGGTCATAGAGGAAAACTCAGTGGAAGTTTCAGTGTCTGTGAATCCACCGTGATGGGCTTGTCCTCACAGATCTCTGCTGTGACTAAAGTGACCAGTGAAAACATTGAGTGGATGAAGGCCAGCGAGCACAGTGAACTCTGAGACCTTTAACACCCTGTCAATCACACTTCAGACACACAAGAGAAGAGACCAGGCAAGACCAGACGAGACTAACAGATGAGGATACGAGAATGAGAAGAGAGCAGATGAGAAAATGAGACAGGAAGAGCACATTCGAGAAGAGAAGAGATGATACAAGAGAAGAAGAGATAATACAAAAGGAAAGGAGAACAGAAGAGATAAGAAAATATAAGACAAAATTAGAAGAGAGTATGAAAAAGTTTAACAGGAGAGTAAAATGATAAGATGAGACAGGAGGAGCAAATATGAGATGAGACAAGAGGAGACGATGAAAAAAAGACGAGATAAAATACGAAGAAACTGCACAAGAACATTTAAAAGGAAAGAAAATGAGAAAGAAAGCAAATATGAAAAGAGAAGAAAAAAAACAAAAGAAGAAAAGACAAGATTAGATGAGAAAATACGAGACAAGATAAAAAAAGAGACAAGACAAAAAAAAACTAGACAAGAAACGATGAGACAGGACGAGCAAATATGAAAAGAGGTGAGACAAGAAGAGAAAATACAAAAGGAAAAGAGACAGAAAAATGAGAAAAGATGGGACATGAAGAAACTAGCTGAAAAAAAATTACAGGAGAGGATGATAGATGAGACAGGAAGAGTAAATATGAGAAGATGAAATGAGACGAGACTAAAATAGAAAATACAAATGCAGAGGAGACAAGATAAAAAAAAAAGATGAGACAAAATAAGAAGAAAGTACACAAGAACATTTAACGGAAAAAAAAACAATGAGATAAGACGACAGCAAATTTGAGAAGAAAAGAGGAAATACAAAAGAACAAGATCGGATGAGAAATAATGAGACAAGATTAAAAAAAATAGACAATAAAATTTAACAGAAGGGGAGAAAAGCAGTGAGACAAGAAGAGAAGAGAAAATACAAAAGCAGAGCAAATGAGAAAAGATGAGATAAAGAGACTAAAGTAGGTAATAGTTAATTTAAGCAAATATGAAAAGAGAAGAAATAGGACAAAAAGAATAGTCTAAAAGGAGAGGAGACATGATGAGAAGAGAAGAGATAGAGAGACTAAACAAGAAAATACAAAAAGTGAAAAGACAAGATGAGACAAGAAAGGACAGCAAATTTAAAAGAGAAGAGGTGAGAGGTATAAGCGAAACTAGACAGTTTACAGCTATAGATTAAATGGGACAAGATGAGACAAATATGAAAAATATGAAAAAAGATCAAACAAGGTGAGGAAATAAAATACGGCACACGAGAATAAGATGAGACAAAATTAGATCATGTGAAATGAAAATTAAACCAAAAACAAAAAAAAGATTGAGAAAAGATGAGAATAGACTACCCTGTATACCCTATTCTTGTCTTATCTAGTTGTTTTTTTGTCTCCTCTCATATTGCTTTTATATTTTCTTGGAAAAAAACAAAAACAAAAACAGTATATGCTGGTTAGGTATGTTTTGAAGCATGGCAGCTGGTTTAAGCTGGTCCTTAGTTGGTCATGAGCTGGTTTAAGCTGGTCCTAAGCTAGTTATGAGATGGTTTAAGCTGGTCATGTGCTGGTTCTAAAATGGTCCTATGCTAGTATTAAACAACTAGCTCCAGCTCATAACCAGCTCAAGACCAGCTTAAATGATCTCATGACCAACTAAGGTCCAGCTTAAACCCGCTGCCATGCTTCAAAATATGAAACTAAGAAGAGAGGAGACTAAAAGAGGCTAGATGAGAAAAGAAGAGAAAATACTTTACCAAATGCCAAGAAACAAGATGAGATAAAACGAGACAAGCTGAGAAGAATGAGCCGAGAAGACACGAGAAGGAGCAGATGACTTATCATTCAAGCAATAAGATGGCGGCTCTGAACTCACTGAAGGGATTTACCGTGTTCTTAAAGCACTCAAGAGGAAATCAGCTTTTCACAGTCATCCGCCATGCTCTACGCACCATTATAATCGCCTCACGAAATAAATAAAAAAGTCTCCCACACGCATAGAAAATCAGAGATGTCGGAAAGCATCAAAGTTTGCTAAGAGAAAAGTTTGGCTGGTGTTAATTTGGGCGAAGCAGCCAGTAGCAGGTCAGATCCGCCGGATAACCGGAGGGTAAAACTCGCAAAATGAGAGACGAAAATGAAGAAAGAAAAGAAGATTTATACAAATAATAGAGTCTCCAGTGCTTTTAATTAGGCACATACACACAACTCCAGTAGCCTCTCCACTGTCTGTTAGCGTAACAGCACTGGAAGCTAATTTATGTAAACTTGTTCCATTATGTAGGCTGCTGAGAGTGTCATTACTCCTTTGGCTGGCTTTGGGGCTTTTCCCTACACAAACACCAATTCGGCTGCTCATTTGCTCGGTATGCTGGATGTGTATTCTAATGAAGCTCCTAACAACAACACGGCCTGCCAGGGCAAATTATTACCCCAAAGTCAAAACAAAACAAAGTGACTCTCTAATAGCTGCAGAAAGACCTCTGAAATCAACCATGTATATCTGCCTGGGCTAAACTATGTAACAAAGCAGATGACATGGTTTTGTATTAGTCTATTACAGATGAGCACTATTTTAAACTATAACATCTTTATGAATCACTACAAATATTTGTGGCAAATATTTCTTCACGTTACGGAACTTCAATATCCTAGTGGATTAAAAAAAAACAAACACATTTCTTTTTTTATGACACGTTATGTTAAAACTGTCATGAAAACTGTTTCAAATGTCTTTTACTGTATGTATAGACTTCATTAATAATCTTGAAAATAAAGGTTCTTTATTGTGTCGTGAACATCCATGGAACCTTTCAAATGCAGAACAGGTTCTTTATAGTCGAAAATGGTTCTTTAGATTTTTAAAATGTGTTTCGAAATGGTTCTTTTAGGTACTGTTCACTGAAAGGTTCTTTGGGGAGCCAAAAATGGTTCTTATATGGCATCACTGCAAAAACACCCTTTTAGTACAGTATAAAAGTAAAAAAGACTGAACTAGATTCAGAATGATAATCAAAGCATAGATGGAATCGATCAACACCCCAAAGCATGACAGTCATCATTACCTCTTCATGGGTCGACATTTTATTCCATAACGTTACACAGTTTTGATGATTTTTTATGTCTGTTGATCATGTTAGATTACATGTGGAAACATCTATCGTTTCGGTTTCTTCTTCGCTTGTGTTTTGGTAATTCGGTACAGAAGATGTGTAATAGCGCCCCCTACCATATAACAATGAAAACATGGATTCTCTGAGATTAGTTTAGTATAGCTTAGATGTATTTAGACTTTTTCTAAGTATAAGTCAAGTATACTTCAATGTCATTTTAAGTATATCTCTGAGAAGTACATAAAGCACATTTCTGAGAAGTACTTTAAAAGTAGACTGAAGTATACTTTCCTATTTTTAGTTTAAAAGTCTACTAATAGCACACTTGAATAAACTTCTTTAGCCTTAACAGTTTATTCTAAAAATGTTTAAAATGATATTTCCTTGACAGGACATCTGGTATCTTTAACATGACTCAAATTCACAAATTCTATGCGATGCTTGTATTTCCACTGTTAGAAATGAAAGCAAAGTGTGTGTTTTAAGAGCCTACAACTTCTCAAAGTCCACAGGACCACAGTAAAAGGAAAACTTTTGCTTTTCTCTCCCACTTTTTCATTCTTTCCTGGCCCGCAGCTCTCTGTCTTTCTCTCTGCCACGGCTCAGTCCATTCTGGACGAGTGTGTGTTGAAATGGACGGGTGCTGTGGATCCGGGTTTGACTGGCATCTGGGACCAAGAGACTTTCTGTGCTGTTTCAGTCAGAGAAAGTGAGACAGATGGAGAGAAAAGAAGAGAAGAGCAAAAAATAGAGGAAGAGCGTGAGAGACATAAAGTGAGGGATGAGGGAAAGAGAGAACGTGAAATATTCAGACGTAATCGCTCTCCGTCTGTCAGGCAGAGCAATCATGGACCTTCACAGACCAGCAGCATCATCACTATCTGGTTATGATATGATGGCAGAGTTCTGACCCCGTCTGGCGGAGCCGGGCTGCGGCGAGGAGGAGGAGGAGGAGGAAGGCCGGCCAGGCAGGGCAGGGCAGGCTGCTCTCGGGCACGGGCTCGGGGCTGTGGACTTGTCTGCTTTAATAGAGCGGATGTCACTGCAGCGGGCGGGCTGAGCGGCCCCCTCAGCTGTCACTCATCGGGCTGAGTGTCAAGACGAGAGCCGGGCTTGAGGCCGCCGGATTACAGGGTAGTTACCATAGCTGTCAGATTACTGACAACCTGACACCCCCGCACACTGCACCCCTTTAAGTGTTGCTTTGTTTCCCTTCGGCAGATATAGGAGAATTACCCAGCAGTAAGAGGAGAATGAGGGACGGATACAAAAGGGAAAAAAAAGACAACAAATGTGGAGGTTTTAGAGTTGCATGCTGTGTTAGCTTTGTGATGAAGTAACTCATGCTTTAGTTCAGTCAGAGACGGAACGAGAGCAGAAGCAAAACGAGAGAGCCCAGGGGAACACTTTATTGCTCAGAGGTTGCTCTTTCAATGCTCAGTAAACCTTATTGATTTTTTTCTCATTGCACCTCAGAAGGTCCTCAATTAGAAAACAAACACAAAAGAGACAAATGATGGCTAATTTGAGAATTAAAGAACCGTTGGAGTTTGAGCACAGTTTGAGATATTATTAAGATGTCTCAAGAGAAAGGGTGTTTTTCTGAGGAGAAAAATCGGAAAAGTAGAAGATTTAAAGGAATAGTTTACTCACTGTCATGTCATTCCAAACCCTTAAGGCTTTAACTATTAATCTTCAAAACACAAATTAAGTTATTTTTGAGCAGTACATAATCCAGCGAGTCTTATGAAGAGATATTATTGTTTAAGATGATGAACAGATTTAATTTAGGCTTTTAGTCACATTTAAATAGGTCCGATGCTAGAACAAACCTCCATGTTTATAAAATGTGATGTGCTGCAGTGTTGGTTGCTTTGGAAATGTAATATGTTACAGATTACAAGTTACCCTATTTAAAATATAATAAGTGGTGTAACTATTTCAATCATTTTGAAACATTTAAACCAGGCAGGGTTGACCTAATACTCAAACATTGATTACTCTCAGAATTTCAAAATTCTTCATCACTTGAATTTAGATTTAGATTTAGATTTTATATATTTATATATTTAGATATATAAATTTAAAGCACAGCCACCACAAAATCAGACTTTCCCTGTTGGAAAAAGACAGCATATGCTGGTTAGGTATGTTTTGAAGCATGGCTGCTGGTTCGTATTTTAGAACAATGCAATTTGGTAAAAAGATATATATGTGTGTGTGAAAAATACTTAAATGTAGCCTCCCTTTGTAATCGTTAACAGTTTCACAAGTAACTGTAATTTAATCACACATTTTTCTCAGTAACTGTAACAGCTTTTATTTTGTAATTAAATTACATAATTAGGCTACATGTAACAAGTTACTTCCCAACACTGGCTCAATGTTTATGTGTAAATTATTATTTAGTTGTAAATAAAAGCCTAAATTAAAAAAAAAAAAAATATATATATATATATATATATATATATCATATAGAGTGATCATAATGATATGTTAAACCGCTTGATTCATGTGGAGTACTCAGAGCTGGGTAGTAACTGATTACATGTAAACTGGATTATGTAATCAGATTCCAAAAATTAAGAACTTGTAATTAGAGTAAGTTACATTTCACAATACATAAACAGACTACAGTTATTTATTTATTTTTTTTTTTATTGATTAAATGATTACATATTTTTCACACAATAGCAACAAATTATTCATCATTTATTGATTCTCTCGAATTCCTCTTTTTTATCTTTTTAATTTTCCTTTCTAAAATACTCTACCGCTTATATACACTCAGAAAGTCCAGTTCCCCTTCAGTCGTTTCACTACGACGTTACATATGGGAACTCGCTTGAGTGACCAATCACCTCCGAGCTTTACAGAAAAGGCCAATGAAATTGGCAAGTGGAGTTTGCGTGCAACGCCACTCCCCCGGACATACGGGTATATAAGATGGCGGCGCGCATCCACTCATTCAGATTTTCCGCTTCGGAGCCTCACCGCTACGAGCTATTTCTTCAGAAACCACTCCTGCGAAACCACTCAAGATCCTGCGAGCCGGCTGCCTCCGAAGGAACGTGCCGGCTTCCTCGCATTCCAGCGAGTCTGACTCCAGATTGTGCTGCGTCCTCCCTGGGCGAACCGGGATCTAAAAGAGCAATTTCCTTACGGTCGTTGAGAGCCATTGTCCCGGTATGGCTTTCCGACCGTGCGTTTCTGGGTGCGGTAGTTTCCTCACCTCCGTTGACGGTCATGATCGCTGTCTCACGTGCCTGGGCCGAGAGCACGTAGAGGCAGCGTTTGTGGATGGTTCGTGCGTTCATTGCGAACGCATGTCCATGGCCACGTTGAGGTCCCGCCTCTCGTTCGCGAGACGGCTCCCCTCGTCGTCTTCCCGAGGTAGTTCGGCGAGCCGTAAAGGCTTTACGGCTGCTTCGGCGAGGCGCTTGGGGGACCTCCAGGTGACGGTGCAGAATGTCCCGCCGGCTGATACCCCGCGGGCTTCCGCTCCACCGCGTGGTCCCGTGGTGATGCCCAAACAGACCGCTCCCCCGTCTAAAAGCGGGCCCAGCGTCTCTTTTGGTGCTCCCCCGGAGGAAGAGATGTCTATCTCAGCATCAGAGGGTGAACGGTCGGCAGATGAGGCGGGCACTTCGGCGGAGCAGCGCCCCTCTGCGGTCGCTGCTCCGTCTGAGGCGGACGCCGAACTGTCGGCCATGCTCCTCCGGGCCGCCAAGGGGATCGGGCTGGAGGTCCCGAAGGTGCCTCCTCCCGATCCTTCGAGGCTGGATGATTGGTTTCTGGGGACGAGGTCTGCGGCGCCGCCGCGCTCGGCCCCAGTCCCTTTCTTCCCGGAGGTGCACGATGAGCTGGTTAAGGCATGGCGGGCCCCTCATTCGGCTCGTTCACGCCTTACCTCCTCAGCCCTCGCTACCCTTGATGGCGGGGCGGCCAGGGGGTACGAGGGGGTCCCTCAGGTTGAGCGTGCGGTTGCGGTGCATTTATGCCCGCAAGACGCCGCCACCTGGCGGGGCTCTCCGCGCCTCCCGTCCAAAGCCTGTAGGCTTTCGTCGGCTCTGACCGGCAAAGCCTACAGTGCTGCGGCCCAGGCCGCCACCGCCCTGCACGCCATGGCCACCCTGCAGGTCTATCAGGCCAAGGCGTTAAAAGAACTGCACAAGGGTAGTCCTGACCAAGCGGTTTTGCAGGAGCTGCGTGCGGCGACCGACTTCGCCCTCCGGGCGACTAAAGTCACGGCGCGGTCCCTTGGTCAGGTGATGTCCACACTCGTGGTCCAGGAACGCCACCTCTGGCTGAACCTGGCGCAGATGGCAGATGTCGACAAAGCACGCTTTCTCGACGCTCCCGTCTCCCAGGCCGGCCTCTTCGGCGACACTGTCGAGGACTTTGCCCAGCAGTTCTCGGCAGTCCAGAAGCAGACTGAGGCGATCAGTCACATCTTGCCCCGGCGTGCGACTCCCACGAAGTCCCCGGGTGCCCAGCCTCAGCCTGCTCGTCGCCGAGGGCGCCCCCCTGCGGCCCCCAAGAAGCAAGACCTACCTGCTCCGTCTCCGGCTGAGGCCCATGATGCGCGCCTCGCCGCCAGACGTCGTGGCCGCCGCAGGGGAGCGGCGCCGCCCGCCGCTCAGGAGACCCCTCATACACCTAAGACCCGCAGGTCTGCGCGGCGCTCCTGACACGGGCAGCCTGGAGATGATGGAAGCTGCTCTTCGGGGGACGACAACATCTGTCCCCCCGCCCCCGGTGGAGGGCCGGGACCGTCTGTGTGCTCAGCTGCCGTCGACCTACGGGTCGGCGGTACCCACCCACTCACAGAAAGAGCAATTTTCCACATCTCTGGGCCAAGTGCCCCGAGTTCTGTTCCTGTCAGACAAGATGTCTCCTCGGGTTCGGACTCGGAGCCAACATTCGCCAGCGCGGGAACCTGGGAGGAAGGTAAGTGCTGCTCAGAGCGGCCAGACTGCTCTCCAGGACGTTCATCCTTCTGGGACCAGTCCCCTTCCCCTTCCCGCAGGCCGCCCCACCGCGGTCACGTCGGTCAACGCTCCGCTGATCCCACTGGTGACCAGGCTCGCAGCCTGGCTAGAGCTGCCCAGCCCGTCCCGGTGGTTGATCCGGACGGTACGTCTCGGCTACGCGATTCAGTTCGCCAGGCGCCCGCCCAAATTCAGAGGCGTCCTTTTCACCTCTGTCCACTCGGACACGGATGCCTCTGTCCTGCGTGCGGAGATTGCTGTCTTACTGGCGAAAGACGCAATCGAGCCTGTCCCTCCAGCCGAGATGAGGTCGGGGTTCTACAGCCCTTACTTCATCGTGCCCAAGAAGAGCGGTGGGTTACGACCAATCCTGGATCTTCGAGTTTTGAATCGGTCCCTTCTCAGACTGCCGTTCAAAATGCTCACTTCGAGGCGTATCCTTTCGTGCGTTCGACACCAGGATTGGTTTGCGGCCATAGACCTGAAGGACGCGTACTTTCACGTCTCGATTTTGCCTCGACACAGACCCTTTCTACGGTTTGCTTTCGAGGGTCGAGCGTATCAGTACAAGGTGCTCCCATTTGGCCTGTCCCTGTCCCCCCGCGTCTTTACGAAGGTCGCCGAGGGTGCCCTGACTCCGCTATGGCGGAAGGGCGTTCGCATCCTCAACTATCTCGACGACTGGCTCATCATGGCTCACTCGCGAGATCTGTTGTGCGAACACAGGGACCTGGTGCTTCAGCACCTCAGCCATCTGGGCCTTCGGGTCAACCGAGAGAAGAGCAAACTCTCCCCAGTGCAGAGGATCTCTTTTCTCGGTATGGAGCTGGACTCGGTCAATATGACAGCCTGCCTCACCAACGAGCGCACGCAGTCAGTGCTGAACTGCCTGAAATCATTCAGGCACAAAACAGCGGTCCCTCTCAAAACATTTCAGAGGCTCCTGGGGCATATGGCAGCTGCAGCCGCGGTAACGCCGCTGGGCTTGCTTCATATGAGACCGCTTCAGCGCTGGCTACACGATCGAGTCCCGAGATGGGCATGGCACCGTGGCACACTCCGGATTGGCGTTTCCCCGCAGTGTCGCCGCCTATTCAGCCCGTGGTCAGACCCTGCCTTCCTACGGGCCGGAGTCCCCTTAGGACAGGTCTCCAGGCATGTTGTGGTTTACACAGATGCCTCCACCACGGGTTGGGGTGCTGTATGCAACGGGCAAGCAGCCTCGGGCTCCTGGACAGGACCTCGACTGCTTTGGCACATCAACTGCCTGGAGTTGCTAGCAGTGCTTCTCGCGCTGCGTCGGTTTCTTCCGATGCTCCGCCACAAGCACGTGCTTGTCCGCACGGACAACACTGCGACCGTAGCGTACATCAACCGCCAGGGTGGTCTACGCTCCCGTCGTATGTCGCAACTCGCCCGCCATCTGCTCCTGTGGAGTCAGACGCGGCTGAAATCGCTGCGCGCCGTTCATATACCAGGGGAGCTCAACCGTGCAGCCGACCAGCTCTCACGGCAGCCCACCCACCCTGGAGAATGGCGACTCCACCCCCAGACAGTCCAGCTGATTTGGAGTCGATTCGGCAAGGCCCAGATAGATCTGTTTGCCTCCCCGGAATCCTCCCACTGCCAGCTCTACTACTCCCTCAACGACGCTCCCAACAGCCTCGGCAGGGACGCACTGGCACACAGCTGGCCTCCGGGGCCCAAGTACGCCTTTCCCCCAGTGAGCCTCCTTGCACAGACCCTGTGCAAGATCAGGGAGGACGGGGAGCAGGTTCTGCTGGTTGCGCCATACTGGCCCACCCGGACCTGGTTCGTCGACCTCACGCTCCTCGCGACAGCCCCTCCCTGGAAGATTCCCCTGAGGAAGGACCTTCTTTCTCAGGGGATGGGCACGATTTGGCACCCGCGTCCCGATCTATGGAACCTGCACGTGTGGCTTCTGGACGGGACACGGTAGACCTCGCCGGCCTTCCACAGGCCGTGATAGAAACTATCACTCAGTCTAGAGCCCCCTCCACGAGGCAGGCCTACGCACTGAGGTGGGGTCTCTTTGTTGACTGGTGTGCCTCCCGTGGGGAGGACCCACAGAGATGTCCGATCGCAGTAGTGCTTTCCTTCCTGCAAGAGAAGTTGGAGCGTAGGCTGTCTCCTTCAACTCTCAAAGTGTATGTCGCGGCCATCGCGGCATATCACGATGCAGTCGATGGAACATCCATCGGGAAGCATCAACTGGTCGTGAGGTTCCTCAGAGGTGCGAGAAGGGTTAATCCCCCTAGACCGCACCTTGTACCCTCTTGGGATCTCTCCGTCGCCCTTCGGGGCCTGCGGGGACCTCCCTTCGAGCCGCTGGTTTCAGTCGAGCTTAAATTCCTGTCGCTTAAGACAGCGCTCCTGACCGCGCTCGCCTCCATCAAGAGGGTCGGGGACCTACAAGCCTTCTCTGTCAACGAAGCGTGCCTGGAGTTCGGGCCGGCTGATTCTCACGTTATCCTGAGACCCCGGCCCGGTTACGTGCCCAAGGTTCCCACCACACCCTTCCGGGATCAGGTGGTGAACCTGCAAGCTCTGCCCCCGGAGGAGGCAGACCCGGCCTTAGCGTTGCTGTGTCCCGTTCGTGCCTTACGGGTTTACGTGGACCGCACCCGGAGCTTCAGACGCTCCGAGCAGCTCTTTGTTTGCTTCGGAGGACAGCAGAAGGGAAATGCTGTCTCCAAGCAGAGGTTGGCCCATTGGGTGGTAGATGCCATCTCCCTGGCCTACGAAAGCCAGGGGGAGCCGTGCCCCCTAGGAGTTCGAGCTCACTCCACTCGTAGTGTTGCCTCCTCCTATGCGCTGGCGCACGGCGCCTCGCTAGCAGACATCTGCAGAGCTGCGGGCTGGGCGACACCTAACACCTTCGCGAGATTCTATAATCTCCGCGTCGAGCCCGTGTCCTCCCGTGTGTTAAGGTAACATCAGGTAATTTGCGGGAGGCCGGCAGGTGTCGGCTTGCTGCGCCATTCCCACGGGATCCGTGCGCTATCTCCCAGTATGTTCCCTCCGGCGAACCTGGGTCCTCCATGCCCCGCAGTCAGGACTAGATGCGGAGTAGTCCGCGACTGTGCTCCGACTGGGTCTCCTTCGCCCAGAAGGTTGTGGCAACATGTCTCAGTATTTCTCCACAGTCAGCCAGAAGGCTGTGTTTTCCCTCATACATCTATAACAGATTAGATGTATTCAATTTCTTTATTCCACATGCCTAAACCACATGTGCTCCGCCCCCCCAACCCATGCTTCAGTACATCTGGCACCCCTATGGGGCCCCTCTACTGGTCCCTAGGGCGTTGGGAAGGTTACGTAGTGACTCCACTTTCCGACACGTCCGCCTGTCGGCACTTGGTGTCTTGCGTAACACAGCCTCAGGGTTGTGGCCTTTTCCATGGGTCTGTTCCCATATGTAACGTCGTAGTGAAACGGCTGAAGGGGAACGTCTAGGTTACGTACGTAACCCTCGTTCCCTGAAGGAGGGAACGGAGACGTTACATCCCTTGCCACAACCCTAGGCTGCGCTGACGCCGGGCTGCGGCTCGGCTCCTCAGCAAAAACCTGAATGAGTGGATGCGCGCCGCCATCTTATATACCCGTATGTCCGGGAGAGTGGCGTTGCACGCAAACTCCACTCGCCAATTTCATTGGCCTTTTCTGTAAAGCTCGGAGGTGATTGGTCACTCAAGCGAGTTCCCATATGTAACGTCTCCGTTCCCTCCTTCAGGGAACGAGGGTTACGTACGTAACCTAGACGTTTTGTGGATATTTTCAGAGAGATCAGTCATTAGTCAGGTGGTGACCCAGCATTTGACCAATGGATTTACAAAAATCATTTCAGGTTCGAGAAGTGTTTCAACACTGCATCAACTACTGATGAACACATTCATTTTTATCTGAATTATGACTCAGTAGCTTATTTAACCATGTACTATTATGTATTACTGAAAAGCTGTTGTCTTTCAAACCCATTAAAATGCACAAATTCTCATTATTTATTATTTGCAGATATTCATCAAACTTTTTGTAATCTGAAACTCTTTCACCTAATTTATTTATTTAAAGGGGTGGTCAATCAGTGGTTCTGTAAAAGACATTATCTCCCTTTGTGTTGAACTTTGAGTGTCGTAACTTGTTGTTTAAATGTTGTTTATGCTTAAACAGCAACATTACACACTAACTAAGGTTAAAAAGTAAACCTGAAACCTAAAAAGTAACCCTAAGAAGTATCACATTACCATGTTCATGGTGCTTTGACATTGGTTAATGGTCATATGGCGTGTTGGCATGTTGTTAATTACAATGAAAGAAATACATTTTCTCATCACTTTTACATCATTACAGTACAAGATTATCCTGTTTAAATCAATGTGATAAAGGAGTTGAGTCAAAAGTAATCTAAAAGTAATCTGATTATATTACCTAAAATGTGTAATGTAATAGATTACGTTACTGACTACAATTTTTGTCATGCAATTTGGAATCAGTAACAAATTACAATTTGTAAGTAATGTACCCAGCTCTGGGAGTACATTTATGAAGCATTTACAACCTTTTTGGATCTTCTAAAGTTTGATTACCTGGACTTTCAGTGGAGAGACTGAAACCTCTCAGGTTTTAGGAGTTGTCTCCATTTGCATATGTAATCTTGCCGACTACAAGAAACAATTGATATAATGAAGATATAATGTTCATATAATAAATATAATGTTTGTTGTTCTTTATGGCTGATGGAGCTGTGATCAATGTTGGGCGTAACACATTACAAGTAACACACTTTACATAATCAGATTACTTTTTCAAGTAACTAGTAAAGTATCGCATTACTTTTAAATTGACAAGAAAATATCTGAGTTACTTTTTCAGATAAGTAACACAAGTTACTTTGTTTTAGCATTAATTGACTGACAAATAAGAAGTGAGGTGGAGAGACAGAGGCACTTTCTTTAGCCTAAGGCTTATTAAATTCACTTTTGGCGTGAAGGCCTGTACAGCTGCCAAAAATATACATTTTTTATTTTTCTTTTTATTATTAAAAATAAATAAAGAAGCTTAGCTCTGGATACAAAAAGCACCACAAAAGTAATGCAATGCATTACTTTACATAAAAAAGTAACTAAGTAACACAATTAGTTACCATTTTATTTAGCAACGCAATATTGTAATGCATTGCTTTTAAAAGTAACTTTCCCCAACACTGGCTGTGATTGTGATTATTAATAATTTTCCCTGGTCAGACTGAGGTGTGAATGCAGTCTCTAGGTAATCGACACAGGTAGATCAGTATCTAAGCATCAACCTTGTGCTAGTGACTCTCCTTAGCATACTGAAAAACCCACTGCAAATGAGTTCCACTTCCTCTTTTGTAAGAAATTATGGGGAAAATGGGTCTGATGCTAAAAGGGCTGTAAGAGAGTGTCAGTGCTAAAATCACGACGAAGATATCCAATAATGCTGAGCAGAATGAGTAGTAGTAGCTGGAAATATTTTAATGATTGAATAGACAGAGTGGGCCGGACACGGGTCAGCGGATGTGTTTAAATTTTTTATTCGTCTCATTCGAGCGACCCTGTATAAGAGACTCTGTCATTCTACACCTCAAATGAGCACTGGGGTGGACGAGAGGGAGAGAGAGAGAGGAAAAAAGGAGAAAGCGTGTGGACATTGAAATTTACATCTCATAGTCTAGTGTAGTGGAACCACCCAATTAGAGACTGGAGGTAAGGGACAGAGTTGTGATTCAGAGAGACAACGCTTCTTAGATAAAGTCATATTGCCTATATCAGTCTTTGGGTTGTAATATATACTGTACCAAATATGGTAGAGGACGATACATTTTATTTTACTTCTATATGTTTCCATATATATCCATATCTACTGTTTGGTCGAATCAGAAACCAGATTTGCTTAAACAATATTAGATAATATCTTTGTTCCAAAAACGATGAATAATTGCAAGGTGTGTATTCTTTGTGGATGAAGCAATCCCAGGATGCATTGTCATAAGCTCTGTAAAAAAAAAGGGAAATGAATGAATACATAAATATATAAATCCAAGAATGATGGCAAATGAGTAAGAAGAAATGTTAATTGGTTAAAAATATAATTTTATACAGTATTGAATACTATCTATATAAATTTAACTAACAGTTTCCCTTCAATAAACTCCTAAATTGCTGCTTATCGATAGGCAGTAAGGTAGTTAAGTTTAAGTATGGGGTCAGATTAAGAGATCTAAAATATGGTCATGCAGAGGCATTAATATGTGCCTAATGAGTATAAACAGCCAATATGCTAGTAATATGCATGCTAATAACTAGTAATAACTAGTTAATAGTGAGGATTGGTACTTAAAATAAAGTATTAACAATTTCATTTTTCATCTCCAACATATTAAGTGCACTTTGCAATAATGTTGAATTACAAGTTTATCTTTAAAGTGCATTTCAAAAGTTTGTTATATAGTTTTTAATAACATACCAATTCATGTTACAGCAAGTATTTGATTATAAATATAACTGTCGTGTGTTGCTATGACATTTAAAGTAAATATTACATTTTATTACATTTAACTTAATTTAAATGTACTCAATTGCAACAATTGCGAATATTTTTAAATGCATGACATAAAAGTTTACCAGTATATTCAGTAGTACTCTTTAACATATTTAAAAGCCTCAGAAGTAATTATTAAAATACACATAAAGATATGTATTTTACATAATACACAGAACATACCTAAATCCTCCTAAAGTGGTTAAATTGCATTTAATAGAAATTTGAACTATAATAAATTGCCATTTAATTGCATTCATTCAGTTTAGTTGCAAGTAACATGCAATTACATGTAAGTGTATAAAAATCTATGGTAACACTTTATTTTATGGTGTCCTTGTTATGCATGTTACATGTATTTTCTATAGTAATAGCAAAAAAAGATGCATAATTACATGTAACTCCAAACCAATCCTCATCTTAAGCCTGACCATATAGTAAGTACATTTAGTTAATTAATATTACTTAGTACTTACATGTATAATTATGCTGTAACAAGGACACCGTAAAATAAAATAAAAAAAGTATAATGCATTATATTCAGTTTACACTAATATCAAACTCTATTGGAATTAACGGTGAAGTTAAACAAGGGGTATTTTTGTGTGACATGGTTTTTGTGTTGCTGCATACGTTCACTTATGAAGTTTTAGTATGTTTAGTAAGTTCAGAGTAACTTTTAGTGTGTTTCCTAATTTAGGATGTGCACTATGGTGACAGTAGACAACAAGGTTGTTTGCTAGGTTTTGGAAAGCAACCATTTTTGAAAAAATCTAACTGGCTTTCAGTGATGTTTGAGCAGTGGAAGTTTTACATGTCTTGGGATTTATGTTTTAGGTTCAGTCTGGCAGATCATTCCAGAACGTCCCGACCCTGCGTTCTGTACCAGCACCTCTTCGGGTATCATTAACGCCCATTAGGCCAAATATCATCCGTGCTGTGATATACCTGCTCCAATAATAAGGGCCAAACCTGCAGACGACACACACGGCTAAACAATTAGAGTTTGTCGGAGAGCACAGGTTAACCCACTCTCCCATCTCAACCCGTGTCCAACCCTAGTCCTTAACGAAAGTTACGAGACCCGTCCAACAATGATAAGAAGCCTCTCAGTCCTGCCTGCTGCATTATGCCCTGCTCTCACCCTGCACTTTGCATAGCCTAAAGCGTCTATTAAAATCCCCTTGTAAAATTCATAAAACAAAAAATGTGGTAGGTCAAGTCTAGAGGGAACCAAAGTAAGCTCCTTATTAGCAGCCAACGGAAAACACCCGGCCAATTATACATCCTGCGCGAGGAGGGCTCCAAATCAGCGCCGAGGAATAAGTATTTCCTCCCTCTCCTCCTCTCCTCCTCGCTCGCTCTTTGATTTGATTGTAGGTAAGTGGATAGGCTGGGTTTTAGCGGCGAATCGGGAGCTGGTAATTATAGTGTGAGTGTTTAGTGGACAAAAATTCAGTCTCTGCTCTTGGAGCCATTCAAGTACAAACTCATGTAAATCTTCAGTCTGCTACACATCTTAAATTGGTGGGTTTAAGGGATTCCCAGAAGGAGCAGAGGATCGGAGAGGAAAGAAGAGGAACTCTGAGCTCCAGAGATATGTAAAGAATCTCAGGCAGGAATTTAAAAGGCTACAAATTAGACCCGACATTAGTCTCCTCCTTCCACAGAGCCGGCGGAATGAGAATAGAGCAGAATAAATAAGAGCGAGACGGCTTCTTCCTGCTCTTAGAAGATGACATTAATCCTTTTATGTACAATGACAGCTAACAGGGCTTGGCTTCCTCCCCTGATGCCTGGGTAAAGCCAGGAGATTTTCTGACATGCCAAGGAGGGAGAGAGTCTATTACCGTTAGCGGCTCGTCGAGAACCCGGCTCACGTGCGGAACAACGCTTGAGCAGATAAATGTAGACACCGCTCGTAATGTTTGCTAGTCGCTGGGTCACGTAACTCTAGAGGTCACACGCGAGGTAAGGCCGTCGAGGAGACAATCGACGGATGCTCTGATTACAGTGGTTTTACCACAAGTTAAGGGGCTGTTAAGTGTCAGCAGGCGTGACACAAAACTGAGTAATGCACCGTATAACGCAAGTGTTTTTTGTAAAAAGACATGCGAAAATTCATTAATACATTTCACGATACAAAACAATTAAAACGATTGATTTGCACTCGTGGGTGTGTGAATAATGCCATATATTTCCTCCTGCATCATTTGTGCTTTGGACGTTATAATTGTGCAGCTAAAAAAAAAGCTGTGTTATTATGTTAAAACAGTTACTCACATTTTTACCTTGGCAACTGCATAGCAATGCCCTTTTGAACTACAGTTTGAATGTTTGCGGTTAGTCTGATCTTTTAATGTTTATGTAAGAAGTTTCTTGTTCATCAAGATTGCATTTATGCAATCAAAAATACATTAGAACAGTAAAATAGTTTTTTTTTTTTCATTTAAAATTGATGTTTTCTATTGTAATATGTTTTAAAATGAAATTTATTCCTCTGATGCAAAGCTGAATTTTCAGCATCATTACTCCAGTCTTCAGTGTCACATGATCCTTCAGAAATCATTATAATATGCTGATTTTTTTGTACATTTTTTCAAGCATTTTTGAAATAAACAGAATTTTTGAAAAACAGAACAAGATAAAAGTCACTTTTGATCACTTTTAACTTACAATTAGATCAATTTTAATTCAATGCATCCTTGCTGAATAAAAATTTTAATTTCTCTCGAAAAGTTAGTCAGTCAATCAATCGATCAATCAATCAATCAATCAATCAATCAAACTCTTACTTTGTTTGCCTAATATATGTGTGTGTACTGTGTGTGATTATTATGAATATATAAATAAACACACATTCATGTATATATTTAAGAAATATTTACAAGTATATGTATTTATTATACTTTTTATATAATTTATATTACATATAAAAAATAGATAGATAGATAGATAGATAGATAGATGAACAATAAATCAGTGATATATAATTTTTCTTCTATTTCTCTTTCTCTATTACTGTTTTTTTTCTGTCATGGATTTTTTTTACTGAATACAATTTTATCTCTGACACCAAACAAATTAAACTGAAGGAGAAACAGCATAGTGTGAGTGTGTTTGTGTGTGTGAGTGCACGTGTGTCTTCGAACTATTTGTATAAAGCTTGTTGAAGTGTATTTTTGCTGTGATCTCAGCTCAGTGCTGTTTGATGAACATCTTAACCTACTTAGTGCAATTAGCGCTTCATTAGAAAGGCTAACTAACTATTGCTTCTCTCCATAATGATTTGCAACAGTGTGCACATTAAAGTAGATAATCAATGGCTGGCGTTCACGGCTCCAGCACAGCAGCTCGTGTCTGGATAAAGCGTCTGATAATACGACTGCAGTGGAAGAGCGTTTAATTGCAGAACGTTTCTCTCAGCCCCAGATTTCTCTTCCCTAATGAAGTGTCATCCGAAAGAAGAAGGAAAAAAAAGCTGTATTGATTTTTTTCAGCAGTCAGCCTTCGCCACAAATATGTAATTATCCGTTTTAGATGTGGCAGGGGGATGGGTGTAATCTATAGCAGCTAGCCTTTGAGCTACACTGACAGACCCGTATAGTGCTTTTACCCTTTTCAAAATATGCGGCTCTGTGATGAATGAACTTTACACAAAATGTTGTTCTGTTCCGGAGCTTTTCAGATAAAAACTGTAATTCTACAGACGTCTGCATCTGGCTTTCCAAAGCAGACATGTTTACATAAACACTGAGGTAACGCGCACACACACACACGTTTTGTTTCATCTTAGTAAGCACATCTCGTAGACTTACATTGTTTCTTATAACAGATTAATTATATTTTCTATTAGCTTAGTCATACCCCTAAACATAACCATCACAGAAACCTGTGCAAAAAACTAGACTTAAATAGAAACATTTGTCAGATTTGTAAGACTTTTTAACCAGTGAGGGCCAGTAAAATGTCCTCACTGCTAAGCTGTCATGGTATTTCATTATATAAATGAGGACATTTGGCCCCCACAAGTATAGATAAACAAGCAAAACACATTCACAACAAAACACATTCACAACTCATTTTACCTCAGGCATTTACTTGGACTTACTTCCAAGTGGAAACAGGATATTCAACAGGAAAACTCTGTGAGGCAGGATGTATTTTACTCTTCAGAAATTCGTTGTATAAACGTAAAAAGTGGTCTCTATATGAGAGGGGTGAAAAATTAACATCACTGAGTTATTTCAGAGGTGGAGAAATTTATTTGGTTAGTTTTTGGAATAAAAAAAACACCAGGATGTAATAAATAAATACGCTGTAAAAATGTTGTGGTAAAAAACATTCAGCTGTGGTTGCCAGATCTTTACTATAAAAAGCACAGGCAAGATTTTATAAGTATCACAGGAGGCATTTTGGTGACTTTTTTTTTACCTTTCTTAACTTTATATGTCATTAAATGAAAGAATAAAATACTAACATATTTGAGATATTAAAATAAGTTACTGTAAACACAGGTAGTACAATAGAAGACCAAATGATAACCTAAAATTGATATTTTACTCTCCAGCAAATGTGGCCATGAAGTGAAGACAGAGCACACACAAAACACTGTCAGGATAACACACAACACTAAAATAATCCTTTAAACATAATTAAACAATCCATAACTACTAACAAATCACTTTTTAAATTAAATGGAAATTTGAAGAACAGACTCTTTTTCTAGTTTGATGGGTGATGGATTTTTAATGGTTGGTGTTTTTTTACCATCAACCTGCCAGGGACTGCAGATGAAAAAGCCTGCATGTCTAAATCTGGCACATTAACATAGTATACTTGTTTACCTATGTTAATTAATGTGCATTTTCCCTTTTAAAATAAAGAATAAAGAATTAAATAATAAAATAAGTTAAAACCGTTAATATCAAAATAGATTTAAAAAAAAAAAAAATCCCACAAAACTGCTATTCACAGCGTTGGTTTTTAATTTACAATTAATAAATGTGGAATATTGAAAGCAAAATTAAAGGTAAATCGTTGGAAAATTTAAACATTTTTGGAAAATTAACTGTTGACCATTTAATTATTTAGCATTTAAGTTGATCATATATTAATTACGAGGTATTAGATATTTTAGTTATTCATTTTAATCTAATATATATATATATATATATATATATATATAAGTGCTATTCGATCACATGTTCATGTGTAAGTCATACTGGAAAATAACGCATTATAAAAAGCTACACTTAAAGCAGTTACTTGAATTTCTTTCAGTATCATTCCATTTAAATGCTGCTCCCTGAATTTTTTCAAATTTTCGAATTACGATTCTGCATTCTATTTGCAAGTTTTGGAATTTATAGAAAATTCTCAATTAAGTAGCACATATATGTTGTTAATTTAATCTTTAATTACTTAACAACATTGTGCTTAGTGTTTATTTGTCAAGTTCTAGTTTATTGCATTTTGCCTCCTAATAACTAGTTTAAAAATTAGAAAAGCAATAGTACCCTAGTAAAAAAGTAAAGATTTAAAATGCATTTATTTTATAGTAAGTATAGCTCAAGTCTGATATAAAAAAATGTAATTAAACTTTTTTTGGAGTACTACTTGTGCACAAGGCACATTTCTTAATATTAATCCTAAAATATGTTTTAATGTCACTATTGATGAGGATTATGATCTTTAAATGATATCGGTCTTTGAGATATTTAAAGTGTACCTAAAGTATACTTGAAAAAGTTTGACTTCAGCACAATCAAATAAACTCAAGTATATCTTTAGCTGGACTTCAGCACTACTTCCGCACAATTAAAGTGCATTGAGTACAAAATTAGTTGTTCCAATTTAGCAGACTTTAAATATACCAGTTTAGTATACTAAAAGTACAATTGCAGCAGGGTATTTGTATTAAGTACATAATATGTACATGTATTTGTAGTATACTTAGCATGAATGTATTTTAGATACATTTTAGAATATTTATTTTTCACTAGGGTAGCCTGCACCCACAAATCTTTATACTCCGTATTCTAAGAATATTGCAGGAAGTAGTACAGGATCTCTCTCTCTCTCTCACACACACACACACACACACACATTTCCCCAGACTTCACTTAGTGGAAGCTTCCTCCTTTTAAACTTTTGCCTTTTCTCCTTTCCTCGGAGCGGCATTCTCTGGCGTTTCTCTCTCTCTCCCTCTCCCACTTTCTCGACTCATTCGTCTCCCTCCCTGTCTGAAGTGCAGCGATGGACGAGCGAACCTTAAGCCTACCCCATGCTGTGCTGCCCTTCACCATAATAAAAAGCCATTACCTTGACCGCTGACATGCGCTGGGAGGAAAGGCTGGGCCTGATATTTATTGATGAAACTCTGAGCTCCCAATCTGCAGCACTGAGTGGATATCATACAGCTGTCAGAGCAGACAGGCCTCAGAACAGTGACAGCCCTCAACATGGCCCATCTATAATTTATGAACTACACTGAAAACAAGCACCAAACAACAGAGCGGCCCGCCGGGCCTGGGGATTAACTTCTATAGAGCTAAAGAGCAACGGATGCGTGTGTGTGTGTGCGTGTGTGTGTGTGTGGCGGCGGCCTGGTTAACGACTAGTTTGATATGGGGTGAATGAGTACAATAGCATGTGTTAAATATTCAAACTGGCCTGATTCTCCCGAGGCTGCCCGGGTGAATAATATTATTTACGGAGAAAGAAGGAAAGCAATGAGAGAGAACAAAGGCTTCACCTGAGCGCTGTTGAGTTCTCTGGTCATCACCTACAGTATATGAGATTCATATATTCTCTTCATTTACGCTCTTCTCTTCTCGCTGATCTTACTTTTTTAATAACGAGACTATGACAAAGAAAATCTGCACTCATATAATTAACAGTATATTAGCATCAAGTTACTGACAGATTTTGGCTGAATTCCAATTTGCATACTAGACATCCTATATTATCATTTTAATGTAGAATACATAGAAAACTGGGTTTCAAAGTTTGACAGATGGCAAAAAACTACTGAATTTTAAATGCACATCCATGCATTTGGAATAATATTGGCCAAACCCCTTATGCTTTTACACTGTATAAGTGAAAATGTGCAGTTTTACACATGCATACATACAAATATACATACATACATATGTATGTATGTATGTATGTATGTATGTATGTATTTATTTTACCTGACTTTGAAACACTTAGCAGCAAATTCTATTAAACATTAGAATTATTTTAATATCAACTATTATTTTAATCAGCATCTATTATAGTGTTTTATAAATATTTGTTTGTTTGTTTTACTTTTAAACAATTTCCAGTAAATACTAGTAAACATCAGAATTGTTTTAATATCATTGAGCTGCTATTATAGGTTTTATAAATGTTTTGAATTATTTATTTATTTGACTTTGAAATTCTTTTAAATAAAGGCTAGTTAACATCAGAATTATTTTTAATATAATTGAAATACTATTATATTTTTTACAAATATTTATATTTATTTATTTTACTTTCAAACAATTTTCAGAAAATGCTAGTAAACATCAGAATTATTTTAGTATCATTGACCTTCTATTATAGTTGTTATTTATTTATTTACTTATTTATTTATATTTTTATTTATTTATTTTTATTTATTTTACTTTGAAACAATTTTCAGTAAATGCTAGTAAACATCAGAATTATTTTAGTACAATTTAATACTATATTTTGAGCTACTGTTATAGTATTTATTTATTTATTTATTTATTTTTACTTTAAACACTTCATAAAATTCTAGTAAACATCCATTATTTTAGTATCGTTGACCTAGTATTATATTTTTAATAAATATTTTAAATTGGTATTATTTTTTATAATTTTATTAATTTTTTTTTGTTTAAAAATTAGTTTTAGTAATTGTTTAGTAATTTCTTAAAATAAATTAATGAAATTATATCTTTAGTATTTATAACTATCTGAAAAATGCAAAAAAAAAACAAAAAACTTTGAAGTATATATTGTATTTTATTTAATTTATGTTTATTTTAATTCAACTAGCTAAAATAAGTTTTTTTTATAGTTTTAATTTTAATTTGCTTAACTCTGGTAAAAAATAACAACAAAAAATGGAAAGTACCACACTGAATTAATTGTAAAAAAAAAAAAATAATAATAATAATAATAAAAAAAATCCAAGACTGAAATTGTATTTTCTTGTAAAATATACTGCAATAATCTTTTATTAATTATTACTTTTTTTTTTTAAATAAATCAGTTTAACATGGTAATCAATGCAATTAATTTAACCATGTTAAATATTTTGGACTTGAATGAAACCAATGCCTTATTTTTTTATTAATTGATTGATTGAAATTAAATGGTATTAATGACAGACTTTCCAAATATTTTACATAATATTAATAATGTACTGTCTTACTACATACATTTTAATTTCACAAATTAACATTTAGCCTGTATGTATACAGTATATCTGGATATCAGTGGAAATGACATGACTTTTTCTAAACTCCTCTGCAGTGGCTCATTTATACTGTGTTGAAACTTCCATTAGCACAATGACACTATCTATATGCTGTCATGTATGCAGTCACCGACATGAACTAAATTTATGTTGGACACAGAGTGAGCTGTGGGTTGACGCTGTTTTCTTAATGGAGGGTTGGGTGTGAATCTACAGTAATTAATGTAGAACAGATGTTATCTGCTTCTTTATGACAAATATGTCTGGCTAGGCCAATTACAGGCAATTAATCTGTTAGTGAGATCTTGATGATACAAATATTGGGAAAACATCAGCACACCTCTTTTGTGCTCTACAACATGTACTTTGTTTTGCTTTGTAATATGTACGAATGTATTTGGAAAATGAGCTTAAACAAATAACATGTATGTATGTATTTTCTACTCTATTAAAAAGTACCATTACGGTTATTTAAAGTTCATTTAATTTTTTTGAGAGTGCAAAGAGTAAACATTTGTGAAATGAGTGCATATTTGAAAGACCACATGACAATCCCATAATATTCATGCTTCAAATCCTTTTTCATCTTGCATTATTCACTTATGACAGCTCTTAAACAACTTTCAGCTTTACGAAGTAAAGAAATGTTTCCTCTTTTAAATGCTGTGCTTCAGATCGGCGAAAGCCTTCTTATCTCTGGCTCTGAACATTTTGACATGTGTGTGATCAATACATGAGCCTGTGATTAAATTCAGCAATGTTTAGGGAAGCTTCATTCTCCGAGCCTCAGTGATCAAGAGGGGCCTTAGTCTGACGTTTGTAGACATTTGGAAAGCCGAGGATGTAGAAGAGCGGAGGAGCCAGCCCTCTTTTAGTCACTCATTTTTTTTCTCGCCATCCCGAGAAGCGTCTTATGTCGATAAATTATTCCGAGCTTCTCCAGAGTCATTACGCATTTATTTTGATCTCGCTTCATAATTCACAGACTGCCGCACAATGTATTTTCTCAAAATGCGGGTAATTCGTTGATGCAGAGCGAAGTTATGATTCATTTATACTGCTGTGACAGAATAATACGGACATGTCAAAATGCATTAAAACTGCTCAATGTCTCGCTTTTATTTTTAGATCCAATTGAGATTTTACTGATCTTGAAAAATATACAGTCTTCTGTGTTTACTTCACCTTTTGGAGACGATGTGTTATTGTCCCAATTAATTTGTTATTCCTGTCACTGCAGGGATGGTACGCGTCAAACCTGTCATCTCTCTCTGCTCCGCATCTCCAGGAAGAATGCCATTTAATTTCAGAGTAACTCCTTCATAACAGGAGAGAGTTTTTACTGAGAGCCTCTTAAGCTAAGTAAACACTGATTTGATTGCTCATCAGAGTGATGTATGGTAAATCAAGGGTGTCTTTGCTCATCTCAGCTCAGAGATCGCATGTGCTTTAAAATGCCTTCAGTTACAGATTCAGAGTGTGTGAAGACGGAGCGCCTGTTTTGACGCTCATCATGAAGGCATAATCTGACCATTTAGCTCTCTCTCTAAAATGTGAATATTTGTTTTTATCGCTCATAGATGAGGGCCGAGTGCACATGCTAAATAGCGGCGGCTGACTGGTTCAGGCCAAATGGTGAGCTAAGAGGGAGTTCAGAGGCCTTCAGTGGTGAACAACAATCTGTATTTTAAATAGTTATTTTAAATGGTACAATGACCAAAGAGTTTCGATATATTTCCTATTTAAAACTTGACTCTTCTGTAGTTACATTGTGTACTAAGACTGACGGAAAATGTAAAGTTCTGATTTTCTAGGTTGATATGGCTAGGAGCTATACTCTCATTCCGGCGTAATAATCAAGGAACTTTGCTGCCGTACCATGGGTGCAGCAGGCACAGTGATATTATGCAGCGCCTGAAATGATATGAGAGTATAATTCCTAGTCATATCGATCAAGAAAATCGCAACTTTTTATTTTCCGTCTGTCTTAGTACACGATGTAACTACAGATACTTTAATACTATTTTTGATACTTTCTAATGTCCCTGTTCAATTTGCACATACAAACATGAGCCATTAAAAGGCTGATTTACTCTGCTTTTAAGTGTAACACTGTGACATTTTTTAAGTGTGGGACAGGATACGAAAAAAGTGGTATGGAAACCTGATTGAAAACAGTCACAACTTTTTTTTTTATTTTTTCCATTCGGTGACACTAGTAACACAGAAATCACACTTCACCTTTCCCACACTCAAAAAATGCTGGGGTATTATTTATTTATTTTTAACCCAAATGCTGGGTTCAACGTGTTGGGTCATTTTACTGGATTATTTTTTTCTATTTTTACCCAGGTGCTGAGTAGTTTTTCTGTAACTAAGTTGCTGGGTCATTTTTAACGCTGGGTTATTTTTTTTCTGCCCAACCACTGGGTTAAGCCTGTCTCTGACAAAACAACCCAGCTGCTGAGTTATGGTCAGAGCGTGGTATTTTTGAGTCCTCTAGGAGAGAGCGGTTCTCCGTGCTGCCGATTTGGCAAACTTCTTCTGTGAAACAAAGGTTTGTATACATTTTATTTCATTTGTAAAGTCTTTACTGTGCTATAAATTGTATTATTTTATGCACAACATAAGGACGAGATGTCAGTCAGCTGCATCAGCAGCAGTTGCTTCGCAGGATGGAAACACATTTTGCCTTGCATAAAATAAATGGATTTGATTTGTTATTGTACTGAGTTTAATTTAATTTGATGTTAAAATATGTTCTCTAATGTCAGTACTGTTTGGTTATGGGCAGGTAATGGAGTCAGTCATGGCATCTTTCAGGTACGAGTGAAATGCGAGGCCGTGGTCTAAAGTTCGCGGTCACCCTGGAGAACAGCAGCCTTTTACTGGTTCAGATTTCGGTGACACACCGGCACATCTTGCTTAATAATAAATGTTCATCTTTTGATTATTGCTGTTGTCACTAGTAATTCTGTGTGTTTTTTTCCCAAGAAAACAGTCCATTTCCAGTCCATTTTAAGCCAGCAATATATTAATTTTTAAACAAAAGTTGGCTTAAATAAAATAACCCAGCATGTTTGGTAAAAACATTTAACCCAACTAGTGGGGTTAAAACAACCCAGCATGTGTTCTGTCAATTATTTACCCAGTGCTGGGCTGCCAAATAACCCAAGTTGTGTTGTTTTTAACCCAGCATTTTTTCGGGTTGAGTTGTTGGAGAATAGTGTAAATAGTTACATTACCTTTTGGAACTTGGTGCTTGGAACTTATTCGTCTTTCTTATTTACAACACTGTAGTGAAATTAGAATATATTAGAAAAAAAAAAAAAAAAAAAAAAAAAAATTAGTCAGTATGAGAACCTAAGTGCCATAGTACTGTGGACATCACATTATTACAGTTAATATACAAATATTGATTAATTATCAAAAAATAAAAAAGTGATGTTATATAGACATAGATAATTGTTAAATATTTACAATATATTACAATAATTTCCTTGTCATGTTTACTATTTACAGTATAAAGTTACCATTTAATTGGAATACATTTAAAACTACTACTGTAAAAACTGAACATAAGCCCAACTAATAACTATACTGTAAATTTTAACTATTTTTTATGTAAGATTCTGCCATGCATGTCCAACAAAACTATGAAACCATGAATATGAACTACAATGTGCATTTAACATACTATCTCTGTATTTAAAAAAGTATGTATTTAGTCACCACTTGTAGTACACTTGAGTGTACTAGTGTATGAAAAATGGGTTCAAGTGTACGTAACTTAAGAATTATTTTTAAATACAAAGATTGTATACTAAAAGCACATTTTAGTTAATATTCATGGTGTCCCAAAATAGCACAATTGAGTACACTTAGATGATCTTAAGTTTATCTTAAGAAGTACTAAAGAATATTTATTAGTATACAGTAGTACAAAATTAGTGTGTGAAAATAGAGCACTTTAAGTACATAATATAAGTGCACTCTTTTTTTTGACCTTGGTTAGAAGGCAAATTTTATGTAAAAAGTCGAGGAAAGAAAGAAAACAAATGAAATGCCTCCAGATAATAAATATATAATAAATATATAAAATATATAAAAAATAATTTTAATATAATTAATTATTTTGCTAGACATGCATGGCAGAATTTTACATTTAAAAAGTAGTTTAACATTACAGTATAGTTATTAGTTGTGCTTATGTTTAACTTTTACAGTAGTAGTTCTAAATTTATTCAAATTAAATGGCAACTTTATAGTGTAAAGAGTAAACATGAGAAGGAAATTACTGTAATATTGTAAATATTTAATAATTATCTGTCTATATGACAACACTTTTTTATTTTTTGATAATTAATCAATATTTGTATATTAACTGTAATAATGTGATGTCCACAGTACTATAGCACTTAGGTTCCCATAGTGACTAATTTAATTTATAATTATGTTATAGTGTATAATATTTCATAATTGTTTTTTTACGTAATTTAAAGTTTTATTTAAAATTATTTTGTAATATTATGGTCATTGTGAGTTTTATACTGCATGCTAAGCATGCCTGCCTAGTTATTTTCTAATTTAAAAGTTTAAACTTATTTCACTGTAGTGTTGTAAATAAGAAAGACTAATAAGGTCCAAGCACCAAGTTCCAAAGGGAACACTAATCACCATAATGGTGACTTAATGGTAACTATTTACACAACTCTCCAACAACTCAGCCCAGTTTTATCTAACAGTAATTTGTGTCATGAAAAAATTTACCTACCATGCATTGATTCCACAGTAACATTCTAATTTTTACAGTGCATAATTTAAAACATTTATGAAGAATTTAAAACCCTTATTTACTTTAACTCCCAGATTCTTTCTTGTTTTGTTTTTTTAACAGGACAAGGTCTTTCTAAAGGCATAAGCAACAAAAATAGCATGCATGTGTTTGGGGAACTAGAGAGATGGAAAATGGAGTGAACAAGAGAAAAGCTGAGAGAAGGAAAGGCAAGAGGCTTTTTTTTTCCACCGCTGCAGCCTACAAGGATTTTTTTGTGTGTGCTGTTATGGTTCATCATTATTAAATGTCTCTTGTTAGATGGGAGAGGCGCTTTATCAAAAACAGCCATTCATCAGGAGCCAGGGCAGACAGCTCTCATCTGACCTCTGCTGCAATAATACAGCATCAACTAGGCCAACTACCCAGTTTAGCGGCAGAGCAGAGAGCAGCGACCGGAGGGAAGATTAAGTGCACTGCTTCAGCTCTCCGCTCCCCCGGGCTCTTCTGCCTGATGTTGTATTGATTGCAAAAGTTTACCAGTAAGTATCACAAACAACAATAGCCAGGTCAACGTTCACTGAGGCCTGAATGGTTATTCCCTGATGGGAGGGGAGCCAGCAGAGATCTCTGGGCTAAAGCTGAGCCATCATCGGGTTGAGAGAGGAGCGGTTTGGGGTTGGCCGTGCCGGACCACTCCTCCTGACATTTAGGAAAGCGATATGTCAAAGCCAAGAGGAGAGAAGGAGAGCAAAGAGAGAGGGGCTGCGAGATAATTATAAGCCTTTGCATTATAAAAGGCTCCATCGACAAACTGTCCTCCACATCTGCCATGCAGCGCGCAGGCCTGTTAAGAGCTCTCAGTACCCCTCTATCCATCTAATTACCACCATATCTTTTTCTGCCTCTCGTATATAAAACATACGATACGCTACATTCCGTAATGCTGGCCAATGTGTAAACTTCTGGACAGTACATCAAAAGCTAGATTTTTACAGTTTCTGAAGAAAATATCCAAAACATGCACCCATGATGCACAGGCAATGCTATGCAGTTCCCAAGTTCTTCTGGGTTGCTATGAAGTTGCTAGGATGTTCTATGATAGTCTTGCTTTTAGATATACTATTTGACCCAATTTATCATCAATCAAGTGAAGATTTTAAAGCCCAAAATATACTTTGTTTTGGTACACGTACGCTAGCGTATGCATACAGTTTGTCGTTTCATCTCTTTAGTTTTGTTTTCTTCTGTGAAACAACGCCTCAGGCCAGTGCTGCCACCTTGTGAAACAACTGATTAGAGCAAAACCAAGTCAGTTCATCTCTGCGACCTGCGTATACAAAGTACAAAAATTGGATGGCGTGCATACAGTCCACAGCTACTGTTTTGGTGACTGAATTTGCATCATACGCATTGTACGCAGACCATCATGTGCACATAAAAACTGGTTTACTTGTTTACTTTGGCCCTAAGCTTGATCACTTTAGAAAGTAATAGCACACCACACCAATACAAGACACATATTTTAAAGGGGTCATCGGATGCAAAGTTCACTTTTACGTTTGAACATTAATGTGTGTTGGCAGTGTATGTACAAATCTACCCTATAATGATAAAAATCCATGCAATGGTTTTTAATTAATCTGTAAAAATAATATCCCCTTTTTCAAATCGAGCCATTCTCAGATGCCTGTCGGTGTGAGAGGCCGCTCCCATGATAATTAATTGACATGAGCGTCTTACCTCAGCTGTAACAGTCCGACCTCCATTGTTTCGATGCCGGAGCAGGGATGTAATCTCCGATTGAGCGATTGAGGTGTTGTGTTGCTGGATGTAATAATGAACATAGTGGTCATCATTTACTCCCGACATCTGAGCCGATGGCCATCAGATGGCCAACCTTTAAGGACTGTGTCCATTTTTTTTTCTATGAAACAAAAATTAAATGTTTTCAGAAAAGTTATCATAGTTTTAGTGACAATGTTTTAGCGACATAGTTTAAAGTGAAAAATGTCCAGAGTTTTCATTTTTAGATTTTTAACAGAAATTACCATTGGTTGGGGCAAAATGCACCCCAGTCTGACAAAGCTACTTGCCTTAAACATCTGCAGCAAAATTAGAGTACAGTCAGTTTTAGAAAATAATTAAAAATAATATAATCAATAATTATGAATTACAAAATTATAAATTTGAAACATTTTGTTAGCTAATGCTAACTGGCTGGCTAACTAGCTACCTGATGCTAACTTGAGGTAATTTTTAAAGGGGTCATCGGATGCCCATTTTCCACAAGTTGATATGATTTTTTAGGGTCTTAATGAAAAGCCTATAATATACTTTGGTTAAAAATTCTCAATGGTTGTGTAAAACAACACCCTTTTTACCTTGCCAAAATCAGCTCTGCAAAAATCATCTCATTCTGGTCGAGGCTGCTTTAAATGCAAATGAGCTCTGCTCGCCCCACCCCTCTCTTCTCTTTGTGGAAAGACGACCCTGTTTACTTTAGCTGCATTTAGCCACATTTAGCTGCATTTAGCGGAAATGCGATCGCAAAGATTCATAAAAAAAACCCCTTATACTCACTTCTGCAGTGAAGCTGGATCATGAATGATTTGCGTGAACATAGACGGATATATGTAGATCGGGAGGCGCATTCCATTCACAAACAAATGTAATCTACTGCATCTTCAGTGGCTCAGATGTCAGGAGTAAATGACGACCACTACGTTCATTATTACATCCAGCAACACAACACCTCAATCGCTCAGTCAGAGATATTCTTGTCTAACTTACATCCCTGCTCCGGCATCGAAACAAAGAGGGCGGACTTTTACAGCTGATCTGAGGTAAGACGCTCATGTCAATCAACTATCGTGGGAGCGGCCTTTGTTGGTGTGACGCCACAACGACAGGCATCTGAGAATGGCTCGATTTGAAAAAGGGGATATTATTTTTACAGATTAATTAAAAACCACTGCATGGATTTTTATCATTATAGGGTAGATTTGTACATACACTGCCAACATACATTAATGTTCAAACAACATGTAAAAGTGAACTTAGCATCCGATGACCCCTTTAAATATAAAATCCAAATATTTTTTATTCAACCAACTAGTTAGAATTCATTTGATGGAAAAACAAAGGATTTGATGTTCAGAACAGAGTAACTACAGTAACTGCCCATTATTAAAAATAAAGATGCTTTAAAAGGTTCTTCACAGTGATGCCATAGAAGAACCATTTTTTGGTTCCACAAAGAACCATTCAGTCAAAGGTTCTTTAAAGAACCATCTCTTTCTTACCTTTTTATAATCTGAAGAACCTTCTTTCGCCACAAAGAACCTTTGGTGAAACAGAAAGGTTCTTCAGATGTTAAAGGTTCTTTATGGAACCATTTAGAGCAAAGAGGTTCTTCTATGGTAGTGGTTCTCAACTCCAGTCCTCGAGGCGCACTGCTCTGCACATTTTGTATGTTTCCTTCATTTAACACACCTGATTCAGATCATCAGCTTGTTAGAAGAAAGATCCATGAACTGAACTGAGTGTGTCAGATTCAGAAACATATAAAATGTGCAGAGCAGAGTTAAGAAACACTGTTCTATGGCACTGTGAAGAACCTTTATTTTTACAGTGTACATACTATGTACTTATTATAGTAATTACCATAACTGGTTAATAACTACTGTAGATACTAACCCTGAACCTACCCCTAAACCTAACCTTAACCAATGTAGTTACCTTTTATTACCCATACTTTAATTAAGTACACTGTAAGTACAAGTAAGTGCATGTACTGTAAAATAATTCCATCCCAAATCATTTACGCTGCTATCAAGGTAAGATATGGCTAAGGTTTTTTTTTTTTTTTTTTGGATAAAGGGGTAGGGATAGAGTCAAGAGTGTAATTATACATTAATCTCAGAAATAAAAAACAGATGTAATTACAGTATATGCAGGTAAAGCAATAAATGCACTGATTTGTTAAAATGTTAATGCATAGTAGTTACAGACACTTAGTATAAAGTGGGACCACAATCATAATAGCAAACAGCACAAACACAAGCAGATCTGTGGAAGAGGTTGATCATAGTCAGTGATTTTCTGCTTGTGTTTGAGGGGCTTTAAGACATACGGTCACTGCAAGCGGCATCCGAGCGAATCTGATCTGAGATCGGCTCGTCGGGGCTGGACTGAGTGATGGCAACTCCTTGGCCTCTGCGCCAAGGCCACCTCGCAGCCTTTCATCACACCGCCCGCGCGTGTCATCATCAAGAGACCGCTGCCTGCGCGTGTCATCATCAGGGGACTGCGGTGCGGCGCTGCGGCTGGCTCTGTGGGTGTAATCATGTGATTTGATGGTGTGACAGCGTAATGACACACAGAGCGGTGGAGTGGAGAGCGCCGCCCCATGCTAGCCCCCCCCCATCCCCCCCCCATCTCTGCCTCTCTCATTCTGGTCTCTAAGGTGAAATTGAGATTTATTGCTATGAAGAGAGACGCTCTTAATTTAGGATATATTTCATTTAATGAGCTGCATTAATGGTAATTACACTACTAAGAAGTGCAGACTGTTTAAATCGGCTCTCTTTTGTTGTTTTCCTCCTTCGTTTTTAAGAAGCCTGTGATAATGTGATTTTAGAAGATGGAGGACTCATACAACTGACATGAGTCTGGGAATGAGATGCCATGGATTGTTAAGGGCATAGTTCACCCAAAAACTGTTGTTTAAAGTCCTTTGTGGCCTTTTTTAGCTGTAGAACATAACATAAGATATTTTGAAGAATGTCTGTATGAACAAACTCAGTTCAGTGAAAGTCAGTAGGGTCCAAAGAAACTGCTATGGTGTTGGGTCTGTAAATGTGCTGTTTATCATTTAGTTGTGTCATTGGGTCTGCAGATGAGTGGTGTAGGTGTTAGGATGAGTTGCGTGTTCTTTAGCTTTGTAGTTTAGTCTGTATTTGTGTGAAGATTTTTGTTGTGAAGTTGTTAAAATCAGTTTGTTTAGTTGGGTCTGTTGCTTGGCTATTGTTGTGTAGCTGGAACTGTAGATTAGTTTTTTGGTCTTTAGTGGTGCAGTTTGGTAGCTGTGTTTTTTTTTAACTTAATTTAATTGAATTATTTTATTTAATTTTATTTTTGGTCTACACTGTAAAAAACAATTTGTTGAGTCAACTTAAAATAATTTGTAACCTGGCTGCCTTAAAATTTTAAGTTCAGTCAACTCAAAAAAAGTTTATTCAGCTTGAAATGTTAAATTATACTAAGTGACCACTTAGATATTTGAGTTAAATCAACTTAAAATTTTAAGGCAGCTGGGTTACTTACCTATCTGTTAAGTTTTGCAAACACAAATATCTAAGTTGTTACTTATTACAATTTAACATTTCAAGTTGAATAAACTTATTTTAGTTGACTGAACTTAAAATTTTAAGGCAGCAGGGTAACAAATTATTTTAAGCTGACTCAACAAATTGTGCTTTTTATTTTTTACAGTGTATAACAATTTATTTGGCCTTTGTTGTGTAGTTGGAACTGTAGATTAGTTTTGTTTGTTTTTTTGTTTAGTTTGGTCAGTAGCTGTGTTGTTGTTAAACTGTAGAATGAATGAATGAACAAATTAATTACTTAATTAATTGTATTATTATTTTTTTGTCTATAACAACGTCATTTTCTCTGTAACCATGTTGTTGTTTAATTGTAGATTAGTTTTTGGAAATGTGGATTAGTTTTTTGGTCTATAGGTATATAGTTTGGTCTGTAGCTTTGGTGTTGTTTAAATGTACATTTGTCAAGTTAGTTTGGTCTGCAGCTGTGTCGTTGTTTGCCTGTAGAGCATTCATTCAATCAATCATTCATTCATTCATTCATTCATTCATTTATTTATTTATTTATTTATTAACAGTAGATTAGTTTTTGGTCTTTAGTGGTACAGTTTCATCAGTAGCTGTGGTGTTGTTTAACTGTAGAGTTTATTTATTTACTTATTTATTGGTCTATAACAATGTACAGTAGTTTGCTCTGTAGCCATGTTGTTGTTTAATTGTAGATTAGTTTTTGGAAATGTGGATTAGTTTTTTGGTCTATAGTGGTGTAGTTTGGTCTGTATATTATTATTTTTTTTTATCTTTTATATGTTTGGTCTGTAGCTTTGCTGTTGTTTAAATTTACTTATTTATTTCTTTTTTTTTTACTGTAGATTAGTTTTTTTTTGTCTCTACTGCTGTAGTTTTGTCTGCATCTGTGTATTTGTTTGACAGTAGATTATTTATTTTATTTATATATTTATTAGTTATTTATTTATTATTTGGTCTATAGTGGTGTAGTTTGGTCTGTAAATTTGTTTTTTGGTCTTTAGAGGTGTAGTTTGATCTGTAGCCGTGCTGTTGTTCACAGTGTTGGGAAGGTTACTTTGGATATGTAATAGGTTATGGATTACAAGTTACCCCATTTAAAATGTAATAAGTAGTACTATTTCAATTGATTTATTAAAGTAATGTAACTGATTACATTTGATTACTTTTTGATTACTTTTCAAAATTTCAATTTCAAATTTTCAACTTTTTTCTAAATTGTTAATCATTTTATCATTTTCAAACATTTAAAGCAGGCAAAATTAATCTAACAGTACATTAAGATTGTAATAATTTAATTTTGAAGCACAGCAACCAAAAAAAAACAAAAAACAAATCAGAAATGAGATTGTTCTGAGATTAAATACAGATTTAAAATCATAAGATATAGTTTAATAGCTATGATACTGTTTTGAAATTAAATATTTGCATAGCTATGACAGGAAACACTGACATCTTAAAATGGCTTGGAGATAGAAAAAAAAACTGTAACTGTAAAAAAAAAGTAACTGTAATTTAATTACACATTTTTTTAGCAGTAACTTCAAAAGATTAGTATTAATTTGCAATTAAATTACGTAACACTGTTACATGTAACTAGTTACTCTCCAACACTGGTCGTTTAATTGTACATTTGCCATGTAGTTTTAACTGTAGATTAGTTTGTTTGTTTTTTGTCTATAGTAGTGGCTTTTTTTAGCAGTGAAAGTTATTCCAAACAGTAATTAATAATTAGTCATTAAATACATCTTCAATGGTGTAGTTACATTAATCTCTCTACAACTACAACTTTTTTTTTTTAAGGGAAAATACATTAAATTACAGTAATTAATTGCTTAATAATGCATTAGACCCAACACTGGTAGTGGCGTAGTTTGGTCTGTGGCTGTGTTATTTAATTGTAGATTATCTTTAGTGTTGTAGTTTGTTCTGTAACTGTGCTGTTTAATCTTTAGCTGAGGTGTTGATTGTAGCTGGCCCACACATCAAGCAGTTCAGCAAGGGCCTGAGGCACCACTGGAATTAATTACATACAAAAGCATTTCTGTTCGGAATTCACACACCAAATTTATCACTGGCCCTTTAATGTGCCTCATCTGAGTCCATCCAAACTAGCTGACTGCCCGGGGGCAAATAGCTCCTGTCCTTTCACGGTTGTGTGTGAGTATGTGTGTGTGTGTTTGCAGCATGAAAAGTGGGGGACCCACACATGCTGGAGGCAAGCCCAAATCCAGGGTGAGGGGTGGAGAAGGCTAACAATGCCCCCAGCAAATTCAACATCTAAGCCAGGGGCCACCCCTTATACACACACACACAACTCCCACTGGGACAGGGGCTCAAATCCAGTCCTGACTCCAGTAATTGTGTCATTTTGACAATGATAATTCTTCATAGGCTCGGATAGGGTGTCAGTAACTATTTGCTGAATCTGGAATTATGTCTTTAGTGAAGGACAACAAGGCTTCTGCTGTAGAAATTAGGTTTAAATTACCTTTTTTTTTTTCCTGCCTGCAAGTAAATTATTATGAAAATAAATCTGATTATTAATATATTATAGCTTTTACATTGGTTTGTGATTTTGTGATTTGAGAAATTCTTTTATATTTATATTTTACATTTAATTAATATTTAATTATATTCCTCTGAATTTTGGTACTAATATTAATAATATTAGGCTTACTAAATTTGAAGTAATTATTACATTATATACTTTCTACAGGAATTTACAATTTTTTAAAAAGAAATTAATACTTTTATTCAGCAAGGATGTTACATGTGTTACAAAAAAAAAAGTTTCTTGAGCAGCAAATGTATTAGAAATCACAATATTAGAATGACTCATATGACACTGAAAAGGTCAAAAGTTTACACCCCCCTTTGCAGAATCTGCAAAATGTTAATTATTTTACCAAAATAAGAGGGATCATACAAAATGCATGTTATTGTTAATTTAGTACTGACCTGAATAAGATATTTCAAATAAAATGTTTACATATAGTCCACTAAAGAAAATAATTTATGCAGAATTTATACAAACGACCCAGTTCAAAAGTTTACATCCCTTTGATACTGTAAGATTCGTAATACTTTTTTACACATTTTTGTGTATTTGAACCCTTTCCAACAATGACTGTATGATTTTAAGATCCATCTTTTCACACTGAGGACAACTGAGGGACTCATATGCAACTATTACAGAAGGTTCAAACACTCACTGATGCTTCAGAAGGAAACACAATGCATTAAGAGCTGAGGGGTGAAAACTTATGAACAGAATGGAGATGTGTTATTTTGCCTAAATATCATAATTATTTTCATTTAGTACTGCCATTTAGAGGCTACAGAAGATGCATTTTGTTATGCCTCTTATTTTGGTAAAAAAATTAACATTTTGCAGATTCTGAAAGGGGCATGTAAACATTTGACCTCAACTGTACAGTATATCCATACATGAATAAAATGAACTGTACAGAGACAATAATCTCCAGCAAACAAACAGGCTGTACAATCAGCATTCAAAAAAAAATAATTATATAATTATATATATATATATATATATATATATATACATATTTAAATAGAGAGTATCAAGGCCCTGCTAACTAAAATTGGCAGAAATGGACACTGACACTGATACAGTTAATCATATGCTGCTATTGAAGATTATTTGAGTTGCTTTCAAATGTTCCTTCTTACCGCTTATTTTTTTATTTTTTTTTTTGCTGTATAAACAGCACTAAAGGACACGGCGGGCTGCGCTCACAGGGACTGGCCTTTCCTCATGTGATTGTCATGCAAGCATGGTTGTAAGTAATAATGTGGCCTTTAATGATGGAATGATAGACCTGCCAAACAGTAGCTGTCCTCCCATATACACACACAGAGAGACACCAGCAGGGACACATTAGCATATCCTGCTCAATTCTCAGCTGCCTTTAACATAATCCATATTTGTTGGGTAAAGTCCAACAGTGAGCCCACTCCGGTGGGTGGGTGTGTGCCGCTATGACAGTCTTCAAAGGCGGCTCTGCCCGCAGCATAACGCATGCTTGACCAGCTAAGCAATTCAGAAATGCAAATGGCAGGGCAGTCTCCTCTCTGCCTTCAGCTCTCAGGGACAAATCCCTTTTGGCGAGACATCTATCTGACTGCCTGACTTAGTATTCCTCAACACCAGTGCAGAGTGCATGTGATCTTTATTCTAAATGCTGCGAGAGAGGGAGAGATAGATGGATAGATAGGTAGAGAGAGAGAGAGAGAGAGAGAGATGAAGAGAAAGGGAGACCTCCTGTCAGCTCTGTGTGAATGTGCTCAGGTTCTGGGGCATGTCAGCGCATACATCACATTTAAAAGAAACCCATTTCAAATTCACCTTATACAGTCGCACAAACTGTCAGAAAGGTTAGAAAACTATCATCTTTCTATTGTAACAGTCAAACACACCAGACTCATGTTGTTTTCTAAAATATCTTATTAGAATTGGTTAGAAAAATGTATGCAAAAAATGTATTTAGTGAATTCATGTATTATGAAAATACAAAACCATTTTAAAACATTTCAGTGGCTAGTTTGCATTACTAAAAGATCTTTCCGTATAATTGTAAACATGTCCACCCTTCAGCTTGTGGTTGAGGTTGTGTCTTTTTCTGGTGAAATCTTTACTGTTTTTATGGAAATGTAAGAATAACACTTTGTTTTAAGGACCAGTTCTCACTATTAACTAGTTGCTTATTATCATGCAACTTGCTAGCATATTGGCTGTTTATTAGTACTTATAAAACACATATTAATATTAAACTAATCATCAGTATTAATATTCTTTACGATATTATGTTAGATACCTTAATCCAACCTCGTACCTAAACTCAACAACTATCTTACAAACTACTAATAAGCAGCAAATTGGGAGTTAATTGAGGTAAAAGTCACAGTAATATGAGAACTGGTCCCTAAACTAAAGTGTGACTTAACTTGTACGTTATTGCTAATGTTTCATGAAAATTATGTTAAAATGTGAGTTTTATCTCACAGTCTCATAACTTTGAGATATAAACTTATAAAGTTGTAAGATATAATTTTTTAAGATCATAAAATTGGAATTGAGAGATATAAACTCACAATTCTGAGAAATAAAGTCTTAGGTTTTTTAATAGAAACTTGTGCAATAAAAATTTGCATTGCGAGAAAAAAGTCAGAATTGCAAGTTTTTATCTATCAATTCTGACTTTAAAAAAAGTCAGAACTGCAAGAAAAAGACTCACAATATAAGCTCACAATTCTGACTCTTTTTTTCTTCACAGTTGTGAGTTAATAACTTGCAATTCTGACTTTTTTCAAAATCTGCGAGTTTATATCTCACAGTTCTGACTTTATAGCATGCAATTGCAAGTTTATATCAAAATTCTGAGAAACAATAGTCAGAATTGCGAGTTCTGACTTCATAACTCACAAATGTGAGTTTATATCATGCAATTCTGAGAAAAAAGTCAGAATTCTCATAAATAAAGTCTTAATATTAAAAAAATACATAAACTTGTGAAATAAAAATTTGCATTTGCCAGAAAAAAGTCAGAATTTTATCTCACAATTCTGACTTTATAGCTTACAATTCTGAGAAAAGTCAGATTTGTGAGAAAAAGTCAGAACTGTGAGATAAAAACTCACTCTTAAACTCTTACTCTTAAAATGTAAAAAAACAACAACATATGAACATGTGAAATATAAAGTTATTTTTGTGAGAAAAAAGTCAGAATTGCACGTTTTTATCTCGCAGTTCTGACTTCTTACAATTGTGAGTTTATATCATGAAATTCTGAGAAAAGTCATATTTGCGAGAAAAAGTCAGAATTCTGAGAAATAATGTCACAACTGCAAGACATAAATTCGCAATTCTGACTTTTTTTTCTCAGAATTGCGGGTTAATAGCTTGCAACTGTGACTTTTTTGAGAGTTTATATATTGCAATTCTGACTTTATAACACACAATTGTGAGTTTATATCATAATTCTGAGAAAAAGTCGGAATTGCAAGTTCTGACTTTATAACTAGCAATTGTGAGTTTATATCGCAATTCTGAGAAAAAAAGTCAAAATTTTGAGATAAAAAAGGTGCAATAACCTTTTTTTTGTTTAGTTTTTTATTCAGGCTTTTGAGGAACGTTTATTTGTTGAGGAGTGTTATATCTCTCAGTCATCATTGTAGTGCATTGTATTATATGTTTTGACCCCCACAATAAAAACTAAAGAGCTTTAATCATAAAACAAGCATATAAATGCTATCTGATATTTTCATCATTTTATGTAAGCAGTCTGCCATACTGTTGTAAAATCTTACTGATTTACTTTAAAAGCTATCAAAATTTTATCTTACTTTGTGATCATATAAACATCAGGAACTGTACCAAATAGTATATTTTGCTTATTTTGGGCCTTTTGTATTTCTAGAGTATGAGCTCCATATTCTCACTAAATCAAACTATATGAGCCATTAAAGCCTGATATATAGAATATGTGACCCTGGACCACAAAACCAGTCATAAGGGTCATTTTTTTTTTTTTTTTTAACTGATTGATTGAAATTGAATTTCACTGTGTCATCTGAAAGCTAAATAAATAAGTTTCCATTGATATATGGTTTGTTGGGATAGGACAATATTTGGCAGAGATACAACTATTTGAAATCTGGAATCTGTGGTTGCAAAAACATCAAACAACTGAGAAAAATCGCCTTTAAAGTTGTCCAAATGAAGTTCTTAGCAATGCATATTACTAATCAAAAATTAAGTTTTGATATATTTGCAGTAGTAAATTTACAAAATATCTTCCTGGAACATGATCTTTACTTAATATGCTAATGATTTTTGGCATAAAAGAAAAATTGATCATTTTGACCCATACAATGTATTGTTGGCTATTGCTACAAATATACCCATGCTACTTGTGACCGGTTTTGTGGTCCAGGGTCACATAAAACCATTTTGTCTAAAAGTTTAATAGTCTGTTCTAAATAAATAAATAAATAAATAAATAAATGAGATAGATAGATATACATACATACATACATACATACAAAAATGATAAATCTTATGTTGATGATTATTTTATGCCAGGCTTTATAGAGTTAATAATCCAAAATTGCAGCTGTATTTCAGTGGATGTACACGAGAAGAACATTTGTTTCCTCTGTTTTAGAAAAATATGCCTGCTGTGAGAAAGGCTTGGGGACAAAATCAGCCATATTTGATTGGAACATGACATGCATCACCAGATTTTTGATATCTGCACTTGTCAGAAAATGCAAACCATCAGTTATTCAAACTAAAGCCCTGAAGTGAAGTGAATTTCCATTATACAATGCATTATAGAGCTTCAAAGAGCCGAATGAGACCGCGGGAGAGGTATTATATTTACTGCCTTTACCTGAGGGGTGTGTGTAATAAAACTTTAACGGGTCCATAAAGCTGTTCTTGTAGCAGATCCTAATCAGCTCTTTGAGCCTTTGAGCAGACGGGCATTTATGTACCCAACATGCTCTTTCACGTCTCGCTCTCTGTGTACAGAGAGAAGCGAGACACTCGTATCTGCAAGATGTTTACACAGTGCACTGCTTTACAGGGCCAGACTGATACTGTGTGGGCAGAAAGGCTTATTGCTTAAATGCTCATAATGACCAATTACGGAAACACATCATCCATCTTCAACATAAAGATTACTGAGTGCTTAAGCGCTTAAAAACAGTCCTGGTGTGCGATCATGTCATGTGTTGACAACCGCGTGGGCTCGAATCCAACCTAGACGTTTGTAAGAAACCTCTATAATGCCTTACTGATCTGATACATCCTGTGAGGATGAAGATAAAGCCATGAAATTCTTTCATGCTTCACATGAATCAAACTTTTTTACCTACAGAAGAAATGGAAAACCTTTTAGAAGTACTTGCTGAGGCACGTATCTCTATTAGGATTACTAGTCTTTACAGCTGCGCTATTACTTTAATCGATCTGACTTAACATTTCCTCTTGGCAGCCGATAAAACAGGCAAAACAAACACTACACTGAAGGAGGGACCCGAGCCATACAGGATCCAAAATATTATAGAAATTTATTTTGTAGGCTCTTTTGACTTGGCCAGTGACCAACATCCTAGCAACCACTCAAACACATTAGCAAGCAATACACTAAAAACCATATATATATATATATATATATAAATTGGTGGTTGACAAATAGGTGTGGAAAAATGCTTATTTTGTAAAAGACAGTTTTTGAAGAGGAAATGCATAGATTTATGCGGTGTGAAATCTGATCTTTGAGAAAATATAAAGGGTCACTAACTTTGACAACAAGACAAACTTTGCTGTCATCGATTCAAAACTGATAAAAAATGATAGCATTTTATGATAAGTGACAGTTCTATCTCTCCTATTGCAATACTCAACTGTTTTTTGTTGTTGTTTTTAAGATATTTTGAGATAAAAACACATCTGTGGTTCTTTTATGTGTGTTACATCATAGGACATCATATCACACCATAGGACATAATGTCTCACTAAAAGGCAGAAACGGTATTATTAAAGTATTTCTATTTAATTTTGAACATGTTAAAAGAAAGAAAGTTTAATTTTGATACAAACATTGTTTTTTTAAACCAAACCAAACCAAACCAAACAAGAAAAATAATAATAATAATAATTATGTGGCACAGCTAAATATGATTGATATTCAAACTATATTCATTAGGATGATATGAATGCATTTTTTTTTAAAGTATTTTAAGGCATCATTTTGATTCTATTTACTTTCTGGCCTTGTTCTCTTAGGATCTCCTCCTTACTAGTGGATCCCTGCTTATTTTCTGTCTACATTTCCATATCCTAACTCTTCCACTAATTTCTCTCCCATATTTCTTTGTGTTTCCAAAAAAAAAAAAGGATCAAATTTCATGCTTATTTTCATGACGCTCTATAACAGTACAGGTTTTCTTATTGCATTTAAGAACACTGAAAAGGGGAATAAATCTTATTTATTTATATAAAATGCTTCTTAAAGAGACCTTGTCCTTTGGTGTGACATATTTGTCCTGTGGTGTGACAGTACAGGTGTCACACTGGAGGACACTATTTGTTAGCCTTTTGTGTCAGTTAATGACCTTGCTATTCCAAGTTAACCTGTCATTAGTGGTTAGCAAAACACATTTGCATAATTTTCCTTGATTATGTAGTTTAACATACAGTTTAAATTAATAAAGTGTAATTTAGGGATGTCACACCAAAGGACAACAAAACATAAAACTTTTGTAGTGGTTACAAAAAAATTTAATATTGGAACAAAAATGTTCCATGTGCACATGTCATGGGCTCCACAGGGGCTTCAGTAACATGACCATGAATGGGGTCCTTCAACTAATTAAATTTTTCTCTTGAATTGACCAATTTAAAATTAGAGCATGGTGTCACACCAGAGGACATGGTTTTCAGAGACAAAATATATCAAGTTATTACGCTTTCAGAAATATATGGATGGAAAAAAACAATGACTGCCATTTTTCTTGTACAATTATGCCAGAGGTATTTTTCAATATTTTTTATGCATTTCTTTTTAATTTATAAAAGTTGTAATTTATTGAACCATGCTTGAGACAGTCACACCATAGGACACCACAGGACAATTTTGAGAAAAAAAAATATATATATATATATATATATACACACTGTTTTTATTACAACACAGCTTTTATTACAACAGGTCCATGTAAGACCTGAAATGTGTAACAGTTTACTGCATTTTAAATAAAGAAATTATTAATTATATTCATTTTTATCTTGTGGGACAGTGAAAATGCCATGTCACATCAACAACCCTTATATATATATATATATACAACCAAAACTTTGAGTTTAATTCAAAAGATTGAATTAATTAAGATACTGTACTTATTTCTTATTTCTTCCTGTGATGGCAAAGCTGAATATTAAAATAGTTTGCAATAATAATGACAAGAAACATTACTGATAATTAAGCACCAATACTAAATGAGCATTAGATCAGTATATTACAATGATTTCTGAAAGATCATGTGACACTGAAGACTGGAGTAATTATGCTGAAAATTCAGTTTTGCATCACAGGAATAAATTACATTTTAAAATATATTTAAATAGAAAAAATGATTTTAAATTGTAATAATATTCCACAATATTAGTTTTTACAGTATTTTGGATCAAATAAATGCAGCATTTGTGAGCATAACAAAGACCTTTTTAAAATCTTTCCCTTTTGAACTATTAACCAGTATTGTATGTAAAATAGTTTAGATTACTTCTGGTATTAATCATGGTTATTCTGTCTTCAGTATTATTACTGAAGGAGCTGAGGGTATGTGTGCTGAGTCTGTAGCTTTGACTGAATGATCACTGACATCAGGCATCATCACACACTCCTACTGAGAGCTCATCACTAAGACCTTTGTACCCAAACACATCTGAGCTTCTGTCAGAGAGCGCAACAGGATCCAGTACACAGACAAACCTCCATTAGAGAAAGAGTCCGAAACACAGCTCAACTTATTGTCCAATTTAACAAGAGTCTGTACTCGTCTGTATTTATTATAAAGTCTGTACTTGCGAGTCCAGCACCCAAAGTCGCAATGAACATAAAACACACACACACACACACACATTTGTTATTGTGGGGACTTTCCATAGACTTCTATAGATTTTATTCTGACCAAACGATATTGTCTATCCCCTAACCCAACCCTAACCCTAAACCTAGCCCTCACAGAAAATATGTTTGCATCGTTACATTTTCAGATAGACATCATTTACTATTTTTAGTCATTTTTTAACATTAAGGTCAGGAAAAATGGTCAGGTTTTACTATCCTTGTGGGGACATTTGGTCCCCACAATGTAGCAAAAACAAGTACACACACACACACACACACACACACACACACACAAGTACATTTGTGTATGCATTGTAACATGTATAATGTGAAACGTTACGTAAATAAATAAATTCATTCATTCATTCATCTTATTAAAATAATAAACAAATCTAAATGTTAAATGGGAATATAAATAAATCTAAATCTCATTACTGAATGTCTGTACTTTGCATGTCATCTAAATATTAGGTTGAGATTTAATATTTAACTTGTTTGGTTTTACAAGAATTAAATTTAGTTATTAAGTTTTAATTTAATATAATTCAACAATTAATTTAATTTTAGTAACACTTTAGTATAGGAAACAATTCTCACTATTAACTAGTTACTTATAAGCATGTCTATTATTAACATATTGGCAGTTTATTAGTATTTATAAAGCATCGATTCTTCATGACCATATTCTACAATCCTAAACTTAACAACAACCTTACTAACTATTAATAAGCAGCAAATTAAGAGTTAATGGTTTGCCAAAAGCCAGTTAATGGTTTGTTAATAGCGAGAACTGGGCTTTTAAAATAAAGCGTGACCCATTTTTTTTTTTTTTTTTTACATTTTTTATAAGATTAATTGTTTTGCGCTTATTTTGGTAAGACAGACAAAAGTGAAACTATTTTGGTAGCCCACTTTGTTTTACATTTAATGCAACAAAGCAATGACATGACATTCACTTACAATCTTGCCTGACCGCTACTTAAATTTTAAACATGTATAAAATATTCATAGATGTCCAATGATGTTCCTTGAAGTGCGCTTATTTGAATGTGCATTTGTAGTGTACTTCAAATATTAAATGCATTTGTATGTATATATATATACATATATATAAAGGAATAAAAGGCCCCTTAACTGCACTTAAAAGTGCACTTAATTATGCACTGTAATAATGTTAAATTAAAAGTTGGTCCCACTTTATATTAGGTGGCCTTAACTACTATGTACGTATATCAAAAAATAAGTACAATGTACTTATTGTGTTCACATTGTATTGCAAAACACTTTATCTGCTACTGAGGTTGGATACGGGTAAGGTTAGGGACAGGGTTTACGGTATGAGTAGGTTAAAGGGTAGGTTAAGGTGTAATAAATGTAACTGCATAAATTAATATGTCATGTAATTACATGCAGTAAATGCAATGTAAAAACATGTATGTACACAATAAGTGCATTGTAACAAATGACTAATTTATATGTAAGTACATAGTTGTTAAGGCCACCTAATATAAAGTGGGACCAATATACATTTTATATCAGTATATTTAAATTTTTTGCTTTTAGAGAAGTAAAATTGTGAATAAAAAGCATCAAAGTTGTTTTAAACGTAAGTGAGCTCAAGTTTCACCAGTTTGCAAATGGAGCGAAAAGTAGAAAGTCTGGTTCGCACTCTAAATCTAATATCGATTCCCATCACCGCAGGATACAACACATTCTGTGTGAATACATTAAAAGTAACTGCTCACAAAGTGAATAAAAAGCTCATATATTTGACCCACAAAGACAGACGGTCAAATAAATCAAAGATTTGGGCGTTCGTGAGACACGTCAGTTGTCAAGTCTGAGTGAAGGAGTTTAGTTAGAGACGGACTCGAGCTGTACCTATTTTAATAGGCATGAAAACAAACATCCGAACAGCACTAAACGCCTACATGGCTCCACACACACAAAACACACACCACGAAGTTGAAGTTCCTGCTGTTGACCACTCTCTGTATTTCACCTGCTGAGCAATTACCTGGTGGGAACTATCAACACTAGTATTCACACACCCAAAACGTCCACACACACACATACTTTGTGCCTGCTTATTTGAGTGGTGTTTTGTTGAAGGTATGAGCGGACCCCTGTGTGCGGCCCCTGCCTGCGCTCACTACCCTCAGAGACAGCGAGAGGGGTGTCAGGACGCACGTGACCCCTCTCGCTCACACACACACGCACGTACGCACACAAGTACACACACGCCTCAGCCGAGCAGAGGCTCTGCATGTCATCAAGCGTCTGAATTGCATGGGCTGTGCTGGAGCAGCAGGGGTCACTCAGGAGTCCTGCGAGGGCCGCAGACATGTGTTGGTGTGTGTGTGTGAGTGCGTAACGCATGGACGCTCACAGCCTGTACACAGCAAGTAATGACTCCACTGCCAGCCCAATAAAGACAGACACAGAGTCTCCGTTTCTGCTTAAACACACACGCTCACACACAGTCATGAGGGTGGAGTTGCCTTTGTTCACTTACACTGTTGGCACTACACACAAAGGCGGTTTAGTATTTATATGCTGCCTTCAAAATGTGTTAAAACACTGTATTTTCAAAGTTTTTAAGCTTTATTTTTTACATTTAATATGTGAAGACAACTACAAATAAGTAGGTTGATTTCCTCAAAAGTTTAAAATGGGACTTTCTGTTTGTCCAAACAATGGAGGATGGGCAGACAGCAGGAGACAGGACGTCCCACCATCCTGTTAAAGGATTAGTTCACTTCCAGAATAAAAATGTACCCCCATTTCATCCAAGATCTTCATGTCGTTCTTCCTTCAGTCGGAAAGAAATGAAGGTTTTTGAGAAAACATCCCAAAATTTTTCTCCATATAGTGGACTTCAGTGGGAGCCAATAGGTTGAAGGTCCAAACTGCAGTTTCAATGCAGCTTCAAAGGGATCTACACGATCCAAGCCAAGGACTAAGGGTCTTATCTGGTGAAATGATTGGTCATTTTCTAAAAAAAAATAAATAAATAAATAAATACTGTTTACCCACAAATGCTTGTATTGCACTAGCTCTGTGCACGGTTAGTTCTTCGTCTGTGTACTCAAGTTCAAAAAGGTAGGGTAGGGCAAAACACTCTCATCTCATTTTCTCTTCCAACTTCAAAATCATCCAACATAGCTGTTTTAATTTTTTTGTAAAAGGCTTTTTTGCACATTCGCTTTGTAAACACTGGGTCGGAACTTCTGCCCACGTCACACATGACCTTTCCAACATGATTACATAATAGGTAAAGTCGAGCTAGTGCAAGACAAGCATTAACAAGTATATTTTCATTTTATTTATTTTTATTTTTTGACAGATTTTGCTAGATAAGACCCTTATTCCTCAGCTGGGATTGTGTAGAGCCCTTTGAAGCTGCACTGAAACTGCAGTTTGAACCTTTGGCCACCATTGAAGTCCACTATATGGAGGAAAATACTGGAATGTTTTCCTCAAAAACCTTCATTTCTTTTTTAACTGAAGAAAGAAAGACATCTCGGATGATATGGGGGTGAGTAAATTATCAGGAAATTTTTATTCTGGGAGTAAACTAATCCTTTGAAGAACCAATCACCTTATTGTTAAATGCAATAATGGGTATTGTCCTCTGTGTGTGCATGGACATTAGTTGGACAAAACTGTAAAATACAGATTTTTAGCACAAATTCCACTTGTGAAAAAGAAGTGCACTTATTGAATATGCACTTATACTTTGTCTTTAAAGTATATTTTAAAAAAAAACATACTTGCAGATAATACAATACTATAAAAGGCCATTTAATTGTGCACGTAAACAGACACTTTCATGACTATTAAATACTTTCTTTTTGTTTATTAACAAACTTAAGTATACTTTTTCAAAAGTGCACTTTGTGATCGTGTCAAATCTGTGCTTTAAAGAGGTCGACTTTTCCACATGTTGACTAACATACTAAAGCACATAAAGTATTTGATTATCATTTAAACTGTAGTGTGTCGCTAAGCATTACATTTAAAGTTATTACATTTTAAATATACATATTTCAAAGACAACAGAAGTGATCATGAAATTACACATAAAGATTCACTTATGTACTGAAGTCAAGTCAAGTACTCTAAAGTTCAGTTCGTTCTATTTAGTATTATTTAAACTATAGTATCATACATTTTCATTTAATTGCAGTTAAGTTTCTGAAAACATTACATTCAGTTTGTGCTTAAATATATCATTAATGTATATTATTTCCACAGTAAATCTACTTCCTTCTTACCAGAGTTGAGCGTAGGTAAAATAAATATTGTTGTTAGATTCTGTTGGTAATTTAGAATTACTGAAATTATCCAGCAGACAGAAACTGTATTTGTTAGTCTTTTACTCTTAAACACTACGAGTCTAAGTTTGGACTGGTGCTAAGAGGCAATCTGGACTAAACTGGTTTGATTTAAATGGACATTGGACATTGGGAAAGCTGAAGAAGCATTATTTCTCTAGTTATAAGCTTTTGGATCATGTGTCTGTCAACATTTATCCACACATGGAGATGACAGCTTTTAAAATTATGCATTGTAAGTTAAAGCAAAAACATATAAGAAAGAGCTTTGTAAAGGCTAAACATAGTACACAGTTTCAAAACTGAATTATGACGTCTTTTAGACTTGGATCCATCCTGTGACAGAATGAACTGACCTAATATGCTCGTATGTGAATATTAATCAAAATGTTTATTTTTCTAGTGTTGGTTTAGCCTCTGCATTTTAGTTGGAGACTTTTATACTATTATTGTATTATTTGTTGTACTATTATTGTTGATAAAAGTGTACATATCATATATTCCCACATCATTTTATCACTATATGTGAGTAAAATATTTATGAATAGATATATTTTGTAAGTTAATGGTATGAATGGACCTTTCCTCATTGATTTATTTTGCTTTTGCATAAGACTCTTGGTGCAAACAGGCCTTTCCACAACGTCTACAGCATGACAAGACACAAAGCTGTCAATGAATATGAAAAAAACAAGATTAAAATTCTAACTTCTACATAAATAAAATAATCAACAAAAGTGTAGCGCTCTTTGTTTGACCTGAGATCGATCTGTAGTGTGTCGTTCACTTTGTGTAGACGGGTTTTCCATTGACTCCCCCATATGCTGATGGGCCGGACCTGGAAGAGGCTCTTTGTTTAGGAATTGATATTCACTCACTCTCTTGTCCCTTTGGGACGATCCGCTGGCCTGCAGAACCTCCCACTATCACTCTATCTACTATATCACTTCTTCTGGGCCTCCATCTTTGTGCCTTCAGTCTTTTGTCGCCCCTCACATTCCCTTCACTTCCTTTGTTTTCTTCTCTAAATCCCTCTTTCCCTCACTGTCATGTTCTCTCTTTCTCTTTTTCTCTCTCAGTTTGCATTTCTTGCTGTTTTTCTTTTCTTCCCCCTCCTCCTTTCTTCCTCTTCTACAGCTGTCCCCATCCCCCTCTCCTCTTTTCTCCTCTTCCTGTCCAAAGCCCAGTGAGACGCCCCACACCTGTACAACACACACACACGCACGCCCTCTAACAGCACCTTCCCTGTCTCTCTGTGTCGGTCTCTCTCCCTCTCTCACACCATCAGTGCCCACAAGAGTCTCTCACCCTTAAACACTCGTTTTGTGCCTCTAAGCATGAGACTTATTGATATAAATAGCTGTGCACAAAGTGCACTCTGTTCAGCGCTGGACAGGCCAACACAGTGTGTGTGTGTGTGTGTGTGTGTGTATGTGTGATGGCAGATATTTAAAATTGCCACAAACTCACAAGCACATATTGGGGAAAAAATGACAACAACTAAATACATAGCTCAATATGAATATGTAAATGTAGGTCTGAATTTATAAATATATATGTATATATATATATATATATATATATATAATCTTATATTCATAAAATTTTAATGATATTCTAGCATACCGATAGACACAGTTTATTTAGGGCATTTGATGGGGAAGACAACACAGTACAGTAATCACTACTTATAACATTGAGTTATTGTTACATATTCACTAAAAAAAAATGTTACATTTATTTATTCAGGATTTATGAATGAATATATTTAGATTTTATACAGTTTTGTTTTCTCCATATAAATAATTTGCTATATCATATAACAATGTGAATAGAAAATCTCCAAGATTGTATATTCTATTCTATTCTATTCTATTCTATTCTATTCTATTCTATTATTATGTATATATAAATACAAACACATTCATGTAAATATTTAAGAAATATTTACAAGTATATGTATATAATTGTGAATAGTTTCTGAATCTCAAAATTCTGAATATTATATTATATTATATTATATTATATTATTTAAAGGATAACTCAAAGTTCAGTTTTGGTTTTGAATCTTAAATTTCATTTATTTATTTACACAGTTCATATAATATATTTTATATATAAATAAGATTTATATAATATATTATAATATAATATAATATGACCCCTGATAAAGAGAGCAAGCCAAAGGAGAGGGAGAGACAGATAATAGAATAGAATAGAATAGAATAGAATAGAATAGAATAGAATAGAATAGAATTGTTGTGAAAATAAATAGTGTGCCATATACCAGACTGGGTATATATAAATATTGTACGATTACATTATATTATATTATATTATATTATATTATATTATATTATATTATTTAATAATCAACCAGTGTTCAGTTTCTCAATCTCTGTTTTATTTATTTATAAGGTTTTTTATAATACAATTAAATACAATTTCTATAATAATATAACATAATTATACAATATTTATGTATGTTATAAATAAAATAATTGCAAACTGTTGTCTTAAAAAAAATCACAATATGCATAAACATTATACCATAGCTAGATATAATATAGTGTAATAGACATACATTTTACCTTAGTTCCTGTATCTAACTAAGATTGTTAGTTAAATCATTGATGGACGATCTGATTGATAATCAGGCATTTATCAATTAAACAGCTCCATGAGTAAACGCCTGGGGTCGAGATAGTTAAAACTGTAAAGTGGCTGCTGGATTTGAAACAGTTAACAGCCTTTATTGGCGTGTAAACAAAGGCTGAGGAGAAACGTCTATCTCTTTCACCCCCCTAAACCTGCACAACATCAGATGAATCTTTCCCCATTAAGATGACAACACAATTTGAGCTGAAGCTGAGTGTAAATAAAAGAGTGAGGGGAGATGATACATCAGAAGGAGCCCAGCACACCTCCATTACACCAACACATTTATTTCCATCCAGAGAGAGAAAGCGAGAGAGAGCAAAGCAAAGCAATGGACACCAGCCAGGTTGCAGAAAGGAACCCATATCTAAATGCAATGAAGAAAATGAGCATTTTGGGACGTTCAGACATTAACTTTCATCAATGCAGTCATTCCAAACACACACACACTCAGACCACGGAGAGTGTGCTCATAAAGACCTGGCAGTAACATACAAGCAGTCGTTAAGCACATAACAGTAGTTTTGTCACCATTAACCAGTGCTGAAAAAGCAATAGCAAAGCCCCATCTGTCGTGTGTGTGTGTGGGATTTGTGTGCGATGTGTGTGCACTGTCAAAACAAAAGGCCAACCTTGGATCACATTCTTAAAAGTCATTTTTCTAGGGAGAATCACAGCCATAACAGAGCATTCTGGTGCTGTTTTCGAGTGTTTAAAAGCTCTGAAGGCAGCATCACTATATGAGTGCGTGTAGAGTCAGGGTTTGTGTGTGTATTGACTGAGCTGTAATTGATCTGATAGCTCTCTGTGATAATTGACTATTATCCGTGATTACAGACGGCAGCTCTGTGACCTGAACTCACTGACCAACAACAAATAACAAAAACACAGAGAAAACAAAACAGCTTACTAAAACAAAAAAGGCTGTAATAACACGCTATTGTCCTTTTATATGACTGATATTAAATATTCCAGTACCTTCATAAGGATTTTATAATAAGCTTCTTACTATACTCTTATAATCTGTGATTCTCCCTATATAGGATACAACGGGGCTAACGGTGTGCCGTTCACTGTGCCTAAAATGTATAATTGCTTTGTACTGAACTTTTATGGAGCAACAGATTTTGTGTGACAATAAGTCATACAAGTCGTTTATTTTGTTTACCCCACACACGGGGTAAAAGGCACACAGTATTGCTACAAATACTTTTTACTAATGTCTAAGTTTATGCTTGTTAGCAAAGTTTGTACTATTTTCTGCTTATTTTTAAAAATAAAATGATTTATTTTTGTTCAATAAATATATTATCATTAAAATGTTAATATAAAAATATATTTTAAAGTAAAGAAACAAAATCATTTTAAAATGTAAAGATTCTGAAAGCACTGAAGGAGATCTGTAATTATTTAATGTAGATTTACAGTAGTAAAAACAAATGATATTTTATTATATGATATGATTAATATCATGTTTTTAAATATGACGGTTTCATTATAAACATGGTGATTATCTCTAAGATGGACACACAACATAATATATGATATTTACCATCTGAATCTAACAATGTCATGTCAACAGATGAAAAAGTCAGCCTTCTATTAATTATCATGTTAATTATTGTGCCTTTTAGCCCCAACAGCAGGGGCGCTTTTTACCCCCAATACCATACTTTTACATATTCTTTCATTATTTAAAAACTGTTGCTTTAATTATCTTAAACTAAACTTAAAATCATTAAGAAGACATTTGTCTCAAAATATATGTATCCATTTTAGTGATTCTCATTTGCTACTTAAATCTACAACATTTGAAAAAAAACATCAAATATCAACTTTGCGCTGCTGCCTGAGATCGCGTCAAGGATCAGACAAATTTGCACGTGCATCTTGAAAAGCGAATGTTTTGGAAAGTGCTACACCACATTTATGTGCCATCTAGTTTGTTTTAGAGGAAAATAATATCAAAGGCGTCTTTTACTCTAGGGGTGCCTTTAATTGTTATATTACACTATTACCTCTATACATTATCATTCAAAAGTTTGTTTTTATTTTATTTTTTTATTAATACTTTCATTCAGCACAGATGCATTAAACTGCTCATAAGTCATTCATGTCACAAAAGGGTTCAAATAAATAGTGTACTTCTGAATTTTCTAATTATCTGCAAATTCTAGTTAATTAGTTTTTAAAGAATAAAAAAATAATAATAATAATAACACTAATAATCAATAAAGGATCATGTGAAACTGAAGACTGGAGTAATGACTGCTGAAAATTCAGCTTTGCATTACAAAATTAAATGTCATTTTAAAGTATATTACCATAGGGGTTCTTTCAAATTGTAATAATACTTCACAATATTACTGTTTTATTGTATTTTTGATCAGTCATTTTTGCAGTCTTGGTGAGTATAAGTGACTTCTTTTTAAAAAATCTTAATGACCCCAAACTTTTGAATGGTAGTTTGATGGCTAACATATGTGTCTGACTCTATATATGACTGTTATAAAATATTATTGTCTCTTTATTAGGTTATAATACACTATTATCCCTTAATAAGGGTTTTATTACAAGTGATTGTTCCTCAAAACAACTTTTGTATATCTCTGTCCCTTCATAAGACTGTTCTAAAACATTATTATTTCTGTATAAGACTATTATGATTCACTTTTAGTATGTTATAGCATGATTCTTTAAAAGGCTGTATTATATGCTACAGTAGTTGCTATTTGTACAGTTCTAATCATATAATAATGCCCCATAATAAGACACTGTATACAGAAATAATCAGATCAAAGATCGTTTCCTCATCTCAGAGAGAGTGTGTTATGTATGTTAAACCTGGTGCGTTGCGAGTGAGGAGTGTGTGTTGATGGTGTGTATTGGTGCGTGTCTGACCCTGGCTGATAGGTCCCCTTGATTTGGTTTAGACAGATGCAACTCATTGTAGCTTAATAAATGGGATGACCCAGGGGAGTGTTGCTAAGCGTCTCTATTAACTCTCAAACATGTCAGCCAATATAAAAACCTCCTGACCCCTGCAAAGGTCAACTGTGACACGCATGTTTACTCAGAGAAACAAGACCAGCTTGGACAGGCCTGTTTTATGGGTCTGCTTTAAAACAGAAAAAATAAAAGGGAATAAGACAGAAAAAGAGGGAAGAGTCAAGGTTTCGTCTCAGAATCCTTGAAATTAAGCCAGACACTATCAAAAACACTGACTAACAAGCAGAACTAGCAAAGAGCGGTCTCCCTATTAAATATTTACTTGAAGTAACGTATTAAATTAAACTTAGATGATCTATACAGTCTCCTGCATAGTGAATTTTGATTAAAAAGGACCGATAAATAAATAAATAAGACAGATATTACAAAGTTGTCGGGCAATGTATCATTATAGTTTTTGGAAAAGTATTACAAAAATAACATGGTATTTGAGTATCTTGAAGTACAACTTAAAACAATAAATACTGTGGACCACAACTATATCTATCCTTCAGTACCATGGTATATACAGTATCAATGGTAACATGGTATGGATTACTACACATGATTATTAGATTGGATGCTATAGCAGTATATAGTATATATGAAGAGTTCAGATGCAAAAGCCTCTAAATCCATCTGACGTATTTCTTTAAAATGAGCATTTCTTTCTGGCTACTTTGTATAGGTTTCTATGTAAGTACTGGCACTTCTGATTGGGCTGAGGCTAGAATTTTGCGAGTTTGAAGTAAAAGTATTTGATGGATGTATAATATGTGTCAGGAGCATTCATTTTCAATTTTCATTTTTAAATGAAGTAAATTACTTAAAAATAAAAGTTAATTTGTTATGCTGACAGAATTACTGAAAATATAAACATAAACAACTTTCAAAATGTATTTTGTAAACTGTTTTGATTTTTTTGATTATTTATTTTAACACTCCAAAACTTATCCAGATATACAGTTCACTACCATACACATAATCATACACAGTATATAGCTTTTCTGATGTATAGTGCTATCAATTTATTAAAAAATAAAATAATAATAATAATAATAATAATAATCACACATCGCAGTTAATCCCATCTAACATTAAAGTTTTTAAATATACTTTTAAATTGCAATAATTTCATAATGACTGTGTATTTTTAATATATATATATATATATTATTGACTAAAATATACGAAAATTGAATAAATTTATCAACGTAGTTTCATTGGTGCTTTAATATGAAATTATACAGGATACAGTGCGTGCTAATGCATTTACGCGTGCAATTATAGCATGCATGCTACGAACACAGTATAACGGCTGACAGGATAGGAAAATCTGATTTTACTGACATATGGCCTGAAACATCTCATATGACTGTAGTTCACTGTTGTTCTACTGAAGCTCCTCGTCACTTGTACCGTTTCTACGCTCGTTCGACTAGCGGCTGGCACTGAAGTGAAGTTGGAGTGCGCGTCTGAAAAGTCTCCCATTTGATTTGGCCGTAAAAACATTTTGCGATTAAACACAATTCTTGTCAAGGAAAAAAGAGACAGAAGCAGAGTGTGGTGGCCCTTGCTCCACTCCTGCATTAAACATTTTTTAACGCCGTTGAATGTAAAATGAATCACCTGCGTTAATGTGGTAATTTTAACAGCACTACTGATGTTGTAAACTTGCTCTGTAGCTCACCTGGTACATCACCGTACTTGTGATACAAAGTGCACTGGTGAAACAAGTCACGTTAAAAGACTTGTAGAAACAAGTTTAAATGCCATTGTTGCTTCATCACACACATTTTTATGTCATGTTTGCTTTTGTTAACACTATGGGTTAAGTTTAGTTTAGGGCTTAATGCAGGTGGTACATTATTTTCAAACATGATTGAGCGTTAATCCTGTAGCACCACTCACAGGATATTTCTTAGCAAACTGCTGTGATATGTACAACAACCACTGCAATAAAATGTGGCCTTTCAGAAAAAACCAAAAGTGCTTTTAGGACCACTCACTGAACACTTCACTTTTAAAATGTGTTGCGAAATGTTCAATGTCATTTTGCTGAAATGTCACCACAGGCGTGTTTTTCCAAAGAGCCTTACCATCTGATCAATACACCATCATGCTGCCACAGGACATTTTTTTTTTTTGTCAGGGCCTATAAGCCCTCCTCCCTCATTTGCAAGTGATTCATACACACTCTTCTGATCTGAGATCAGCTGGAATCAGCAGATCCACACACACTGAGATGCGGAGCATGAACATGATGCAGTCACTACATTAACCGGCATTAATGAACTGTTTGCTTATGCAGTAATAATTAACTTCCATTACATTACTTTGTGTGATTACTTTCTTAATTGCCTGAATTATGCATCAATTTAATATCTAATAAGCAGACTCAGACATTAGACAGTGTTCAGGAACAAATTGCCGACTCTTTCCGTGGTTTAATTAAAGACAGCGCCGTAAATGAGAGCGTGTAGGATGGATGTCTCCCAGTGATTTCCTGCGAGCTTAAATATGCAATTTATTATAAACACACATAAAACTCAAGTCTCGCCTCAGGAAGGCAAACCACAAGATGCCAATTACAGCATGTAAGCAGCCCCACCACTGCTTTTTACAATTCAGATTAATACATGTATTCAGGGAAATTCAATTTTGCATTATGCAAATGACCTTGCATGTCATTTTTAAGTTGGTAAGTTTCATGTCTTTAATGGTGGCGAATAAACAGGAATCCCTCCCAAATGGCATGTTCTGATTCGAAGGAGGAGCCGCTGCTGAAATCCCCAAAACACACACATACCTACACACACAGCAGTATGATAAAGACACCACTGAACGCAAAAGCAAGTAGAAAAATGAGTAAATTATTGATTAGCCCCTGTCTTCGTTGTTAAATAACATTTCTTGTCAAACACTCGGTGACCTTGCGCTGTCTCTGCTGTGTGTGACGTTAATTATAGCCTCGGTATCAGCCTCATCTTTCTCAATTAGGCCATGCGCGGTAAACAGACAGACTGATCTCATCTTGAGCACTTTACAGAGTGTCTTAAACCGAAGCTTATTAAGAGTCCTCCACTCCAAACACAAAATCGTTACCTGCATTGACACACACCTCTCTGCTGTGTCTTAATTTCACCCTCCGCTCAAAAAGTGATACATTTACATTATCAGGGAAATCAATACAATCAAGCAGCATCTCAACGGGAAAAATTGGGGTGCGCAACTACAGTCATGCATGTGTGAAGGAAGGCTGTTGTAACACTACTGTTCTGTTATAACAGATGACTGTCACAATACAGTACTGTCCCTTGTAAAAAAAAGAAGTGTGCTGAATGTGCACTTTTAGTGTACTTTAAATCTTAAAAGTATATTTTAAAAAGATAATGAAGATAATATTACTTAAATAAGAGGTAATTTAGTATCACATACGATAATTAGTTCACTTACAGAATAAAAATTTCCTGATAATTTACTTACCCCCATGTCATCCAAGATGTTCATGTTTCATGTCTTTCTTTCTTCATTCAAAAAGAAATAAAGGTTTTTGAAGAAAACATTACAGGATTTTTCTCCATATAGAGGACTTCAGTGGTGAAAGGTTCAAACTGCAGTTTCAATGCAGCCTTAATGGGCTCTACGTGATCACGACAATAAGGGTCTTATCTAGCGAAACGATTGGTTATTTTCTTAAAAAAGATATTAAAATTTGTATACTTTTTATCCTTTTAACTGTCACTCCCATTTTTGAACACAGGCATAAAAATGCACTATCCAGACTTACATTTTTATGATTCACGAAAGAAAACATTTTGTAATATGATTTTAATGTACATTTTCCGTGGTAATGCGATGTCTGATTTTAAAATGCCTTTCAAAGGATGAATTTTGAGATTTTAAGTTTTAAACTGATATGTAAATTCTTATGATATCTAAAGCGTGATAGGGAAAAAGGCAATAAAGAAAGTCTTTTGTGACAAAGGTCAGAACTCATGTTATGATGTAGATTTTTTAAGTTGCATTTTTGACATATATTAATCTATTACTTTTCCTACATAATTTGTAGTTATAGTTTCTCATGATTAGATTAGGATTTATTTGTAATATGGTGAAGTAAACTTAGATGTCCCATAGAGGGGACGGTGACAGTTAAAGGGTCAATCCCAAATGCTCATCTTGCGCTAGCTCGACTTCACGCATTACGTAGGTGGAAGTACTGACCTTGTGTTTACAAAGCAAATGTGCAAAGACAATCAAATTACCATTACAAAAAAAGATAAAACAACGATGTCGGATGATTGTGAAGTTTAAGGAGAAAATGAGAGTTTTTCACTCTATCCTACCTTTTTGAACCGAAGTACACAGACGAAGAACAGTGCAAGATGAGCATTTGTGGTTAAAAAGTATAGACATTTTTATTTTATTTAGAAAATAACTGATCATTTTGTTAGATAAGACCCTTATTCCTCGGCTGGGATATTATTCCTTATTCCTGCCATTTGGACCTTCAGCTCGTTGGCCACCACTGAACTCCATTATATGGAGAAAAATCCTGGAATGTTTTCCTCAAAAACCTTAATTTCTTTTTGATCCTAAATCAAGATGTTTTAATAATCTTCTTTCTTGCCATGTAAAGTGCTTGGATATAATTTATAGTTTATATATTTTAAATGTATTAAGTTGCAAAAAAAATGTGTAATTACAAACATATTGGAATTTAAAGTGTTTAATGTAAATTAAATCAAATTAGTTTACCATAAATGCTCGTCAGTGCATTCTGCAGTAACCATACTATACAATAATACAAATAAATCTAAAATTACATGTAAAGATACACTCAAGTCCTACTTAAGTGGATCAAAACCACTTTAAAATTCAGCAAAATGCATTTTATATAAATTTAAACTATAATACCTTTTTGTAAGTAACACGCAATTAAGTTTCTGAAAACATTACATTCAGTATGCATATTATTAAAGTACACTCTTAAAAATGAAGGTGCTTTAAAAGGTTCTTCACAGTGATGCCATAGAAAAACCATTTTTGGTTTCACAAAGAACCATTCAGTCAAAGGTTCTTTAAAGAACCATCTCTTTATTACCTTATTATAATCTGAAGAACCTTATTTCGCCACAAAGAAACTTTTGTGAAACAGAAAGGTTCTTTATGGAACCATTTAGACAAAAAAGGTTCTTCTATTGCATCGTTAAGCACCTGTATTTTTAAGAGTGTATACTGTTTACACAATAAGTACTTTTTTAAAGGTATGCTAAAGTGTAACAGTATATACTGTAAAACAGTATATCATACCAATAAAACTGTTCTACTATCTTTTTACTATCCCATCATCAAACTGTATATCCAATAATAGGAGTGTTTGATACACTGAACTATAATAAGACTGTTATAACATGCTGCTAACCCCTAATAAAACTCATATTAAAAACCGTATTTGCATAGGACTGTTATTATACAGTTATAAAGTATACTGTTATTTCAGTTATAGTAGCTTCACAGGGTCATCATAGAATAGTCCTCTTTATACTCCTGTTATTCATTCATACAACTGATATAGGTTACTGTCCTTTCATACAGCTGTTTCAATAAACTACATAATTTAGACAGTCTTCTCTTGTGATTCATCACTGATTTTGTTACATTAAAAAGTAATACATTTAAATGAACGAGGAAATCGATATAATCAAGAAGCATCTCAACAGAAAAACAGGGGCACAAACGGTGTGAAGCCTGAACCCCTAGTCTGTTTTTAAGGTGAGCATAGTGATGAAGTGAGGGGATTTTTCTGAATGCAGGGTAAGCCAGCACTGTTCACAGGAGTGAAAATGGCAGCGATCCCAGCGACTGTGCTAAAGTCATGCATGTGCGTCGAAAGGTTGTTAGTTCTGCTATTTTAAACATGTTGTGGGGTGAGGTGGGTGATGCCAACCTAGACACAAAATGATGGCAGCAAGCAGACGCTTCACAGATCTCATCATAGTTTCTGCCGGCCGGTATTTACATCTGAGCACCACGTCATGTCAGTTACCTCCAAAAGCCTCTCCAAATGCTAAAGCCTCTCTCTCTCGCGTGCTCTCTCTCTCTCTCTCTCTCTTAAACAGACAGGGGTACCATTATTTCTCTGCTTCAGTACACTTAGGTGAAGCTTCAGACTCCAGTCTCTCTCTGTCTCACACACACACTCTTCTCAAAATCAAAGACAGGTCTCACGCCTCTTATTAAGCATGCTTGCACCCTGTGCGGGGAAGCTGACACCAAACAAGCCGTTCCTCACAAACTCTACATGTGTGGATGCCATGCAAGCGTATTTGGCAAGAATTTTAAATATGTAGCATTCACTGCAGATTTCACACAGGGAGGTGAGGGCAGAAGTCAGTTCTTAGCAACATAAAACTCCACATGAAATTCCATTTGAATACAACATAATTATTACTGAAATATTACGTAATATTTTATTTTACAGTGCCCTTGTTATACATGTTACATGTACTAGAAATAACAGTAAATTATACATTTCTAAGCAAATACCTAAACACCTAAATACAAATAACTAAACAAAACCATAACCTTAGTAGATACAAGGTTGTAAATAATATTACTCATTATGTATTTGTGTAATTACACTGTAAAAAAAAAAGAATAAATAAATTAAAAAAAAATAATTGTAACAGTATTACATGTAATAATTATGTTATTACTGTATTATTAATATTCTGTCGCTTTATAAAGTACTAAAAATTATTATTATTATTATTATTATTATTATGTTTAAGTTAGGTTCACTTAGGTACATGGTAATTACACGTTTAAGAACTGATTAGTATGAATTAACTACATGTACATTCTATGGTTAGGGTTAGCATTAGGGTTGGACTCATGGTTACTTGCTTGTAATTATGCATAATTAATTATTATAATAGTAAGTACATGAAACGTGTGCAATAAGGACACCGTAAAATAAAGTGTTACTTTAAATTATTATTTAATAAATTATTATTAAATTTTTTTGTGAAAATTGGTGTAGGATTTATTCATTTTAATAATTAAATAATTATCAAAGATTATAATTATTAAAGAATAATTATTAATTATAGAAATAGTATTTTCCTGCCTGTAAAAGGTATTCCAACTTTAAATGGAATATTGTAATAATATTGTTTACATTTCAAATGTTAATAAAATAAAAACTCTCTGTGATGGTAAAGTTTAAACTTTCCTGGTCTTTCCTAGTGTGTGTGTGTGTGTGTGTGTGTTCTCCTGGAATGGTTCAGTACTCTAATAGGTGTGTTTATCTCCACAATGACCCAGTATGTGTTGGCAGTGGACTGGATGTATCTGGGCTTGCTGTGCCCTGCGGGGAGTCCGGGACTCCAGACCTGACTGAGGTCAGTATAACTGCTGCTCAAATTATCATCCCTACAGCATCCAAACACCCTCAGCCTCCCACACACAATCATCAGGATCTGGAGACTGCTAACCATATAACAATACTAGTACTATGCTAGAAACGTCTGAGCACCACCACACTTACCACTGTCACCAGTTTCTACCAAAATAGCATCAGTTTTAGGCTACAGTTGTGGTCATAAGTTTACATGCCCTTGCAAAATATGCAAGATGATACAACTTTAACAAAACAAGAGGGATTTACACAAATGAACTACTTTAAAGGTTTACTTACTCTTGAATCATAATATTGTGAATTGATGTATGATCCACGACTGCTTTTATGCTGTGCAATAGTTGTTAATGAGTCCCCTGTTTGTATTCAAACTGCCCGCTATTCTTCAGAAAAATCCTCCAGCTCCTGCACATTCTTTGGTTTTCTAGCATATTCTGCATATTTGAATTCTTTCCCAGCAGTGATTTTATGATTTGAGATTCATCTTTTCACACTGAGGACAGCTGAGGGACTCATACACAGCTATTACAAAAGTTGAAAATATTTTTTGATACACTACTTAAGAAGGAAACACAATGATTTTTGAGTAGAGCGGTGTAAAGTTTTTCAATTAGATGATCGGTGTAAATTATACTTATTTTGTCCTCTGGGAAACATGTAAATATCTTATGTAGCTTATGAAGAGCAGTACTAAATAAAAAGAAAAGATCTTTAAACAATTTCAGAAAAAATTTACACATCATTATTCAGTTCAAAAGTTTTAACCCCCCGGCATAAAAATATTTTCAAATCAGTCATTGTTGCTTAATGTATTTTGATGACAATATATAACGTTTCTACAGCTTATTGTAGTAAGAATAGCTGTAGCAATTATAATGCCATGATGAATCTTTTGACATGAAATATAATCGTTAAAGGCCAGAATGCACTACAGTCTCAGAAATATACGTACAAAATTACTGCCGTTGTTATCTTCTATTTAAAGGAGAAGTTCACTTCCAGAGCAAAAATTTACAGATAATGTACTCACCCCCTTGTCAGTCTTTTTTGAGGAAAACATTTCAGAATTTCTCTCCAATATAGTGGACTTCCATGGTGCCCGCAAGTTTGAACTTACAAAATACAGTTTAAATGCAGCTTCAAAGGACTCTAAACGATCCCAGTCGAGGAAGAAGAGTCTTATCTAGTGAAACGATCAGTCAATTTCTAAAAATAATTAGCCATTTATATACTTTTTAACCTCAAATGCTCGTCTTGCCTAGCTCTGCGTGAACCCTGTGTAATCCGGGTCAATACAGTTAGGGTATGTCGTATCTAATTTTCGCAACTCCCATCTCATTTTCTTCTCCAACTTCAAAATCATCCTACATCACTGATTTACCTTTTTTTTTTTTTTGGATCTTCCTTGCACGTTCACTTTGTAAACACCGGGTCAGTACTTCTGCAGTAATGTAGGACAATTTTGAAGTTGCAGGACAAAAAATGAGATGGGAGTTTTTCAACATACCCTAACTGTATTGACCCGGATTACACAGAGTTCACGCAGAGCTAGACAAGACGAGCATTTGAGATTAAAAAGTATATAAATTGTCAATTTGTTTAGAAAATGATCAATCATTTCTCTAGATAAGTCCCTTCTTCCTAAACGATCCGGCTGGGATCGTTTAGAGTCCTTTGAAGCTGCATTTAAACTACATTTTGGAAGTTCAAACTCACAGGCACCACTGAAGTCCACTATATAGAGATAATCCCTGAAACGTTTTCCTCAAAAAACATAATTTCTGTATGACTGAAGACAGAAAGACATGAACTTCTTGGATTACAAGCGGGTGAGTAAATCTGTAAATTTTTGTTCTGGAAGTGAACTTCTCCTTTAAGTACTAATATGCACCATTTAGTGGTAAGTAAGGTACAAATGTCTATCTATTGAAATGGTACCGCTTTAGTGACAGCTTTTGTACCATTTTTTTGCCCTTATTAACCTCAGTGGTCAGTGACAATCTGCAATCTTCTTTTGGGAAGTTGAGATTTGCAGAAAATTGCACAGTGTGTCATGAGTACAGAATCTGATTTTTTAGCTACGGACTTCAATTCAATCCATTCATGGGAAATCAAAAATGTTTAACATTCTGACATGTTTGATTTTTGAATACATAATGTTTTCATTTGTATTCTGTCTCTCAGCAACGAGGTGCAGGTTTGTGCATTAGTTTGTTACATTCAGAAAGTCTGTGATCCTCAGTCATTTATTGTACGATACCCAGCCGATACCCAGCTTTTCTCTTTAACCATTTACAATATCAGCAAGTATATGATGCCAATTGTTCAAAATCTGTTCTATTTTAAAAGTCATGTAGTGTATGTGAGTCGTTCGTGGTGTAACATCAATGATAGAGCATATCGCCTATTGAACACTGTGTGTGTGTGTGTGTGTGTTTCTGCTGAGATCAGAGGAATCGTGGCTGAGGGAGGTTTCACATCCATTACTGATTTCAGGAGAGCTGACGAGCTCTGTGGCATTTCATACACTCATACGTAACGTACATGGATCATCGTAAGGGTCCCAGTTAATGGAGAATATCTGGTGTCCGTGTCGCTGACAAGATGAATGTGGTATTACATTAGGCAGTAGTAGCACTGCAGTTAATAAGGTTATTCTGCATGTCTGATAAGGTGCTTTTCTGACACATTTGATCATAAACATAATTCATCTGGGGCATAAAGACAAGGGTCAGAGACCAGCTTTAATGTGTGTGTGTGTATGGAAGAGAAGGAGATATTCACAAGTGTGTGGGGTGAGAAAAAAACGAGTGTGGTTGCGATGAAGCAATATAAAATTGTAAAAACACACACAAAAAATTCCACATACTTCAACTTAAAAATTTAAGGCAGCAGCTGAAGTTTTTAAGTATACTGAATTTGGCTCAACCCATGTTAAAAAAAAAATCTTGACTAATTTAATTTCTTTAAAAATGAAGTTGAAATTGGTTAAACTATATTAATGACTTAAAGTAATTGGAAAACATGTTGCTATGACTTACTGATTATGTAATTTTTTTTTTTTTTTTTCAGTGTGTGTGATAAAGCAGTATGTTTAAGAGATTTAGAGGTGAGGGTTAAAATCAGGGTATTGTCCACATATTTATTAGTAAATATTTATGTTGTAGATGGGTGGTACAGTTGCAAAGGGATGCATGTTCAATTTCAAATATAAGAGTGTACTTTTTTACTTAACAGACAATGATTATCATGTTTTGTTTTTTTTTGTTTTTTGTTTTTTTTTTATTGTAAGAAAAACAGAAACTTTGATATTTTGATAATAACTCCTTTTGTATTCCAAAGGGGGAAATGTCATAAAAGTATTAAACAGTATTTTCAGTTCAAGCTAATTATCTGTGAAAGTTGCAGATGATCTTTGAACCAGATATGATTAGACTGCAATAATCATGCAACTAAATGATCAAATATATAGTTTTTCATCACATACCAATTAAGTGCGAATGATCATGACGCCTCTTGGCAAGAAATGTTTGTGTGACCTTGCTCATGAACATGAACATCTAATTTACAGTAGTAATGTCCAAACCATGGGAGAAAAAAAAGAGAGAGAGAAAAGAATCAGTTCTTATAATTAATTTGTGACCCTGGACCACAAAACCAGTCATAAGTTTTTGAAATTAAAATTTATACATTATCTGGAAGCTCATAAATAAGCTTTCAACTGATGTATTGTTTGTTGGGACAATATTGGTTGAGATACAACTATTTGAAAATCTGAAATCTGAGGGTGCAAAAAAATGAACATATTGAGAAAATCGACTTTAAAGTCCAAATGAAGTTCTTAGCAATGCATATTACTAATCACACAATTAAGTTTTGATATATTTACGGTAGGAAATTTACAAAATATCTTCACGGAACATGATCTTTACTTAATATCCTAATGATTTTTGGCAAAAAAAGAAAAATCAATAATTTTGACCCATGCAGTACATTTTTGGTTATTGCTACAAATATACCCGTGCTACTTAAGGTTTTGTGGTCCAGGGTCACATTTGGTCTGATTCCAACTCATTTAATTCTTTGTCTGAATCAGTCAACTAATTCACAAAAGTGTGCAAAGGAACAACAACAACAAAGTTAAAATAATAAAAGTAAGCTGCAGATTACAAATAAATAGTTTGGAAGGTATGTTTACCACTTGTTCACATTGCATTTTTTTTGTTTTTTAATTAGCATTTTATTTAAAAAAAAAAATCTAAATATTGAACAAAAAAAAAATGCAAGCTAAGATAACAGACATAAAATGTTTAGCATTGTTTATAATAAATGACATTTACTTTTTTTTTTTAAAACAATTGCCATTATTTGTTTGTTTTTAGGTAATATTTGATTTGTTACAGTTGTATTTTAAACACCACAATTCAGACTGACAAAGAAGAACAAGAAGAAAGCATTAAAACATAAAATTGCATCAGTTAAGGCCATTAATAAAGACCTAAATCAATAACAAAATTTCTGTACTGAAAATGTATACTGAACACATTGTAAATAAATAAATAAATAAATATATCATTCAAAATATGTGTAAGCTTGTATCAAAAAGTAAAAAAGGGTACTGCAGATTTGCAATAAGAAATGAAAATTGTTCTTATTTTTTAAATTGCTATTATTTGTTTGTTTGAATACGTATTATTTGGTTTGTCACAGTTGTATTTTTAACATCAAAAAAAAAGGCAAAAAGCATTAAAACATATAAAATAAAGTCCAAATGAAGTTCTTAGCAATCCATATTACTAATCAAAAAAAAAAAAAAAAGTTTTGATATATTTACAGTAGGAAATTTACTAAGTATCTTCATGGAACATGGTCTTTACTTAATATCCTAATCAGTTTTGGCAAAAAATCGATAAAATTAATAAAAAAAAAAAGGGGGGTACTGCAGATTTACAATAAGAAATTAAAATAAAAAAAAAAGAAAATATAAAGATAATTTAGTAAACTTAATATTTCTCAACTCATTTTTTAAGACATGTTAGTTGTATTGAAGCCATTTGAGGACATAAAAACTTGAAATGAGGCAGCGTATAAATAAATTGTGTTATTATTTTTTTAATTGCTATTATTTGTTTGTTTTGAATATGTATTATTTAGTTTGTCACAGTTGTATTTTCAACATCCAAAATTTAGATGAAAAAATGTTCAAAAATAATAAATAAATAAATAAACAAACCAAACATATAAAATGACATAAATTACAAAAAGACCTAAATCAATAACAAAATTTCTGTACTGACAATTTATTAACACATTGTAAATAAATAAAAATATTGTTCAAAATATGTGTAAGTAAAAAAGCATACTGCAGATTAAGATAAAGATATTTGCGTAATATCTATTTTTTAAGACATGTTAGTCAGACAGATCTTGACTTAATTAAAACCAAAATCATGATAAAGTACAAAACATAATGTTTTACAATGTCTTGAAGCCATTTCAGGACATAAAAACTCTTGTCTGAAAGAAAGAAGCGTATAAATAATTTTATTATTAATTTTACAATTGCTATTTTTTTTATTTATTTATTTATTTTTTGTTTGTTTTCTATGTATTATTCGATTTGTCACAGTTGTATTTTTAACCCCCAAAATTCTGATGGAAAAAAAGGAAAAAGCATTAAAACATAAAATGACATCAATTACTATAAAGACCTAAATCAATCAATTTATACTGAATTGTAAATAAATCAATCAATAAATCAAAATATCATTCAAAATATGGGTAAGCTTGTATCAGAATATAAATGAATGAATAATAATTGAAAATGAACCTAAAAGATAAAGATATCTGAGTAACCTTAGCGATTTTAAAGACGTCTTAGTCGGACAAATCTTGACTTAAAACCAAAACCAAAATCAAGATAAAATACAAAAGACAATGTTTTAAAATGTCTTGAAGCTATTTGAGGACATAAAAACTCTTGTCTGAAACGAAGCAGCGTATTCTAATGGAAACATTTGACAGAGAAGATGGCGAGCATCAGGCATCAGTCCAGCGTGTTCGGGGCTTTCTGTCTCTTTACATAAAATGTGCCAAATCCTCCAGTCTGTGTTATATTGGCCTAATAGACACTGTAGAATCTATTTTACCCACATAAACAGACAGGACAGCAGAATCAGCAATGAAGAGGCCATATGAATTATGTATATTACATTACCATTCTCCTCCACTATCAAACACTGCCAAACAATAGGCATAGAAAATTGGCCAGGAACCAAGATATTGAGCAATTTTTGTGCATGGTTCTTAGCCACCGTGGCTGTGAAATTCTATTTAGCCTCTTCTGCACAGGGACGGCCAATATACGTTCCTCCGAAACGTTTCTCTCTTTTTCCCCCCCAGCAAATCTAATGCAAACAAGCGCTGTATAATTGAAAAGTCTTCGTTCGCGGAGTCCAAAGCCTTATCGTGGCCGTGTCTGGGAAACGGGCAAATAGGAGAGTGGAAAATGGAAAGAATTGTTTCATTGATTTTCCTTTATAAATCAAAGGCAGATAAATCAAACAAGGCAATTCTCCCTGGCTGCTTCACTAAAACCTTTCATGCTGCCTACACAACATGTCACAAACTATTATTTGCAATCATGCTGCGCTTATTAATCTGGAAGCAAATGAATAAGTTGTTAGATGGAGTCACAGAGGGATTTATTGGAATGCAACGCACACGCCTGCCGTATTATGTTGCAAACACAGAGTGGTTGTTGAGAAGCTGCCCTTTCACATCGAATTTTACCTCACTAATTCATATTCTCATCGAAACGCTTTTGAAAGCAGGGGTGAGTAAAGAGATTAAAACAACAATGGAACATCTATTCCACAGGAGGCGCGTGACAACGAGACAGAACTAGAGCTGCCACAAGGTCAGATGTGAGCAGCTATTCGCACACGTGACTCCGAAGATAATGTCCCATTAATATGTCAGTCACTCTTTCTTTTTATCATCAGATTCAGGCAAAAGAGAAGGATAAGAGAAAACAAACAAACAAACAAACAAAAATGGTCACCCTTTAATAATATTTGCCTTTTGCTCTTTTAGATTTTATAAACATTATTTCATATGCTGGTGTATTTTAAAATGTAACTTATTCCTGTGACAGTAAAGCTGAATTTTCAGCATCATTACTCCAGTCTTCAGTGTCACATGATCCTTCAGAAATCATTCTAATATGCTGATTTGATGCTCAAGAAACATTTATTATTATCGATGCTGAAAATACTGATTGATATGTTGGTGGAAACCATGATTTATTTATGTATTCATTCATTCATTCATTCAGGAATCTTTGATCATTTAAAAGTGCACCAATTTTAAATTCAAATCCTGAATGAATTAAAAATGTCTTCACTGTCACTTTAGATCAATTTAATGTATGCTAATATGTTGATTTGTTGATTGAAAAATATAGACATATATTTTTTTTTTATTATCATCATGTTGAAAACTGTTGTGCAGCATTATATTTTAGTAAAAACCATGATTAATAATAATAATAATAATAATAATACATTGTTTTGTTTTTTTTTCAGGATTCTTTGATAAATAAAAAAGAACAACAATTTCAAATTTAATTTCTAAAAATCTACCATGATTTTATTATTATTATTATTATTATTATTATTTTTCAGGACTATTTCATAAATAAAAAGTTCAAAAGAACAACTATTTTTTACATTTAACCTACAAAAACCTTATTATTATAAATGTTTTACTGTCACTTTTGATCAATTAAATGCATCTTAATATACTGATTTGCTGATTGAGAATTTTTTTATCATGTTGAATACAGTTATGCAGCATTACATTTTAGTAAAAACCATGATTAATAATAATAATAATAATAATACATTGTTTTGTTTTTGTTTTTTTCAGGATTCTTTGATAAATAAAAAAAGAACAACAATTTCAAATTTAATTTCTGAAAATCTTTATGAATATTATAAACATTTTATTGTTCTGATCAATTTTATTGCATCCTATTATGCTATTTTTTTATTATTATTATCATGTTGAAAACAGTTATGCGGCATAATGTTTTAGTAAAAAATATGTTTTTTTTTTTTTAATTAAATCTTTGATAAATAAAAAGTTAAAAGAACAACAGTTTTACAATTTATTTTACAAAAATATTTCTTAACATTATAAATGTTTTACTGTCACTTTCAATCAGTTTAATGTATCCTAAAATGCTGATTTGCTGATTGAGAAATAGTTTTTATTATCATGTTGAAAACAGTTATGCAGCATAATATTTTAGTAGAAAGCATGTTTTTTTAATTAATTATTTTTTTCCTAGTTGTGCTGCTGCATAATATTTTATTAGAAACCATGATTTTGTTTTTGTTTTTTATTATTATTTTTCCCCCAGCATTTTTTTGAAAAATAAAGATTTCAAAAGAACAACAATTTTTAATTCAACTTTCAAAAACCTTTCTTAAAATTCTAAAAGTTTTCACTGCCACTTGATCAATTTAATGCATCTTTGCTGAATAAAAGTATTAATTTCTTACAATTAATCAAAAATAAATTAATTAATTAATAAATAACCTTTCTGGCCCCATGCAAAAATAAATAAATAAATAATAATAATCTGCAAGTATTCCTTCCCCAAATTTTACAATTTTATAGATCCACCATTCACATAAATGTCTTTTCTTTGTCTAGTCTGGTCTAGGATATTCATCTTCATGTTCTTGAGGCACGTCAATGTTAATTTGGCTTTTCTTTGGGATCATTGTTGCGAGCATCTGTTTTTTTTTTTTTTTTTAACAGACTGAAACAGGTTCACTAGCAGCATTTCCCCACAAATTGCGCTTGTGACTGGTTTTAAAACTTACCTCCCCTCCGCTCTCATAATAGTAACCTATTATCCCCTCTGCCCTTTGAGCGCCCGCCGTTCGACTAAACACACAGACCTACAGCTGATCTTTTCATAATATTTTAAAGAGGGCGTCCCTGCTGGAGAGGCGTGGAGAAGGGGGACAAATTAGAGCTGACAGTCTCTACTTAAATCAGCGAGATAACTGATCCTGAGGGACCGAGGGCCACATGGGGCAGAGAGGCTACTCAAGGGCCCCTCATTTTAACACACACACACTTACACACGTCTTTTAACAGGCTACAGAATGTCAACAGTCTAGCCTTGAATGAGCCAATGAATCCACAAAGGAAAGAGGATTAAACAGCTGATGTCCCAAAATGCCATTCGGGGGGAGAGGGTGACTCTTGACTTGAATTGAACATCAAGAACAAACACACAAATCTATCCATCTATCCATCTATCTATCTATCTATCTATCTATGTAGTGTTAAATGGTCTTTTTATCACTATGCATGTTCAATGTGAAAGTGTGCACTGTAGTGATTTTCTGCAGAATTATAACCAGCATGAAAATATATGTGCTTGCCTTGATTGTTCCTGAGTTCACCTTTTAACCTTTACCAGCCTGAAACATGTAATGTCTTATTTTGGCGTCTTGCATGGACTGTTATCTTCTTAATAGGGCATTTACTGCAGCGCTGTGTAGGCGGTAAATCAGGGTGAGAGACCAGAAGGGGTAATTAAGCCACATCAGTCTCTGTAAATCTCACATTCACTTTATCCGTGGTGATAGAGATCTCTCAGGCGATTACAGCGCTATTGTTAAAGGCAGAAAAAGTCACAAGCTATACAAATGTTATGAATTTGCACCTTTATTTTATTCTTTTGTGTGTAACAGCAAGCTAGAGGAGCTGCTGCCAAAAGGAAGAAAAAAAATTAAATCAAATTAAAATCTTTAGACACAAAGACCAACATCAAATCACTTAAAGTATGATGTTTATGAATAAGATTTAGGTGATCGCTGGGTAATATGGTGACCAATACTGTAAAAAGATGAATAAAACATGTATTTTACAGCATAATGTAGTTAAAGATGTCATGCATGGTCAGGGCAAGCATAAATCTTTAGATTACATTCAATGTTTATGTTTGCATATACATTTTCAATGGATAAAGCAAGAGTAACATCCACATGTATCCTACATCCAAATGTAGTTACGACAGACAGAACATGATTAATTTTTTCAGGAAATGTGGACAAGAGCTAAAGAAATGTGAAGTGGATGATAGTTCTACTGCGATTGTGCTTCTGTGCAGCTTTGCTCTTTTAAAGTACTTTACCACAATCGTTAGATCCTAATTTACTGTTTAATGTATGAGATGCGTCACCGTGTAAACACAGCACTCTGAACGTGCAGTAAATGAAAAATGAGCCAAATCCTCTGTGGAAACTACGGCAGGACAACAGTGAATTTATGGGCCACGACCGGGGCAGCCTTTAATATGACCTTGAGTTTGTCTTCATCCAAATGCAAACACCATCCTTCCCATTATTTACATTCACGCAACAACAATACAGGGCTCTCAGATCAGTGTTAAGATGAGAAAATGCACATGATGGCACAGCAAAGACAAGTTTTTTTTTTTTCAAATATTTCATTTTTTCAAATAATCATGTGAATATTTTCACATGATTCCAAAAAAAACAAACAAAAAAAACCCCATGAAATAATTTTAAAATTGTTCATAATATAAAAGACAGTGTCATATTTAACATGTTGTTTTATGTTGTTATGTTACTGTATATGTTATGTTATGTGTTACCCTATATATTATGTGTTACCATATATTTTATGTGATTATGTTATATGTTACCGCATATGTTGTATTATGTTATGTTATATGTTACCATATGTTACATTATGTTGTTACCGTATGTTATTTTATGTTATATGGTACCGTATGTTGTTATATTATGTTAACATATGTTATTTTGTTATGTTATATGGTATGTTATGTGTTACCTTATATGTTATGTCAAGTCAAGTCAAGTCACCTTTATTTATATACCGCCTTTAACAATACAGATGCAATATTGTGTTAAGAGAAATTGTCCCCAACTAAGCAAGCCAGAGGCGACAGCGGCAAGGAACCAAAACTCCATCGGTGACAAATGGAGAAAAAACCTTGGGAGAAACCAGGCTCAGTCGGGGGGCCAGTTCTCCTCTGGCCAAAAGTTCCCGTGGTCTTGTGCCGACAGCCGTCTAGGTGATGTGGTCTTCACTGTGGATCCGTCTCTGGGGCTCATCTAGTTGATGTGGACTCCGCTGACATTCAGGGCTGTAGAGGTCGTCTCTAGGTGCTGATCCACCATCTGGGCTGGGTTCGGACTGGATCCGGAGGACTGCAGTGACCATCTGATCTGGATACGGACTGGATCTGGTGGTTAATGTGACCTCGGAATAAGAGAGAAACAGACTAATATTAGCGTAGATGCCATTCTTCTGACGATGCACTGAGTACATCGGGTGTTATGGGAAGTGTTCACGGTTCCGGTTGACCTAATTAGTGCAGCCTAACAATCCTTTAACGGATTTGAATTATAAGAATATGTTGATTTGTTATGTGTAAGCAAGGTTAAAGAGATGGGTCTTTAATCTAGATTTAAACTGACAGAGTGTGTCTGCATCCCGAACATTGTAGGGTAGATTGTTCCAGAGTTTGGGTTTGGATAAGAAAATGATCTCCCGCCCGCGGTTGATTTTGATATTCTCGGTATTATCAAGTTGCCAGAGTTTTGAGAACGCAGCGGACGTGAGGGACTATAATGTGATAAGAGCTCGCTCAGGTACTGAGGAGCTAAACCATTCAGGGCTTTGTAAGTAATTAGCAAGATTTTAAAATCTATACGATGTTTAATAGGGAGCCAGTGCAGTGTAGACAGAACCGGGCTAATATGATCATACTTTTTGGTTCTAGTAAGAACTCTAGCTGCTGCATTTTGGACCAGCTGGAGTTTGTTTATTAAGCGAGCAGAACAACCACCCAATAAAGCATTACAGTAATCTAACCGTGAGGTCATAAATGCATGAATTAATGTTTCAGCATTTGACATTGAGAGCATAGGTCGTAGATGTTATGTTATGTTATGTTACCGTATGTATGTTATGTTATATGTTACCACATATGTTATGTTACGTTATATGTTACTGTATATGTTATATTATATGTTACCTTATATGTTATGTTATGTTACCGTATATGTTGATATGTTATGATACGGTATATGTTGTTATGTTACCATATATTTTATGTTCTTATGTTATGATATATGTTACCGCGTATGTTATGTTATGTCATGTTATGTTACCGTATATGTTATGTTATGTGTTACTGTATATGTTATGTGTTACTGTATATGTTATGTTATATGTTACTGTATATGTTATGTGTTACTGTATATGTTATGTTATATGTTACTGTATATGTTATGTGTTACTGTATATGTTATGTTATATGTTACTGTATATGTTATATGTTACCGTATGTTTTATGTCATGTTATGGGTTACTCTATATGTTATGTAATGTTGTTATGTGTTAGCGTATATGTTATTATATGTTACCGTTTATGTTGTTATGTTTGTTATATGTTACCGTATATATTATGTTATATGTTACCGTATATGTTGTTATGTTATGTTATGTGTTACAGTATATGTTATGTTATATGTTACGTATATGTTTTATGTTGTTATGTTATGTTATGTGTTATGATCATACAGAGGCACCTTCAAAAATCTGTAGCCTTAAATTACTCTTTGAAATATTTTAAAGTCATTGCATTACACAATAAAATATCAAATCTAGTCTCAACTATTTTAAAGAGAAACAGGCTCATTAGAATAACTCCTTGAAAAAAATGTGTCTACATTTCTGCAAAATTATTTCATGTTGCTTCTTTACACTGAAACAAAACTATGTATTTGTACTAGACAAGTATGAAATTATTGTGGATAAATAATAATAATAATAATAATAAATACTCTGAATATGGATTTACACAAACTGAGAAAGTCTGAAAGTGTAAGTTTGTGCCCCGCTCTTCCCTATGGGTATGTTTTTAGCATTTTGCAAAAATGTAGGTAGAGGCACATTTTTTTTTTCTTTTTTTCTTTTTTTCCACTGAACATAGATTGGAAATAACACAAACATACTCAACTTACAAAACGTAAAAATGCTTTATTTATTTATTTATTTTTTTTTTTTTTTTGAATGATAGAACAATTATACAGTTCAAAATAAACTTTAATCTCAAACATTACAGAATATTAATGATTCTCTACACCTGTGGTTACTTTGATAGGAAACCTGTGTAAACTTGAGAAGAACTGAGTTCATACATTCACTAAAAAATCACCAAAGCACCAGTTTATTCAAAGTTAATAAAAACAGAAGAAAAACTGCTTCATCACTTGTTTGCACATGCCACTTGTTTTGACATTTTGTAAAAATGCAATGAATTTCATACATTTTAAATTATCCAATACTTCTTACCACCACTATATAATCACTGAAAGAGCAAAGAGTCTGTAGAAGTATCTAATCCTGAGGAAAACATACGTCAACATTAGATCCCTACCAGATAAGCCTGCAGGTCTGATCCGATCTGAGTAACCTATAGAGTAAACAACACAGACAAGATGCACGCCATAATTTCACACAAAGGCTTTTTTTTTAATAAATAAAATAAAACATAAAAAATTGGCAGTTTGTTTGTAAGGATCAATGCTCCCCGTAGTGTTCGTTCTGCTCTCACCGTGATGAGCCATTGGACAGGCAAGTCCAGCCATCTGAAATCTGTGCCTAATTTATTACTGAAAACTTGATGGTAGAACATGGAGGCATTCTCCGTTAATCACATCTCCTAGGAATGCGTGCAGTGGGCCAATACCCTGATGTGTTTCCTTTAAAAAAGACAGGAAAATAAGACTCGCTCTCAGGCTAAGCCTCGCCGTAATTCAGGGACCGGGGGACCGAGCTCAGAGCAGTTTACATCTGTGTAAAGTTCAATTCTCTTCATCCATTAACTCTGAATAAAACTACCATCATTTAGATATTTGTTCATTCAGTGTTCCTTTGGTTTGAGAGAGCGAGATCTGAGCTTTGATTCCACGCTCACGCTTGGCTAATCACAGAGGGGTACAGAGCTAGTCAAAATGGCTCCCTCTCAGCATTAAAATAAGAACCTCAAAGAGAAGCTTTTAGCCCGTAGCTCGAGAGCCTTTTATCAGATCAGAGTAACGTTGAAAGCAGGATAAAAAAAAAACCTTGCACTAAATCTCAGTCTTTTATGTGCTGAAGAAGACAGACTGCTGTTTTAGCTTTGTCTCAGCTCAAGATGTTAAAAGTGAGCAGGCATCGTGTGAGAGGATGATGGAGGAAGGACGGCTGACTCTCAACTTGATGAAATCGCACAAGTGGACGCTGTTTAAGTGCTTTGCAAAATCAATAATGGGCCTGTTGAGCTGTGAACCTGTTAGATACATCATAAGCTGGGTTTCCATCCAAAGTTGTGAATTTAACTTGTGCGCAAAACTAGAATATCGCATAATATTGCGAATAAACACCGTTTCCAACCAACGAGTCAAAGAGAACAAAACAATCAAGTCCTAATAAAGTAAGCAGATGAAACAATAAATCTAGTCATTGCTTTGAGGTAAAATCCTGCTGTTTGGGAACGCAGTCGTGTAAGACAGTTCTGGGAGACAATTATACAGAAATACTTTGATGACAGACTTTGCTCAGGCGTTTAAGAATAATCATGACAACATTTCAGGTTGCTATGCAACAAGTTCAATCCACTGGTTAGTCAGGTTATGCCACCCCATATCTCAAAGTCACATGACTTTTCTGATGTGCATGGAGGAATTTATTCAGCAAATGTGTTTCCATCTCCCATTGTTCACATTAACTCTTTAAAGACACCTTTTCATTTCATTTTCATTTTATTTCGAGCAAAACATAATTTAAAACAAACTAATACACATATAAACATGTGTTGCCGTGCCAACAAAAAACATCCCAAAAACTTCATACATTACAAAAAAAAAATGTTCGAAAAGGAGTGGGATGAAGCTAAAGCTTATTTATTCCCACCCCCTATACAATTCCAAAGTTCCCTCATATATTTTAATTATACCAATATCTTTGTAAGAGAACAATTCCACAAAAACTAAACACCAACCAAATAATTTCTTCCCAAAAAAACCAAATCACCCATTCTCATACAATCCACCTTTTAACCCCGACAACCCTCACAATCACCTGTGTATATCCACATAGCCTTTAAGTAAAATGGTTTTATACAATGTTTTAAACTGTTTAATGTTTATACAATGCTTCAACACATGCTCCAAACCATTCCACAGCTGCACCCCACAGACAGAGATACACATACTTTTTAAAGCTGTTCTTATTTTAGTATTTTTAAAGTTTGACTTTTCCCTCAAATTATACCCACCCTGCCTTTCCAAAAACATTTTTTGTTTCCCGGAAGTAACACATTTCTTGCTTTGAACATAACTTGTGCAGTTTTAAATTTAACCAAATCAATAAACTTCAATATATTTGACTTCAAAAATAATATATTTGTCTGTTCCAGATATCCCACATTATTAATAATTCTGATTGCTCTCTTTTGTAATATACATATTGGTTGTAAATTGCTCTTGGTATTTCCCCAAATCTATACACAATAACTCAAATACGGTAATATAAATGTATTATACAAAATATGCATTGATTTATTATCCAAAATATATCTTGCTTTATTCAAAATAGCTATAGTCTTAGCCAATTTTGCTTTAACATACTTTGAGGTTTCCAACATAACTTATAATCTAAAATTACACCAAGAAACATATTTTCATATACTCTTTCTATATTTTTATTATCAATTTTCAATTCAATTTGAGGATTTATTTTATATCTTCCAAATAACATAATCTTAGTTTTACTTATATTTAATGACAATTTATTTACATCAAACCAATGTTTTAATTTATTCATTTCAATTGTCATCACCTTCAAAAGCTGTTGTAAATTATCACCAGAACAGAATATATTTGTATCATCTGCAAATAAAATTATTTTTAATATATTTGATACCCTACACATATCATTAATATACATTATAAACAATTTTGGGCCTAAAACTGATCCTTGAGGTACACCACAAGTTATGTTCATATATATACAGATTTATGTTTACCAATTTCTACAAACTGTTTCCTGTTTGTCAGATAACTATTGACCCAGTCCAAACCCACTTCTCTAATACCATATCTCTCTAGTTTTTTGTAATAAAATATTGTGATTTATTGTATCAAAAGCTTTCTTTAAATCTATAAAAATTCCTACTACGTGTTTCTTCTTATCTATACCATTTGTAATTTCCTCAACTAATTCCATTAATGCTAAAGATGTTGATCTATTTGTCCGAAATCCATATTGACTCTCAACTAGAAGATTATGGGTTTCAATAAAATTATCATGTCTTTCTATAAAAAGATTTTCCAGAACTTTGGAGAACTGGGGGAGTATAGAAATAGGTCTATAATTTGTAAAGTAATGTCTATCCCCATTTTTATATAATGGTATTATTTTTGCAGTTTTCATTTTATTTGGAAATTTACCAGATTGAAAAGACAAATTAAAGATGTAAGTTAATGGATCCACAATCGCTTCAATAACTTTTTTTATTATAATCATATCAATATTATTCCAATCAAGAGAGGATTTACTTTTACATTTTTTTACAATATCTATTATCTCCTCTCGATCCACTGCTCTAAGAAAAATAGAGCTTGGATTTCGATCCAAAAGATCATCTACCTCTTCTATTGTTTCTGAGTCATCTATTGTTTTTACCAAATCTGGTCCCACATTTACAAAGAATTTATTGAATCCATCAACCACATCTTCCCTATTATTTATTATGCTATCATTATCAATATAATACTCTGGGTAACATATATTATTCTCAACTCCATTTCTAATAATATTATTTAATACATTCCATAAACCTTTCATATTATTTTTATTATAATCTAATTTTTTATTATAGTATTCCTTCTTACATATTCTCATAATATTAATTAATTTATTTTTATACTTTTTATATTTATTCTCTGCTTCTGGAGTACGAGAGTTGATAAATTGTCTGTAAAGTGTATTTTTCTTCTTGCAAGCATTTAATAAACCCTTCGTAATCCATGGATTATTTCTTTGCCCTTCTGTATCAATGTATTGTTTAACAGGACAATTTTTTCCATACAATGATGTAAAAATCTTTAAAAATCCATTATATGCTTTATCAATATCATCTTCTTCATATACTATTTTCCAATTTTGTCTAAGTAATTCCTTCTTAAATGCATTTATATTTTCTAAGGATCTTATTCTTTTATACTTGAACTTTTATTATATTCTATATATAATATATAATATTCTATAATACTTTGGAAGTTGGCATATAAACTTCTACTATTAAAGTGGATAATTGATATATTACGTTCTGATTGGAAAGTTATATTGAATTGCTCGTCTGTATAATAAGTACAACTGTTTTTAATATTCATAAATAAATTGTTTACAGGATCGATGTTATTTTCAATATCCTGCATTTTATACTCCATATATGTAAAATTTTCTAGTCCAGATGTAAATGACTGCTTATCTTCTGGACTTGACATAGTTGTAATTTTTATTGTTTATTTTTATTGACTACTGGGTATACTGCACTACCTTGCACTCATTTGACTCATTTATATTTATCCAACTCCTCCAACTCCCTAATAACTAACACTTTGGCTTGTTCTGGCGTTCCATTCAGCTTAATAAATATTTTACAATTTGTAGTCCATGTTGCTTGTATTTTCTTCTGTCTTCTGAGGAGTCGGGCCTTTCTGGCAATGTCAGCATTTTTCTTAGTCAAGTGTTTATTCAAATACACATCCGTGCCTTTCAATCGTCTTCCCTGTTTCAACAACTCAGTTTTATGCTTCTTGTTAGCAAAGCGAACAATTATGGCTGGTCTATCCGTTTTAAGTCTCCGTGGGAGTGAATGACATGCCTCAATGTTACTCCTATCCAACTCAATCCCCTTTGAGTGAAGGAATGCTGTCACCTGTTGCTCCACCGTTGTATCGTCCTGCTCGCTTGTCTCCCCTTCATTCAGCATCGTCACCGCCCGGGCATATGAACGTGGTTTTATCTCCAAGCCGGTGACTATGATATCATTCATTCTGGTATGTTGTTCCAGATCCGCCACACGGTTTTCAAGCAACATAATCCGCTTGTCCTTCTCGATGTTTTGTAGCCTCAAGGCTTTCACTTCCTCCACCAGACTCATTATGGTCTTTTGCTGTTGTCTAACAGCAGAAACCTCCTCCGTCAACATATCAAGCGATCGCTTAATATCATCAACCTCCTTGGCCTGTGTGTGAAGATTTTTAGGGGGCATAGCGTCTCGTTATCTCGTTATCTTAACCGCACCTCATGTGAGCGTAAAAACTTTTTTGCAAATTAAGGGATTTTCTTTTGAAATGTGGTGTTTCCATTACTCGTTCCTTATGCAATACTTCAAATGCGTATAAAACAGGATGACAGAAACATGGCTACTTAGTTGCACTAAGTGCACATAGCAATAGATACTATTGATACTACGTATAAATAGCAGTATTTTCTTTGCAATAATTCAGATGCTATTTCTAATGTTTGCAAATAAGCACACTTTATACACTCTCTCTGTTTAAATCTAGATTAAAGACACATCTTTTTAGCCAAGCATTCACATAATGTATCTCATAACCTCGCACTTAAGCTACATCTGATTGATCAAATGCACATTTTCATTCCTTTGCTTGGGTTAAACAGCAGCTACGCTAATTTAATCTCTATTTGCTTCTCTGTTTCGCCACGGGACTTGCATCCCAAGGCAACTAGGAATTGCACAAGCTTCAGTCTGGATCCAACTCTTACAAAGATCTAAGATGACCAAACAACTGAGAAGAGATGATGCCAACCCCCCAGAAGACCTCAGATGATGCTAACCCTGGAACAACATACAAAACTACCACATTTTGCTTAATTGCAACGTTTAATCACGACATATAATTATTGCAGTTAACAGCATTCACCATCTGTTTGATTACATGTAATTTAATCAAATACATTTGTAATTTAGTCACCACTAATAACATTCTCCTAATATAATGTAGAAACTTCTGTAAAGCTGCTTTGCAACGATTTGTATCATGGAAAGTGCTACACAAATAAACTTGAATTGAAATTAATTGAATTGAATACTACACAAAAAAATGCTGGGTTATTTTTTTTAACCCAAATGTTGGGTTCAGCCTATTGGGTCATTTTATTGGGTTATTTTAAATATTTTTACTCAGGTGCTAGGTAGTTTTTCTGTAACTAAGTTGCTGGGTCAATTTTAACGCTGGGTTATTTTTTCTACCCAACCGCTGGATTAAGCCTGTCTCTGACGAAACAACCCAGCTGCTGAGTAACAGTAAGAGCATGTGCTTTACAGGATAGAGAGTGGTTCTCAGCTCCGCTAATTTGCACTTCTTCAGCAAAATAAAGGTTTGTATACATTTTATTTCATTTATGAAGTCTGTACTGTGCTGTAAATTGTATTATTTTACGCAATGCAACATAAGGACAAGATGTCAGTCAGCTGCGTCAGCAGCAGTTGTTTCACAGGATGGAGATGCCTTTTGCCTTGCATAAAATAAATGGTTTTTTTTCGTTATAATAATGAGTATTATAGTACTGACTAATGTCAGTACTGTTTGTTTATGGGCAGTTTTTGGAGTCAGTCACGACATCTTTCATCTACAAGTGAAACACGAGGCTGTGGTCTGAAGTTCGCAGTTACTCCGGTGAACAGCAACCCTTCACCGGCTCAGATTTTGGCGTCACACCGGCATTAGAATAAACACTATTTCTGTAAAAAGCAATTACAGAGAAAGGTTGAATGCACTAAAATTAAAATTTTACTTTTAAATGTTACATTTTCATGTCTAAAATGCTTGTTAACTGAGTTTAAATGTATGTAACATTATAAACTATGCTGTATTCAACCAAATCAATTCAATTTGTCTTGTATTTTGTCCATGTGCTCTTGCTTATCATATTTTGATTATTGCTGTTGACACTACTAATTCTGTGTGTGTGTTTTTGTAAGTTTCAGTCCATTTGAAACCAGCAATATAATAATTTTTAAATAATTTTATTTTATTTTCTGCTTATTTCCTTCATTTTATTGAAAATAAATTCCTTAAATGCCTTCTGGTTTGTGTTTTGAAAATAAAGAAACAAGTCTGGCAAAAGGTGGATTTGAACTCGGGTCTCACTTTCCCAGCTACGCCGCTGGAGCTGTTGATCGGTAGGTGCTATTGTAAGTTCCTCACAAAATGTTGTGGGATTGCCTTTTATTGAACAAAATCTAATTCTACAACTAGGTTCTTCGTAGCACTATAGATTTTAACAAACAACACTCTACTTATCCACCTTATTCTTCAACGCAAAAGTAAGCTTATGGATGAGACTTTCAGTTCATTAGCCGCTATACGGAAATAACGAGAGGAATAACAACATGCAGTAAATGGTACAACTGTCTGCACTACAAACCAGTGTGTTCATAATTAAGATAATACATTAAAATAATGTGGTAAGACACGCCAATTTGGAATATCAAGCAGCAAAACAAGTTGTTTTATACAGCTAAAAATAGCTGGACGGGGATTGGACCGGAAGCCAGAACCATGAAATTTACACATGGCCATGTCCGCTCTTATGGGAAAAATAAGATGGATTAAGAATTTTTTTTCTTATATTTTTTAAGTATTAAAAAGTACCACTGAGGTGACATTCTAAAAAGATGGTGGAAGAATTTCTTTGTGGAACTCTTCTAAAGCATCAGGCTGTAGAACCCTATTTGGTCTAATAATTTCTTAGAGCGCATACAATGCCCAAAAATGCTGTCTAGGTAGGAACCTCACAATGGTTTTGAGACGCAGTCATGACATCAGATGAACAAGGTGGTATTTTAATAGCTAGCCTTTCATGTGAAGAATAAAAGTGTATGTTAATTAGTCATTTAGCTAGTGCTTTTATCCAAAGTGACTTACAGCATGTTTATTACAAGGACAGCCCCTCTGGTGAAACCTGGGGTTAAGTGCTTTGCTCAAGGGCACAATGGTAATAGCTCATGGAACAAGACTTACAGGGTTCAAACCTACAGCCTCCCTAGACCAGAACTCCAGCAGAAGGTGTACATTGAGAATCCTGCAGAGAGGTTTTAAGCGATGGGTTTAAGGTATGCACAGCAGTAGTTTCTATAGGTTTCGCTTGCCGTGATGCATGTTTGAAAGGGACTGACAGGTTTAAACCCCAGCTGACGAACGCATTCCCCTCACCCGACACATTCTAATATCTCAATAAACACCTGGCTCAGCCTCACGTCACACCTGTGCTTTTCCATGGTTAGACAGCACGTCGTCGAGAGACCAATGCACCTGCCTAACACCCTCGCATAACTCCATGTGATTCCAACAGGACTCACGTGGGATTAGTGTGTGGTGTCACCAGAGAGATCAGATGCACATTTGTGTGGAGTATTCTTAGATTAGAACATTTAAACCCAGTGCAGGCCTTGCGAAGTGCAGTGAAATTAAATTATACGAGCGCAGACCGTGCGGCAATCATCGAGAGCCTGTTTTCATAATCACTTTGCGATTGCAATGTTAAAATCCGCATGGAATTGCACATAAATTTCAGGCATAGTCTTTAATTCTGTTTAAAAGTAAATTGCAAATATAAGTGTATATAATTATTTTGTTGATATTAGCAAAGAGAGCCAATTTTGCCTAATATGACTTCAAGCTCACGTCAAGACTATTTTCTGCAGAAAGCTAGAAACTTTTCCGGCGAAACATCAGGAAGGTATTAGTACATGTTATACGCACTAATCTGATGTAATGTGATTTTATGTGAACGCCATTCTGGAGTAGCAGCATGAGGCTATAGCACAATTTTCATAAACACACCACATTAAATTGTTTAAATTCAATAAGCATATGCCTCTAAATGCAGCAACGCCATAGGGAGCGGGCTGTTGATCAATATTATTGCACACTTCCCACTCTATCAATTTAGTGTCTGCTAAGGGTTCATTATCCACTCTAATACTGAGGCTTAAATTAAAGAGGAAAAAGAGGAATATATTAAGAGTCCCTTTACCCAAAGGTATTTATTAATTTCACACAACAGCACACATTCAGTAACTCACCTCACTGAATTTCCATGCAGATGAGAGAACTACTTCTAATATGGAAAATAAAAACTCTATTTTCCATCAGAAGGATTGCCTGAAAGCCATCTAAATAGGTCAGCACACATATTATATCAATTTTTAACAACAAATTTGTAATTTACTGGAATTAAATGCCTCAACAAAACAGGGGGGGGAAACTTCAAATGGCTCTATTACAAGCACATAATGTCAGTTAGTGGTAACCAGTTGCACGCTTTCACTAGATTTGAAACAAATCCCGCTACAAAGCGATTTCTGAGTGCTAATAGCTGTTTGGCTTAAAGCTGAGCTTCAGTCTTAATGAGGACTGATCCAAACTCCAGAAGTCATTTGGATGCTCTTTGTAATTATGCAAATGAAGGTGCATGTTTGATGAGGCTCAGTGCAGAACTCAGTGTCTGTGACTGTGATCCAGGCAGGTGTTTCATCCTTCAGTTCAATCACGGTATACAGACGAACAACGCGTCTGAGTTCCACAAACACACACGGAGGATTACAGTCAAAACCATGATGAGTGATCATTATCCTGTGTCATTTATTCAAAGGTTGGAGTGCGAAATTATTTTGCGCACTGCTGTTGAACGATCAGTGGCTCTGCGTTTTATTGATGGGAAAATTTACAAAGATGTTGACTATTTTTAATTACCGTTCTCTTGCATTGCTGAAATTGTGACAGCTTGTGTCTTTTTTTTATTTTTCACTCTTAAGGCTGTGCTTTAATAGCAAATGCAGTACAATAAATGCAAATAACTTGTACTTATGTCATCCTAAATAGGACAGAACTGTGTGTAAAATAATCTATTTTATTTCCTTTCCCCTAATGTCACATTTATTTCTTTTTGGGAATATGGGTCAGATTTTCCAAACATATTTTACTCTATGTCATGTTATGTTATTTTTGTATATAACGCCTTATTATTAACATGCTTGTCTGCATTTTCTCTATATTCATTTCTATTTTCGACATTTAAAATGTAAAAACAAATGATATCAAATTAGATTTTCACACTGAAAACAAATCTATCTATTTCCCAAACCGTCAAAACGATTTGGCCATGTGACACGTCTTTTGGACTTCATTCATAAAAGGCTAGAAAATGAAATATAATTTTAAAATAATTGTCATCTCCTGTTGTGCAAGAGACAGATCACAGGTTACTCAGATTAGAGGTGAAATTGTATACAAGAACAAGTAACACTTTGTTTTAAGACCAAATCTCACTATTAATGCATATTACTAGCATATTGGCTGTTTATTAGCACTTACATAGCACATATTAATGCCGTATCCTGCATGACCATATTCTACATCCTACCACATACCTAAAATTAACAACTACCTTTCTAACAATAAATTAAGCATCAAATTAGGAGTTTATTGAGGCAAAAGTTGTAGTTAATAGGTAGTTAATAGTGAGATTTTGTTCCTATAAACTGTGACTGAAGAACATCAATGCAGGTTTAACTCATTATTTAAGACTGGGAGACCAAATTTGCCACTAAAAACCCCATTCACGATTGATTAATGATTATTCTCTGTGTTTGGAGGAATACTGTATGTCTGAATCTGTCTGCACGACACATAACACATGCTGTAGATTCACTTCACCAAACCCTAAGATCTATAATCCTGCCTGTGATGTTTATTATGAGATGAACATGCATAAAGTCATGAGGTCAAGCTCTTTGAAGAGAGGCTGTATTGGGCACTGCAGGCCTTCTCGGTCGTGGTGTGTATAAGTTTGCTTTGCAGTTTAGAGGAGTTCTGCTGCCATTCAAAATTCAGATACTTTTTAAGAAAAGTATGGAAAAACACAACATTGTCCATATTTTTCACAGCTGCTTTAACCGTGTTTTGAATTGCGCCTTGCATTGTGTTGTTTAAAGGTATATTTTACACAAAAATGAAAATTCTGTCATTAATTACTCACCCTCATGTTGCTTTCTGGATGAAATCCAAGAGCTTTCTGACCCTGAATAGACAGCAACACAACTGACACGTTCAAGACCCAGAAAGGTAATAAGGACATTGTTAAAACAGTCCATGTGACATCAGTGGTTCAACTGTAATGTTATAAAGCTACAATAATACTTTTTCTGTGCAAAGAAAACAAAAATAATTTTATTTAACAAATATTTTCTCTTCCATGTAATGTCGTCAAATGTATTAACCGCGATACAAGTTAGTACTGACATTTTAAAAACTTTAACTTCCTGCTAACATCTGATTGCTGTAGAGCGGATTCTTAAAGACCGCTGATTGGCCATTGTGTTGACACGCTCAACAGATATGACTGCGATTGGCTACACACAGACAGAAGCAAACGGGACCGTTTCAAAGCAGGCATCTTGTCAGCAGATCTGTCTATCTATAGACATATTAGGGGGAAATGGACATTGGCGGGAAAATGTAAATTTTTAAAATGTCAGTACTGAATGGTATTGTGGTCCATACATTTGACAACACTACTTCTATGTCAGTCGTTGTTGCGTGTTCACGAGTTCACGCATGTGGTGCTGCTGATGCAGGAGCTGGCGTTCTGATGTAAAACCTGGATGCACTGCGTTCTGTTTACAAGCAGAAGATGCACGCTGTACAACAGTCTTCTGTTCCCAGCCGTACTTATTTGAACAAGAATATAGTAGTCCTTCTCTCTACGAAGGACTACGAAGGTTCTACTTTTGAACACCGGCTCCTGAATCAGCATCACCACTAGCATGCGTCATGATACTCTGATATGGAAGAGAAGAAATTGTTGAATGAAGTCATTATTTTTTGTTTTCTTTGCACACAAAAAGTATTCTTGTAGCTTCATAAAATTAAGGTTGAACCACTGATGTCACATGGACTATTTTAACAATGTCCTTACTACCTTTTTGGGCCTTAAACATGTCAGTTGCGTTGCTGTCTATGCAGGGACAGAGAGCTCTCAGATTTCATCAAAAATATCTTAATTTGTGTTCTGAAGATGAACAAACATCTTACAGGTTCAGAACAACATGAGGGTCAGTTATTAATGACAGAATTTTCATTTGTGGGTGAACTATCCCTTTAAAGTAAATGCCTAGCAGATTTTCTGTTTTTGTTACCTGAATCTTTTTGTTCCAATATAGATGCAGTATGGCTCAGTCTAACAGTGTGATATCCAGAGTGTCCTGATCACGGTATTCATGAAAAGATGAAATTGAGTGTGGCATAAATCTGTAGCTTCAGGCGAAATCAGCACCCCTGCATTACACCACATGAACTCCTCCTATCCGAGTGATACAGCGGCATAATGAAGCTTCAGCACAGCGATTGGAGGTGGAGGGTTTGATTTGTATTCTGGATGGAGCTTTTTAAAACATACTTAACACAGATCAGGGATGGCGAAGCTACTTGGATTGTAGTTTGACAAGCTATAAGAATTTGAAGTAGCTAAAATACAGTAAACACTGCAAATAATTATACAAATTATTATTTTAAATTATAATTTAAAAAAAAAAAAACCTTGAAGTAATGTAAAGGGTCAATGTACTGTAAATATCATTAAATAGGCTGATCAGATGATATATTATTTATGACTTTGGTTCATTCTAGATTAAACTCAAAGCAAAAACTAATTACAAAAACATAACAGTACCATTAACAGTACCATGATTATAAACCACAATTTACTTAAACTGAAATAAATGACTTTCCAAACACTGCTTGACCATTTATTTTATTTTATTTTATTAATGATTTCCAACTGAACTATCTCTATCTATCTATCTATATTCAAAAATCCCAAACACCTGACCATTTAGTATGGTCATTTATTAGTTACTAATACTTAGTAACTAATACTAGTAAGGCTACTTTTTGTTACTCTGTAGCACTGCTACAGATGAAAAGGAGTCTTTACACATGCTCTGATCCTGCCTGTCATATCTCTTCATATGCATTTGCTCTGTTGTATTGTGTACGTGCGTGTGCATGTGGCTTTCTGGCCAGCTAAAGTGCGGGAATGAAGTGCATGGATTGGTAGTGATTATGAACTAGACTGGGATAAGCCCTGTTGTTATTATGCAGATTAGGCTTCCGATGCAGCATATTGTACAGATGCAGGGCAGCAGCTGCTGGTGCAGATGGCTGTTGTACGGCTCCATCAGCACACAGCTATTGTCTCCACTCCGATTGTTCTGAGACCAGAGAGGAGGGCTTCCGAACAACCCAAATGCAGTGAATTACGAAAGAGAAACGGAGAGCAGACAGCAAATTTATACACACGAGGCCGTGGGGACGACGACGTGCCGAACAGACACGCAGTCATCTACATACACGCCAACATGGTGGCGCCAGTCAACTATACCACACTGAGACGCTGTGCAATGCAGTAATGCACACAGACATATGCCGAAACGCTGCTGTTGTTGTTTTGTGCTGGTGCTGTTTAATCGCTGATGGAGAAAGGAAATATTTGATTTGATAAATGTTGTGTTTACCCAGCAGTCCTTTGTCTCGCAGATAAATTTAACTTCTTTAAAGTGTTATAACAAGCAGCTTTAATTCCCTCTCTCTATCTGGTTGTCTCATTTACAGCTGATAGGTGGCGTTTCTGTTATGCAGGACTCGGGTATAATTAAATACCTGACATTCCCCTTTTAATTTACACTTCTGTAAATTCATTTCTGATCAACTCTACGGTATCATATAGAGGGTTTGCACTTATGTCACGGTTTGGTCAGTTACCTGGATGCACAGCCATATTGGAAATACTCAGATGTAAACAACAGCATGGACTGCACGATTGATATACTACTGAATACTTTGTTCTGCTAATTTATGCTGTCTACGCCACGGAAGAAACGTGTGAAAGCTGTTAAATCATATAAAGAAGGACTCAGAAGGAAAGGGTGCAATATTTTGATAATAGGTGGTAAAGATATGCACAAGCAGTATTAATTAAGATATTAGCTTAATATTTCACCTAACTGACTGGAAATGATAAGAACAAACACAAATGTTGTCAAGATTCTTGCCATGGAAATCTTGGTTCAGTTTGGCAAATGCCTTTTGGAGAAGGCACTCTTCTCCTTGATTTATTAAAACTTTTGGTAGTCTTTTGTACTCCAGATGTTTTTCCCGGTCTGACTGACTAGTACAGCCCAAAACATGACAATAATTGACCATCTTCAGCAGCAATAATCAGCTAAATATGCAAGTCTTGTTCGGTTTAGTGGCACTGTTTACGCTCAGTGCCGCCAAAATGGTCAATTGATGATGCATCGTGAAAACACTCTTTAGGGGTAACACTGAGTAGTTAATTAGTTAGTTTTGGGTGTGAACTATTACTTAAAGGGTAGTTCACCAAAAAGAAATGGACAATTCTGTCATTACTCACTCATGACCTTCCAAACCTGAACTGCAAAGAAATGTAAAAAACGTTTTCATTCAGAAGCACAATTACATAGAGACAGTAACACTTGAAACTACTGGTGTGTTCACACTTGTCATGTTTGGTTAGATTAAAATGAACTCTGGTGCGACTGCTCTGTTGGTGCGGTTCATTTGAATGATAAGTGTGAACACTGCCATCCAAACCCTGGTATGCACCAAACAAGCGGGCCAAGACCGCTCAAAAAATGGAACTTTGGTGCGCTTCGAAAGAAATATGAACACAACACGGACCAAATACGTCTAAATAAACCAAAAACAGGAAGTAATGACAAGATGCAACGCTATGCGACATGATTTCATGAATGGGAACAGAGGGCAAACGTGGAGCAACGAGGAGGTAAAGCGCCTTTTATGAGGTCTTTGTGAGTTTGCAGGTGGTGAAAATAAAATCATATACACACAACAACAAGTGTGCTTAGTTCAGTAGGAGACATTAGATGTATTTGACTTAAAGCGGTACCGATCAGTGAATGGATACTTTGGTGTCATACACCCGCAGCACTGCTTTAAGTCGAAAGCACCTTTTCCTCTTGTTTGGAGTGTTCAGTGAGTTCCATCTCGAAATACGTCATTCAACCCAACCAATCAGGTTGTGAACGTATCACTATGGCTTTAGGGTCTTTAAGGTTCACTGTCAAAAATGCCAGTGTAAATGCCAAGCAGACTAGGAGCAAATTTACACCAAGAAAGTTCACTAGTTCACTTTGCTTTCGGACCAAATTTTTTGTTTGGTGCGGCTCGCTTTCAAACTGCCCTTTTTGCAAGTAAACCAGAAACTGTAAACAAAAGCACACATGTGCTTCATGTCATTCACTAGTTCATCCATTCAACCGTACCAGAGTTTGTTTGGAACAGGATCAAGATCACCTCTTTAGCTCGGTACGGTTGTTTGGTCCTCACCCGAGTGCAATTATTGTATTCGCATCTGCCCAAAAGATCCGTACCAAGGAGGGAAACGAACTTGAGTTCGATTCACTCGAACCAAACAAGACAGTGTGAACTGAATTACAAGTGTGAACACACCCTCAATGTGATATTTTTTTCCCAAGTTTTTTTTTTTTTTTCAGTATTTTCTTTAAAATGCACTCCAGTATTTTTGTCATTTACAACAATAAATAAATAAATAAATAAATAAATATATATATATATATATATATATATATATATTTACAGTGTGTATGACTTACTTTAACTGTTTTAACTGTTTTTGTTGTTGTTGTTGTTTGTTTTTGGTGAACAATCCCATTATGTTGCACTTTTATATGTACTGAACACTGTAAAAAAAAAAACTGGAAACATAACTTGAAAGTCAAATAGTTGAAATTAGTTATACAAACGTAAGAACTCAAGTAAGGTTCATTCACCATGATTAAGTTCACCAATTTAAAAATTTTACATTAAGTTGCCCAAAAACATTAATACTGACACTGCTATTGTATCATTAAGCGTAAATAAATTAATTTTAAAATCAAATTCACACATTTTATTTTCAACAAATTGTGACAGCATGATGAATTCATTTGCTCAAAAAAGTGCCATTACATCTTTAGGTTTCTAATTTCTTAAAATGGAAATATATTAATAAAATAATGTCTGAAGTAACTAGTCTGAGTTTCAGCATTTACATCCAAGCCAAGAAAGCAGTCTGAAAATAAGTGTTGCCCAAAGGAACTAAAAGTAAGTGGATCATGACTGTTTTTTTGTATCATTTTTTATGACAGTGCAAGCTGCACTGATCTGTAAATGGACATATGCACGTTCCATTTCAGCTGCAGAGAGGTTCTCTCCACTAACACGCTATACAGCAAAGTCGATGCTAAAAACGAGTAGGCATGCAAACCCTACACCAGCTCAGCTGACCTTTCACCCCAGCAGATCACCCTAGACAAACTACACCTTTACGTTTATCATACTGACCTAAACCGTGGCAGCGGCCTGGAATGTCCTTCATAAACGAGATGTGTCAGGGTGATTTGGGCCGCACAGAGAGAGGGCTGGTAGATATGCAGATACGTGTTGTCAGCTTTGCCCTCCAGGGGAACCGTGGCTTGTCCGTTCGATGGAGCAGCTCTCCCCTGCTGGGCTGATCCCAAATCAGGCCGCTACAACCACAGAGACCTCCTGGCCCTGTTCAGACATGACACACCACCTCCACACACTACACGCTCCGTGTGCTGGGAAGGAGGTCACACACACACGTACATGAGTGTGTGTGTGCGTGTGTGCATGCGTTTAAGTCGTAGTGGCAGTTAAACACAGTGTAATGGTCAGAGAGGGTGATACTGATCTGATAGTACAGGGCGATACCTCTGACAGGAAGCATGACCTCTGACTCTGCTACAGCGAAAGGACGCCCTACCTCTTTTCATCCTGTCTTTTTATTAAGATTAATTAGAATGTGGTGAGGCCGGGTTCGTCGAATAGGAAAGGAAGGTGCAAAGAGAGAGAGAGGTATAATAAAATAACAGTTTAGCAAATTCTGTAACATACACCATTATTTAAACTCAAAGCCATTGAGACCGAACTGAACTGATGTAAATTTGTTTGTAAATGACTACAGTTTTATGATTTGTTATAGAATTGCAAAATAAATAAATGTTTTTCTTAATTTATATAAACACAGATGCAGTGTTGGGAAAAGTTACTTTAAAAAGTAATGCATCACAACATTGCATTACTCCATAAAAAGTAACAAATCACATTACTTAATTACACTTTATGGAAAATAATCCATTACATTACTTTGGCGTTACTTTTTGTAACCTGGGCTGGGCTTGCTTATTTGTTGTTTATTAACAACACCAACAACAACAAAACGTAAAGAAAAAAATAATAATTGTCAGGCTAAAGTTGTAATGTAACTTGTAATGTGTTAAACCAACACCAATTCATTATTTTATAGTAATATTGTTCTATAATTTATAGTATTTTAATGGTCAATTAGTGTAAATTATGGCTGATGGCTTCACAATAAACAGCCTGAAAGTATCATTCATTCAAGGGTTAAAAAGTGATGCTTTCCTAAACTACTTGAGGATCAAAAGTGTTGTTCTCACAAAAAGAGGCTGATTAATAAATGTTTCCTCTTTATATTTCCTATTTTAAAACTGTATTGATGCAAATCTTTCAGATCTTGAGCTTAGTTTCAGGCATGTATTCAAAATCCCAAAATACTCTTAAACTGGATCACACGCATATCAAGGTAATTTATTTCCACTTTATTCTGTGGATAGATTCAGAAAGTATATTTGGCAACAGTGCTTTCCATATCAAAGTAAATTCAACTCAGCTTCTCCCTGACATAATAAAGTACAAAGTTTTGTACTATTTTCTATAGGCAACCTTTCGCTGTCCCAAATTATACAAGAACAGAGATGGGTTTATAAAACAATGCATATTCTCTCTACAAAGCGAAGTACATGACTTTTTTTTTTCTTCACCACTTCTGACTGAAAGGCATTAAAGTATATTCAACTTTATTAAAATAAAATTGACGTCAAAAGTTTACATACACCTTGCAGAATCTGCAAATTGTTGGTTTACCAAAATAAGAGGGATCATACAAAATGCATGTTATTTTTTATTTAGTACTGAAAGCTGAATGAGTTATTTCACATAAAAGATGTTTACATATAGTCCACAAGAGAAAATAATATTTGAATTTATAAAAATGTCCCCATTCAAAAGTGTACGTACACTTGATTCTTTATACTGTGTTGTTACCTGAATGATCCACAGCTGTGTTTTTTTGTTTAGTGATAGTTGTTCATGAGTCTCTTGTTTGTCCTAAATAGTTAAACTGTTCACTGTTCTTTAGAAAAATTCAGGTCCCACAAATTCTTTGGCTTTTCAGCATTTTGGAGTATTTAAACCCTTTCCAACAATGACTGTATGGTTTTGAGATCCATCTTTTCACACTGAGAACAACTGAGGGACTCATATGCAACTATTACAGAAGGTTTAAACACTGATGCTCCAGAAGGAAAAACCATGAATTAATAGCCAGGAGGGTGAAATCTTTTTGAATTTGAAGATCGGGGAAAATGTAACTTATTTTGTCTTCTAGGCTCTCTTCATTCTGTTCAAAAGTATTCATCGTTTTTCCTTCTAGAGCATCAGTAGGTGTTTGATCCTCTTATTTTGGTAAAATAGTTTACATTTTGCAGATTCTGCAAGGTGTATGTAAACTTTTGACCTCAATGGTATATATCCATCTTTATATAGAGAGCTGTGCAATTAAATAGTTTACATATTATGATGATACAAACAATTAGGCAATTGGAATTTGCTATATAGTATATATCACTTTACGTGGGTATGCTTTATGTGGGTAAGGTTGGATATGCTTATAAATCCATTTTATACATACAGCTGTGTGATAAAATACTTTATGTTTTATGACAATATAGTCAAGCGGTTGTATTTACTATACATGCTTTACATGATTATTCTGTATGTACAGTTGAAGTCAAACGTTTACATACACCTTGCAGAATCTACAAAATGTTAATTATTTTACCAAAATAAGAGGGATTATACATCTTGCATGTTATGTTTTATTTAGTACTGACCTGAATAAGATATTTCACATCAAAGTTTACATGTAGTCCACAAGAGAAAATAATAGTTGAATTTATAAAAAATGACCCTGTTAAAACTTTGCATACACTTGATTCTTAATATAGTAGAACCTTCTGTAATAGTTGCATTTGAGTCCTTTAGTTGTCCTCAGTGTGAAAAGATGGATCTCAAATTCATACAGTTATTGTTTGAAAGGGTTCAAATACACAAAAATGCTGAAAATCCAAAGTGTTTGTGGGACCTGAAGGATTTTTCTGAAAAACAGCAGGCAGTTTAACTGTTCAGGACAAACAAGGGACTCATGAACAACTATCACTAAACAAAAACAAACAAACAAACAAACAAACAAACAAAAACAGCTGTGGATCATTCAAGTAACAACACGGTATTAAGAATCAAGTCTTTGTAAACTTTTGAACGTGGTCATTTTTATAAATTCAACTATTATTTTCTCTTGTGGACTATATGTAAACGTCTTTTGTATGAAGTACTCAAAAAAAAAAAAAAACCATGAAAAAAGTATGATCCCTCTTATTTTGGTAAAATAATTAACATTTTGCAGATTCTGCAAGGTGTATGTAAACTTTTGACCTCAACTGCAAGTGCATCTAACTTTTCCTGCATACATTCACTGTACATACATGGAGCAATATATACTATACAGCAAATCTCAACTGCTTGATTGTTTACAATGTGTCACTGCAAAACGTGGTATATTTTTATCCACCTCTAATCTGTTAAATGCAACTGTAAGGTATATAGATTTTAAGATGTGTATTGTGAAAAGTGTTATAGATCTGTTATATCCAAAAAGAGAATGATATAGTGTGCTTTGAAATTAGCATATATGCTAAAATAAGTCATCATGGATGAATTTGTTTACATTGGGTCAGTTTGACATATTAGTTTGGGTTTAACACAATTGTCCTTCCATCAAAAACACTTCAGGTCCCCCTTAACAGACCAGCATGCTCCAGCGTTAGCGGTCTGCTAGCCCTCGAAGCGGAGCCGTGAGCGTGTGGGGGTGTGGAGGAGCAGGTTTCCCACAGCTGGGCCGCTCTATCAGCTCTTTAAAGCCGCTCCTCTGGGACCTACCACTCCTCCTAGACTCTGACATGTACACCGCTTGTCATATGGTCCAATTTGGTCAATACGGTCACACTGCTGCTGCGTTACAATAGATTAACCAGACGCTCCGAAAAACAGGACAATATTTGGGTTTGTGAGCAAAATGTTGATATGCACGTGGAGCGCGTCGGATAATGCGGTCACAGGCCCTCTGCGGTTTACGAGACTAATAATAAATATAAGGCACTTTGCTCACACTCGGCGCGTGATGCCGGACTCCTTTATTTATCCGCTGCTGACACTGAACGTGCAGTTTAATAGCGCATAATCCAGCTCCAGTGATTAATTACACAAAAAGAGGGCAGAAGTGTTTAGTCAGCAGAGGCTCTACAGAAAAGCCTGTCAATTAATATGTCATTTACACCCCATTCAGCCTCCAAATGCATGTTTAAATTTGATTAAAGCCTGTCTGTTTAAGTGCTACTTCCAATAAAGGCGGCGAAACGGGTGAAAAGGATTAGTGTCTGCCGCACAAAGCCGGTCCCCGAAGTGCTCTTTGACTCGTCCGCTGTCGCGGCTACAGCCGGGTCTGCATGGGGCCGATCTGATTGGAGGGCCCAGAGGGGAGGGGCCCCCGGTCACCAGGGCATTGTTAGCGCCGTCAAAATGGCCTAAGAAGAATGGCTGATTATGCAGCTACATCCAGCGCCGCTAACAGGGAGCGGATTTGAATTTCTAACGCAGCAGATGTTTGCTGGGCTCCTCCGCGGAGTGGGCCTATACTGTTATGCTAATTTCGCAGTGTTTCCCTTCAACCCCGGCCCAGAGTCATCAGAGCAAATGTGCAGATCCCTCTGTCAAACTCATAATTGGCCATTATTGATATTAATTAACATTTTTCGCACCCCATCCCTGTTCCTTGACCCGGTATCTGTTGGTAAATCTAGTTATGGTGGGCCATTAGAGGCATGGAAATCCAAGGGACCTCATGCTAGTCACAAGCCATTTATCAGAAAAGAACACTGGCCAATTAGCGCGGCGTGGAGACAGTTGTCTTGATTCGCCGCTGACTGCTTTTTGATCACCATTATAAATTGCTAATAGGGCGTCGAGAGTGGCGCGGCGGTCTGCTGGGGGCAGAGGCAGGCAGGCGGTCGGTGACATGCGAGAAAGGCAGCGATGAGACCGGCCCATCAGACGCTACTTACTATGGAGCCCCGTGATGTCACAGCTGATCGTGCTCGGCCGCGAGTCAATCAAACTAATGAGGCCCGCAGCATTCCACCAAGGGTCCCTCCGACAAAACAATACTGCGAAAAATCCTAAATCACAACGGCGCTTGATATCGAATAGTCCGACCCATTATTCTCCAATAAGGGCCGACGCTTAAAGTTTTTATCGCCACAGATCAAGAGATCATAATAGGAGCATATTGACAGATATTTTTCTTGCAGTGCTCTGAGGGACCAGCTGCAGCAGGAAAATATATCAGAAGCCTATCATCAGTGCTGGGATCTCCGGTGTAAAATCGATAGTGAAGCATAGAGGGCTGGAGTTTTCACCGCTCCTCTCCGTCATTTAAAAAGACTGCCGAGGTCCCCGGGGACTTAGTAACTTAGCAACCGTGCAGTTTCTGCGATTAAGTATACGGTACCGTAATGCCATTGTTGTTTCCGCAGCCTTTTGTTGCAAATATTGACGCCAGAAGGGTGAAGATGAAATGGTTCAAGGATCACCTCTTAGCCTAGTTTACCTGTGCTCTCCTAGAGCCAGATCTACTCGAGGACCGTCGGTCTATCAGTGAAATGACAAGCAATCACATCTCAGTGGTCCTCTACAGTCTCCTGCATGATTATGTCCATTGCCTGTGACAGTATCATACAGCTGAAGAGCTGAAAAGAGCAACTTTGATCTTTACGTACTGTATGACGAAGTGTGATTTGTCGGCACAATCAATTGAATAAACACTCAAGGTTATGAATACAGCTGCCACGATTAACTAATTGAAAAAAATGTGTTTGGATGTAACTAACCACAGACACAATCTGACAATCAAAAGCAATAGTAAGATTAAGTTGACAAGTCATTTTTGGATTCGCCTAGACCAGTGTTTCCCAACCCTGTTCCTGGAGGCACACCAACACTACACATTTTCCAACTTTTCCTGATCAAACACACCTGAATCAACTCATCACCTCATTAGTAGAGACTCGAGGACCAGAAATATATTGGTCAGATAATGGAGACATTCATAATAATGCAGCCCTACAGTAATGTCAATAGATAAAGATTTAACCATTTGCTGTAGTGTTTTCTCTTATACATTCAGAAGCTATAGATCCATAACACTCTACGTTAAACGACATTAAATGTTATAGTTTTAGGAACTGTCATAGTCAGAACTACAGCTTCAGATATGCTAAGGTTATGACTACATTTTTGTTTATGGCAAAAACATCATTAATGCAGAAAAATCTATCAAACATCCAGGAAACCTTGACAAATGTGGTTCATATCTCATTAGTGTTATTTTTTTTTTTTAGATATTCAAAAGTTATACAGCCATAACTGTCTATGGAACGAGTATTACTGTAAAATATTATTTATCATAAATATCTACATACTGACATACTCAAAACAAATGTGGTTCCGATCGTATTTGTGGTGTTTTTCTTAGATATTCAAAACTTACAGATCCATAACTGTTTGTATGGAATAATTATTACTGTATCGTATTCCTAATGATCATAAATTTCTATATTATTACAGTTTTAAGAACTGACATACTCAGAACTACAGTTTCAGATCTAGTATAGGGTTATGACCGCATCTTTGCTTTTGACAAAGTCGTCCTTAATGCCGAAAAGTCCATCAAAGACTACATCAGAGAAACCCTAACAAATGTGTTTCGTATCTCATTTGTGGTGTTATTTTTCTTAGATATTCTAAAGTCATAGATCCATAACTGTCTATATGGAATGATTATTACTGAATAGTATTACTGTTTATTATAAATATCTATTTTATTACAGTTCTGAGAATTGACATGCTCAGAACTATACAGTTTTAGATCTACTAAGGTTGTGACCACATCTTTGATCGATTTTTATGCATTAATAATGTCTTTTGTAAACACAAAGCACAGACTAAGAAGAGAAACTCTGACAAATGTGCTTCGGATCTCATTTGTGGTCTTATTTTTCTTAGATAATCAAAGGTTATACAGCCATATCTGTCTATATGGAATAAGTATTACTGTGTATATTATTACCATTTATCATTATTATCTATATTATCAACGTTTTAAGAATCATCATAGTCAGAACTACCATCGCAAGAGTAGACCACATCAGAGAAAACCATAAATCCATAACTGTCTACATGAAATGACTATTATGTTCTTACCATTATTATTATCTACATTATTACCATTTTAAGAATCGTCATACTCAGAAATAGTTTCAGATGCAGTATAGGGTTTTGACCACATCTTTGTTTTTGACAAAAACATCATTAATGCTGTTAATGATATATTCAAAAATATATTCAAAAGTCATAAGTGTCTATATGGAACTGTAGTTCTGGGTATGTTAATTCTTAAAACTGTAATAATATTTTAATAGATTTTTTTGAAAAAATAGTAATATACAGTAATACTTGTACATAGACAGTTTTGGATTTCTAACTTTTGAATATCTAAAAAAAAATAATAAATAACACCACAAATGAAGATCTGATGCACATTTGTCAGGGTTACTCTTTGATGGATTTTTCTCTTTTAATGATGTTTTTGTCAAAAGCAAAGATGCAGTCATAACCTTAGTATATTTAAAACTGTAGTTCGGACTGTGGTGATTCTTAAATTGGTAATACCATAGATAATAATTAATGGTAATAACATAATAGTCATTTCATGTAGACAGTTATGGATCTATAACTCTTAAATATATAAGAAAAACGCCACAAATGATACTTTTATAAATCCGAAGCACATTTGTCAGGGTTTCTCTGATGTAGTGTACTCTGCAATGGATTTTTCTGCATTTAATGATGTTTTTCGTCAAAAACAAAGATGGAAACTGCAGTTATGAGTATGATGATTCTTAAAACTTTATTAATGTAGATAATAATGATAAATGTTAATAATAGATAGTATACAGTAATACTTTTTCCATATTGACAATTATGACTCTGTAACAGCACAAATGAGATCCGAAGCACATTTGTCAGGGTTTTTCTGATGTAGTCAACTCTTTCATGGATTTTCTGCATTAATGATGTTTCTCCCAAACAACAAAAATGTAGTCATAACCTTAGATCTAAAATTGTAGTTCTGAGTATGATGGTTCATAAAACTGTATCATTAAAGTAATTTAATACAGAGTGTTATGGATCTATAGCTTCTAAATATATATGAGAAAAGACTACAGACACTGGGTAAATGTTTATCTGTTGACATTACTGTATAGGTATTTCCTTTGTACTTGTTTATACCAGAAATATTAATGCAGAAGATGTGGTTCTAACCTTAGTAGATTTAAAACGTCTGAGTATAATATAGATAATATAGATAATATAGATATGTATGATAAATAGTAATACTATACAGTAATACCCGTTTCACATCTTTGATGAATTGAATGATGTTTTCCATCAAAAAGAAGTTTTTTGTTTTTTTTGGTTTTTTTTTTTGGCAAAAACAAAGAGATAACATCAGAGAAACCCTGACAAACGTGCTTTAGATTTATAAAAGTCTTATTTGTGGCGTTATTTTATCTTTACATACATTTAACAGGTACAGAACCATAACTGTCTAAATAAAACACTTACTATTACAACATCTATATTTTTATGGTTTTAAGAATCATCTTTCAGATCCAATAGGGTTTTGACCACATCTTTGTTTCTGACAGAAAATATCATAAATGCAAAAAAAAAAATCCATTGCAGAGTAGACAACATCAGAGAAACCCTCACAAATGGGGTCCAGATTTCATTTGTGGCATTATTTTAAACATTATAGATCCTTAACTGACCACATGAAATGACTATTATCATTATCTAATTTATTACCATTTTAAGAATCATCACAGTCAGAACTACAGTTTCAGATCTAGTATAGGATTATGACCATAATGCAGAAAAATCCATCAAAGTGTAGGCTACGTCAGAGAAACCCTGACAAATGTGGTTTAAATCTCATCTGTAACATTATTTTTCTTATATATTCAAAAGTTATAGAATCATAACTGTCTATATGGAACGGGTATTAGTGTATATTGTTACTATTTAGCATAAATATATACATTATTACAGATTTGAGAATTAGTATACTGAGAGGTTTTAGATCTACTAAGGTTATGACCACATCTTTGATGGATTTTTCAACATTAATAATATTTTTGGTAAAAACAAAGAGTGGACTACATCAAAGAAACCCTGACAAATGTGCTTCGGATCTCATCTGTGGTGTTATTTTTCTTAGAAATTTAAAAGTCATAGATCCACAACTGTCTATGAAAAAATTATTACTCAGTGTTGGGAAGGTTACTTTGGAAATGTAATAGGTTACAGATTACAAGTTACTTGATTTAAAATGTAATAAGTAGTGTAACTTTTCAATTACTGTATTAAAGTAATGTAACTTATTACTTTTAATTACTTTTTGATTGCCTTTCTAAATTTCTAATATTTTCAACTGTTAATCATTTTGAAACATTTAAATCAGGCAGAGTTAGCCTTGCAGTAATGTTCAACACTGATTATTGTCAGATTTTCAAAATAAAAGATTATAATAAGTAAGTGATAATATACATCTTGATTTTGCAATAACAACTGGCTGAATGTACATTATCTCACTTATTACACAGCTGCTTGATAGATTATTTAGATGTTTCGTGTCAAAATTATTAGACACAAAACACTGATCTGAGTTGAAATATTTGAACGCAAAGCTCCCATGAAGAAATCAGTTGCTAGCAAACGGCAAGTTCAAACTAGACATTTTAGGGACACATTGCAGTCATACCACTTTTCTTACACAACATTTCACCACATAAATAATTAAGTAGTAGTACTAGTTTGTTAGTTATCTTATAATCCATTACAATGTACAAAAAAAAAAAAAATGGCAGCAGCTGCGTTTGTATGAAACAGAGCAAGTCCACGATGCCAGGGTGACAGAATTGAGAAATTGTACAGATAATATTGAATTAATCTTTAATATTTTATTAGCTAACCAAACGCAAAGCTTCCGCCAAGAAGAATTATCAAGCATATAGCACTGACTTAAGTTGCCCTGAAAGAGTCTGAGCTGTGTAATAATTTAATTTAAAGCACAGCCACCACAAATTCAGACTTTTTTTTTTTTACTTATATTTTTGGGCTTTTTATGCCTTTTATTGTGATAGGACTCGGGTCATAGTGAGCGCAGTTGCGCTATATGTCATAACAAGATCATAACATAAAATAACATCATAACAAGAAATAGTTTAATAGCTATGATACTGGGTTTGAAATCAAATGATTGCATAGTTATGACAGAAAACACTAGCAACTAACAATGCCTTGGAAAAAAACAATCTTAAAAAATAAAGTTTATGCATAAACCAAAAATAGGAAATAAAACAGTTATCGAATAAGCATGTGTCCTGTTCTGTGTCCTAAACTCCTGAAACATTGGCGTCTCATTTTAGAGCAGTCAATGCAATTTAAAAGAAGTAAATTAAATCTGTAAGTGGGGGTGGGTGTGTGAAAAAATTCAGATGTAACCCCCTTTGTAATCACTGGCATTTTTCAAAAGTAACTGTAATTTAGTTACATATTTTTTCTCAGTAACTGTAACTAATTACAATTACATTTATTTTGTACTTAAATTACGTAATTCCATTACATGTAACTAGTTACTCCCCAACACTGTTATTACTGTATTACTATTTATCATAAATATCTATATTATTACAGTTTTAAGAATCAACATACTCAGAACTACAGTCTACTAAGATTATGAACATTTCTTTGACCACATTTTGATGATGTAACCTACATCAAACAGTAGGTTACATCAGAGACAACCTAACAAATGTTGTGCAGATTTATGGCATTATTTGTCTCATACACTCTAGAGTTACAGATCCATACCTGTCTACATGAAACAACTCTTATGTTATTAGCATTTATCATTATCTACATTTTAATTATCACCATGCTCAGTACTGCACTTTCAGATCTAGTATAGGGTTATGACCGCGTCTTTGTTTATGACGAAAACATCATCAATTCACAGCAGAGTAGACCACATCAGAGAAGCCCTGACGAGCGTGGTTCGGATTTATCAAAGTCTCATTTGTGGCGTTTAGCCTTGTCTCGACAGAACGGCTCGGCACGGTTGTGAACTCCCCTTGTGTCTGGTCCAGCGTACTGGAACTCCTCGACTGTGATTGTGTTTCTCTGCGAGACTTCTCCCGCGAGACTCTCTCACAGAGCCCAATTACAACTTTCATCATCAATCATCAGCGTTATTTATTCAGTAAAATGAATTTCTAATTAATAACTGATGAGCATTATGGCCTTGAAGACTGTAAAGCTATTAATTATGCCGGGCCATGGGGAATAAGCCTGTAAAGCAGTACCTGGCGGATATTCTGTGCCATTAGTGTTACAGTAGCGAATGTTTACCTCCTCCAGGACTACAGTATTTAGCCTGTGCCCATTGAAGGATTATTGAGCTAATTAGATGACTGTGACTGGCATATGTTTCCTCTTCAGTCGGAGCACCACTATAATAATGAACTATAACTGCGGGACAATGGCTTCCTCTGCCTCCGATTTCTCATAACGCCGAACTGCCGGGCCCGAGGGAGATGTTTAGCCCACAATAAAAGAGGATGTTTTAGACTTCCATTGTGTCTTTTGAGCGGTTAGCTCATTTTTACAGTGAAGATGGCTCTTTGTGCTGCCACATTACGTGTCAAGGCCACAAGTGATGAGAGCGTAGTGTTTTTACTAGGCGCCGGTTACCTGAGCACCGGCCTTGTGGATAACAGATCGTATAAGAGGTGAAATGAGCGCAGCATTGAGGAGTTGTGTTGTGGTCTCAGTTCATCAGCTCCCTCCTCACCCAGAGCAGCGGTCCATGCCCAGCTCAGCAGTAATGATGACTTACAGACTGCTTTCAGACACCCCAGCATTTTTGCCGCTGCAAAAAAAAATATAAAAGTGAACCTAAAAACTAAAACATTATGAGCTGTATGTAAGCATTCCTCAAATGAAGGAATACAGCAGATGTGCTGGCACATGCAAAATTACTTTATTTAGCAAAGGACCAAACACCTTAAAAGGAAGGTGAAATTCAATGAAAATTTTGTCATTAATTACTCACCATTTCATTTCAAAACCTGTCAGACCTTCATTCATCTTCAGAACACAAATTAAGATATTTTTGATGAAATCCAAGAGCTTTCTGACCCTACATAGACAGCAATGCAACTGACACGTTCAAGGCCCAGAAAGGCAGTAAGGTATCGTTAAAATAGTCCATGTGACATCAGTGGTTTAACTGTAATTTTATGAAGATACGAGAATACTTTTGTGTGCAAAGAGAACAAAAATATAATGAATTCAACTATTTCTTCCCTTCCACGTACACAAGAGTACCACAAGCGATTCAAACCCACGAGACTGACTTTATTCTGATAACCACAAAAGGAGAAATTCTGAAGAACATTCATGCTGCTCATTTCTACTCAACAGGTAAAAAATGCAAGATGAAAATGCAACACAAAAGCACTATAAAAGCACAACAAAAATCCATTCATTACAGTGCAAGGGACTCATTTATAAAGATGTGCATGATCTAAAATGTGAATGACAGTTTCTGAAATGTTACTATGAATGGTTTATAAAACATCCATATATATATATATATATATATATATTCAGCGCAACAATGCAGTTGCTTGTTTGTGCATGTAATGATATTAATGTATATTGTGACTGTCTCTGGAGCTTTGTATTTTCATTAAAAAATGTTGTTTTAATTATTTTAATAGGTATATATGAATAAAAACTCATTTCTATTTGTTCCTCACTTGTGATGTAAGATCAAATCCATGTAACTTAAGAATTAAATTCAATCGTACATGTGTTTAATAACGTACCCCAAGTGTTCTTTAGAAATTTACACCACAAGGCACTAAAAATTGTTAGATCTCATGCGAACATGACAAATTTGGTGTAACAGTTTTGTATGTTTTTGGTTGTATTGTATTCTGGTGTTACAAAAAATATAGAAGGCCATATGTGTTGATTTTTCTTTTATGCCAAAAATCATTAGGATATTACACTGACCAAAATTATAAACGCAACACTTTTGTTTTTGCCCCCATTTTTCATGAGCTGAACTCAAAGATCTAAGACTTTTTCTATGTACACAAAAGGCCTATTTCTCTCAAATATTGTTCACAAATCTGTCTAAATCTGTGTTAGTGAGCACTTCTCCTTTGCCGAGATAATCCATCCACCTCACAGGTGTGGCACATCAAGATGCTGATTAGACAGCATGATTATTGCACGGGTGTGCCTTAGGCTGGCCACAATAAAAAGGCCACATCCAGCATCTTCACCTCTAAGATTGTCTGAGACCAGCCACCCAGACAGCTGCTGCAACAATCAGTTTGAATAACCAAAGAATTTCTGCACAAACCGTCTCAGGGAAGCTCATCTGCATGCTCGTCGTCCTCATCAGGGTCTCGACCTGACTGCAGTTCGTCACTGTAACCGACTTGAGTGGGCAAATGCGTCTGCCACTTTGGAGAGGTGTTCTCTTCACGGATGAATCCCGGTTTTCACTGTACTGGGCAGATGGCAGACAGCGTGTATGGCGTTGTGTGGGTGAGCGGTTTGCTGATGTCAACGTTGTGGATCAAGTGGCCCATGGTAGTCGGTGGGTTTATGGTATGGGCAGGTGTATGTTATGGACAATGAACACAGGTGCATTTTAATGATAGCATTTTGAATGCACAGAGATACCGTAACAAGATCCTGAGGCCCATTGCTGTGCCATTCATCCACGACCATCACCTCATCTTGCAGCATGATAACGCACGGCCCCATGTTGCAAGGATCTGTACACAAGGAAGTACCTGGAAGCTGAAAACATCCCAGTTATTACATGGCCAGCATACTCACTGGACATCTCACACATTGAGCATGTTTGGGATGCTCTGGATCGGCGTATACAACAGTGTGTTCCAGTCAGTGGTGGACGAAGTACACAATTTGAGTACTCGAGTAAAAGTACAGATACGTATAATAAAATATTACTCCAGTAAAAGTAAAAGTGCTCCTCTTTCAATTTTACTCGAGTGAAAGTACAAAAGTACCCGATTTTTTATGTACTTAAGTAAAAAAGTACTGATAGATTTATTTTGCAATTATATAGGCAGCACATATTTTTTATAATCCTACTGTTGTTGATATGGACTATGTTGACGACAGTGATGTAGTAATATTCAATGTGAAGCTTACACAGCAATGTACCTGAGAGAAAACAGATTTGACCATCATATTTTCAACAGTAAGAAAAAAGTGTGAACAAGTAAAGCTTGTTTTGCATAACATCACAGTTATATATGACTTGAGAATAAGGACTGAAGTTAACAAGAACATTTTAAGGAAAATATAATTATATTATCATAATGATTTTTTCCTTTCAAATATTGTCCATGTAAAAACACCCCTGGCCAAATGCGCCCAGAGGGCATCACTTTCCACTTTGATAATTACTGTAGTTACCATGATCTGAGCATGACACCCTCGGATGTAATCTATCTAGGTGGTTGAATAAAAATATGTGGACTTTATATCTAAAAAATTATATCAACTTAGCACCAGCAAGCAGCTAGACAGTTAGCATCAGCTAACAATATTTACTTATTTTCAGTATGGTTGAATAAACGTTCATATCTGTCTACTGTAGCTGATCCAAACAATATAAAAATGTATACTGTTGCTAAACAATATAAAAACAGACGTCACGTAGCGCTACATGCGTAGCATTTTAATATAACTGCTAACGTTACAGCAGCGAGGAATATGAATGTGCATGAGTTATTTTATTTAAGTTGTTATTTAAATTTTTCGTTTTTGAATTCAAGCATTTCAGTATGCTTAAACAGATCACCTTTTACAGCAGATGTAATTCACAAACAACGGACAGCTTTGACCTAAATATGATTTTCAGTTATAATAATTAATCCTAAAATTCGACATTAGTAACTTACTTTTCGCAGCATCAGTCGCGCGCGCACAAGATCTCCCGGTTCTTACTTTTGAATTGAGTTGACTGGAGACTCGCTCTAAACGGATCATTTGAATCAGTGAGTTGTCGACTCGAGAACAGCTGCAATCGGATCATTCCAATTCGTGAATGAATTGTTTGGTGCGATTGGCGAATCAGATTAACAGGTTCATTGAAAAGAATCAGTTTGTTCATGAATCAGACACCGCTTGTGCGTCTCAGAGCACGTGATACATTATAGGAGGTAACGATATGTTTATGAAATGTAGTGAAGTAAAAAGTACGATCTTACGCTTTGGAATGTAATGAAGTAAAAGTGAAAGTTACTCAAAATAAAACTACTCCAGTAAAGTACAGATACTTGAAAAATGTACTTAAGTACAGTAACGAATTAGAACTACTTCGTTACTGCCCACCACTGGTTCCAGTTCCTGTCAATATCCAGCAACTTCACACAGCCATTGAGGAGGAGTGGACCAACATTCCACAGCCCACAATCAACAACCTGATCAACTCTATGCGAAACATACAGTAAAACTGCACATTTTAGAGTGGCCTTTTATTGTGGCCAGCCTAAGGCACACCCGTGCAATAATCATGCTGTCTAATCAGCATCTTGATATGCCACACCTGTGAGGTGGATGGATTATCTCGGCAAAGTAGAAGTGCTCACTAACACAGATTTAGACAGATTTGTGAACAATATTTGAGAAATAAGCCTTTTGTGTACATAGAAAAAGTCTTAGATCTTTGAGTTCAGCTCATGAAAAATGGGGGCAAAAACAAAAGTGTTGTGTTTATAATTTTGGTCAGTGTAAGTAATGAAGATATTTTGTAAATTTACTACGGTAAATATATCCAAACTTAATTTTTGATTAGTAATATGCATTGCTAAGAACTTCATTTAGACAACTTTAAAGGTGATTTTCTCAATATTTCGATTTTTTTGCACCCTCAGATTTCAGATTTTCAAATAGTTGTGTCTCGACCAAATACTGTCCTATCCTAAGAAACCATACATCAATAGAAAACTTATTAATACAGATTTCATATGATGTGTAAATCTCAATTTCCAAAAATTGACCTTTATGACTGGTTTTGCGGTCCAGGGTCACATATCAGTTTAGAGTAACCAACCTTTGGGTATTCATGATGATTTTTAGGTTTTGGCTTAACTAATTCCCTGCAACACCTTTTGAAATGTTTTTTTATTCAGTGTAAAATTGTATCATTGTGGTGTTAGCACCCAGAACCTCCTATACCAGTCAGGGTCAGTGCTGACATGGGCAGGAAACTGATGGATATGCCCCCACATTTACTCTAAGAGTCTAAAGAATGCTACAGAATGCTTATGTACTCTGAATATTAAGGTGAATATGTAGATGAGAGTCCTAATTGAAGGCAGAGGATCAATACTGCACAGTCAGAGACAAGCTCTAACACCCACAGCAGTGAAAACACTCCTCTTTACCTTCAATTATGTGTCAGTCATTCATCTCTGGATTAACCTCACATCACCCTAAAAATTAAGAGAGATTATCATTTTGGCACAATACATCCCAGCAGTAGAAAGAAATGAAAAACACAAGGCATGTCAAACTTTTGATGAAGAGCCATGAACAGATGTAATTCCTATATTTAGGAAATGAAAACCAGTCAAGCAGTGCTTCAATTTAGTCATTGTTACAATTCAGCACAATTTCTGCACGTTTGTGTCAAATTGTTTTTTTTTTGCATATCTTCATCTCAACTTGTGCAAATCTACTGCGCTACAAACGGAGATGGATGGAGTCATGCATGGTTGTTTTAGGCATCTAGAACAAATACAATAAATGTACATGAGTCTCATGCTGAATCAGAGCTCAGAGCTGTAATTTGTGCTATTGGTTGTGTTTTTACAAGGCCCAATATTCACCACCACCATCACAGCCTGTGCATTTATGTGTGTGTGTGACTGAAATCCAGTAATAGATTCTTACCTACATCACTGTATGTGTCACTGTCTTCACTGAAGAAAACTGTCTAGACTATATTTTTGTGTTTATATAGGAACCGCAGTGTAAGGAATACTGAAGAGGACAGATGGTATTCTTTTTTCATCCAGGTTTGGTAAACAATTGAAAACTTTTTAAAAAAGACATTCTGAAAGACGGATCATCCAAACCGTAAATATTCCTGTACATACCCCTGCAAACTGTAGCAGGATCTTGCACAAACTACCAGCACAATTTTAATACCATTGATAAACAGCACTAGAAGCTTGTACTCAGCTGTGCATGCACTGAAACTGATGCTCTCAAATTGAAGTGTCCAGATAAACAGGACGAGGGTTTCTTTCTTATTCTGTGCAGTCAATGCAAAGATTATTTTCCTTTTTAAGGAATGAAAACAAAACAGATATGTGACAAGCATTTTTCTTGATGCAGAAGATACACAGATTTAAAATTTGTCAATGCAGAACTACTACTTTTTATGCACAACAAGCCTGTAACTTTTCTAAGTAAACACAACTAATTATATTGGAAGATAGAAAAATGTAATATAGACTAAAAACGTTGTTGTTTTTAAGTTAGTTGTTCAATTATTTAAAAATAATGAAACTGTAAATTATAATGACTTTTTGCAACCTCCTGGAAATTTACTGAGGCTCCCAAATGAGAGTATATAGTAATTTGTAGTGGCAATTTGGTTAGAAAACAAGAAACTACAAAATTATACAACAGAAAAACTGCATTAACAGGCTTGTACAGGTTTGACTAATCTGTGAGGGCTAAATGCCTTCACTAATATAGCAAAATATCATCTCAACATCTTGTAAGGACATTTTATAAAGACAAAATAAATGTTTAATATAGTTGACCTTTAAAAAACGTAGCTTACCCGTGACGGTAGTTGATCACTAGTTGCCCGTGCAGGTTTGTAGGTCTATCTTGCGTTCTTCATCGACAGAAAACCGACATGAATTCATATTAGGATTCCGTTGGTTATAGCCCAGGTAAATGCACTTCATCCACAGCTTTTTTTAGTATTGTGTGTAAAAGCATCGCGTTACGTTTGACTGAGTAAGAAAACTCTCTAAACGAATCAGTCTGTGGTTGATTCATACGAACGATTCAGAATGAATCACGAACCATTTCAGAACGTTGACGCGATTATTGAAAAAGAACCGATTCAAAACTATTCGATTTCGATTCATTTGCAAATTCATTCGGAACTCTCGTCGAGCTCGTAAATATGAACATACAAAAACACGTTAATGCATAATTTGTTGTCGACTGATTCGTCAAGTACAAAACTCCATCGTTGTGGCAGTTGTGGTTGTATTTAACTACATCTCTTATCTCTTAAATAAATAATAATAATAATAATAAACCATAGTAACCACAAACCAACCATGGTTTTGCTCTAACGGTTGTAGTAAAACTGTTGTTATACAAATAATGATCAATACACCAAAAAACATGGCTACTACACTTTTATTATAATAATATTGTGGTTAATTTTCGTAGAGGTTGTGAATAAAAATTGTGTTTGCAACTTTTTATGCATTTTGAAGTTTATGAACCACTTTTTCTCTTTGAAACTTGCCCTTAAAAGAAGGCTTTGTGAACCTTGTCTGTCAACAATTCCCATCAGTTTTGTTCCCAAACTCTGGCAAGTTTAGGAACACACATAGTAAACTTACACTTAGAACAATCTAATGCCTTACATTTCTGCACTCAAAATACTGTGATTGATTTGTAGATTTGCTTTCTTGTTTTGTTTTGTTTTTTCAACTTCTTTCTATTTAAGTGAAATAATCCATGGCAGCAATCTAGCAACAGACATTTTGGAAAATCTATTTGCAATCATTTTAGATGAAGCCCTGGCAGTTTGTCTTGGGAGAGGAGAGGAGTAAAGGATAATTGTCTGTAGTCCAGTAAAACCCAGCATAACTGCCACCACACTTGAGTGAGCTTACAGCCGGCAGATCCCAGGGCCTGGGGAAGATAGAGCAGTTAATGTTCCCTTTTATTTTAGAGGATGTGTCACTTGTATCGCAGATTTATACTATGATACAGCAATTTCGTCCAAACAGATGGATAATAGTGTCAACGAGAGGAGAAGGGAGAAGACGGCGTTTCTTTTATCGAGTTTAGTGCAGATTGTTTGGAGGAGACGATCGAGGCCGTTCTCTCTTTCCCTCTTAATCTCCCTAATCTCGGTGGCATTAAGCTTGATCATTTTTGTTTGAAGGAGCAGAACGTGGCGGTAATGGCGTCCTAATAGCCAGCGCTAGGGACACAAATCCGGCGGCCCTGTTTTCTGCTGTGCCTCCATAAGCACCTCTGATTTATTGCTCTCTTTATGACAGAGAGGAAAATGATGTGCTGCAGGTATATATCAGCGCAGAAAAGGAAATTGAACGCAGATATCATCTTGTCAGATGGTTAATGCTCTTCCCCCTGTCACATTCGATAGCACCAATTTGGAGAATCCTGCAGAGGTAAAAAGAAGACAATTAACAATGACAGAGCGGTAATGGATGAGCCCATAAAATGAGGCTGCGGGCTGCAGGATGCTTTGTATGATTTCCACATGAGATAGAGCCACGGGTACATGCTAGCTACGCCGGCATTAACTCCAGGCCCCCCCTTCTCGTCCCCGTCTCACTCTGGGTAAAATCAGACCGTATATCGCTGGTGAAAGGGTCATGGGATGCAGTCGCTCTCCTCTGAAGGTGCTGTATTGCACTCACGTGGAAGGCTGTGTAATTACCATAATTATCGAGCACTTGTGGGAATCAGTGGGTTTGGTAAGTCTGTTTGCCGTTACATCGATTTCCAATGGAGTATCACCTAAAACATCAACTCGCCGTAAATCCGCGTGTCAGATGTTATGGGATGGATCTAGCATGAGGGCTAAATTATATGAAGGTCAGGCAGTATTTTAACTCGCACTTTGAGACCGCTGTGGACTACAAACCACCGTATGATTTTAGTTCCTCTTCTGAAATCGGGCGTTCAACAGCTCAGCAATCTTGCTTTATTAAATGATTTTTTGTTATGAACCCTAAAGATTCTGAACAGCAAAAACATGATGCAAAACCCTCAGTAAGCTAGTCTGTAAATATACCAAATATGTGACCCTGGACCACAAAACCAGTCATAAGTAGCATGGATATATTTGTAGCAATAGCCAACAATACATTGTATGGGGCAAAATTATCGATTTTTCTTTTATGCCAAAAATTATTAGGATATTAACTAAAGATCATGTTCCATGAAGATATTTAGTAAATTTCCAACTGTAAATATATCAAAACTTAATTTTTGATTAGTAATATGCATTGCTAAGAACCTCATCTGGACCATTTTATAGGCGATTTTCCCAATATTTAGATTTTTTTGCACCCTAAGATTCCAGATTTTCAAATAGTTGTATCTCGGACAAATATTGTCCTATCCTAACAAACAACACATCAATGGACAGTTTGAAAAAATGACCCTTCTGACTGGTTTTGTGGTCCAGGGTCACATTTTTAATTTCTTGCCTTATTGACTTATTGAATGTATATTGCAAAAGTAAGGTGCAATTAAACGACAGTGATTTGTGTAAACGTACTGCACTTCGGTGTCTTCAAAATAGTCTTTTTTTCTGAGACAAGGCTGAAACTACTCATAATTTGGGGCCATGTGTAAATTTGGAAAGGCCAAAATTTTCCTGCAGTGGTCAGGACAGGACAAGAACAGAAAGGTCAAGCTACTTTTACACGTGAAACGACGGCGTCAGTCATCTCTGAATATATAATGGTTTGTTAAAGCACTCATAGGCCGTGCATCTGTGGCCGTGAAAGATTGCAAGTGTCAGCGCTAAAGTAAAAGATGTGCCCTTTCAGAGGTGAAAAATGCTGAAGAACATGCAGAGCGATGATAGGCCTGGCATTTCTCTGCGCCATGATGCCTCTAAAAACGTTTTAGAAGAGTCTCCATTTGAGCTACAGCGAGGTTTAATGACTTTTCTGCTCCAGAGAAGCTTATTGTTCCTGTCTAACAATTTACGGCAGGCTCCAGTGCGCAGGGGATGGAGGGGGAACCGGCCCGCCTAAATGTGTTTTGTGATTTAAATGGTAATTCCGTTCAAATCAACATATTTTTGGCACCTCATGACCTTTTCGTGAAATGAATTCACGCCATTCAACTTTGTCTTGTGGCATTTAAGAATCACAGAGCCAAAAGCTAATTGCCAGAATTCAACTGCTCACGGAGCGTTTCGTCGTTCGGCCGTGGCGCCGCACCCGATGCGATTCTTTAATTTGATTTTAATGTGTCCCTCACGCCTATGGGGGTATGATGACTTTGATAATGATACAGTTGTCATCATCCCATGGTGAACTCTAATACCGGGACATGTTAATTGCTTTTGTGACATTCAACTCATTATGGTCCGTATCATTCTTCGCACCTCGCTTATAAGCAGGCGACGACGGTCTGAATTGCGATGAGCACGACTCCAACCCGCACTTGGTTTTTTATCACAATGCACCATTCGGGCGTCACATTAGGCGTCCGCGAGGAGACACGTAACAAGTCTTCTTTTAAGAGGATTTTGAAGCGCTCACCCCAAAGGGCAGTAAATGGAAAAGTGACATGGCTCGTGCTCTTGTCTATTTAACTTATTCAGTTCTTCTGTTATATATATTCTGCCTGGAACAGCGGGGTTATTTTCCTCCAGGGTTCACGAGGCCAAGCTCTTTCATTTCAACAGAAAATTGTTTCTTAGGATTTCAATCTTTGGCTGCTCGATATGACAAAACACAATATCAAGAACACTTATGTTTCTTATCTGCCATATTTTCAGGGAATAAATAAAAGATCAGTATAAATCTGAGTCCAGAGACGAGCAGTTCGAGTCCGAGAGCGTAGACTCTGAGAATCCACACATGCCGGTTTGGCCCGACAGGACCGGGTCGAAATTACCTCTGCTCAGCAAACCAGCGGCTCGTTTGTCATCCTTGAAAATCAATTAGTAGGTCGCTGATAGCAGAAAGCAGATGGAATTTCCTACCTGTGTGGACAAACGGGATGTATAAAGGAGAGCAGAAAATATGCATCCTTCACTATCTTTTCTCTCCACCTATATAGGGATTTGCTACATAACATCTGCCAGCTGTGGTATAAAGGCCTCAGATGAAAAAAGAGTGGACTAAAATAGAAGTATCTTATTTTCTGTGAATGAGCGAGACTTAAGCTGCTTTAGGTAAACAGAGCGGGGTTGATTACTAACAAATTGTAGTCCGTTACTGACTACAGATTACATTCTGAAAACAAGTTAGTAATGTAATTTAGGTTACTCATTTTAGGCAATGTAATCTGACTACTTTTTTTAGATTACATTTTTAAAGCAAACTCATTTTAAACTTACCAATGAATATAATGAAGCAAGGAGAAAGAAAATATATTCATTTTTTTGTATCAACATCATAAAATACTTTAATACATAAAATGGGCTTAATGTAAGAACTACAGTGGGTTTTGATAAAAAGCTAATAATTAATTAAATCATAAAAATGTGCTAATGTGTTGTTCCATTTTTGAAAGATTAACTTTCTCAGAGATATTTAAAGTAAATATTTAATGTCAAAGGGGTTTAGCTGAAAAAAAAAAATGTTTGGGAATCCCTGCATTATATGAATAAAAATTAATCATTGTGAAAACTACTAAGACATTACGTGCTCAAAGTCTTCCCTATTTGATTTCATATTCCATATTGCTGAAGGTCACTGGATATGATGACGATATTGTGTTTCACAGACATATTTACATTTACCCTTTCAGAATCATTAAAAAATGTTTTTTTTTTAATTATTATTATTATCATTATTATTATTATTATTTATTTATTTATTTATTTATTTATTTTTTATTACCAAAATAAGAGGGATCATACAAAATGCATGTAATTGTTTATTTATTACTGATCTGAATAAGATGTTTCACATAAAATATGTTTACATATAGTCCACTAAAGAAAATAACAGTTATATATAATTGTATAGAGTCCCTTGTTTGTCCTGAACAGTTAAAGTGGCTGCTGTTCTTCAGAAAAATCCTTCAGGTCCCACAAATTCTTTGGTTTTTCAGCATTTTTGTGTATTTGAACCTTTTCCAACAATGACTGTATGATTTTGAGATGGATGTTTTCAAACTTTGGACAACTGAGGGACTCATATGCAGCTATTACAGAAGATACAAACGCTCACTGATGCTCCAGAAGGAAAAACAATGCATTAAGAGCATTAAGGGTGAAAACTTTTGAACAGAATGAATTTAGTACTGCCCTTCAGATGCTACAGAAGATAGTTACATGTTTCCCAGAAGAAAAATAAGTTATATTTATACTGATCTTTAAATTCAAGTTTTCACCCCTGTCTTTTAATGCATCATGTTTATAAGTTTGCAACATCAAGCAGCATTTTTTGCACAACTGAAAATAACTGAATATGGATGACACCAGAAGTTACAAATGGCCGCATTCGTTCTTACATTAAAAATAAGGCGGATAAGGTAAATCTCTGGTGGTTTCAAATCTATGGTGGTTGTTATTCTAAAACGCACAATATTTCCTTTCTTAATTTCATGCAAGATCCATATGACTATTTTGAGAGCATATTATTCTTAACATGAACAGATGTATCAAGTAGGAAAGAGAAGGCATGAAAAAATGAGTTTGAACTACTGGAAATGTGACTCTTTCTATGAGGGGAAAGTGAGGAGACTATCAAGATGGATTCATATCTAATCACTCCATCTGCCTGAGAGAAATCCTCAATAAAAAAGCGATTGTGCCACAAGCATGAAAAAGCGTCTTTGAGCGCCGAGCTCGCAAACTCTTTAAATGGATGGGAATTCAAAACACACAAAATGATTTTACTGACAGTGCACTACCAAAGACGTCAAAGAAAATAAATGTCATCTTTCACAGCATGATGTAGTGAGGAGTTTGACTCCGAAATGAAACGCTCCGCGTTTGGGGTGGGCTACTGAGCGCCCACCTCACGAGTAATTCACCAACACTTGATCTACATCATATTTGCTGGGAAAGGTTCAAATGTCCTATTGACGGGTTATTTTTTCTGGAGCGCCAGGGTGCCGTCAGAGGTCAGAGAGAGGCGCAGTGTATGGGAATCAGGTGCCACTGTCCCGCTGACAGTGATGCATTGCTGTGCTCAGGGGGTCACGTATCTGTAAACATGCATTATAAAATCCCAAAGACAAATGTGAGAGACTGACCTGAGAGAGAGCGCCAGCATGAATGTGCACGTGTCAAGGGGCAGAGATAGCGCTCTTGTTGCAAATCAAGAGGGTCAAGTAATCAAGCTCAGTTGGGCTTGTGTGTCACTCCCATTATCTAATACTGTCTGAAATGATCAATGAGCTAAAATAAAATGATCACAAGCTAAAATAGGCTCCCTAATGAAAATGGACTGTGTTTTAACACGTTCTCCTCGATGTCTCTCCATGTCAGAGCGGATGGACCGCGGGCAGGGCGATGGCGCAGGCCGCTAACAGCCCTAACAGCCTATTTCAGCCCAGCGCACAGATGCTCTCTCACGCTCACTTGAGCAGGGTCACTTAACCATTCAAGTGGCATATCCACTGACCGGCAATCTCTCGGCACAAATAACACCAGCGACGACCAATAACTACACATCTCTACCTGAAGAACCATGACCCCTTCACTTTCAAGCCAAGAAAATAACAGATTTTAAAAAAAGAAACTGATTTTTTTTTTAAGATCAGTTATATCAGTGGCATAAAAAAAGTGATTTTATTTTACATGGGACGAATCACTGCAGAAAAGATTGTGTCCTGCTACATTGAAAAATAAACACATGAATAAAATGCAAATAAAAAAAAACTAAAATAAAATTTAAACAATATATACAGTTGAGATCAAAAGTTTAAATCTCCCTTTCAGAATCATTAACAATGTTATTTTACCAAAATGAGAGGGATCATACAAAATGCATGTTGTTGTTTATTTAGTACTGACCTGAATAAGATATTTCATATTAAAGACATTACATATAGTCCACAAGAGAAAAGAATAGTTGAATTTATAAAAATGAAATGACCCCGTTCAAAAGTTTATATACACTTGTTTCTTAATACTGTGTTGTTACCTGGATGATCCACAGCTGTTTTTTTTTTTTTTTGTTGTTGGTTTGTTTTGTTTATTATTTTAGTGTTTGGGATGTTTGTCCTGAACAGTTAAACTGCCCGCTGCTCTTCAGAAAAAACTTCAGGTCCCACAAATTCTTTGGTTTTCCAGCATTTTTGTGTATTTAAACCCTTTCCAACAATGACTGTATGATTTTGAGATCCATCTTTTCACACTGAGGACAACTGAGGGACTCCTATGCAACTACTACAGAAGATTCAGACACTCACTGATGCTTCAGAAGGAAACATGATGCATTAAGAACTGGGGATAAAAACTTTTGAATAGAATGTGCACATTTTTGTTATTTTGCCTAAATGCCATATATTTTTTTTCATTCAGTACTGCCTTTCAGAGGCTGCAGAAGATACTTACATGTTTCAGGAAGACGAAATGTTACATTTTTCAAAAGTTTTCACCCCATTTCTTTTAACGCATCATGTTTTCTTCTGAAGCATCAGTAAGCGTTTAAACATTCTGTAATAGTTGCATATGAGTCCCTCAGTTGTCCTCAGTGTCCATTGTGGGAAAAGATTCAAATACACAAAAATGCAGGAAAACCAAAGAATATGAGGGACCTGAAGGATTTTTTAAATTTATTTTGAACAACAACAGCAGGCAGTTTAACTGTTCAGGACAAACAAGGACTCATGAACAACTACCAAAACAAACAAACAAACAAACAAACAAAAACAGCTGTGGATCATTCAGGTAACAACACAGTATTAAGAATCAAGGGTGTGTACATTTTTGAACATGGTCATTTTTTATAAATTCAGCTATTATTTTCTCTTGTGGACTATATGTAAACATCTTTTATGTGAAATATCTTATTCAGGTCAGTACTAAATAAACAACATTCATTTTTTATAATCCCTCTTATTTTGGTAAAATAAAATTTTTAATGATTCTGAAAGGGGGATGTAAACTTTTGACCTCAACCGTATTTTTTAAATGTTAAAAAAAAAAAATCTGCAACATCAGCATACTGTTTTAAAAACTTTATTTCTCATATTTTACCTTGTAAACAAAATAAAAACAGCACTGCATTTTCGCACATTATGCTATGCTTAATAACCATTAGACAATTCATCTGCTTTTCTTCCATCTTGAAGCAGGTCAACATAAAGGCACATAAGGCTGAGAACACTGAAGGGCTGTTTTTACGCTGTAATAAATACCCAGACATTCCTATGGCGGTTCCTGAACAGACATGTAAACATGGGACGAATCTCTCGTTGCACAGCACCTAATGTATGCTACACTTCAATATCAGGCACTGAGAGGATATTAATAACTATAAATATCATAAATATACTTTTGACCAGGACATTTTTGCATTATTCCATATTGTAAATAATAATATTAAATACATTCTGTCACAAAACAGTGCTTACATGGAGCATGAAATAAACGTAAATAGCTGCTTTTCTTGCCAACTAAGAATATAACAAAAGAGTTATTTGTTGAAACTTAAAAAGTTTAGCTTTTACATACAGATTCTATTGTAAACGAAGACATGACTATTTAACCCAATAATGTAACTAATTATTGCAGATTCACAGCTCTAACAGGTAGAAAAAAAAAACCCTCACAAAAATCCCATTGACCACTATTCCTTTCTACTTTACTTTGCTTTACTAATCTATGAAATAACACTGCAATTGTACAAATTAAAAGGAAACAAACTAAAGTTAAAGAATAGGAAAATCAAACCAACACACACAAGATGAACAGACAGGTTCATATTGGCAAATTCTCTCTCACTTTATTCCACTTCCATGGCGGACACGTCGTGCTCGCCATCTGATTTGTCAGGGAGGCTGGTGTGGAGATCTGGATCTTCTGGCTTCTTCTCTTCTAAGAGGCTCTCTTCTGTTTGCTGCTCTCCAGGTTCTGCTTTTACATGCCCTGGACTGGCTGCTTTACCCTCTAACAAACAAAATGAGTGCTTGTTAGCAAGATTCAATTCAGTGCGAAAATAGGCATATAATTGGATTTAGATGGAGAAAATAAATACAACATGGCTAGATCTAAATTTGGAGCATCATTTATACCACCATTTATACCATCATAACCTAAAAGTGCTCAAAGTTAAAGCATTAAGGCACTGTAGACATAATATTACTTTCTGTAAAGCTGCTTTGAAAATTACAGTAAGTTTGGTTGTCTTTGTTGTTTAATAATATTGTAAACCTAACTTAGGCTAACAATGACAACTGAAAGCTCCATCCACGCCCACCCAGACCATCTACTCAAACTAAACTGCAAAACGGCTAATTCAAAAACTGGTTATGGCGACACAACCATAAGCACATGATGAGAGTCAGAGGGTGGATTAATGTAAAATTAAATTACAAAAAAAAAAAAAAGTATGGACTTGCTACCATTTAAAAGTTATGGGGTCGGTAAGATTTATTATATTTTTGAAAGAAGTATCTTACGCTAACCAATGCAGCATTTATTTAAAAAAAAAATGACCACACATATTTGGAAAATATTTTTAGAAATTAAAACAACTGTCTTCTATCTAAATATACTTAAAAATAAAATGTATTCCTGAATTTTCAGCATTATTTCTCCAGTCTTCAGTGTCACATGATCCTTCAGAAATCATACTAATATGCTGATTTGCTGCTCAAGAAACATTATTCAATGCTTACTTATTATTATATTATCAATGTTGAAGACTGAACCAGGGTTCTTTGATGAATAGAAAGTTAAAAATAAATAAAAAAATAAAAACTTAAAATAGAATTTGTGTACCAATTTAAAAGTCTTTACTGCTTCTTTTGATCAATTTAAAGTTTCCATGTATTAATTAATATAATTAAAAAAAAAAAAACACTGGTAACACTTTATAAGGATCATTAGTTAACATTAGTTAACTACATTAGTTAACATGAACTAAGAACGAACAACACGCAAACATTTACTATTGTTAGTTCATATTAATTTCATTATTTACTAATGCATTATTAAAATCACAAACAATGTTTGTTAACATTAATGTACAGTGAACTAACATGAAAAAAAAAACAATGAATGACTATTAACAATGAATTAAATTAATAAATACTGTAATGAATGTACTGTTCATTGTTTGTTCATGTTAGTTAATACATTAACTAATGTTAACAAATGACACCTTATTGTAAAGTGTTTCTAAAACACCTTACTGATCCCAAACATTTGAACAGTAGTGTGTACACACACATATAATATAATACAATATAATACAATATAATATAATATAATATATGTTTTTTTTCATTATCAAATCATTAGAATGATGTCTGATGGATCACATGATACTGAAGACTGGAGTAGGTCAGCTTTGCATCACAGAAATACATTACATTTTAAAATCTTTAGTCCCAAAAAAAAATATTTCACAGAATTACTGTTTTTACTGTATTTTTTATATAATAAATGCAGCCTTGGTAAACATATAACTTAATATTTAAAAATCTTACTGACCTCAAACTTTATAATTAACATTATAATTTGATATTTAGTGTTTTCACATCTAGGTGGAAAACTCAAAAAATTTGTACTTCAGTCTGTTCAAAATATATGAAAAGAAACTCAGCATAGTAAATTTGTTGTTTTTTGTTTCTGTTGTACCGAAATTGTATCGAACCGTGACCCCCGAACCATGACATCTGTGTACCGTTACACCCCTTATTTATTTTATTTATATATATATATATATATATATATATATATATAAAATACTGGCTAGAGTTATCACAACGCAAAATTACTCAAATTAAATAAATTATAATTTTTACATTTAAAAAATAAATAATAATAACTAACAACTAAATTCCAGAATAAAGATACATGATTGAATGCGCACACACACACTCAATGTATCATCAGTCATCACTTGCTATTGACTGAGCACATAATAACAGAAGAGAGAGCAAGACAGGAGTGTGTGTGTGTGCGTGTGTGTGAGAGAGTGCGGCAGGTAGAGACACAGGGTAAAGCCCTACTAACTAGGCATCACTGTGGGGGGGAATATAAGACTCTAAAGCCTTTAATCACCTCACAGATCTGCTCTCAGCACATCAGCAAATGTCCTCTCAGAGGGCACGAGCAGCAGGGACTCACACACACACACACACACACACACACACACACACACACGTCTCATCTCACACTCACAACAGACCTGCAGTAAACAAACCCACCCCTTCAAAACCATCCTTTAATACTGCACACAAGTCCTCAGAATATCAGGAGCATCTAAAAATCATCTCCTCCTGCTGCTCAGGTGAACTCTGGAGGAGATCTGGTACCTGGGGCAGGTGGAGAGCTAGACAGGTCTGTCTCCATGGCAACAGCAGGGGGGTCTTGGCTCGTCTTGGATTCTGCAGTGAATTCTGGGAGACGCGGGGCCTGGGGACGTGTCTTCCGGGCCGGGTTCAGGAAATAACAGTAGGCACATCTGAATGCTAAACATAAGTGATAAAAAAAAAATAATAATAAAATAAATTAAATAAATAAATAAATAAATAAATAAATAAACTCAACTCATCTGAATGAATATGAAAATAAACATGCAGCACATTGTGAACGCATCAGAGGGACAATGCGTTCACACTTATTTACATTTGGAAAAAAAAAGTCCTCTTCTGGTTTAAAGAGCTCAGTGACATACTGAACAGTTAAACGTCGGTCAAATTCTTACCAATATATTCAAACTCCTCCTTCAAAGCCATGCCATTATGAGACAAACACTGCTGGCATATCAGAGCATATCTGCAATATAAAGAGAAAGAAATTATTTCAAATGAAAATCTTAAAGCATTGTTTTGGTTCTAATGGTGTGTTCACACCAAAAGCGAAGCGAAACTTACTCGCGTTAGATTACTTGTGGGATGTTTTTTGTGAAAAAAATAAAACAAAAATAAAAACATTATGACACCGCTGTCAAACCGGATGTGTCAATATAGTCTTCGCTGATTGGCGTGCTCAACAATGCGTCGCAAATTTTCCGCCTGATTTTCCGATTAAGGCGAATATTGTTCGGTCAGGCAAACACGTCGATCAAATTCACGTCGTTCATGTCATTTGCCACAAATTTGCGACTATTTGCGTCTTTGTATTGACATTGTATGTAATTTACTCAAGCTAATAATTCAATATGCTTTTGGATGTGCACACACCATAAAGAGTTATGAAACCACATGACACTAAAATCGACCATTTACACTCTAAATATATGTCGCTGGTCTGATAAACATAGCTTAGGCTTCACAACTCAAAGCTTCATACATGTCCATCCAGACCATTTAACTCAAGCTAAATTGCAAAACAGCTGGGAAATGGTCATGTAAAATTAAATTCCAAATTTTTGGTCCATGAATTTTTTTAAAGTTTGAGGTCAGAAAGATTTTTAAAATATTAGGTGTTATGTTTACCAAGGCTGCATTTATTATATGAAAAATACAGTAAAAACAGTAATTCTGTGAAATATTTTTTTACAATTTACATAACTGTCTTCTATTTCAAAGGGACATGCGGGATTAAAGATTTTAAAATGTAATATATTTCTGTGATGCAAAGCAGAATTTTCAGCATCATGTGATCCATCAGGTAATCAAAAAACAAATGTTATTTCATAAATGTATTTATTTATTTATTTATTTTCCCAATACAGTTAACAGTTATGGAAAATATTTTTGTACAAACTGTATGTTCAAAATACGAGTATTTATTAGAAATAGAAAAATTTTGCAATATTATAAATGCTTTATCACTCAATTAAAATGAACTTCTTTCCATTTTAATATAATTTAAACTATAATTTATTTCTGTGATGCAAAGCTGAATTTTCATCAGCATCAGTGTCATATAATCCTTATCATTAAAACAGATATCATTAAAATATGCTAATTTTCTGTCAATGTTGGAAACCTTGTGCTGCTTCATATTTATTTATTTATTTATTTTGTAACCTGTGATGCTTTTTTCAGGATTCTTTGATGAATAAAAACAGTAGAATTTACTTCTGAACTGCAGTGTGTTTGCATTATTGTGTATATTATTTTATAGACAGAAACCTTCAAATGTAAACATTTATTAACCAGTCCCATTAACAAAAAACTATGGATTTTTTTTCCATCCGTATTATTTTTACGCCAGGCCCAATTAAAGTTTGATCGCTTAGGCAAATACCAGTACATGTCTCCTCAAGTTTTACGTGTCATTTGTGTGTGTAGCACATAATGGGTAAGGAGAGATACACAACATTTCACAATACTCTGAGCAATAATAAAAGTATATTCTATAAACCAATCTTAATAAAATACAAGGCCTGAGAAACAATGTTTTGCTTGCAAATGTATCTTATTACAGAAGCTAAAATGCATTTAACAGTTTTCAGGTTTTCTTATCCATTTTTTCCTCTCCAAAATGTAGCAGGCAAACTGATATTTATTCTCTGGGCTTGGCTGAACCAAAGCTGAACTTCTCAGTATTATATGGTGATTTTTCTTTTTCGGAAATCATATCACACCTTGATTTTGCTCAGTGTAAAGATATAAATCATGATTTTGCAATAGACCATTCACCTGTTCTGAGGTCCATCACCCACTAGGTACTCAATGACCCTGTCCATGGCACCTCGCTCTCTGGGGAGGACGGGTCTGGCCAGCGGAGGACCTGGAGGGTGCATTCCTGCGAACACACACACACACGCACGTGTCAGCGCGCTCTGCAGACGTGTGACCGTATCTGTGGCTCAGTGCTGCATGGCCGATGATGAATGATAAGAGGGACAGCTTTTAATAACGACACTGATATGGACCTCCCTCCTCATGCCCGCTGCGATCCACACTCATAATTAATATAATTTAACATCAAGAGCAATCATAGCGAGAAGACTGGTCATTTCTGCCAGACTTGGCATAGCCAGGAATCCCTGCTGCTTACTCATTTACCGGCATATGGAGACGCCGCAGTGGACCAAGGTGCTTTTCACTTCCAATTTCTTCCTGAAGGTGTCTGCTTGAACAGGACCCAGAGCTGTTTGCACACAGTAAAATTCGCACGACTAACACAGCAGGGCCTGTGTCACCTGTCAGTCACTGCTAACAGATGTTTGTAGTCGACTGGGATCAAAAAAAAATAAAATAAAATAAAAATAAAAAAATAAAAAATAATATTATATATATATATATATATATATATATATATATATATATATATATATATATATATATATATATATATATATATAGTGTTCTGCATCCAAAGAATAAAGCTAAAACACAGACTGCAACCACTCCTTTGTTATTTTAGCAATAGTTATACACTAATATAGCATTTATTAATATTTGGAATTTACTACATTTTCAGCGTTTATTAGAAATTTAGTCTAAGTTTTAGTCTAGTGTCTGTAAATATTAAGCTGCAAAAATACTATTTAAATACGAATTCAATGTTCTGCATCTTTGTGTGAATAAATGGCGCAGATTTTATACTGTTTTCAGCCTCCTCAATAATAAAAGTTTATTACTTAAATTAATGATAGTAGTACTACTAATAAAATTGTTATTAAAACATTATTATAGGATGCTTACCAGAATAATTATTTACCAGAAAAATGTAATTACACAACACAATATTTCTGGAATGAATGAATGAATGAATACTTTTTTTTTTTTTTATTAATTAGACATTGATTATTAAAGTTTATTGAAATTATTGAAATGGAATCCAGAAAATTATTATAAAACACAGAATAAATAAAAGTATATCACATTCAAGTATAGCAGTACAAATAAAACTAAATTTGAGGGAAAAACAAACAAAAAAAAAAAAAAAAAAAAAAAATTAAAACTGATTTACTAGAGCCTTAATTAAGTTTTTTTGCGAAACGTTTAATAAATTGTTAAAAAAAATAGTTTTTGGGCAAACATCTTTAAACTGTTGATTAAAAGTTAAAATACAGATTAAAAATTAAGACTGCAATTTCTTTTGTTCATAGTCACACTGCAAATGGAAAGTTGAGCGCATTGCATCATGGGATAGACTTTTTGTTAAAATAAACTCATTAAAATGGAACCAAGAAAAAGAATGAAAAAAGAATAAACAAAATTACAGCACATATAAAAGTATAGCAATATAAATAAACCTGAAATTGAAACAGATTTACTACGGTCTTAAAAATACATTTTTGTGAAATGTTAATAAATTGTGGTTAAATTATGCAAGTTTTACGATTTCAATTAATTAGACATGCGTTATTATTTTTATTTATTTATTTATTTTTTTTAACCATTAAAACAGAGTCTAGAAAAATGTAAACAGAAGAAAAAAAATAAAATGGAAAAAATTAATCGGAATTCGGGGGAAAAATAAAACTAATTTTTAATGGATTTTTTATTAATTGGATTTAGTTTTAATTAACAACAACAACAAACTCAAAGATCTTCTTGTCTGTTTATTTCTGATCCAATTCTCAAACTCTTCATTACTAAAAGCCTCAATTCATTTATTCTTCAGATGAGGTGAAATGCATAACAACCACAACAAAATCCCAATAATTTTGCAAGCCCAATAATGAATGAGGAAGAAAATGTATTTACAAAACAATGATTACTTTCATTTCATTTGTCAGAGTGGAAATGAAAGTTCTAGTCATGCAGACTGCAATGTGTGCTCTGATTACTGTGAATACTGGCAAATGTAGTAGGTAAATCATCTATTTATAAAAATAAAATAAAAAAATCCACATGCTTGCTTGCATTAAATAAATAAATAAACAAATAAATAAATAAAAAAAAAACCTAAATAAGCTTTGGCATCAACCACCCACATCCCTCTGATTTTAGGAGTGTGGTTATATAACTTGTTGGTTGTCCTTTAAACAACAAAGGAAATCAATACATATCTGTGACGAAAAATCCTTTTTAACCCATCTATGTCAACCAAAGCCAGATGTTTAGTGAGGATGTGAAACTCACCCATCGCTGGTCCGGGTGTGCCAGCCGGGGTTCCAGGCCTCCTGATCAGACCATGTGGGGTTGAGGTAGACAGACCTTTTTCAGGTGGCCCTCCCGGGGCAGACAATGGAGTAGGGGGAACTGCAGGGGAAGGAACAGGAGGTGGACGTCCAGCAGGACGAGGGGTCACATGCCGCTGACGCAGCTCTGAGAAAGAAATTACATGATTCTCAGTAGTAAAATATGAAACCTGATGAGCTTAAGTCTACATCTGGGGTTGCTAACAGCATGAAAATGAAATTTCAAACTCTGATGTTCTGGCTTTTCTTTCATCAGCAGGAAAGAAAAGTTATTACAGCTATAAAACAATTGAGAAAAAAAAAATAAATATATATATATATATATATATATATATATATTTAGAGGGGATTATAGATTCGATTGCACACCTTGGCCTTGTCTTGGAGTCGCAGGTGGGCCACTGGGTTGAGCCTCTAACTCCTTTAAAGAAAACCAAACAGAAACATAAATATCTGCACATGTAATGCATTCATTTGTAGACATAAGGTACTTACAAGCTTTTTCTTAGAGTCTGGGTCAAACCGTTCCAGAATCAGCTTGGCATTTTTGTATGTTTCAGTTTCCATCACCCGTTCAAGCTGTTTGAGAAAACATTGCAATCACGCAGTGACGTCAAGTAACGAACATTAAATACTGAAAACATTGTTAGGAATTTCAAAAACCTTTTCAAATTCAAAAGTCAAATGAAGGAGCTAGACCTGCTGCACACCTGAAAACAGAAAGAAACTCAATCTGTTTTCTCACCGTCTCCTCCTTAGTTTTATTTTAAAACTTCATTTCAGGGAAAGAGCAAATAGTGCTAATTATTTAACTTTAATGAATAGAATAATTACAAGCCCTACTGCGATAATGGGGAGTGTGAAAATCCATCAGCTGTAATTATTGAAAGTTATTAGACATGACAGTGGATGACAAGCAATTTCTCAGATTTATTTCCTCCCATCACTAAACACTATTAATTTAAAGACAAGTCGTTAGCCAAGCACTTTACCAAGTAAAGTCTCTTTGCCAATTACCCGCTGTCTTCATTGATTTCAGATTATTTATTAGGAGCAGAAATTATCTCTTTCTCTCACTGACAGCAGAGGGACACAATATGATGAAAGGAAAACAGGACGCTGTTGTGCTAACATTAGCACAGCGCTAACTCACAGGGGACCCTGAGTGGGTGAACTCACCCATATTAAAACATCTAAACACACGTGAGAGGGTCTGCGCTCATGTAGCTCTCAAGTGCTCTATACAGTTGTGAGAACAGACAAAAAAAAAAACATATGCAAACTAGGCCAAAATGAACTACACACCAGGAAGTGACACTCAAAGACAGACACTGCTGCTGATTACTCACTATTTTTTTTTTCTCTGCTTTCAGCTCCTCTAATTTTTCATCTAAGATGCAAAAAATAAAATAACAGAAAAATGAATGCATAGATGTGATTAATACTAACTCATCATAATAAACAGTCTTTATAATGACATCAAACACAATTAAGTTCAGTGAGAATTTCTTACTGTTTCTCTCCGTTCGTTTGTTGTATAAAATAATCAGCAGTTTCCTCATCAGCCAAACTCTGCAGGCAGGAAAATAAACTCATTTATAAAACCATCATTATATTTTAAAAATGTACACTTTGAATCAAAACCAAATGCATATAATTTACATTCATCTATTGGTCTGGATTCAAAAACTGAACCCAAAGTACTTACAAAAGAGGAAATATCAAGAATGGTGATGCCACAATTAATTTTCCCATCATCTGCTCTGGGATGTACCACGCGTAGACAACCATACAGGCTATCAGGTACAAGAGGACCGAGTACAACAGCAGTCTGTAAACCCACAACTTCAGCTGCTTCTGGTTCTTCTCTCTGTATTCCTCAAGGGCCTGGATATCCTAAGGGAGATCAATTAAAACACTCCATTAAAATTAAAACTCCACAGGGTAGGAATTAGTCAGTTTCATTCACATACGGAGCAAGAAATATCAAGAAATCTTTAAAACAGTACCTAGTGTTGAATACTAATCCAAAATTACAAATACATTTCACAAATAATGTCAAATTTCACTATGTGCATGCACATAAATTCAGGGATATGGGGGTATGTTTTTAGCAGGATCATGGCAAACAAATGCAAGCATGACGGCCTAAGGACACCAAAATACTATAAAACTTTAAAATATCCTTCAGCATACAGAAAGTGGGGAAAGAAAAGTTGTTTTGTCTAAACTTGAATCAAATCCCCATGACCTAAATACCCAAGGCAGAGCTTGAGAGACAGGCTCTGTTTAGAACCGCAAAATTTAATTTGTGTGCTGATCTCGCCGTGATACGAATCAGGTCAAACGTGTTTAAGTAACACGTCTTTGGCTTCTAAACTGCAAATGTACAAACAAGTTATTTGCACAATACTCAGTCAAGCTCTAAGATATGTCAACTGAACAGACCTCTCTGAGTGAGTCAGTACTGTTTCTTCTTTTAAACAACCTCTATCCTAAAATATCTAATGACACTTACACAGTGCCTGTACTGCAGCAGACATCTGAGTCTGTCTGTAACCTTGTGTTATTCTATGAGCCACAACTGAACCTTTAAAAATAAATAAATAAAGTAATCCTCCAAATTATAATTATGTATACACACACACACACACACACACACACGCATACATACACATATATACAGGCACTGTATTTAACAACAGTTCAAGTATTTCAATGCTCTAATTGCATAAGGATAATGCATAATGTCAGAAAAGCATAGAAAGTTTTATACCTTATCAAGCCCCTCCAAAACCTCTACAGTTGTCGGCTTCGCCTGTGAATGAATACAGTACAGTTAGCAACAATAAAGCAAGCTCTCACCAAGAATAAAACAATATTTGCAGTTGAAATTGCGCACAAAAGGTACAAAAATTAATTTTCTCTTTTTAGATTTCTATATACCTCAGCATGTTTTTTTTTTTTTTAACTCATTAAATATCAAACCACACTCTTAATAGTAAGACTTTCATTTTCTTAATAGTAAGGAATAGTTGACCCAGAAATTAAATTTGCTGTAAATTTGTTCACCATCATGCCATCCAAGATGTTTATTTCTTGATCTGAACAGATTTGGAAAAATTTAGCACTACATCACTTGCTCACCAACGGATCCTATGCAGTGAATGGGTGCCGTCAGGTGCCTGCAAACAGCAGATAAAAACTCCTTACGAAAATCAAGCATCAGAAACAGTCCAGACCAGTTACAATCAAGTATTTCAATGGATTTTGATGCAAGATGTAATTTTGATGGACATTTTCACTAGAGGAAGTTTTATTATTATTGAGACTTCTATTTTGTACACAAACGAGAATTTAAGGTTAAAACACTTTAATAAATTATTTGTTTTTTTACAAACATGCAGCTTTGTCCTGCAAAAAAAATTACTTGTGGTTTATTGTGATGTTTTTATCAGCTGTTTGGACTCTTATTCTGATGCCACCCATTCACTGCAAAGGATCCATTGGTGAGTAAGTGATGTAATACACAATTTCTGTTTGGATGAAGAAATAAACTCATCTACAATCTCGGATGGTTAAGTAAATGTTTAGCAAATTTTCATTTTTTTGTGAACTATTCCCATAAAGCTTTACAGCATTCAAAAAAATATATGCACACCATATATTTTTGTTGCATTTCTTTTAAACCACATTAAAATCAAACTGCAGATCTTAACATTAATATTGCTTTGCACGCAAGTGTGCGTCCTACAGTTTGAGTGACTGAAGCACGTTTACCCTCCACCGAGACACTACAGCCCCCATCTTGTGAGGGCAGTCCTTCTCTCTAAGCCTGGGTTCTGTTACTCCAAGCCAAAGCCAGACACCTGTTCACAAATAAAGGCAATGGTTTCTTTCAACAATAACAATATTTAAGTTAAAAACAAGATCATGATAGATGTTTTCCACTTGGGAAAACACATGGATTAGAGAAAGGATTATAAAACCTCAGCAGGCGTTAATTTACAAACATTTGGATGCTTAAGTCACATTTGTTGTAAGTGTGTTTATCTTCCAACAAATGCAACTTGATTTTTTTTTTTCTCAGAACCAAATTTATTTTTCTGATCCATTTGGTTTTTAGTGGATGAAGTCAGTTCTCCTCAAGCTCACACAGGTGTAGAAAATCACATTAACTAGCAACATGGCCTACTAATGTTTTAATACTTTATCTTGTTTTTCAACAGTATACCTATTGCTTAGTCATTTCAAACCAAACAAACTTCTTTTCGAGAAATGCTTTCCTTGAAGAGTGTATTTGTGCTATCTTTCTTTATCACAAATTCCAAATGTATGTTTTGTTTTCAGTTGCAGTGATATTCAGAAATCGTGGCTTACATGTGTGTTTCTGAACCCACTGTATCTCACACATGCAGGGTTAGATGCATGAGATCAGTGATATCAAATATCACCACAGCTCACATAAAATCTGGAGGCTCTGAAAAGTAACAAGACACTCCTCTATTTTAAACTGCAGCGTCCTCAAGAGATCAGACAGTGGGCCCTTCAACCCCAAACTTGTTTGAGACTATATAAATTTGGACAGTGGTGAGGAAAAACTGCACGGAAGACCAATGGAAGTCAGTTTATTTATAACTTCATTCAGCCTCACCGTTCCAGCTTACAAATGAGTTTTAATATTTAAAATAATAATAATAATAATAATAATAATAATAATAATTATAATAAATAAACTCAAGCTCTTGTATATCAAGAAACGTCAGATCGGTTGTGATGCTTTAAAACCCTTAAAATAACTTCGCACGATATGCTTGAAGCAATGACAATGAAGAAATTAATGCAGAAAAAAAAAAACTTCACGAGTTACTAATCTCATTCTGTTAGCTAAAACATTGCGCTTTATATGCTTTTAGCATAGCATAGGTTTAACGACTGATTACGTTTCCTTAAACTTAAATATCAGGAATGCTTTAACTTTTCATTGCATATTTAACAAGAATCACTTTGAGACAGTCTAACTCGCCACTGTCAGTTGATACAGCGGACATGATCAGACGACGTGTTGTGCTCTGTTTCATACACGCATTGGTACGCAGCTTTATTGTGCATAAACACGCCGAAAACCGACACAAAACATAATTCAAGATGCCTTACCCGCAAATATGATATCCAGAAGAGCGTTATTATTCTCCAACTTCAACAGCCTACGTCATCAAACTGTTCCCACAACCCCACGCGGCACGGCACGCCTCTCCTTGGTCACGTGATCAAGTACTTTCCTCTCTCAAAGCGCGGGAAAATAGAATGAGCTGCATGCAGTGCTTCCGCAGAGCTCGCGTCACTACGGAAACAAATGATTTATGGCAAGACAATTACATATATTTTGCTCATATTTAGTGGTTTGATTACAATGCCACAATAGATAGTACAAACTATTATTTGTAAATATTACGTTGTGTTAAAAATGCTCATATAAGTGCTTTAACATTCTCTACAGCATGTTTTTGAAGAGAAAGTATTTGATGGACGTATACTGTGTCAGGAGCATTCACTCAGTATCATTATCTCATTTTTGACCGAGATGGCTTTTTGCTGGTTTTGCATCTGAACTCTTAATATATTCATGCTATTGATGGTACCAGAAATGTAGAGCACATATTGTTAATATTTAAGGGGAAGTACTTAATAAGTCAACAGCTGTTCAGTAAGTCACTACTGACTTATGGCTTATTTTTATGGAGAAAAGGAGAACTTGACAGGTCTGCATGAGGTGGTGAAATGTACAGTACAAATATGTGTGCACTTTTGTTTTGTTTTGTTTTGTTTAGTTTAGCTTAAAAATTAGCCTGTACTATAGTCAGTTCCATTAATTCCAGTACCCTTGATTAAACAAATGGCTTAAAGGAGAAGTCCACTTCCAAAACAAAGATTCACATATAATGTACTCACCCCCTTGTCATCTAAGATGTTAATGTCTTTCTTTCTTCATTCGTAAAGAAATTATGTTTTTTGAGGAAAACCTTTCTGCATTTTTCTCCATATAATGGACTGATATGGTGCCCCAATTATGAACTTCCAAAATGCAGTTTAAATGCGGCCTCTAACGATCCCAAATGCAGTTGTAAACGATCCCAGTCGAGGAAGAAGGGTCTGATCTAGCGAAACGATCAGTTATTTTCATAAAAAAAAAAACAATTTAAATACTTTTTATTCTCAAACGCTCGTCTTGCCTCGCAGTCCTTGAACTCTGTGTATTCTGGCTCAAGACAGTTAGGGTATGTCGAAAAACTCCAATCGTATTTTCTCCCTCAACTTCAAAAATCATTTCAAAATCATCCTGCATCACTGCAGAAGTACCGACACAGTACTTGCAAAGTGAACATGCAAAGAAGATCAAACACCTTTAACAAAAAAAGGTAAAACAGCGATATAGGACGATTTTGAAGCTGAGGGAGAACATGAGATGGGAGTTTTTCGACATACCCTAACTGTCATGAACAGGAATAAAAACAAGAAAGACAAGTAAGACAAGACGACCGTTTGGCATTAAAGAGTATATAAATTGTATTATTGTTATTAAAATAACCGATCGTTACGCTAGATAAGACCCTTCTTTCTTGGCTGGGATTGTTTACAACCGCATTTGGGATCGTTTGAAGCTGCATTTAAACTGCATTTTGGAAGTTCAAAATCAGGGCACCATATCAGTCCATTATATGGAGAAAAATCCTGAAATGTTTTCTTCAAAAAAACATAATTTCTTTATGACTAAAGAAAGAAAGAAAGACATTAACATTGTGGATGACAAGGGGATGAGTAAATTATTTGTAAATTGCTGTTCTGGAAGTGGACTTCTCCTTTAAATGTAAGTATATAAGAGTGATGGTTGTCTTTGTTTTGGTACAGTATAGCTTAATGAGGAGAAAATTTGATGTCCTTGTAGAGAAGCAAAGCATAGGGCATATTAGAAGCTATTTTAGCATCTCCTTACTCTTAAATATAGTTTTGCTAATGTAACCTAATATTTATCTATTTAAATTCAGTGTGGTTTAATATCAGTTAATTTAGATCTTAACTCATAACGCATATTTTTAGGTTAACATTTTTTTTCAGTGTACACAGTAAACGGTGGTAAACTGTTATTAACTGTGATATAACCATTGTTTGAAAACTATCTACCTACATTTAGTTTTGTTAATGTTTTTTTTTGGTAGATTCAGTTATGGTGAAAATATATTTAACTTAAAATCAATCAAGCACATTTTTAGGTTATTATTTTTGTCAACTGCTCAGAGCTGACAAAACAGAAACATACAACAGGAATGTATGTTTTGCCATCAAAGAGAGTAAGAATGTGCATTACTTTACCATTTATTAGTAATACATTGCATGATTAATAGTGAGTCCAAATAATTTTTGTTTTGTAATGTTTAAGTAATAATATATATTAGATTATTTGTGCATTTTGTCATGCATTAATTAATTTCATTTTTACAGTATCCCAGTATTTGTAAATAATTCTGCTAATTGAATGCCTTAAATAAAACTGGCCTGAAATATCACAAAAGCTATATTTTCCTATGCAGCACTTTGCAAAGTGTTGATCTGAAATTTTATTTTAAAATAAAAAAAGTAAAAAATAGCGTTAGTGGAACATTACATTGCTATGAAACCATTTCAAAACTGCATGTTAAAAAGCACAGCAAATATTTTGTGAGAAAACTGCCAATGCTTCTTATAGTTGGTGCTCTTTCTTTGAAATCTGATAACTGAGAATGGGGTATTCATCATGAAATCTAGATCTAGCATGAGTGCTAGACGACTATACTGCCTCAGCTGGAATAGTGAAGATCAGCACCACGGACAGCAACTGCACTTACAAATGTATAACTCTCACAACACAGTGTGAGTAGATTGAATCCAGTGCCCAGTTCACTTCACCTAACCCCAGTATGTGTGCAGCTGTAAAGCAATAATGCATCTTCCATTGATACCAGTTGTACAATATGTTACTGGATCAAAAGTAAACATGGTCTCAGTGTTGGCTGGTGACCACAAACTGGACTAAGATCTAAAAACAACCCCTTGACTATTATGCCATAATTATTTTTTTTATTATTTATAGATGAAGGAAGCCAATTATAACCATTGTTTGAAAACTATTTGGTTGCCAAAATTCTTCAAAATACCTTCTTTTGTGTTTGACAATAAGTCAGTGTGGAGCGAAACCTTATATTTTATTGGCTTGCGTATTTCTACAAGCTTTGTAATACTCTGGCAGTGGGGTTGCTGTGTTGCCCACCACTTGTCACATAACATAAAATCTTTAAAAGATACATTCAAGGCTGACTGAGTGCATAGATTATAATGATCTTTTTATGATGACACTTTTCTTTCGCACATTTGTTTCTGAAATCATTGCTGAATGATGTTTAATACTAAATAATGTAATTGTAAATGGGCTGCAGCATCTTAATTAAGAGATTCTCTTCATTCAATATTTGAAGCAAATTAAACACACTGATACAAACACACACACACTAGAAGAGAGAGAGAGAGAGAGAGAGAGAGAGAGTCTGTCCTTCTTTGAAAGCTGCACACTTCATGCATTCAGAAGTATATTGTACTGCATTGTAGGACTGTTTTCTATTGCTTATTACTGAGTTCAAACATACAGATTGCTTTGGAGTTTTACTTAACCCAATACACTTTGTAATGCCTTCAAAAAGTTCTTTATTTGCTGTCTAATTAGAGCAGATTCAGACATCTCAGATTCAATATCAATATTTGCTCTAATAGGGGGTCTGTTTTCAGTATGAATATTGATTAAAATTGTGTGATATAAAGCATTTGGTCATTTCACTTTGAAAACAAAACTACATTCCTTGAAAATCTGTGAAAATGATCATGTATTGTGAATATTGATAAGCTGAGTATTTACAGTGCATGCATATCATTGACCACTGTCAGTGGTAGTCATTTTAAGCAAAAGACTCTACTCTCTGTTTTAGTAAAATGGGAACTAACGGCGAGACTGACAGACTGCTCATGAATTAGCGCGTAAAGTTGCTGCACTTCTCGTAGAGTAACAGCTGTCAAGAACTTTACAGTGTTACAATATCACTGCGTGTTTAATATAATGAGGTGCCAGTGTAGGGTACAATTATTATATTATTTCTTAGGAATCCGATAAATCTGCGATACTGCGATTGGCAAGTAGCCATTCCAGAATTTTTGACCTGACCCCGAATGTCACTCGTACGAACTTTCCACAACTCACAGTTCATTTAATCGAATCTAATTAAAACAATCCTTCGTTATTACTGCGACAAAAATGGTTCTCTTTATGGCGCCCAGCAAGTTTAATTCATCGCTTTGTTGTAATGATGGTCGTCAGTAGGTCGATGAAATGGCGCGCAGTCTATCACACTGCTAAAATGAAACTCATTCACTACTTCTTTTGAAATTTTAGTCAATCAGACAAAGGGTTAACTATATGGTTAATTAATTTAAGTAAAACGGACTGAAAGGTGTCCCCTATTATGCGTTGACGATAAACTACATGTGTTTGCATGTCAGGTTTAGCTGGAAAAGAAAAGCAATAGGCGTCAGCGTTTTCTACACTTAAGATGAATTCAGATACGTTCCAGAATGTGCCAGGTGACATTAACGCTATGATGTATAGGTGTACTTGCCATAAATGCACTTTGTATTGGCAAATGCCCTTTGTTTGTGTTCGACAGCCAAAGATGTTGAGGTGAGTACTGGTGTTGACATGTTTCACACGGTAGGTGAGTACGCTGAAAATATACTTAAGCGAAAATGTGATATAATTAACGTGTTACTTTCGTAAACTATCATGTTTTGACCCCCATTTTCTCCCGCAAAGCAGACCTTCTCATTGGCAGCTTATAGCAAACAGACAGCCCAGCCGTTAAAGCAAGTGAAGGCAATTTTCAAGGATAATTGCGAACACGTTTTAATACATATGCATGAAAAACATTTTCTTTTTTGAGGGAGAGGGAGCGACTTAACGTGCTTATGCAATTGATTGAGGGGATGACCTGCTATTCAAAATGTTATTTGAGAACTATCAAAATGTGCAGACTTGCAAATTGCCCAGCTTGTATCTGAATTACTACCCCATTCATCATCATTATGGGTTGATAAGTTAATTTAACCATTTCATTCTGCCTTAATGAGCTATAGTTAAATTAATGTCACATAATATATGAAAGCAACATTTGAACAGAAGCGTTCATTTGAGACAAACAAGGGTGGCCATAGTTTCATTTGATGCATAAATCTCCTCATCACAGCCGGTGCTTCTGTTACAGGAACCTTTTCCCTTCTGTTCCCTCGGTTTTCTTTAATGTTGTCAACAAAACAAAGCGAATAGTAAAGCTTTGTTGAAGACTAGCTGTTTAACAGACGACCGCAGGAGCCGCGGCGTTGTTTGGTGCATTTCCCTATTTAAATCACGTTCGGTTTCTTCTAATTTCCCACTTTTATTTTAAACGCAGTCCATTTACCGAAAACAAAATTATGACAGCATATGGCGATCTATAACGCAGTATCATCCAGATCTAATTTATAGGGCGATGTAGTCGTGAGGGTTTTAGTTTCATCGCAACAACTGGATGGGATCGGGATCACCCTCACCCTGCTTAGACTTCCCCGAGAATAATAAAATCTGACAGCTTTGGGTAGCTTTGCATTTAGCAAAGTCTTCTGATTATCTGATTAAAAACTGCGACCTGTCTTTATGGCATCATTCCTGCGCGGACCTAATAATGCTATGGCCGTGGTATCATTTCGTTGAAATTTTAGCACAGATGTTCAGATGAGTGCAGCGTTTTCTGCTCGCCAGACGTATTTGTGAAGTTCCACCTTAAAACAACAGTCTTTTGGCCCCACGTGCTCCCTGTAGTTCAGATTTTGTCCTCCCCGCAGCAGCTGTCACCTCGCATTACTCGCAGTCAGCTAAATGAAACATTATTCTAAACATATGCATCGTAATCAGTTCGGTCACACTTACAAGAACACGCGTTAATAAGGCAATCAATCACAGTGGAACAAGCGAGTTGTTCTGCAACAGCTCATAAACAGTGTGTAATGAAGAATTGGAGGTTAGCATGACACGCGCTGATCAGATAATCAATGTCAAAGATGCGATGAATGTCAGTAAATGTAGTTTTTATGTCGTTTCTATAAAATCTTCAATTTACAACAAGCAGTTCAATTACCCAGAAAATACAGTCAATTAAATGGGCGTGATTGGACAGTAGCGGGAGGATCATCGATCTTTGCATTTCTATCTTGGTGGTGGACATTTAATTTGGGTTTTCTATTAGCACCGAAATAAAGAAAAAATAAAATATATTAAACAAGCCGCAGATTTATTTTCTTGTCAAAAGCAATTCGGCTAAGGTGACAGACAGTTTGCTGCATTTTATGATGAATTCTTTTTTCAGTCTTTGCACATTGGATACAAAACTGATGGCGTTATTGTGGCCAGTGTTTTTCTGCCCTCTGTCTTCTCCAGTTTGCCTCTCCATCTATCTCAATGCCTTTGTTGTATGGGTTGTAACCCTCGCCTTGGTAAAGAGCATAACGAAACATGGCGATACATCACACTCTTGCTGCGCCTCTAATCCCGTTTCTTTAATGGGGACGTTCAAAAAGAAAGCAACTTATCTCAAAGTCCCCCGGGAATATTCCGGTATATATTTAACCAGGCTGCAATTAACGACAGTATCAGCTTGTATCATTTAGAGGTAATGTAAAAATAATGGTAAATTATAGGGCCGGAATGACCCGTGATCGCAGACTCCATATTCCCCATAGTTTTAGTGTCGTTTTAATTAATGCCAGACTCACTTTCTCACCAAGGAGAAAAAAATGTGTTAACAGAGCAGGAACGCTTCACACTATTGGATTTTTTTTTCTCCTCTCATTGAAATATTGATTTTAAAAGGAAGATGAAAAGACATCCGTGGATTTAAAATCACATTTTAAAAATTGACTGACAATAAATTGAATTTACGTGTATTTGTTGTTGTTTAGAATTAGACGGAACAAAAAATCTAACTCTGAAATTTAAGCCATAAAAAGGTGGTTAAAAAGTGGACGTTTGTTAATAAAACCTATTAAGCAACATCTGTTATATTTAATTTAGAATTCGCTTTCAGTGAATACTGTCATTTGCAACGTGCACAATGATAACGATGTTAAAAATTGCTTTTTAAATATTTATTTTCCAAGAACAACACCATCAATAAATAACATAATATACATTTTTATATTGCACATTTTTCTCAAGTGAAAATATGAAAATCCATACAGTCGGCAATATGTAAAATACAGAGACGTAATGTACAGAGTCGTGTATCACGGCAACCCTTGGGAGAGGAGCAAAACACTAGGATTTTAGTATTGTCATTTATTGAACAGACGGCAACCAACCCCGCGCAACAACTCAATAACATTAAAAAAAAAAAAAAAAAATTCTTCTTTCATTTGAAACGGTAACAGCGATGCAATATGCTTTATATACAATGAGTGATAATTTTGGCTTGTAACATGATTTGAGGCCTAATATTTCTTCGCTTTTAAATTGTTCTGTAGTCTGGTAAACTAATGTCAAATTGTTTGAGTACTTAAAACAATTGTGTAATCCTAACATTAAATAAAACATCTAGCCAGTCACATAAATAATAAAAAAATGTAAAGGGAGGAAGCTATATGTGCCGTTACTAATTTCAAATGAAAGTCAAAATTTTGGTTTAAACGTGACTATGCGTGTTATGACAAAATATCTCACCGCTTGATCTGTACAAGTGCTATTTTGCTATATTTAAAATGTAGTTTTATGTAAGGCAGAATTCCGCCCAGTGACAAAAAAAAAATATATATATATATATATATATATATATGTATGCAGACAGAAATGCATGAGCAATTTGTCTGAAGTTTGGGGTTGTGTGGATAATCCCATTATATTGTGAGTGAAGAGTCTCTACTGGGAGTATTATGGAAATATCGGTTTGGATTTAATGAGACTGCTCGCATCAGCGGAACATCTCTGAGAGAAAAGTCTACCCAGGCCGACCAACGTTCCAATAAGAAGATTGGAAATAGGACTCGGTGGAAAGGGGATTTTTTTTTAATAATAAAAAAGGAATTCTCAGGTAACGAATACCACGTTTAATACTGTACAATCTACACACCAAGAACAATGCGATATGCTCAAGGTCTTTTATCTATCTTGTCTAATGACTTCCCACAGCGGGTTGTTATGCTTTGACAGCGAGTCTCAGAACGGGAACTTTCTTACATTTCCACATTCAAAGGAGGTCCATCAAGGTACATGATTGGCAATTTTCGTCATAATCTTCACATTATTAACAGCAGAATTGACATTGTAGCAGTAGTGCAGGTTTTATGCGCCACACTCCTAGATCAGAGAGAGTCCCTCGAGCAGCAGCACTTTCAGAATAGCATCATTATCTTACGCCTGGTCCCTTAACCGTGGCACAACCAGTGTATATTCTCTTTACTGCACGATGATGTGTCCAATCTAATCGAAAATAATATTTGCATACAATTATACTAAATAAAGATAAAATAATTACTACTACAATAATAATAAATACATAAATAAATAAATAAATAACCTACTCATATTTAAAAATCAAATAAAATTAAAAATGACCGTTTTGCTCATTATATAATGTACTGTTTTAATACTGTATGTTGTAACGTTTGAAAGGCCTCCGATATCCATAACAGTGTACTTTTAATATTTTCTTTATATAATTCTGAGCGTTATAGGCCTTATTGGAATGGAAATGCTGTCCCTTAATTTAAAAATAATAATAATAATTACATGTGCTTCAAATGAAAAAGTGTATGCCAGTACTAAGCTATCTATTGAGCGCGCTTTCTTCTCTCTGGTCCGGTGAGGGCACCGCAGTTTTACTGAGAACTGCTGCCGAGTATGGCAAAAATCCGCTCTCGGATCTCTGCCCGGTCGCCGTGCAGGTGAAATCGGAGCTGGTGCTCCTGGAGCCCAGCGCGCTGGCAGCCTGACTGCTGTGGCAGCTGAGACAGGAGCATGGCCCCGTAGCTGAAGGCGCACTGACTGCTGCAGCGGCCGCCGCCGCCGCTGCTGCAGCCGACGCAGCCGCGGAGCTGTTCAAACCTGCAGGTGACTGGTATAGTCCTGGATGTCGGAAACTACACAACAGCTCTGGGCGCGAATATGGATGAGAAAGCGCACGGAAAGTATCAAGGGGACGTATAGAGGTAGCAAAAGGTGAAGAAGCGGCTCCTGAGGCGGCTGCCGCAGCAGCTGCTGCCGTGACACCGACATGGGGGTAATAGTGTAGTGGCATGTGGGAATGAAAAGGGTAAGGCAGACTTCCGGTGGCGGCCGCGTGCGTCATCATATAGGTGTAGAAGCTGGGATCGGCGGGATGTGGCCAGGACATGGCAAGCCGCTGCCGCTTGTCCTTCATTCGTCGATTCTGAAACCACACCTACACACATCCACAGAAATACACAGGTAACAATTAGGGATCAGGTGAACAGTGGCGAGAGGCGAGAACAAAACAATTAAACACTACGATTTTAACTGGCCAAACAACCCCAGGACCTATGCATTCAGAATTATTTTTGCAGAGCTTTTGGCTTTATGATCATAGAAGAATTTTTGTCATTTAGGAATCGACCAATAGTTTTGCAAATGGACCCCCTTTGGACGGTTTTTTGTGGTTAATAGATTACGTGAGCACAGATGAAAAGAGGCAGATTTTTGCAACAGACAAAATAAAATAATAGATTTTCTTTTTTACACATTATGTATGTTTAAAACAACCCACAGACCGCATGTTCTCTGTAAACTGTATTTAGAAGAATGTTTTTTTTTTTAATGATAATGGGCATATAAAATTGCGTGTTTTTGTTTGTGTAATCTGTATAACCTGCTGGTGACTGTAAAATGTTAATATTAGCTAAACATTTTATGAACATTGTAAATTAGCAGATACATATATTGGAAGTAAACAAAATCAGACGAATACCTTTATTGTTGTTTCGGGTAAGTTTAATGCTGCGGCCAGTTCACATCTCCTGGGTCTTGAGACGTAATTTTCCCTGTAAAATTCTTTCTCCAGTCTTCCAATTTGTTCTCGGGTAAACGCAGTCCGGTATCTCCTCACTTGGTCCGAGCTCGAACTACTGGAGTTACTGATGGAACCGTTAATATTTGATAGAGACGATGAACTTGTATTGGAGGTTCCTGAATTACTGTCGGAAAAACCTAAATCGGATAATGAAATAAATGAAATACAAATGTAGAAATATTTTCAACATGTGCATTTGTCTTTTATCACGTTAATTTGTACATTCAAATAAAATATAACAAGCAAGTAAAAGAATAACCTGTGAATGTATTTATAAATGTCTAAATTCTATTTAGCTAAGCTTGTTAGGATTACATTTACCTTTATTTTTCAGAAAATGTAGATGCAGTGCGAAATGATTTTAAATAAAAAATGCAAGCCACAGAGTATCAGCAATTAAAGACAAACGTATCCACCGATTCAAATACATAATTTTAACATTGCAAAAATTATGCAGTACACATAATGCAATAGCAGATAATTTAATTCGTTAAAGGCAACTGTAAAAGACGTTCCAGCACTCAAAAAGACTTGGGAAAAATGCTACCATAAAATGCAACATAAAATTTAAAAAAATATACAACTGAAAAAACTAATAATTAGGGCTATATTTAAAACGTTGTGATGCCCACTCAAATTAGCGTTTGGACAAATTTACAGAGGACCTAATCAAAGTTTCCATGTAAATTGTTTACCTTTGCTATTGTTTTCCTTCTGTTGGCTGATGCTGCCCGGAGAGCGATGAGACGGGCAACCCACTTCCACATCGCTGTTCATGTCGGAGTCAGGAGAAACTTCAGGATACAGGTTTATTTTCTTCCGGCTTTCGGAGGACGACACTTCTGTGGAGGAGGTATTGTCGCTGTGGTGGTTTCCGAATAAGCTGTCGATTTCGAACTTGCCTTTGGTGGGAATATCCCCGAGACTGCCATGCAGCGAGGCGGAAGTTATTCTCGGGCTGAGGCGACCTGCGTGCTGAGAATTTTCCAGGGCCTCAAGCACCGCGTTCCCGGCCGAGTCCGAGAGGTTGGAGAGCCTCTTTCCTGCCACTGGACTGTGTAGTCCCCTTTCCATCAGAATCATTTCTTTTCTTATCCTCTCCATCATGAAGTCGTGCAGAAAAAATCCAAAGTCCCAGGGCTGGTGCTCCGATGACTGGTGGCGGATCTAATCCGCATTCAGCTCAGCTGCCGCCTCTAAATAATATAACACCTTTATGAGCTGGAAGCAAAAAACAGAGGAATGCCAGTGCGGGCAACGAATGACTGCTCAAAATGACCCGCGCATCCTCTCTGGTCCAGAAAGTCATTCATCAAAAAGTGGTTTGCGCCTTCGTCGTTAAAGGTGCGCGTGACGCGGCTCGAATGATCATTTATTGTAACAGGTTTATAAGCAAATAAATAGGAGAGAGACTGTCATCGGTTGATAGAGTCGGCCCTTGATCGGCCAGACGCGTATATCCAGGTGGAGAGAGAGAGGAGAAGTGAGGAGAGCAGCTTCTGATCTGAGTCTGTTTTAGATGGCTCCTGGGGTTGGCCTCTGGGGTGAAATTGACAGTCTGATTAATAAAATGAGCGCGGCAACATTTCCCTCTTCATTTAGGAATATCATTATGCTTTGATTCTCTATTGTTCCTTCCTTCTGTTCTGGCTCTCCCACTCCCTCTCTCTGAGCTGTTTCTTTTTTCTTTCTCTGTCGATTATTTCACACAGACGTTTTCGAATGAGAGGCATTAGTTAAAGATTTTTGCATCCAATTAGAAGATCCCGTTGCGAATGTGGTTGTTCGTTACAAAATAACGACATGGCCGTATTAAATTTAGTGACGATTTTTAAACGCTGCGCTTTTATTACATTTGCTGGAGATATATAGTTAGCAACTCAAACGTTTGCAAAAGCTCGCCTATACAGATAATTTTGAATTATTTGTTGATATATTTATTGACTCATTTCTTATTGCCAATCGTCTTTTAACACCTTTCTTATTTTATGTATCTTAGTCTACTGCTGAAATGACGAGATGCATTATTTCGTCAATTGATGGCATCCCCATTTCACCACATTGGATGACGGCCAATGACAAATTTCGTTTATTAAATTCATGTTTAAAATTCACGTCAAAAAAGACTGAACAAAAATTCTAAGATAACTCAAGAAAAACCTTTTAAATCCGTTCTTTAAATATAGGCTATTCACATTTGGATGTGGACTAATGTTGTCTTTACTATTTATTGCTACATATTTATAGTATTCAGATCTGAATACTATATAGGGAATTATAATTATGATCAGTGCCAATCTAGATATTTAATCACACATAGGAAATCTAAAATGCAAAAGGGAAAGACTACATATTTCTCACAAGAGGCCGACTAGACATTTTAGCGCTTGTCTCAAACGCTGTAAAATAGGTAATCAAAAATATGTGTTAATATGTGATGCTGAGCTTATAGTGTGCGCTCTAAAATCAAGTGTTAACGTGGGGGCGTGAGCGGCTCTTTAAGGCGAGGTTAAGTTATTCGCTTTAAGGAGAGAGAGAAGGGGGAGCTTCACCGAGACGCGCGCTAAACTGTTTTTGCGTTCTTTGGCGCCCTCGCCAGTTTTTCAACAGATAGTACAACAAGCTTGACTTCGGTGAGTGTTCAACCCAACCAATACATTCCCATAGTTCAAATAGTTCACTGACCGCAGCTCTTACACACCAACGCATTTGTTCATTTATTGTTTATCTGCACAGTCTATTGACAGACAAATGAAATCAACAAAAGGGACACAAAACGAACTGCAGAGCACTACTGTAAAACATTCGGTCTTCAAAAATTGAAACATGTTTGGCAGAAACAACATCCTAGCACGTAAGTCTTCGTATTTCCTTTTACAAGTCTCCCAAAAGCGCCAATATCTAGGCTAAGTAAAATGTTTGCAAATAAATAGCAGCACAGGACTATAGTAACTTGAGCGCATCCTTCCGTTTGCAGTTAAGGACACATATAAACGACATTAATGTAATTTGCTATTGCTATTTTAAAGCTTTTGTAAACTATATTAGAAAATAATTAAATATTTGTATTAGAAAATGCTTGTCTTAATTAAAACTACACGTGTAGTATTCGCAATTACAACTTGAATTTACACGACAGATAAGAAGTTAAGGCCTCCATTAATAAGCATAATAAACTGCAACTAGTAAATACAGACCAAAATATGTGATCGCCTCGTTATGATTAATGGGGCTGACTATTCCTGTCATGTTTGTGAGGACATGTGTTATTATCTGTGTTCAATTCATCTAAAAATTAGGGTTACGGCTAATTGTGTTAACATTAACAAATGTTCCGTACCCGTATACATTTCTTTCGTCTGTGGAACACGAAAGACCATATGAAAAGTGTTTAACCTGTTTTTGCCTATACAATGAAAGTCAGTGTGATTCAAAACAACACTGGACCCCACTGACTTATCAAATTATTATTTGCACAAACAAACAAACAAACAATAAATAAATAAATAAATAAATACAAGGTTATTCAGTTTTGGAATTACAAGAGGGTGAGTAGTTGTACATGGCATTCATATTTTATTTGTTTATGCATTTTTTTTTCCACAACATTGTTTTCAAGGTAACATTTCAGGAAAAAAAAAATACATTACTAATGCCCTTGTGCACGAAGGGGTCCATATAGAATTGCTCAAAAGTCTAACATTTTACAGTATACGCTTATGAAACTACCAAACACATAATCAAGAATGAGCACATGCAGTGAAGCTGTGTGATGGGGTCTGGTTGTTCCAGTTCTTCCCAAAACAATTCGGGTCTGATTTCGGGTCTCGGATTTGTAGTGACTTCACACTTGTCCTCTTCACCTGGCTCTGTAAATAGTGGTGTTCACATTGTATATATTAAGCCACTGTCATTTTGGAATAGATAATGACCCTCCTGAAGCTGCTGCAGCAAAACTGGAAGCACATAATCCTCTATAATGCTGAAGAAAAATCCTAATTCGACTATGGTCAAATAGTATGCTACTTGACGGTTTATTTGTTACAAACATATTTCAAAGATTCAGTGCTCAAAACCACAGTTCCGAAACAGCATGACAATACTGTGTGATTGGAACTACAACTCTCGACTTTAAGTATAATGTCCTGTTAGTGTGTGACATTGACTTAAGTTGATCACGTACTTCACAAAAGCATTTAAACCTAAGTAGATAGCGGACATTTGAAAATCGTCGTAGATGAGTGATCATGGAGTAATCCAGAATGCGCTTGTAAGGACACAGACAGACACGTGCAGCCACCTGCGGGACAACTGCAAAATTACACCGACATGTAATACACTTATTATTGTAATATGCCAATACATGTATAAATACTATATATACCTTTATTTAAATTATTAAATAAAATTAATGTTTTATCAGTGCATAAATAAATACGTATTAATTCATTATTCTATATTTTACGTACACTGATTAATAATATACACGTGTAAAGTACAGATTTTTGGCACTAACAACTTTATACAATAATTCAGAGGAAATTTACAGGCTGTTAGAAATAGGGGGAAACGTGTCGACGTGCTGCCACACATGGAAACCGGCCTTATATTAAACATATCTTGGCTCGCCAAAACGTCTTCCCATGACGTCTTCCTCCTGATCAACAACACTTCCTTCCTCTGAGACCCATGGTCAGCCATGGATACCATTTTATTTGAGGTGTAAATGGCAGATCACCGCATGACTGGTAAATGTCAGCTTTCACTTCTTTAATACGAACTCCGTAGCTATAACTATGAACCTTGCTACGTAGTAGGCCTATCCTTTTCATTGCCAGATCATAAACTCCACGTCCTTACTGATTCCAGAAGCTGTGAAATGTGTTTGTGAAGTTTTTAGCCCCACAGATAATTTATTATATAATTTTTACATTTTTAAATGGAAGCAGGAACATGCTGTTTTGGTGCCTGTATCTTTAAATGCAAATGAGGTGCTGCTGCCTTTATAGCTGGTACCTCAGATCCTCTGGCAAAAAAAACCTGTTTGGTTTTGATTATCATGTCTATCAGGCTGAAATCAGGCGTTTTAAAGCCATATCAGTTGAAACTTCTGATACATGGTTTTCTGAGCACACACATCTGAAGCATGTGCTCGGAAAGCGGCTGTCACCGCGGATGTGATTACAAAACTAAGTTCTCTTTCATGTGTTTCAAGTTCTCATTCACTTAAACTGTCAAGTACACACAAGTTTATGTTAAAAAACACATAAACCTTAGCTGGTTTATGCTGGTCCTTTGTTGGTTCATGCTGGTCCTTGACCAGCAACATGACCAGCAAAAACCAGCTAAGGACCAGCATAAACCAGCAAAGGACCAGCTTAAACCAGCATCAAAACCTACCTAACCAGCATTCCAGCATCAAAACATACCTACCAGCATATGCTGTTTTTTTCACCAGGGGGGTGGTAATATTATAATAAGATAATTTTATCAGACTCCTGTGTATAGGTTTCTACCTAAGTACCGGTACTTCTGATTGTGCTGAGGCTGGGGTTTAGCAAGTTTGAAGTAAAAGTACTTGATGGATGTATACTATGTGTCGAGAGAATTCACTCAGTATCATTATCTCATTTTATTACGTCCATCTTCTCATGGGCTATAGGCTTGTTTGAGATGAGCAAAATTTATGAAGAACCTATCACCTATAATAACCTATAAATAAAAAAGGATAAAAAATACATCATTGGGAGAAATTACTTTGGGTGTGTTGTACATCATATTTATTTTCATTTAAAAGTAACATAATTTAAAGTAATAGTTCACCCAAAAATTAAAATGATCCCACAGTTTACTCACCCTCAAGATGTATGATGTAGGATGTAGGCATAGTGGAAGCTAAGGTGAAAATAGATGAACGCAGAAGCACAATTTAAAATGGATACTAATACAAATCTATAGTATAGTCAAAAAACTCACTTCAGTTTGCAACTCACTCTAAAGAGAGGTGTCAGTTCTCAGCTTCCACTATGCCTACCTTCTATGTCATAATTTGTAACTTAGTTCTCTAGTGAATGTGCACACGTCAGTTGCCAGAAGCTGGTGCAGGCGAACTTGTAGGCTTTCAAAATATACTTGCTTTGATAGCGAATGAAACTTTCATCTTTGTTCAGTGCCCGCACTATTTTTCTCCAAAGGTTATGACTGATAAAAATATCTTTGTACTCTTTATAGTTTCAGTTATCTCATAACCCTCTCACTTAGGTGCTTGTCAATGCGTTGTTGTTCTCTCCAGTATTTTGTTCTTCTTGTTGATCTGTCTCTTTAGTTTTAATTTCTACAGTGAAACAATGACCTGGGTCACCTTGTGGAAAAACTGGTTAGTGTTAGTGGTGGCCACATAATTTCTCATTCAACCACCATGCCTTTAGGAGGGTCCTAATATCAGTTCTAATCTCTGTAATTCACCTACCAAAACACTTAAAGGGGTCATCGGATGCAAGGTTCACTTTTACATGTTGTTTGAACACTAATGTGTGTTGGCAGTGTATGTACAAATCTACCCTATAATGATAAAAATCCATGCAGTGGTTTTTAATTAATCTGTAAAAATAATATCCCCTTTTTCAAATCGAGCCATTCTCAGATGCCTGTCGGTGTGGTGTCAGTGTGGTTATTCCCTCAGACTCTCCTGGTACACCAGCAAAGTACTGGTCTAGGGGACGATTAGTCTCAGCCTCGAACGTCACGCCCACGGCATGTTGGCTAAACATCTGATGCTTATGGCACACTTAGCTGGAAACACTTCAGGAGTTTTGAAGCTGTCATCGGATTGGTTAGATTTTACAGAATTTCCAGGAGACATGTGTGTCGCGTTCTTTACCGTTCCAATGGAAACAAAAATGTTGTGGCACCAAGCCCCCTCATGAAAGAAGAAAGCCGTCATATCTACAGCCATGATGACGAGCGCTTATTAGGGAGGCTGGATTTTCAAAAGCATGTGAAAAAAATTAACGTTCGCAACATGGAATCTTTAAAATATGTCTGAGAGGTTTACACAGTGGTCTGTTATTGTAGCGACATTTCCACGCCCCTAAACATGACGCGGGACAAAATGAAACGTGATTGGTTGCTTTACCAGTCATATGGCCTCTTGGGTGGGCCTTGGCCATTCAAAGCAGCCAAAGTTCCCAGACCTTCTGCCGTCAGTCTGAAGGTCTGGCTACACGAGACTAGGGGATGATTGTTTCCATGGCTGTTTTTGCATTTCAAGTCACCAGAGGTGCTGCTGTAATTTCTAGGCCCTTGGAACGGCATATTGACTGGGGGTGGGTGGGGTGTTCCCCCACTGTAAAAATCATGTTCAGGCCCCTTCTCCCTTGTAGGGCCCTTAGAAAAGTCCTAACCTTTCCCCCGTTATGTTGCCCCTTCACATCACCAATGTTATATCAGTCCAGCTTGTTTCTGTCTTCACCATATTATGTGGAAGTCACATTTCTAAATATCACTTGTTTCTGGATGTCTTCAGACCTTAGCATGTTAACTTCCTCCACTTAGACCACAGGACTGTGCCAATGAGCTAGGAGCCAAGGCCCAGAGACTGGATCTGTCCTTTATCTCTCCTGAACCGAAGGACATGGAGTATGTGAACAAGGCCTTGAACCAGGGATGCATCTGCCTTTCCACATCCCCTGATGGTTCGAGCTTCTTCTTTATGGCCAAAAAGAAGGAAGATGCAAGGCTCTGCACTGACTGCTGAGTACTCAATAAGATCACAATCTAATACCGTTATTCACCTTCTTGGCTTCCTGCCATCCTGGAGCGCCTGCGTAGTGCCATAGTGTTCACAAACCTGGACATGAGCACCTGAAATTTTGGCAGACGAAAAAGGAGACATTGTTTTTTGTCTTAAAGCAGAAAAAAGTTAAAAAATATGAGCTGAAAATATATGCCACTCTGCCCCTCCCCTCAGAACCCATCATTGAGACTTCTGTCTAGTTTTAAAGGGGTCATATGATGTTGCTAAAAAGAACATTATTTTGTGTATTTGGTGTAATGCAAGGTGTTTACATGGTTTGAGGTTCAAAAGACACAATATTTTCCACATACTGTACATTATTGTTGTTCTTCTTCTGAAACACATCAATTTTTACAAAGCTCATTGTTCTGAAAAGCAAGATGTGCTCTGATTAGCCAGCTATCCGGTTCATAGTAACTGGCCAAATACCTCAAGCGTGTGACGAAAATGTTATGCCCCTTACCATGTTATGATGCCGCGTCCCGCCTTGACAAGACAAAAACAATAAAACCTATTAGAAATTAGGCATTTGTTGCATCCAGTGAGAACATAATTACTGATTATAATGACTCATGCTGTCTTTTTACGCGTTGTGCTGTGTCAAGCCGCATAAACATATCACCATGTCTGCATTTGTGATCATAGAAATGACAAACAAGCACTACTCTACACTGGTCAAAACTCAGGTTTGAATAGTCAGTAGCAATTTCTTTAAATATAAAAATGTACTTACAGGCTGTGAGTCAGAAGTGCCAGACTGTCCTTGCATAGTTGGAATTGCCCTATTTTATAGTTTGCACAGCCAGCATTGTAGGCTACTCTCCCAGGTTCAGGAAACAGTCCTCCGTAAAATGTGCTGCACATACTTGAATATTTGCATTGTACTATTCTGGAACAGTGTTATAAATATAACTTAACCACTAGTTTTGTACTCATTTGAAAGGCCAAACAAAGTAGTTTCGTTTTTACAAAGAAACACACAGCATCTCCACAACATGATGACAGCTGCAACAGTCCTACAGCCAGAATAAAAGTTCCGCCTTCTTTGTTTGCATATACATTTGGGTGGTATTATGCTAAACTTCCCAAACCGTGACATAGACATATGGGGGCATGTTTGAATGAGCTGTTTTAGGAAGGCATGGCTGAGGCTTAACTTTTATAAAGAATATCTCTTTGGGTTTGAGACTTTAAACTTTGCAATTTTACAGATCTTATATATGCACCAACAGCTTGCAACACTCCAAAGACAAAGGAAAACATCATGACTCCTTTAACTGTTATCACTGCACTTCTTGTAAAGGCTGATCATGTCAGTGGTATGGAGTTTATGATAAGGACATTAAATCTAAACGTCCAACCCTCTGTACTATATTGCAACAGTATTAGATCCATGATTTAAAGAACATTTCTTCAACAAGAAGAAAACAAGAAAACAGCAAAGTGTGTCAGAGAAATGGTCTCATACAAACAATTAGGGGTGCACTCCACTTTTTTTGACATACTTGATAAGATCCTACAGGCAAGCACATAAATTCACAACAGTGCCACAACAAGCCCAACTACACTAGATTTATCTAGCTGAACTACTTATCACCAGATAAGAATGAAATCCTGATCCTCTCCCGGAACCTGTGCAAACCCTGAAAGCATGTGGCACTGTTTCTGGCAACGTGGTGTGAGCATTAATATGTTCTGCCAGACTTCCATCCAGTTCCTGGGATGCTGCATGAGCCCAGAGGGTGTGCAATTGGACAATTCCATCCCAAAGTAAATTCATTGTTTATTAGGCTTTGCTGACTTCTGATGCTTTATCAAGAATTTCAGTGTGTTCACTGCACCCTCAACCTCTTTTCTCTGCTCCATTCTCAAGTCCCAAATGTCCTGGACCAAGAAAGCATATAATGCCTTCCAACAGCTCAAGGAAACTTTCAGGAGCGTTCTTCTCTTGTTTCACACTGATCCTAACATCCCCTTCACAGTCTTCATACCACAGTCTTCAATTCATCTCACCCGTGTGATTGGCTTCCTCTACCTTGTGAGTATGACAGTGAGGCTCTTCTTTAGCTTATTTAATTCACCTTTAGATACTACATTAAGACAAAAAGGCAGACGGAAAGGAATATCCAAGAGACTGACTTCCTGCAGATATACCACCATAAACATGAGCACAGCTGGAGCCATTTCCTACCTCAGACAGAGTATGCACAAAACTCCCTTGGGCAGCCTGCCACTGGCCTACCAGTGTTTCAGAGTGTTCTCGGCTTCCAGCCACCCCTGCTTCATGGTCAGAAGAGCCGTCTGAGGTTCCAGCTGTAACTCACAGGTTTAAGGAGAGATAAGGTCTGGGACCAAGTACATGTTCACCTCCAGTGAGTCGGAAGAGTTGGGCTGATGTCTGGAGATCCACTTTAACATTGTACCAGCCCAGGTCTAGCTCACCCAAAAATGAAAATTTGCTGTTAATTTACTCACCTTCATACCATCAAAGTGTGAACTAAAGATGATTTTTAACTGAACCTATGGTCCTTGGTAATTCATAATATGCAAGTTACCTGGTGTTGTCATTTTGAAAAAAAAAAAAAAGAAACTTGTGTCTCGATGATCTTCACCAGCAGTATAATGCCATCAAGTAAAGCAGTTTAAATGAACATGGTATTACAATGGCTGATGCCACCTTCTTCACAGGTGTCTTCCCTCTCTATTGCAAACAACAATAGTGTCAACAATAATTATTTTGCTACCGACTGTATGACATTATGCAACACAAAACTTGAACTGACTGTAGTAAAGGTACACTTGACCGTTTTTCTGAGGCTATGGATTACATGTAATAATGTTTTACACAATGTTCAGTTTCTTGTAAAAAGACCTATCTTTTGCTTCATAAAACCTCAAAATACGATCACCCATTGAGTTGTATATTATAAATCACCAATGACCATGGATTCAGCTAAACCTAATCTTTAGTGTTCTACTAAAGAAACATCTGTAACACCTACACTGTGGGCTCTCATTTCCCAGATAAACAATGCTCAAATCAGTCAAGGTTTTTATTATGTCTCACTTAAAAGTGTTTTTGGGAAAAGTGCAGCAGAGATTAAAGACAACTAAAGTTTGTAATGCTAGTACTTCTGGCAATTTCTAAGAAACACCCAAACAAACCATTTTTATTAATATTTACTAGCTGCTCTGTGATCTGAATAAACCCTAATACAAAAATTAACCATGACTTTACTACGAATTAAAACAACAACAACAAACATGGTTACTACTTAAACCATGGTAACTACAAATTAACTATGGTTTTTGGTATTCTAACCATAGTTTAACCATGGTATTCGTAGTAAAACTGTGGTTTCACAAATGGTAATCAGTAAGCCACAAAACCACAGCTACTACACTTTTACTATAATAAAACCATGGTTAATTTCCGGGTAATGAATGAAAACACACATGTATATTGTTTGTACATAGTCATGGCTGTGTAAATAGGGAGAAAAACAGTGGATTGGGCAAGTGCACCTATCCTTTGTTTGCCAATTGACACCAAAAGAAGAGGAAGAAATGGATTGGACAGATTAGATCGAGCACCATACTAGCCGATAGCTATAGGGCGCGTTTACATTCATGGTGGGGAGTAGAAAGAGTGAGCAAGCGGGAAATTTGTAAAAGGAGTGTAGAGAGATGGCTCAGAAATTACCAAAAAAGAAAATGTCAGAGGAATATCACTGGGGAATATATATATATATATGATAAAGGAAGAGGAGTCACATTAATATTGGAAAAGCTTTCCAGCGCTGGAGAGGCCTTAGACAGCGGAAAGTCGAAAACGACGCCAAACTGGATTTGTTTCTGCTCCATACTTGAGTAACACTGGTTTTTGTTTCAATGGAACCAAGATAAACTGTTGTTTTGAGTGAGGGACAGTTAAGAGTGTCATTGTTCGTCTGAAGCTGGTATGCTGGCGACTAACAACGAACTATTCTTGAACTTGTATATTTGTATATACTTAAATATGTACACTTTTTGTGATCGCTATAACCCATTAATCTTGTCACGTCATCATGTGTACAAGATTTACTTAATTTTTCGTGTTATATAGGAGGCTCGGAGTTGATCTTGAAACTGTTTAATGCTAAACAAACAGTGCATGTTGGCCCGCACGATCAACTTTTACGTTCCTTATAGAGGTGTCCGATATATATTGTCTATGATAATATCGTAATTGTTGTTTAAATGATATGCGATTTGACATTATCGAGTATACTGAAAACCAAACAAAAACACACCCAGAGAGTGCACGCATACTCTACGAGACTAAGCCAGCCTAAATGCCACTTTAGAACCAGAATCATATGCCACCTATGCAATGCAAATACACGTTTTGTTGACACTGATTTCATCTGATTGGTAACATCCCTATAATGTCTTACTACTTAAAATTATTGCTTTAATTTAGGAATTTGACATAAAAGAAGATGCATATTTAATAAGGTTAGAGGAAAAATTGACATATAAAGGTTAAAATGCCCATAAAAGGTAAAAATCAATTTAAACTTATTGGAAAAGGTCATTTCTGTTACTACTGCAAACTAATCAATGCACAGAATATGAAGAATATCAAAAGCTTTGGTAGCCAGCAGTCCTAAACTTGGCAAAACACCAGCACAACGTTATCGATAAAATTCCAAAAAATATCGAGATTTCTTGTCATTATCGCACACCCTTAGTCTGCCTTCCATAGATCTTTGAAGAGGCACTTTTGCTGATTAAAGGGGCGGGGCTCTCATGAGATAAAGGGCAAATGTGTGCATATTTTGAATATTATCTGGCTTTCCTGGTAGCCTTTCAATAAATTCACTTGTCTTAAATGATTTACCTCAAGTCTTCCTGAGACTTGAAGTAGAATTTTGGATCTCTCGTTTGGACAAGACAACCCAAACTGTCATCTTTCAGAAAATATCAGGGTACATGAACTGCAACCACTTTTATTTGTATGGCTTTATATAGTCTGAAGGAAGTAGCCAGTTAGTGGCATAATTCACATGAAATAGATTTTTTATTATCATTATCATATACTTAGGCTTACAGCATTATAAAATAATGTGGCCCAATTGTATTATAAAACAGGCTAACAAAAGAATGATCACACGTTGTTCCACAATTGATAAAATGTCAGAGAAGTGAACTTAAAAAAAAATAAAATAAAATAAAATAAAATAAAATAAAATAAATAAAAAAAAACAGACAAATGCTATAACCACAAGAAAAGCACTATAAAAAAGCCTACACATGGCGTCTACACTAGATTCAAGGTCTTCTGAGGCCACATGAGAGAGACTGATTTTATGGTGTAGCTCAACTTTAATGACATTAAGCTGTCCCTGAATGGAAAAGAGTCGTTAAAAAAAAAAAACCTTCAAAATTCTATTTTCTATACAGACCTACACAAGAGTAGACAAATTATAACTTGAAGATGCCAGTCACTCATATGTTAATGATAAACACAAAATGACCTGCTATTCAATTACATATTTAAAAATAGCATTTAAGCCTAGTCCCAGAATAAATGCATATTTGAGCTATCTTAGAATATGCCTGTCATTATTTATATCAGTGGTTCTCAATCCTGGTCCTGGGGGCCCCCTGCTCTGCACATTTTGCATGTCTCCCTTATTTAACACACCTGATTGAGATCATCAACTCATTAGGAGAGAGATCCATGAACTGAACTAATGAGCTGATGATCTCAATCAGGTGTGTTAAATAAGGGAGACATGCAAAATGTGCAGAGCAGGGGGCCCCCAGGACCAGGATTGAGAACCACTGATTTATATCAAGATGCACACCAGCCTGTGAAACCCCCGGATATTAGAACTGCAATTTCGACGATTTCCTTATGCAACAGCGACATACAGATGGTGTATGGTAGTGGTAAACACACTTCATGGTTAATGGTAAACGCACTTTAAAAAGAAAATAAAATCCCCCAGTAAGACACACACCCAGCGTGGTATAAAACTTTACCTTTGCACAAATATATCTGGAAATGAATGTCATTTGTCACATTTGCGTTAACAATAATTAAAATTAATAGCGTTTCTATTTAATGTTTCTGTTGTTGCATGCTTTGGTAGTTAAAATGTCATCACATGAGCACTTGTCCTTCATAGTGGTAGAATTTAAGTACGAATATCTCACATCAGAATTGAAAGGAACGCAGCTAACTATTCATTGCATTGTAAAAGGTTTGCTAGTTTTACTGCGTTCTGTGGTATGTCAACAAACTACAGGCTTCTTGTGAGGGCACTACAGGAAGAAAAAAAAACTGCAGGTTGTCTGGTTTCCCTTCCGGCTCTAATTGTGTGCTTTTGATGGGCTCACAGGTGTTTGGCAATGGGGCCTACACGTGCACAAAATCCCAAAAAGCAGTGGTAAGCTAATGTAAATCATAAAAGCGATCGCTGTGTTGAGGAATAACTGAGTGCTAAAGTGCATCATAAGCAGACTAACTTGTAGCCACAAAATTGCACTTACTCTTACACTTAATACAACGGCTGTCGTGAATGGAAATCAGTTATGTGTTGCGCAACACACTTGACGTCTTCCCTTGCACTTTCCGCCTCTTTCATAACACCATCGTCTTCCTCTCTGACGCTACATACCTCCACACAATGTTATGACTACCGTTAACAATGAGCAAAGAGCTAGCTTGTGAATCTCTTTTAAAACTCAACTTCCCAGTACCCTATGTATAATTAGAACCCTGGCTATGGTATGGAAATGTTCAAATTACAGAGCCACCTAGTGATTAAAAAAGTATTACGGCAGTCGGTTCTGACATGATTAAATTATGGCACATAACCAATTAGTGCTAGACAGCAGATAGGAATACAAGCATTGCATGTGTGTCACTGCTGTTCAACAGTTTGAGGTCAGTTTAAGATAGGTAAGACGAATTAGAATGTTTTTTTTTAGTCGTGAGATAGCGTTAGACACTGAGGACTGGTCACAATAGAAAAATTAAAGTTGTAAAAATAGTTATCAGTATTACAGTTAAATAAAGATAAAATAAATACAGGATATATCCCCTTGTTTATTTCCAGGATTAAACTAGGACCACGCATAGACAAGTGAAAACACCGTTGTGTTGTCCAAATTCAGCTCAACTATTTGCATGTCACATGGTGACAGCTATCCAATCAGATACCAGGTTGTCTGACCTATGTAATTAGTCCGGAAAATAAACATAAAAGCTTAACTATCAGCGTAGATTGTTCTCTGTGTACGGTTTTCTTTTAGTTTGAACTCATAAAATACGATGAGTTAAATTGCAAAGCATATGCACTGTGTGCAAGTAAAAATGGAAGCGAGGGGATTAGATGAGGAGTTCAGAAATGTTTACCCGTCTGCCTTCCCGGCGCACTCAAGTCGGTCTGCGTCAGAAACTCCGATGTTCCCTGCAGCGGAGCGACCGACTTCGATAAGCTCTGAGTCTCTCACTTCTTACGTTTCTTTTCCAGCCAACATTGGCACTAGTTCCTCAGTCACGTTTGGATGTAGTTTCGGAAACGGTTGTTATGGTTGCAAAATTCCACAGATTGCCGTGTTTCCGTCTAGTGTTGTAAAACAAAATCCGAATGGACAGTCTGCCAATAAACCCGTGGACTATGGTGATTCCTGGTTTAAGGATTTCGCTTTTTACCAAAGTTACACAGGTTCCTACCCAAGAATCCCTCATGCCTATATACCTGTAGTTCATAGAGCAATGACCGGAGATTCCAGACATGAGACTTGTTTGACAATGGACGGCCACCAGCCATGGAACTGGTCAAACAATTGCAGCGGTCAACTTTATTGCTCCAAAGACCAGACGCAGAGCCCGCATATCTGGAAACCATCATTAACAGGTAAGACTTGTGAGATCTGCTCTGTGAATCACTCCTCGCCTCTCTTCATTATTTTTTGGCACCGCCTTATTAAATGTCATAATGCCAGTATAAAAATAATTAAATAAATTCCTTAAATCAGAAGCATAGGCTTACTACACTAATCTGAAATTAATCACGACAGAAGTTAAAAACGTTCCCTATAAAGTAAATGAATTCTTTAGAACCTGAATTGGGCTTTCTTTGGATGGAAATTTCTTTGAATGTCGTCATTATTTTGGTTTTAAATAATTCAATTCAATTCAATTCAATTTATTTATAAAGCACATTTCAAATCAACCTTAGTTGCCAAAGTGCTGTACAAGATTTACAGAAGAATAAAAACTATATAAAAAACAAGTAAAGCACATGCCCATTACAAACAATCAAAAGCACAAGAGAAGAGATGCGTTTTTACAAAAGATTAAAAATACCGGTAATGAGGAAGCAGTTTTAATGGGGAATGGCAGATTGTTCCACAATTTAGGACCAACTACAGCAAAGGCTCTGTCACCCCTGCGCTGCAAGCGAGACCGTGTAACCATTACATTTAGGTTATTGGACGATGTTTCTGTAAAAAGGCTGCGTTAAGGTCTTGAAATAATGAAAAGATGTTGTAACAAAAGACAGCCCTATGATTAAAATGATTTTTATTTCCTCAGAGGGAACAGCGGTTTCATTCTGTCAGCGCGGAAGAAAGAAACGGGTTCCGTACACAAAATTGCAACTGAAAGAGCTCGAGCGGGAATACACCAACACTAAGTTTATTACAAAGGAGAAGAGACGGCGGATCGCTTTTTCTACAAACCTGTCTGAGAGACAAGTAACTATATGGTTTCAAAACCGTCGTGTCAAGGATAAGAAGAGACCTGAAGTCTGCAAAGAATTTGAATCATTTTAAATAATCAATACAATGCTTTCTTGAGTAATGGCTTTATATTGTTTATGTCTTGTTTAAATATTTGGATGTGCTCAGTCTTACTTCCATATACCGTACTTTATTTGCTGAAAGAATGCTGAGATGTTCATAATTTTTCAGTTGCTATATTTAATTTCTACGCTATATGCACTGATGTTCCTTTTCATTCAAAACGTTATGTTTTGCTTTTCGTTTTATGTGAGTGCTGTACCATAGTTGTGTATAGTACCACAGTTTTATGGACAAAATCGGGTATGTAACATTGACGTAAATAAACTGAAAAGCAATAGTTTCATGCGTAATGTTTAAGAGATAGGAACAACTAAAAAATAATTTGTTTTAAACCGTAAGACCATAGTTTCCCCAAAACACCAAGTGTTAATAGCGCCAAAGTTGCAGTCTTTCAATTATTCTGTATTAATCAGAGAGTTGTTCATGTATTTTATTTTAATTATTGTCACTGCAAATAAAAAAATTATTGTATGACACTAGTAGACCTATAATTTTATGTAGTCCTACTTTGAGAAACAGAACTAATGTATTTCAGTAGAGTACTGATATTCATAATAGTATGGATTTCCCAACTGCTGAGAGGCTGAGAGGCTACAACGGCCTGTAAATGTAGTTTGTACATAAATAAATGGGAACTCAGGCTACTGTTAAAATGTAAGCTATGACTCGTAAGCCTACTTTAATGTAAACGCATGATCATTGCGTGAAGGTATGATAAATGTCAAGAGTAAAGTATTAGTTAGAATATAATTTAAGTGCGATATCCTATTATTTTGATAAAGCAACCCATAAATTGTTTTATTATTTGACTGACTGATTATTTAATGGTCAATTGAAAAACTTTGAAAAGCCAGTCCCTCATATACCGTTACCAGAAAAAAATCTACACAACACAAGCTCCTTTGCTGCCTTTCAAATGATTTTTATTTATTTTTTTATTTATTTATTTTTATTTTTTTACATTTTTACATCTTTTGAAACTGGGTCTTCTCACTGACCTTGAGACGTATTGTCAGACTAGACCTTGACTTCAAGATGTCTCATGAATAAAACTTGCCACCAATTCATGAAGTTGCATCGCCACCTACCGGTTAGCATGTGCTTTGCATTAAGGTCAAATTCACTTTTGTTTAAAAAAAAAAAAAAAAAAAACATTCGGAGAATTAATTCAACAGCTATGACCATTTATTAGTAAAGATTTCGCTAAGTTACGAATACTAATGTAAAGTCACAAATGGAAAAAACATATATCTAAATAAACCAAAGCTTGTAATGTGGAGTTAAAAAGTTATATTCACCTTTTTGCTGGTCAGAAAATAATTCCCTCAAGGCTGGGGACTCTCATGGCAACTCGTAACTGTTTTACGTTTTGCCAAATTGGTGGCGAATTCATGCAAAGGGTTTAACAACGGCAGTACTTAAACGGTAGCACTTTAAAGAAAATGTTTATAGTTCTCTGTCATTATGTTTTTAGCTTTTAAAGGCGACGCTTTTTCATCTAATCATCTGCCTGGTTATTTTGGACAATTTTTAAATAAAATTTAGACTATGACAAACAGTTTTACTGTTGCTTTTAAATGCACTTGGACTTGTTTTTGGTAAATCCGCATCTGGACTTTGACCTTGAACTATACTGATGTACCATATAATTACACATTTTTAAAGGCTGAACAAGTGATTCTGGGGTTCTGTGTTGTCAATACGCAGCAGAATGTGCATGTCTAAAGCAATCCCGTTTAAAAGGTTTTCATGAATTTACTGGACCCGTAAAATGCGGGAGGTTGTACTGTCTCCACTCTTTCCGGAAATTGCCTGTTTACAATAGTCATTTTGCCTGCACGTACGTATATGTGCACATTCTTTAAACCGTGTTTTGGATCATCTGGATAAATCTTTAAAGGTAAGATAAAATACAACTTGAGTATCCTAAACTAAAAAATCTAAGGTATAGCCTACAAAGATAATCCGGTATCTAAAGAAAGGTTTAATTTATTTCACCGATAGCTCGCCATTTAAAGACAACCGACTTAAATGTTATTCCTAAAATGAACCGGAATCGAATTACGATATCGGCCACTCAACAACGAAATATTTAAAAAGGTGGATTTTTAAATATTTATTATTATTATTTTGTCGTTGTTGTAGTTGCATTTGGACTGTAAATATTGCTCACAGTGGATTGCGAAGTTTTTCAACAAAAATATGTAAGTTGCGTTTGTGAGCTTAATGTTTTTTAACCCTGTGCATACCTAGAACACGCAGCTCATTTGAAAGGCTATGTAGCCGTACCAGCAGTAATGCATTACATATATATATATATATATATATATATATATAGTTAAGATGCAAAGCCAGCTAAAAGCCAACTCGGTCCTTTTACTTTTACTTCAAACTTTTACTTCAAACCCGCTAAATTTCAGCCTCAGCCCAATCAGAAGTACCAGTACTTACAAAGACACCTATACAAAGTAGCCAGTAAGAAATGCTAATTTTAAAGAAATATGTCAGATGGATTTAGAGGCTTTGCATATGTATGTATGGATGGATGGATGGATGTATGGATGTACACACACACACACACACACACACACACCGTCCGAATGCATGTTTGCCCCCGTAAGCAAGCTAAGGCGCACCAAGCGCATCTGTCTGTATCCTTCATTAATAATAAAAGCCATCACTTAGCAATGTATTATGTAAAATATTCTAAAGAGCTGACAGTGTTCAGATTTCCTTTTCTTTTTTTGTTTTGTTTTTGTTTTGTTTGTTTTAATGTATTATTGTTATTTTTTTTTATTTTAGGCATTTGTTTTTGCAATACAGATTTCACAAAAATAGTGAATCCTGCGTTAAATCTTCTTTTACAGTATACTATAGCAAAAATTTATAGTTTAAAATGAATAGACAAGAAAATTAACTTGGATATCTGCAAAAGCTGTTTATTTTATATGCTTTCTATGGAATGTCTATTTCTGACTCTGCAGCAGGATTGTCACATGGGCGTGGCTAAACATTTTACTTTGCATATCACGTGATGGTGCATTAACAAATCAACAATTACCTTGCTCGTATTCTTTAGGGGTAACTAAAAACGGTTTTAAGAAGTGTTCGGTCAAGCTCGTCAGAAATGTGCGAGCACAATCTTCTTAGTTCTGGGTATGTTGCTCCTCTTTTGAATTTTCACTCTCCTGACTCCTTGTACCTCCAAAACTTGCGAGGTAATGGAGTGCATCTATCTGGGCTTCCGCAGATGTCCTACAGTAGAAGAGAGGTGTGCTCGCTCCCGTGGAGTTCTCCAAATTCGTGCACTACTCCGGCCCAGGGCCGCGCCTACAGTGGCTACTCTCAGCCGTTTTTTAGCAATTCAGCCGCTGTGAGCGCTAGCCTCAACACTCACAAAAAGGGCTCACTGGAGGAATCCGGGAGGTACTACTTCCAAGATGTCAGCCACAAATCAGAGGAGCCTGGACGACCTAATGCAGCTTACGCAAGTGAGCAGAGAATCACAGGCTCTGCCAGCAACGAAGTTTCAAACTTGGAAAGGCGACAGCAGAACAGAGTTGCACAGAATGAACTGAACTTCATTGACCAGCCAGTGACTGATGGTTCAAAGCAGCCTGTCAGCTCCAACGCTCCGTTTCAACCATCAATGAACACCCAGACTATTAGATCAGCCTTCTCCGATGGTACGCAACTTTTGACCCTTCCGTCATAGACGCCAACGCTGTGTTTAGATGTCACTCGGTATTTGATGTTGATTTCAGTGGATTTTACTCTGTTGTGTTTAACTGTATGTTTCTCGTGCGATGCTATAAAAAGTTTAGAAAAGGTCAGCCATCATTTTATAACACTAGTTTGTTTTCAAGAAAAAATACTGTCTTAATTACACATACCTCACGATGAATGCATAGATGTGAAGGGGTAATCAGAGTTGTGTTTGTGTTTTAAGGGTTAAAGTCTTTAGATGGAGATACTAATTTAGTGACATGAAAGAATGATGACGAGTGCACTATTGGTTAATTATTTTTTCTCTCCTCTCCAGGACTGCCGTGGTGTCCCTCACAGGTGAGATCAAGAAAAAAGAGAAAACCTTACACGAAGCCACAGTTAGCCGAACTGGAGAACGAATTTATGATAAATGAATTTATAAACCGACAGAAACGAAAGGAGCTTTCCGACAGATTGGAACTAAGTGATCAGCAAGTGAAAATCTGGTTTCAGAACCGCAGGATGAAGAAAAAAAGACTTATGATGCGCGAGCATACCTTCACTGTTTACTAAGGTTTTTGTTTTTAAATCTAGGGTTTGTTTTTTAGGTGGTGACATCATTCATACAAGAGACTTTTCTTATGGAGATCTAAGTCCACCAGACCCCTCTATCTGGAAACAATTATCTCCCGACCACCTATGAAATGTAATTTAATATTGAAGCTGAATATTTTAAAATTGATATTTATTTGCCAAAAAGTCGGAGCATTTGTATGTGTTTGTTATATGTATTATTTTATTTTATTTTATTTTATTTTATTTTTATTTTTATTTTTTTTATCGAAAACGGTAATTCCAAGGGTGTAATGTTAGCTTGCTGTATAGCCTAAAAAAATGCTTTGTAGTTTAGAACTGTAGTAAATTTAGAGTAGACGTGTATATTGGATTCATAACACAAATTCTGGCATCATGTAAAAGTACACTGGGCAGCTAACATAGCTATATGGCGTAATGTCGTGTCAACCTTTCCAATAATTTTGATAAACCTCGTTTGTATCGTCCGATCTAAAATTCTAAGTTTTGTTTCTTTTGTGTTTTAACCAAACAGTGTTGTATGTAATATTTATTGAATGCTCTGTAAATTCTGCATTATATTAAACGTCTGCCTTCTTGTGCGATACTTGTCTGGTTTCATTCGGTGGGTGATTCTTAAATGCTTTAATAAAAAGCAGTGGTGCCTCTAGTCCAAGCTCAAGTTCGTTTATGCTAATACACAAACTCCAGTGTCCGAATATCTTTATTCTATGAATCTCCATCATTTTAAATTTTCTTACATTTGATGTAATCGAATTAAATTGAATTGAACTAATGAGCAAACTAAGTGCTGTAACTATGCGTTATGGTGCACAAGTTAAAAGGAACTGGGCGACCAAACAATTCATTATTGTTTAGTCGTCCCTACAATTTAGTATTTACTTTTGTAATCTTTCTGTAAGCTCAGTTATGTTCGCTCTAAGATATTTGTTCAAATTGCTACCATAATGTTCGTATTTCTATAAATAAACTAAACTAAACTTATGTATTTTGTTATAATGATTGGGTTATTTTGAAAAGAGTGCATACGGAACAGGTAAATCAGTGGTACCATCATATTTAGTTGTGTGCGATGACAAAACTGGCCTATACCAAATATGAAAAATTATATTTTAATATCAGCATGACAAACCAGTGACATGCGGACATAAAAAACAATGCTTGTTGTATAGGCCTTGCAATCCCACCTTTCTAATGCACACGGAATGCACTTACTGTTTATCTATATTGGTAAACAATGTGGTATAGTAAGGCTATAGGTGTTAATATATATATATATATATATATATATATATATATATATATATATATATATATATTTAGATATGTGAAGATATATATATCCGCAACCTAAAATCATGATTAAACGCATGGTTGCACAGCAGTACCGCTGTACGCCTTCACCAAATATATTATTACTATATTATTGTTACCATTATATTATTGTTGTCATTAATATTATCAGGTATTACCACTATTTTAATTTAAAATACATATTTTATGAATATCTATAAATAAATATTCATATTACAAATATATACGCTATAGGCAAGTCTGGTTCATACCAATTGTCTTGACAGATCCTTTAATTGCAAACAAGACTGAATTGTATTAAAAGACTGGAAACAAACAGAATGGAATTTTCTTCAGAGCACTGCAAGACGTTCTTCGACCGCTGTAGAAACTGGGGGCGCCAATACAAAGTTAAGGTCAAGTTAGTGGCCGAAATTGACAAATGAAGACAAATATAAGAATATAAGAATATATATATATATTTATATATATAGTCAGCATTTAAAGTGTGGATCAAAACCTTTATATATATAGTATATATATAGTAGTCAACATTTGAAGTGGAAAATCAAATGTTGACTAAAGTTGTCATTAAAGTTGTCCATAACCAAAGCAATACAAATTCGTGTCTTAGGACAACTTTGATGAACCTATTTTGATCCACTTCAAATGCTGACTACTGTGTATGTATTATGTATGTATGTATGTATACATACATACATACATACATGTATATACAAACATTATATATATATATATGTGTGTGTGTGTGTGTGTGTGTGTGTGTGTATGTATGTTTGTACAAGACTTTGCACAACTCTCACATAACAAATCCAAACCGTATTTAAATGTATTTGATGCGCTAAAGCTCAATAGAATTCACAGGTTTATATTATTGCCAAAATTGTTTTATTTGGTGGACATCAGCTGGTAAACAGACTCATCTTTACTTGCGCTCTGATACTTTGGGTTCTACTCAGAACAAAGGAGCAACAAATGAAAAACTCTACAGTAGCCTATGGACCGTACAAGATAAGCGTTTCGTTAAGAAAGCCATCCCTTCGCGATTCAACTAACTTTCTATTTACGCAAAAAAATGAAATTTTAAATACGTTAAAATTAAATCAGATATTTCTTCTAGAATGGTATTGCACAATTTTAGTTTGTCATTGTAAATCAAGAAACTGTGCTAAAAATAACCAGCCCATTATAATTTTATAAGTCACCATAGGCAGGTTAGCAGATTAAAACTAATAAAAATAATACATTCAAAAATAATAATACAAAATAAAAACAGATTTAAAATACACCAGTCAGTGTAAAACTAATGCAAAAACTTTGGCTGTTTATTTGTTTTATAAGCTTAACGCCAACTTTCAAATAGATTTTTCATATAGTTATAAGACGTATATATCAGGGGGGAAAATAAAAATAAACGGTGAATTTGAAGTTTTTCCATAGTCTCTTGGTAGGAATGTAGAAGTCTCTATTTACCTCCACCCAGGACACTAGACCACAACACATCCTTTTGCCTGTGCAATAAAATGATTTGGCTGGCGGTTGTTGGTGATTGCCGGGTGCGCATTGTCTCAGACGTTCAAAGCCAGAACAGTTGTTTTGTACTTGGCAGTGTGAATCCGTGCATCTTCCTGTTCCATCTTTCGGTAATTGTTTCGAGGAATTTTATTCAAATCGTTACAAAATCGTTTGACTACTGGAATACATTATCGGACTAAATTGCAGATTTTGCTTCAGGCTAAAAAACAAAGGTACAGTTGAAAATGTTATTACCTTTTACTATATATTGCACTTTCTTGTAAAAGCATTCTTGTACACTATTTGCACCGTGACTAAATTTTTAAGTTCTGTAGAATAAACAGAAAATCTGTTTTCGCCGACATTCGGTGAACTGTATTACATTTCTGTTGGTTTCTGTGTCAGCTCCTATATATATATTTTTTCACACTTGTTTTTCTTTTTCCTTTCTCTTTTTAAGTCTTTTTATGTCATGTCTTGTGTGCGTAGACTAAGGTATAACAAAATACGGACTTAGAGTTTTCAACATTTGTAGTAAAATATAAATCGTGTTTAAGAATGTACCGTGCATTTTGATCATAAGACATGCAAATCTCAATTTCCGAGTATAAGGAAAGAGCGAAAATAAAAACATTGCAGTTTTGCTTCAGTCGTCAAAGTTTTCTTTCGGCCGGGAGGGTAGGTGGTTGGGAAACCTAAGAAAATCTTAAAATAAAGCAAATAATTAGTATAACTTAATGTGGTGCATTGGAAATAAATTGTATAATGTTGTGATGAAGGTGCTGTATTGCATTAACCACTGTAAGATTTTAAACAAAATGTAATGTGGTATTTCTGTGATTGTTTACTAATGCCTTGTAATACACACGGGGAAATCAACATGGGAGTTTCAAAAATGTAGGCAACCAATGACCTTCCTCATGCGGTTACCTATGAGCCGCTCACTTAATGACTGATATTGATATATGGTAATTTTTTTTACCGGATCACATGACACAATTACCTCAAGAATCGATCAAGATGAATTGCACGTCAGCGTACGTTTCCGATTTTTTCTTCCTCGCGAGTCCTATCCACACGCATATGGTGCAATAGATGGGCAAAGTTTAACAGTCAAGCAGACGATTTTTCCTCTCTAAGGCTAAAGCGAGCAATGACGGACTACGATGATCGCAGCAACTGTGCATCTAATATGTATTTACCGTACTATGTTTCTGCTCCTGATTTCTCGTCGGTCTCTTCGTTTTTACCACAAACTACGTCGTGTCAAGTAAATTTTCCCTATTCTTCCAACCTAGCGCAAGTCCAACCTGTTCGTGAAGTGACTTTCAGGGACTATGGACTGGATCATCCGAGCAAATGGCATTACAGGGGCAATTACGCTTCGTACTATTCAACGGAGGAGATAATGCACCGAGATCTCCTGCAGTCATCAAACAGAGCGGAAATGATTTTTAAAAACGATCCCATGTATAGTCATCACGGTGGTACTAACTCCTCGTGCAATTTCTTTACCAACGTCGGCCGAAATGGGGTACTTCCACAAGGATTTGATCAGTTTTTTGAGACTGTTAACTCTGAGAAGCCCAACCCTGAGCAGTCCAAACAAAAGCCAGATACGAGTGTCCCCGGAGATGCTGCATGTAATGTGTCTACAGATAGCGCGGAGCAGACCAAACAAGACCCTACAGAGACCATGGAGGAGGAATCCTCAATATCAACCTGCGATGAAGAAAAGAACAACGGCTCAAGTAGGTCTACGCTTTTAACGGCGGTTCAATCCTCCCTATTACTTTATCGGTTAGCTTTTATGTGGCGCTTTATAAGCATGCAAAAGTTTTTATATAGCTAGTAAGATTCACTTCGCTGCTGTAAAAATCTTTACGATGTGGAAGACGCTTTCGTCGGAATATTTCATATATGTATAAAAAAATGGGCTATATATATATATATATATATATATATATATAAATATAAAAAAACTATATATATATATATATATATATATATATACACACACACATGTTGATGAACTGTTGTAAAGACAGAAATGACCGTCGTGATGCAAATCGAGAAAGTTCAGGAGGTTTTAAAAGCATCCATCTCGTTGTTGTTACAGCGGTAATTACTTACATTATCACTAAAGATTTTAACTTAGAAGAGAAACACTTTAACTGAATTGAAAACACACCTACGGATTACTCGTGTGCGCCTGCGTGCGTTTCGATGTTAAGTGTGTGTATGTGCGTGAGCCACTGGGCCGCTTGCATGCTTGTGTGTATTTCATGTGGCAGAGCTTGTGTTGTTTTATAGTCTGTGTATACATACTCTCGATTCTTCAACTGTCTTGATTTTGTAACTGCAATGTGGATTACACAATAGTTCAGTTGTTGTGAAAACAAATTAGGCATTAGTATTTTAAGTATTCAATATACTCTAACTTTAAATGTCATCTCCTGAAGCATCTGCAGTTGCATTGCAACTGAGTTAGGCTTCAAATTCATTGTAATAAAGTTGCGTTTCTTTTTGTAGGTGCAACAAAATCCAGAAAAAAGAGATGCCCATATTCGAAATACCAGATCCGAGAACTTGAACGAGAATTCTTTTTCAATGTGTACATAAACAAAGAGAAACGTCTGCAGTTGTCAAGAATGCTCAGTCTTACAGACCGACAAGTGAAGATTTGGTTCCAGAACCGAAGGATGAAAGAGAAAAAGTTGAACCGAGATCGTCTCCAGTATTTTACTGGAAATCCATTGTTCTGAAAGTCACGATATTGGCTGAGACGATGAAACGATGCCTGTTCTGTTATGTCATAATTGTGGGACATCATCCATTCGTCGGACACATGGGTTATTTTCACGTCAACTCTGTATTTACAACTATGCAAAATACCTGCGATTAAAATTAATTTGACCTGCGATTAAAATTCTGCACAAATGATCTACAACAGTGTATTCCCGATGAGAACAATTACCAGTTATCAGGAAGATAGGTACCTCGACAATCTGTTCATACTCTGTGTTAATGCTATTGAAATGCAGTAGCTTTGTATTTGTATTTATTTATTGTGTTTTGCATTGTTCTTCGACATACATTAAAGTAACACACTGCATAAGCAACAAATACGTTTGGTTATATCAAATCAGTACGCAATTACATTGAGGTAGAACTGTGTATGCATTTATTCGTTTAAAGCATGTAATGTATCTATATGTATTAAATAAATAAAAATACAGCAGATTTCTATATTTTGCTGTGACGCCTCGTGTGTGATAGTGCGCGTATAAGTAAGCAACAGAGTGTATTATTTATATTAAGACTACTTTGTTGTGATTAAATAGCATTATTTAAATTAATAGTTGCATTTCAAACTGTTAGGCTACTTATTTTTCAGAGGAAGACTATGTTTTTGATTATTACTGAGGAAGGGTCGGTAAAGAGAGCCATTTCCAATGGTAACTTTATAGGTCTTCGACTAATTCCTTTCCTTGCATGTTGTTTTACACTAAGGCTATTTACTAAACCTTGAACAGTCTAGACAGTACAATAAACTCTGGGCAGTAAATTAAATTGGGGCTATTGGACCCTCTGTCCACTTCAACTGCGACTTTGCCCTGAAACACAAAGGGTGCAGATGTTTTCTTCTTCTACTACTGCTTCTTCTTCTTTTTTCTTTTTCCCTGTCTACGAAAATAGGAATATGTGTATGTGAACAGATAAGAGTGAAAATATAATAATACGGGTTATGCTGAAAAAGAGGTCTATAGTCTTCGAAATCCTAAGCATTACACATCACCTCATTTCTACCAGCTTCTACTGGGGCTATTTACGTCAAATGTAGCACGTGAGCACTTACAGTAACCGGCTTGACTATAGTGGTTTACAAACTTAAATGTCGTCAACAATTTTAGGACGTAAAATGAAATATTGCATTTGAACTTCTGTAATGTCAAGGTCGTCACCCTTAACCTTTTTGAATAAGTAAAGGCGCCTTTTTAAGGTTCTCTTTGAAAAACTACGCCCTCTCAGAGGCGCCGCAGTGCAGCACGGCCCAATATGGCCGCTGCGTCCACTCACTCCCACTAGCAGCACACTGATCTGCCTTTAAAGGCATTCATACAGTTACCTCTTACTGGGCTAGGTTAAACACTAGGCAACTCCACATAGACACCGTTTGGCTAGGTGATATACTGTAAAATAAAACCATACAATATAACCATATCACTTACTCCTTACGGTTGTCTTCCATAAGTAGGATTTAGGCCAGGGCAACAATGCAGTAATCTAAGGCTCCTACGAGAGTTTCGGTGTTGTTTTCTTAAGACTATGCTTAAGGAACCTAAAAGGCTGTTGGTACAGAAATTATTTGTTGAATATTATTTCATCAGTAGATATATGTTAAAAAAGCGGCTACCTCTGTGGACGCAGAATATACTGAAAAAACAAAACTGTTTTCTTTAGAGCTAGGCAAACGCAGAACCCTACAAGATAGTTTTGTTTCCTAGATGTGAGTGTCCTAAATGTTTTATACCGTACAGTATATACCGTTTTGTTTATACAATTATAATTTACCTCAATATTGTTATGTGCTTTTTTTTATAATACATTACCGGTCAACATAGATATCTCTTTGTTTATTTACATTTTGTTGATACTGCTTGAAGCCACGAGAGGGCGAACTTACAGCAATGATCTGACCTGGTCCTGTGTGTAATCCAAGTGTAGTTGTTCTCAGAAACAATGACTCTGATCTTGATCGGAGTTATGTGATCTTATTTAATGTCTTTACGCCCGTGTACTGTTAATGGATTTTTGTTTGTTTTGTTTTGTTTTTGCTATTCACTCTTATCCTGAATGAAATTTATGCTGTTTCTTTATATTTCAAAATAACCTGAAAAAATATATTCTAGTCGCGTACGAAGGATATCTTTCTCTGCATAGTTGGGGAGACAATTTCAGTAAACATCTTCTGTCTAGTCTTAGTGTGTTTTACACGCGTTGACATTTGGCGTCCCTTTTTTGGGAAACGTCTGGTCCAATAAAGTGCTCATGCATAAACAGAAACGCTACTTTCTTCTTCTTCTTAGTATATTATTATCAATGATGATGATGATGATGATGATGATATCTGTCGTCGTTGTTGTTATTATAGCATCCTTAATATAGCAAGCGTTACAACCTAGCAGACATATTTTTTAAGGGGTTCACCAGCTTTTAGTTTTATAATATATTTTAGAAACAGTTCTCTGGGATACGGCAGACTTGCGTGGGCCTATACAATGGAAGAAAAAAGAAATGAAATACAATACTCCTAATGACTGATACATGGATTCTAGCATAACAGTGCCTTGCAGTCCATATTTAGGAAATTATTTTAAACTGTGTACACATCTCTACGGCATCCTCTTATTAATCGGAGGTCTATTTTTATTAATTTCATTTATTTATTACACAAAAGGTTGAACCAACCAATTTTTAAACAAAACCGTTGTCGAAGAATGTAAAGTGTAAATGTATTTATCTTTAAATATATAACCGAGATAAATTATGCATTTGAAATGTTTTCGTGAAAGCTAACGCTATATTTCCAAATATGAAAACTGTACCTGCTTGGCGTTCATGTCTGTTTTCAGATGTCAATTCTCTGCAGTGATTTTTGTTTGTATTTATGTGGAAAAACTGACAGTGTTTAGATTTCCTTAACTAATTTACTTAAGTGTATTCTAGGAAACCCACTTGTGCATGCGCGAGTTTTATGCTTTTTTAAAATTATGCAAAGAAAATGTGCGTGATCGTTCATTTACCTAAGTTAATTATATGTTGAGATTTCTATACAAACAAGTTTATAACCCAGTATAGTTAATTTTATATTTTAGTATTTTTAATAACAAGAATATTATTGCTTTTGCTTTGCTTTGTGACAATAGATTATACACCTGTAACAAGCACACTGCCGATGATTGTTCAACGGCATATAAAGACGGCATTTAATTCTAGTTCTAAATGATGTTTAACTCTGCAAACGTATTTGCATATTTAGTTATAACGAATATTAGTCTACAACTCTTGACAACAATTTGATAATGTTGCATAATAGTTACTGGTAAGAGAAGTAACTATTTTTAATCCAACGTGTTAATGCTTTTTTTTTTTTTTTTTCATTTATAATTATTTTAAATTGGTTACAGAAAATAAAAATAATCAAATAAAATAAATCTCTTCACTCTGTAAATTTTAAAGAACTACTTTAATTACTCAAAGCTGAAAAGTAATTTAATCCTTTGACTTGTGCTACATATTTTGATACTGTAGACCTTCTTTATGATGATAATGTGACTGATAACGTGATGAAATACACTGTCTGGCTAACATGTAAGTATGATTTAACAAGTACAAGGTTTCTTTTATTTAATTAAGAAACATCCAACATGGTATTACATGAATTGTTAAATAGTAATTACATATGAATTTCTTTTGCATCAGATAAGGCAAATAAATAAGTAAATAAATAAATAAAACAGGCAACATAATTTGTGTCAATTAAAACATAAATAATTATAAGATCAAACATAGAAAAGATGAATCACAATTTTGCCTTTCACCCTTAATCCAGAATGCAGTCAGCGGTGTTTAGGCCCACTTCCGCCGCCTAATTTTGTTCTGCTTTGTCCTCTGCATTTTGCCTAGTAAAAGTGTGAACTACGAGAAATTCCTTCTGCGGTATCTGCCGACATTTCTTGTCTTGACCTTGAAATGGAGTTAACAGGAATAGAAAATAGACTGTGCAAAATGCTGCCATTTTTTCCTGGTCCTTGCTCTTTGTTCAACAGTATATATTACTCCAGTTGTGTCACATTTTGTCTTAATAGTATATGTTCTTCTGGAAATGGATTTAACAACGTTATTTTGACCGTCTTGAAACCAATTTCAAGTCCTTGTTCTAGGTGTCGCTGTTGACCACGTCTAAAACTTCAAACCGTGTGTCAGTGCGCCCACGTGATGGGGAAGAGCCTGCGTCTCAAGGCCATTTTCAAATTTCATTGGTGAGAGTGTCATGTGGTTGCAGAGAGACTCTCTGGGTTATACAGGGATTGTTTTGCTAGATATGTCAGCTTACAGAGGACACTTCTCTGCTTCTTAAAAACAAATTACTCTCCAAAATGTCCTTTCCCAACAGCTCTCCTGCTGCAAACACGTTTTTGGTAGATTCCTTGATTGGGGCGTGCAGAACAGATTTTTATTCCAGCAGTAACATGTACATGCCAGCCACTGCAGAAATGGGAACCTATGGAATGCAAACCTGTGGACTCCTGCCGTCTCTTGGCAAACGGGGGGAAGTAAACCACCAAAACATGGGCATGAACGTCCACTCGTACATACCTCAAACTGATAACTGGGCAGATCCAAGCAGGTCCTGCCGATTAGAGCAACCGCTCAACCAGATGTCCACCTGCACATTTTCACAAAGCATAAAAGAAGAAACTAACTGTTGTATGTACTCCGACAAGAGAGCAAAGGTCAGTTCGTCCGAGATACCCGCGTACTCCAACCTGATTCCCGAGACATGTTCCGTTGACAGTCCAGAGATTCCTGTCCCTGGCTATTTTAGACTAAGTCAAACTTATGCGACGGCGAAAAACCCGGACTATGACAACGAGACGGTGAGCCCGAGCGCTACGTTAATGCAGCTGAACAGAGTGACTCCAAAGTCGCAGTCAACGCCCTTTGTCGAGGTGGAAAAGAAGCTTCCGCATGATCGGGACACAAGGAGCTCTTCCCCGGCGCAGAGTCCAGAGCCCAAAGGCAGCACGCTGGAGGAGAAGAACTGCTCAACTGAGGCGTCTGTCTCCAGCCCTGAATTGCCACACAGAGAAGGCAAAGGTGGGTACAATAAACGGATTAATCGCGTCTTGGTGTAATGCGAACGCTCCGGCATCATAAAACCCAATATAAAACACAAACAACCCGAAAGTCGTAATGTTTAATGGGAGTCTTACTCAGGTTGCAGTAAAAGCCTTAACAGGAAACAGCGCTGCGAGGGCGCGTTAACATCAAATACCTTTTGTTGCAAGTGACTTGACATTCTTCTTTGGTCAATATAAGCACAGTCTCGGTGAAATGTATTTGCAACTTTATCCATTCAGCACGAAAATGAATGTACTTTTAATGTAGGAACCATGCATTGCCATTCATTCGTTGCTAACTGCAACACGGCTAGTACAGTTCGATAATGTCATATTCCTGGTGCAGTAAGTTACATTTTTGGAAAATTGCGTGTATAAAAAGTGCATTGGTTATAATGAGTAATTTCGCTATTTAAAAAGACAATGTCCTGTGTCAACTAAACCTAAACCGCAGGGGGAGAAATAATACAATAAAATAAACTGCATTCAGTAAAATTACGTTGTACAGATATAGCCTACACTTGAATGCTGGTAAACTTCATTGTGTGCTGAAGGTCCAAATGAGGCCACATGAACTATTACAGCTATTTTGACTGAACTGATCATGAACTGTAGCTATACGTTTAATTATGATAACTGCTTTAACAAGCATACGCTGCCTATTTTTATTTCCCCTTTTTGTTTTGCTGTTGTTTCATTGTCTTTTTTGTTTTGCAGAATCTAAAAACGACACACCGACGAGCAACTGGTTAACGGCGAAGAGTGGAAGGAAAAAACGATGTCCATACACAAAACACCAGACCTTGGAATTAGAAAAAGAGTTTTTATTCAACATGTACCTGACTCGGGAGCGCCGTCTAGAGATAAGCAAAAGCGTCAACCTAACTGACAGACAAGTGAAAATCTGGTTCCAAAACCGCAGGATGAAACTTAAGAAGATGAGTCGAGAAAATCGTATTCGTGAACTCACATCCAATCTCACTTTTTCGTGAGCATGCAAGCAAGTGCATTTCAAAAACTTACCTCCCCGTTTCGGTCCATTTGTGTTCACCTGTATAATGTTGACATGAGGGCAGTGTGCATTGTTTTGGCTACTTTCACGTTCCAATGTTGTGATCGTTGCTAAATCCTTGTCATTTGTCGCTACATCTTTGATTGCATTCGAAATGTGAAGCCTTGTGTATTTCAATATGTTTCACAGGGTATGAAAGTGGTGTTAGGTCTTAACTTAAAAATAAGATAGAAACAGGCTGTTCCAAACGATTTCATTTCAGCGGGGACAGAGCAAAAATGTCGCAGAAACATTTGCGCCAAAAAAGGACATGAAAGCACATTTGAAAATAAAAGTTACTCATTCTTTCTCCAGTGAAAACGTACATTTATCTGAAATAATTACGTATAAAGGTTTCTGTATAATAGATGTTTAAATATGTCTGTATCAGTGCATGTTTGTGGCATGTGGTCAGTGGACTAATAAATTCATTATGTCATAATAGTGTTTGTTGTAGTATTTGGTACAATAACGTTTCTAAACCACAGTTTAATCAAGACCATATTACATTCCCCAATACACCCTAAAACACACACACACGCACAAGAGAACGTATAGCCTATACTCCGCTAATTAAAACCCCGTTTGCAAAAACAAGTCATTTAAAAATATGATCTTAGGTTAAAATATAGTCCGTGTTTGAGCCTGTATCTGTCATTTTCTAAATTTATTCTTTGTACATCATTTATATTCAAAGACAAATTAGCAAATACAAACAAATTTACAAATAGGCCTACATGTCATGTGATATTTAAGCCTACTTTAAAAATTATGGCCATATCTTTTACTGATTTTTTTTTAGCCCATTGTTATGTAAAGCCCCAAAACAATTTAAATGTTTTGATCGACGAAAAAGCCATGTAATGCTTACTTGCGTTGCATTTGTGTATTCTTTAAAAAAAAAAAAAAAGAAAAAAAACTTACGGACGTCACTGACAAGCAAAACAAAAATTTCTTAAATCCTGTATGCCCAGAAGAGAAATCAGAAAATTTAGGGGAATTTAACTATACAAGAATCAAACTTCAACTTAAGATCAATATCCCACACATGGCATCAGCATACTAAATCACAAATTTTGTTCAAGTAAAAAGCATACACAGGGGCTTCCGATAGCTGGTATAACTCGCATGAAGGCTTATAGATAGAATAATTTGATCATTTTTGTCTTTTATCTTTCCACAAATCTAAAAAATATATTAATGGCTTGCATTTTTCTCTCTATAGTATCGACCACTTACTCTCCAGTGTGCATACAAACACAATGCCAAACATGCCTCTATAGGTACACGCTCAGATGTGTTCAAGTGTGTGGCCACAGATGGGAACGGAGATTATAATTTTGACCAAAACTGTAACAGATGAGCTCTCTGTGACAACTTGTCGACAAATAATATTATAGCCTACTACATAGTTTTCTTTCTCAAATTATTTTCTAAAATCAGGATGAAATATGCAATGCACTGTATTTAATGTCTCTGTACACAAATTTTATATTTGGTCTTGAACCCTTTTGTTACTCTGTTGTAATGTGACGTAGCAACATCCGCTTTATTATCATCAGTCATTCAACAGTCGTCGCCACCTTATTCCGTGTTCGACGTCCATTATTGTCTAAAAAGACGAGAATGTCCCCACATTTATTATTGTTATTATTATTTTATTTAATGATAAACACGTGGGTCAAGACACTTTGAAATACCAAGAGCCTTTTTTATTAAGGGAACATTAATACATAATCAAATGCACCTCATAAAACTTTTATTGATACACATAAAATACTATGACTCTCTTTTCAATAAGTACCAAAAATATACACAAATATTACTTCCTGTGTCAATCTTACAACACCTTACAGTAAGTATCAAAGTTACAACAACTGAATTGCAGATCTAAAGCAGCGAGGACTGTTTATAAAATATGAGAATCTGTGAGGCTGTGGTGGTTCGTTGTTTTACAGCATGTTATTACATTTATTTTACGAGGACTTGCAACTCGGTACTCTATAAAATACTTTACAAGGCTAGAGTATGACATACCTTATGACGAAATTTTGCAAGATTTTACACTGCTGGAATCGTTTGTTAAGCTATCAATGGTGAGGGCTGGTACTGAAATTAAATGGATGTATTAATATGACCTTGTTAAGAAAAAAACAGTCGTGGTTTAAAACACGCTGTATGCAGAATATCACTACATTTACGTTAGGTGAAAATAATTTCTTATCTTATTTTTTAAGAGTACAAATCAAACATACCGTTATCAGCGGACTGATTTACTCTCTGTATTAGTAAATATGATCACGTGATTCATGTAACCAATCACTGAAGATGAAGGCAGCAAAAATACTATGATTGTTCAGAGGCAAGGTTTCTGAAACAGAGTAACGTTTTATATGAGTTCGAAGGGATCCAAAAATGTCGACTAGTTCAGCTCTCAGTAGTTATTATGTGGACTCTATTATGGGGCACGAAACAGAGGACGTGTACGGAGCGCGTTATGTCCAGGGTTCACACACCGCGCCCGCGAGGCCGTCAGGTGTGGTGGAAAATGCGGACTTTTCCTCGTGTAGCTTCGCTCCCAAGTCAGCCGTGTTCCCTGCGTCCTGGACCTCGGTTCATCAGCCATCTACCGCTGCTGTGTCCGGAATTTACCATCCATACGTTCACCAGACTCATCTTTCAGACAACAGATACGTCCGCTCCTGGATAGAACCAGTCTCAAACCATATCTCTCTGTCGGGGTTCCACAGCAGTAGTCGGCACAGCGGTACAAAGACTGAAAGTTTACCCCCGAAAAGGACTGAAAGCGCTGCGTTTGAAACAGAGACACCGGTGGTTCCCGAGTACAGCTGCAGTGCTGTATCCGAGAGCGTAGACAAAGCTGCTGAAGAAACAGTTGCAAATGATATTTCGAGTCACGGTGAACCTAAAGACGAAAAACAACAACAACAACTTGACCCAAGTAAGTAAAATGAATTGCCTCTTGATTTACAACCGTCGAACTGTCCTAAACTGGAGGTTTTACAAACCTATAAAAGTGTCCGGGCTCTTACCACGGGCCAAAATACTGCCTTTGTCTGTATAGTGAAAATGCTATTTATATATTTGAAAAAATACATAAATAAAGTTTCATCCACAGTCAGTATTGATTCCACAAATACACAATATTTTAATATGAATATAGATATTTAATATAACTATAAAATTAACATACAGCTCTCTTTCTGGTACTGTAATGAGTGGTCTAATCAATTGTGGATGTTAAGCTTATTTATGCGTGTTTTATTTATTTATTTATTTTTTATTTTTTTATTTTTTTACAGGCAACCCTGCAGCAAACTGGATCCATGCGAGATCAACAAGAAAGAAACGTTGCCCGTACACAAAATATCAGACTCTGGAATTAGAAAAGGAGTTTCTTTATAACATGTATTTAACAAGGGATCGTCGCTATGAAGTTGCACGAATCCTGAGTTTAACAGAGCGGCAGGTTAAAATCTGGTTTCAGAACAGAAGAATGAAAATGAAGAAGATGAACCGAGAGAGGAGCAGTAAAGATCCTTAGTGAACAGTATGCTTCAGCGGAACAGCTAATGCGCTTTCTTGTAATATGCTATATTATTTTTTCTTCCTTTTTCCCCCTGGTACTCAAATGGCATACTTTGAGTGACTTGAAATGAACGAGTATTCCACAATAACTTATACATTAGTTACATTTTGCTTAATACACCTAAAATGTATTTCCGAGCACCATGGTGGAGTAGTTTATTCAGAATCTGAGAATTCAGTTTTGTATCTTGCAAAGTAAAATTCAGCGTCAGAAGATTATTTTCCTTATCCTGCCATTAAAATGTCATATAGGAAACTGGGATATAGTCCGTAATCTGATCAGTTATTAATGTGCTGATCTTTAAATCTTTGTCCATAATGCATGCAAAACCCACTCTTCACTTCACATTCATGCAGCTACGTAATCATTTACTGTGCATTTAATTTCTATCTTTTTTTTTTTTTTTTTTTTTTTTTTATTTTATTTATTTTTTTTTTTTAATTGAACATTATTCACAATCTAATTTCCAATATCTCGTTTTTTTAAACTGGTGTATTTCTAGTGGAAGCTCTTGCTGGTGTTGTAGATGCATCGATACGGCCTAAATTATGTAAGTGAATCGAAATTTTGCTGTTTTATTTCTTTTTTTTTCTGTTTCGTTTTATTTTTTCGCAGTGAAGCTTGTCTTCAGTGCTGTATAGTGAATTTGGGTGTAGACAAGCTTTGTTAAATACTCGTGCACTTACTGTGAAAATGTTCCCTTTTTAGGCCATGTTTTACAAATAAATTGCAATTTCGACTGCACACTGTATATGTACAGACCTTTTAAATAGCAGCAATTCATTTTTATATACAGTTTTACTACCTGTGACAAAATACAGATTAATTCTTAGGCAATATTACTAAAAAACGTTTATGATTAGGAAAAGGTGTTGCAAAGAACCCCAATTTATCGTCAAACCTGTACCAAGAATTGCTTTAGAGCAGGAAGAAACTGGGTCCAATAAAGCTATAGAAAGAGCTAGACGTCTGGTCTAAATGAGTTTATGGTATAGGACTGTAATTGCTCTTCTCTTTGAAACTAACCTCACTGCTTCTTTGTGTCTGTTACTTGCACACAAAAACGTAGACACTTTTCTACGGGGCGTCTGGTCGATGTATTGATGGTGAGACTAAAGAGCCATCGACCCCCCAGTACACTGAAAGTCACGTTTATTCACGAAATGCATCTCCACTCTACAAACCTTAAAGCTGACAATCTTTTTGGGTGTTACTGTTACAACAACAGGAATGTTCTCATCTTAGAAAAACGTCACCATAACAGGCAATTAAGCATTCACTGCAAGCTGGGCAGAGAGAGAGAGAGAAAAAGAACGTCTAGCTAATGTCAGCCATACATTCTTACCATCACCCATTTTAGATTCTGGTCAAATACACTTAAAAATATATTTAAATGCCTGAGAACGTGACTACATAAATAATAATAATAATAATAATAATAAAATAAATAAATAAATGATAATAAATTAAAACAAAATAAATAAATAAAAATAAAAATAATGCATCTAGCAATTTTCAAAGAATGCAAGATTAAACAGGGGTGCACATTATTGCCACTAGAGGGCATAGCTGTTCTGTGATAATAAAGGGCTGCCTGTGGCTGTGCACAGTAATTTACAGAAGCTTAATCAGAAATTAAAACAGGATAACTACTGAAAAATGAAATAAATTCAGATTTGTTTCCAGAAAGTTCATATTTCGGGACAAACATATGCGTTCAGTTCTCTATGCATGGTTAAGGTGTACCCGTAAAACTTTGCAGTGTTTGTTTTGAATAAAACTATATATGGGTTGAGAAAGGACAAGAACAAAGGAATTTGGCCAATAAGCATGTACCTCAGTTTGTAGGACTGTGTGGGTCAGTTATGGCTAAACAGAGAAATGTATATAAACGAATGTTGTTGATATTATGGCGATGTAGCGGTTTCGGGCTTAGTATATTAATGGTGACCCATAACAATTGGTCTAAAGGAGTTTATCGGGTAGTAAGTGCGGTTACTACAGTTTATTTCATTTTACTTTCGCTTTGACATAATATTTCTTTTCATTTCGACTTAAAGTAATAATTGAATTAGCAAAAGAACAGGCATTTAGAAATGAAACTTAAAAATGAAGGCTTCACTCAAAACAGCATACAACATAAAAATACAACGAAGCCGTCCTATTTATTTTAAACACTCACGCTGAAAAACACACTCGTACAGATACTAAAATAAAAATTACAAAGGTTTTCTTTTATGCCCAAAATCATAAGGGTATTAACTAAAGAACATGTTCCATGTAAAGCTAATAGGACTAGATGTTTCAATCCCTTTAGTAGGAAACTCTTGATAATTTTTTGACTAGTAATATGCATTGCTAAGAACTTCATTTGGATTTTTTGCACTGTATCTCGGCCAAATATTGTCCTATCCTAAAGACTATACATCAATGGAAATCTTATTTATTCCGCTTTCAGATTATGTAAAAATCTCAGTTTCAAAAGATTGACCCTTATGTTTTGTGGCCCAGGGTCACATATTTCGTTACGATGTATTTCCATACAACGTATTTTTGGCTATTGCTACAAATTTACTCCTGCTACTTAAGGCTGGTTAACTTTGTGACCAGGGTCAAATACACATATACTAATCGTGCATTTGTTACTAAACAATTTTAAACTAAATCTAGTTTTAATTAAATATGTATTAATTTGTTAATAAAATATAATGCTGGTAATTAATGGTTCAACAAAACAACATTTTCTGATAATAACATTATTATTATTATTATTATTATTATTATTATTATAGTAGTAGTAGTAGTAATAGTGGTGGTGAATGAATAAATGCAAATGTAACTTAAAGGCAGTATACGCCGAAGTAGAGCATTTCGCGGACTCCAAAGGCAGATAGAAAAGAGCAAAGCATACGCTTAATCTAATTTTCCTTTCCTTCCTCTCTCTCCCTGTCTGTCATGTGATCTATAACTAAAGGCAAAAGTGTTTGGAGGCATGCTGTAGCACCCTGACCGCAGGATTTGGCGATGGGCCTGTTCAGCAAATACAACATTCAGTAACAGCAGCTCTCAATCATATCTGATTCCACTGGCATTAATAAGTAACGATCTGACACCATCAATGAGTTCTCACTTTGTCGACCCTTCACATAACACACTGGACAAAGTAATTTCTCCTGCAGAACAACATTTCCACAAAATCCTGAACGGTAGGCATGTGATGGCGTACGGCGACGGCCAGCACTGATGCAATAATTTTATCTGCTTGGGAAATCTGCGACACAGAGCGCCAGTTATCAGTCGAATCCTGGTGGAATTACGTGTCACTGCGACCGCTCTAAATTTTACGCACACGATAACTTTCAAAGACAGCGGGTCTTTACGACGCTGCGAGAGGCCGGGTCGCTACAATACCGAGCCTGTAAATCGTCCGGTAGTAATACTGGCTCGGAACCAGCGTGCCTAAATCAGCGCTCGCCTCCGTCTCAGATGTTCCCTTGGATGAGACTTCAAGGTTGTCGGGCATAAAATCTATTTTCAGATTACTGTAGTTTCACTTTGATTATAAAGGCGTTCCCTTTCAAAGAATACCCCACCTCTCCATACCCTCATTATTCTATACAAACTTGATTTAAATTATATATTTCTGAAAGATATGTCTGTCCTTAGAGAAAAAAAAAAAAAGAAATATACCATATACCCCGAGTAAGTGTAATTATTTATTTATAATTTTTCGTTTAAGTTGTATTTTATTTTTAATACTCGGAATCAATATGCACGCAAACTATTTGAATCTTAAGTGATGCAGTAAATGAAGCATTTATTAAAATGTTGGATTATCAACTTAGTCATGAATAATGTAATTTATTAATATTTTTTTTCATTATATGTTATTTGTGGTGACAATTTTGCATAATCATAATATACAACATCGCAGTGTCTAAAACCACGATGTTAAAATAATTGTAAAAAGACAGAAAAAAAAAATTAAACGCCGACAAATTTACCAAGATTTTGCCAGTTCTAGATTAGTAACGTTTCTGAATCGATACTTCGTTGATCAAAACACATTGTGAGAATCATGTTCACAACTGTTTCGTCATTTGTGTGTGTGTGTATGTGTGTGTGTGTGTGTTTACGTTAATGGTCAATTACTATTATAAAATGTAAATAAAATATTAAAGACATTTCGTACATATTTAGTTTCCTCACAATTCAAAATTCATCCGTATTCATAGCGTATCTAATAATATTAATCGAGAGCATTAAGGTAGAATTAAATTTTTTACTTGATCGTCGGTGCTTCCTTTACTAGGCTAGTGTATTTTTATAGCTAAAATTATGTCCGTTTCTACGTAGGTCTAAATTAAACTCAAACTGATTTAATTATTCTACATATTTAATACTTACAAAACATCACAGATTAAGAACATTTTAGTAATTTAGTCTTTACAATTGCGCTCTGTCTCTCTCTCACTCCCTCTCTTTTACTATCTCCCTCACACACCCACAAACACATTCTCTCTCAGCAGATGTCTGTGACTGTATTTTCTTTGCTGAGGAAGTGCAGCTGGCTCAGTCATTATGCGCAAAAACTAGAGGCTTTGCGGCAGCCCAGATTCCTTTTTGTTAGAAGACAATTTACAGCTTTGTAATAGATCTTTTTATGAGCCTATTTCGTCTGTCATTGGATGCCACTGGTCATGTGCAAGACGCAAACGTCTTCATGACCCCTATTCATGATTTCCCAAGCGATTTTTCCACTACATTCTGTGGCTAAAGGCTCCAAATCCAAAATACACAGTGTGCTCATATATTTAAATATATATTTTTGCTATGTGCTGTTATCTGTGCTAGAGAACGAGAAGACAAACTCAAGGCTTTGGTAACGTGTATTACCGATTGCGTATGTTGTCAGATGCTATGGGGGCTACAAGAGTTGCATTTCTAAACAGAGCAAGCAATACAGTACTGGACGACTGATTTGAAGCAAGCTTCATAAAATTCTCCAGCAGCGCAAGAGGCAAAACATGGATTACATGGCTTTGTTGGGTAAGTTTTTGTATTTCCTTAGATTGGACGTGCTGGGCGATATATGCTATCGTCATAGCATAGTAAGAAGCTACATTACCAGCAGGTTTTTGGTTTGCGATAATAATTTAAGACTATGACAGCAACATAGACAGCCTGATAAAAACTCACAGGGTATTCACTATTTTTGCAGTTAAAATACGAATAAAATTTTGAGTAGAGAAAAAGCTTTCTTTTGGATTTTATTAAAGCTAGAGAAGGGCTCCTAAAACAGCTTATTATATTTTAGGACTGTTTTATTATTATTTTTTTAATGTTGGCCTAACTTTGCTAAATCTTAATTTCACTCATTTCACAGACATGTTTGACTCACAGCCTTGAATATGGAAAAAAAACATGGATTTTTACCAATACCTTGCTAATTCACAATAAGTGACATTATTATTAGCAGTAGTTGTTGTACTAGTACTACTGTCGTTCAAAGGAATGAGGCAAATCTTCAAAAATTCTAAAAATAAAAACGAAAACTTACGTAAACTTTCTAATTATCAGTTTTTTGACCGATTAATTTCTTGTGATTTTAAATTTTAATGTGAACTTATTTTATTTTGCCAGCTGAGCCTATATTATATATATTTTTCCCATTTGTTCACACGTCAAAGATTTTCATAAACACCTCATTTATCCTAGAGTGAACTGTGGCAAAATAACATGCTAACACATACACACACACACACACACATATATATATATATATATATATATATATATATATATATATATATTAAAACACAGACAATTATTCACACCAATCCCAAATACATATTCAGACGGACGTTAGTATTTATCTAGCTTTAACCGGTGCATGAAAATAATGATTCTTCGCATTAATGAGGAGAAATAGAGGGAAACTGTGGAGGTGCAGTTGTTGTGTGTTTTAATGTATGCCTCCCTTAATGGTGAGAATGGCGCAGTTTTTTGGGAAGGGAGACAGGGTCTGCGGAACAAAGACAGTATTTCACAGTCAGCTGACAGGCCGCTGCAGAGGTATTTACAACCTCACTGCAATGCGGCAAAAGAGGCGAGAGGAGCCTACAAACGAGTCAACCGAAACCACAGCAATACCCACTTATATACACATTAAATTCACTTACTTCAGAGTGCACGTTATCTAAATTAATTTACTTGTTTTTACTGCAACACAAACTTGAAATGCTAGAAAACAGTTTATTATAATATATTAAACTAGGACTGTACATAAAATTCTCGTAGAATAGTTTGAAATTATTTCCCCCGGTTGATAATCATTCGATGTGCATTGTCGTCAATTTATGTATTATAACAGAATTTAAGATGCTGCCTTAAAAAAAAAAAATAAAAAATCATATTGCATTAAATGTTCTAACAAAAAAAAGTGCACAACTGTGTTTGTGCAAATGTGCATAATGTAAGCATAGGTTTTGTGCCTATTGAAATTTTTCAAATAGTGATGTGATATTCAGAGTATGTATGTATGTAAAATAGTTATGTAAATACTTTTTGTAGTTGTTCAGTGCACTATGTATGTATGAGCAGCTATGCAAAAAAAAAAAAAAAATGTCTGTTCCATAATAAGGAATGTTTGCCACATGCAGAACACCTAGGCAGTGTTTGCTTTGGTCGGCAGGCGGCGCTGTTGTCTAACACTCTGGGACTTGCTTGCCTGCTATCTGCATCTTTGTCCTCGAGGTCATTTCCTGTAACTGTGATTCGTTGTCGGAGTCATGTGACAAAACACTCACAGAGTCCTTCTTTTTAACTGATAGAAATGCGCATTTTTAGAACCAAAAACAATACTTTCAGGGTCTGTGTGAGACTATTTTTTATTTTATTATCGGTTATTTAATATTGTATTTTATTATTGATTGTTATTCATTCATTTTCACATGTTCGTTTACAAACAAAGGTTGATTTACATTTTAATAGTGTCAACATTACGATCATTACGAACCAAAATATTAGCAAAAATATCATTCAAAATACCTAAGATATTTAATGGTAATGTGAGTTCGAAAATCCCGAAACACTCACAACAAATGCCTTAAATGCCTACATATTCTACGCCCGTGAATAATCTCTGAAATATTTTGAATTATCAGTTGGATAATTAGTTGTTTTTATATTCATCTGAATTACAAAATGTATCTTACCAATAAATGTTACTATTATATTAATATGCAGTGCACAGAAACTTTCCCAGTGGGCATTTTACATAAGTCGACAAATAGTCATATGGCGCTAATGTGTATTTATTTTTTTAGTTAATATTTGTTTCTCACCGGGGATGCATTTTTATAGGCTACTTTAAATGTACAGTTAGAAATTTATGCCCATTAGTTCACACGTCAAAGATTTTCAAAAACACCACATTTATCCTAGAGTTAACTATGGCAAAATAACATGCTAATTTAAGCAATGCATCGGTTAAGAATTACTACACCGACTAATACTACTTGGATGAAAACTACTACAAGTAGTATTTGCCAAAATATATAGCAGACATTAGTCTAGTAGGATACAAAAAATAGTCTCTGGTTTTCGACAGTGTAGTTTTTTTTTCCCTCTGAGTGCAGTGAATGCGAATTGAACCCCGTGTCTTTATTTCCTCCTGAGATCAGAGTAATCGCCATTATTGAATAAGTGCAACTTTCAGGATTATTTATGGCACCCGCGCGCTGTCATGAATGGCTGTGGGGAAGCACGTGATACCATTAAACTTTGTTTTATGGCTAGGGAGTTGACAAGCCAAAATATAATTCACATTGTATATTAGAAAGGTCGTTCAGACGGTTTAGAAAAGATCCCAGTATCGCTGCAGAGGAAAGAGGCTCCACGCTTGTTTTGATCATGGATATACAAACTTGTCGATACGTTTTACGTGAAACGCCTGCTTCTGGAGGTAAGCTTGTCCTCAGATCGTGTCACTGAACTTGTGCGTGGTTGAACTGTGCCATAATGTTTACTGTGGTTTCATATAGTCAGTCTCCAAATCAGTGCTGATTTGTTTCTGTGAACTGCTCTTGTGTTGTTGTGCACAGATTTGAGTGGTTGGATAACTGTGGAGAGAAAAAAAGGTTGTAATGGAGGTGACGTAAATGTTATGCAGTAGTCCGGTTTTGGTGCAGTTGTGGCGCCACGTTATGAAAGATTGTTTCGGTCGATCTACAGGGCTTAACTTGTATACATTAATTAAGTCATTATTATTATTATTATTATTGTTGTTGTTGTTGTTTTTGTTGAAGTCAAAATGTAATTTTTTTGATACAACGAGGGCAAAATTGTATCAGTTGCTTTATTTTGGATTCTCTGTGCGAAATATATTGAGAGTTGTCTTTTCATTACCACATATTTATGAATATGACGAAGCTAATTTAAGTTTAAGTTGTTGTTGTTTTTTTTTATATTTGACCTGCAAATGTTTGTTACCTATTTGCACCTGTTGTGTAGTGCGCTTCATTGTGAAAAAACAGTGTAGCCTACTGTTTATTTTTAGAGAGAAATTGGCTAAACGAAAACATCATTTAGTCGAAACATGCGCTTTCATGACATATTGCTGAACTTTGCAATAAGCAGGGTTTCTGGGTTTTATTGACCAGCTCTCTGGCGCCCCCAAGCAAAAGAACCGGTCATTCTGTTCCTAAACCATCTGTACTTTATATGAATTCTTTTCTTTGAATAAGTGGCTGTTTAGACTGGTCAGAAAAAAGTATAAAAGAACAAAATACCTGTTCATAAAAGGCTGAATTAAATGGTCTGAATTAACAATAGCTAAGATGTCCAATTGTATGTGCATGTTATATAGGTAAACATAAAATACATAATTTAGTGACTGTTTTATCCAACCATACAATTTCAGATAAATAACGATTGAGGGTTTTGATTTGTTAATTTTAAATCAATCCTTAATCAGTCTAAAATATATCTGTGCATTCTATGAAGAGTAATCAAGATATTTTGCAGTAAAGCTTTTGAATAAGACTGGATATTTCATTCGTTGATAGCCAAACTGTGGCTAATTTTCTTGTGAGTTAAACATATTTTTTAAAAAGAATTAAATCATGAAAATGTCGAGTATTAGAGAATGACCGTCTCACTCGACGATTCTGCATGAAAGAAATATATGTCCAAGTTGATTAAAGTCGGCGGTGAAAAAAATAAAAACGGTTCATTTCACAGAAACCCTTATGTACATGCGAATTATTACTATTAATTAATTTATTTATTTTTAAATTGCAACAGGAGATATTTTCATTTAAAATCAGAGGTCAAGACAATCTGTGACTGGCTTGTTCCTTTGTTCATTAGTAACTCGGCTTTGACCCGCCTGAACAAGTCGCAAAGCAAGGTGAAACACGGGTCACGCTGTCTAACAAAAAATAAATAAAATACACGTATTAAAAAGGCACATTGTCTGGCTACGCTTGGTTAATATAAAACACACAGGAATTGACATATACATAAAACGATCTGATATCAAGAATGAATGGCCTGCAGAATTTCGTCAGTATTGTCATATCTTTTAAATCGCTAGCCTTATTGTTCTAAAAAGCTAATCACCCGTAAAAGCACCAGGCTGTAACAGTTAAGATACAGCTGGTCAAATTAATTAAGCTGTATATGTGAATGGAAATTCATAAGATTTTTTTTTGTAATTTTTTGTAATTATTATTTTATTTGATTAAGGTTTTAAGAAAATAATGGTAAATCCCTATACGGGAAAATAAATTTAAGTTAACAAGTTTTGTTAATCAAAAATTAAAAGTGGTAATTTTTTTTAAACATTGAGAGCTCTTGATTGTTACATTTTTAAATAGATTCAAGGTTTTGGGGTAGCATTGCTTTGGTGACCGGTAGCGACGGGCCACAGGAGCTGGTTATCAGAGGAGGTCATGTATTATCCATGAACTTTCGTCCTTTTCCGCTACCGCTGTCGTCTTGCAAAAAATAATGAAACTTTGTGATGTGTGTTGTAAATGATTCGGCTTGACCTCTCGACCTTTAGCCTTCCTTTATATGCTTCTTCACGGTATCTAAACAGCACACGGTTTTAAGGCCACCTGATCAATTTGACTGCCATGACAGCATCTCACAGTGAGTAGAATTTAGCACAAAAACCTTCAATCCTATACCTGGGTGAATATAATAATATGTTGTGCTGTATAGAGAATTAAAGGGTTTTTAATTAACTCATTTTATTTTATTTTATTACTGAGATTAGTCACCTTTTATTACATAAATGTAAGCGCAGTGCAAAGGTCTGAGAAACTGAGCTGCGGGCCTCTATTATTAAATGTATTATCAAAATAGTATTAAAGGCACTAACCCTTTTTTTTTAATCAAGTAAAACTTTATTGTAACCCTGGAAATGAATTACACCTAATGAAACACGAAACGCTTTTTGAGTTAGAACGTTTGCAATAACGGATTTATTGTATATGGAACTTTAATTTTTTTTTTTTTCTTTCTGTCATTTGGGCGAATACATGCCGTCGTCTATATATACCCTGTAGAACCGAATTTGTGTGAAAAAAATTACAGTCACAGATTCGATTCTAGGGGAGTATATGGTCGATGCAAGAACTTCGAATAAAACTTTGTTATATGTTTTTTGCCATCTAATGTACGGGCAGTATGTGCAAATTGGTTATATGTGCGTTGGAAACTGACAGCTGGCAGCGAAGAACCACTTCGTACAGTGGAGAATATGAAATCATAAGCATATAATTGCATAATTGCATAATATGATTATATGATTCTGATTACTGGAGCTGTCACGAAATGTTTTGATCAGTCGAATCAACAATGCCTCTAGTAAGCACTACATGTTGTTGTGTGCTGCGTTTCTTCTCGTTTTGGCTAAAACAAGTCAACATTTTAACCTTCTGTGTAGTGTTCAGATCTGAGTTTTACACAGGACAAAGAGCAATAATTAACTTGATTAATATTTTGTATAAATGTTAACAAACCTTGCACATCCATTGCTCCCGGGTCTTACCTTATGAACTGCCAAGTGGCTATTCTCTTTTATGTGGCGTTTGATTATTGATTGGCACGGCACATTGATGGCGAACCAGGGCGCCCTATACAGCGAGCTGAAAGGATGAGAAGCGCTGGAACGATGAGACTCCAGTAACTTCTGCGTGACCTCTACATGACAAAGACGGTCTCCATCAATTGTCTGCTGGCATTATGTGACTCTTTTTGTGCCTTGGGCCGTTTTTTATCTTTTGTCTTGTTTTGTTTTTACCAGTCAAAATCCCTCGGTTGGGTTTGATTTAGCTTGGTTGAATATTAATTTACCAAATGGGCCACATGCACATTCGTGTGATGCAAATACATGTTTTTTATATGATATAATGAAATGTGTAGTAAGCAGGGATTCTCCCATGTGATGCTGGGCATTGCCAACTGTGTCTCAATACACTAACAGAATTTGTTTGTTTGTTTATTCATTTATTTTCTACGAAGACCGGACATTTAATCGATTTAGTTTTATATTACATTGTTACCGTCCTAATTGAGAGATAATGTGAAGTTTGTGAAATTCACTACTAGGTGTGCACAGCTTCTTCTCGGTTGATGAAGTCCCTCCACCTCGATTGGCCGAGCTGGTCACATGGTAGCCTAACTTTATTCAGTTGACAGCAAGTAGGAGGGCTTTATGGAGGGAGGAAAAAAAGACAACTCGAGAAAAATTAGTATTTCCTACCTTCAGAAATTAATGGCCATGAGTTCGTACATGGTGAACTCCAAGTATGTGGATCCCAAATTTCCTCCTTGTGAGGAATATTCTCAGAACAGCTATATACCTGAACAGAGCCCAGGCTACTACAGTCCGTCGCAGGACACTGATTTCCAGCATCCCGGAATCTATTCACGGTCAAACTACTCTGAACAGCCTTACAGTTGTAACACTGTCCAGGGCTCGTCGGTGCAGCCGCGGGGTCATGTGCAGGATCAAGCCAGCCACCCCAGCCCTTTCCCCGCACAGACAGAGCAGTGTCCTGCGGTCCAGATATCCGGACCGAGGACTTGTGGACAGCAGCAAAACACAAAGAGCCAGAACGGGATACCAGCCAAGCAGCCCGCTGTAGTTTATCCGTGGATGAAGAAAGTGCACGTTACTACGGGTAAGATTAACTCTCTTTGCTGTCTGCTTGTGGGCCAACCCTATTCTGCTGTTTTAGTCACAGTTAAAATCATTCAGTGAAATATTTATGGGTTCCTCTGAAGGGGCCGCCAATTACACCAGCCATAAATTTTTATTGCTTAGGAAATAGGCCGCTAGCTCTGTTGGCCACTATTGCAGTACTGAGAGTCCACTTGGCCCAAAGCTTTGAACTGAATAATTTAGCAGTGATAAACTTTGAATTAAATCCACCGAAACTGAAATTATACCTGTATGGAATCAAATTTAAGTAATCGTGTATTTTTTTTTTTTTTTAATTCAAACACAAAGAAGAAATGATTGTTCCACTGAAATGGCTGGGTTCTTTTTTAACAGAAGTGTGCTTTTGTCTTTCTCAGTGAATCCGGATTACACAGGAGCGGAACCCAAACGTTCTCGGACAGCCTACACGAGACAGCAAGTTCTCGAACTAGAAAAGGAGTTTCATTTTAACAGGTATCTTACAAGACGGCGTCGCATTGAAATCGCGCATACCCTCTGTCTCTCTGAGCGACAGATTAAAATCTGGTTTCAGAACAGAA